>CM054376.1:61701032-63177907 GCA_028858755.1 Ara ararauna | reverse complement strand
AATGCTGTGAGCTTTAATGTCTGAGGAATTGCATGGGCTTGGGTGACTCAGTGGGGATAAGGGTACACACAAAAGTCAAGGACCAATTTTCTGTATCTTGGACTATTCTGATTTAGAAAATATTTTGTCTACTGTTGAGCAGTTGTCATAGTCTTTTAGGAAATCCATCCGCGGGTTCTGAAGGAGCTGGCAAATGAAGTTGCTAAGCCACTGTCCATCATATTTGAAAAATCATGGCAGTCAGGTGAAGTTCCTGACAACTGGAAAAAGGGGAATATAACCCTGCTTTTCAAGAAGGGAGAAAATAGATGACTTGGGGAACTATAGACCAGTCAGCCTCACCTCTGTGCCTGGCAAAATCTTGGAGCAGATTCTCCTGGAAGGCATGCTGAGGCACATGAAAAACAACAAGGTGCCTGGTGACAGCCAGCATGGCTTCACTAAAGGGAAATCCTGTCAGACCAATCTGGTAGCTTTCTATGATGGGGCTATGGAACTGATGGACAGGGGTAGAGCAGTTGATGTCGTCTACCTGGACTTGTGCAAAACATTCAACACTGTCCCACATGACATCCTTGTCTCTAAGTTGGAGAGACATCAATTTGATAGGTGGACCACTCGGTGGATAAAGAACTGGCTGGACGGCTGCATGCAAAGAGTTGTGCTCAATGGCTCAATGTCCAGCTGGAGACCAGTAAAGAGTGGTGTCCCTCAGGGATCGGTGTTGGGACCGGTGTTGTTCAACATCTTTGTCGGTGACATGGAGAGTGGGATTGAGTGCACCCTCAGCAAGTTTGCCGATGACACCAAGCTGTGTGGTTCGATTGATACATTGGAGGGAAGGAATGCCATCCAGAGGGACCTTGACATGCTTCTGAGGTGGGCTGATACCAACCTGATGAAGTTTAACCATGCCAAGTGCAAGGTCCTCCACCTGGGTCGGAGCAATCCCAGGCACAGCTACAGGTTGGGCAGAGAAGAGATTCAGAGCAGCCCTGCAGAGAAGGACTTTGGGGTTTTGGTTGATGAGAAAAAAAACATGAGCCGGCTTCAGTGTGCACTTGCAGCCCAGAAAGCCAACCGCATCCTGGGCTGCATCAAGAGGAGCGTGACCAGCAGGTCGAGGGAGGTGATCCTGCCCCTCTGCTCTGCTCTCATGAGACCTCACTTGGAGTATTGTGTGCAGTTCTGGTGTCCTCAACATAAAAAGGACATGGAAATGTTAAAAAGCCCAGAGGAGGGCCACGAGGATGATCAGGGGACTGGAGCACCTCCTGTATGAAGACAGGATGAGAAAGTTGGGGCTGTTCAGCCTGGAGAAGAGAAGGCTGTGTGGAGACCTCATAGCAGCCTTCCAGTGTCTGAAGGGGATCTATAGGGATGCTGGGGAGGGACACTTCATGAGGAACTATAGTGATAGGACAAGGGGTAATGGGTTCAAACTTAAACAGGGGAAGTTTAGATGGGCTATAAGGAAGAAATTCTTTACTGTGAGGGTAGTGAGGCACTGGATTGTGTTGCCCAAGGAAGTTGTGAATGCTCCATCGCTGGTGGTGTTCAAGGCTGGATTGGACATAGCTTTGGGTGACATGGTTTAGTGGGAGGTGTCTCTGCCCATGGCAGGGGGGTTGGAACTAGATGATCTTAAGGTCCTTTCCAACCCTAACTATTCTATGATTCTATGAAGTCGCAGCAGTATGTGATGACACGGAAATAACAGATAATCAGTAAGTACACCCTGCATTTTAATTACATTTGGAACTTGTTGATCATCTACCTATTGAAGTAGCAGTAGATGCAGGAAGGTAAGTTGTGAGCTAGCTGCTGCAATTGAGCTTGAATCTATGCCTTTTAATCTTTACAAATAGCAGACATGCATTTAAACTCATTCTGTCTCTGCAGCAGAAATATTAGAAGCCAGATATATAGGCTGTTTTACTGCAAAGTAATATTCAAAATTCCTTACATAGAATCATAGAATTATGGTATAGTTAGGGTTGGAAAGGACCTTAAGATCATCTAGTTCCAACCCCCCTGTCATGGGCAGGGACACCTCCCACTATACCATGCCACATCTATCTGAATGAAAGCTTCTGCAAGCTATGTGCACATTGAAGGTTTGCTCTTCACAGTACTGATTCATAATTAGTTCAGAGTAGAGCTGTAAAAGTAACTGCATTTCTGTGTTGAAGGGTAGGGAACTGAGCACAATTGGCCTAGTATCAGGCACAGATTAAGAAAGGGTTTTACCTTGCTTAAGCTTTGTCTGTAGTCGACATAGGTTGAAATAGTCCTGGTGATCCTGAGCTGCAGTTTGATGTGAAACAGTTTGGGTTCTCCCTACAACTGCATCACATACAAAATATTTTAATCATAATATGGTGCAAATGCATTTTCCTTGCCTTTCACCTCAACAGAACTTACACACCCATTCCATAGGAACCATTTTTGTGAGCGTGAACATGCAGCCATTTCAGTGGGGAGAAATGAAACTGGGAAACAATTTTTCCATAAGAGGCATATTTAGGTGTGCATGCCTGTGTTACCTCTTGATGTACTCCTGCTTGTTCAGCCCTAGGTTAAGAAGTTAATCAGAAATGCTCAAATCCATACCAGGAAACTAAATACAACATTCAACCACAAGGAACTGAAAAGATACACAGCCCAGTTGTGTGCTGCCTTGCAAAAAATGGGAAGGAGGATGAATTTAGGGCAGTGTGCTGTGCTACAGTTGAGAAGGCTGGTTTTAGTTGTCTCTTCTTTCCCACACTTGCTACATAATCTTGAGGCAGCCAAGCTGTCAAAGGTGTCTAAACCCAAAGCTTCCTGGAGTGACTTCAACAACCATCAAGGAGCTTAGTTCTCTTAAATCTCAAAGATAAAAATTCTTACTGCACTGCAATGTCCTTGGGGACCACAGCAGGGGAAAGCTGTGTCTATTCAGAGATCGCTTGTTGAGTAGTGGGAGGAGAAAGGGATCTCAGATGCTTTTTCATTGCAAGTGAGACCTATTGAATCCTGCCTGAAATCACAAAGATTCTCTAAATGTCAGGACAGCTGTTTCCTCTCATTCAGTGCAAAAATCTTGCAGGCTTATGCTAACATCCACCCTGCACCCCTTTATGTATGAATTCAGACATCTGGGGCACAGAGGTTACTTCTTCCCCCTGCTATTAACAGATGATGCATTCATAGAATAATAAAATGGTTAGGGTTGGAAAGGACCTTAAGACCATCTAGTTCCAACCTCACTTTAGCCCATGTTACCCAAGGCTCTGTCCAGCCTGGGCTTGAACACTGACAGAATGGAGCATTTACCACTTCCTTGGGCAACCTGTTTCGGTACCTCACCAGCCTCACAGTAAAGAACAAGAATTCTTCCTTATATCTAACCTGAACTTGGCTTGTTTAAATTTGAACCCATTACCCCTTGTTCTACCACTACAGTCCCTTTCCAGCATCTTTGTAGGCCCCTTCAGATACTGGGAAGGCTGCTATGAGGTCTCCATGCAGCTTCTCTTCTCCAGGCTGGATAGCACCAACTTTCTCAGCCTGTCTTCACATGGGAGGTGCTCAAACCCCCTTATCACCCTTCTCAAGGCCTGAAAGAGCAGCTATAGCTGAGTTTCTGAGGCAGCCACACAATAAAAGCAAAGCTGATGAGACAGAAAGGCAAAACACAGATAAGCACTCCAAGGGCAGAACTCAATTACTAACATAGCCACAACATGCCCAAAACCTGAACGTCAAAATCTGTTTTTCACTGACCTTAAATTAGAAAAAGCAACAAGAAGCATAATCTGATCATCATCATCATAACTGTCTACTCAATTCTCCATAATCAGTACTGTGAAGCTACTTGAGCCTGAATTGCTTATTTGTCCTTGCTTTACAACAGCGTAACTCCACTGGTGCCAAGTTGAAGTCTGAAGTACATCTGTCTGTTAAAGATGGTTTAGGTTAGGTCAAAGAATGTTTAGTACTGGCTGTATCTGCTTCTACTTTGGTTTCTGGAAGACTTCAGCTTGGTCAACTGCACACATGCCAGAAATAAAATGAATCAAAAGTACACGGGAGCTCTGCATAAATACAAAACCCAACCTCATTTATTGTAGCTTCTTATACATTAATTTTCCCAACATCCACTGGGAAAACATAATGGGGTACTTGCCCCAGGAAATCACATCAGTGATTCTCTCTCCAGAGTAATCTTTTCTGCCTCAGTCTCTTCAGAATCATATGGACAAGAAGTATAATTCAGGGCTAAAAATCCAGACTGCAGTATGGAAAGAGATTGTAAAAAATTATTGATGTCCTGCCCTTTGCACTGTAAGCTTCCCCTTTTTTTTTTCTGTACACACTGCAAATTAAACAAGCTTTATAAAGAAAACACATTCTACAGCTGCACAGACTTAATGCTAACTGCATTGAACTTATCATATGGCCACTTCTTCACTTAAAAAAGAAATACATATATACACACACCTCTTTTATGTATATGTAGAAGAAAGCTACCTAATAAATTCAATGGAAAAATACATGCGAAAGCTTTTTATAAAACTGACACGATATTATTTTCGCTCGAATGAAAATATTTATGAGAGAAAGACAGACACAAAGAAACACACATACCTAATGTCTAGAGCTTGTCTGAAACCTGAAAAGAACATCTGGTCTTTGGTATTGCCAAACAGAGTTAGTTGCAAGTAAAACACCTGCAGTCCCAGCTTACAGCCTCTGCTCCTCCCTGTCTGACTGTGTATGCTGACGATTATTTTGCACAGGTTTTGCTGGCTGCAAGTTTCCACAGTAGTTTACAACTGGGCAGGGAAACAAAACAGGGATAAATCCAACCTTCATTGAATTAAATTGAGACTATTCCACTGCCTTTATCTGAACTGAATGTGATACAAAATACTTAAACTGATTTGCTGTCAAAGCAATGGCCACCCAGCAGTAAAAGCTAACTGTAACCAATGAACAAACCATGGAACCCCTGTGGCAGTTCCTCCATCACCCGGCTTGGATAAGTCATAAGAAATGGACATGGCTTTTTGGAGCAGTAAGGGAAAAACATACCACAGTCTGCTTCTCCAGGAAACTTCTGTCATATATATACACCTTGTTTCTTACCGTATCTTCATTTAACCTTTCTTATACATTCAACACAGCGAGAAACTAAACTGAGAGGCAGCTTCCACAGTCGCACCCTTTAAGCTGCAGCATCATAAAAAAAATCAACCTTGCAGTAGAAGTCTCTTTTCCACATGTTTCTGGATCAATGCAATATTGGCCATTATGGGAAAAAGTGAAACACACAGTAAGATTTAAGATAAAGTGAAAAATACATGCCTGTCAGCTGCTGACAATTGCCACTGAGATATCTGCTTCAAATACTCATCCTCTCCATTCAAAATAAAGACATATGGTAACCTTGTTAATATCAAAATATTAGCTAGTGATATTTCCAATGGCAAAACCATACCTCTGATCCATCGTGTCTGAAAATGTTCATAGAGACACTGTGTACCAAAAAACCTTCAGGTTACAACTGCAGACTGAATGCATGCCCTTGTTACAAAGAGATGCACATGGATTTTGGTACATTATCCAAGCAAGTTCTGCTGTACTGTTTTATATCCTTCAAGGAATATTTTGTTTGTCACAAACCTTGTGTAACTGCATTTTAAGCAAGAAATGAGAGAGCAGGTTTAGAACTGATGCCTATGAGTCTCTATAAATACCCTGGAAGAAGAGGACATTAGAAATCCTTGTCCCAGCCTGAAAGTTCATCTGGAGGAGTTCCCTCTTCAGGCGGATAGCTATCAAAGTAGCTGTAATCAGTTGGTCCAGACAGCTAGGACATTAAAAAACAAACAGAACTTTGTTTCAGAAAGTAACTTTTGATAATACTCCCCATTGATTATGCATTAGTTTTATTGCTACCAGTGGAAGAATTAAAGGCTATGGATGATTTCTCTCAATGGATGCAATTCCTCATTCTAAACCACCAGTAATGAAATTTTACAACAGAACAATGGCATTAGCATCCTTACACAAAACCACTCCCCAAATACTACCAAATCCTAGATTTTGCCCACAGCCCTATAAAGTCAGTAAGAAAACTGGCCACACGGCATACAATTTTGACTCAGATTTGTTTAAGACCAAATCAACACTCATGGGGTAGCTACTCAAAGCAGATCTTGGCATTATTTTTTGTTTCAAATTGTATTCAAAGTGAGTTCTGAATTCTTTACCCTCAATCTTTTTTCATTTTAGGGCACAGAGAAATGGGCTGTTTAAAATAGGAAGCTTATTCAAGGATGTGCTGCAACTTGATAATAAGAGAATACAGGAATTTTCACTCTACACAATAATGTGAACAGTGCATTTTAATAATGTGTCCATTACTGAGGAAAATAGTTCTTTTCAGTGTTTGTTTCTGACCAGACACTGCTTATTCTATTTTAGAATAAAGTAGAATATTAATATTCTAGAACTTTGATATTAAGTATGTAATTACTTATTCTAGTAATGGTGAAAATCTAATGCAAACTACACAGGCAGAATAATATTTCCATTATTTAATTGAAATGATGTATCACTTGCTGTCTCTCTTTCATTCCATTTTCTCTAAAAAGTTGAGCTATAATAATTCAAATGCACCTCTGGGAAATTCTGCTGTCACCATCAGCTGTTTCTTTGTAGAGAAGCACCTTTATGTTAGTTAAAACATTATGATATCAAAAGTCAAAGCCAATACCTCTCTTTTTAAAGGTGATATTAATTTCCTCGCTTTCAGACCATCCCAGTTAAAACCACTCAACCACCTGATTAAAGAGAAATGAGAGACAGACAGGAAGAGACCAAGGGAAGGATTGTTTTCTGTCACTATACTATTAACAGCTGAAAGACATGTGAACAAGGGCTATAAGACATTTTATTTCATTACAACTTCTGTCCATGTGATAACACAGTTGTTGAAAGGAGGAAACTTGAGCACTGTCACTGTCATACAAGGGAGTTGGTAGCAGGGGGAGCTTCAGGACCACCAGGTGCATTGCATCTCCTCTGTATAGAGGTGCCAAAATGACAGGCAGGTTAATATACGCGTCAGCACAGCCATGCAAAGATATGCACCCCTTTGGATTACCACCCTGTTTTAACAGTATGAGAGGAGACAGGTAGAAAAGTCAAAGCACTTCTTTTACCAAGCACAAATGGCAGGGCTTAGAAACAACTCGGATAAAAAGAAAAAGCAGGAAATGTTTAATCCAAACAAGAGTTTCTTCATTAGAAGAGAGAAGACAAAACCCTAATATTACTCCAGAGCTCTTAACTGCCATTCTTCAAAAGCAACTATTTATTAGTTAGGAGGTCTGAAAGATGCTGAACTGGCATCAATTTCTCTGAGAACTGAGTTCAACTCCTACATTGACAACCCGCAACAAAACCAGTCAATAAGAAGATGTTTCCAGGTAATCGTGCTGAGGATTTATATTTATATTGCTGCCTGCCCTAGTCACAGATACACTCAATTGCAACAGAGATCTCTCTGACACAATCTGCCTGGAAGTGCCTGGAGCTTTATGGGTTTACTGGACAAATTAAACCCCACTTTTTCTTGGCAGCCTCTTTCACTTACCTGTGCTTCTTAATGTCATTAATTCCATTCCTCAGGTTGCCTAATCTTTCTGTAGGGTTTTGCCTTAAAAAAGAATAAGGGTTATTATTTTTTAAAATAGTCTCTTTTACTTTTTTTAAAGAGCATTTATAGGTCCTAACTGTTTGCATTTAAGTTACACAGGGATGAAGCTTGCACAAAACATGTGGTCTTATGAGGAGACATAATGAGGTGTAGCTCAGTGCTCCTTTCTTTTGAGGATGGAGAAACCTTTCAGGAAGCCAAAGTGGTGTCACTACGCTGTGAGCAGCGCAGTGGGAAATCAACTGCTAACATTTTAGTTGCACAACTCCTTTTTCTTGGCCAGCAGGCCTGGTCATAAGTTACAAAGGATACAGACCAAAACTGGCAGTTACAAAGACCCTTTCAATCCCACTGCACAGCCACGGTGTATACTGTTCCTAGTGCCATGGATGAAATCCCACTGAAGCTGGGGGTTCAAAGTCAGCAGTGTCACCAGCTGTGCATGTTGCTATACACTAATGCTTCTGATTTATGCTGGCCCTCTTGAAATACCAGCTTTTTGCACATTTTCAAGCAGGCTTAAGTCAGTCTTTCAAGCAAGCATCCTACCCTTTCTGAAGGAGTTACATGCCTAAATCATTTTGGGAGCAATTTTCAAAGCACAGTGTTTGATAATAAAGTTAAATTCTTTATTTCTTTCCTCAGCCCAAACCTAACAATTTTCCCCTAAGATATGTTTCAAAAATAATTCACAGGTACAGAGAAAGCCCAGAGCCTACATTTGTAGATGATACCTCTGCAGACTATGAGGTGTGACACGCAATCAGGGGCATGCAAGTGCACTGAATATGATCAGAACAGATTATGCTAGGCACCAAAACAGTTGTAAATGAAATTGTCAGGAATTCAACACTATACCCAGGCTCTGCCACAAAGTGCCCCTCCTACCTGCAGAGTCTGCGGATCAAATCCTCAGGCCGCCTTGTTATTAACTTAGGAAAATCCAGCTTTTCAATGCCTTTGAGAATCAAATTATATGTCATCATTTGATCGGCCCCAGAGAATGGTGGACTAGAAAAAGAAAGCAACACTGATAAATGGGATGGCTGGCAAGAGCAGAAGTGGCCATTTCTAATCAAAGCATGTATTTGAGAACATGGAAACCCCCCCACCTCCCTAGTTCTACAACCTTCAGCCTTTCAGTCTGTTTAAGATATTAGAAAGTTTTGAAGCTGAGAAGCTGCCTGTAGGTACCAGGGAAATTGCATGATTATATATGTCCCTCTGAGATAGGCTGCCAGCCTAACCCAGAGAAGCTTCATGTTGTACGACTGCTGAACATTCATAAAGAGTTCACATGGAAGTGTGCATGGAGGTAAAGAATGGGCCCTGCTTATAGCTCATCAACCCCACTGTATCCCATCATCCACTAATGGGGAAAAGAACAGACTGCTGTGAGCTGTTCCTCACAGGAAACATCATCATCAGGTAAAGGAACTATACACCAGCCACTTATAGCCATTGTCTGGCTCCTTCCTTGGATGGGTAAACCAGAATTGAGAATATGTCCTATGCTTTGTGGTGTTTCTGAAATGATGGAAAATATGCATAAGAGGCAATAACAAGTATTTTGCAAGTCATTCCTGTTTGCTGGTGGGAAAAACCCTAAAATGCTTATTTTAAAAATAAATAAATTAGAAAAAAATTCTTAAAACAAACAAATGATGTAAAAACTTGGAATAGAAGGCACTTACCTGCCAGTAAGGAGTTCATACACAAGAATCCCAAGGGACCAAAAATCCACACTGAAATCATGGCCCTTACTCAGAATGACTTCAGGGGCAACATACTCAGGGGTTCCACAAAACGTCCAGGTTTTCTGCCCTGATCCAATCTTCTTCGCAAATCCAAAATCAACCTGATCAAAATCAACATACGCTGCATAATGCAGAGGTGTTTTGCACTGGGAAACCTTAGGTCTTAATTGCTTCCTCACCTTCTGAAAAGACCTTAGAGTTGCCAGTGTACAGCTAAAACAATTTTACAGTGTTGTGAAGGAGAAAGAAGTGATTCCACTGGATTGCTGAATCTTATAGAACAGATTCATTTATTCTCATGAGTAATTTCTGAATTATTTTTCTTTTGGATAGAACAATCTATGCTTTCCTTGAGGACTCATGATTTACAGCCCATGGAAAATGGTTCATTGTTCTCAGAGTGGATATTTCAAGCTCTCTGAAGGGTATTCTTTTTACACTTTCCATGGTAGAACCTATGATTGCTTAAGGCTGGACAGGAAGGTGATTCTGCACCTGGGAAATGTGGTTCCTGCCTTTACAGTAAGATTGGCTGCTGGGAGAAATTATTTTTGCTGTTCATGCTGTGGCAAGAGCTCTCAGAGGCTGCAAATCCCGTTTGTCTGTGGCTTGCAATGCCTTTGCTTCTCATTGTCCAACGAGTAGCCTGCCCTCTTTTCCAGTGAAGTATAAGGGTTATTAAACTCTGGGATCCTGATACTATAATTACAAGCTATCTATTTATATCCCCCTGCAAGGGAACAGGATACAGGCACAAAAGGCTAACATTACAAAAGGATTACATCTTACCAGTTTTATATATCCTTCAGCATCCAAAATTAAATTTTCTGGCTTCAGGTCTCTGTAGATAATGCCTATGTGATGGAGATAGTCAAAAGCCTCTGTCACACACCCAACACAGAACTTAGTAGTGGCTTCATCAAAGCTGCCTCTGGAACAGAAATAATTACTACCCTTGCAGACCATCAACTTCTAAAAATGCCCCGCTCATTAACAAGATAACTTCCATACACCCAGAACATTAACAGCTTTTTTGCACTGACATTCAGTACATCATTCATATAGTTCAAAGCTGAACTAAATGTCTTTTTATCAGCCCCTGAATATAGAACCTACTCAGCACACATACGGAGCTGACTGGTAATTTTAAAGGACAAAATTCCACTTCCTTTGCCATTACCTGTCTCTCAGCAAGCTCCACAATTCCCCTCCAAGGCAAGCCTCCAGTAGCATGTACACATACTTACTATCTTTGAATGTGCGATATAATCTGTAAAGACAAATGACAGCAATTCAGGAAAGGTAAAATAAGACACAAGACTTCAATGTCTCTTCTCCAGAACTCAGATATGCTAACCCTCATTCTTAATAATGCTGCCCCATGGGTCAACTGGGGGTCAGCTTTCACAGGAATCTTCTGTTCAACTTACTTTACAATGAATGGAGAACATATCTGCTCGAGGATTTTCTTCTCAGAATAGATATGTTCTTGTTGTTTGGTATCCACTACGTGTTTCTTCTTTATACGCTTCATAGCAAAAGCCATGTTCTCATTTTTCACTTTAACCTGTGAATAAAAATGGTGAGTACATGTGAGACAAAGAAAGGATGCTTTGACGATCTGTTCTCAATAGGTATGGTGAAATCCATCTTTTTCACCACAGCATAGGACTGAAATTGATGACTGTAATGAGGGACAAATGCCAGATTTTCTGCAGAACTGTTCTGTATGATTTTAGGTCAAGCATCAAATCTTTTTAGTGCCCCAGTAGCCATTTGTAAACTGAAACAATCTCTGTGGTCATTTTATGTATACAAAGTAGCAGCAGTTTGGATAGGTGCTACATTTTAAAGCTCCTAATTTCAATTTAAGATTTCTAAACAATAGCATCATACAAAAGAATAAAAAGCAGAGGCAGTTTATGAAGAACGTTTGCAAATGGTTTTGCATTACACTGAAATATTATCCAGTATTCAATAAAAAGACAGAAGTTAAAACAGGGCTTCCAGGAATGCAAAGAAACAGCTATCAGCGTTCTTCAGCTGGCTGAGAATTCAATTTTTAGCTTCCCATTCAGGTGATGCTGTAGAATTTCCAAGCTGGCAGTCAATCCATGTGGAAAGCTGCTTTGTGAAGCATGAATCAAAATAAAACAATTGATGGCCTAACTACTGTAAAGGATTATTGACTTCACTAAAATCACAGTCTCCTTTAATTTGCCATTACCTTCAGCAGCCTGCAGAAGAAGAGTTTTTCTTCATGCTCTCCCCTAAGTTTGCTACTTAGCCAGAAGAGAGTTGGATCTAAGACCTTAGTGTAATTAGGCTCTTTACATCCTAGAAACACAGTTGTTCATGCTGTTGAATACAACTCAGAAGGGCCATTACAAATTGTTGGAAATTTCAAAGTCAATGCACCTCAGAAGCTAGATTACATTGGTTATAGTTGCTGTGGGGCATACCAAAGTAATTCTAACAGCACAGACTATGTGATGCTGGAGATTACTTCAGATCCAGACAGCATCTTGGGAAAAGGTTTGCAATTCAGGGAACACAATGCAGGTAGGCACATCTGGAAACTTCACACACACAAACTGATGAATATATGTCTAGTGAGCAGGAAGATACTTCTAACGGCAGGAGATGAAGGCATGCAAGAATGGGTTTTTTTCCTTTGAACACTGAAGTCCACAAAGTGTTTTTAAACTATGCTTTGGTTTATATAGAATTACCTGTGTCTGAGAGGCCCAAGTATGCAGAATATTAAAATCTTTCATATTTTTCAGAAGTTAACCATTAAGACAGAGAACTACTTGAATATGCTTAAAACAAACTCTTACAAGCTCAACCCTTCCGAACCCACCAACGCCCAGAGTTGTGACAACTTCTAAATTCTGGAATGGGGAAGGAGGGAACTGGGCTACTTTTTCCTTCAGCTCTATCATCTCCAAAGACACTTCTTTGGCCAACTGTCCACAGAAGGATCTTCCTCTGCATTAAGAAAATTAACATAGGTTAGTGCTTTCCTTGCCAGCAACCTGTATCAGAGTACTCTAATGCTCCTATAAAAAATAAAAGAAAAACCTTCTTAATTCCTCACAGAAACTTAATTTTATTTTATGCAGAAGCACTTTTTCTCTGGACATCCTATCAAAGTAAATTAGAAATTAAATGCTACTGAAGTTCTCTGAGTACAATCAATGGTATTTTTATCATGAGCTGATTAGGTTCCTAATTACAGTCAGCTACAAAACTTGGGGCGCTCCAAGTTGGAGAATCGTTTTCTGAAGGAGTGTGTACCAGTTCCAGTAGAATGATCAGACATAAAAATGCAGCTATATCGGTAAATAGAAGAAAATCATACTCTGCTAATATCCCAGTAGTGCTCAGGTTGAAATCAGAGGCAGATAAAACTACAAATGCAGTCCAGAGCTAAAAGCAAACTCTTCAAAAGCACCGGTGCTACACTGAAACATTAAAAATAAATGGTTTCTTTTATGTCTGCTTATTTCTATTTGAAATGGCAATTAGTCTTTTGTACAGTAACACAGTTTCTTTAACTTAGTCGGGAGTTGGCCTCTAGGGGCTTTGCCAGCCAAAGAATCAGAATGCAAGAAATTATTTGAGCACACTTTCACTTCTTTTGTGTGCTCAGATTTCATGGGATAGAGTGAATTCTTGGTTTACAGTCAACAGACTGAGATTATATGCAATTTTTGTTTCGGAAAAGAAATAAATTGTTGGACTCCATGAGCATATCCGGTTATTATTATATTGATTGCTATCATTCCTAGGTCCCCATCTCTATCAACTACCATCCATGATTTTACCTACATATCTATCACTCTTTTTAATGATTACCTACTGAAGATGTGCCTAACGAATGATCCGACTTACTTGGCATGTCGCTTTTCATCAGCGCGGGTCAGATTAGCCACATAACCTTCTAGGTAGGTTTGGAGCTCCTCGTAAGTTCCAACAGTTTGATTAAATGTCCTAAAACCCCAAACGAAACAGTATGAACCACTGAACACACAGTGGAAAGACAAAACCCCCAGTATCTGTGCTGCTGCACCAAGGCTTTACATTGCCTGTAAGTCATGACCCAGACTGAGCTTTACACTATCACTTTGACAATACAGATTTTGAGAGCTTTGAAGAGGCAGTAACTAGCTGAAGTACCAAGCCTGGTTTGCTGAAGTGTAGAGGGACAGAGTACCTGATTTCTTCAGGTCATTTTATGTTATGTTTAAGTAATTCGGAGCAGGCTGGGTGAACTTTGATTTCCACATGCTTATTAAGTGTGGTTTCACCATCACTACCACAGGAACCAGGTTGGCAGGAGTCCACGTTATCAGTCCTTCCATTCCAAAGGATATGGCACTGTGTACCTAGGGCTCAAGTGACTGAAAACATCTCTGCCTCTTCATAGGTAAGTAACAATACTGTAGGCAGAATACGCTTAGAACAGTACTAACAACAATTATCTAGGACAACGATCATCTAGTCCAACTGCCTTACTGACTGGTTATGCTGTGTTTGATGCACCCCAGGATGCGGTTTGCCCTCTTGGCTGTCAGGGTACATTGCTGACTCACCTTGAGCCTGCTGTCAGCCAGCACCCCCAGATGTGGTTCTGCAGGGCTGCTCTCCAGCCACTTCTCTCCCAATCTATACTTGTGCCTGGAATTACTCCATCCCAGGTGCAGAATCTGGGACTTGGACTTGTTAAATTTCATCTCATTACGGATTGTCCAATGCTCCAGTCTATGTACATTGCCCTGCAAGGCATTTTGTCCCTCAGGAGAGTCAACAGCACCTCCCAGTTCAGTATCATCAGCAAAATTGCTAATGGTGCATTCATCTCCTGCATCCAGACAATTGATAAAGATACCAAACAGAACTGGCCCTAGATTGACGCCTGAGGAACACTGCTGGTGACCAGCCAGGCGTAACCGCACTCACTATAACCCTTTGAGCCCTGTCAATCAGCCAGTTTTTCACCCAGTGCACTGTGAACCTGCTCATCACACAGTTGGACAACTTGTCCAAAAGGATGCTGAGAGGGACAGTATCAAAAGCCTTACTAAAATCCACAAAAACTGCATCCACCACCTTCCTTTCATCCACTAGGCAGGCAACCTTATCATAGAACGGTATCAAATTAGTTAAACTGGACTCTTCCTTGAGGAGAGGTAACCCAGGGTGACTATGCCTGATGACTGCATTATTCTTTAAATGCCTTCCAGTAGCACCTAATATAATGCTCTCCACAATTTTTCCAGAAGCTGAGGTTAGACTAACAGGTCTGTAGTTCCTCGAGTCTTCCTTATAAATAACAAGAATTTCCAAGACCTGCTTGTCACAGCAGTATGATATTCCTAGTTCATGTCTGGGAGGTTGAAATCTCCTACAAGGACAAGGGCTACCCCTCCAGAACTTTTTCCTAATTGCCTACTGAATAACTTATCAGTGCTTACATCCTGGCTGAGTGATTGTTAGCAGATTCCCACTACAACATTCCCTTTGTTTTCCATCCCTCTAATCCTCACCCGGAGGCTCTCAAACGCATCATCACTAACTGTAAGGGTTGTGCAATCAAACCTCTCCCTTTAGTGCAGTGTGACACCTCCACTTTGCCTGCCCTGGCTATCTCTCCTGAACAGCCTGTAGCCCTCCATGTCAGCACTCCAATTGTGGGTTTCATTTCCCTAAGTCTCACTAATACCAATGATATTGTAGCTCTAGGAACTGACCAGTTCTTCCAGTTCATGCTGTTTTGTTTCTCATACTGTGTGCCACCCTCTGGCAATGCCACGCCAGCCCTTGATTTATCTACTGCAATCCTGTGGGTATCCCCTTCCCCTAGAATGCACCAGCTTTGGTATGCTTCTCTGCAACCTACTTAAACAGGCTAAAGAAAAGAAGACAGTGCATTCACAGATCAAGACGCCATTTCCTAAGTAGGGATAGAATCTTGGCCCTCAGTAGGAGCCCTTTTGGGATTCAGCAACAAAAAGCATGGTGATTATCCACATTTCAGGTAATCATCCATACAGCTAGCTTTGAGAAATACAGGTTTGTTGTTTCACTTTGCACTGGGAGCTTCTTTTCTTTTATCTTCTGTCTGCTCCATTCTTTTCCACTTCAGGAAGTGTAACATTCCTGATAAAACCAGGCATTTGTCTGCATGTCCTGCTCAGAAAAAGGACATCCCAGAAGGAGGGACAGCGGGGGATTTTGACTTTCCCTGAGCCAATGAATAGTACTTAACAAATCTGAAACCTCAGCACCACAAGGAGAGAAAGAAAAAAGTAACTCTGAACTACTCTGAGCTTCCGTGCTCCTGCACCTTCTGTCAGCCTCTCTTCATGAAGTCTTTGTCTAAAGCATAGCCACAGCTCAGTATTCCAAAAGCGTAACCACTCATTCAGTATTCATTTAAGAAAACATTGTGATTATGCCTACAGTGAAGTCACATCTTAACTTACTGAAAGAGGATGCAAATCTTTCATTAAACAGTAGCACAGTACTTACTCTCTATCTATAACGAGGCACTCCACATTGTATTCATTGGCAATAACATTTGCTGATCTGACATCATCACTAAAAATTGAAACAGAAGAATTCAGAAGCATATAAAAATCCTCAAAGCACCACACACTGTACTCATGGAGGGTCACAGCTATCATAGGTGAAACACCTCAAAGGCCTCTGCAGCCTGTATCCAGATTAGTATTACTGAACCAAGTACATAATTATAGCATTTTACTAGCTATTCTTATTGTCTAGCACAGTATTGGTTTTCCAGTTTCAACGGGGTTTGGATCATGACTTCCTTTAGCAACTTTCCAAGAATGTAGGATGAGATGTAATGAGCATTACATTTATGATGATCTCAATTACATGAGATGTAATTAGCATTACAGCTTACCTTTCCTGAGATGTAATTAGCATTACATCTAGTAGTATATAGAATCATAGAATAGTTAGGGTTGGAAAGGACCTTAAGATCATCTAGTTCCAATTTTACTACTCACTTCTGAAATAATTCTCAGATATAAAACATCTTAAAAACCTAACGATCCCTACTCAATTACCCACATAAACATGTGCAATATATTTGAACATACCTCTCTACTCCTTTTCTCTATTTCTTACTATCATGAGCACCATCATGGAAACAACACCTCAGTCCAGTAATTATGGTACCTATCCATACTAGGAGTCATATAGAGCCTGGCATAAGGTTTCGTCACAGCTTTTACTGAAATATAAACTATAAGCAACAATGCAGAGAAGGCCAGCGTTTGACATCTTCAGGGAAAACCAAAGGTAGATGACAGTGTGTATGCTCAAGTTCTCTCTACAAAACCCAAAACATTAAGACAATTTCAGTCACTGCCTTCATCTGCTGACATTACAATCAAAGCAATGATTGTATTAAAAATAGCCATGAGCTGTACAATCTGACACACAGTGATAGGTCATTTGAAACACTATACCTCGTGAATCAGACAATGTGAACTAACCTAATCAGAGCCTTTTCTCCAAAGTAATCTCCTTTATAGAGATTTTTAATCAGCTGAGGCTGCGAGTGATCTGCAGTACTCTGGGTAACTATTACCTGGAAAGTACAAGAGCAAAAATTCAGCAAGGAAAGTTTCCAAGTATTGCATGGCTTCCCCTTCCCTTCTGAGTATTTCATAAATGCCTTAAACTCAGTAATGATGCAGAAAGAGTTACAAATGCATATAATTACTCCCTCCTCTCAAAAATTAAAATCATCAAACATTCTGTGATTCTATGATCTCTGATTTTTGCTGAGATGGAAAAATTAATATATTTATTACTGCCCACCCCCAACATTTTCTCTTCTTACCTTTTAAAACAGAGCAAAATAAATTGCATTTTAACGAAAAACTGCAAAGTACTTCAGTTCCCGCAGTGGGCAGCCATCATATGAGCTTTTTGTCTTCTCAGCTAAACATACAGCCTCCGCAAACATTAACTCACATTTCCTGTCACGAAATTCCACTTCCACAGTAGCACACATTCTGCTGATGCCACACACCAAATCAGAATATCTCCAGACACAGACATGTTTTGGAAACTCAAAAACCCTACTGGAAGTTTACTGATGAAAATTCGCCTGATTTGATTCTTTGGAGCCCTGCGTCTGCCGCCAGTCTAACAGCTGATGGATAAAGGCTGCTGCCTTACTCTTCTGGGAGAAGGAATAAACCCTGAGTCACCTAGAAGGCCATTCTCCATTTAACTTAGGACTCTGTTATTTCTTAGACAGCCTTCAAAGTAGCTTTTGAAACACAGATGTATATGTTACTTTGCAAGTTAGGTTTATTACATCTTACCTTTCCTTTTGCTATTATGAAGAAGGTGTTGCCTTCTTCTCCTTCCCGAATAACATAATCTCCCTTGTCATAGTACTCCTGTTGTGGAAAGTGGGGAAGAGAGAGACAATATTGTTCAATACATGATTAGCCTCTTTGAAAATTCTGATTACTATGCAGAGTTCTTAATACATCTGGATGTTCCAGTGATGTTTAACTTCCTATCATTTCCTGCATATGTTGCATTCCATAATATGAAATCATTCCCCTATATAAAGCACAATGGCCAATCTGTAACATATCTTCATGCAGAAGCATGTCGTTTGTTAAAAAAATATATTAACACTGTATCATCTTTATGAAGCAGGGGAAAATGAGGGGAAAAAAAACAAAATAAAATGCTCTTTAAAGAGTTTTAGGTCAAAATCCCATTTCCAAAAGTAATTCTGGGCTTGACACTTCAGTGGGAATTCCTAAGTCATCTATTGCAAGCTATGAAAGCATCAACTTTTCTGTGTCTGCCAAGGAACCCTACCTTCATTGTTAAACTTTCAATCACGCATTTTTTCCATGTTAACTTTCAGATTTGTAATCTGTTTCCCATAAATATTCCTCATTTTTTTCTCCTCTAAGTGTTTCATCTTCATAAAGGCTGGATTATAGATCCTCTTACCTGCTTGCTTGGTTCCTTCCATGTCAAAGATATAACTAGCTTTTATGCCACCAAATGTTATTATTTGCTGCCAACCTGGAATTCCACTCCAACCACTCTAAAACCACTGTCATATTAAAAAAAGCTTGGTTGTTTTTTCATTTTGTTTTTACTTATTTATTTTTCTTTGTTATTTTGAAAGCTTACTGAATACTATTTAGAAAAACTTAACAGTCTCTTACCACCTCCAGGCAGTCTATGATCTTGGTTAACTTATCCTCAGGTAAGTTTTTCAGCAAGGACACACTTCCAGGAAACAGAAATTCAAAACAAAACCAACGAAACAAAACCAAACAACAAAAGTAGTTGTCATTAACACTGTTTTAATGATCTCTTCTCATCTATACAACTTCAGTACTACTTGGACAAGTATTAAAAGAGAATCCAACCACAGTGATGATTTAGTGAACTTGCTGGTGAGAAAGAAAAACCTTCTCATTCTAAGCACTCAGACATGTAAAAGTTAGGAAATTATAGAGCTCTCCAGCCACCCAGGCACAGCTAAGAAGAATTTATAGAAATCAAAGGTGGAAATGGAGGCAAAAATAAACAAGACATTCTCTGCATGGCCAGGCCTGAGGTCTCAATTTGAAGCCAAAACAGAATGGTAATTCTTTATTAAAGAAATAAAATATGAAATCAGCTGATTATGGTTTGGAACCTCTAATTTGACCTTCTTTTTAAGGAAAAGCAGTGGACTACTTTGTGTTCCCTGCAGAAGAAGAACTATTCTACTCTGCAGATTTGCTAGTAATTTATATTGGTTCATAAATTGGGAGACATGCAGTTCTTATATTCAAGTCTCCAAAGGATGAATATTGCTTAGTCTACTTCAGCAGCAAATTAACTTCTACCTGGAGGATTTATTTAATTCTATTTATTTAATATACTGTTTTAACTTCTAACCATGTAACCTTTCCATACATTTGTTCCATTACTTAAAAGCATTCAAAAACCTATTGCTGTTTCCTAATGTAATATAGGATAAGAACAATCAAAATGAGAAAAAAGATTTTATGAATCTTAAACAGAAAAATCAAGAGAGGTAAGTGTTGAGGCTTTTGAGGCCCTTTGCATTATGAGCACTTCTTTCTGTTTGTAAGGCAGACTCTGTATTCTTCTTACGAAGAAGCTGAAAGCAGTATTAGAAATATAAATGCATTATATTTACCTTCTAAGGAAGTTTCTGTATTGCTCTTGTCTTGTTTGTGCTGTCACTCTCATGATATTTTGAAACACTTCTCTGTCCAATGCCCATGTTTTAACATTAGTGATTGCTTAAGAAAACAAAAACCAACAACAAAATCAACAATACTTCCAAATAATGCGATGGAAGACATTGCAGTATTAGGTCACGGTACTAGGCAGACCAGCTCTTTCAAAATGACCAAGGCCAAATTTTAGAGTATATAGCACCTACTCCAATCATATTTGTAAAAGACCCTTGAAAACCTAGCCATTTACTATGAGCACAAACAGGGCTGAATACTTCTAAAGATCTAATCATGGACAGTCATTGCATTCAAAAGCTGCTAGGTAATCTACAAAAGAGCTTATTTGAAAGAAAGAAAAACTTGGCTGAATTTTTTATCATTTACGAGATAAATGTTGAATAATATGTCTTGGACCCATTTCTAACTCACATTACATGCAAAGTTTGTGAGATAAGCAGTACAATAGAAATAACAAAGGTCATGAAATACATTTCATTTAATCCTATGATCCTCACACAGTTTTCCTCCAATGTAGCCATTTGGAAGGGAATAAAAAGTAATCAAAACATTAACCATTATCTTTCAAGAATTAATCAAAATGTTAATACAGTAAGCATGCACAAGATCCAGCAACAAAGGTGCAAACCACTAAGCGGCCTCTATGTGCAATCATTGACACAACAGAACATATTGCACTTTTTAATTTAAGCAAAATATGGTGATTCTGTTCAACTTAATATCTTATTTTAAAAGACAATACACCATATTCAACCATTTTCCTTTTGTCATAAGAAGGAGCAAAGCTGTTTTCTCGGGATAAAAGAAAGCTACAGAAAAAAATAATGCAATTGATCTCCTCAATTTATCACAAACACAGAACACAGGAAAGAAAAATGCCAGGTTTAAAATGATGCACAGTCATTGCTCTTTGTACTTAACCCTGATATACACATATGCTCTCAACAACCATTTATCAAAATAAATTAAAAATAATTTAGGATGTTGGAAGGGAGAACAAAGGTATTGCTTTGGTTTTGTTTTTCTCCTAAATAACATCTGTCAGTTTACTTTGCATGAAGAAAATATGGCACGTACCCAAGCTATCGTGAATGCTTTTCCTGTATCTTGCACCTTAACTAAAGGAAAAAATTATATAGCTAGAAAAGTGCCTGTAATTTCAAAAATGAGATGGAGAAATCTATAAACATAGGAGTAAAAGACATTCCCAGTTTCAAACACAGCTACTGAATGTAAACATGCTGCTGTATAGCAGCAGCCATTGAAATGCTGTTTGTCTGAAGTCCTTCACTTGTCAGTTTTCAAAGACTGCAGGCAAAGAGCGTCTCTTGATCCAGCATCAAGAAAGAGTTTTCACATATGTATTTACTAGTCATTTATGGCATTGAACTGCTCTTCCTTCACAAGAAGAAACACAGGAAAGCTATTGGAGAGAGGCAGGTTTCTGCAGGCATTTTAAGTAATCAAAACCAGTTTCCTGTCCGTAATTAGACAACTGTTGTCCTACCTCAAAACCAATTAATGTTAACAAAGGTCTAAAGCAGCATGACATCTTACTAGGCAGAAATACTACTTTATAATGCTCATACTATACCCCAAGCAAAAAAGGAAAATGGGGAACACATTCAAGTAGATCAGTGTGCTAGTAAGAAAAATAATCACATTATTGATGCTGTTCTGTTTATCGAGCAACGACAAAAACAGATTAGATGTAATAATTTCCATCTGCGCAGCCATCAATGATTAAGTGCTTAAACTGGGAGCAGGAAGAAAGATCAGGAGCTTTTAAAGCAAACAACTTGTTTTATTCAATTTTCTCATTTTTAAGTCAACATGAACTCTTCATACTTACTGGTGGTTCAAAGTTCCTGCAGATTTAGATAAGAAAAGTAATAAGCCTTTAAACACAATTTTTATGGAATGGTAGAGAGTGAGAAAATTAAGATTTTTATCATATTTGGTCACTTACTGTGACCTGTTTGGTCTGTCACAGAATAATTATGGCAGGTTAGAAAATGAATTAAAGGGTACTTAGTGGATGACTACGCAGTTTTATGCAAGAAGAGGCATATATGTGTCAGAGCAACACTTAACAACTCCATCCTGGTCTGCTGGTAAACACAAAGCAAAAGCCAGTATTTGTCTCAGGGAAGCAGCACATCTCACCTGGAAGTTTCACTTTTTCCACTACCACATTTGAGATCAAACTGAAATCCCCTGAGTGCCATTTGCAAATACCAGGCGCAAATGAATCTTGGCAAGACTCAGCAACTTAATGATACAGAACTAAAAGAAGTACAACAGCAACTAATTCCTACATATTTTATTTCCTCTTGAATTACACTTTATCTGCCCTAATAAAAACACCAGTTTCAGACTAAATGTAATTTCAGCCTCAGGGTTGAATTTGACACAAGAAAGAACATAAGAGTCAAAGACCACCACTGCTACTGAATCATTCAACATAAAACTTAATCCTTCCATATCAGATGGTTTGGTGCAGACCTGGCTAAACAGCAGATCCGGCTAAACAGCAGATCCATAGGTGCCTAATTGTTTATCAAAGGTCATGATAGAGATGGAATTATATTCATGGCATAGTGTTAGATTTCCCAAGCAGGAAGAACTCAAGAAAGAAAACATGAGCTTACTGTAGATAATCAGGACACACAGAAATGTATTCAATGAAAACTTCAAAGATAACCTGGCTATAACAAGGACCTCAAAAAAAATCACAATTTTCCTTTTGACCAATGTTGTTATAGTAAACCTTAAGTACCTTTCACAGAGGCTGTCCGTGTGCAGTTGTATAAAATGGCTAGTTCACCAAATGCCGTCCACACAGGTATTGAGGAGAGTAGTTTATCCTGCTGAAAGACTTCCAGACTGCCCTCTGTCAAAAATCATCAGGATAATAGTTGTTAAAACTGAGCTCAACTGCACAGAGTGAAGAGAAAACAAAACAATATTCTGCCTTTGCCACTCCCTGGAACAAAGAAATAGGAGCAACGATTGCAAAACAGTAGAGGTTTGTGGGGCTTTTTTTTGGTTTACTTTGTTGGGATTTTGGGGGGGAGGGATGGTTGTTTTTTGGTTTGGTTTGTGGGTTTTTTTTTTTAAATGTGTTGCTAATCTAGAAATCTGCTCTGGAAGGGAGGGAAAGCTGAGAGAAACATTTCAACACTGAAAGGCCATGGAAAACAGCCATTCTAAATCCTGATGGGATAAACCTTTGCTACAACAAAACAGTCAGTAGAGGTTCAGATAGCCTACTGTAGTGTAGACAGACCAGTCTTAACAGTGAACTCCTGAGGTTTGCCTGTTTATACATGTTTATGTATATATGTGCAGAATGCAAAGCAAAGGACAGAAAAACAAAAAAGCACATTAAATCTTCGATAAATTGTCTTTCAGGCTTACTACAAACCTAGCAAAAGTCAAAGAAAATCTGAGTTTCTTCGTAGGTTATGGTCCAAAAAAGCCTTCTCCTAAATATGTTCTGGAAGCTTAGCCCTCTTCTCTCCAAGACACCCACTGACTCCTCAAAAAAGATCTCATGTGCCAGAAAAATTTCCATGCGCACAACTTCCTCATATTTTATCTGTTTTCCAAAACATTATCATTTTGTCTAGCAAGAATATGACTAACACATTACAAATCCTGCCTTCTCTTTCTCCCTGCACCATCTATGTTATCCTAACACAGTGACCATTAATCATATGAAGCAAGAAGCCAGAAGATGTGCTTTCCAAAAATCTGTCATTTGAGATTTGACTGTAAGCACAGTGGCAGTCAGCACAGATGACTGCTACAGTGAGATTACTTCAGACCTGCTGTCAATACTTTAGGAAAGTCTCCCTATCCAAAGGCTTTTTTGTTGTTGATGCAGCTCTTGTGAAAACAAAACAGACATCTAATCTTTGAGAACAATAAACTCAGACCTCATCTTGCAATTTCCCCATACACAGAAAACTGGTATTAGCTTCCATGAATGTTGAAAAGTAAGTTTGTTTCAGAAGTGACTTCATTATTGAGCAGTTTTCTGTATTTTAAAGTATACTTGCTCTTCCTTTCGCTATAGCTGCACCAGAAAGGATTTGCTGACCTCTAGGCTTTCGGAAATGAAAGAGGCCATGAAATAGCATTAAATCAAGGTTTAAGTTTCCAAGGATCTTTTTGTTGCTCTTACTCTGTTTCATAAAACTCAGAGGTAAAATTTGCGTTGCTCTCAGTAGGGCCGACAAAAATGATTTAAGAGCACAAACATCATAATTGTGGATTCCTGAAAAGACTTCTAAATTACTTTTCACTTTCTTGCACTCGTGTGCTGTATGAGTAAGCAGTACTCACCTTTGAGAACAAAAATGTGATTGCCTGGCTCTCCCTGTGTGATGACATAGCTCCCTTGCTGGAAAGTCCTTTCATACATACATTCCACCATATCTCGGATCTGGTGAGGCTCCAGTCTCTTCAAGAACTGATTTTTATTCAGGGCATCTGTGATAAGTTTCTTCTCACTAATTTTAAAGAAACAAACAAAGTTTAAAGATCCAGCATGGTTGAGGTATATTATTCACTTGGCATTCATTCCTCCCAAGTTGTTTCCTCTCAGTTCTAACACTCACATGACCAGTATCACTGACAAATGTTACAACACTTGCAATCAATGTGCATACCCATTAGCAGTGCCGTGCTATGGCCTCTCTTCTCCTATGTGACCCTGCCTGCAGAAAACATTACCTTAGATGCAAAAAAAGCTCCCAGTAGAAGACATGCTCCCCAGAAAGTTCTGCACTGTTTCTCACCATATTCTTTCCCTATTGCACAACTAAGATATATACACACTTGCTTACCTGAAGGAAAGAAATGTGAAAGGTGTGCCTTTCCATACCACTGCCTCTACAGGAATGCCAACTTGGTATAAAATCAGACTCACTTTTCTAACATTCTAACACATGTTTTCTAATACCCAGCAAAAATGTAACACTGATGATAGTAATAAGGTTAAAGTCAACACTGATGCTACTAAGACCTCATCAAGAGTTTCTCCTATTTGGTGAGGAAAGATGCAAGGAAAGAAAAGTAGACAAAAAAATGATTTAACAGCCGCTGTTGTTGCTTAGGGGAATATCAGAAGACACTGGTGGTGGGAAAAACAAAGCAAGTTGTACTGCTTTTAGGGATTTTTAGAGTGTAATCAGAAGTAAAAATGTAATACAAGGGCTTGTGGATATAGATATGCACCCATTAATGCTGACCTCCTTGCTTTCTGAAATTCAGTGTTTATAGCAAACTTTGGTGATGCTATAGCAAACTACAGCCATCCTGAGTTATTTTGTTAAAAAGTCTTTAGAAAAGCTTCAATCCATAAAAGACAGTGGTTGGATTTTTAAGAAGAAAACATGGAAAATGCAACAGTGGTTAAATCCACTAACCAACAAAGAAACAGTTGGCTATACATACATACATACTGGAAAACCTATGAGTTCTGGCTAACTTGTGTATGTTCTAGGTCAACGGCTTCCTACAAAGCAGCGCCTTGAATCCGTGCCAGAGTGAATGCAGTTAAACAACTGCTGCACTGATGGAGTTTTTATGTACCTACTGATTACTTTACTTTACTGCTGAAGTGAAAGATAAATTCTGCCTTCAAGTCCTTTTCTTAATGTGCATGTGTAAGGAAGTTGTATAACAAAATAAACACCATAACAACTTTCTGAGGCATTTAAAGTTCACTTTTGCTTGTATTCATAAAAACACCGCAGGGTTATAGTCAAAAATAGGTTGTATGGGAAAACCTCCCGAAGAATATCCGGGAATATCCCATCCAGAGGGACCTTGACACACTTGTGAGGTGGGCTGATGCCAACCTGATGAAGTTTAACCATGACAAGTGCAAGGTCCTACACCTGGGTCGGAGAAATCCCAGGCACAGCTACAGACTGGGCAGAGAAGAGATTCACAGCAGACCTTCAGAGACGGACTTGGAGGTGTTGGTTGATGAGAAAATGAACATGAGCCAGCAGTGTGTGCTTGCAGCCCAGAAAGCCAACCGCATCCTGGGCTGCATCAAAAGGAGCATGACCAGCAGGTCAAGGGAGGTGATCCTGCCCCTCTGCTCTTGTGAGACCTCACTTGGAGTATTGTGTGCAGTTCTGGTATCCTCAACATAAAAAGGACATGGAACTGCTGGAACAAGTCCAAAGGAGGGCCACGAGGATGATCAGGGGACTGGAGCACCTCCTGTATGAAGATAGGATGAGAAAGCTGGGGCTGTTCAGGCTGGAGAAGAGAAGGCTGCGTGGAGATCTCATAGCAGCCTTCCAGTATCTGAAGGGGACCTATAAGGATGCTGGGGAGGGACTCTTCCTGGGGGACTGTAGTGATAGGACAAGGGGTAACGGGTTCAAACTTAAGCGGGGGAAGCTTAGATTGGATATGAGGAAGAAATTATTTACTGTAAGGGTGGTGAGGCACTGGAATGTGTTGCCCAGGGAAGCTGTGAATGCTCCATCGCTGGCAGTGTTCAAGGCCGGGTTGGACATAGCCTTGGGTGGCATGGTTTAGTGGGAGGTGTCCCTGCCCATGGCAGGGGGGTTGGAACTTGATGATCTTAAGGTCCTTTCCAACCCTAACTATTCGATGATTCTATAAATGAACAATCAGTTAAGGCAATATAAGTAGACTTACAATGTCACTAGCCATATAATGACTGAAAATAAATAAAGGTGATAAAATGAGGCAAGAAAAATAAAATCAAGTAGCTATGGTGAAGAGTGTGTTTAGAAATAGAGATAACGACTCAGCTTCTGCTGAACACAGGGTTATTAGAACATAAGCTCTAACTTTGTTTTCTGCTAAAAACAACCTTGCTTATTTAATTCATGCTGCCCTGATCATGCATATAATGCTGCAGTAAAATATAGTAAAGGCTCATAAACTGTTACTTAAAATGAGCACTAAAGCTTCCAGAACTACAAGAGTCTATGCTGTTTTCAAAAAATGCAGTTGATCACAGAGCAGAGGAGACATGAATATCATAAATATGAATCAGGCTCTTGAATCAGTTGCGTGCTCATTTCATAGCCAAACAGCATAGTACTTATCTTACAGTTGTGTCTTTGTTGTTTCCTCACTTTCTCCTCTACCTGCCCCACTTCTGCAAACTGCTACTGGAAAGAACTAGATGTCCTGAAAGGACAAAAGATGTTTAATCCTGTACTCAAGCCAGTCACTGGCCTGATGAATACTACTAAAAGGCTAAAAAGTGGGTGCACAACTCCACACAATTGGTCTGGTGTTGAGGTATTTATTGGACCCACCACCAGTAGGACTTCATCGCCTGGGGCCAGCTGAGCCATTAGCATCCTTCTCCAGGCTTTTCTCCCCTCCTTGCTGTTAGCTCTTGTGGAAAGGTTACCACTGCCCCTTCCAATACATTCCCAGTAAACCCCTAGGAATAGCCCTTGACACTCTATGAAGGGCTTTTTGTGAACAGGATTGGGAATTTAGTCCCATCATGAGACAGTCATCTCATAGGTACAAGCGTACAACATATACTTTACAGAGCAATGCTGTTTCTTAATATAGGTTTCTGCTACTAATGGGAAATTTTTGGTTATCTGCTGTCTTTGACTGGTAAAAGACATCAATGTCAAGTCTCAAGATAGTTCTTCCCCCACAAATAACTCTTGATAACAGAACTGAGCCACCATCCTGACTAGATATAGGCAGCTTAAATTCTGAGGATGGTGATAGCATGCTCTGGAAGGACACAAAAATGGAGAACCAGGTCCTAGAGACACTGAAACA
The DNA here is from genome assembly GCA_028858755.1 of Ara ararauna. Taxonomy (NCBI): domain Eukaryota; kingdom Metazoa; phylum Chordata; class Aves; order Psittaciformes; family Psittacidae; genus Ara; species Ara ararauna. Next base: position 63,150,332 of record CM054376.1, on the reverse strand, counting down.
CATAGATTCTAAACACTGCAAAGGGTAACAGATTAAAAAATTTTCATTTGAAAGACCTTAGAGATCTGCTTTCATATACCTTGTTCAAACTCAAAAATCTTGAGGCTTTAGTTAAATTTTAATGCTCAAACTTCCATTAAGGAAAAACTTAAATACTCAGTTTTGGAAACTGGGATGGATTTATCCAGCTAGCTCAAGAGATGAAATATACACATGAGAAAACATTCACTAAATACAGATAGATCAAGAACTACTGAAAGCTTCTAAAACTGCCATTAAAATAATTCATGCTAAGGTACTCAAGAGTGTGGCACTTAAACCCTTACTAAATGAACAGCATAAAATTGTGCTGGTTTAAAAATGCTTCTAAAAGGGTCTGTTAACACTCAAAACTCAATGCAAATTCAAGAATATAGCATGGAGCTTCTCTTCCTTCTGAAATTGCTCCTTTCACAACTGTGGAGTAGCACAGGTAAGGAAACCTTCCAACATTTGGCTGTCTCCACAGCAGGTGATGGTGGCTTAAACAAGTGCAAGTGTAGCACAGGCTTTCCTGAGCAGCACACTAGTGGTACATGTAAAAACAGTTTTGTGGTATTTTCTTTGCTTCTGTTTGCTTCCAAAGTATTTGGAAGATCAAATGACCTTCCACTATCGCATCAAAAGATGTATCTGCCCTCGAGAAGTCTGAGCAAATTCTTTCACTATTACTTGACCTGTTAGAGAAAGCATAAATTCTTTCCTCTGTGACTACAATGTATGTTTAGTTTACAAACAGAATAACAGAAAAGCTGGAAATGGTGGGAAAGAAAGGGGAGGATGGCGTGCTCTTACTGCCAGTGCAGTGCATGCTTAAGCAGTCAGTTATTTCAGGGGAGTAAATATCTGAATAAATTTAGGAGTGGTGTGTTCGGAATTGTTATGAATGTACGGGAGCCTCAGCAGTAGCAATGACAATCTCTGAACCAGACTGTAAGAGATGAAAGGAGGGAAAAGGAAGAAAACTGCTCCTTTATCCTGTTATGTTGCACTAAATCTTTTAGAAAAACAACAGAGATGGCGTGCAACAAGAAAACAAGAAAATGTTTTTAGAAGTGCTGAATGAAGAAGGAAAATTTCAAGGAAGGTAATTACAAACAGAACACTCCTAAAGCAAACAATTACTTAAACTGCCCAGGTACTTGTGATAAAATGTTAATACAATTCCTTTACTCTGGAAAAACATTGCTAGCTGGAGATTTCAGCTCCTTATGGCGATGCTACAGCACGCTGGTGACTCAGGCAGCTTTTCTGTTTCACAAGACAGCATCTAATGTGCAATGATGGACATAATGGAGGAGAAATCTGATAACTCTCAGGTCTACAACAGTACAGACTCAGATTGTGCCATGAATTCTTAATGGAATGATAAATGATAAAGCTCTCCACAAATCTGAGGCACTTAAGATGCTGGCTGACATCCAGATAGATTGTACCAGCATACTAAAACAGATACTCAGGTTATGTCTAAACTGCAAGGCAAAAGAGGATCTAAGGTATGTTGAAAGATACCAATCTGATACCTCTGTCCACAAGGTCACCTGCGACCACAGAGCTCTACAAGGAGGTTACCACTTCTTGTTTGTGAGTTGAAGGAGAGGTATTTTTTACTCTTGCAGATGCTAGAAGTGTATTCACAGAGGAACAAATAAAACCAGGCTCCTACACCATAACTGTCAGAAGCTGGACAGGAGGGCAAGAGGAAGCTGCTAAGAGGATAATCACAGTACACAAAACATTTCCTATTTCACATCAGACTGAGTTGAAACCAGGCCGACAAACTTTGTACACAGCTCAAAATCGGTGTCCATACTGCATCTGGAAAAGATGAGCTGGGCCAACCTACTCCTTTCTAAAGTTGTCCATGCAATGGGAATAAGAATCTGAAACCATGTGAAGGCCTCCAGCCTTCTGCTCATCAGTGTTCCAGAGTATATCTTCAGCTGCAAGCACTAGGTGAATCCAGACCTGAGACAAAGGTTTAGGTTCTCCTTCACTGGCAATAAAGATAAATCCCAAAGAGACTTACTGTAAGAGTCTCTCCTCAACTAAAACACAGAGGCTACCCACCACTCTTCATCTGCAGTCTGTGGGACACAGATGATTCTTGCTTAAAGTTGTACACAAACTCAGCCAGCACCCAACTACCACAGTGACAAAGCCCATATAAAAAAGATGGATACTTCAATCTTGATTTGTCATAAGGAGAGGATATCATTGTGATAACATTTATATCTCTGTAACTCAAGCATGTAATCTCCCTGAAATGAGCTCACCTGGAATCCTTTCGGACTGTTGCTTTTTCCAAGGAGAATGTAGCTTGCCTGTTCAAATCATACAACCGTGTCGTTGGCTCTGCAGATACACCTTCCTTGGCTCCTCTTCTCCTGTCAGCAGATATTTGAATCCTTGAAGCCACTTTAAAAGGAGAAGGCTGAACAGAGTGCTCTCCTTGAGTGCTCACAACATCCTGCAGCTTGTTCAACTGTATACACTTGCTGTGAAGTTCCTTGGTGAGTTCTGCTATGACCTTAGCCTGCATAGCCAGCTGCTCCTGAAGCTCAGCAACACGACTTCGACCCTCTTGCAACTCTTGATCTTTTCTCTTCAGTTCCTTTTCCAGTTCAAGCACTCTGCTGCAAAGAATATCAGCTTGCTCACTGGTCACATTGATGTTTAGCCCTGGGTCCTTGAAAAACTTACGGTTGCCACCACAGCCAATAGAGAGGTTTGCCACATGTCTGTCTGTTCGTCTCAGGTGCTTGGGTTTCACTAATCCATTCCCCATTTTGTCCAGAGACCTGGGTGAGAAAATAAATTTGCAGTTTTATTTCATTCACCAAGAAAAAAAAAATCATGGAACGTTAAGTAATGAATTTAGTATTTAACTGGCAGCTGAATTTGAGATATACAACTATAGTAAACCTAGCTGATTGCTTTCATCCTTTACAGCCCTGAAAATCAAAAAATGCCAAAGAGAAGAAGTAGGTAGGTGGTGGATACAAAGCAAAGGATCTGATGGTTACCACTTCTTGTTCGTGAGTTGAAGAAGAGATGTGTAAACTCCTATCAGCCTAACGCAGACAAAGAAAACCTCAAAAACCAGCGTGAAGGAGAAAAGCTTGCACTGTACTGCAGAAGCAAGAAAACTGTTAGAAGGAGGAGCCTGTTACACAGGATCCCCAGGGAAGCAGTCAGAGCACCAAGCCTGTCAGCATCTCGATGACGCTCTTAGTTGTGTGGTTTAGTTTCAGGTGTTCCTGTGAGGAGAAGGGAGTTAGACTCAATGATCCTTATGGGTCCCTTTCAACTTGAGATAGTCTAAGAATTCTGTGATTAAAAAAAAAAAAGTTGGATCACTTTCCCATTGAGGAATAATTACTGAGTACACAGGCTCGTTTTAACCTGTGGGTGCGCAGCTGCCTGGCATAGAGGATATGTGATTATTAAGCATATGTTAACAATATTAAAACAAACAAACAAACTTTGAGGGGTACGACCGTAAAAGAACAGTCATACTGATCAGAACAGGGGTCTTGCTGGATTGTAAACTGTCTCAACCATGGCCTTAAGGAGATGTCCAGCAAAGGATGAGCACATATGCCGCTTGACTGAAATACTATCTGAGATTTCAGATTTCCTGAGCCTGATATGCTTTATTTTGTCCTCAATGGATCTGTAATACTAGTACTTGTCCCATTTCCCATCTAACCTCTATAAACTTCATATCTGCAGACCCTGGCTGGACCCTAGTGAGGATTTGCACAGGTCTGCTTTTTGCATGAAGAACTACCTCCTTTAATTTGTTTCTTCCAGTACAAAACCAGGGATACAAAAGGCAGGAAAATCCAATTTCAGAAACACTTATCTCTATTAACCTTTTCTCTACTATTCTGTAAATTTCTGTCCTACCTCTCTGCTTGCACATATGCTTGAATTCTTTCCCAGAATGACAAGTCCTAGCTTACTAAGTCCATCCTCATATAAACATCTCTCCAAAAGTTTGACCAACCTTGCTGTCTTTTGCTGATGCCAAATTCAGGGCAGCACAGAGTTCGACCTAATTTAATCCTACCAAGAGCAGGCAGCTGGCACTGTTTCTATAGTTCTCTCATTTCAAATTGCCTCACATTTGCTAGTGTAACAGCAGCTACTACCTTCAAGGAACAATTACCTTTTGTGAGGTATGGGGAATTACCCTGTGGCTAGTCTGGGTATCTGCTCCCTCCCAGCTTCTTGTGCCCCTCCTCAATGGCAGAGCATGAGAGACTGAAAAGTCCTTGATCAGGGTAAGTGCTGCTGAGTAACAACTAAAGCATATGTGTGTTATCAGCATTATTTATACTAAAGCCAAAACCCAGCACTGCACCAGCTACCAGGAGGAAAATTAACTCTACCCTAGATGAAACCAGGACACTCACTTTCTTCCCTGGACACTATCTTTGGCATATTTTATTGTACAATTTTAAGAGGAGCAAGGAAGAAGTGCCTGCTGCTTAGGTCAGACTATATTAAATGCATAAGTTGAGGGGGAGAGAAAAACTAACACATTCCTTCTTCTCAGTCTTGGGGAGCAATGCCTGCTTATAAATCCCATCTGTGAGCCAGTAGTGCCAGGTTACAGTTCAGTTTAGTTCAAGCCTTCACCAGGAGAGAAGCAATGAGCTTAAGACTGCATTTCCAGGCCTAAGTACCACACTCAGAGCTTTTCCCAAAACACCTGCTCAAGCTTTTGAATCCTGCTCAACCGTATCCTGCTACTGCAGAAGACCGCAGCACAGAAAATACCTGCCTGATGAAACAGAATTTTCTTCCTTGGACTCTGATTTTTGCCTCATCAATAAGCTATTTTAATAAGTTTTATAAAGGTACTGGTGCACTAACCAGACACTAACCATACTGCTATTGTGATGAGTCATCAGTATGGCCAAAAGGAGCTGTTATTCTGCCTCATGAATAAAGTACAGCTTTGTCAGGTTGAACCACAAGTGATATGGCTTAAGTTTTAATCTCTTTTAACATTTCATTGGGTAAAAACATGTCCCTGAAAAGGTACACTGATCAGACAGCAAGAAATAAATTGGGAGACCACAGCAAATTGCCTTTGCTGGCTATTATAGCCATACTTTTAACAGATGCACAATTCTGTTCTGGTTTGCAGCCTTCAGTGGGTTAGAATTGAAACACCTGACAAGGCAGCTCACATTGCAAATCTAGTTTTCCTTAAAACAGTCTTGCTCCTCAACTTTGCTTATTGTGACTCTACATAAGATTTTTGGTTTACCCCAATTGCCTGTATGCATTTTGACAGCTGGTGCTTCAGCTCAGAAACAGGGCAGTATGTCAGAAATAAAGGTAAAACTGTACTGCCCAGGGGGACTTAAACAAATAGCACATCAAGGTACCAAATCAAATAACTCTCAACAGGGACCTATGTTGTCACTGCATGGCTTAAACAACGATCTTAGCTCAGTATGCAACCAAATACAAACAAACCGAACACAGCAACAAACCAAACACACCAAACAAACAAACCAAATGCAACAACAAAACAACTACCAAGCTAAACTAAATGTTGCAGTATTTATAGAGTAAAATATACAATATACTAAGTTTTACTCTAAAAAATATAGAGTAAAAATGGAGATTACAGGTATCATGTCCTCGCACACAACAGGGTGGCAGCATCTGCTACTAAACGCAGTGGCAGTCACCACATTTCAAAGAAAGGGTATCACAGGCATTTTAAAGTTACATTTACAAATGGATAGCATGACTGCTGCAGGGCACAGGAAACCCTACTATTTATACTGCATCCAGAAACAGAGCAAGTTTATAGTATAAAAAGATGATGATTAAAGTTCATAACATAACTGCGCCAGGGTGAAAACATAGGGAATTTCTGTCTTCCCATATGCACAGTTAATCATCAGGGTACAATGGGACAAGCTAGCTAGATCTGAAAGATCCCTATTTCCACATGGTGCCAGTTATTAGATACTAGTATAGGAAACTCATGGCCAAATATATAGCAGGAATCAAGAAAAGACTGACAGGTAATTCAGCATTACACTAGTTAATTCTAACAGAAAACTTAAACCCTTAATGCCTCCAAGGTTTGACCAACCTTGCCCATAAGGATTAAGACCAGAAGCAAAAGTAGAACATGCTCTGTGTTTAGCATCTCACACACTCCCTGAGGGGTCTGCCACCGGCAGAAACGCGGCCAGCAGCGGACAGATCCAAAACCTACCCGGTAGAGGATGCCCAGGGCTGCTCAAGCGGTTCAGCGCAAGTGGGCTGCCCTCCTCACAGACCGGTGCACCCCAGGCCCGCGGGGTGCCGGTGTTGCCCGGCCAGCCGAGACCCCCGCTCCGCCGCCGGAGCCCGGCGGCACCCCGGGGAGGCCGCAGCTCCTGCAGGCTGCGGTCCCGGCCTCCCCATGTCCCCACACGCACCCGCCGGTCCTGGTCCCTCACCTGCGCGCTCGGCTTGACCAGGACCGGAACCGGGGCAGTCGCCGGGCGGCGGCAGGCGCAGAGGTTGATGCGCCCGCACTCGCTGCGGAGCCGGGCTGGGCGGGAACGCCGCTGCCTGTCACGGGCGGCCGGGAGGTGCAGCGGGGCCGGGGGGGAAGCAGCCGTGGCAGTGCCCGTACCCGCCCATCCCTGCCGCGGCGCTGCGGCGGTGCCGGGCTGTCCGCCCACAGGGACAGACAGGGCGCGGAGAGCCGCCGGCGCCGCGTCCAGAGTAGGGAGGGAGGCGGATGCCCTGTGGCAGGCCGGCAGGGTTAGGAGCTGCGGGAACGGACCAGGCTCCTCAGCCCATTCTGCTTCTCAGAGGGGTAAACGCAGGGCCCAGCGCGGGCCATGTTGGGAAGTGTTTGACTGCTTGATTTCCACTGCCCTTTGCAGGAGTCCTAGCATGACTGTCGGCTGAGCTGCAGCAATGGAGCCGCAGCCCTCCAGCTGGGCTGCACAGCCCTCCTGCAAGACACCTTCTCATGCCCCAGGGTCTGTCCTCATCCAGGCTGGAGCGCCACAGCTGCCCCCAGAATGGAGTGTGGCCTTCGTGGGCAACACTGATTCTTAGCAGAGTGCAGCTTCACAAGGGCTGTTCTCTCCTGGTGTGATTACAGTGATTCAAAACAGCTGCTTTCAAATCAAGGTTTCAAACACCCTGCAAAACCATGAGAAAGAGGCTGTACAACAGCTGAAAAGCTGCATGCACAACTCTGCTGTCAAGCAGACTTGGTCTAACCCTAACCTGCATCTTCTAGGACAGTGACCCTGCAATCTTCAGTACTTAAAAGGGGCCTGTAAGAAAGCTGGGGAGAGACTTTTTAGCAGGGCCTATCGTGATAGGACGAGGGGCAATGGTGTTAAACTAAAAGAGGGGAGATTCAGGCTGGATGTGAGGAAGAAATGTTTTACACTGAGGGCAGTACAACACTGGCACAGGTTGCCCAGAGAGGTGTTAGATGTGCCATTCCCTGAGACATTCAAGGCCAGGCTGGATGTGGTTCTGGGCAACCTGATCTAGTTGAAGATGCCCCTGCTCATTGCAGGGCGTTGGACTAGATGAACTTTGAAGGTTCCTCCCATCTAATCCATTCTGTGATTCTATGATCCAACACCAACTGGAACTGGAGGAATCTCCCTTTTTCCTCTCACTGTTCAGAGATCAGCCCTAGATCAGCATCCCCGGTGGTGGGAATGTAGTCCTGCAGTGAGAAATGAAAGCTCGACAAGAAAGGCCTGAGCATCATCCCTGTCTCAAGGGTGTTCAAGCCTGGTGTTCAAGTGCAAGCTTCGTTTGTACTTCCCCTCCCTGACGCTTTGGTCTCCGTTACTTTTCCCAACTGCTTTTCTCGGGGCTAAGCTCCTGTGATCTGTTCGATGCCGACATCTGGTGGTCGAGCCGGTGATGGCAGATAAACAAGAGAAGCTGAGCAAGGGCTGCGTGGGCTTTTATTCTTACACCTTGGCCTAGCAGTAGGAAAACCGAACTCTGCTATGCAGCAAGGATCTATTTTCACTGTTGCTCCCCCTCCAACTTGTCGCTCACCTGCTTCCCCCCTCAAGCCTCAGGGACCTGCAGCTCCTCTGTGTTTAAAGAGCGGGCTGCTCACCAAACAGGCTGCAGGCTACATCTGCAAATGCAAATATGCTCAGAGCCAGAGGAGGCTGCTTCAGCTTGGGGCTTGGTCTGCAGACCAAGCAGTGTCAGCTACATAGATGTTGCATCTTGCAAAGAATGGCTTCAGTCTGTCATACCTGATGCAGATAACTGCATTTTAGTTCTCTGTGACAGCCAAGAGTAGTTGGCAGCTGGCAGCATTTCCAGAGAGATAGTGTGTGTGACCCTCTTGGATCACCTCCATCTGCATGCAGTCTTGTACCTCCTCTTCTTGGATACCTTTTGTGTTTGAACAAGGTTAAACAAAGATGAACAAGGAGCTACTGAGCAAACTCTAGCATAAAAAGGAGACCCTCAGAGGACAGAAGCAAGGATGGCTAGGTTGGGAAGAAAATAGAGAAATAGAGCAGCCAGGGATCAGGTTAGGAAAGGTAAAGCCCTGGCAGAACTTAATCTGCCCAAGGACAATAAGGGCAACAAGAAAAACTCCTGTAAGTATGTCTATGATAAAAGGAAGACAAGGGAAAGTGTGGCCCCCCTCCAGAAGGAAATGAAAGACCAAGTTTCCTGAGACATGGAGAAGGCTGAGGTACTCAATGACTTTTTTGCCTTGGTCGTCACTTGACAAGAGCTCCAGCCAATTGCCCAGGTGGCAGAAGGCAAAGCAGAGATTGGGAGAATGAAGAACCCCCCACTGTAGGAGAAGATGAGGTTGGAGATCATCTATAGAACCTGAAGGTGCACAAGACTATTGGACCTGATTATATGCATTTGTGGGTCATCAGGGAACTGGTGGATGAAGCGGCCAAGCCATTACGTGTCATATTTGAGAAGTCATGGCTGTCTGGTGAAGTTCCCACTGACTGGAGAGGGGGAAATATAACCCCCATTTTTAAAAAGAGGATAAAAAAATATTAGACCCGGGGAACTACAGGCTGGTCATTCTCACCTCAGTGCCCAGTAAGATCATAGTGCAGATCTTCCTGGAAACTATGGTAAGGTGCAAGAACAAGAAGAAGGTGATTGCTGACAGCTAATATGGCTTCACTACGGGCAAGTCATGCCTGACAAATTCTCTGGCCTTCCGTGATGTGGTGACAGCATTGGCAGATAAATGAAGAGTTTATCTGATGTTATGTCCCTGGACTTGTGCAAGGTATTTGGCACAGTCCTCCTGCATGGCATCCTTTAATCTAAACTGCAGCGGCATGGATTTTACTGATAGACTACTCAGTTGATAAGGAACTGGCTAAATGGTTGCACTCAAAGAGTTGTGGTCAACAGCTTGATATCCAAGTCAAGACAGTGGAGATTAGTGACAAATGGTGTTCCTCATGAATCGGTCTTGGGACCAGAGCTATTTAACATCTTCATCGGCAGCACGGACAGTGGGATTGAGTGCACCCTCAGCAAGTTTGCTGATGACACCAAGCTGTGTGGTGTGGTCAACATGCTGGATGGAAGGGATGCCATCCAGAGGGACCTTGACAGGCTCACGAGGCGGGCCAATGCCAACCTCATGTAGGTCAACAGGGCCAAGTGCAAAGTCCTGCACCTGGGTTAGGGCAATCCCAAGCACAAATGCAGGCTGGGCAGAGACTGGATTGAGGGCAGCCCTGAGGAGGAAGACTTGGGGGTGTTGACTGAAGAGAAGCAGTGACCCATGCACATTACCCAGCAGTGTGCGACTGCAGCCCAGAGACCAACTGTACCCTGGGCTGCATCAAAAGAAGCGTGACCAATAGGTCAAGGGAGGTGATTCTTCCCCTCTACTCCGCTCTCATGAGACCCCACCTGCAGTACTGCATCCAGCTCTGGGGGCCATGAAGATAATCAAGGGCCTGGAGCACCTCTCCTGTGAACACAGTCTGAGAGAACTGGGCTTATTCAGATCAGAGAAGAGAAGGCTCTGGGGAGAACTTATAGCAGCCTTCCAGTACTTAAACAACAGCTAAAATTTTCTAATAAAGGAGAAAGATAAAACATATTCCAGAAGAGCTTAATGCAGCACAGCGGAATAATAGCAAAGTGTCTGTTGGTATCAAATGACACACTTTCTGGCACTAAACTCTTGCTTCTATCTCACTAAGCTTCATCAATTTTGAGTGTGAAGTGTCAGCTTAACAAACACCTAAACCCAGTAATATTGTAAATAGGTTAGTTCCTTTGAAAATTCTTATCAGCCCTGTTCTCAAGCTAAAAATCAGCTGATAATACAGGACCCCATGACCATAAAGTGCAGGTTAGGATACAGTTGCTTGGTAGAAGCAGGCTATGTGGATCCAACTGACAGCAGCAGAACAGATACAGCTGTGAGGGAATGCATCTTTAGGGATTAGCCTCTTCTTTTATGTGGGAAAAATCTGCTCAGCATGACCAACGGGAGAGAGAGAGGAGCTGAGTGAAAAAGCACACACTACCAAAGAATTGTTCTTTTCAAGCAGAAATACTGCAAAAACCCCACAAGGGGTCCTGCTGCACACAACTAGCACAAGGAAAGCCACCCAGAGACAGGAAAAGTTCTGCAGAACAGAAGACTGGGAAAATGAATGACATTTTGCCCATTATTAAAAAAAATAAATAAAAATAAAATGTTGTTTTTAGTGCTCGATCAAGTACCAGCTTCAGCTCTGTCAGGAACAGGCTGTCTAGGAAGGCTCAGCTCCCCAGATACCCACATGGAGGTGGAGATTTGCTTGCTCTTTTAGAGATGACAGTTGTAAATAGGCTTGCATTTAAGTGCATGCAACTGACTAGTCTTTTCATGATGATACCATGAAGCTGTATCCAAGTAGAAGAAAAGGTATATGTTTGGATAAGGACGGGATAAGGACATAGACTCTTTTGAGCATATTGGTGTATATGGGTCCATAAAACCCACAGGTTTTGTCTCTACATCACAAGAAGAAATTAATGCCCCACAAAGTAAGTAATGTTTAAGCCATTTATACAGGAGACTTAAATGTCAATTCTGTCCCCATTAAGCACTGAACATCTGTTAGCCCTGAGCTGGAATTTCCAGTCATGGCTGAACACTGAGCTTGTGGAATTAATGAGTTCTTGTAACTTCTCATTTCAGAGAGTTTGCGATGTTTTCTAAAGGAAACATAGAACTCCTAAAGGAGCTCATAGAAGAGTTCAGCCATTTTCTCTCCCATTTGCTACAGACAGGTTTGAATGGTTGTTTCCAAGCCAGTGGTTCAACAGTCTGACAGTAGCTCAGGATGTTCAAAATTAAAGCTCTGTACAGTGGCTACACCAAATGATGGAGCAGAGGGTACAGTGCACAATGAGGCTCATATCCCTCCAACATCAAACATCAAGTTCAGTAATGCTCACAGAAGCAGCCTCTGGCTTGCCTGGGGCTAGCTAGGGCAAGCACCATTTGCAGGCTCTGCACCTGCGTCCAGCTTCTGTGCCAGGCAAACAACCTCCTCCTCCATACCAATTACTCTGGTACGTGCTGCCCTTTCTCAGCAAGAAGCTGGCCCACAAGACAACACACAGAGCCCACACTGTGGACGAAGGCTGCAATTTCTCCTTTCATTTACAAAGGCTTCATTTCAGCTGCATAAATAACAAATCCATCCCTAAATCAGGCTAGTAGTCAAACTGTTACAGTGGAGGAGCATAGGAAAGAAGTTATTTTTCCAGGAAGCTAACTCTTAGTTCAAGCCTCTGGCTTTCCCTAGAACTAAAAGTGTAAAAAATTAGACTAACAATTGGGATAGCAAATCATGGGAGCTCATTTATGTACCTGATTATCATAGCATCCTAATTCCAGAAGACACGGAAGAGGAATACACATTTTCCCCAGCTTTTTACACAAAGTCCTTCCTGTAAGCCTCAACAACGGTGGCAGGATGTAGAGGGCAAGATGGAAAAGACCTCGCCTGATGACAGCTGGGAGGCAAGTCTGTGAACTGCAGAAGAAGTCTCCTTTCAAAGACTTAGCCTCTTCTTTCTCCTTCACCCTAAGTCAGCGAATAGGAGGAGAGAAATCCTCTTCCAGTGTCATGACTTGAGGCCCTGGTGCTCAAGGAGTATATAACTCAATGACTTCCAGCACCTCGTACCACCAAACAGGCTGTAGTTAAGGACAGTATCCCTGTTGATGAAGGCTTACTAGAGCATGTTCTTACAGAATTCAAAAATAAATATTTGCCTGAAAAGGCATGGACAGAACATAAATAATGCTTTACCTGAAAACTCAAGAGATGCAGTGCAACAAATAGATATATTTATTCTTATTTCTTTTCTTTTTTAAATAACAGTGCCAGGATAATTGCAAATACCTTTGTTGCCAAGTATGTGCTTTTGCTTAGTGATTTTGTGTCCACAGTGATTTATAGCTACAGTTTGTTTTTTTCCTATTGGGTTCTTCCTAGGATAAATAGAGTGACTAAGTATTTGGAGCTGCCACAAACTTATTAGGCGTGTAACACAGCAAACTACTTCACAGTCATAAACATAATCCATAAAGCAAACACACAGGGAGACTGTTTTGCTCACAGCTGTAGCTGAGAAGAAGCCTCATCTTTTTCCTTTTGGCATCTTGCTATTTCAGTCAAAGCGGATTGTGCTCTCCATTGTTACCCTTTCAAAAAAAGCAGCTATAAAAATTACTTAATAGAAACATACTTTCATATTTTGACATAGTTTGTACACCAGTTTCTCAAAAACTATTCTAGAAGGTAAAGTACAGAAAACTAGAGTAACAAAGTCACCTAATAAAAATGTCTGTAGCATGTAGCGGTTAGTTGTAACCAACTGAGAGAAAGAAAACACCTCACTAGAAGTTGTAAAGTAGTCCAAGCTACATAGCTCCTATATTTTGTAGCAGGTATGTTTTCCACCAGTCTTGAATTTTTATTATTTATATTTTTTAAATAACTTATAATAATAATGAGTTTGCCTACCAGCAGCCAACTCAAAACAACAGAAAAAGAGAAAAAACACAGCCACCATTACAGTGGTGGGAAGAAACTCTCCCCAGCAGCCAATTTGCTGTGTCCAAACCTTTCCCTTTTTAGGAGTCCCGATCAGGCAAAGTTCGTGCCTATATTCGGCTTATTGGGAGTTGAACTTCTTCAGTGCAGACTTGGGTTTCACTGAAAGGGGTGGTGATTTTTTCCTCCTCCATAATCTACTATCAACTCTTCAGAGTCCTTGTAGCAGCAAGCTGAAGGAAAAGGAAGGGGGAAAATACTCCATCCAGGTGTGAAATGATTCATAGGCGGCATCTGAGCTATTCAAAGGATTCCGTCAGCCCTGTCCTCAATCAATACTTAAGCCTGAATCACAGCCAAGCGGGCTGTGATTTTATCTCCTCTGTCAGATGTGAGAAGCTGCCTGTTTGTTCTTGAGTTAACTTGTTTCATCTTTGCTGACACAGTATCGCAACTGACTGCACATTTTTTATCACTTCGAATCCTGTTCTGGTGTACAGAAAAATAAACCATGCCATGCCCCTTGGTAATCCACATAATATAGCAACAGCAGAAGCAACAAGCCATCTTGTGCGCTAGACTCTGCCCAGAAGTGATGACCTGAAAGGAAGAGGGAAATATAAATAAGTAAAGACAATCATTAGAATGATGTAAATCTTTTCAAGACAGCTTCAGAGCGCCTTGAATAAGGGTTATCACAGATTTTCAACCTCAGAGACTTTGTCCATCTTGCCACTATGTGTAATGTGGAGAGTCTGTGCACTGATGTGAGTAACTCTCCCTTTCTGTCCTCTCCTCAGAGTAACTCAGATTAATCAGATGGAATTGCTACATCCTCCTGTGATATCCCAGGAAAAAACAGCACAGCCTGAGGAGAATCCTGAGGGTTGTGGTGTACAGCTGTGTCTCTACAGTGCTGCACAGTGGATCAGAAAAGTTTGGATGTTACTTCCATGGGTACCTCTAACTGTTAATGTTCCAGCTGCCTGTGACAGTGACAAGAACACCTGACCAATGGTCAGTTCCTTGGGATATCAATAGTTTTAAGACTACAATGGACATATGGCTTAAGGGTGAAAATACAGACTATTCATACATGTGCTTAATTCTGTGCCTCAGTCTATGCACCTGATTAGTGTTCTCTGCTGTTGTGAAAAAAAAAAGTATGAGCTAAAACATTGCCCTAATGGTTCTTGCATTCTTCTACAGGTAGTAAAATGAAGGAGTTGATGAGTCTATGTTCACCCAGCAGTAGAAGAGAAGCCAAAAATAGGATTTTGCTTAAATTTCTTTTTCCCAGCCTGGACTCTAAACTGTTACCTGGTTTAATGAGTGCATTTTCCCCAGAGTAATCTTTTCATAAATCTCATCCCTGTCTGAAAGGCTGGGTTCATAAAGGGATGCAATAGCTGCAGAAATGTCTGCTTGGAAACCAGAGTGCTCTTGTGAGGAAACAGACATTTCTTTGAAGTTTAGAAAGTATTTTTTCCTGCACTGAATAACACAAGAAACTATGATAGAAAATTACTTATTCTATTCCCATCCCCAAAGGAAGAGAAGGCTTGAGAGGCTTTAAAATAAAGACTGATTGTTCTCTTATTTCCAAAAGTCCCACACTGGAGGGGGGATTTACACCAATGCTGTGTTCCATCTGTTGAAACATGTCGCATGGCATTTGGTTTTAACTGTTTGATGCTTTCTCTGTATCCCATTCTCTTTATTTATTTATGTGGGTAACCTCTGACACAAACCTTAGTGTCTTCCATCTGTCCTTCTCAATGTGATTCTCAGGACTTTCGCTCTCATAGGAAGCCAAGTAAAGTGCTGCAATCAGAAGCAAATACAATATGTTAGGCCTACTAACATTTTAAAATCTGCTCTCCCTGGAAAGCGGGCTGAAATTAAATGAAACAGGCTTGTATTATCCATCCGTCAGATTAGGGTTCCAGAATCCATTAGGAAGTATAGCATTGCTTATACTTACATCCAGACAATACTAACAAACAGTGCATGAGAACAAAGACTATCCCAAAGGCTAAAAACCAACTATCAAAAACTCAAAAGCACAGAAGTGGAAAAACACAGTAAAAAGAAAAAACAGCCTAGGGACACGGTGCTTTGTAAGCAACCAGTGAAGTCCCCATTTTCTTTCTCATGCAGCTCCCTTTAGTAAAGCATCCTGAAAGTCCATACAAATACATTTCAGACAATTTTTAGAGGGATCACAAATGCTTTTTTTTTCATTCCATTTCAGGGAAAAGGATAATGGAAATTCTCACAGACAACATGCACGTAAAAAGAAAAATCTTTTCTCTCTCATTTGCAAGGAACATTTTTTGCTTATCAGAGATGTCTCAGGACAGAATCTTTTTTTACTGTGAGGAAGCAACAACTTAACATGGAGAGAGACTAAGCAGTAGCCAGTGACACCAGACATGCAGGAAGTCTGGAGCTCCTTACCATCATCGCTGAAGACTGGGACAGTGAGCAGGTACTGCAGAATCTTCCGATCCCTTTCAAAAGGACACTCCACTTGCTTCCACGCCATGAATTCACTGACTTGTTTTGCCAGTTCCCAAAATTTCTGGCAGAATAGAAGAGAAAACAGAAGAGGTGCTATATACTGAACAGCACTCTTCACCCAGAACATTTTCTTATTTTGAAAGACAGAGAGATCTTGCTTTCAAGTCCAAGGCTTGGATTCTGCCCAGCTTTTGAACGTGATATGACTCAACAACTCAGTGTCTATCTTTTGTGTTTCTGTTTCAAATTGGAATGGTTTTCTACTCCTCCACCCCAGTAAAATTGTTGTTATTTGTGAATGCAAATAGTAGACCATGATCTGCATTCAGTTTCTTTTCAAGGAGCCGCTAATGCTCCTTATGCTTAACTTTTCACTTTGAGAATGGTCATGCTTGTCCTTTTCATAGTGAATTTTTTAGTAATTTTCATATCAAAAGTCTCTAGATGTTCAATACTGATATTTTGAAATGCAGATGTTCCATTTTCGTTAGTTAATCTGAAACGCTTGCTTTTCTTGCTGGAAATTTATGCCAAAAATAAACATACCCCATGTAGGGTGTTGATATCACTGATTGATAAACTCTTTCAATTAAAGCTTAACATGCCTCAAGTGCACATGGATTCCTTGAATAAAAAGACATTCCAGATCATCACACAGTCTAGCTTTAGAACCAGGCTAATTCAGGTCAAGGACTACAAGTGAAATATACTGTAATCTTGTGTGAGCGACCCAGGCTTCCTGAAATCTGAAAGCATCAGAAAATAAATCACTGGGTAATGCACAGTCAGATAACAAGCATGAAACCAGAGGCAGAAGAATTGCTGCAAGACAAGGGACTCATAACTTTTTCACTGCTGCTCTAATCATGTTTCTTCAGGAACAATCTGTGACTTACATATAAAAAATACTACAATATGTATATCAACAAATGATGAACCCACCTTTTATACTTGGAATTAAAAAAGCAGCTCTAAAACACTGATTTGAATGACTTTGTCAGTAAGTAAAATACACATGTGAGTTTAAATGTTTAGATGAATTTGAGCACTGGGAAAAAGCTCTGACCTATTTCCACACTAAAAAATGTGAATATCGAAAGGGTTTCTATAAACATTCTATCCTCAATAAGACTGTTTTTTCCTGACTACTTCCCAGCTCCTGTGTGAAGTAACAGATATGCTCAAATTCCAGCCTAATTTTGCTCTCCCAGAATCCAGCAGAAGCTAAACGATGATCTGCTTCAGTTTTCTGGGTTTTTTTTGTTACCGTGTATCAACACCCCACTTAGTGCTCTACTTACTTCAAAATTGATATGACCATTTGGAAGACGATTGGCACAGCCCTCATTGAGGAAGTAAATATCTTTGATCAAGAGGCTGAAGAAAGGTATTACAATCTGAGGAAAGAATAACATTATTCTCAGTCTGGTCCTGAACCAAAACATAATGCTCTATGGAGAAAAATAAAAGGAAGATAGGTGGTACAAAAGGTAAGCAAAATACCAAAGGACTAAGATCTGCATGATATCTCTCTCTTTCACTACAGAGAACTTTTGCATTCACCACAGCTTAAAATACATGATGTTTCTCTATAAAGGAAGCCCTCCCTTAAATGGTAAACTTATCCCTATAGTTTTATTATCAGGTTTGTGCCAAACTGCTTCCATTACCTCAAAGTCTTCCTTGCATGTAGCACTCTCAGGGTCACAATTAAAGTACCTATTGGAAGTCCACTGCTTGTCAAATGTGGCTATGAGGCGTGTTTAGAACAACTATATGCTTAATATTTCATTTCTATGTCGTGTCCCTCTTGTTTTCGCTTTCTCCTTCTCCTGGCAGATTCCAAAATATAATAGTTCAGACATGCACACTTCTTGCATGTAATTCCTGCAGGGTGTATCTTAATGAAGGTCTCCCTCTTGACAGGAGCTTGTTTGGTAAATGAAGGGAGTTGCACATTAAAGCACAGCATGGGAAAATGTGGGGCTCGCAGCGCAAATGGCTTTGGAGCTTCAGTTCCCTGAGCTCATGCAAGAGATTGAACCTTGGCAGTGACTGGCTCAAAACAAAGCAACATTTCCTGCCAACTGAAAAAATCATAAGTATTTTTCTTTGGAGAATGCTGGAACATTCTTACATTCTTAAAATGACTGTATTTCAATTTGCATCCTCCAAAAATTTTCACAGCCGCATATCATTGTTGCAACTGAGGATAAATAAATATCACTGTTTCCATGGGAGACTTTCCTGCACCATTTCAGTATCTGTAAGTTCTTTACTTTGAAGCATAAAACTCACTTTTATCTGAATAGAAGTAAACATCTTATATTTAAACTTCTGGTAGTTTGAATGATATGTGAACAGATCCCTGGGAATCAGAAAAAAGCCCACCCTGTTTTTATTTATGTTGATTTGTATACACATAAATTTATCTATTTATCCATGTGTATTTGTATACACAAGTATAACAACAATATAGACCATCAGACTACGCATGGATATGCTTCATCCTGCCTGGTAGGCTGGACACAGCCTTGGGTGGCATGGTTTAGTGGGAGGCGTCCCTGCCCATGGCAGGGAGGTTGGAACTAGATGATCTTAAGGTCCTTTCCAACCCTAACTATTCTATGATTCTACGATTTTATGAGCATCAAGATCAGGTTTATTAAACACAGACTGAAGTTGCAATATTACTATAAGCAATTGATGAGCAACTGCTTGTAAGTGGGGAGCATCTAGGAAGCTATTTGGCTCCTTTCCAAGAGAACAAGGACTACAACTGAGATTCTGCAGTAGTGTGTGACCAAATCCAGTTTATTTCTCAAAAGCTAGTTTATTTTAAAGAGTAAAGAAAGATGCCACCTCTGTTAATGCATAATTCACTGCCACTCTTGAGTCTGGAAGGTGGAATTCAACCCACTGTATTACACAAACACCTGATTAATCTATTTCCACTAAAAAACTCCAGAATCTAAAATCTGTACACAGGAAGGGGACTCCACAGGATCTGGACAGAAACTCAGACTAGATTTGAGTTTTAGAATACCTTTTCTAAGTAAATTTTAAAGCTTTCCCACCCTAAACCATAAACTGCGCACAAGCAACAGCAATATGAACAAATTACTAGGAACCTCATTTCATTCCTTGGCCTTTCCATCTCTATTACTTGTTTGTGAGATAAAGTTCTCTGTCAAAAAAGGTGACCTGAGGCAATGTACTTATTATATTTAAATAATCAAAGTGATCATTTAATGTTTGCTGCTTTCAGTCAGCACCAAACCAAACTGGCAGCCCTAAGATGGTCATTTGCATTGAGCCACCAGTTTCCTCAAATATTCCATTTACTTTCTTGGTAGCTTACAGGTAATATTTAGACACTCCCCATAAAGGAGTACTCTGGTTTTAGGCTTTTTATTCTTTTTAAAAGCCTTCCAAAAGTAGAGCTGCTGAGAACCAGAATCCCAAGACAAAAGCTTACCATGCAACTTAACATGCACAATTCATCTTCACCCACTTCCAAGCTATTTGCAAGCATACCTTCTCTCTGCTACTGTGAGCTGTCAAGGACCTTTGAGCGGCTCCACGCAGAGCGGTTCGGTAATTGTAAAAATTGCTAGAAGGGTCCATCTGATGCTACAAGCCATGAAAAAATGTAAATAATGAGCCAGTGTCATCACCACACACAGTTCTTTTTCACTTGAGCAACTGCTTTAAAAAGCAAGAAGTCTGGTGAACAGCGGCACTAATACAGCTTTCTAGGGGGCTGCAGTATCGTTTTAAATGTTCACTTGATCAGAAGAAAACATTGCTTTCAAAAACGTTCACTCAGCACTATGAGGGAAACAATAGAAGTCAGGGGCAGGAAAGCAAAGGCAGGCTTCATGGACCTTCTTTCTCTTTCCTTGAAGGAGGTAACTCAGCTTTAATTCAAAAGTCAGAACATTAAACTAAGACAACAATGGGTCTTGGCACTAATATTTAGCTCTTCCTACGATGCAGGGTTCTCAGAGCTGATTCAGTTGCAATGGCAAAGAAAGATCAGACACACAAAGGTGTCACTGCCCCCACTTCATTGCTCCAAGACTGACTGCCACACCTCAATGACTAGGATGATTGCATGGTTCACAAAGCACATCCTTAACCAGCAAAATCCAGCCTGCATAATCAAGTCGAATGAAATAGGGCTGTAATCTTCAGAGCAACTTCCTGAGCTGTGCAGCCACCCTTGACAAAAGAAAGGCTATTTCCCACCCAAGGGTGGAGGAAGGAAGCGTGAGGTGGCTATAGCCATCCTGTTTTAATCTGTTCTCACAGCACAAGTAAAATCTTCTGATGATATTAACAAACATTTCATGTGTCTATCAAGTACAAAATGCTACATTTTCTTTAACTTACTGATAAATAACCTGAATTAACTGATTGCCAATTACAGCAGGATAATTAACTAATGGGCAAATAATCTGTTGAGCAACTCACAAACTCATATGCTGTTGCACCTACATGATCTTTGACAAAGGTCTCTACTACATGAAGGTAACCAGCAATCAATTACTTCAAGGCAAATTTCTCAGAAAGGGCAAGGCAGCCACCTTACAGCTCAACTTGATTTACAGAGGCAGAACTGCATTAGGTCAGTCCACACCATTGCTCTCAAATACATTTCCTATTCAAGAGGTTACCTACTCTTTTTTTTTTTTCCTATATAATTCTTAGGAGGTGGGTTTGGGAGTTAAAACCAAATTACTTCAATTTCCTTCTTCCCAGTTAAGTCAACTGGACATTTTTTATGTCATCTTCTAGAATTTCCATTAAGAGCACAAACATACTAAGTTAAGCATGTTATAATAAAGCCAAACTTTCATTTTAGAGCAGTTAGAAGTGAAATGCTATTCATAGCCCCGTGTCCAAATAGTGGCCAAACGTACCTCAAGAATATCAAATTTGGCTGTCTTCACTTTTGCCCAAGTTTTCTTTAACCGAGACACAGGACTCATGTTCATGCCAGCTTGATACAAGAGAGAGAACTTGTTGGAGTATTTAGAAAAAGAAATCTTTCAGTAGGTAATGCTAGTAAGTATTTCTAAAGTAAAGGAGCTATTAACAATAACAAATATTTTCAATAGAAAATATACCCAGAAATCACACTTCTTGTTTTCATGAAATTCCAATGTTAGAAGCAACTTAGGAAGCAAAATCAACATCTCTTACAGAATGAAAGCTCTAAAAAACTGCTATGGCATTATTTAATGTGGTTTTGCTAAAACATGAATGTATGGTAGAACAGCGCAAGTGAGTTCTCTCAACATTGTCTCTTACATATTTGAAAACTACACATATCTATGAACTTTTCACATTTCAAATTAAAAAATATTCCAAATATTTTTTATCAGATATAGAAAAGCTGTGAAATTTTTAAACCACTAGGAAATTTATGGTGTAACAGAAACAATAGGAGACATCAAGCCTTCATGTTAAAGGAAGAGTTTCTATTTCAATTAAGCACTAAAGTCAGTTTCAAAAAGTGGGGATTTAGATCTTGAAACAGTTGCAATGAAACCTTTGTTTTCCTGTAATTTACACTACAGCAGTAAATTATTTCTTAAGCATATAACACTACAATAACATTGAGCAGTTCCTCACCACTTCCCCTCCCAACTTCACACTGTTGAGTATGCTAAGCTGCACACTTGTACGAAGCACTGCACTTCCTTTATCTGGATTCAAACAGGGACAGAATGTCTCAGAACACATACTTACAAATAATAGCCATTAAGGAGTTAAAGTTGCCAATGTTAAAGCACTCCCGTGCCACATCAATGAAATATTCTATCACTCTCGCTCTGTGCTTCTTCTTCACAGGCTGCAAGAGATGCCATTGAAGTATTACAAGTGTTCCCCAAACGAAACAACAACCCTGCGTAAAAGTCTTTTCCACATGTACCAGAACTTCATACTATGCTTTTCATGTACAGGAAGCTACACTATTGTGTTCAAAAGCCCTCAGGACAGCAAGGACAACCTAGACGCTGGGCGGGTAGAGAGCAAGGACAGCAGGTAAAGAGGTTCTGCCAAGAAGAAGGATATAAAGAACAGTAGAGCAGAGAAGGGGGTCGGCACAGAGGAGAGAAAAGGTGGAGAGAAAAGACTCCTCTATTCACAAGAGGCATTCATAGGAGAGAAGGGCAGGCCAGATGAATTCCTGTGCTAAGAAGGGCTAACCCAGCATAACTGTCACCTGAACAAGGCTGAGACACCAGCATGATATTGAAAACATGGAATTTACTTTCATCTACACATGGAAAAGTATATAGCTGAGAGAATGAAGTCAAAGGCCCACTGAAGGGACCCTAAATCAGAAAAGGCTTCACCGTTTTAGACAACTAGACTAAACAAAACCTTTTAGCAGAAAAAAAGTCTTTGCTCACCATACAGATTTCTGTTGCAACCAAGTAACTGAGCCTGTTAAACCATTCCACATAGGCTTCCAGATTCCGGGTCTTCTTTCGGTCTCCATAGCAGCTCTGCAGACAGAAGAAAAATAGCAACTTTTAATGTAATCTTCATCTTTTCCCTGAGAGAGTCCTTTTGGCTTTCTGCCCTGCCATCCCCAAACACTGTCAAGTAACCAGGAACAACTCAATTACCCAAAGTAACAAAAATCTTATAGAGAAATTAGCAGTGATAGTAGAACTTCTTCCTGAGCTGTTGGCTCAGTAAAGCACTATCAGACATGTGAATCCATCACCTGCTGCAAGTCCTACTAGGATGCTTTAAGGATTTAGGATAGACTTATGCAAACAAAGCTAAGTATCTGCGTAAAGATCCCTTAATTATCAGCACTGTTACAATCCTCAGCCTGTTATAGAGATAACATTATACTGTCTGCAAGTGCAGAAGGAAAACAGGCTAGCCCACTCCACTGGCCCATTAATGGTCAGTTGTTGACGCCAAATTAATTTAGTGCATCCTAACTTTGGGTGGTTAGCTCTACCATTTTCATTGGCTCACTGCTCCCTTTTTGTAATGTGTTCTTTACCTGCAAATCGCCCCACTTGCCAGTTTGCTGCAAAGTGTTCAGTTTAGTAAAAGGAAAAACACTTGTTGAAAATGCATAATGCAAAAGCCAAAGCTAAAGTCAGCTTTTTCCAGCTGTAGGCCATATGGGTGACCTACGCCTTCACAGGATTAAGCTCTCCCTTAGCTTAAATCAGAATCAAACCAGAAATATGTTAATTTAAATCAAGTTTTGGCTGAGTTCTGAAGCTCAAAATTTTTTAAGAGGAATACTAAAGCATTTTCACTATAAAGCTTGTTTCTGCTGGTCCTTGTTTATTGCTGGACCTTACTTCCAGCTCATGAGATTCCTGAGCTTGAGGATGTTAAATGCTTCATTTCAGAGCTGCTTCAGATCTGCTCCACTTACCTTGTCATTATCCAAAGGATCCTTTTGCACAAATGCCTGGACAAATTCTTCTGGCCCAATATAATTGAGTCTCTCCTAAATAAAGCACACGAGCAGCCGAGTCATATCCTATGTGAAGGTGCATTTCAAAAAGAGGGGAAGGATGAAATCATACTTGAAGTATAACAACTCACAAGCTCTATGTGTGTCAGCTGCTGAGCTAACACATAGGGATCATTGCAGACTGTGATTATATCCCTCTCAATGGACTGGGGCTTGGTCTTTATAACCATGAGACGATCTGTGGATGTAGCATTAATTTTTGCAAGTACTTCCTCATACTGGCTAACAGTGGCAAGCTTCCGAATCAGGTTCTGGAGGAGCTGCTGTACGTTCTTCCGATACATCTGTCACGACATGAAAACATCGGGATGCATTTTCAAAATGTGAGAAGACAGTATTAAGTTATCACATTATTAATCAACACAACTGATTGATGTTGATACCTGTATTTGTTATCAACTTAATCTGCGATCAGTACAAGAAAATAAACCTTTCTTAAATTCGTGGTTCATGCAAACCTAGAAATGACAACAGAAACAGGGAGAAAACAGGTGAAGATACGAAGCTGAACCACCTAATTCTGGTCAATCGGCTTCTCTAGCTGAAAAACCCCAGATAACAGGCAAACTGGCACAGATACCCTCCAGACCAGAGCAAGAAATCAGAGTAATTAGCCTGCATCTGATCTAGCAGCAGTTGAACATAACAAACATTCTTCTGTCCAGTTATGAGGTAAAACCCTCTTGGCACAAAGGCAGAAAGAAATGCCAGATCCCTCTCACACCTCTAGATGTAACTGAGCCCACAAACCCAATATACCTCTGCTCTTTAGTTGTTCAGTCTCCTCCAGAGCAAAGAGGCAGTGACTTCGAGGCATCCTCTGTGAGAATGAGTATGTACAGTGCTTTGAACCCATAACAGGTATTTGCTGATGGACCATTACTTAATCTCATGCATTTTTTTAGTATCATATATATATAGATGTAACAACACATACTCACAGAATACATCTTTAATCAATTGGATTTTAATTTGATTGCAGTATGGCTACCAGTCAGCCTAAGTATATGGTCTTCCTCTAAATCAGATTTACCATTTCCACTTACTTGTGCCACAGTCTCATTTTTGATTCTATATTCACACTGACAATGCTGATATTTATTTATATTTAAAAACCACTAAAGATTGGACAACACAGGACAAAGTGATGGGACATTTTGTTTCTGGCCTGTGATAGTGACTGCAAGTAACACTGCTACCTGCCAGATAATGGAATATCTTATGTTAAATGAGTTTCCAGAATCAATCTCACTATATGAAGCGGTGGGACCAAAAAAAACCAAAAACCAAAGGGGGGTCAGTGTATTGTTGGGCTGCATATAAAAAAACTTCAGATACAGGACACGGATTTGGTCTGACTGCATACACTCATCAAGTGTTTCACTGAAAAAGCCGCTGATAAATGTTTAATCAGCAAATGGGAGGCAATGGCTGATGGGAAAGGCTTCAAAAGATATACCTTGAAACAAAGGTCAGGTAAGTGGTAAAAAGGACCAGAACAATCTAGAAATTTCCCATGAGCATGATGACCTCTCAGGATGCAGAGAGGGAAAATGCTGGAGGAATGGAATTAAAATGAGGAGGAAGGGGGGGAAATAAACCCACCGAGGTTTTTCCAACACTTTTTTTTTTTATTGATGGAGCAATATGTTAGCATGGTGAATGGTTTTAGTTGGACTCTTACTAATAGCTCTTAACAGTATTGGAGCGCAATAATCAGGAAGGAGAATAAGACGTTACAAGTAGAAAAGCCGTAGTGAATAGGAAATACTGCTTCCTTCGTATCCTTCAAGGTAATGACTCACACAAATCCAAGCAATCTGCAGAAAAGTAAGGTCAAGGAAGGTGCCATTTACTGTTACAAGCACTTCACAATAACACAAGCCAATTTACTACAGTGTTTGCTTTCCCTTTGTCTTTCTGAAGGAAATCTCAAAGTCAAAAAAAGCTCAAAGCTAGACCTAGGAAAGATCTTTAGCTCACTGCCGGAGTAAGATTGCTCCCTAGCACTCATTTTCTAACAGTTTATACATCTGCCCTTAATAGATGATTTCACTGTTTAAAGTGCCTGTATTACCAGAAGCTTCACTGTAGAAAACCCTTCCCTGTTGCTATTTCAGTCTTGCGTTCACCAGCTCAACTTCCCCCAGGCTGTACAGCTTGCTCTCTCATTTGTGCTAGCGGGTATTTCTCAAGTGGGTGTGAATTCTCAGTCTTTCTACTTTTCCTTGAACAGAACTTCAGTTCCATACCTTCCTATTAAGAGTACCCAGAAATAAACTAACAGTGCAGGAGCACTACAGAGAGAAAGGTGCCTCCCGTCACCTTCCCAGTGAAGGCAAACCTATTGCCTCTCTACAGTCCAAAGACCCTTGTAGCTATCTTGCAGCAACTCTTAGCTTGCCCACCAAATTTGGTTATCTATCTTCTTCATTTGTATTTCATATCGCATCTCGCTCTCTTGTCCCACCTTCTCTTGTCCCTCTCCACCTTCAAAACATCAAAATATATTTCACCTTCCAAATTCAGTTTAGGTTGGTTCTCTTCAATCCTTGTTCACAGTCTCTCAAGATCTTTCCAGGCCTTTGCCAGCACTTACAACTCCTCCCAGTAAAGCTTACCTACATGCTTGCTAATATGATGTTTGCTGCCTCATCCGTATAATTATTCAAAAGCTTACACAAGGAACACCAGCCCCCCAGGAACCCTAGAAACACAATGCCATCTAGCAATCGCTCTTTGCATTTACAGTTCTTCAAACTACCATTCCAGTGTCTTTTGTAATCTTAGTATTATGACAGCTACACATGATTTGTTTATAGAAACCTTGTTATTTGCCTTTCCACTAAGTAAATGTAAGCCTTGACTTTTGACTGAGTCTGCTTCAGTACTTACAAGACAAGCATCAGCTAAGCATCAAAATATTTCATAATACCTCTGTGAAACTTTACTTCCATCTGAGAAATGAGACTTAGAAAAATGTCAAGCAATTTCCTTGTGTGCTCTGTCCAGAGGATGAAAAATGACAGGCTCCTCTGAGACCATATAGAATCATAGAATAGTTAGGGTTGGAAAGGACCTTAAGATCATCTAGTTCCAACCCCCCTGCCATGGGCAGAGACACCTCCCACTAAACCATGTCACCCAAGGCTCTGTCCAACCCGGCCTTGAACACCGCCAGCGATGGAGCATTCACAGCTTCCCTGGGCAACCCATTCCAGTGCCTCACCACCCTTACAGTAAATAATTTCTTCCTCATATCCAATCTAAGCTTCCCCTGCTTAAGTTTGAACCCGTTACCCCTTGTCCTATCACTACAGTCCCCCAGGAAGAGTCCCTCCCCAGCATCCTTATAGGTCCCCTTCAGATACTGGAAGGCTGCTATGAGGTCTCCACACAGCCTTCTCTTCTCCAGGCTGAACAGCCCCAACTTTCTCATCCTATCTTCATACGGGAGGTGCTGCAGCCCCCTGATCATCCTCATGGCCCTCCTCTGGACTTGTTCCAACAGTTCCATGTCCTTTTTATGTTGAGGACATCAGAACTGCATACAATACTCCAAGTGAGGTCTCATGAGAGCAGAGCAGAGGGGCAGGATCACCTCCCTTGACCTGCTGGTCACTCTCCTTTTGATGCAGCCCAGGATATGGTTGGCTTTCTGGGCTGCAAACGCACACTGAAGCTGGCTCATGTTCATTTTTTCCTCGACCAACACCCCCAAGTCCTTCTCTGCAGGGCTGCTGTGAATCTCTTCTCTGCCCAGTCTGTATCTGTGCCTGGGATTGCTCCCACCCAGGTATAGGACATTGCCCTTGTCATGGCTAAACTTCATCAGGTTGGCATCAGCCCACCTCACAGGAGTGTGTCATGGGTTCAGCACTAGCAGTCATTTTTCTGCTTCTTGGTAGCTGGTGCAACACTGTGTTTTTGATTTTGGGCCTGGGAGCAGCGCTGATAACACCAGTGTTTTCAGTTACTGCTTAGTGATGTTTTGGTCTGGCCAAGGACTTTCTGAGTCTCATGCTCTGCCAGGGAGGAGGGGAAGGCGGGAGGAAGCACAGACAGGACACCTGACCCAAACTGACCAAAGAGGTTATTCCATACCATAGCACGTCATGCCCAGGATGTAAAGACGGAGAGCAGAGACCTGGAAGGGTGGGGGTGCACTGCGTGGTCGGGCTGGGTTTTAGGTGGTGAGCAATTGTATTCTTTCCTTGTATTTGCCTTGTCATTATTATTATTGGTGGTAGCAGTAGTGATTTGTGTTATACTTTAGTTACTAAACTGTTCTTATCTCAACCTGTGGGAGTTGCATTCTTTTGATTCTCCTCCCCATCCACCCGGGAGCGGAGGGTAAGAAAGAGAGGGGAGTGAGTGAGAGAGCAAAACTGCGTGGCTGACTGGACTTAAACCACGACAGCGTGTCATGGTCCCTCTGGATGGCATTCCTTCCCTCCAATGCATCAATCGAACCACACAGCTTGGTGTCATTGGCAAACTTGCTGATGGTGCACTCAATCCCACTCTCCATGTCACCGACAAAGATGTTGAACAAGACCAATCCCAACACCGATCCCTGGGGGACACCACTCGTTACTGGTCTCCAGCTGGACATTGAGCCATTGAGCACAACTCTTTGCGTGCAGCCATCCAGCCAGTTCTTTATCCACCGAGTGGTCCACCTATCAAATTGATGTCTCTCCAACTTAGAGACAAGGATGTCATGTGGGACAGTGTTGAATGTTTTGCACAAGTCCAGGTAGATGACATCAACTGCTCTACCCCTTTCCATCAGTTCTGTAGCACCATCATAGAAGGCCACCAGATTGGTCAGGCAGGATTTGCCCTTAGTGAAGCCATGCTGGCTGTCACCAAGCACCTTGTTGTTTTTCATGTGCCTTAGCATGCGTTCCAGGAGAATCCTCTCCAAGATTTTGCCAGGCACAGAGGTGAGACTGACTGGTCTGTACTTCCCCGAGTCATCCATTTTCCCCTTCTTGAAAATGGGGGTTATATTTCCCTTTTTCCAGTCGTGAGGAACTTCACCAGAGTGCCGTGATTTTTCAACTATGATGGACAGTGGCTAAGCAACTTCATTTGCCAGCTCCTTCAGGACCCGCGGATGGATTTCATCAGGTCCCATGGACTTGCATATGTTCAGGTTCCTAAGATGGTCTCGAACCAGATCCTCTCCTGCAGTGGGCCCAGGGTCTTCATTCTCACAGTCCCTGTGTCTGCCTTCCAAGACTTGGGTGGTGTGGTCAGAGCACTTTCACGTGAAGACTGAGGCAAAGAAGTCGTTAAGAACCTCAGCCTTCTCCAAATCCAGGGTAGCCAGTTCTCCCGATAGCTTCTGGAGAGGGCCCACATTGTCCCTAGCCTGTCTTTTATTCACTATGTACCTGCAGAATCCCTTCCTGTTATCCTTAACATCCCTAGGCAAGTTTCACTCTAAGTGGGCCTTAGCTTTCCTAACCTGGTCCCTAGCTTCCCTGACAACATCCCTGTATTCTTCCCAGGCCAGCTGTCCTTGCTTCCACCTTTTGTAAGCCTCTTTTTTCCTTCAAATTTTCCTCAGCAGCTCCTTATCCACCCAAGGAGGTCTCCTGGCCCTCCTGCAGCACTTCATTCTAGTTGGGATGTATCGCTCCTGAGCTTGCAGCAGGTGATCCTTGAATATCAACCAGCAGTTTTGGGCCCCCCTGCCCTCTAGGGTTATATCCCATGGAATCTTACTGGGTAGGTTCCTGAAGAGGCCAAATTCTGCTCTCTTGAAGTCCAGGGCAGTGAGCTTGCATCTGATGTTTTAAGCTCAAGACAATTCTTTCTGGTAAGTTTTCTTGCAGAAACTTTTTTGCCACACCTGCAATAACTCTTCCATTGCCCTACAGGTCAAAGGCCTGATTCCAACATACCTTACTCACACAAACTGAAGAAACTATCAGCATGGGTAGGGATTTCTCAGATATGCAAGGCTTCCCAGTGTTCTACCTAGCTTCTTCCAAGCAGAATCACTGAAATGAAAATTACTATTGCCCACCAATTTGCAACTGTCTGCACAATATGCAATTATAATACGGGTTTAGGGATGGAGCAAACCTTGCCTGTGCTTTGAAAAGGATCTGCCGATTCTATATGGTTTCTTCCTAGTCTTAGGTACGGGACAGAACATTTGCCTACCAGCACCTTCATAATAAGTTAGCTTAACCACCCAGATCTATATCATGTTATTAACACAAATCTGCAATATCAAAGCATTAAAGGAATGCTTTTTTATGTAATCGCTTTGTACACAGACAACTTACCTCATCACCGCTGGCTATTCTTTGTGCCAACTCCTTTAAGTTCCTCATCATTCTTTCATCTCGGAAATCATAAGGAAACGTCTCTGTCCATTCAGTCAACAACTGTAGGATTTTGGGTGCAATTTTTTGTATCTGGTTCTATTTGTAAAGAGTAAGGAGAAATGTTACGTGTAATAGCAATAAAATACAGCACATACCTAACCCAAAGGAAACAAAATTCCCTTATGTAGGATAATGTGGAGCATACAGGTATGAAGGTCAGTTTAATTTTTAAGTTTAATTCAGCATTGTATTACAGGCCGGAGCAAATACCTATTGAAGACAGCGAAGAGACACTCATTGGCTTAATTGACCTGGAAATCAGGCCCCAGGTAGGTGGAATTTTTAGACGGATTCCCCTCATTATCAGGAATACCTCAGGGCAAGATGTTTATTAGTGTTTTCATAAGTTATGACTAACCATCTACAATGAGAGTGATAAGCTCCCGTTCTGCCAAGGCTATGCACACACTGTACCTTATAGTGAGAAAGCAGTGGAATTATTCAAGTATCTTTATTTAATCTGTGATATTTTCTACTGGGTGGGAGGTTCTATTCAAATGTCCACATCCAGTCCCCTATCAGCTCTAGACATGACACACAAAAACCCCCATGCATTCCCCAGCAAAGGGGCCAGCAATCTAAGCCACTCCACAAAAGACTGTGGCAAGAGTGTAATATCAGTTAATAAAAGGTCAAATTCTAGTTGCTCTCTCAGGTTTAATCCTACTGAAGACTCTCTTGAGTAGGAACATTTTGCTATAGGCAGAATAGAGACATTAGACTGGAACTAATAGGAGTCCCTGAGAGTGGGGAATCTTACCTTGTCCAGCCCAGGCTCACTTAGTCTCTGCTGCTCAATGCACAGATGGCAGACTTTGGCCATGAGCTCATATGGATGCATGAACAGGCGTGAACTAAGAAGGAAGGTGAAGATGTATGTCCTCTGAAAACAAGAGGAAGCCAGAGGTAAATTACCACCAGTTTTATGCTTTCTCAAAATGTGTTCGTGACAAATCGGTACTTAATACTTTACTATCTGCAGAAGAAAACTCTGCATGTGACTGTGCCAAGAGCTATTAGTAGAGCAGAAAGCATCTAATTTAACACTTGTCACTCCTCCAGCATCCGCATTATAAATTCATGCTTAAGCAAAGTTACGCAAGATTTAACCAAAAGAAGGCAGCTCAGGGCTGGTTCAGCTCTCTATTGCACACAGCCTTATTACAAGCTTAGTACCTGCAATTACTCAGAATAAAATTTCAACTTATCTCCTCTTGCTTTACAGCAAAGCTTTGCAAGAGCCATTACCAGATTACATAACTCTTTCTAGCCTGACAGTAGACTAAAATTCATGCTGCAAGTCTACTTAGAATACCAACAGAGAAATCTTCTCTGCTTCCACATTGCTAGTGAAAGTAAACAGCCTTCAGAAAAAGAACAAAAAAAGATGCCACTTGGCCAGGTTGTTGAGCTGACTCAATTTTGCCACATATACCATCTTTACTACGCTATGCTTGCCTGCCTGACCTCAGTAAACTGCACACTATGAACTAGTACTTCCCTTAGGAATCACCAAATACTGGTCATTTCTCATAGTATTGTCTCCTGGGTGGAAGCAGAAGGAACTATATAGCTTAATTTTACAGAATAAAAATTAGTAACTCATTCTGAGCTTAACAAGAAGGGGCTTCTTATTTTGCTTTAGTTTTCCATATAGCATGATTTGGACTTATTGTGAGATGGTTACTCAAAATATCCACTCTGCTCCCCACATTGCCAGTAGTTAGGTATCTATGGCACTCACAAGAAAGATTCTACAATGTTCTAGAGTTCTAGGGACTTGAAATAAATCATGTTTGACCAACTGCTGTCTAAATTGCTATATAGTTAAATTTTACATTAAGCATTAATGGATAAGCAGTAGCTTAAGTAGTTCTGTGCTGCTGTTAACTCTGACCCAAGTTAAAAAAGATCCTGTCTTGGTAAACATGGATAGATCTATGATGATAACAGAAGCTGAATATAAGCGGAATTGTGTCTCCAGCAGTTATGTCTCCTTACAACAAGCAGAGATGCAGTTTCATAACCCCTCAGTCATCCCCAGCTTCCCATTGACCTTTTGATATCTTTCTCCTTTTCTAAGAATTATATGAAATGCTTCAGTGCATAGATGCATCCAGACAGGCCAAAAATTCTCAGAAAAAAACATCATGTTCTCATGTTCATCATGTTCAGCCTCTGCTGATTCTGAAGTGTGGTACTAGTTCAACACTTCAGTTGCTAATTGCATGGTACACATGGACCTCACAGGAGCAGTGGGAAATACTCTTGTTTTAAAATTAAATACATTCATCCTGTCATGCTGGTGGTTATGCCTTTCTCTTCAGCTTGTTGTCAGATTTTTAAGGGTCAATGATACATCCAACCCACCAAACAGTAAGCCACACTAGATACATTATAAGTGAGTCACCAGGGTTGTGCACTCCACAAAAAGGGTAATAAAGAACTAGACTTCCCAGGTTAGGTGAGGTACTGCTTGCTGCACTCACAAGAAACACATGTTTATTCTATCATTGTTGATCAGTCATTTGATCCCCCTCCTTAGTAATTTGATGTGACGCATTCTGCTTTTGCTGCTCACATGAAAGTTCCCCTTTACAACATGCATCAGGCCTTAGCCATATGGGTGTATAGACTTACATCAGGATAGTAATCTACGTTGGGTACCAAGTGCTGGATCAGAGCTTCCAGAGACCCTGACAGAAGGTTGTTGTCATGGTAATAGAGCCCGCCACAGTTGCCCTCTTTTGACTGATACAGGTTCCTGTTGTAGCCGCTGCTGTCAAACATAGCTGCAAAGGGAGGTGTTTGTGGCATCCTTTCCTGAGAAGACACACAAAAGAGATACAGGATAATTACCAGAAGGTGAAACTTAAGAGGCTTTCCAAACTCCAGGGTTAATACTACACTAGGAACAAAACCCAGCATCACACCCTGGGTTGCTGGCACACAGCAGTAAAGATTGTGCTGTCTTCAACACCTGCATATTTCTCAGGAAAGGGCCAATGCAGGCTCTCATCACTGCCTGTCTATTGCAATTGCCAGGCACTTTTACATCCTGCTGTTTCTTCAGTAAACCACAGATAAGAGGTCAAGGTTAAGAGTTAGAAGGCATCTACAAGAATCCTGACACGTTTTGGGAACTCAAAATTTCTGTAAAACTTTTGCGGATGTGGCATAGTGCTCATTGGCAACTTTGGACAAATCCTGACAGTAGCTACCTAAGAGCAGCACTCTGATGAGGAAGCACATTCAGGTTCTCAAGGGCTGACACAGGCCCAACCAGTGCAGAGGGAGAGGAGAGAGACCGAAGTCCCGAAGAGGTTATGTGTGAGGACTGCCTCCTTATGTGACATGACAGCCATATAACTGCAGTCAAAGGCTCCAAGTTCCCAACCCCACCCTGGTAAATCAGTGCTGGGCTTTTCCAATTACACTCTGACAGGTTGTGACCCAGGCTAAAGCCTGATGCTTCCGTGCATCTGTCTCCACCTACTCGCCTAGTTGTTTACCAAGGCTGTCCAAGTTCACCAATGATACCACAGATGCGAGCAGAGTCACAGATCTGTTAAATCCTTTCTCCAAATTCTGTGGCAATATGAAAAATACAGCCCTGTGTTTTCCAGCTTCAGATTTTCTTAATACTTAAGGGAAAATAAAGCACTTATCAGTTTGCATCTCGGTGCCTGTGGAATAAAAATGTCTTACCAAGGAAAAGATAACCCTGTGCTGCAGGCTGTTGAGTCATCCAGAGTAGTGGGCGGATGGCAAGGGGGCTATGACCACCCAAGAGCATTTCTGATGAGGATGTGCAAAGCCAAAAGATAAATCTCTCCACTTACTTGAGAGTTGAGTTATACTCTACTTCCCTCTCCTCCACCCTCCTCTGCCTTCCGGGAGTAGCGGTGCTTGCCAGTTTAGGGAACCGGGGGTTTATAGCCTTGACTACAAGCTAAGCTTGTGCCTAATTTTAACCACAAATAATTTCTGGTTTTAACTCCACTAGAGCAGTTACTGGCTTACAAGTCCTCCTGGCCTGTCTGCATTCACAGGGAGAGCAGATCAAGTGCATAAAGGTATTGCACACTGCTTCCCATCCTCCCCACAACTGTGAGGCAAGGGAAACCAAATTGAGAGAAGATAATATCCACAGGCTGCTGTGCTCCTGTGTTGACCGAGCATGTGCATGTGCCTGAGAAAAGCATTAATGCCTCTGAGCCACCATTGTAAGTGCAGATGCTGTTGCTTTTCTCTCCATTGTATCAAATCCTATTTGGGAAAAGGCTCTTTAAAGCCACAGACCTCAGCAAGCACAAGTCTGCAAAAGCACCCCATTTTGAGAACAACTAGTGATGTGACAGCCTGGAGATAAATAGCATGCTGCCATCTGTGTGCTCCGCAACTCTTAACAAAGCACTTTTCAGAGTGAGCTCAGTGGAGATGAGAAGCTATTAAGTTATTAGCTAGATTCCTGGAGACCTGAAGCACCACACAGAGAGCCACAGACTTGCTGCTGGCAGCATGTCCAGACAATGCAGGCATTCAAACCAGCACAGGACTGATGGATTCACTAAGTAAACAGTAAGAAAAAGCCAAAAATGGCTGCAAAGACAGAGGTGGATGGTGAAAAGAGCCTCCTGGCCTACATGACCTGTGCTAAACACACCTTGTGAGATGCCAAAAGATATCTGCATTAAAATGGGAGTGAGGAGTCTCCATGTCTGAAAAGTGACATTAGTCACTGCGCAGCTGCTCAACCATGGATCAGTGCCATCCAGCCCAATGAACTGGGAGAAGAATAAAGTAAATACACATGCCACAGCACAAGGGAATGAGGTGTGGGATTGAACAAACCAAGGTTCTCATACAAGAGAGTTCAAATCACTGGGCAGGTGAGGTGCAACCCACCTGCCATCGCTACGCTCTGTAATGATAAAGCATGCTCCATCCCTGGTGGTGTTCAAGGCCAGGCTGGACAAAGCCTTGGGTGGCATGGTTTAGTGGGATGTGTCCCTGCCCATGGCAGGGGAGTTGGAACTTGGTGATCTTATGGTCCTTTCCAACCCTAACTATTCTATGATTCTGATGCATAAAGACTCTTGGTCCTTCAGGCTCTTTGCAAGGCTAGCAAAGTTTAAGAGTCAAAATACTACTAGGGAGCAGACAGCATTCCCTTCTGCAGCATTTCCTAGGTTTCATACTGTGTAAAGCTCATCATGGGTGTGACTGCAAAGTGCAAACCACAGACTTGGACAAATCCAAAATGTTCTGTCACTAAGTGCTCCATCTACCCATCTGTGAACACTTCCAGGGACGGGGATTCCACCACTTCCCTGGGCAGCCTGTTCCAATGCCTGACCACCCTTTTAGTGAAACAGTTTTTCCTAATATGCAGTCTAAACCTCCCCTGGTACAGCTTGAGGCCATTTCCACTTCCTGCACCCACTGACCAACATCATATGGGTGGGACAAGAGCTGCGCATGCAGGGAGCAATTCCAGGATCTTGTCTATGCAGGGAAGCTTCCATGGGCTTTGGCCAGGTCCTTGTCAGGGCTTTTGTTGGGGTGGGTATACCTGCCACAAGGAAGCTGCTTGATAGAGAAGGCTCAGTTCTGCTTCAGTGACACATCAAATTGTACTATGTAAAAGATGTTCTGTATGGTCTATGTTCAGACACAAGAGGATTTCACTTGTGAGTGAACAAGATGCAGGACATGTTCTCCATGTGATGAAAAGTGCTGATATCAAAGTGTGACATAGATAAACATA
Source organism: Ara ararauna (assembly GCA_028858755.1). Taxonomy (NCBI): domain Eukaryota; kingdom Metazoa; phylum Chordata; class Aves; order Psittaciformes; family Psittacidae; genus Ara; species Ara ararauna. Next base: position 63,114,980 of record CM054376.1, on the reverse strand, counting down.
GCGTAGCCAACAGGATGATTCATACAGCACATGCACTTTTCCAGCAGGACTCCTTTATTACCATGACCTTGACTCTTGTGCTGCCTTTTATATGGAGGTGGAGACACAAAGCAGCATGCTTAGTTCTAATTAGCTCAGGAGCTAAAGACACCAAACCCTGCCTTCAGAATAACTCAAGTGGAATTGAAATTTGGTCACAGAGCAGAATCTGGTCCACAAAGCCTTGGCATATAGATTGGAGGGATCTAGGCACCTAAAAATATTGATGAACCACAGCAACATCTGACAAGCAGGAATGAGAAAACAAAAAGGACAGGAAATATGATTCTCATGAAAACATCCTGAGAGTTAAAAGTGGAACTTTTTAACTGGGCTTTGGAAACATTTGGCTATCACTAACATGGAAAACATTTATCTCTCCTCTCTTTTATTTTTTTTGACTGTGTTTTTAAGAAGGAAAAGAGTGGTGGTTTTTTTTTTTTTTTTTTTTTTTAATTAAAGATCTGACGTGAAGGAAAGAGCATTGAAATAATTTCCTGGCTCTACCAGTGATGCTCTCCTGTGACAGAGAGACATTGATAACTCTGCACTGTGGAAAGAGGAATAAAACTTTTTTTCTGCATTTAGTATCATTATGGAGAACATGAGATCTGGGCCGTTAAGGTCCAAATTCTGACTCTGAGTAGCCTCTGACAAGAAAGAGGTCTCAACCTTCCCAGTAACAGTAATGTAAATAGAAAGCCAGAGCCCAAGACAATATGCTCAAACCCCCACCATTTCCTGCAGGAGCTGAGTTGCAGTTTGGCAAAACTAAGGGAATCAGAGACGCAGCCTCCAGGCTGCCAAGTGCTTGTCCAAACCTCTATGTTCAGCAACAGAAAAAAATCTCATTTCTACCAGGCAACAGTGGAAGGCTGCATTGTTTTAATTTACATTAAAGAGCGCAGTACGCATGTCAGGTGCACAAAACAAAACCAACAATATGGAGAGCTTGTGTGCTTTATAGAAGCAAGGGGCTCAGTAACACCCACGAAAGGTGCCGTTTTCAGCTCCTCTGTTATGTACAGTTATCTCACATACTACAACCCTCAACCAGAGGAATGGTGACTGAATTTGATGAGTCCCAAGGCACACTTCCTTCCTCATAGAAGATGTAAACCTCAGGTGTGCTATTACAACCCCTCAGAGCTGCTTTGCCATACAGTCAGAAACCCCAAACCACATTTAGCAGGTGATTACCATCTCACATTGTTCTTAAGGATGCTATTATAATATTGAGGTATGGCAAAACAAAAGACTGCTGGAGAAAGGGCTATGAATCTTAACAGCTTGCACCAACCTGGGAAAGTCTGAGCAAGTCATAATGAACCTCAGCTTTAAAATACAGAAAGGAAGCAAAGACTAGGTGCTTGCCAGCAACATCCAGCTTTCTCTTAAGTGTTTCTGAAAAGTGTGGAGTACTTCAGACAATATCACAGGCTACACAAAGCAAAAGCATACCAGGCACAGAGATCACTGGCTGCATTTCATACAGCTGGGTGTGTTTGATTTGCTTACTATGCGTTGTTGGGGTGGGTTTTTTTGCACTGAAACATGAAGTGAAATTCTACAGCTGAAGCTATTGAGAAGAAAACTGAAAACCTCCCCTATTTGTAGTCCATATGCCTTACTTGCAGAAACTAAATTCACAGAACTATCCCAACTCAAGTCTTCTTGCTTCCATTCTTCCATGAAGAATTTGCTATATAAATCAGGTAGTGTGACTTCAGCACCAACTTTGACTTACAGCTCCTCCCTATATATTGCCCTTCGTAGAAATACTTCCTATTAACTGTACCTTGTAAGGGGCAGAGTACAGAACTGCACTTCCTAATAATGTAGGAGATGGAAAGAGGAGTGACATGGGCTTTTTTCCTAAAATTGAGAGCAAGATCAAGAGGAACTCAAAAGGAATCCACCAGAGAGGACCGAAAAGACTAAAACTATCCATAGGTGACAACTGCTGAAGAGTGTCATAACTGCAGAAGTACATCTTGCACACACAGGAGACCAGTAAATGGCAGGGCAAGCAAAGACCTGAGGCAGGCATAACAAACCTGACTGAGCCCTGAGGTACTTCTTAATTTTCACTAAAACAGCAGAGGATGAACAATTCCGTAAAGTTCTCAAAAAATTATCCAGGCAACAATAGGCTGAAAAGGAAAAAGAAAAAAACCCAATGAGCAAAGAACAGACCAGGAACTGAATTTCAATGAAAGGCATTTTCCTCCTCAATGTGAACAGGAACTCTTTCTTGGATCTATAAATAGAACCAGCTGCTGATGCGGGAAGGTCAGATGCAGCACTGCTGACAGATAACTCACGTATGAGAACTTTGGCACAGTAATTAAGTAGATCCTGAATCACTCAAGACTGAAGTCCTTTGATAATGAACTGCAAAATGGATATGAATGGATATGGATGCATTTGTGTGTATTTTGGGAGCATTAGGAAAAATGCTGGGGGGTTAACAATGCCCCAAATTTCTCAAAATCTGTTGAAAAAGGGTGGAAAAAGGGAAGAAAACAAGATCCTATTAATGCTGATGTGCTATAAATCCATGTCCCTTGCTTGAGCCTCAAGAATCAACTCCCCTTCTTCCCTTTCCCCATATTCTTCTTCTGTGGGTGAGGAAGAGTGATGCAAGTCTAATGATGCTGCATTGCTGCGGTACCAGACAAGCACAGGCAGGCAAACTACACCATGGAAAAAATCCCGATCACAGGAAAATTACCCAGGCCAAGGGAGAGGACAGGACATATGTTCCTTCCAACTAATGCACATGAAACAATTTGCCTGTATTGCTGGACACACAACAGCAGCAGAGTTAAAACACAGAACATGAAAAGAAGAACATACGTGTACTAGCTTTCTCAACACATTTGTATTTTGCCATCATCACAACACAGCTGAGATTTCCATTTGTAAGTTAAAACTGAGGAGGCCACAATTGTTAAAAAGCACAAAATAAGGCTGCTCTCCTACAAATGGGGGGGAGGGGTGCGTTTAACCTTGTAAATCTCTGCCAATCCTACAATTATTTTTTTTTAGATACTGGTTTCAGAGGAGAAGTTTAAAAACATGAGCCATAAAGGATAAGTACCTGTTAGAAGCGACATGATGGATTAGAACAGCAGTAATTATATGTCACAAGCCACCAGAGAGTCTAGAAAAGTTTAGTCCATTGCATGTTTCATAGCGACTCCTGTGAAGTTCGAGTGATTTACAGAGTGAATAAAATGGAAAAGGATGCACAAAGGCCTCTGACCAGCCAAAGCATGCAATGAAATACTGCCCATCTTAAACAACAGACGATGCATGTAGCTACTCTTCTACACCAAAATTTATGAGCAGACAGCTGGACTGAAAGCAAAGAAGTTTTGCTAGACAACTGATACTGGGACCATGTTAAGAAACAGCTTCCCCCACCAACTATTTCCTTTAGTAAAATTCATAAATGGCCTGTCCTCCAAGCACTTTGTCTAAACCCAAATCAGCGCAAGAGTTGAGTATGATCTCCGCAGAAGAGACACGTTACGTTTTGTTCTAAATCCATCAGGAAAGGCAGACAGCCTGGTGGCTGAGCAGCACAAAAGATTGGCTGGAGGGCAAAACTGAGAGCTTTGAAATAAGAGTACAAGTATATTAAATGCAGAGAAAGCATATGCACGCTACAAAAGCCTTATGCTTTTCTAACTTACGGAACCAAAGTGGGTTTGTAGAAGCACACAGCATTCCCCTAATTGCACCATGTGAAGTACAGAAAAGTTTTGCTATTTGTTCTTACATATCACAGTCATAAAAGCCTAAAATCCCACCTGTCTATTCAGCTAGTGGCAGTTTGACTCCATCAGGGCTCCCATCCAACAGCAAGGCGCAGAACTCTATGGACCCAAGGAGGTTACCTCCCCAGCCTCCCCCACTGCTGCTCATCAATCAGATGATGAACGGCTGCAGTTTGCAGTCAGGAGTTTTAAGGCAAGAAAACAGCAGTGATAATTTACTTCAGAACATCACGCTGTGAACTGAGTGATTCAGCAGCTGATTCACAATCCCTCAGCTGTCCAGGAATGGGGCATGGGGTGGGGTGGGTGGCTGGGATCTGCGATGTCACCCGTGCTATGCCATCCCCACCAGTGAATCAGAGCCCTGACACACATAATTTCTGTAGCATACTTTGTGCCTCACGTGTACTTCACGCTGAAGAAATAGAAAATTTATGTGGTCAATAGAGACGGAAGCAGATTCCCCTGCACTGTCATTAGAAGAGTATCACTGATTTCAATGTGGTAATACACACCCACTAACCTTGGGGAATATGTTCCATTTTATGTGACAGGGATGCGAACCTCTGTAATCCTAACTTATCTCAAGTGACCTAGGGCAAAAGATTCACCTTCTTTACTGCACGGGCAGTAGCTAAGTGTGGGTCTGAACTAGTTCATGGTGAAAGCTACCCTCATCAGGAACTGTTTACAGATCCCTGCACAGTCAACAGAAAAAGAATCTTTTCAGTGCATAAACATGGCAGCTGGGAGCTTGGATCTCCTTCTGACTCTGCTACAAGCTCCACACATGGCTTGAGACAAGTCACTCAGTTTCTCATTACTGCATTCCTGTGCCTGGCAGTACAAAGAGGGATTAGTGTGGGGTTATTTCCTTTCATTAAGTTCCAAGATCTTTTTTCTAAAGGGGTACTGAAGGTGTATCACACTATATTAATGCCAAAAGCACAGTACTAGCCTTAAGCATGAAGCTGCCTTGACACGGTTCCTTCTTCAACCTCATCAAAGACAGACACCTTCTGAATCCAAAAGATGTTGCTCTTTGCAGACTTCCATGCTTGGCCTTTTGGTGAAACCTACAACATGCTTCAGAAGAAAGCACCATTCCCTTTTATAATCATAATAGAAAGCCAAGTTATAATTTACAACAGCAGGCTGTAATAGTGCTAAATAACAGTACTTAATGTAATTTAACTGGCTCTACCTAAAACCTCATCACCATACGTCTCTTTTTCATTTAGATGATGCAGTAAAAATGCTGGTTTAAGGTGAAGAGTTCATATAATCTCTGGTTTTCCATTTACTAAGACCTTATGCTTCCATGAACAGAATATTTACTGACAGACATAGGTTGAAACCAGTGAAGAGTTTCTGTAGAAGAAATACTTCAGTTAAAAAAGCACAGTGACAAAAAACCAAACACAGCTTCTAACTTCTAGTTGGAGATAAAAGAGATGATCCGATTTTGGCACTTAAGAAAGGAAATACAGCTCTTTATACAGATCAGCACTTCCCTCACATCCATTTATACCTGGGATGAATGTCAGCCAGTAGTTTCTAGACCAGAGCAGGGTCTGAGGTACAGGGTACTTGTAAAACAGCTAGCTACAGTCAGCTCGGCTGTCTCCTTGGGAAATCAAGAAGTCCAGCCAAACAAGAAGAATCAAGTCCAGCCAAACTGACTGAAGAGGTTTTTTTCCCTAGTCTAGGCAGGGCCATAGCAGGAATCTCCTTCACTCAGACACTGCAAGCGCCATTTGTGTCAGCCTTCAAGACCCAGCAGCAATTCCCATGCTTGACTGGAGGTGGACCCTTGGGCTTTGAAATTAATGGGTCAAAGTCTCCTTGCCTTGAAACAGTTACACCTATTAAGTCAACACACAGTAGGTATGGCATTGAACAAACATATACCAGCTCGGGTTGTGAAGAGATCATTGTAAACACAGGCTAATGGTGTTTGAATCCCTGCAGCACATTTCAGGGAGGATCAACTTGCAGCCCTGATGGGCAGGTTCCGTCAGGTCAGTGTGCTGCTTTCATGAAGAAAGCACCTGGCCTTGTATCAATGAGACCAATTATCTCAGAAAATATCCCACTCCCCAGTCTGACTCAAGCATATTTATCCTCTGTCTTACTGCTTATGAATCTAAGTGTCTCATTGTGCTGGCTGCTGCAGACTCACAGCTTCCCAGGCTCACCTCTCACCTGGCATGTAACCTGGTATTTCTGGCCCTGTTTCCAGATGAGAGAAGACACAAGCAGAGCACTTGACCCTGTAGGAGGGGCAGGTGACTCGGGGAACATTTTACTCTGGGAAGAAGATGCATTTTAATGAATCAAAACAGTCAGAACACGTGGATCTGAATCATAGAATGCAATTCTAGAGCTGCCTAGTTAAGAGTGAGCTGTATTGTTTCCATGATCCTGTTAATCTTCTAATTAAGAACACTGCCATACTGAATAATATCCGTTCATGTTCCTCACTGTAGTGATTTCAGGGTTTTTTTTAATACTACTTCTCACAACAGCTATAATAGATGAGAAATTAGCAATAGCTTTCAGCGAGAGGTAGCCTTGTGTCCTGTTTGTAAATTAGGTATTGCCCTTGCTGTGGCTGCTAAATGACTCTGGAACTTTTGTTTGCAAGCTCATTTTCTAGCCAAGTGTTTATTAGGTGATGTGGCTCAGTTCCACAAACCCACACCAAGTAAAGGGCACTTGTCAGTGCTTGCAGAGTATACCTGCGTATCTACTAACATTCGGGAAAAGATGCTTAAGTATTAGCAAGGACAAATTCTGCCTCCTTCAGTGAAACATAGGCAACCTATGCAAACCAACAGCTTCTTCTTGTACTGCCCAACCATCTACTGAACAGCAGAAAGTGCTCAGATGACTGGAGAAAAGGAAGACGTGTTGAGACAAAGACAAAATTAGCTTTTTATTTAGAAACACTGCATAAAGATATAAAGAAATAAATGGTTCGGATCATCTCAGAAATTGAGTGCTGACTTCTGCCATGCTGACAATGCTTTAAATGAAGACCATATTTCAAATTAAATCACTTATGACAGCTACTCTGCACAATGCTGGAGCTTTGACGCTAATCTCTCCAAATGGGTGAGAATGATCACAGTTGATGGAAGGAGTTGTCAGCCCCACGAACTAAGCTGGGACACAGTTGCAAAGAACGACACACCCACATCAGGGATGTGCAAGAGAGATGAGCATCACAAGCTTGCTCTTACCCAAGTCATTTCACTCAGCTGCCCCCACGTTTTCAAAGCATAATGGCACTCCGGTTAGAATCAGTACTAGCTGACTGACTGCAACATGCACAGAAAACGTTTCTAAACCCTCTGATTTACATAGGAAATCTCTGGGGTGAGAACCATCCAATATTTATTACACCTCCTCTCTTGGCGCAAGGCCCCTAGAGCTTGATATTCAGAAAAGCTTACAGCCATGATGTGTCTCTGTTATCAGGAGCATTCATTATCTTTGACCCCAAACATCACTTAACTCTTTCACAGATGATCACTTCAGAGGTGCTCGAGAGTAACAGTTCTAACAAATTTTAATCATTTAGCATTGTAGGGCTTTCCCAAGGGTAACACCAATGCCCAGGTAGCCATGTGGTCAAAGGTAGCTAAAGAAAGATCCTGCCCATGGTGTCATTTCTTTTTTCAGCTCACATTCCTCTACTGATGGGGTATTGTTGAACTGTGCCTGTCATTTCTGACACGGGTGTGACGGCAGCTCACCCTACAGACCATGAACAGGTACAGTGACTCACTGCATTCCCCAAGGACTGTTTAGATAACTCATACAACCGGAGCAGGCATAACACCACACTGTGCTGTCCCCAGAAACTTCCACAGAAAGAAACCATGAAGAACATGTATCAATGGGTGTTCATTGTACCATACTAAAAAGCATTTTTCCCAGTGTGTAGCATTGCTATGAGCTTAACTCCAAATAACACAGTAATTTATTTCCTCTTTTACAAACAGTTAACAGAACCTTTAGTGGATTGTTTCAGTCCTGCCTGTTTAAGAGAGTAATATCCTCATCATTACTCCAAAATCAAAGCTGGGTTTTACCTATTAAGTCTCTCCAGCACAGCTCACCAGTTAAGACACTTGTCTTGAGTATACTTAACATTGATCTTCAGCTGATTACCAGCTTCTCTCCAACACATCTTATTTGGAAGCTGTAAGATAAGTCTGAAGGGCACATCCCTCAAATGCTGTTCTTGGCTTTCAAAATAAAGGGACAGAATAGAGACCTGGTCCTGCTTGCCTAAGTTTCCATTCCTCACAGACAGCATGTAGTGTTAGTCCACCGCACCTGTAATCTCACTGAAAGCAACCCCTCGACATTTCCCACTTAGACAGATAGCTGTCTACCTGATGATGCACAGAGTACCTCTTTGTTCATGGTTCTTTTGACTTTTCAAGCCATTCTTCCCCTTTGAGAGGAGTCGGCTCTCCTTTGCTGCATTCAGCTCCTCTGAAACTGTTTTCCTTATTCCTCAGTGCTATATTTAGCTTTACACACAGGCAGACAGGGAGGCAGTGCTTGTTGTTACGACTGCCTTCGTTTACAGCCCGGCTTAGGCACAGTAAATGTCACGGATATGCAACACATTGGCCTTGGGTCATTTACTCTCCATCTGCCCCTGAATTGTTCCCACCTCATTCACCACGGGTGAGGGCTTAAAGTTTTACCACATTCACGTACAGCAGATGCCCAGCAAAAGAGAAGCCCATAAACACACACCACACACACCCTCACCTGTCCGGCCACACACCCATTTTACACAGCCCTACAACCACAGTCTGGCACATTACTGCATTTGCATCCCTCCCATCCAAAAAAGCAGCCATCAGTTGAACTGATGGGCATAAGAACAAACGGGGAAAGCTTCTCCCAGGACTATAGCCACAGAAAGATCACATCGTGCAGTTTTGGGACCCCGTTCCATCTTACAATAGGGAAGGAGGCAGGGAGAAGAACCCAACCACTGCACCGCTAAGTGCTTTTTCTGCTGGGTTTTTCTGCTGGGTTGGTCTCTCTCCCCTTCCGACTATCCTGATCTCCCAGAAACAAGCATCTCTGGCTGTACAGAACCGGGTAGCTTGTAAAGATATAAACACCAGAAGGAAAAAGACCATCCTGTTGGGACTAGCAAGAAGACGGATAGATGGATGGATGGACAGACGCAAACTCGAACGCTGCAGACACCCCGGACAGTACCTGAAGTGCCCGCAGGATCTCCCAACCCCAGCCGCTGCTCTACTGCCTGCAGGAACACATCGTCCACGGCTTGGCTTGGCTTGGCTCGGCTAGGCTAGGGGCGGTTCCGTTCGGTTCAGCTCGGCTCGGCACGGCACAGCACCGAACGGCTTGGCTCAGCTCGGCTCGGCTCAGCTTGCCCCAGCTCCCTTCGCCGCCGCTTCCCTCGCCTGGACTCCGCGGAGGGAAGGCGGAGCGCCGGGAGGAGGGAGGGCTGCTCCCCCGGCCCGTCCTGTCCCTCCCGACTCCGCCCCGCCAGGCACACAAACGCGGTGCTGCCTCAGCTCGGTCTCCCAGCTCGTATTTTCAGCTCGGGATTTCCTGAGCCCAGCGCAGTTTGTCTGTTCAGTGGCCCTCTGGGGATCTGTCCTTCCAGTACTCATCCAGTGCCGCCTGCAGCCAATCCACAACAGGCTTCAAAAAGGACTTGTGCAGGAGAGGGTGGGGGTTGGAACTAGATAATCTTTAAGGTGCCTTCCAACCCAAACCATCGTGTGATTATATATAATCATATAACTCTGCTTACTAGCTTCCATCTGATATGCCCTTGCTCTTGCATGGAGTGACAAACGGTTCACTCCTACTCACTCTCTCCAAGAGCACTGACTTCTCTCTATTTCTTGCACAGCATTCTCAGTCACCACTTTTCCAGACTGGAAAGCCCAGGTCTACCCAGTCATTCCATAAACAGCATCTAAATCTCTTGATGATCCTTGTTATCTTTCACCAAGATTTTTGCAGTGCTTCTAAACCCTCTGAGAAGAGGGAAACAGAGCTGCATGCGCACATTTAGGGTGCAATTGAACCTGAGATTTAGGAAGCAGTACGCCAACTTTTCATCTCAGCAATGCCACCCCTCAGAACACACAATGAAGGTCTTCTAGCTGTGAGACAACAGGAGGGCAGAGCTCATGCTTCACATGTGAAGCTAGTGACATGCATCAGATCTTTCACTAATTGAAGGAAAATTGTCCCCAGGAGTTGAATGCCTTCGCCCATGTAACTCCCATTCTGGAACTGGGACTTTCAGCTGCATGTGATCTCACTGTGGATTCTATAAATTACTTGCAAGTCTTTGAGTTCTGGGTTCACACAAAAGCCTGCTCTGTCCTGTTGCACACTGTCACATATGATGTGAAGTATAACAAAATGATATTGCAGTGTTACTTCTGAAGGAAGATGACACAATGCGAAGTCAGAAGTCACAGCACTTACACACGTGTCCTGGTCCTTTTCCCACTTTGGTGAGTATAGCAGAGGCTGGTGTTACATGTCTTCCTCAGTGTCATGGCTGAGCCTCAGCTGGCAACTAAGTATCACACAGCCGCTTACTCACCGCCCCACTCTGCCCCAGTGGGATGGAGAGAGAAATGGGGAAAAAAGGAAAGCCGATGGGTTGAGATAAGAACAGTTTAATGACTAAAATAGAGTACAACATAATACTAACAATAAAAAGGGAATTTACAAGGAGAGAGAGAGAGAGAAAACAAAAAAGGGAAAGTAAAATACCCTACAAATAATAGTAATGCACAATACAGTTGCTCACCATGGCAGCGATCGGCCCCTCAGTGTCAACTCCCCCCAGTTTATATACTGTACATGATGTGCTGTGGTATGGAATACCCCTTTGGCTAGTTTGGGTCAGGTGTCCTGTCCCTGCTTCCTCCTGGCTTCTTGTGCCGCTCCTCATGGTAGAGCATGAGACTGAAAAGTCCTTGATCAGGGTTCGTGCTACTAAGCAACAACTAAAACATCAGTGTGTTATCAGCTTTGCTCTCAGACTGAAGCCAAAACTCAGCTTTGCACCAGCTACTAGGAAGAAAACTATAATCCCAGCTGAAGCCAGGACACTCAGGCTCTGCTCTGTGATATTTCTATCTTCATTTCCTCTCTGTGACAGGTTTCCTAATGCAATAAACTATTTAAGTGCCCTGATTCCTGTTTCTCTTCAGAGAAACAAGGAACCTACAAGAAAACTGCAAGAAATGTACTAGAAAAAGATTTAGACTTCATCCAGGTAAGGGGTTTTCTGCTTTTGCTTTCACCCTTATTAGACCAAGGACAAACATCTGTTTTTTCCCCTCCTCTTGTCTCATGCATTCTCAGACAGGAACTTTGACTAAAGCAGAAATATTTTACTGAAGTAACTGCATGTACAGACACATCTATCCTGGTTTGTTTTGGTGCAAGCAGCTTGTGGGCTCCTTGGCAGAGATTATCCCAGAGGAGCACTGGGTGTTGCAGCGTACAACACTGTGCATGAATCAGCAGCACTGTGCTGCTGCAAGACTGGCAAATGCTACAGTTCAGTGGGCTGTAGTCAAGTATCGTGTTAAGCAAGTGAGGTAATTTGTCTGCTGTGCCTGGCATTGCCCAGGCCCCATTTGCAGTATTGCAAGTGGTTATGAACAGCTTGGCATGGGTTGAGAGGAGATAAAGGATTGTAAAGAGGTAAGAAGTACATTTATGAGTCAACATTTTGAAAGCAGAACATGCCCAGTCTGCATTGCTCACTTGCCTGGCTTGTTTATTCTTCCCATTTTTTATACAGTAGTGCTCACAACAGCAACACAATTAATTTGTGCTTAATTCTCACATTAGGAGAATAAAGCAAAAAAGAAAACCAGAAAAAAAAAACCCCTACATGGATGCTGAATAAACCAGTTAGACCAGTGCTCCCTAAACAAGCTCTGTTCAGGCAATGTTCTCCTAAATCCAGGCCTGGGTCTCATGGCTAGATCTGCAGGCATGAAACAGCATCTAGCCTGGGCTTTAACATGCAGTCCTCCACTGTGGTAGAAATACAGGCCACAGACTTGTACTGCAAAGCAGACCTCTGCTTTTCCTGTTTATTTATGTTGTAGAAAATTTCATCCACAGCCCCATTGTATCTCCATTATTATCATAAAACCAATTTTTTTCTTCTGCATATGAACACTGAATGTGTTACTTCAAAAGAAACTGGATGTTAGGAGGCAAAGAGATTTTTCTATCTAATGGATGCTTAAAACCTCAGGGCCCACATACGCAAACAAGCTACAGCTTTGGCCAACTGTACCCAGGCTCCTTGGCTTTCAGAGCCACTCTAGAAAAGGCAGGTTGAAACAGCAATACCCCTATGGACTGCTGAAGAAGCAGGATTTAAACTCCCAAAATTTCAATATTTATATAGAATTAAAATGTGGTTTTTTTCAAGATATTTCTGTTTACTTTTCTGGTGACTAGTAGCTTCCCAGCAACATTCATACTATCCAGTGTTTCTCCAAGACATAAGAATATATAATGAATGGAGGGGAAAAGCATATTTAATGGCATCAGATGACTTGAGGAAATGAAACTTTAGAAAAATCACCAAGCCTGGGAATACACAGAATAGAGTTGTTAACTACATGCAACTTTGGTTGTGGACTGACTTCCGTTATGTGGTTGAAAATCTGTCTACTGATAAAACAACCTACATGCTCCCCCCCGTCGTTGCCCTGTCTCTGGGTTTTTCCTGATCCCATGTAGTACTGCTTGTGCTATGGGTCCCAGCCAAATGCTTATAATTTCCATGTGATACACCAGAAACCACTTCCCTCAGTTTTCCCGATAATCTTTGACTGGTTAGATCTTGCAAGCATGGTCTGTGTAACAGTTACGTGATGCTGAATTTCAAGCATAAAGAGAGAACATTCTCATCAAAGAAGAATAATTAAGACAAACCAGCCAATACTCATTCTTTTTTCATTTTAGTACCTGTTGCTGTGCAAATACATCGACTCTAACCCTGCGGTTTGTAGCACTTCCTCACATAAAGCAGAAAGACATCAGGTTTCATTTAAGCCCTATGTTTATTAATTTTGAACTCAAACTAGAAGCATATTAAAAACAGATTACAAATCACTTAAGAGCTAATAATGCTTGCCAAAACTAACCTGTGTTTTAAATAAGAAGAAAGTCAAAGTTAATGAAAAGTAGCATTAAACTCGCTGTAGAGAAGTCATATTGCATAAAAAGGGCACAATATATCTGGCATTTCAAAAAGTACTCAGCAGAATCTGATACACAAAGAGTACCCTTGATACAAATGGAAGGAAAGGATTTGAAGTCAATTGTTTGAAATTCAGAAGTAAGCATTAGTCTGACAACATTAGCACACACCTAAACCTGTGCACATAGCTACTGCTGAAATCAGGACACCTGCACAGGTACAATTATTTGCTGAGCAGGTATCAAAACTCTTAACCATGTTTGGCTTTTCAATTCACACTGTAAACATTTAGAGGGATCAGTCCAGCAACCACATGAACTTCGTCTTGGCTTCCGGTTTGAAATTAAGTGTATATTTCAGTGATTTGACAGGGTGTTTCAAGCACTGTCTTCAGTGTTTAGATGGAGAGGTGTTACAGTGCAATGGTTGTATGTGGAGATTGAGGTATAATCACTTAGGGCACTTGACTGGTAAGCAAACATTTCCCGTAAGGGATTTCTCATAACGTGACTTTGATTTTAGCTGTTTGCAGCTTTGTCAGACATTAAGCAATTGGAGTTAAAAATGTCGATGGCAGGTGCCTGCTTTAGGCTAGAGCAAAATTCAGATAAAATTATTTATGCTATCTGGGAAGGTGGTGGACAAAAATCTACTATTACTGTTGCTCCTGTGTTGACTATAGCTTTTTATTTGTTGCTATTAATTATTGAAGGAGAACATCCTGTAACAAATCCTCGGACAGGGACTTGAAAACTGAAAAAATACATTTGCTGTAATTAGCCTCTAATGTTTTGCCTTTAATGCAAGAACACATTTAAGAATTTGTCTGCATGGTTGTTTCAGACCTTCTCATGACTGACAACATCGGTCCCAGGTTTCAGGAGCTGAGCTGGACTTGCAGTGAAGTGACTCCCTTCTGTGCAGCTGGCACCACTCCCTTCTATGCAGTGGGCACCAGAAGTGGAAAGACAGAGAGTCTTATGTATTTTCAGTGCTTTCTATGTTAGCATCCAGGCAGCATGAAAAAAAAGAAAAAACTTGACAAAAAAGTTGAAGGACCAAATATTATATGTTGGAGAGATAGAAGATATGATAAGGAAATTGAGTATTGGAATAATAACCATGACATATAGTTAAGGAGGAATCTTACAGATGAAATTAAAACCGTAAGTAACACCTCTCAAAATGACTTACTTCCATTGGAGCTCAATACCATTTGTGAAGGAGGTAAGCACTGCCCAGGTGAGCAAAGCAAAGCACAAAAGAATCAAATTATGTGTCATCTGGCAGGCAAGTGAGAGGAATATGCACCTCCTGAACCCCAGTGCTTCAGAGACAGAGAACTCTGAAAGGAGGGCTGCATGCAGTCATTTCACATACTTGAACTTGACAAGGTACTTCTGTTGTTTAAGTCGACATCAAATCTCTAAAGCAATTCACATTTGAGAAAGACAAAGCTGAGTGCTGACACAGGTGGGAAGAGAAGGGAAAGACTGGCATCCTTCAAGAGTGTTAATTTCTCCCCCAGATGACAAAGCAAGCCATTCTGAAGCATTGCTCACTTGTCTCTTGTAAGTTATCACACAGTCCTGTTTCTTTTCCTATGAAATCTCTGTGTGAAGCAAGAAGTGAAACAGGAAAATACTAAGGGCTTGTCGCAAGTCTCAGCTTCACTTTCTCTTTCACTGCATCTAACTTAACCTTTCTCCAGGTCTGGTCAGTGTGAGTGATGTATTCATAAATTAAGACAGATAAGGCTGAAATTATGCTGGAAAAGCATCTCCAAGCTGTCAAGGACAAGCAAACCCTCTTTCTTTTAGGACAGTTTATAGGCTGCTTCTTACTTGAGAGTCTCACTGAATCCTTCGATGTTAATGCAGTGTGGAACCACTAGCCATGATGAAAAGTGTCAGTATTTGACCTACCCAAGAATATATTTATACAAGGAGCAAATTGCTCTGTCTCCTTTCTAGTGAACATAACTTTGACAGTACTATTGGGACACTTTATGTAAAAAGTCCTAAACCATCACAAGAAGTGCAGCTCACCGCATGTTGTTTCACTAGTTCCTTACAAGCTGGGAGACACAGAGAGTTGGTAAAGCTGATCCCAACTCAGTATGACTTAATCGTGACTTTTATCTCCAAGAGAAGTTGTTAATTTGTTGTAATCACTAGCATTGTTGATGGCCTCCATTTAACTGTCCCAAAGGAATAAACTGTCCAGAGTGAAATAATGAAGTTTCCTGTTTACTTACATAAAGCTTCCACTAAGTATCTCAACTAATAAATCTTTAAATCTACTTGCAGTTTGAAAAATATTGCAGCTTGTCTTAAAGTCAAAGAAAACGAGGCATTTTCAGAGGCAGATAGTGTAGCATGTGAACACCTAACACCTAGAGCAGAGCCAAACCTGATCATAGAATCATAGAATGGTTTCGGTTGGAAAGGACCTTAATAATTGTCTGTTTCCAACTCTCCTGCCACAGGCAGGGACACTTTCCACTAGACCAGGTTGCTCAAAGATGTTGAACAGCACCAGTCCAAACACCAGTCCCTGAGGAACACCACTCATCACTGATCTCCACTGGTACATTGAGCCATGATCCCCAAGTCCTCTGCGGGCTTGAGAGGTCAGAGCCTCGTGGATTAGGACATGCCTAACTTCAAAGCAAACCAGTTGAAATGATACCTTGCACAACTGCTGTCTTTAACTATGGCTAAAAGCTCTCATTTAGGACCTTGTCTGATGATATACACATCGCGTACAAATACTAGAGAAACAGGAGTACTGATGAATGTGATCTGGCTTCTTCTAGTGGATAACTGCAAATGCTTCAGGCTGTGTCAATGACAACTGCCTTAAGCTTTAAAAGCCCCCAGTCCTTCTCTTAGTAGCATTATTCCAAAGCTGGATGTTTTGATCTTTACTTCTGTTTAGCTATTGTTTTATGGTTGCTATTGCTGGAGGTTTCTCTCTCAGCCTCTCAAGACAAGGAAACGTTTACAAATTCTCCTGCTTCCTCACCCTTTCTTTCATCCTGACACCCTCTCAAATGCTACTCGACAGACTGCAGCTATCACCCTGTGAATGGCAAGTAATTTCCTTATTGACAGCCACCCATTTACTCTGACATCTGCCAGCTCCCTGACACTTGAATAAGCATTAAGACATTAACAGTCTGGCGCAGGTTTAAGGGTTTGAATAATAATGTTCTGTGGACTCACTACACTCACACAGGCAGCCAAAAACCCCTTGTGCACTAAACTTTGCCATCCTTGCGGCTGGGAAAGCCTGATGAAGGGGTGATGCAGTGACATATCACCTACCTGAATGAACGGCCACCTTTTGCTGCTCCAGACAACCAGGCCTGATCTCTGGCCAGTGATGCTTTGCACGTCTTTCCCTGTACTGCAATACAATTGGGATGTGGGCTATAAGAAACAGACTCACTGGTTCGGGAAAGTAACAGGAAAGAGCAAACACAAACAAACGAAATCTTCAGGGAAAAAAGAAAAAACAAAATCCAAACAAAATCAAATAAAAATTAAACCAAATAAAACGCCCCCTCCCAAAGCTAAAACCAATCCTTCTTCTGAATTTTGTCATGTTCATAAACCCTTCCTGAACTGCTGAACTGGAATTGGAGAGCTTTGAACTGCCTTTGGAGTGCCAAGTCTTGTACTGCAATTATCGCAAGAGGAAGTAGTCTCAATTTGAATGGATTATCAAAATGAGAAAATGATCCTACTGTGTTTGCTTAAAGTTTATACTAGCACTTGGTTTATTTCTCTTGTGTGTGTGCCTAGCATGTAGTCAGCCTGGGAGTATGGTTTAATGGATGATAAAAAAAAAAAGACGTTTTCTTGAAAGACATTCTCTTCTGTCACTTCCAACCATACCAACCACGTCAGACTGCCACAGAGGAAATTCGTCCTTTTAACAGCAGTGATGGCTCGTAGACAAACCTCAAAGCAGTGGTTATAGTAAGTAGCTTCTGTACCAGATGACTTGTAGGAAGCCTTGTATGCCTCCCAGATGTTTAATAAACTTGACAGTGCTCTCTCAAAATCTTGGCTAGAGTTCAGTCGTCTCCACACATAACCAGTGCACAAAGGATTTCAGTACTTCACAAACCACTCTTTTGTTTTGAAGTATGAATTAAGCATGCACACATATTTGTCTGTGCTTGCTATTTTGTGAAGGGAGCTGCCGTATTTTCCACCACTATGTGCTGAAAAGTAAACTTCTAGTTAAACAGAAAAGACAAGGAAAATGAAGGGATGTCCCGAAAAAATATGATAATAATGGGTTTATTACTTTAAAGGTGTTCAGTTGCAGATCAGTGAAGAAAAAGGAAGATTTATTATGAATGAAAGCAGTTTGTCAGCCTGCATGAAAGGAATTTGGTGAGTGACCTCTATCAGCTTCCAGGGAATGGGTCCGTGTTTTCAAAACTCACCACATCACCCAGCAGCTGCATGGTGAATGGCTTTCCTATTCTGCAAGTATTGGTAAGATGTCAAAAATCCCTCCCAAACCAGAACACAGAGTTGAAGTCACCCCCAAAAATGCATATTCATGATCCAACAATCCCAAACATATTTCAGACTACAATTTTTAGTTATACATGCTTTTAAAAGCTTAATTTTCAAATTCAAAATATTACATTACCTAAAAACTTAGTTAATAAATTAGCCAATGTGTGAAAACAAAGGTTGGCTTGGGGAAAAAGAAAGAATACCCAATTTTTACTGTTCACAAACACCCAAGTGGAAAATCCAAAATATTTTTCAATTCTGCCCCCCCCAGAAGAAGGTTATCAGATTGTTTTTGTGAAAATTACCCTTTTATTTCCTACTCTCTCTACTTAATTGGAAGGTTGCCTGCTGTGTTCCCAGCTGTCCTTTCCCAGCTTTCAGTGGAGAGGAGGGTAACAAAGCTCTGCAGAATAAAGCCTTCCCCTCTCCACCTCCCTGAGCACACACACAAATAATAGAGTAGCTACTACACCTGAAGCAAGAAAAATAGCTGGCACCCAGCCTTCAACCCCTTTTTTAGTTTGGTGTATATCCCCCAGAAAGCTTGGAACAACAGTTTCTGAGCTTGTAGACTTCAGGAGATACTGTCCACCAGGAGGACATACTGAAAGCAGGAAACTGAAGCAAACCAAAATCGGCTCCAGCTACAGGTAGAAGCACTAGCTATGTGTTTGTCTATTTTGACAGGCAACTCTCCCTGCACAAATCTGCTAAGTCTTTCCTTTCCTGAAAAAAAGAAAATGGTGGGGCAGAGGGCAAAGACTTGACATTGAGACAATGCTTTTGATGGCAGAAAATGGACACACTAAAGTCCCACAGGAAACAACGCAGGCTTTGTAGTTTATACTGACACCATTTGACTCTTAAGTGTTTCATTCTAAAGCAAGTACCAGCCATTTGAAAACTGTTTAAATGTTACTTCATGCAACAGAAGTGACTTCAAGACTTGGAACAGAATGAATAGTGAATGCTTCAATTCTTGTTTAAATATGGCTCAACAGGTGTACTTCTACACCCCATAGGCTGCAACACCCATCTGCTGTGTCAGTTCACTGTCTTTCAATGGCAGTTTGCTTCTCCTCCTCTTTTAACATAATAGAAAGGAAAGGCACAGTGCCAGAAACCAAGACTCAGATTATGCAAACCGTTATGCACTCACACAGCATTAATAAGGAGGTGACCTGTGAGAGAGACTCATTAAACATTTACACACTGCTTCAGACAGAGCATGTGAGTACAGGTATGTAGGACACAGGCTGAAAGGAAGGATGTTTACACTATAGAGTGCAATTTCTTCTTCAGATTCGCAGTAGTGTTTAAACATTATTGCTTTATTGTCATCTACTTAGAGCTAACCTCAGCCAACTAAGATGCTTCTCATCACCTCTGACCTTAGTGCTGAGGTGAACACCACTGCATGACAGGCAATTAGAGAAAATTCATTTGAAGACTAATTTTTTAAAAAAGAGGGGGTTTGAATCTGTTTTTTTTTTTCATTAATTCCTGATTCTTTCCTGTACCTAAACAGTGATACAGCCACAGTGTCAGCATTCAGAAACACAATAGTTAAATGCAGAAGCTGTTATGAAAAGATATGAAAACGAGTCTCTGGAAATCAGCGGCACCACAGTTTCTAGTGTTTTGGGTTATTGGGGTAACACTGTAATTGCCTTTCATACTGCAACAAAATCCAGACTTGTCCTGCCATTTTTCAGCAATCCAGTTCAATTGCCAGCTCCAAAGATTTTATAGGAAATGTTATAGCATGAAAATATTTGCTTCCTTTCATTGAAAGAAATGATTTGATTCTATGATGCTATGATTCTATGAAATTTTATGAAGCAAAAAAATCTAAGGTTTCCTTCATTTGATTTTTTCAAAGTTTCATGGCTACAGGAAGAAACACATACATATGACCTACATGTATTTTTAATGCTCAAAAAGGAATGTGAAAACAATCCTATTTTTACATCAAGGTATTTCAGCTCATATGCCAATTATTTGGCAGAAGGAGGCAGAGGAGGAGGTTCTAGATGTTATCCACAGTACCCTCATGCCTCTCACAGCCTTCATATTAGGCTTGGTTCTAGGCACAGAAAAGTGCAGCTGACAGAGCACGTCTACTTTGCTTTGTTTTGGATGGTGTGGGAAAAATTTTTAAGAAGTGATTTCTATTTCATATTTCAAATGGAATAAAATATTTTCACAAAGCAATTTCCATTTACTTCCTGATAGAGAATTTCAACACAATATTTATTTTTACCCATTAGTCAAATAGCTCTCTATTTCTGAAGAATGAGGATGAATAATTGCATTGGTCAAAATCCTGGCCTGTACCTTCATTTCTTTCCAGAGTAGGGGAGAATATCCTTAAATTCAGATTAAGAAATAAGAAATGAAGAAATATATACAGTTTGTGGAGGATAATCTATGTAAGTGAGTACTTCCTCCTGCAAAATTAATAACCATTCTTTGAGGACAGGATTAATTTAACAATAGGCTTAGATGCAATTCACAATGCCAAATGAGCAGGTGACATTCTACAGAGTCATGCAGATGTTTCTGCCTCTCTTGGCAAACACAAATATTTGATGTGATCAAAGTCAAAAGGGTTTTTGCTTTTGCTGAGCATTCAACACTTGCTCCCATTTCCAAGGTCTCCTTACTTTTTCTTCCTCTGTTTGCGTAAGGACATAGACATACAGGCCTTGTTTCATGTTAATTGCACACACAGATTAGAGGTTATCCTTAAAAGTATTATGTCCAAGGCAGCACAAAGCTCTAAGAAGGTTGCCACATCTGAAGAAATGTCCTTAAATATTATGCTTTGGGAAAGGGAAGGAAGAAAGCATTTGGATAAACAAGGTGGACTGGCTAAAAAAGAAGTCCAACCACAAAAGCAGCAACAAAACTCCAGGCTGCAAAGGATACTTAAGGGGGATTGTAGTTCCTAGAGGAAATCAGAGGTCATTAATTACAGTTTTCAGTAAAACATTTTACTGCAGTTTAAGCACTGTACAGCTGTGCTGTAATCAAACAGGGAGAATGCCAGTAAGGAACAGTGTGAAATCCATGTGTATGAGTGTCTGCTGAGTCTCTGGGTCACCCACATAGAAAAAAAAACCAAGCCAGTACTGAGCAGCTTCAAAAGCAAAGGCAGGTTGGTGATTAGATACTGTTTCCCTTGAGTATATAACAGATTAGTGGACTCCAGTTTTATAAATGTGTCAGGCCGTACCCACCCTGAAGAGGACATAAATAAGAAG
The DNA here is from genome assembly GCA_028858755.1 of Ara ararauna. Taxonomy (NCBI): domain Eukaryota; kingdom Metazoa; phylum Chordata; class Aves; order Psittaciformes; family Psittacidae; genus Ara; species Ara ararauna. The sequence continues at coordinate 63,094,081 of CM054376.1, read as the reverse complement.
TGCTGAAAAACAAACTGAGTGTGTGAGCCTGTGAGGAAGCATGGACAGAAGGAAAGCTGTTTCATGGAACCATGGAGCTAATGTTGCCAATGGGTATTGATAGCTCTAATGAGCTAGGGAGCAATGATTAAAGTTCTTTTCCTGGTTCTGTCAGGGATGCTTTCTGTAGCTATACATGCACCATTTCCCTTTAATGCCCCTGTTTCTATGTAGCTGTCAGAAAATCCACAACCTCAAAGGGTGGGCTTGATCATGCACACAGAGTTCACTGTGCTTTCAAAAAATAGAACCAGAAATGAAAACCACTTCCCAAAACAGTTTCTGACAGTTAGGAGAATGTTTATGAGTACCCTTCACAGCTGCATCCATCAGACTTCACAATATCAAGATGAGCTGCAGAGTATCAATAGGACACGGCCTATTGAAATAAAAACAGTGCTAGCAAAGTAGCGTGGTAGCTATATCATCAGTAAATGATCACCCCAATAGTTCAAATTATTTACCTTGATTAGGGAAAGAACTTACTCTGGATTCTGGTATTTTACAATGCCATGGAGTTTCAGGTGAAAATTTTCATTTCCATAAACATCATGGAGAAGAATATATCATGACTGGAATAAAATTAAGTTACTGGCTTGAGCCCTGTGGTGTTTCTTTCCTGCAGTGTTGACCAACTGACCTCCCCTCCACTCTCCAGAAGACGTTCTGCTTTCATTTGTCTGCACACATCCCCTGCTACAACACTTACAGCTTTCCCATCACGAGCCTTGAAGGCATGCTGGTGATGCATGTAAAGGGGAGCAGAATTTGTCCTTCTGTGTTGCTGAATGACACAATATAGGCCCAGCTAGACTGAGTTATTGGTCTCTGAAGGGTGAACTCTTGTTGACACTCATTTTTAGAGGCCATTTTAAAGAAGTCACAGGTGTGAAGAATTTCAACAGCCTGGAAGCTAGAACCAGTAGTAAGATGTAAAGAAATTCAGCTACTGGTAAAACTGGTATTAGAACTGAGTCCTGAGGGTTGAAGGAATATTCTCGCCCTTCCATAATTCTTCTATGTACTAGCACCACCATGAGCAGAAGAGAAACTGCAAACTTGAAAACATTGACAAGTTGATGAACCTTTTGTTGTAGGAGCCCATAACTTTAAATGGCAGCCAGCGCTGCAACAAATCACTCTTTTGCAGTGATGATATAAAAATTACTTCAGAGAGACAGTGTGTAGACTAAAGGCATTATTTAATGTGGCTGCCAGAAAGCCCTTCATAAAAGCCCTTCATGACTCCAACAGCTGGTCCTGGTTGCCATGAGGCTTCTTGTGTGTTCTTCTCTGGAAGGCAGGAAAACCAAAACCATACTCCACATATCATCAAAAGAGCTGTGCCTGATTTAAACTAAATTGAACAAGGAAAGGCTCCCATCTCCACCCATTACGGAGATGGCTTTTCCATCACCGACAGCTCAGAAGCATCATTCTGATCTACTCTAATCTCTGGAGGATCAGGCAGCAGCGGACTTTCAAGTATTATGATCAGACCCAGCAGAGGTAACCCAGAAAGCTTTAGGGGTTTAGCTTCATTCATCCAAAGGAATGAAATCCTCAAAGAGGCACTGCTACTAGTATTGATGTCTTAAAAATTATTCCAAATTTTTACTCAACAGCAAGCACAAATCTTTACTAAGGAATATAAAAACCATGTTATACGGTGGTGCACAAACAGTACCTTTCTGGTGAAGGCCTTACAAACATTTATACCCCTCTGAAGCTGTCAAACTGATCTGGTTTACAGGGGAGAGAAAAATACTGAGGTGAAGCAGAGGGACATAATTTCCCAAATTGCTCTAGCAAACAATGAGAAATAGGTGATAAAGCTTAATTAAGGTTTAATCCAGCACATTAACCAGCTCAACTCTTTAAACACTCTTTAGAGATTGAAACTCATGATTAACACAGTCAGAAACTAATAATCCATAGGCTTCCACACCCTTCTCCTTTAGGGGTGGATGGCTGGGTCCTGGCAGCAGCAGTCACTGAGGGTGCCCAGCTGCTTCCTCAGAAACACTGCTCAAGAGATCACTGCTAAGTTAAGCCACTCTGTCAGCTGGAGCTCTCAAAACTAGGTGTCTATGTCAGGAAAAAAACCCACTGGTGAATCATTTAAGCATTCTGACATGGTTTATCCCCAGCTGGCCAACTCCCCCCCCCCCCCCCCCCCCCCCCCCATTTATATACTGGGCATGACGTGCTGTGGTATGGAACACCCCTTTGGCTAGTTTGCATCAGGTGTCCTGTCTCTGCTTCCTCCCAGCTTCGTGTGCCCCTCCTTGCTTACAGAACGTGAGACAGAAAAGTCCTTGATCAGGGTAAGTGTTATTGAGCAACAACTAAAACATCAGTGTGTTATCAGCATTGTTCTCAGACTAAAGCCAAAAAACAGCACTGCACCAGCTACTAGGAAGAAAATTAACTCTGTCCTAGTTGAAACCAGGGCACATTTTTAAGCTCTGGTCTTCTAATGACGTGTCTGACTTGCTCTGTCTGTAATGACAAGGTCATCTTCCTTACCAGAGAAAAAGTGGGTCCACAAACCACCACAAACTGCTGCACATGATAGCCTAGCTCAAGGCAAGGACCATGAGTTTCTATAACACTAGCTGATAAGGGGTACCTTGTAACTCACAAGAGGCAGACAAAACTCCTGGCAATTTTGCTTCAGCCTAGTGTGTGCATTTTCAAGTCTGGCTTGCATCCAGTATGAGAGTTTACTACAGTGCTTTGGATAACATGATTCTCTCCAAGCACTTCCGTGCGCCTCCCTCCCTCCCCACCATGCGTTATCAGTGCACATCTGCAGAATAGCTACCAGAGCATTTCTGAAAATCACTTTCCTAGCCTTTCATTGTTTCATTGGAAAGTGCAATTGAAACATGAAAATGATGCAACACAGCAAGACAGCTCTTTCTTTTCAGTTCAGTACCTGGCAGACCAAAAAAGTTGCTCTGATTAGTAGGGGTTTACTAGCTGATAACTAGCTTCTGCCTGGAACTGTGTTGCTGGTGAACAGAGGGTCTGGAACACCAGTATGGTCCCTCCTAAAATGCCCTTTCCTCTGTGATACTCATGTCCCTTCTTAATAGGAGAGATTTGTAACCAAAGGAGAACAATTTACTCCTGTTTACGCCAGCATGAAAATTCAGGAAGACAGACACTTTCAGAGAAGGCTTGCTATAATTACAAGATTGCTTTCTCCCACTCTGCTTTATAGCATTGCTGTAACAATAACTATTACTTTTAATACTGAGATACTGAACAATATATGTGTAAATTTCCTATCTCTCAAAGTGCTTTCAACAGGCAAAATGCACTAATTTAAACAACTTACTATGCTGGGATTTAGAAAACAACACAGGAATAGAAAATGTCCTTTTATTTGACATTTTACCATTTGTTAAGTGTAGAATAGCTATACTGATAAGAGATTCAGCATCATATTAATGATTATTATTTTACTGATGTTAGTGTTTCAGATTTTTAGGACGTTAGTGATCACTCAGCTAGTGGTTAAGAAACAAGAAAAGTCTTGTTATTCTGTAGAAAAATCTACAGCGTTACATGCGGTGGACTTTCTATGGAGTTATTTTCATTGAAACACAATAGCTTATTCAAAAGCAACTTTTCAGACATAATCTGGTGGCTGAGATTTTTCAAAGCTTTTTTAGTTGGCTGTACTTATAAGCATTTTCACTTGCAGTATTTTTTTGTGAAAATGGTAAAGAGGGCAATGAAATTTTAGTTACATAGGTGCTTCTGAGTTTAAAAAACATGCAGCACATGAACAAATGATAGCATTCAAAAATAATAGAAGTAACTTCAAAAAATGCTATCTTTTCCTATGCGGTACTTTTCAGTCGCTCTAAATGGAGCTAACTGATTTTCTGTGGCATATGTAACTAGGCAAAGAGAGGTGTAGGGGCTTGTAAAATGGGATATATTTTTCGTTAACATAAACTAGCAACACGAAATTTGGCTTATACCAAGTACCAGCAAAGTGAATTAGCAGCATTTTTCTGAGAAAGTTCCACAGTGAAACCAAAGTCTGAACCTTCCTCTACCTCATGCCTTGCATACGCGTTACTGCCTTTGCAAAGCAGACAGACAAACCATTCTGTAAGCACAAAAAGCGGGGATGAGAATTCTGAAGCTACCGTAGAAAGTTACATCACCTTATAAAACTATAGGATATGCTGAAACAGAATGCTGAGTCCTTCACATACAACTATCCCCAATGTGCAAGATGGTAACTCTGGAATTCCTGGTTAAAATTGTACCACAGAGCAGAAAAGGTAATTTCTCTGGTTCTAATGGCTCTTCAGCCATTTCCCAAAAGCATGTGTAGTCCTGTAGAAGTAATGAGGAAGATAAGGCAAGGGAAAGTAACAATAGAAAGGAGCGGAATCCTGACTGGAAGCGAGGTGTTTACATACTGTGACAATCAGTTATGTTTCCCCAACTAAAATGGTCTGTAGTCTGTAGAACATATTGTGGAAGACGCCTGGCAAAGAGAGTATTATGAAGGCTTCAGAGCTCCTAGAGAGATAGAGCTGAATTCCTGCTTCTGAGGGATGAGGATCTGTATGAAAGACATGCTGAATCTCCCCAATGCCGCAGCTCATTCTGCCCACAGAAGCAGATTTCTTTCTCTTACTCTTTGTTGTGACATGTGGATCAAATCAGTGTTCTGATCCCTTCTAGATATCACATACTTGCTTTGCTCAAGTATTACCATCCCACCACACACTTCCTTCGAAAGCCCTGCCTCCCTCTCCACTGCTCACTTCTTTCAGTTTAATAGTTCCCAAACTCTGTCTGTGTTCTGGCCACAAAAGGAAAGTTTTACTCCTGTAACACAGATGCAGACTGAACAGCACACTCTCTTTGCCACTGTGATAGTGCAACATTGGTTGGCTCCTAGGATGTAAGATATGGTGGGACTTACTGGCTGAAAATGCTTTATAGATGTCATACTCAACCTCAAGCGTGAATACTATTGTTTAGCTAAGGCTGGTATCTTCAGTAATGCCAAAGGGCCAATCTGCACATGCAGGAAATAAAACAACACCTGGGAGATAAACTTGCTTTTGTAGTAGTCGTGCCCAGAGCTGTGAGGTCAGACAGGTTCTGTTTTGCTCAGTCTTAACACCTTCCAGCCCTGCTTGGAGGTGAACATGGCAAGATGCTTTGTGGCCTGTGACTAGTCTCACCATAAAGGACTTATTCCATAACACCTAATCTAAATCTACCCTCTTTCAGTTTAAAGCCATTCCTCTCTCTTCCTTCCTCTGTGAGCTGCAGGGTGAGATGGAGCTGCATTCAGCATCCCACGCTGTGAACTGACAATGCACCCGGACATTTCTGTACCAGTGCAAACAGAGTTTTTTCATGCTGTAGTAACTCTGAGAATTACTGTAGCAGGGAGGTTGATATACATATATGCATAGGTAATTGTCATTGACCCAATGGGAGTCTCTTCTGTCAGTGCAGGCCTCTCTAAAGCTGGGAAGAATTGTGTCATAGACAAAATGCAATAACAAATAGACAATGTGGCCCCATGTCGAAAGGTAACACTGGCAATAACCAGGAGAAAACAAAATCTTATTACAAGAAAACCCACTTTGCCCATTTTCCTTCTCAACTGAAATTCCCAAAACACAGTTCAAATGGAAGAAATGTTTTCTTCAAAAGACTGTTTGGATTTTGGGAGCTGGTATTTTGGACAAACTCTGACAGCTGAGGAAAAGCTTTATCTGAATACCAGTACCTATTGGAAAAAAACCCTTTCATTTTTTCATTCCAGCTTCATGATGCAAACGGCAGCACTGAGGCTTTGGCGAAAGGGGGGTAGGAGGGGGAAAGGAGTGGAAATCAATGTAATACATATCTTGCAGTGGAATTTTCTAAGAAAGATTCCCATGATTGAAGGTAGGTTATATAGCAGCATATGGTTGCCAGCAAACTCAAGTACCGCTTTCACATCCATTTTTGTCTGCAAAGAAAGCTTGGCAAAATACTTAAAAAGATAGGTTTTGAGCATGTATTTGCATCACAATGAAAAGCTCTGCTAGGGCATAGAAGACCTGTCCTGACAAACATTTGGCACGCTGAACTCTGTAACTAGTGGCATGGATAAAGAAGCAGGAAGGAGTCTATCTGGCATTTCAGGAAGAGCCCACTCTGAAGTTCTTAAGGCTGCAGATTTGAAAGCTATTCCTTTTAATGTCAACTGCACATATTTAAGCCAGTACTCAGGCTGATCTGGACAGAACTCTGCATGACCAATACAACAGCCACCAAATAGACCTGCACAAAATGTTTCAAACTAAACTGAGACTTGCTTTTGCATCACAAATGTCGGTGTCAAGACTGTGCTGCCTGCACTACTGAATAAAAGAACAGCTGCTATACCGCATAGCACATTGAGAGCAGAGCATTTCAGATCGTGTTTGCTTCCTTCTTTGTTGTCCCAGCCAGACTAAACTTCTCACTAAAAATTATTTAAGTAGCTGAAGGACAAAATGTTTTTTCTTCCAGGATTTAGAATGGGCGTTTTGGGTTAAGTGACTTATTAAATGGAGCACATGGATGATTTTGGCACACACCCTCTAAATATTTCTATTACAGCAACAAATGTAAGATGTCTATTTTTTTCCTTCTTTATTTTTAAAGGCAGTGTGCTTTTAAAGTTAAATCTGCAGATCAACATACTTTCTTTCCCCAATCTACTGAATAAAAAGTAAAGGAGGTTTCTGGGTCATGGGAGAGAGCTGAAATGGCAGCCTATATGATCCCCCTTCCCTAAACATTTCCCTCAGGTAGGTAAAGCAGAGGAAGTAATATTTCTCTATTACTTACTGAAAATATAATGCCTTACAATATGCAAAGGGAAATGATAACCATTAAAATTATTTACCCTTAAACAGACAAAAATCCTTATCATTGAAGAAATCCAATTTGGTGCCATCCCATTTCTCTAGGTTGGTGCCAGGTTCTGAAGTCCAGCCTGCCTTCATCTCTCTCTTCTGCCTTTTTTAACACACAGGGACAGGCTCTTTCCTGAACTGTAATTCAGGCATGGGAAAAGCTCCTTCTGAACTCATTCAAAACTAGTGTCAAAACTTCTTAAATCCACCTCAAAATTCTTCTTTGCTGTGATGAGCAAAAGAAATGCGTAAGTGCACAGGCCACTGATGTGCATAGACTGCTATGAATGTTACTGACTGGTATTGGTTGCATCAACGCCTGATGCTCCTTTTTCTGGGGACATCTGTTTATTCTCCATTGATCATAAGTTTCTCATGGCTAAATTATGTTCTTGCTATAAGATCATGCCATGCTGAGCACCACCTTGTCATGGACCAAGATACAAATAAACACAGAAAGTAAGTTCCCGATTAAAAACAGTAACAACAGCTCTACCCATAGAAATCTGAAGCAGAACAAGAAACTTCAGAGAATTTTTCCAGGCTGGCAATCTTTAGCACCATCCATATTTAAAACACAGTAGAAAAATTCATCCTTACAGGAGAGAAAACTAGTGTCATTTTGGCTCTAAACTAGGTGAAATTTGAAAACCTCCATTCAGCTTGTGGGCTGCCTTAATATATCTCACCTTTTTTCTGATCTCAAGTGAGTGAGGTTTACAATGATTAATGCACTGCTAATACCTGACAGGGGTTTATTCCTACCTAACAATGCCACCAGAAATTGGGCAGGAGTCAACACAGTATCACACTGGCCCTTAAACTCTGTGGCCTTATTCCAGGTCATTCCAGATGCTATTAACTTGCCAATTTGCACTAAGCATGCATGGGTGTTGGGGAAAGGTACTGAAGTATTTCTGCTTTTGTCCAGAAAAAACATACATACATTCTTAGAACTAGAGTGGGAAAAAATACACATCTCTGCTCCATATCGTTCTCTGGTTATTTTTACCAATAAAAATTATGTTTCTTCTCGGCAGGCATGCTATTTTTATGTTTTAAAGTCTGTCTGTATTTCAAAAGGAAGGATTTTCTTTGACAACATACAAGAGGAGCAAACAGATTGAAAGGGAAAACACATGGGTCACTAGAACCAATACAGAAATAACCTTCAAATGAACTTTCTTCTAGGGTTGTTTTATCCTTTATACAGATGTATGTTTCAAAAAGTGTCTTTGGGCAACTACACAAATCCCAATCCTTTAGTACAATCATACTAACTTTAATCATAAGCAGCTTGTAATCGCTGAAATACATTCTGACTAAAACTATTAAAGCATTTGACAGTGATGCATGCAAAATAGCATCCTGTGATTAGGTTGTGTCATTAGTGGGAGAAGTTTCACCTCATACAATGATTAAATCTACTTGATAGCTGGTATTACGTTCACCACGGCTGTTTGATCAGGCACTCACACACGACAGCAAATCTGCACTCATTCAGACGAGGTCAGTGGCAGTCAGCTCGGAAAGGCTGTAAACAATATAACAGCCCTTGTATTTGAGCACATGGAACAGGTACAGAGGGAAAAAGAAAAAATGTCTTGAAACTCATAAAAAGAGCCAAGAGCCTTGCTGCCATGGCCACTCAGCTTGTTCCCAGCTCATCCCTGGCCTTTGTACCAATAAAGCTTGTCTGGGAAGCCATGGTAGGAACACTGCTTGGACACAGAAGAGAACTGACAGGAAGACTTCTGGGTCAGCCTCCCCAATCGATTTCACCCTTTCATCTCACTAACAGTTGTACTGCCACAACTGAAGATGATCAACTAGCCTGAAGACGATCAACTAGCCTGAAGACACTTAAGTCTGCAGAACTACTGAGAGGTTCGGAACAGCCAACCGTATACTGGGCTTCATCAAAAGAAGTGTGTCCAGCAGGTCTAGGAAGGTGATTCTCCCCCTCTACTCTGCTTTCATGAGACGCCACCTGCAGTACTGTGTGCAGCTCTGGGGCCCCCAACACAAGAGGGATGTGGACCTGCTTCAGTGAGTCCAGAGGAGGGCTGCCAAGGTGATCAGAGGGCTGGAGCATCTCTCCTATGAAGACAGGCTGAGAGAGCTGGGCTTGTTCAACCTGGAGAAGAGAAGGCTCCGGGGAGAAGTTACAGCAGTACCTAAAGGGGGTCTACAAGAAATCTGGAGAGGAACTTTTTACAAAGACATGTCAAGACAGGACTAGGCGGAATGGCTTTAAACTGACAGATGAGAAATTTAGATTAGATATTAGGAAAAAAATCTTCACTGTGAGGGTGGTGAGGCACTGGAACAGGTTGTCCAGAGCAGCTGTGGATGTCCCATCCCTGGAAGTGTTCAAGGCCAGGCTGGACGAGGCTTTGAGCAACCTGGTGTAGTGGAAGGTGTTCCTGCCTATGGCAGGGGGTTGGAACTATGTGATCTTTAAGGTCTCTTCCAATCCAAACCATTCTATGATTCTACATGCCTTTTGGCAGCAGTGTATACATCTATACTAATTTAAGGCAGTCATAAAAATACATTCTTAAACTGATTTGTTTATCAGATGTGAGGACAATTTGTTCTGAGCATGTTCTTGTTCATATCCAATAAGCTGTAAACTGCCATTTACACCTCCGTAATGTCTGGCCAGCATCATGGTGCAGCTGGCTATTCCACGCATAGTTTAGCCAAATTACTAAGGCAGTGTGGTGGTGACATCCCTACTCAGCCAGAGAGAAATCTTTCATAGGCACAGTTATACTGGCAGCAGATGAGTTTTAACAGCACAGACTGCACTGGCAGAGGATGGAGTGAATGGAATTGGTTTGAGGCACAGGTTTGCTTTCCTCTGAGTGTCCCAGTCTTATCAAAGCACTTTTGTGAATTTCCCACTGCATACATGGCATGTAACTCCAGCAGGAGCAGGATTTTCCTCTCAAAAACCTAAGTTGTGGCATAAGAAACTGATAACTTCATTCCCACTGTGAAGCAACTATGATTTGAGAAGCCTCTCATATGATCGATTTATTTGCAGGAAGTAACACACCACCAAAAAGTGTCTACAGGCAACTCCAACTGCATGTGCTGTAGCAGGATTTAAGAACTGCAGTTCTGGAGGATGAAAAGCTATTATCAACACATAAGTCAGATATATTCTGTTTATTTGCACCCAGGGAAACTTTAAGTTGTAGCTATCACCCCAGAAATGTTTTCTTTTATTTCAATTTTTCCATAAGTAATACCTTAGCATAAGCATGCAACTGACAGTGAACTAAAGGCAAATTTTGGTCTTAGGGGTCTGACATGAAGTGAAAAGTAACATGACCACAGCAAGCATGCCTGGATTAAAGGTATATCAAGATCCTGAGAAGACCACTGAAGGCAGGGCAGTCTCCTCAAACCCTTTATCATCCTAAAGCAATTAATTCCTGTTTAATTTGTTTTCAACCAAGAGACAGCATTGAGCTAAAAGCATTTATTCAATTCAGACATTTACACTGAGTGTGTTAAATTGCAGGCTGGCAATATTTACACACCAGAAGGTTCCTCCCTCCTCCTTTTCACTCTGTATCTGGCACTTCTCTGTCCATTTTTTCTTTTAACGAAAATGAAATAGCCCAAGCAGTGTGAAAGGATCATGAAATGATCAGATGAGTGCCAAAGCAATGGAATTAGGCAGAGGAGTACAGTGGGGATGAGTGGTTAGATTGAGTTAACCTTTGTCCCTTCAGCTGTTCAAGGGTCTTTTTTACATTAAAAGTCCAAGTACCTCTAACAATATCATTTAAAGAAATCTGTATTCCATCCTGATTCAACCTGACTTGAAGTTATTCTTCTGCCTTATCTCTATGCCCATAAATAAAACAAGCCAATGATTTATCCTCCAAAGTCATTCAGCATTCAAGCTTCAATCCAGCCAAAGGTATCTTTCTAGCTTAGGAGTACAGTTTCTCTCTGTAATGAGGTCTCTTGGGCATTTTGTGTACTCCTGCAGTGTTTTGGTGGATGGAGGCCAGAATGTCTGGTCTTTAGCAGGACTGATACTGACACAATTGTTACTGGGCAATGGCTCACTTTGTCTGGTCAGACACCTGCACATGAGTAAAAATCCCCAACTTTCATCGAGATGACTCATAGAAAAGATGGCCCATCGTATTCATTTCAGTCCAGTGAGAGTCTCCAATACTCAAAGCGGAACAGTATTGAACACCAGTGTCCTGGTTTCAGCTGGAATAGAGTTAATTTTCTTCCTAGTAGCTGGTTCAGAGCTGGGTTTTGGCTTCAGTCTGAGAACAATGCTGATAACATACTGATGTTTCAGTTGTTGCTCGGTTGCACTTGCCCTGATCAAAGATTTTTCAGTCTCCCTGACAGTGAGGAGGGAGGTAGCAGAGACAGGACACCTGCCCCAAAGTAGCCAAATGGATGTTCCATATCACAGAGCATCATGCCCAGTATATAAACTGGGGGGAGTTGACTGTGAGGGACCAATTGCTGCTCAGGTCAGGCTGGGTATTGATCAGCAGGTGGTGAGCAATTGTATTGTTCATTGGTGCTGTTTGTTGTGTTTTTTCCCCTCCTATTTAGTTTTATATTCTCTCCATGTTACTTCCCTTTTTGTTAGTATTATTACTAATGGCATTAGTATTACACTGTATTTTAAATTGTTCCTACCTCAACCCATGGGTTTTACCTTTTGTTCCCCATTCTCCTTCCCATCCCACTGAGGGTGGCGGCAGTGAGTGAACGGCTGCATGATATTCAGTTGCCAGCTGGGGTTTCACCACGACAACAGAATACTCAAAACATAGAGCATCTTATGTTTCAGAAACCTTCCATTATAGTCAGAAAACAGCACAGCACCAGAGAACAGAGGGAAGGAAAAAACCCAGCAAGTGCTTCAGGCTCTTGTGGTACAACATTTTGGTTTGCTGTTTGCTTCTCTTTGCTCAAGAGGTCATAGCAGATGGTAGCATAATGATATTTCACTATTATTTTCAAGCACAAAAATGTTAGTTAACTTGTCAAGTTATATATCCAGGAGGTAGACAGGGAACTTAACCAAACAGATGCTTTCCATTAAATGCTGTGGTTTCATTGTAACCCTGAAATTCAGTCCAGATTCAATGAAATAACCTCAAAATCTGAGCCAAATTCCACATGAATTTTTACTGAGTTTCAGATGAAAATTAGATTAATGTTTTTTGGCCAGGAACCATGGGAAATATGTTAGCTTCATATGATCAAACCACAAAAAGGATGAAAATGAGCAGTTTAGTCTGAGCTTTGTTTTGAAAGGTTTGGTTTCTTTCAAATGCAAAGCAAAGCCCAGCTGCTGGGAGTTCAAGTGATGCCAAAACAGAAATAAAACTTCCACTAAGTCCCTGAGAAATGAAACACTAGTATTTTACAGCGCTCCTACATCCCTTTAAGTGTTCTTAAATGGAAACTCTAGTCTTCTGTTTTCTATGTTTTTTTCATTTCTCAGTCTACAGGAAAAAACTCAGATCTATCTCAAAAATTACCCCTCTGCTGAGAGATGATGGTGAACAAGCATTAGTTTTGTTTTGCGTATTTTTTGCTTGTGCTTGTTTGTTTTTTGTTTTAATATGAAAAAGAAACTACTACATGTATTTGTTTTAAAATTGAGTGCTTGGTTTTGGCAAATTTAAGTTAAAAACTTAATACAGGGACTCACCAAGCCTATCTTGTCATAACCAATATTCCTGATCACAATTAAAGACAGAAAACAGTTACCTGGTTCCCACCACTTGTACACACAATCTGCAACACAAGCAAAACAACATGGATAGTCATGTTATATACAGTGCTCATTTTATATACAGTGTTCATGTCATATACAGTGCTACATATTCCACATGCATGACAAAGTAAAGTGCCACATTTAGAAGTGGTATAGGCTTCTGCATTTAAAAGAATAGCCCTCCAGACTGTGAGGGTGTCCCTTGCCCAAACTATCGGTTGAGTGGAAGTTTTATCATTATGCTTGATCACACCCAAATCTCAGAAATCAGCTGCATTAATTCATTCTGCCTTCTGGCATCAGTCTTATAGATGATATAAATATTGATACAAATAGGAAGATCAGAGCAAGAGTGTATTCCAGAGAGTAATATTCCTCCCCATACCAGTGTGTTTGGTAAAGCAGAAGAAAGCGTTTAACCTGTTATTGAGTCAAAACATTCTTAATACACACAGAAACGGATAAATGACATTCTAGTGAAATATCTAGATTTTCCAGAAGGTGCAACAGTCGTCGGCTGCCGGAAGCAAACAAGGTCTGCATAAAAAGGACTGAATAGGAATGGAACCTCTGGAAAAATTAGTGAAAGACAGAAGGACAACAAAGCAAATACGCTGCACTAGGCAACAGTCTTCTCTGAGAAAACAAAGCAGACGACAGCTAGGCCATCAGTTTCCAGGGATGTAGGGCCAGGAAGCACCTGCAACACAACAGCCAGGTACAGGAGGGACACTTTTTAGGTATCCTGGTGTAAGCAGATAAAACTTGCTATTTATTTTTTTTTTGCTGGTTTTTCCGTGGCTTTGTACACTTCAATTAAATACTTCTAATTTGTATTTGATCTTGATTGAATTAAGAACATTGCAAGGTCACTGGTAACATCAAAACATTACTCGAAGGTAAGGACTTGAACTACACTTGTGAGCTAGGCTGGCTGAAAGCTCCTGAAAATGTAACACTGCAAAACAGCCAAGGAATAACAGGATGAGGCATTATGCCAACTGCACAGCTCTGGTGGATAGCTAGTATTGCTGAAGACAACCAAGAGGAAACACTTCCACTGAGGCCAGAGATCCCTCATGCAAGTCTTCAGGGTTATGCTGGAATCCTGTGGCCCAAAGGAATTTTTGACAGTATACCACCTACTGTACGGAGAGCGCCTCGGGAACTAAACATCTCCTTGGCTGCGATTCCAGTACAAGATCGGCTGTCCTTGCCTGTTTGCAGCATTTCAAACATTTCCTCAGCATCATGTGATGTTGCTATGTATAGCAGAGATCATCTTATAATTTAGATGACAAGTGCGCCTCAGGACTCAAACAAATTCCTACAGAGATCCAGACTGAGACCCAAAGTTCCCCTGGGATCTATTTCGGTAACAGAAGAAACCAGCGCTCAAGATCTCATCTCCTCTTTGAACACGACTACTCCACTTTGTCCATCTTAACAGTCATTTCAATGTGCTGAGTACTGTGTGCTCTGAAATCCTGCTACAATAAGATTTAGTGGAAAAGTGTATTTTTAAATGCACATCCATTAGGATATTATGCCTGCTGTGTCCTTTTGCAGTGCATTTACTTGGCTCCATAAATATCCAGTGCCCAAGAGTAACCCTTGGCTAATAATAAAACTGACTGATACAGTCAGTACACTCAAGTTTACTGTTGGGAGGCTGGAACAGTCTGATTCTGTGCAAAAACAGAAACCAGGCACTAGCTACTCCAGTACTTCCTGCTTCAGAGCCCCTTGCTGCCACTTTCACTCAGCAGTTACCTGGGGGTTATTATAAATACAATTTGTCTGAAAGACCTTGTGCTTTTTTATCCCTTAAGGAATTATTTAGAGACCCATTATGCTTCAGCTCTCCAAGTGAGAATTTACAGAGATGTTTCTGACAGAATAACATATGCTAGAAGTTCATTTAGATGGTGTTACCAAAATCTGAGCAGTTAAAAGCCCATCCTGATATTCAATAATTTTTAAGCACGCAGGAGACTTTGCAGCTCCTTCTGACAGTGCCATTAAACACCATCATTTCCAAACTAGCAAATAATGCAGGAAGCCCCATCATTCAGAGTTTCAGTTTTGGTCAATTTGCTGCTTATTTACTGTAAATCAGCTCTCCTTATGAGGAGGTTCCCAGCCAGGTTAATGAACTCACAATAACAACTGCAAGGCTATAAGTGGCTAAATCACAGCCCCCCACAACAACTCCCAGAGGATGTGGCCCCAAATCTGTGTCGTAAAAGACCGCACTGTGCCACTGTGGGAAAGTTGGAGATCAGCTAGGTTGTGTAGGACACTTCCAGGGCTAGAAGCACCCTGCCAGGCCACCAGGCACATCCCCAGGGTAGCTCAGGAGGGAATGCTTTCTCCAGGCCAGTGAAGCAAAGCTCCGGACAGCAGCACTGCAGCCCACAGCAGAAAGATCCATTAATATGAGGGCAGTACCTAGGGGTCATTATGGCCCAGGTGCTTAGCAGGCGTACAAAAGAAAAATGCAGCAAAGTGGTGAAAAAACCCAGCAGCAGATGAGGGTTCACCATCAAACCAGGCATCTTCAGGAAAGTCTAAGGCTACTGCTGAGGATAATGATGGATAATGGTGGCTGAGACTCAAGTTCACTTTTGCCTTCATCATAATGATAGCCACACAACTGAGAAAACGAGACAGAATCCACCAAAATTGCAAATAACTATATTGCTTTTTGAGATTAATCAACCATGGAAAGCAACAGATATCACAGGAAAATGGTGCTGGACAACCTGCTCCTAAGAAGAGAGACACCTTGTCCTGTGGCAATGGGCAGACAGCAGTCTTCTGTTTCAGTCCCAAGGGTGACATAGTTCTGCTTCACAATTTTCCCCTATTGTTTCTCCACTTTCCTATGGATGGAGGCAAATTTCTTCTCTCTGTTTAGTTGTCTAGGTGACCTCCTGCTGCATGCAAATGGACTCTTTTTTCTAATGGAGAAACAAATGAAAAATAGCTGTGTGCTTTTTTTTGCCTGCTGAATGGCCTTTCTATTCACCAGTTCATCTCAGCAATCATATGACACACATAGGAGTTTGTCTGATCATCTTCCTTCTTTAAACACGCTTGGTCAAAGCTTGCGGCTTTAGTTCTAGCCTATGAGAGCTTTCCACAATGCTCTTTAAATTAGCAGTTCTTTCAGGCTGCAGCAATCAAGTGGGCCAGTGCATCTGCATGGTGACAGCCAACTACTGCTCCCAGGACACTCCAGTCACATTTCTTTTGCATCACATTTGACACTCAAGGTCAAATGACATGGTAGCTTTGAAGCTGCATTGACACTTCACTTTATCTGTCTCTCAGGGTTAGGCTGTTCTTGGCTGAGCAGCACAGTGGAGCCTGTTTACCTCCCTCTGCTTGGTCCCACTGTGAGCATCCATAGCAGGGAGTACTTCTCTGTACCTTGCTGGTAGGGGTGAAGTTGAGTGCCTCTCTAACTCCTTGTTGCCCAGTGTATCTGACTGGAAGCTAGCAGAGAAGCCAGCGATTGTGGAATGATGGCGTTAGTTATTTCTACGTGTGGACAAATGGTACGCAGAGAAGAAATGGTGGCTGAGACTTAAGCTCAGTTTTGCCTTGCTACTGCTGCAGTAGCATAACAGCACACTTCATATCTTTCTTGCTTAGGTAGGACTGAATACCCACCACTCTGTCCAGATTATCATTAGGCTATGATAGTACCCCCTTTTACTACAGATACAAGATTACCTCTTCCATTTAGGATCTATGCTGTTAAATCCTCAGGACAGATATAGGAGTTCTCTCATGCCTTTAGAATCAAAAGCTGCATTATTTTCTGTAATGGACACATAAAAACTAGCCAGTTACATTCATTCATTTTCATCTATGGCTAATTTCTCATAAACTATTCTATTGTGAGTAATTCTACCTAACAACCTGCTTGCTTGATTTAAATCCCCCATTTACAGGTTTGATTCAAGACCTTTGCTTTCTGAAAACATCTACCCTGTAGAGAGCAGGTTGCTGGGTATCCCTAGCTTTTCAGGTCAGCTTTCTTACGCAGAAGAGCAGTGTCATGGGTTCAGCAGCAGCAGTCATTTTTCTCCTTCTTGGTAGCTGGTGTAGCGCTGTGTTTTTTGATTTTGGGCCTGGGAACAGCGCTGATAACACCAGTGTTTCGGTTACTGCTTAGTGATGTTTTGGTCTGACCAAGGACTTTCTGAGCCTCATGCTCTGGCAGGGAGGAGGGGAAGGCGGGAGGAAGCAGAGACAGAACACCTGACCCAAACTGGCCAAAGAGGTTATTCCATACCACAGCACGTCATGCCCAGGATGTAAAGACAGAGAGGAGAGACCCAGAAGGGTGAGGGTGCACTGCATGGTAGGGCTGGGTTTTAGGTGGTGAGCAATTGTATTCTTTCCTTGTATTTGCCTTGTCATTATTATTATTGGTGGTAGCAGCAGTGGTCTTGTGTTATACTTTAGTTACTGAACTGTTCTTATCTCAAC
This sequence comes from Ara ararauna, assembly GCA_028858755.1. NCBI lineage: Eukaryota > Metazoa > Chordata > Aves > Psittaciformes > Psittacidae > Ara > Ara ararauna. Next base: position 63,076,816 of record CM054376.1, on the reverse strand, counting down.
CAGTGGGAGTTGCATTCTTTTCGATTCTCCTCCCCATACACCCGGGAGTGGGGGGAAGAAAGAGGGGGAAGTGAGTGAGAGAATGGGCTGCGTGCATTAGAGAGGCTTAAACCACGACAAGCAGCAACGGCATCATTACAGATCCGATGGATAAAATACAGCTTGTCAAGCTGAATGAAATCCATCTTCCTTGTTCATTTCCACTCAGTCTCCACCTAAGCCCACCATTCAGGATCCCTAACATGAACAGCTGAAGTTCCTCATCTGTATTCCATAAATTGTGCCCTCTTCTACCACATCTTTGTCTATCACAATAAGCTGTGACGAATCTGTTATCGCACAAACTCCTTTATACTCTGTAACGCCACTTACAGAATCCCAGAACCTGTTCCATTTTTCAGGCTGCAGAGCTATCAGGCTGAGAGACTTGCCTCCCAGCAATATGCTTTTGTAGCAAGCAATCCACTCCCACAGAAGGTTGCATTATGCTGTATAATAGAGAATAAATTCCCTCCTGCTTGTCACAGTTTTTCAGGTTGCCACTAAAAGAAATAAATTAATGAATAGTATCAGTAGGAATTGTATTATTGATAGCTATAGGAAAAGGTTTTCACCCAGGTTTTTGTTTGAAGAACAACAGCTGAAACACAGTATGACATTTAAAGTCTCCCTTCCTCCGACTCAGAGCCTGCAACTTGAGTAAGGATTCACTTCAAAGCCTGAATTTGCTCTCTTCCCATACCCAGCAGCACAGCCCTCTCATAAAACTGCCACCTTTGCTAAAGCTGTCCACAACCTGGAGGGATGCTTGGGGTATGCTATTTTGTGAAAGTAAGTCATTTCATACCTTAGGTTACAGTCAGTATGCATCCTTTATATAGCTTTAACAGTACAAGCTTAACCATGTAACAAAGATAAAGTAGTTCCCCTTGAGAGCACAAAACCAAATAAACCAGAGATTTTTCACTTGAATTTTAGAAGAAGAAACTTATGGCAATACAAGATACATTTGTATTGTTGTGCCTAAGGCCATTCTCAGAAACCTAATGGAAATAGCAGCAGTTATGCAGAAATGAGAAACAATTATACCCCGAAGAAGTTATGGGGAAAGTAAATCTGCTTATAGTTTGGAAAGTAGACATCCTGCTGTCTAGAAAGACTACTGTTTATCTACTAAGTGGCATAACACAGATTTTTTGGTTATATCTGATGGGAACAGCTAGATCAGCAAACAATAGCATTTTGTCTTTCGGATAAGGCATAAAAAACGTTAGAAAAGATTACACAGGATTTCCCCTCCATTACATTCTTGATCTGATGCATCTCCCATTGATGCCACCTGAGCAGGAGATATTGCCACAGCATCTTTAAAATCTGTTCCTCTGCTCTGCAACCATTCCTGAACATCACAGACACAACCACACACAAGCTGTATTGAGCTAACAGGACTGTGGCCTTTATGTTGCACAAGCTTGCATTACACCACTACCAGGAAAAACGGGATTTCACCTTGACCATTTATTTTCATTTAACACCAAGGACTCAGATCTTTGTGAGTGATGTCTTTCCAACAAGACACACATTACTTTTAAGAAGGGAACTTAACTGGTGTTCTGAAGGAGAGGAAGTTGCTGCTGTTGAACACCTTTCCTTTCAGTCACCATGGGATTAACAGTCACATGCCCATCTGTATGTGTGCCCGGTGCCTGTTTCCCATTTACTCTCCAGTGGTTTCTTGCTAGCTTTTGCTATTTGCATTTCAAGAGCTTTCTTCAGTGTCAAAGGGAGCGGGTATTTCTGCTAAGAACTTTGACAAGGGAGAGAGAAAGAGGTAAGAGAGCAAAACATGCAGCTGTAGTAACAAAAGCATAAGCCAGTGTGTTCTCTGAAACATCACACTGTGCTATTCAATACAGGTGGAAACTTCACAAGGTTGGTTGTTGCGTAATGTTTTTTCATATGAAGCATGTTAAAATGCTACACAAACTGGCCCAAAATACTCTGTTATGTAAACAGATGCACTTCACAAAGATAAAGTAGCAGAGAGCTATGCTGAATAAAGCTAAAAGCACATGCTGCCTTTCAGTTGTCTTTTTATGTAATTAAGAAAAGCAGCGTATGGAGAGTGAAGAGCCCATTCAGAAGAATAAAATGTTCCCAAAAAAGCTTCAGCTTCCTCCAACAGAAAGGAAGCTTTCTCCGGGCAAGAAGAGCTAAAGAGAAAATACGTTTGACCACTAAATTTATTACTACCACTGCTTGCACAGTAGCTTCATCTTTCACATCAATTTATGTAGCTTAAACATTGGCCAATCCCTTCCAGCTTCATTTCGACTCAGCCACTTTAGACTGCTAGAGCTGATTTGACCTAATTGTAAAATCTCAAAAACTGTTTGGATGGTGATACTGCTATCTGTCAATGAAGAAGTTAAGATTTTGTAATGGACTATGTGTGCGTAAGCTTGAAAATGTTGGGTTTGGAATAGCACACAGCAAGGAACAGGAAAAAACCAACGTCTCCTTACAAGCTCACAGATCTTGAGGAGAGATAGAAGGCTAATAAAAGAGACCATCTGGATCAGAAGAGTTGCAACTAACTTCAGAAAGATTAGTAAGGCAGAAGTAGTTTTGAAAAACTCAGCAAAACAGAAGAGAACTGTGTTGCTGAAAGAGCTTGGTTCATTACTAAAAACACACCTGCCCTGAGATAAGAGACCCTTGCTCACAGAGACCCTTATTCACAGAACATATAATGAAATAAATATATACTGTCTTTAAACAGAAATGAGAGAATATAAGAACGCATGATTGTAGATACAGACTATTAAGTATATGGAAAGCACTGATTTTTACTCTTTGAAATGTGTAAAAGTGGCTGGCTGGCAAGACTGTGTGTGTGCTAGCCTTGTGGAACTATATCCTAGCACCCATTTTTGCACAATTATGAATTAAACAAGATCTTGACTCTGTGTATGAGATTGGCTTACTGCACACTGGGTAAATGAGCCCACATTTGGGACACCAATAGCATGAAACAGTTCAGAGGCAGACAAGTGGGGCTTGTGAGGCACTTACGCACTTTCACAGTATGGTGTACAAGCACTACGCACACATGCACTTGTGCACACATGTGCATGATGGGAGGGCTTCTGTTTACTTTTGCAACATGAGGCACCTGAGAGAGCATCCTGGAGGCACACATATAATTTAAAGTCCAGGCCAGAAACTGTTGAAGGAAGAATATTCATCTTATTGAAGGCACTGTGATTTGAACAACTGACATCTTTCCATCAGAAACACTGCAAGGATTATCCAGCACTTGGATAATTATATGTTTAAGAACAGTCCTAAAAATAAACTGCATTGCATGCAGAACGAAAACCAGACTGACACATTCTGTTTAGCTAACAACATTTAAAAAACCTCAAACTCACTACAATTCAAAATTGAAAGAAATAGATAGGGACATAAATGGCTTCTGGCTACCCCACAACAGCCACCTCAGCATCTTATGCAGCTTTAATTGTATTTTGTTCAAAATCTTCAGTACAACTCAGTAATATATAAATAAATAATAACAGATGACCACATCTGACCCTTTATAAACACAAGGAAAAACTGTCTATACAGCACATTACTTACTATTTAAATAAAATGTTTGAAGCATAATATGTGAAGAAAGGTCATTTAAAAAAAACAAAGTCAAATCACGGCATTTGAAAACTAAGCACCCTTCTATCTGGCCGAAGTGATTTCTTTTTTTCCATGCCTGAAACATTTGTTCTGCAATTTGAAAATGCCTCCTTTTAAATCTGCTATACAATTCCCTGTGTGTAGACACACACATACACCCATTTGCTAGCATAGGCATACACTCACCCACATGGGGATGTGCTATCATACAGCATGTGCACATATACACACACTATCAGCTACCACTCTCTCAGCCTCTGTTGCAGGGAAATAGAGCAAAGGTCAATTATTTTTTCTCAATTAGGAGTCCATTTTATCAGTTAGCACAGAATCTTCCTTTACAAGGTTTCTCTTTTGAAAGCTCATTTCATGTAATACCAATCTACTTGCTGCTGCTTTTTCAGCTGGGTCTCCTTTTATTTGATCCATTATACACCAAAGGAAATTTGTGTCAGCCAAAACTGATGTGTTTCAATACCACTGATTTATTTATTTTTCTCTCTTCTAAAAATGTCTACAGGTTCACCTTTGGAAGTCTTTTCTTTTTCAGTATTTTAACCTTTGAAACGCATGTCAGAAACGTACTGTTTTTTCTAGGGTTTAATGCTGAGTCTTTTTGTACTAAGACAGTCTAATACCTCTTCTGTGCCACTCCAAATGGCAGAACAGAACAGTAGTTAATGTCAAAATCTAATAATAAAAATCACTTGAAAATAGCACAAAAATACTTCTCAAATTCCACTACCACATGTAATACTCCTACCCGCTTTTCTACTCAGGATGATCTAGTTCATTAAAGGGGCTCAGAATATGGAATTCCATCTGTCCTGCACATTCACAGCAATCCTGGTAAAGTTTTTCTTGAGTAACTTATGTTCTTGTGCTCTTTAGCTTTTGACATTCATTATGTGGTACCTTCCAAGAGATGGCCAGAAAGCATTGGACTGTAACCACTTTGTATCTAACCCTCTCTGTGGTGTTTCAAGGTGAGAGTTCAACACCTGAAATAGTGAAAAGAGTCTGACATTTCTACCTTGGCCATTTTGTTCCAGGTCTGTCCTTTTGGTGTTATGAAGGTCCTTGGGGTTTAAAAACAGTGCATTGAAGAAAAGGTATTCTAAGAGAGAATGTTCTCACCTTAGCCTCTTTCCTTTTTTACAGTAAGCAGTGGGATCCCATCTGCTGATTTTATATACTGGCACTTGTCTCCACCGAACACACAAGGGAACCAGGGAAAAGGCACAGATCTGTACTACTACAGATCAAACAGCAGTACTGTTGCAGGAGAAATGGTCAGGTATTTTTAATCAGCAATTACAAAGTAGACCTTAATTATACATGGAGTGAGTGTCCACTAAGTGCTCACTATTGGCAGGATCTGTTTCCTGTTTGTATGCTGCCTTTTTCACCCAGTTCACATGCAGATGGAATTTGCAAATCAAACAACTTCAACAGGTGTGCTTGAAATCAATATTCAGAAGTGCTGCTTCTCTTCCTGAAAATGCAGATCAAAAGCAGGAGTACAATTCTGGTAGCAAATCAAGTGTCTCCAAAGTATTTGCTTTACCTCTTCCTATTGGGGAGAACTGCAGTTTTTGCTGACCCCTCCTCCAGATTTCCAAAAATCCATTTTAATGAAATCTAACAGAAGGACATGGAAAAAGAATAAATAATTTCTCACAGGATCCTCTTGTTCTTAATGCTGCTGAAGCCATGGCACAGAAAAGTAAACACAAAAGTTGCAGGATAACTGATCTGTAACACTTGTGTTTTGCTTTACCTCCCAGCAGCCAGATGCATATCCTACCACACAGAAGGGGACAATTGTATCAGGCAACACTACACTACATATACAACAACTCTTCGTCATACGATTTCAGTGATAGTACCTATCATTATTAAATGAGGAACCAAAGTCAGGCAGTAACATTGCACCCAGTGTACTCTAAGAAAAACATGTTTCAAGAGTCAATTGCCTTCTAACCCTACAATGCAGGAATAGGCTTATTCCTAATCATCACTGGGAGATGAGATACTCAAAATCCCCTTGCAAACAAAACCACAAATGGTGTGAATTATTTCCTTGCAGAAGAGGCTGCCAGCACATTTTGTGCCCTTGGAAGGGCTCAGTTTATGATTCACATCAACTCCAGATGATCTGTTTTTCAACACTGCTCTAAGTAAACACTGCAACTGCAAGCACTCTGCACAGAGCTCAAAAAACATGCCAAGGCACCCTTGCCATTATGCGTGCAGAATGTCAAAACCCCTGACAGTCTGAGATTTCTGTCTCCCATGAACACATGCATGCACCTACACACATGTTTTTCCTATGAAATCCTGGCTCATGCAGTGAACCTGACACTAAGTCAAAAAAGAAAAGGCTCTTCAACAGCAGCTAAGAAGTGTTCATTAGCTCTAGGCCTTATGTGGTGTACTGTAACCAGTGTAACCAGGCTGAGAAAGGTCTCTGGTCATTTTGGAGTGTTTTACAGTTGATTGTAAGGGCAACTGGTATTTTAGAGAATCAAAATACATGGGGATTTGAAAATCATACATGGGGACCTTTTCATTACCTTGTTTTTGTTCAAATGAAGCAGATGGAAAAGGTGTTACCAGTTCTTGGGCTTCTCACTGATACAGAAATTAGTCCCTTAGAGCTCTGATCTAACAAATCAGTTAATATACAAATAACTCCAGCAAAGCATGCTGCTTTGGATATAAATAGTAGATATAAAGCAAGTTAGAGACTATCAGTAAGATTAAAACTGGCTTACAGCTCCAGTCCCTCTAGGTAAGACCCTGCAACAGCACAGTACTGACCTGAGAAAAAGCTCCATCTTCCTCACAAACCTCCTGAAGCCATCCTTAAATGACAATAACAGCAGACCTTGCTTTGCTTTGAGGAAGTGATTGTGCTAGCTCATTTCTTTCAACTTGTTTCCTAAAAGCAGCTAAACCTTCCTTGAATGAGGGCCTAAAATAAACCTGTGAAGCAAATGTTTAATTCACCTTTAAAAGGTAAAAGTTATCTATTGCTTTGTCCATCCCATCACAGAAGAAACAGAATATCAGCTGCATTAGGCGCTGTATTCCTTGGGGATGTGTATATTCTCCACAGCCCTATTCCTTGCAACCAAGATGAATATTGGAAAAGCAGAATCTTGGGCATGGGTTTGGGAGGAGAAAGATAAACAAACTCCTCCTGTGATTTTCATTAAACAACAACTTTTTACATGATGATGCAATGCAGCATATTTGTTTTCAGCTAAACACGCTTGAAGTCCTTGCGTAAATTAAGGCTAAATAAAGCACCCTTTTAAGAATATTTATTTATTCCAAACTGTTTACATTCAGGAAAAAAAAAATCCTTTACCTGTTGATTAACAAGAGTCTCAAAGCATCACACAAACAAAAGTTCAAAGCTGCTCCTTAAAATAGGAAAGCCTCAGTCTTGTCCAAAGCTTTCCGGGCATTTTAGCAAGCAGCAATGATGAGAAATTACTATAATAGACAGAACAAGCTAGCAAATAGTCCTGAAAGACAAGAGACTAAAGGTGTGAGGAAACACGACAACAGGAGCAATCATGCCACCCTATCAGAAAACTTAAGAAAATACATATGATTTGAGCTGTTTCTGGAAAAATGCCACAAAGCCACCGTGGTGTGGATTAAAAATCTTGAAGCACCATCATGAATCTGTTTACTATTTGAATATGTTAAATAGGCATGCAACTGAAAATGTTCTGCTTTTAACTGAACATGTCCTGCTTTTAACTGAAAATGTTCTGCTTTTTTTCCCCTTAGTATGTTGAGCACAAGCTTAGGATCACTGTGAAGTCAGTCTTCTTTTTTGCCACTGTACCCCAGCTTTTAGCACACGGGTTTAATTATTTTAACTACATGTTTTATTGGAATTCATATGTACTTTATCAGCCGAGGAATGCAATATTTCCATATGGCAAGAACCTTGTTGCTTGAAACATGATCTGAAGTATACTTCATAGAATCATAGAATAGTTTAAGTCAGAAAGGACCTTAAAGCTTATCCAGTTCCAAACCCCTGCCATGGGCAGGGACACCTTCCATTAGACCAGACTGCTCCAAGCCCGGTCCAGCCTGGCCTTGAACACTTCCAGGGATGGAGCATTCACAACAACTAGTGTTTCCTGAGGTCGTTGTGATCCAAGTGCAGGACCCAGCACTTTGTCTTGTTAAGCCTCATAAAACTGGCCTGTCCAGATCTCTCTGCAGAGCTTTCCTACCCTCCAGCAGATCAACACTCTTGCCCAGCTTGGTGTCGTCTGCAAACTTACTGAGGGTGCACTAGATACACAACTCAAGACATTACAAGTGAGGGCAATTTTCTAAGGCCGATTTCATACATCCCCAGCCTCAGCCTATTTACCTCACCTCAGACATTCCCTGAAAACCCCAGTCCATCACTGACTTCTACCTATGAACTGTACCATGCAGTCTCAGAGTGCTGAGAGGGTGCACTGGGCCAGACGCATCACTGTGTCATTGCTCTGCTTCTCGCGGCCTCCTGTAAGCACTGCAGTAAACCACCTCCAAAACACAGAAGGGTACCAGTGCACCTTGAGTCCTACTCAGTATGACTACTCTTGGGCATCTGGGTTGCACTGCACTCATACTACAGGGACACTCACATGCACTTGATTTGATATAATTATGTTTATGAAAAACAAAGTAAAGTCTATAGCCTAATGAAAAGTCACGTACTGGATGTCTTCAGGAATATGCCAAGTTCTCTTAAGTGAAGAGAATATGCTTGCCGGAAGCTGATCACCAAGCAGAATATGCTTTTATATGATTAAGACTATAACTTAGCCAGACAGAGCAGAAATTCATGTTAGGCTTTGAGGCCAGTAGCAGTCAAAATATTCATGAGTCAAAGGGCTTTTCCTTCAGAGCTAAACTTGTTTGCTGACACCTGAGCTAAGCAAAGTAGGTACAACAAAAATGAATGACTGAACAAAACAGCTGTGTTTCAATTCCTAGCCCTGAATCACAGTCATGACCATAAGATTTCCTCAGACTTGCTACTTATACACTGAAACTGTTCAGGTCCTGCAGTCAGGGATGTTGCTTTCCTTGGGATAATTCTACTGCCCCATAAATAACAATTTGAACCAGAATCAAGCATAAACAAGCTTATGCAGGGTTTCAAAGGTTTAACTGATTGTGTTAGAAACTTAGGTGCTACACTCATTTCAAAGCCTCTTGAGGGAACCCAAACATAACTTCTCTGAATTACTGAACTATTTGCAAAGACACATTCTCTTAAGTATCAGGCTGTTTACGTATTTTGTAAAAGAAAAGCACAAGTACAACTACCAACACTAGTTTGAGGCTTGGTTCAATTCTACCATTTTTATTTGGATTTCTCTCTATTTATTTATTTATTTTGCCACAAGGCCTGAAATACTTGGTGAAAAGAGTGTCATGTGAATCTAATGCACCTCAAACTGATGGCTCAGTTCTTTTCTTAGTGTAGCAGCATGCTGAATTACTACCAAACCTATGAGACCAAGCCAGTCTACGCTGCAAATGGGCTTTTCAGCTTTTCTTCAACCACAACTAAGCATGCCTCCATACTCTCTAGGTTAGCACCTAGAGGTGTATTCACAGGGAAGAGGTGTCTAAGTATAGAAGCAGAATTTATTTTCCAGCGTGTCAGAGAACTGGTGAAAAAACACACCAAGTCAGTCATCGAGAGCAGAGAATCCAGGCAGGTTATCCTTGCTGCCACAAAGCAACACATAGGCAAGGAAAGCCAGACTGAGAGTAGCACAACACTGAATCACTCAGCGATCAACAGACATGCTATTCTGTCTGCTGTCACAAGGAGTAATCAGTGTTTCTGGACAGGGACACTTGTACTGTGTCATACGATCTCTCCCACCCCACACAACCTGTAAGAATACATTCACATACGACAACCCCAGTCTAGTTATTTCTCTCGAGAATATACTACCTTCTTGCTTAAAGCCATCATCTTTAACACAATCTTCTTATTCTGGTTTGTTAAAACACTTCAAGTAGCACTGTAGTCCCCTAAATAACAAACAAATAAATAAATAAATAACGTTGCTCTAACTCCTTGTATAGGTTTTTCTGTTGTTTTATAGCTGCTTGCATGTTTCTTGTGCTGGATTTAGCAATTCCTTTGGTCTTCCATAGCCCTTGCAGAAAAAAGCCCAACAACTCATCTCCCTTACAACAGTAGAGTCCAAAAGAAATTAATACCCCTGTGATTGGTAGTGTTTAGGACTGCTAGAATTAACTTACACCCAGCTCACTCTTAAAATTTCTTAAGGAAACCTACTGATTTCTGCAGCTGTTAAAGTGACATTATACTCCAACAGAAATGCTTTTGGTCTCTCCACTTCCTTCTCTTGCTGTCATTGCTTCAGCTTCCTCTTTCCTTTTTAATTTCCTGATCTCATTAAACCAGGCTGAGTTTTTTTTGTTGCTAGGGAGGACTGATTTTATTTAAAACCTCTTTTATGGTGCAGGCACTACCGTATTTGGGCAGGGAACGAGCCAACATGTCCATTGCATTGCAGCTGGGGTTCTGCTTTCATGTCTCTGGAGCAGAACAATCACCTGACTTCATTCTTAAGTCTGTCCTGCTAAGTAGTCTACGTAATTCAAACGAGCAATCTAAACTTACCTTGTTCTTCAAAGTTAAGGCTAAAAGAGAAAAAAAAGATCTTAATTTGATCTGTCATCTCGGATCTTTTGATGTATCTCTTGAAACAGAATAGCGCTGCAGAGTCTGCTTGTCTTGAACTCTGATTTTGAGAAACTGCATTTAGAGCAGATGAAGGTTCCAAGGTTTCTAATGTACTATTAGATATGAACTTTATAGTATCAGAGGATGTCTAAGGAGCTTCAGCCTCTTTTAATAACCCTGTCTAGTGTAGCAAGCAGTTGCTGCTGCGCAGAAACTACAGAGCTACAGCTTCCAAAAACCCGTATTTTTCCTGTTTTCCACAAGAAAATGGTACTTCTGTTTATAAAGGAAGACTGAACAGAATTAAGCTGATCTTTGAAAATAATCCCCTGCTGAGACTCCACTATTATCATCTGTCTACCCAGAGCAACAGAGCTCTGCCAGGCACACCCCACTACCAGCATGACTCCCCTCAGAAAACTGACCATAACCAACAAACATGGGAGCTTCCTGCCAATCCTCTCTCAAACCTCAAACCTCACAGCATCCTAGCTATGCACTTCCATTTTTTCCTTGCACTGCCCATTACTGCTCAGGTGTCTTCACTCTTACGAACATTTAGTATGTCTCCTTCTGTACTAAAGTTTGTGTCACATGCCCTGTTTAACAAATTAATGCAAACAGGCAAATGACAACCCATAGAACTTCAAAGATGTCTTGAATCCCAAAGCTGGCTGATTGCCTGCATGTCCCGGAAAACAGGCATTTTAATTAATCTGACTCTGCTGTAGTTGTGTTGGTTATTGACCTGCTACATTACAACACAGACACTTTATTCCTGCGAGCCAAGGTGTGCCATTGAAGAGAAAACTAAGTTCTAATGATGCAAGAGATACAAAACCACAACTTTATCCTAGCTTTGATGAGAAGTGTTTCAACTCCCGGAGACATTCAGTGAGTGGCTCTACATCCAGAATGAGCTTGGGATGTAATCAGAAGCTGACCCTACATGTCCTAAGTGTCATTTCCACTAGTGTAGAGAACACAAAACCAAAATGGAAACTTAAAATTGAATGGTCTTCTCAGCTTTGGCTTTGCAGAAACAACCTGTCCCTCGCGAGAAGCTGTCCTACCATGTAATAATGTTAAAGAACTCCCTAAGCAGAGAATAAGTAACTTGTGAATTCATTATGGGAGGCTGTGTTCCCACGGGGATCCTTTGATGTCTAATAAGAGGATCTCTCATACTATAACCTTTCCTTGTGGATATTCTTCTCTTCAGCTGCCCTACTTATACTCTGATCTGCAAATTTTTAAGTCAACAGTGGCAACAGGGTGGGGAGAAAACTCACAATCACATGATAAGCATGAAAAAAGAAAAAACATCCCTCATTTCCCTAGAAAAACAGACTGAAAGGAGACGCCACCAGTACTGCCGTTACAGAAAACTTGTTCAAGTCTGTACAAGAATTGCACCCAAGTCCAGCAAGTTTTTGAAAGCCTTTTCCTTAATAAAGAGACTAACCCAAAATCCTGAAAGAAATCACCTTTAACAATTGGATTGTCCAGAAAACATCAAGGGAACTTACTTTAGTTGAGTGATCAGGGAAAAATCCTTCAAAAATATTGAGTGCTGTAGGTAGCATCTATCTCTTGAAAGATCATTATCCCCTAGATCCATAACAAACCTGGTTATCCCACCAACCATTTCACAGTTGTCTTCTGACTAAAATTGCTAGAGACCATTCAAGTAAACAGAACCGGATATCCTGGTGGAGGCAGGCACCAGAACCTGCCGACTACTGTCTCTTCTGCTTACGCTTTTATAGAATCATAGAATGGCTTGGGTTGGAAAAGACTTTAAGATCATATAGTTCCATGGGCAGGGACACTTTCTACTAGACCAGCTTGCTCTAGGCTCTGTCCAATCTAGCCTTGAACACTGACAGGGATGGGGCAGCCACAAGTTCTCTTGGGCAACCTGTTCAAGTGCCTCAACATTCTTACAGTAAAGAACTCCTTCTTCCTTATATCTAACCTAGCTCTCTCATGGGAGATGGTAATGAGTTTGAACCCGTTACCCCTTGTCCTATCACTACAGTCCCCCAGGAAGAGTCCCTCCCCAGCATCCTTGTAGGCCTCCTTCAGATACTGGAAGGCTGCTATGAGGTCTCGTTACAGCCTTCTCTTCTCCAGGCTGAACAGCCCCAACTTTTTCAGGCTGTCTTTATACGAGAGGTGTTCCGGTCCCCTGATCATCCTCATGGCCCTCCTCTGGACTTGTTCCAACAGCTCCATGTCCTTCTTGGATCAATCACACAGCTTGCTGTCATCGGCAAACTTGCTGAGGGCACACTCAATCCCTCTGTCCATGTCACTGACAGAGATGTTGAACAAGACTGATCCCTGAGGGACACCACTTGTTACTGGTCTTCCAATTGGACGTTGAGCCGTTAACCACAACTCCCTGCATGCAGCCATCCATCTAATTTAGACACAAGAATGTCATGCAGGACAGTGTCAAATGCTTTGCACAAGTCCAGGTAGATGATGTCAGTTGCTTTGCCCCTAATCCATCAGTTCTACAGCCACATCAGAAAAGCTATCCCCCTTCCCTCCCCATGAACCAATTACATGCAAATTGGGTGCAATCAGTAATGCTGAAGAACAGCAACTCTAAGACATCTACCCGCACATTTGACAACCTGTACTATTCAGGGTTATCATCGAGCTAACACAACTTTGAATAAAAGTGGTGCTTTTGGAAGCAGACAGCTGTGACCTAACTTCCAAGTCTAAGCGAATTAATCAATGTCACCAGAGTTAGGGCAATGCTGAGAGTGCTTCTGTAAGAATAACTGTTTCTAGATCATCTTTGTAAAACCATTTTTCTCATTCTTGCCTGGAGAGGCTGCCATCAAAACCTGTTATTGCCACAGTTAATCCTGTAACACAATTCACACATACTATTTTCTGTAACAACCTGTGGACTTTCCAAACCGATACAGCGCAGTGTGGGTGTAACCACAGGAAAAGCAACCACGGGCAAAGGAAGTAGTAATTCTACATATCCTCCCTGCAATTTTATGCCTACATGTACAATATGATAAAACAAGTAACTTTATCTGCACAAACCTTGACAATAATCTTCCCCCCAAAGAAGTGAACTAGTACTAGAACTGTAGGGTCAAAGCTAGTAGTCAATAGCTGTAGATTAATTAGACATTACTTTTAACTATATAGGGAATATAACAAGAAACATAGATGTAGATGTGTCTGAACTGAAAAAAGTCCTTCTGATATAAAAGCATGTCTTCAGTGTTACAACTAGCATTCCTGAAGTGGTCTTTGGTTGTTCTCCCAGGAGCTGGGCTTAATATCAAGAGCAGTATAGGTGAAAAAAGATCTTAACCAGTAAAATAGTTGCTCCTGAGGCTGTTGGCCAGGTCAGCCTCTAAACATTTCAAGGGTTTCAGTACCAGGAGGTATTAGATCCCATCAGTTACTTAGACTGTGCCACACACAACTACCACATTGACTTCAAAGTAGGTGGTAAGTTATCATCTGTGAGCATCTGCCCTAAGAGTTTGTGTTTTATTCTTTTGGAGCAAGGCAGCATAAATGGAGTAATGAACATACTGCTTTGTATTCCCAATGCAGAACTGGAACTGACACATAGGTATGAAATTCGAGTAAAAGCAATGACTGAACGCTTACCACACAAGGTAGCTTACTCTTTAATTATGAAGAACGAGCATCAATCGGTACTTTTCCGGGGCAGTGGCTGCAGGAAAGTTCCTTTCCACTACTGACAAATCATTAGCATTCAACATCTACACAGCTTCACCACACTGTTTACAGGAATGATCTCTGAATAATGCTGCAAGTGGCCAATCTCAGAGCTTTACAAACCTATCAAGTGGTGAACAAAGCCCTTTAGAGCACACTCAGCCCACCTTATGTCAGTCAGGCCTGTCTCCTGCTGCTCAGTAAAGGCCACATACTAAAACCTGCTGAGCACCTTCTGTCAGTTTAGCACAAGACTCAGATGCTTGTCAGCTGTCAGGATTTAGATTTGAGCTAAACTTTATTTTTGAATCCTCATTAGCACAGGAACTTTCTATTTTTCATGCAGCAATACTTTTCATAACAATAAAAATCATTTTAAATCATGCAGGCTGATTTAAAAATAAAGGCTATTTTTAATTTTCTGTATTTTTTTATCAAAACATTCCTCCTGTTAGAAAATGGAGTTGTATCAGAAGTGATTTTTTCTGAGGAAAATAATACATTCAAGTCAACTTCATAATCTGGAAACTGAAACAAGTTTTTCAGCTGGCAAATGTCTGTACTTGCATTAATCACTGCAGTTTCACCCTCCTTAAGCTCATGCTATTTCTTGCAGGGCCCATTCCCTGCATGGCATTTATATATAACTCAACAGTGTCTCTCAGCTGAACTGCTATGGAATATCATTGAAGAGTATAGTAGATACCCCATGATAGAATGTAATAAGTGCTTTATAATCAATGACTCGATTTCAAGATGAGATTCAAGAAGGAAACAATACGTTCTGTGCAGCTGCTGCTTTTTCTAGGTTGAAAAAGTGTGTAAATAAAATGTCATGTCATCTTTCTATGCATTTTGCCTTGTGGGAGCAATTCCATAGATGAAAAATAGCACAGATAGCTTTATGCATTAGCTTTCACAAATAGGATTCTGTCCTTACGCTTTGGAACATTTGTGAATGCTATAGCTTAATTGCCATGTTATAATTGTACCGAACACGCTTTAGAGATGACCTGGGCTAACAAGGTGAGAGTTCACCTTCAGATTGCTGGACCACAGTAGTTAACAGGAGGCTTTCCACTCTATGCAATGTGATTTGGAGGACCAAAGAGATTCCATTTGAATCTGGAAAATGGCGGAAATCGGCTAAAATCAAGTAACACAGACTCTTATATAATCGCAATTATTATACTGTCTGGCTAAGACTGTGCACGTCACCTACTGATGACAAGCTATGTGTTATGCCCTTTTGGCACTTAAAATGCATGTGTTTTTCCATCCTGATTGCAACCTCAGTCTCATCAAAGACAGAATATTCTCTTAGATCCTGTTGTTACACAAATCTCCTTCAGAGCCATCCCTCTTTTTGATTGCAGATGTACACAGGACTTGACCCCTCTTCCAAGGGCCCCTGTGAACAGGAAAACATAGGCAGACAGCACACTTGAGAAAACAGACCAACTCCCCACGCTTTTGACCTTGTTACAAGGGTGGTTTCAACAAATGAACTCAACAACCACACTTAACTACTCAGCCTTGTCTTTGCAACAGAGAGTGACATGTGTCCCGTAGCCCAGAAATCTGGGAACTACCATTCAGTTTATTTAAGAACCTCAAGGAAAAATGGCAAAAAAGCTGCAGCAGAAGTCAACTGTGACAGAGGGAACCCAAGCCTCCTTCCAGATAATCCAGTCCCCCCACTCACTCTCATTTAAGCAGTAGCATATCTGCATCAATTAACTGGCACGGTTTGTCAGCAGGCTATTAGACACCGAGGAGCAGTCCAGCCTGTAAAAACTGAGAGAAACAGAAATAATAGAGGTAAAACAACAAACAAAACAGTACAGGGAACTTTGGCTGGTTTGGATCTTCAACGCCCTCCCCAACCAAATGGCCACCTTCCTTCCTGGAACTGTCCAGGAAGCTGAGCTGTGCCATAGAGAAGTCATCAGGGTGTGGTGAGGGCAAGGACATGGTACAGTCACCAGGGAAACTTTTGCATCAGTTTTCTTAAGTGAAAGATGACAAAATTAAACTGTCTGCTGAACTCTTGTACTCACATTAGAGTAACTCTTGAGTCTAATAAAAGAATGCTTTCAATATTCATTGTATTTACTGTACACTGAAATATAGTTCCATTTTACATTTCAAGTTGCATTCATAAACTCCTATCTCATTGCGAGTTATAAACCTATTCTTTTTCTCATTCGAGGTTAAAAAGGATCATGAAGGGATGTTCTGCACACCAACAAATTGAATGAATGACTCTTCAAAATACAAAGATAAAGAAAACCTTTGGCATTGTTCAGAAGACAGTAACTTAAAAATTAGATTAGAAACTTGTGTTTGTGAATTTAATTGGAAAAATTTCTGTGAAGCACAGAGGCAAAGCCTAATGTGAAGAGGACTAGTTGTATACATAGAGCTTCAAAACCTTGACAGAAACTACAAGGATGTGCACCTCCAGGGAGGATGGGGCTAGAACTGGCAATTAAGGCAGATACTCAGTGAAGGAAATAATGAAAAACCAGCAGACCTTCCATTATTAATGCTTTCTTCTTAATGCCTGTCTAGGGTCTCTTCACATGTTTGGAAAAAAAAGTTATGTAGAGACATTGTAAGTAGTTTGACTAACTGGACAGCCAGCAGGAAGCTTCCCAGTGATCCAACAGATCAAGCATATATGGAGGGATTTGAGAAAACTGTTTAGTGCAAAACACCTAGGAGCAATAAGTATATTCACATGGATTATGGTAGACCTTGTGCAATTTCACCTTTATTCCATGACGCAGTTCTGCAATGCGACATTAACACTGAATGTGTCACAAAGTGTGTGTTCACGTGTTCCTTCCCATCCTCCAATAACAATAAAAAAAAGCATTGGTACTCCTGTGCCTAAAATCTGCTTACTGCTAGCATCCTGTATTCAGGAGCCAGGGATGAAGCACGAAACTGATTATGTGTTCATGAACAGGTTTACCTATTTTGTCTCAACAGGAGCCATTTCAAGCTGCAGACATGAATGTGAAGTATAAAATTCCTTATCTGCATTCTCCACACTTAGAAGGCTTGGGGAAATCTGAGCCTTGACTACTGCTACCTCAGGCCTACATGTCTGTGGGCAAACTCAGAGCAGAGGAAACCACTCCACAACCAAACAGGTGCCTTTCATCCTGAGCATCAAAACCAACAACAATTGACAACAATTTCTGAATATTTTTCAGTTGTCCTAAACCTATCCATCCCTCCTTGATTCCGGCCTGATAAACCAGTTTCTCATCTTCCCACACAACTCCAGCAACATCCTGGTAATTCCTAGTTGAACCCAAAAGACATAAGTCTCAAAATATCATGCGTCCCTATTTGTGTGTTTGGCTAATAACCTATTAGTCCGTATTTCAGAGTCTTCAGTGTCCAGACTTCCTGAGCTAAATATCACCATCAATCTTCAACTCAACGAAAGACAGAATCCAAGTGAAGTCCATTCAAAAAAAAAAAAAAAAAAAGTAATTAATTTACTGACCCTGTAGGAAACTCTAAAACATCTCCAACTTTGTCTTCATTAACAAGTTATTTTAGAGGTCTTAGCATGTCCAAATGAAATTCAAGGCATATGCAATTGTTAAAAAAACTACCGATAATTGCACAGAAATGAAGACAGCAAATACAGCCTCTTGACAGCTGCAACTATCTCTGAGAACTGTGAGACATTAGGCATTTGAAAGAACAGTAAGAAGTTACTCTCCTGAGAGAGGTGATATTTACACAACCTATTAGAGAGATCTGAGCACTGGCAAGCTTCCTTTGATGTCAGTGGCAGCTGCCAGATGCACTGCACTTCTGAAAACAAATCACTGTGATGCTCTGACCTCTGGTGATCTTCAAGTGGCCTGGGTGTTTAAAAATTGTCATTTTGGAAAGGGAGTTTCACAGCTGAGTGGCTATTCAGACTTTTAGTAGTGCTGTCCCACCTCTCTCCTCCCTCCTCTTTGTAAAGTGGGAGGTTTCTGTGACTAAGGTCACACTAAGACTCATGAGGTTGGGGATTAACTCTTGGGTACAGTAAAGAATTTATGCATGAAGTCAGGAACCATGGATTGGATCCAAAGGTAACACATTCATTTCAGTGGGTTTGAATCAGGCTTTTAGTCAACTATCAGAAAATAGAAGGGCCAGGCCATGCTTTCCAAGTTCTGCCAATCCAACACCGAGTACTACAACTGAATATAAAATGCAGCTATCAGAGGAGTAAAAAGTTCCAACTTTACAGAGATATATTAAGAGAGCTGCCACATTTACACTGAAACTTTACATCATTATCACATTTGGAAAGCAGGAAAAGAGGATGCATTCAAATCAGATTTTTAGGGAAAAAAACCCACCCCAGAACCAGAAATGCTGTTTATGGAGTAAAAGAGCAGTTTGAAATGAGTCAAAGAGCCAGAAGTGTATTTAAAAGCTACTCCTACAAATCCACCCAACTGTCTGGACCCTTCCAACACTGTGTGCTCCCTGTAAGTCACCAGGTTTGTCCTCAGTCTTCAGAGACTGCCTGCACAGGTTTTCTGAACAGGAACATGAAAAATTACTGCTATGTGAGACAGCAGAACTACAAAATCATAGCTGGTTAGAATGCGACTGTTCATAAACAAGAACTAGCAGGCTGTCAGTCAAGCTTACCAGCGGCCAGGTTGAAAATCAACACTGGAAAATGGTATGTGTGGAATTCACTGCCAAAGATGACTGTGGGTCCTAAAAGTTGACCTAAGCTGAAAATCAGACCGAACAAATTCACAGAAAAGAAATCCACTTCTAGCTGAGAAAAAGCCACATACCGAAAATACTTTGAACAGTAGAAAGTAGTAGTTGGGGAAAGTCTCACCTAAGCATACATATTTCACCACTTTCTAGGTGTTTATATGTCTGTCACTGAATGAATTAGTGGACAGGTTGCTGACTCCAGCCATCTTGGATCTGACCAGATATGGATAAAGACCACCCTGATCAGACACATTTTTTATACCAAACCATTCTCTATACCCATAATATGTGCTCTGTTCATCACAGCTGTTCTTGTCTGCACATACAATTCTTCCCTATGCTTCCTTGCAACTAATGAAGATTCATGTAAAACAAAATACTGGTCTGGACATATGCAAACACCCCAAATTACTCATAGAAGAAAAGGGCTGTGGCAAGGCTTTCCGTGTGATCACACAAGCATATGGTGACTTGAAATAAAAGAAAGGCCACATTTACATGTTGCTAAGTAATTGGTTATGCAAACATAATAAAGCCAAAATTCAATGCACATTTTTCCTGGTGTTCATGAGAACACAGAGAGATATAATAATTGGTGAATTGAAAGGCAATTTTCATGGTTCACGTGTTCCCTGGTGGTCTGGCTTCTGCAGCCTCAATATTGGAACAGCTGTTATTTTGCTCACAGGGAAAATGTGGAGGTGTATGATAGGTTTGCTACCAAAAATCATTCAGAAAGTAACTAGAGAAAGGAACAATTCAGTTTCTTTCCACAGGCCACATAGAGCAAGGAGAAATTAACAGATCTCACTGCCACAGGCTCAGTATATAAACAACTTAGTAGTAGTTTGCCTTGACTTTAATAGCAGGTATGCTTCATACTACATTTAATATAATTAACTAAAACTCTATGTGCAATAATAGAGCCTCAGGACATCTAGAGGGGAAAAAGAGGGGGGAAGGGGTCAGACAATTGGAGAATGCAAATTCCATGCATGAAGGCATGAAGAGCACAGAGTATTAGGAGCCACAACACTTAAACACTATCTTTACAAGTCAGCTGGGTTTACATGGATCTATGAAGTCAATCAGATCTTAAAAAACAAGAATTGCAGCCTGAGTTCTACCACAAAAGGTTATGAACTGAATTTTTAAGCTGTATTCACTTCCTCTGCCTAAGCACTCCAATTGCTATAAAGATAACATATGAGGTGGCAATCAGCCTATAGCTCCTGCAGCTCTGGGAAGCTCCTAAGTTTATTCAGGATGGTAAAGGTGAAAGTAGAAACCTGTACTGTACCAGTATAAATCTGAACATGAAACCTTAATATTTTGCTTTGAAACGTAAGAGCTGAAAACCAATCCTACCATTAATTGATATATCAGCTGAAATGAATACAGCAGGAATAAATAACAGTTACAGTAACAGCTCTAGGCATAAACCAATGGTATGTGAAAAAGAGCAGCTGAAGTGAAAGTGGGCAGCATTTTGAGTTGACCTGGACCCTGGGCTACTGTACTAACCGTCTGCCAATTTGCGTTACTTGATATACCTCTTTTCAACTGGAACACCAGATGTTTTAAAATGAAAACCTCTCAATCCTGAGTTAAGAGCTTTATGCTACATGCACAGAACTGCCAACTCCTCAGAAGCAGACAATCATTTCTACGTCAGAGCTCCACTAAGTGTTAACCTGCCAGACAGCATGGCACCCTTGCTTGGACTTGGTCTTAAAAGTTCATGTTTAAAAAGGGTTGGAGGTGAACAAATTTAATAATAAAATAATTAAGTTGCCCCTCAGCAGTTCTTTACCTCTTCACCCTCCAGCAACTGCCTGAGCTCTAGGGCAGCTGAGCACTCTGAGCAGTGCTGTGAAACAGCTATCTGCTGCTGTTCAAGAGAAGCACAGCAGGCACCATCAAACAAACACAGCACCGGTAATGTAGCAGAAAACATTCTTCCCAAGAAAGCTGAGACTGTTCTTTAAACAACCTGCCCTCTGGGTGGGGAAGATATATCAGAACAGCAAGATAAATCAGTGAACACCCACCACTTAAGTGTGGGAGATCAGAAAGCCTGTTTTAGTCATCAGAGCTGTCTGTCTCTTTGGTAATCTTCCAGTTAATAAAACCAGGAGATGAATGGCAGCCCAGGATGCTACTGAAGTTTAACTGAAAACATGCTGCCAAGTAATGGCAACCTGAAAGCTGTATTGAAGGGATTCTTCTTTTTCATGGAATGCATCTCCTATCTCACTCAGCCATCATTAATGTGCTTTGTCTTGGATTTTAGTAGCCACCAGCTCCTAGATGTCCTGGATACAGACTGAATTTTCAGAAGCTACCTTCAATGTTTACGAGAGTTAGGTCAATAAAGAGGAAATAAACTTAGAAAGGAAAGTATATGTGAAAAAAGAGCTGGAGGAAGAGTGGGAAGAAGGGATTCATGCTCAAGTCAATGGACCAGCAGTTGACTGAGAGATGTGATCAGGGTCAGACTAAGCAGCAGGAGACTGCCACTGGTGAAGGGACTGGACAAGGACAAACGCTGGTGTCACAGAGCAGCAGGACAGATTAGACAGTTGTACACATGGCTAGGCAAGGCAAGTGTACTGGGAGGGAACAGAGAGGGGGTCTGGAGCTGGGCTACTGTGAGAGCAGGGCAGGGAAAGGCAGTGGTGGAAGCAAGGGGGTCCGGGGTAAAGAACCAGACTGGACAGGGAGCTAGGACAGGTCCTACTTCCCACCAGCCCTCTGCAGCTGGGAATGCCCCAAACATTCGCCTTTGTCTCTCTTGAGGGAGAGCAATACTCTGTAGATAAGACTATAAACTCATGTAAAATATTTGCCACATTCCTAACTATTTTACATTTCACATTCCTTACACATTGCTACTGTATATTTTTCCTTTCTGTTCTAATTCAGCTCTTCTCTTTCTGCCTCCCCTTCTTCTCTCCCGCTCCAGTCTGATAAACTTTTAAACCCCCAGACTCCATCAATCCTCTCCCCTGTCCATCCTATTCCCCTTGTTGATAGGCTGGATGGAAAACCTGGGATTTTATGCCTTTAAACACATGCTGCTGAGCCACACACGTGGAAGAGGATAGTTAGTTATTGTTTAGGAGCAAGGAGCAATTTCACTGTTTATGAAAACAGTAGCTCATACCATGAAACCCAATACAAACTTAGTTCTTTAAAGCTCAGTCCTACATTCCAAGGCTGCCTCCTCTCAACAAGTTCAACAACAATTTTGCCTAACAGAAAATTTCCAAGACAAGATGCACAAGTTTTAGAAGAGTTATTGTTATGAATCCAAAGCAGCAGGAAGATGACAACCATTCTACCTAAGAATTAGCTGGAAATTGACAAGCAGCGAAGTAAGACATCATGTCTAACAGGCATTTATTGCCTACATAGCCTTTTTTTTTGCTGGTTTGCCAGCAGAAGTATAACAATGCTATCCACCACAGAAATTATACATGCTGATCCTCCAGAAATAGGCCCTGCTGTACACACAGTACAATTCTATCTTGTACGCACAGTACTGTATACCAAAAAAGAAAGCAAATACTGCAAAATTCAGTCCAATTCTCTAACTCCCACTATGCAATAAACATTGGTTTTCATTGAACTGTTAACATTAAAACCTTGCTCTTCTTCTTGTCTGCTCACAATAAAGTTGACCACATCAGTACTATAATTCTTACTTCCAACATGCACTAATCCAGCGCTGGTTTGAATTTAATCTCTTCTGCTTTGATTCTTCAAATCTTTGCAGTTCTGTGAGGTCCTGCCAACACACTGCCAAATGTTATCTCGTTTTTGCTAGCATGCAATTGAATGCTTGCAAATTCTGCCCCCTTGCTGTTGACCTCTTCTATTTATCAACACACTAGAAGATTAACAGTTTACTGTTTTGACTTCTAGTCCTAATTTTGATAGCTCATGTCAAAGAAAACATTAGGTATAATTTGGATTTCCTTTCCACTGCAGCAGCAGAACACAAGATAAACAGGAAATCTGTGACACGATGAAAGGCAAACCAGACATGCAAAAAGCATTGCTTATATGCAAGAAACCAATAACTACTCAGAACTGTCTTCTCTGGTTAAAAAAAAAAAAAAAAAAGAGCAGATCAGTGACTTTTACTCAAGAGCATGCCAGATTAACCAAGAAAAAAAATAGTGTTTTATTTTCAAGAAGCTTTATTACTGTTGTAGCTTTAGCACCATTCTTTGTTTATCTTACATTTAAGAAAAGTGCATATCCTGTTTTTTGTGTGTGCAACCTTGTCAAACCAAACTGAGGGATCTCAAGTAATTCTGTGGGTAACATTCAGTACTTCATGAGCAAATTTGCATTGATGTTTTCAGAGCAGGACTCACCCATTACTTTCTCAAGGTCAAAATCCTGCAGTCTGTTTTTTCCTGCCCAATAACCATTCTCTAAAGTATGTAATTTTAAAATGGTAGTTACCAAGCATAAACTCCAGCATAACTCCAGCATAAACCAGTGAGAAAGTTATTCAAGTTCTTCAGTATTGTGTTATTAGTGCAACATACACAGAACCAAAGACCATGTGGAAAGACTAGAGTCATTTCCCTCTAGCCTGTAACAACTTTTGCACTACTTTTTGGCTAGGAAGGCAGAAATTTAGAAGGTAATAGGTTTTTGATGAGATCCGAATGATTAAAACTAGAGAAAAGCTCAGCCCAAGTAGGATCTTCGTGAAACTTTGGTGTGGTGGGGTTTTCAGAAATGGCATTTACAGGAAGGTACCTGCCTGAATACCATTCCAAAGAACAAACACAACCTTCCTTCCCCCAACTTGGAAACAGCATCTTAGTTTGACAGGATTACCCTCATTTCTTCTATACTACTATTAAATCCTGGGAAGAGCAGTAGTAGCTGTTTCTTTGACATTTCTAAGGCCTGTTAAAGCCCAAGAAACAAGTGTAAAAAAAAATTAAAGCAATAAGAGACAATCGCCTTACAAAATCTCTCGAGACCTCTGAAAACTAAATGCATTCTCTGGGAGCCATTTAAAGCTGATGATTTCAGCAAAGATGCAGTTATATACCACAAAGCAATTATAATGGAGCCTTCTCTGTTTTCTGTCAGTGTTCAGTTTCTGTAAGCAGCTACAGTGCTCCCTTCCTTGGCCCACATACAGCGCCAGGCAGTGTGGGCCAAGGACTCACATTGGCTCATGAGGCTTTTATCTGTGAATGTGTCGCAGTGGTATTACTTGTGTTTCTATGTCACTGCAGTTAAGAGCAGCCTTTGCTCTTGAGGAATGGAGAAAGCAATGACATTAAAGCATGCTACAATGGCATTTAGAAATAAACTGAAATCCCAGGACATAACCAGAGATACCAAGGACAGCAAGCTAAAGTTAGCTCTGGCTCCTCTGTATCAGAAGGAAGAGACTGACTGCCTAGTACAGCTCTAAGCATACACCCTTCAGCTCTAGTACATTCTTGAAGAGGATGCACACTCCAGCCCTAATTGGCTGATGGCTCCTACTGAAGGCTGTGCAGATGGGATATCTCATTAGCAATTAGTATCCATCTTAACTTGAAGACAATGCCATCATGTACCTTATGGAGTCCACCTAGGAAACAAACCATGTTTAAGAAGATAGCAAAGGCAAATCTTTTTCACAATCAGATTATCTTGGTTTGGTTTTTCATACTACACACTCGCTCAAGTACTTACTGAAAAGCTTCAAAAAACATAATACTGTTTTATCCTGTGCCAAAACTAAGTTCTGTGGGCACTTAGCTCAGCCAAAACAAATAGCATTTTCTGTTTTCATATGTTAAAACTTGTTTCTCTTTCCAGTTCTGTGTGTTGCTGTCATGGAAACAACAGTTCTGCCACTTGGAGCTATGTGACAGGTGAGTACGCTTCATTACAGGCTCTTTACCTCTCTGGAGTCCTTCTGGTTCAGGCTCCAACAGTCCCTCCTGTACCTGATGGTCCCCACAGAACAAAACCAACTGAAATTCCCAGCCTTCTTTGCCAGCAACACGCAAAGCCAAAATCAAATCTAGAACTCCAAGCCTCAAGCCGAACAAGGTATCTACCATATTATGAACCCTTTCAGGAGAGCAGTGTAGCAGTGACAAGAACTAGGCATCTGCAAAAGAAATATTATTCCCTCTTTGTGAATTCATAACCCAGGTGTACATCCTGCTTGTTAACCATAAAGGTAAGACCAACTGCTGTACTGAGGCAAAAAAACCCCAGCTTCCTATTTTTTACACACCTTATCATACATGTTCCTGTATCACCCATGATTGTTTCTTCATGCTGCATTTTAATTTTAAATACCTTTTCTTGCCTACCTGCTGGTAAAGTCCTTACCAAGGACAATCTAACTTTCTTCTTTCTATAGAGGCTCACATCTACATTTCCTTTGTAGTGTTTTTGGTTGTCTCTGATGA
The DNA here is from genome assembly GCA_028858755.1 of Ara ararauna. Lineage (NCBI taxonomy): Eukaryota > Metazoa > Chordata > Aves > Psittaciformes > Psittacidae > Ara > Ara ararauna. The sequence continues at coordinate 63,051,424 of CM054376.1, read as the reverse complement.
AAGTTACCCATAACTGTACCCTGCTGTACAGAGCTATATATAACTCTTAGGCCAGCTGGCAGTACTTCTTCTAATGTGATCCAAACAGGATGCATATATAAACTGAAAAGGCATGGCAAGGAGTCAGGCCATGAGTTTGCAATGGGCAAATTACTGTGCTGGATATGAATTCACAAGTCCAGAGCTGTCAACACATCTGTGCTTTTGCTACACTGACTGAGGTATGCTGGAATCCCTGCAGAGCTGGCTCCCAGATTTGAAAAATAAAATAAAACCCAGTCTCAGCTTTTGACAGCAGTCTTTTTATACAACTTCAGCCAATTCAAAACCAAGTAGCATTTTCACATCTGTTGCAATGTATATTTGCTGTACAGTTTACAAGATTAAGGACTTCATTTTAAGGGTCTTTACTCTCAAAGGCTTACAATCCTTTCAACCCACACATATCTGCTATACCATCTGTCCCTTAGAATGGATTTCCTTCTGATACACAAGGCAGATGTGATGTGACAAATCCTAAAAATAGTAAGGCTTATATTACAATGCACACAAGCACAGGTAACAATGGTTTCAGCGGTGCATCCCCTTTTTTCAAACCAAGAGCCCCAGACAAACTTTTGTTACAAAAGCCTTTCCTTGTGAAAACACATCCTCACACACACTCAGACTTTCAAAAGCTTTCAACAAATACTCTTTATTAATACTGGGAAAAAACTTTTATTAATGTATTTTAAATACTTTCTTATGGATAATTTCCAGACTGCTTCAGAAGTCCATTTAATGTATCACACCACCCTTAACATTGGTTATTAGATTGGTAACAGACTAAGTAAAACAGATGTTTTTCCTGTTACAATCCTTACAGGCACATCACAGCCAAAAGATTTTCTAGTGAGTCACATTTTCACATACGTCACACTCCTTGTGTTGTGCTTGGAAATGAAGCAAAACACTGATGACTCCTGGCAGACGTTTGCCTCTCCCACCCACACCCCTTGAGCAGTCCAAGGAGATGAAGCTAATCCATAAGCCATAAGGGAAAAGTTCTTCTTCAGAGGCTACCTGCCATTGATTTGCATGACAGCCATATTTTGGGCCTTGACTTCCACTTAAGACACAAGCTTTCATTTTACTCAAGCGACTAAGATTCTCTTCCCCACCTCAACTTCCCACCTATGGAGTCACTCAGATCTGCAGGTCTGAAGGCAGAATTGAATATAGGGTGCTCTTTTTATAGGCTGCTACTTAATTATTGATGCTACTTTGACAGGGTGATGATCAGCTTCATTCTAAGCAGACAGAGTTTGATTTTTTACTGAGCCCAGTGAGGCTCAGGACCCTCAGAAGTGTCCCTGTATTAGACCAATGTTAATTCTAGTTTTAATATGTTGTTTCCAGGGACATCCAGCAAGGCTGTTACAAAGGAAAACCAGAGTAAAACACCAAAAAGCACTTCGAGGACAATTTGTCCCTAAGGAAGCTTTGAAGCCTTGAAAATTGCAAGAATCACATCCTGTCTCAAGTTAACTGTTTATGCTTTTTAATATCCATTACACTAATACCAGTAATCATCCTCACCCATTAATGCCACATCAGTTCATGAATTCTACAAGTGACAGATAACGCGGGTATTATCTGGGAAACAAATTTTCAACATTTCTACTTAGCATTAGCAGACAATCTGGAACTACCCTTGCCTGGGCATTTCAGAAATAGTGAAACCTTAGCAAGGCTAATTGAATACTTTCATTAACTCTAAATGTAGCATAACACAACTCTGAAACATCATTTAACTATTATTTAACTAAGATTGTGTAAGATATACAATATTTTTCTTAAACATTTTCCAAGAAAGATAAGGTTTGGAGATTTACTGTTATTTCCCCTGTCCACTCACAGTTACATTGCAGATTTAAGTAGATAATGAACTCAGTTCACAGAATTAATTTCAAGAGGAGGCAATAGAGCTTTTGAAGTGTGGATACAGAGCACTTATTTCCTTTCAATCACTTGGAATAAGAATCAATTTCAAGGAGATAGTAGCAGCAAAATTCCTGTTGACATAAAGAAAGCATGAAAAAAAGCTCGATAGAAACCTCAGAAATTGAGGATGTAATTCCTCCTGAAGGGGAAAGGGGGGTGAAATGACTCCTATATAATTTTTCCAAATGTTGTGTTAGTATTTATTCTGATGTTCTTATTACTGGAGCTGAATTTCAGATCACTTTAACACAGTTGATCCTCAACTGCTAGTGCATGTTAACAGCCTCCCATATGAAGACAGGCTGAGAAAGTTGAGGTTGTTCAGCCTGGAGAAGAGAAGGCTGCGTGGAGACCTCATAGCAGCCTTCCAGTATCTGAAGGGGGCCTATAGGGATGCTGGGGAGGGACTCTTCATTAGGAACTGTAGTGATAGGACAAGGGGTGATGGGTTCAAACTTAAACAGGGGAAGTTTAGATTGGATATAAGGAAGAAATTCTTTTCTATAAGGGTGGTGAGGCACTGGAGTGGGCTGCCCAGGGAAGTTGTGAATGCCCCATCTCTGGCGGTGTTCAAGGCCAGGCTGGACAGAGCCTTGGGTGAGATGGTTTGGTGTGAGGTGTCCGTGACCATGGCAGGGGGGTTGGAACTAGATGATCTTAAGGTCCTTTCCAACTCTAGCTATTCTGATTCTATGCTCTTCATTTGTTACTATGATACTAGGTTACATCAATACCATAAATGAGGGAAAAAGTATGTGTTTTTTTGATTTGCCATTTTAGATAGATCTTTTTACAGTTTTCCAAGAGAACTCATCAGCAGAAAAACATGTAAAAGATGACAAGCAAGTACGAAGTTGTTGAATTCAGCTACCCATTTCCTCAAGGGGAAAATGAGAGCTGCTTTTACTGTCCTTAGAGCATAGCACAACAATTTATTCACCCTGAGGTTGGTGGGGCTCCTCAGTAACCCACTAACCTCAGCACAGACTGCTCAGAACAACTGGGAGAAGCATATTCATTTCCTCAGTATTGAAATAATGCTGTCTACAGGCACATGACCACCAAATACAGCCAAACACCTAGGTCCTAACAGTGCATTCAGTTGTCTAATATTGGACAACTTCAATAGTAAATTTGGCAAAGCTATTTCCAGAGATGTAGCACCCCACATGGTATCTCCAGCTGAGAACTTGATCTTCGTCCACACAGAATCGCTTCCTATTATTCAGTGTCAGAGCATTGACTTTTCACCACCTTGGAAGAGGAGTTTATGCTGTGTTCCCTCCATAGAGCATTAAGAACTCAAGAAATCCACTTGTCGGAAATTTTTAAAGCTAGCCTGGGCGACACATAAGAAAGATCAAATCATCTCCATCTCTTCAGGTTTTCAGTGCTGCTTATACTTCAGTTTCTGTACCACTGTTACATAGACAGTCTTTTTAGGGCTGACCTACATAAAGCCTCTGGTCTAGGAAAGTCAGTAAACTCCGGCTTGGACTAATTCACACAAATAGTTCCACTGAGACCAATAAGAAAAGGTAGCTTACAAACATAAAATGCTTTGCTGAATCACAGCCAAAGCTTCCTAGACCATTTTAACCACAAGAGAGGAAGAAATCAGAGCCTCAAGCTTTTACTTTTGAGTGTTATATTATAAAGTTCCCAGTTTCCAGATCCTCTCCTTCTGAATTGGTGCCCAAATGCAGCTATAAGCTTGACCAAAAAATAGTGAAGTTTATTACTTGTCCAGGGTTTTCCTACATCTTCTTGCCTTTTGTTTATTCAATATTCTTACATATAAAGATCAGTCCTACTTCCTTGAAGAAAAACATAGGAAAGCAACAGCCTAGTGCCAGCATCAGCAACACATCCACAACCAGAAATCTACAGCAAGCCAACTATAAATGCTTTCTAATATTTGGTTTTTTTGAGCACTGGCTCATGAACTTCAGCAACAGTACTCTTTTCTGGCAACATACGTCACTACCTCCCTTACCCTCTCCATTTACACCAGAAATATCTATGTGGATCTATAGTGCATACGAAAACGGATGTGGCAATTAAAACAGTATTTCCAAACCTGAGCTCACACATCCTAACAAGTTACTTCCTCCACAAAATTTCTACAGCAATCTTTAGAACTACATGGATTTGGAATATATTTACAAGTACAGCATCCCTGTCCAATTCTCTTTTCACTTTCGAGCCTGCAGGAATTCCAAGTAAGATTATTATTTTACAATTATTCTAAGCAAGTTTTCAGAACTGCACTTAATAGCCTAATTTTGTCAACACCATTCATGAGGCTGCTATTGTGTGTAGTACCTCTCAGCTTTAAGCTCTTTTTTCTTATTTTATAAAAATTGCTCAGGTTAACCTCTTTGGGGAGAAACCTGCCCTATGAGCAAAAATAAAACCAGGGCTTTAGCCAAGAATGGGGTGAAGAGAACTCCTGCTTTAAGTGGTCTTTCAAAGGACTACCAAATTATAGCAAAAATACTTAGGCTTTTCCATCATCAACTGCTTGCATCAAAAAGCTGTCCTGGAGACTATTAGTAAGAATCAGTGTCAACCACTGAAGCATGTATGAATGCAGAGATGCATACATGTAGGAAAACAGCTTGTCCCATGAGCTAGAGCACTTTTCAGCAATACAAATAGGATGTAGCACTGCAACAGAAAGTTCAGATGACCAAAGAGAGTACTCACTTTCTAACATTCATAGGTGTTGATTCAGGAACTCAGATGCTGAACTGTAACAAAACCGTACACTTGAAGGTCAGAGGGGTTGTAGCTATGAGATCTATGCTGAATCACAATCTCCCTTTTAACAAGAAGGCTGATCAGACTCCTTCAGATATCTCATCAACTGTAGTAAGACTAACTTTGTGATTTTGCACCTATTTATAGAAGTGGAGAAATATGAGGCATCTCTGGAACAAGGCGAAGTAGAGTTTTACTCCACTCATCTCTTCAGGGACTAAAACAAACACCTAAAATACATGGATCTGGTCTGAACTTGGGAACCAACCTTGATGAAGTACTGAGGTACATGAGTTCTGCTATATTAAACACTGTTCAGCTGATCCAATCAGTGACATTGTTGTCTGCCACTCTGGGGGAAGGCAAGTGGGGAGGGTATCAGAGACATAAATTACAAGTGGGGAAAACCCCAAACACATAGGACAACTAGGGGCAGAGGACAAAACAATACAAGCTGCTTATAAAAAAACAAACCAAACCAAAAGGGACTACCTGGCCCCATTCCTTCTTGTCTGTAGTTCAAAAGCATTGCTCAGAAGAGAGATACGGCATGCAGGCGTTAATAAAAGGAAGCAATATAGCTGAACATCACTACTTGCCTCCCCCAACCCTTCTCAATCGCACTGCTACACCTGCCCTTACACAGAGTAGCAACTCACCCCAGGGTACTCCCAACACCCTGCAAACAGCAGTATTCGCAATCGGGTTCTTCAGTCATTAGACCTTTCTACCAGATGCCTGTATTTCCACTGAGCATTTTTAAGACAACTGCCACCACACTCTGAAATTAAGTGCATGTTCCATAGTCATCTTGGAAGCAGACTACACAGCTGTGGTTCAAGAAAGAAGCCTGTCACAATCTGGGATGCACCATAAGTAAAAATAAGCAATACCCAAAATTAATGCACTGTACCCTGGGGATAACTACTTTGGCAGAGAAGACACAGAAGCCTGAGAGCAGTCTTTGGAGCACAGAAATGATACCAAATTTCCCTTCAGTCTGGCAGCAATTTTTCAACAGATGACTCCTGGGAAAACTCTCTGACACCCTACTGTGAACTAACAGGTAATCAAGCAAAGCCTGTTTTGTCATTTGAAACAAAGGTTTGTTAAGCTTTCTATTATAAATGTAAACCTTTCTACATTTCAGGTAATGAGCGAGGTTTATATAATGGACCCTCTGATCCAAGGAGGAAATGCCTCTCTAGTGTCTCCAATAGCTTGCACATACTTGATAAAACTCATTTGTGTAAAGAGGAATGGTAGCATTTTCAGTCACCCCTTCAATGAGTTCACCTTTGAACAGCAGTTACAAAGTGGATAGCTCCAAGTGGCTGGAAATCATCCTTGAGTATTTGGAATGAATAGATTTTTAAAAATTGGACAAATATAATTGTGTTAATTAATGTACTGGTTTTTAAACTGCTGCAAAAGAGCTTAACAGCTGTGAGCTGTTCAGACCACCCAACTTAGTGAACAATTTGATCTCCTTTATTATATACAATGAATAAGAACAAAAGCACAAAGCTAAACTTCCAGAGTTATAAAATATAAATATTAAGATAATATAGACATTTAACAAGGCAAATTTCAGCCTTCATGTTTGCCAAGTTTAAAAGCAACTAAAACCAGCCTCTGTTAAATGCCATTATCTCATCTAAACTGAGGACTAATTCTTCATTGTATGATGGGATAAGATGCCTGATCTCAGTCAGTGCTAATACTTGCTTATCGTATTACCAGACAAAAAAAGTAGTAATAAGAATTACAAAGCCAGTAATAGTGATATTACATTAGCAGTTGCAGAACCACCTTTTACTCAGCTCACTGTCCCATTTTCTATTACCAAGGGCTGAGGAGACGACTCTTAACATCAATACAAACCATTCTGGCCATGTACACAGTGAATCAGCAGACAGAACAGGAAAAAACTATGCAGAGGCTTTCTTCCTTGCATTCTCTTAAGTGGTTCAGTCAGGAAAATATTATGTACAGAGTACTTTACATAGCACAGTACCATGATGGTTTCAAGGATGCATGCACCACTGTCTCACCTAAGAGAAAGCAAGTAAAACTGAACCCTTGTTACCACCAAATTTCTGACTGTCCAAATTCAGGACCTGAAGCCATTTCTGAATCTTACCATCTTATAATTCCCTTTTAGCATATTCCAATCCCTTATCTCTTTGGTTAATCAAATGGCATTCATGAAAATAAATGGATGCCTCCAAGCTTAACTATTTTTTTGCATAATAGCAGACTACTGACCTCACATAAGGCAAGTTTTGCATTAATTGGTAATTTACTCCCCCTACTGTAAGAATATGCTCTGCATCTGAACTTCAGCGCTCTTCAAAACCCAGAGAGCTGTCAGAGCATAAGGACAATCTTATCATTTGTAGGCCCACAAGCTTCCATGCAGAAACAAGAGATCCAAGTGAAAACATACCATACAGGTGCTGGGGGGCAGAGGAAGAAGCTTGGGTGACTCTAGAGCTGAACTCCAAGACCGCATGATTTGAACTTCCAAGTAGGAAAAAATAAGAAAAGAAATATCCTTCCAGGTTTTTCAAACTGAGCAAGAATTTACTGCTCAGATACTCACATCCTTTATGTAACTTATGCAATAAACTGAATTTTCAAGTTGATTTCCCAAGCACGAGTTCTAATACTGCCTATTCAACCAGCCACGATTCATTGTGCAAACAGATCTAAAATATCCAGGTTTTGTTGTTGCCAGTGGCGCACCAGTTCCTGGTCACAACAGGAGTGAAATAGTGTGATGTGTTGAAACCAGATTGCTGAAAGAACAAAAAAAGAGCAGAGAACCAAAAGGAACCCTCTTCTGCTTCCAACAATCCACCCCACTTTACCTGCTGTGAGCAAGCCACAGCTTGACCAAGACTGTGGGATGTTTATTAAGGACATCTTCCAAATTCCCCTTCCCCTATGTAGAAATATAATCAAGAAGAGGTAGTGGAAAGCTGAGCACAAAGTGCTGATTAGCAGTAGCTGTCTGAGTCAACAGAATTGTTGTGTTGGTTTGGTCTTGTCTTTCATTTGTTTGGTTGTTTACCACTAGCCCCTAGCATTGCTTTTGGCTCTCAACCAAAGCAACAAGATTCCAGACACAAGAGGAAAAAATGAAGATCACAAGGACTTTGGGTTTACTCCCCGTATGCATTTTCAGAGTGCAACAGATGCTTACAGTTCTTAAAGCAATTGAGCAAAAAAAGTGCCAATCCCAAAACATCACCTAAAGGCAAACTGAATACTTACATCTGCAGCCCTGTATCATCAGTTGCCCACAGCACAAATTAGACCACCACTACCTTTTTGGCAAAATAAGCCACTGGTTTATTACAATGTAATGAAATTAATTCATAATTAAATGTAAGGGCACCACAAACCTACCACTGATTTTAAGGGGCCAGAATTTCTGCCTTAATACAGGGAAGTTGTGAATGCTCCATCGCTGGCAGTGCTCAAGGCTGGATTGGACATAGCCTTGGGTGGCATGGTTTAGTGGGAGGTGTCCCTGCCAATGGCAGGGGGGTTGGAACTAGATGATCTTCAGGTCCTTTTCAACCCTAACTATTCTATGATTCTGTAAGTTCCCAAACAGACAACTGCATGCAAGATTTGACCTAGGCAGGGGTGTCTACCTTTTGTTTCTTGCTGGGTTCAGCAGTAGCAGTCATTTTTCTCCTTCTTAGTAGCTGGTGCAGTGCTGTGTTTTTGACTTTCAGCCTGGGAACAGCACTGATAGCACCAATGCTGTTAGTTACCGCTGAGATGTTTCGTCTGACCAAGAACTTTCTGAGTCTCATGCTCTGCCAGGGAGGAGGGGAAGGCGGGAGGAAGCAGAGACAGGACACCTGACCCAAACTGACCAAAGAGGTTATTCCATACCACAGCATGTCATGCCCAGGATGTAAAAACGGAGGGCAGAGACCCGGAAGGGTGGGGTGCACTGCTGGGTCGGGATTGGTATCAGGTGGTGAGCGGTTGCATTCTCTTCAGTTGTATTTCCAGTGTTATTATTATTATTAATGGCAGTAGAGCAGTAGTGGGTTTGTGTTATACCTTAGTTACTGGACTGTTCTTATCTCAACCTGGGGGAGTTGTTGCGTTCTTTTCGATTCTCCTCTCCATCCCTCCAGGAGCAGGGGGAAGAAAGGGGGGAGTGAGTGAACGAATGGCGTGAGAGGCTTAAACTACGAAACTTGCAAAAGGAAAAAATTGTGGACTGTGAGGAAAATCAATTTTAACTCCCAGTAGACACCACCAGTTTTGTGATAGGAGCCGGGAGAACTGCATCCGTGGAAACACTCCTTCCACAGAAGATAATGTGGAAAATCAAAACTGCAAAAGTTGGACAAGGAATCTCTGCACAAGATGCTTGACCTCCTTTCACAATCTGTGCTGCTCTCTCAATTTTTCTGATTGACACCTCTTATGTTTAAGAAAATTTATGTCACCTATAATGAGCAAGGAAAAGGACTGCTGAGAGTACTCCACAATGCATTCCTTTACTGTCAAGCAAGCCAGCATCTGGCATTTATCTCAACTATCAGCACAGAAGAGAGTGGCAAGCACAGCAGCACTGAGGCATCGCTCAAGCTGGTGCTGTCCAGACAAATTACTGCCAAAGGCATGCAGACCTTCTGGCAAACTCCTATAAACCAAGGGACTACGCTATCACTGTCCACCTGCCAGCCTTCATCCAGGGGCAGAGCAACCTGACTTCCCTCTTGATCCTTCCCTCCTCTTTCCATCTGAAACTGCCTGCTCTCAGCAGGAGCCAAGGCAGCCCTCACATCTTGCAGCAGCTACCTGGGAATCAGCACAGACCCTCTAACATGCTTTCTACCTTCATTATCCACAACAGGAATTTTTCAGGATTTTTTAGTATACACATTATTTTTCATATCACAGCTGGAAAATGTTGGCTCCCAACAGCCACCAGAAATAAGCTGCTGCTTTTGATGGCCATTTTCAAGACCTTTTATTTTGTTAAAGTGAGTATATTATGTCAGTACCCTAATTTTTGCAAGCTTCCAGTTCATCGACCGAAAATGTTTTCATATATGAAATATCCAGCTGTTTCCTTTGCTGTCTCCCCATCTCCAGTTTTGCACATACAGGGCCATGCCATGCGGCAAGTTCAGTGCTGTGAGTTCTCTCTTCTGTCACACGCTAAATGCCCTGCTGCATTTACAAAGCTCATTTTGTTCTTCCTGTCTCTAGGCAATACAAAAGTAGAAGTGCAACAGCAAAAGAGCTCATGATTTCTGACACTTAGTTATCCATTAATTGCCTATCTAATTTAATAAGGAACTTTTCTGCCACAGCTGTCACTGAATACAACTCTAGACTGCAATCAGAAATGCATACTGCAAAAATCTGCACTACTCCCTCCCTACAGACATTATTACCCATCTTCCTTGAGGATAAGATTTCCACCTAATAGAATCTGCTGCCCAGAAAGTTTATTTTTAGCCTCCGTCTTCCCTTCCTTTACTTGAAAAGGAGCTAAAGTCCCATCTTCACATATATTAGATCTATTTCCACTCTTCAAATTTTGCAGGGGCACTTTATGTTAGATTCTATTAGATTTGTCCAAAAAAGAGTGACAATAAGTGAATTTTCTGGTCTGGCATTCAAATTATGGGTCCTAAATACTGAGCCACATCTTCCTTCTTTCTCTCAATTACATGCTGGTAGTTTGCTTGCAGATGACATTTTTATATCTACATAGAGATATCTACATATTTATATCTACATATACAAGAAGCTCACGTGTATAGGCTTGCTCATCAACCCTCCCTAAAAATTACTCATAAGAATCATGGAATATCAGGTTGGAAGGGACCTCAAGGATCACCTGGTCCAACATTTCTGGGCAAAGCATGAGCTAGACTAGACATCCCAGCACGCTGTCCAGCCAATATCTGGAATTGTCCAACACTGAGGAGTCACCACTTCCCCAGGGATATTAGTCCAGTGGCTGACTGTTCTCATGAGAAATTTTCCTCTTGTGTCCAATCAGAATCTCCCCAGGAGTAACTTGTACCCATTGCCATCATCTTTTCCATGTGACCCCTTGTAAAAATGGAGTCTCCATCTTCTTTGTAGCCCCCCAGTAAATACTGAAACACAGTGATAAGGTCTCCCCTGAACTTTCTTTTTTCCAGGCTGAACAAATCCAGCTCTCTCAGCCTTTCCTCACAGGACAGGCTTCCCAGTCCTTGGATCATCTTTTGGCCCTACTCTGGATCCTCTCCAGCCTGTTCACACCTTTTTTGTATAGCAGGGACCAACTACATCCAGGAAGCTGCCTGTAATTGCAAACATTAGAGGAACCACACAGAAGCAAATGCAGCCCTAGTGTCAGACAAGATTTTCATGCAAAATGTACTAAAAGCTCTCAATGAAGAGCTGAATACTTAATGGCTTAGCCACTTACAAAAAAATGCACCTTTCATCCCTCTCTTCACACCATGTAAATGGATGGTTCTCATCAAAACATCAAAGCCATCTTTCAGCCGATTAACTAGGTTTTAAGAAAACGACCTTTCCCAAAAGAAAAAATCCACTTTTCACCCAGATCTGACAGCACACTGTCACATAGTGCAGTGTGTGCCGGGCTTGGTGTTAAGCAGTGAATTTACAAGGAGGAGCAAGCAAAAGAAGGATCATGTATAAAAATATGTGCACGTTTTTGAAAGAGAAATGCTTCTTTTTCTTAATCATGGGAAAGCTCAGCTATATCCCATGCCTGTTTCCAGAAGGTTTAAAGAATCAAACCCAAAGATTTCATCATATGTAAAGTCAGTTATATATCACAAAGTCAAGTTTCAATAAAAATTAAACTGCTAAGAATATACTGTATCCAAAAACTTACAATAGTTAAGCCCTTACAGAAGACAGAAGAAAATAGTTGATATAAAGTTTATATCGCCAACATTATAGCAACATATAGAAACCTCAGCTGCACTTTTTACTGTAATTAGTACCCTGTGCATCAGTCAGCCCATAATTACTGCTTTGTTTGAAAAACTGTTTGAATGCATGTCTCAGTTTACACATTAAACACCCTGTATTTTCCCCTAGGTTAGAACTGAGGTTTATGTTTGCAGTAAAGAAACCTTGCATGAAAAGACACCAAAGCATCACCAGAAGATGTCTGCTGCTTCAGAGCTCTAGTTTGAAACAACTTCCTCTTACCTGTGGCAAGTCCAGTTTTAATTGCTCTGTCCCATATGGAGTCAGTCCCAGCTAAGTCAGGCAAGCAACTAAGTTTCCCACTGGTTTGGGAGACTGCTCACTGGCCTTGATACTCACAGGGTAGCTTGGCTTCACCATAGCTTTGGCTTCACATAGGCTGCTTTTCACTTGCTATTTAGTTTATTATCAAGCCAGTTGGTTCAGCTCACTAATCTGACGTAAATTACGCTTTATTCATAATCATTATTCTGTTAGAGCAAGAAATCATACCGACTCCCCTGCAGCTTTGCGAGTGCTAGCTCAGATTAGAGAGAGATGATGGAAATACAGTGTGGGATAGAAAGACCACAGTGACCTCTTTCAGCAGCACTCTGGGCTTGAGCAGCATTGGATTATATACACCTTCAAGAGCACCCTCACCCTTTGTCAGCCAAACCTGAAAAATGGCTCATTGGTTACTTTCCAAAGGAAAATTTTGTTAGGGAATAGTGGAAAAGCGATGGCAGTAGCGTACCTGGCTTTTTATTTTTCCTTTTGAAAGATATATATGGTCGAGTCAGGGTCTGAGCATAAGAGCTGCACAGTTCTATGCTACATGCAGGGCTGCTTCTGGGCCCATTACCCTTTATCTCTGAGCTCTATTGGCAGCACTGTCAACTGCCTTTCTCTGAAGCAATATGACCCTTCTTTTTCCAATGAAATAACCTCTCTATACATCTCATATGCAATACAGAGATGAAGTAAACAGAGCCAAGTCATCACTAATGAATCAGTGCCATTCAAATTCACTCTAAGATCTTTCATCAGAAATTGTAAAATCCATCACTTTGGGAATTGAAAGTTAATTAACAAAAATAACTTCCACAGCATGAAGTCAGCATATGCTATTTCTCAGCCCTCTTCTTGATATGGGTGGGAAGATAAAGAAACCAATTTATATGAATGTTTCTGAAATTCAGCGCCGAATCATTGACTGATATTGAAGTGTAAGGTAACTTGAATCCAGGATGGTTTCAACTGCTACTGTTCTTGACACTGGGAAAACATGTACTCCTTCAGAAAATACACTGTTCATGCTTATTGGGTCCTCTTTCTTTAAAAGTTTTAAAGGGAAAGAAATCATGGAAGCAAAATGCAGTCCCAAGGTGTGCTAAATGGAAAAATGACTTGAGAAAAATAGTAAGTACCATTGCTCTTGCTTGGTGGAATCAGAAAAACTATTCAGCTTTCAGATGTAATAAACATGTTGAAACAAAAACTCATTACTGCCTTCCAATGAAGTTGCTACAAACACGGCCAGCTCTTGGTCATCACACGCAGCCTCTCATTTGTATTAATTACCTGCCTATTAAGCTCTTTCAACCAGCAACTCCTGCTGGATGAGACACTTCTTAATGTGATATTTCCACAAAGAAACACAGTGATCTCTATTTAAATTGGGACAAATATTACATTAGCACAAAAAGCTCCCATGTGACTTGGGCGCAGAGGCTGGTTCTCCTTACTTGAGTCATCCTGCTGCTTGGTGACCTGGTCCCCACTGTCTCTGGATACACTGGAAAAGTGCCAGACTATTAGTGCTCTAAGGGGAAGAAAATGTTAGTCTAAATTCATAGCTCTTTTCTATCTACACATGGAGAAGCCTTCTCTGAGGCAAGAAGCTTAGTTATTATTGGTGGCACTGACAGTTGCATAATCAAGAAGTCACACTCTAACACCAGTACAGCTATTCATATAGCAAGCAAGAAAACCTTTCTCAAAGGGTGCCAATTTTATGATTAACGGCTATTGACTATTTGTTATGCCTGATGACCCTTCATCAGCCACCATCACCCTCCGTCAAAAACTGCAGCAACATCAACACTACCATTGCACAAGTTCTCTTATGCTTACACTCAAGACACATCACTAGTACTTAGTTGTGGAAAAGGTTTCTCAAATGCTTCCCAAAATACCATAAGCACACAAAGTGAAGATATTTGTCAAGAATATTAGTACTGAACTATAGCTTTTCCATCTTCCAAAACACAGGCCTAAGAGGTTAAGTGAGATAACTTGCTAACAATAAAAGGCAATCCTCAAGTCTCAAGAAAATACATCCATTGTTTCAAATGCTAAAGAGAGCATATTCAAAAGCAGTCCAACACTCAGCCCTTTTTCAAGGGCAACAAAAGTTAGCGCTTACATGTCATTGTCTTTGAAGTTCTACCCTTACATGCCATGTGGTTTTGACTGAGGAAGTGAACTGGAATAGCAACTGATCATCTTATTCGTGAATAAAACTGTAAGGAAAAAAAGAAAGAATTGATGTGAAGAATAAAGGTTTTCACCAAATGAGATCTTTTGGAAGGTCTATGCACTCCTGAGTAAGCTTTCAGAGTCAGTCCAAGCCACTAGCCTCCTTTTTCTTCAGTCATTTCCAAGGTACATCTGTTTCTACTGTGACCACCTAAATTTCTATGAGTTGAAATCAATTATGTCCACAGTACTATTTCAATAGTCAGGACAAGGACTCAGGAGAGGGTTCAAGAAAAATAAGGATCAAGGATGCACTCTAAGTTTGCAATAAGAGCATGTGAAAACCAAGCATTAAGGCTAAGTCAAAAGCACAGAAAATTACAGAAAGACTAACAAGTCCTGTGGATTGTCATCAAAATCCTTAGTTCTGTTTTCTTCTCAGAAAACTGACATGACTGACAGGACAGCAAAATCTTGGAAAGGGACATTATTTAGACAAGCATTGGGCTGTCAGCACACCAAACATCAGCTCTGTTTCCAGTAAACATATATATTGAAATTGCCATCTTCCCAAAGGAAACTTGGCAGGCACTTCTAGAGTCCTTATGGTACCATTGCCCAAATAAACTGGCCACAAACCAAGTCAGAAGCTGAAACCAGCTGAAAAGAGTTGCAGCAGTTCCAAGCTAAACTGAGGCTGACTCAAACATGTGTATCTCTCCAAGTTAGCAGACCACAACATCAGCACTACCTTTTACCAGTTCATTTCCCGTGGAACTCAAGACAGCTAAAAAAGCAAATTAGCTGATGAAGCTCCAAGAAAAGACTGCTTCTTTCTTTTCCTGGAGTGTTAAGCAGGGTACACAAACTACCAAGCAGTGAGGTGTCCATAGATGCAAATGCTTAATGTATGCAATTTCTTGGACTATAAAAGATCCTTTGCCAGCAACTAAAATGAGAGGTTTCAGGAGAAATGTCTTTGCATTACAGGAAAAATAACATATACAGACCCATCCTTGACCATAAATCACAATAGACTTCCTAAGACAAACATGCTTACTGAAACACATTCTCAGGAGTTCAACATTTAATAAAAGAATGGCTAGTGAGAGCATGTAACAGTAATGAAGGATGGTTTCAGGTATCAGCAGTGTGTACCTTTTGTCAAAAGCATCTTCTAAGATTGAAAGAGAATACTGAGGTAAAGTTTCTCAGCTATTTAGCAAGCCACTTTCTCTCCCACCATCACCATCTCACCTCCAGATATCTTAAACAAATAGGTTTAAAAGAAAAAAATCAAACACATACATATTTTTAAATAGATTTTAGGAAGCCATACAGTTCCAATAAGACAGTGTGCATGAAGAGCTTAATGAAAGGCTTTGGGTCAGCCAAGAGAAATACTACATGAAACTGAAGATGCCTTGATGCTGCATTTTCATTAAAAGAATTACATGTACATCCCGACTCATTTGCCCTCTAATGCTTCCTGCACCAAATAACGAATTCTTGTTATGTGCGACATTTGCTCAGTTTTATCTCATCTCGGCTTGCAACTGCCTTGACAATCTAAAAACCAAATGCTACTTATCCTGTTAGGAAGCCAAGTGCTATAATACTAGAGGATGCAGTAACTACCTAAAAGCTATCAATTCCATACACTTACACTAAGCATGAGGGGCAAGCTGCAAAACCAGGATCTTTTCAAGGGAAACGAAATTAATTTCAACAGCAGAAATTCATTGAGATCTCAAGTATATTAAAAGTTCCTTCCTAACAAAGAAGGTGGAAAGAGAGAAAGGGCAATATCAGATCAGGACATGAATTCTACAACATTTGCCACCAGCACAAATCCAAGATGATACACTGCCACTTATAAAGCTCTCCACACAGAGCACCTTTGGCCCTCTCTGTCCCAGGTGTAGCATCATGAGGAAGGCCATCAAAAGCTCTCTGGAGTCACTGTCCAGCTGACTTGCTTACCATGAGCACGTCAGGGATTCCCTCCTGTAAACACAATTCAAGCCACCTGCGTTTCTGTCGCGGTTTTAAGCAAAACAGTTCTCCAGCCCTTTCTGTCAATAATCCTGCTGTGAGACATTGCCACCTCGTGGGTCCTGCGGGTATGAAACAAGAAGCGGAAGAATCCAGACAGTTTAGCAATGGTTCAGCTAAAATGGCAACCCCAGGTTCAGAAATATTTTGGCTCCTACACTTATTAAATCAAAGAACATTTCTCTGAAGGCCAACTCACAGACAAGATTAAAGTAAAATCCGCAAAATGAACCCTTTTAGCCAGAGCACCCACAAGTTCAGACCAAAAATGATCCACAAATTCAAGTCGTAGACTAGCTTTCTCAGGAAGACAGCAAATGTTTATCATGAAGGCCAAGTGAAAATCTATTCTAATGCTCTGCAAGGGTTTTTTTCCCCTCCCCTTTTATTGTGTGACCAAATACCTGCAAACTGGGAGCTTAGTGGTTATGATGCATTAAAAGGATAGTATTTTACTTGCTAAGAAGGTTATACAACAAGTTAATTGCCACCCTTCTATGCTTTACTTTTCAGTGTAATTATCACCTAATTTAAAGACCAAATGGACTTGCCAAGACAAAATTGCTATTCAAAGTCATCCATGGAACACTGCATGCCCTGAGTGGATTTCATTCTCATCTGGAGAGTCAAATTCCATTTGCAATAATAAAATCCTCAAACATAAACTGATAATTATTTTTTAGAAATCACCATTTTTTCCCTTATTTATTTCTACAGGCTATTGAGATTTCAAATGCATTTTAAACTGTGCTCTTTGTTTTAAATCATAGCACAGCGGGAATGACAAATCTGGTCTCATTTGTTTTGTCAATATGTCGACTCAAGAGAAGTACACTGGGACTGATCACAGTTTGAGTGCCAGATACATTTAACCACAGAGGCATTCTCCCCTCCAAGGATCACTACCTCTTCACACAGGCTAACAAAAATTTACAGAGAATCTTAATTAGAACTGAAAAGCTTTCAACACATTAAAATTCTCTTCCTGTTTCTGTTGTTCAGCTTTTAGTCTCATCATTACAAAGCTATCATCACATTTCCTAGTCTGTTTGTCACTAAGCATCCTTCCAGAGAGTACAAAACTCAAGTAATTCATAGAATCATGTGAAGGAAAGGACCTTTAAGGCCATCGAATCCATTTGCATATGGAAGCCCTTCATTATACAGAAGTGACACCATTCTGCTTCAGTTTCCTCCTGCAATTAATTTAGAAGTATGTTTGGAGTTAAAAAAATGATGGAGAATGCTGATGAGTTTTTACTGACTAAAAAGAGCAACCTCATTTATTAAGGGAAAAATCAGAAGCAGAACCTAGTTCCACCCAGTTTCCATGGGAAATCATGACCTATTTCAAAATCCTAGCAATATCAGGATACTCACCTGCTTCCTGCGCTCATAATGCAGAGGAATAGGTCTTACAATGAAGAGAATATTTACTTAATTTTTCATTGTACAATATATCCAATGAAAACGAAAGTGTTATCTGCATCAGGCTGATTTGAACTGTCTGGATTATTCCTAATGTATATTCTTTTCTAAGATTCATGTACATCCAGTCTTTAAATCTTATTGCAAACAATCCTATCCATTATAATAATTTTTATATCAAATCCATCTTTCTTATCATTCAGTGTTTCCATCTTGCCAAACAGTGGAACACAGACCTTACAGGCCTATTGACCATTGGAAAATGAAGAATGAGGTTGATTGAAGAATAGGGTTGATTGAAGAATGGGGTTGTAAATAAGTAACCTGGAGGATATTAGGCTTTGTTAGCAACTATAGAGATAAGGAAATGGCTAAGATAAGCATTGCACAAGAATTGGCCAGAACCAGCCTGGTGGTGGTTACTGACACGACAACAATCCTAAAATGAAGTGATGAAGAGGAAGATGATGAAGAAATAACCACCAGGGGTCCCAAAGCCCACTACCACATTTTTGTGGGCATGCAGGAGGAAGTCTCTGGAAATATGATGTAATGTATAAATAACTCAATGAATATGTATGTAATCTAATGAATATGTTTGTTTAAGGACAATATAATCACAGCCTGGTTGATGCTTGGATGAGACACGCTCGGAGGAGTGATCCCTGTGTCTCCCAGTGCAGCAATAAAGAATACCTGCTTGTCAACTTTAACTTTGTTGGCGAGTTCCTGGAGATTTCTCCGAATCAAAAAGAGATCAATTTCAGAACTCTGTCGCTGCTACTATCCAATTTTGAGTCATAAAACACAAGCAATCACAACAGCATGGAGTTTTCCAATATCTGCATTTTTCAGGCCTAACCCACGTCTTGATCCTTGCCTTGCAACTGACTTCACTGCAAATACAGTGAAGTCAGAGAAATTCTGCTGCTCTTTACCAAAACAGGCAGCACTGGTTTCTGTATCACACCACCAGTAACAGTACAAGCTACTCTTTATATTGAGCAGTATTCATATGCTGAGAAAAGCTGCCAATAACATTTTGTATAGCAGCACTGTCTGAATACTCCCATCAGAAGCATGTTTGTTACTTACCACGTTAGCTATCTTTTTAGCGTGGATGGTTTGTGTGCTCAACTTCCTGCTTAATCTTCAGCATGAGTTGAGCTTAAAACTAAGGTATAAAGGCTGAAACCATGAGGCAGATCGTTATTTATACTGGTCGAGTATTTGCCCTACAAAACCAGTTTGCCTTGGATTTTTTTTCCCTCCCTCCAAAGTGCACTGCCTCCTCCACTTTTTATTTCTGTCACCCAAAAAATTTGAAGGGTTCAGCGGAAGAAGAAGGAAGCCTACTAAGAAGTGCATGCAAGTGTTTAAACTTACTTGTTGCAGCTAGGTACTGAAGTGTACTAACTTGGATACGTTACACAGGGCCAGGTTCCTAGTCTGTTCTTTTATTTCCTGTGTATTACCAGCTATTCTTTATATAGTTATTACAGTAAGACTTGACAGAATTTGCTCTTCATTCACTTTCTCTGTCTCCATCATTTTACAGCATGAAGCTGCTGAGAAGCCAAAGGCTGATACAGTACAAGCAAACCAAAGTCAGAATGTTATCTTGCAGCTGTATTGGAAGGTCAGCTATCTCCAGTTTCATGCCAACAGCAGCAGGCATGCTGCAAGGACAACCTGCTCTTGTTATGTCCTCTCCAAAGCTTGCAGCTCTGCTTTAAGCCCCAGGATAAAGTTGAGGGATAAACTGGAAGGAAGAAAGGAAGAATGCGGCCTGCAATGATAGCTGCCATCAAATAGTTTTAGCTTGGAGAGGTCCCCAGGATGTTTAACACATTAGTCTGGTATACTTTTGAAAGTTTGTGTGTATACTAGTGTCATGGGTTCAGCAGTAGCAGTCATTTTTTCTCCATCTTGGTAGCTGGTGCAGTGACTTTCAGCCTGGGAACAGCACTGATAACATCAATGTTTTTAGTTACTGCTTGGTAGTGTCCTTGATCAAGGACTTTCTGAGTCTCATGCTCTGCCAGGGAGGAGCGGAAGGCGGGAGGAAGCAGAGACAGGACACCTGACCCAAACCGACCAAGGAGGTGTTCCATACCACAGCACGTCATGCCCAGGATGTAAAAACTGGGGGCAGGAACCCGCAAGAGTTTAGCTCACGGCTCGGTTGTCAGGTGGTGAGCAGTTGTATCCTCTTTCCTTGTTTTTCCCTGGTCATTATTATTATTGGTGGTAGCAGCAGTGATTTGTGTTGTACCTTAGTTGCTGGACTGTTCTTATCTCAACTTGTAGGAGTTGCATTCTTTTCATTCTTATCCCCATTCCCCCCCCCACCCCCCCGGAGAGGGGTTGAAGAAAGGGGAATTGAGTGAGTGGGCTGCGTGATTTACAGCTTAAACCATGACAATTAGAAAGAAGTTGTAATTGGGAAGGTCAGAGCTATGCAGATACACAGATGGGACACCTCCAGAGCCTGCTAGTTTCAAACCAGCCTAAACCCTTGCCCTTTCAGGCTGCTAACACTGTATCAGAACTCTCCCATTGTGAAGTTCATGTAATCTCTTCAAATAAAAAATTACAATGTGACTTTCTCCACAGCAATAGAAGCACAACTGTGGGTAGATTGGGATACCACAGACACCAGGCGAAGCATCGCAAACCCCATCCCTTTTAGGTCATTGGTTCAAGCTGACAGCAGATGAGAAGGGCAGAGAAAGCGTTACCATCTGCTGTCTCTCTGGCATGCTACATGGGGCGAGCTTTAAATCCTAAGCCAGATCCCAGAAGACAAGTATTCACAAACACACTAGCATTAATTGGAGAAAGTCCAGTATGTGTCAGAAGTCTTCCACATCACTGCCAAGTCCCACTTAAGCAGCTGTAGCAGGTGGTATCTGCCTCTCTCCAGCCAAAGTTGGAGCTGAACTTCACTGTCACACCACCAGGCATATAGATGGTTCTATCTCTGTGCTCAAGTGCCCTGCACACTACAATGCAGGATGAAATATCCAATGCAGAGTCATCAAAAAGGCATGTGCCACTATAGATACAAGACAACATGAAACTTCACCATAAAGAGGCAGGCAGAGGGACAGCTATTGTGGAAAATAGGAACAGGTATTAAGGAAAAATTATACACACAAAGAACCTTATGTGTGACAGCTCAGTATACAAGACCCAAGCAACTGCAGATGAATGGAAGGCAGGAAAGAAAGCAAGAAAATTAGGACATGTGTAGAACAACTTGGTGGCAGTTCTTAAACCTCTCTCTAGGCTGCCTTTAGGATAAGCAGGGAATTTCCTCTACTTAAAAAGCAGCTTCTTCTAGAACTAATCCTCTGGCATTTTTCATGAGAACACACTGAAAAGCAGCTCAATGCATTCCCAAAAGCAGCACCACAAAGCAGACACTGCAGCCTTGCCACAGTGCATCACTGTCAGGAAGGTGCAGGAAAGGAAACGATACTACAGAATGCAATCATTAGGAAAACCACAGCCAAGACTCCAATGCTGTAAACCCACCTTATGGTATTTTCTAAGGGCTATACAAAATGGTTGCAGCAGATCTCTAGCACACTGTGATAACATGACCTGCTACAAGCTGACCTGTCAGAGTTTATATGCAACTTACACCATCCATCTGTGTTACAGTTCCCTGAATATTTCATATCTCCAGACATCTTTTCTATAGTTGACCCAAACACAATAAAACAGACAGCCAAGCACTTGTCTCGAGGTTATTAGAATTTGTAGCTGAAGTTGGTGAATGAAGAGCAAAAGCTGATGCTGCAAGCAAAGGAACAACACTGTAGTGCAGGCGTTTCAGTGTTTTCATAGTTCCCTAGGAACTTGTGCAATATCAGCACAACTGATATCACCAGTATGAGTTGATAGTAGGGACTTAGTTTTATAATCTTCCCATTCCCCATTTATTATTAACCCCCTCCCAACTTTGCCAAAAAATTGCCAGCAGGGGTTACAATGTCCACCAACACTCACCTGGCTAACTCTGACCACAAGAGCTTTTACATGAGGTCTTAACTGTGATGTGAATAATGGTGTGATGCATGCAGCTTTTAGCAATCACTCCTACAGGCTTTAATATGTCATGCACATACATGACATTCATCAGCGTGAAACTAAACTTGGAAAAGCAACTAGAGCAGTACATTGCAGTAAGCAAAAGCCAGTAAAAAGCCTATTATGCACTCCAATAGAAGCCAAAAGAATAGCTTTCTTCAGCATCCTCACCAAGACTGTTAATTAACAAATGCTGCCAAAGTTAGTGTGACTTTTGCATGGCAGCTGGTTGTCATGGGACACCATATCCCCTAATGCCTTCCCATCACCAGAGAAAGAGAGAAGGTACTATCAGAGGAAACCAGTATTGACCGCAAAAGAATAGCATGCAAAAGAATTCTACTAAAAACATATGTAATTTTTAGCCATAATGATAACTGTCCTTAAGGTAAAATTAAACTGAGTTTATTTGTCATTACTTTTTCTAGTTGCTTCTGGAAGTTGAATATCATTGGATGGCTGGCATTACTGCAGTTCCCAGTTAAGTCATCATCATCTGCCCCAAAGGGACAAGACTGAAGGTAGAAGCAAAAACCAGCTATAAGAAGTTACCCATGTTCATGCAAGCTATTTGCAGATTCCAAGCTGCATTGATTCTTGACATTATCAGATGCTGAATGTAGCAAAGCAACAAGAACAGTGCTTTATCTATTCCAATAATAAGTTTCAAAATTGCCTGATGGCTCATAGGGCACTACTTGGCATCACTTGTAAAGCACCCTAAAGAACAGATGGGCTGCTAATGATGAGAAAGTAAAGTTTAGACAGTCAAGAGAATGGCATCACACCAATGCTGACACCTTGGGCTACTCTTTGGAGAATCATTTTCCAGTATGATAAATACAATGGCCAGGAAAGTCAAACAGGAGGAGGTTATTCCCACAGAATTCCTCCTCCATTTAAAAAAAAAAAAAAAAAAGCAGCTTTGGGAACTACCCTTCATGTTAAAGGGCTAACTAAAGACTTAACCTATCTGGTCCACAAGTCTTTTCATCACTTCTCCATGTGACAGTCATCAAAACATAATCAAAAGAAAGAAGTCCAGCTCCGAGTATTTACAGTCAACAGAACTGTGGCACCAGCTCAGCCAAAACTTTACATGCCTCCCTAAGGTGTATGCATTTTAATAGACTGAATCAGTGATCATGTGCTTTGTATATGGGCCTTAGTACAGCACTGCAATACTGACTTTTACATTGGTGACATCACATCTTCGGAATACGGTGGCAAGCCTCAGATGATCACATTACTTCCTGAAGAACTTCAGCTGAATCTCAGACTGTCCCATAAAATTGCCTTTACTAAGTAACCCTTTCGTTAACTGTAAATTAAAGAATCCTGTAACTAACTATTCCTAAGGTATTCTTTATTTCCAGTTTCATGTTGCATTTCAATTGTCAAGGCGTCTCAAATAACACTTCTCTCATTTTTGTGAATGGCATTAGAGCAAAATAAGTATCCATTGCTTCATTGATCCTTCACAGTTGGTTAAAGGTATTTACAATTATATTTAAGACAGCAATCAATGGCTTTTGCTAGTAAGAGAGTTTGATTCCAATTGTGCTATTTTTGCTGCATTGAAAATTGAGTTTAATCTAATATCAGCTCCACCATTTTCTCAATACAGTCCATCTCATTTGCAGATCAGTCTGAGCAATTGTATCAATAGGACTCCAGGAAAAAGTGCTCCTATTTAGCTTATGCCCTTCCATCAACTATTTCTTTCTGAAACATCACAGAATTGCTTTTTATTAGTACCCGATTCTAGAACATTATTTTTAAACAGACTAGGTGGGCCATTGCTTTACACATGTGCTTCACATCTGTGCTTTCAGACATGTTAGGCTAAGCATTAATACAAAACTCTTTGACAGCATCTCAGTTGTATCAATTTCAAAAGTATCTCTCTTTTGCTTTGGTGTGTTTACAGTTCAGTAGTACCTTTACTCAAAGATTACAATGGCAAAGCTGAGGCATCAGATTTAGCTTATAGAAGATGTAAATCCAGCAAACAAATGAATTTAACAGAAGTGCATTTCTGTGGGTTTTTTTAGATTAGAAAAATATACTTACGCTCGCTCAGTTTGTACAAGTGAGTTACATGGTCTGCCATAGGTATAAACTGTTGCTAGAGCAGCTTTCCAAGCTATTCTTCCAAGTAGGTGGAGGAAAGTGAGCTGTGTTAAATGCACACAAGCTGTCCTAAATCTAGGAAAGCTTAATCAGCTAAATAATACTGCTGCATTTACCTAGGTAGAAGCTCCTTCTTCCAGTGTAACCATTCCTCTGACATTGCCTGGTGTAAAAAAAGTCTCAATTCCTCAGTTTTACCCATTGACATTAACTCATAAGTACAGTTTATCTTGGGCAGCTCTACTCCTAAATGAAATGTCTCAGGGAAGTGACACGAATCTCAGCCCTTTTATCCCAAGAAAGCGAGGAGGTACGCAGGGACCTGATCCTTCTTCCGTGGTTTCTATTTCAGATGCCACTGTGTTCACATATGACATATAGCACATATTGCCCTGTTCCTCTTGACAAAGCCCAAAAGAACCATCTGCCCTGAACCCTCAGTTCTGACCCAACAGGTATAATTTATCATCAGCACCAGGAACTTTTTAGAAAAAGCTTAACATTGTGTTATATATAAAGTGTATACATATATATATGTATATATGTAACACTAGCCGCCAGACCTATGAACTTCTCTCACATCAGATTTTTGCTCGAGCATTGAGTATTTTATCTAAACTAAGCACGCTCCCCATTTTTCTTAGGTATATATTAAAAACTACTAAAATTAATCAACTCTTGAGTCCACAGGACGCAGAAGACCAAAATGACAACTCAGAATTATGAATTGCTCTATGCCCCAAGACTGTTATCACTAAAAACTCCAAGAGATTTAACACCCAAGGTGGACAATTTTTTGAAACACTCAATGATTATGTTATTTTGTCTCAGCCTGATGATTTTTATGCAGAACTGAAGGTTAAGATTGCTCTTTCTTCTAAGCTATCCTATATTGTCATCATAATGTTTCAGAAAAAGTCTGTATGAAATCCCAAATTATATCACATATTAAGAAAATGCATATTAGATGCAGGGCTACGTGCAAGGATACAGATTACAGATCCTGGCTTCACTGCTAACAAGGACCAAAATGGAATATTGTTTGTAATGAAGTTACAACTTCAAATATCACTCGCTATTCACCATCAGCAGCAGAAATTAGCCTTATTAGTGTTATTAAAGTGGAGGATCAAAAGTCCCTTTCAAAGAAGTAGCACTAATCATAGTAAGGAAAGTAAACCCCAGCTTTCTGAAAGTAAAAGCTGGTAAGGTGACCCTCCTTCTTGCTCTGCAGCACATAAAAGAAAGGAATAATGAAAAAAAGGAACTTCCAGCTGTGACAGAACCAGTTATTGAGACCTCAGGATTTGCGCCTAGAGCTTTCCTCTAAAGAGGGCACATAACGGGAAAATAGGAATACAAAACATCTTTCCTCCCGCCAACTTCAGAAACTCAAGACAATTGGAGTTGAGTAAGAACTACAGCATTCAGATTCCATTCTGTGTGTCTCCCAAACAAAGGCTCAGCTGCTGAATATCATAGAATCATAGAACAGTTAGGGTTGGAAAGGACCTTAAGATCATCCAGTTCCAACCCCTCTGCCAGTGGCAGGGACACCTCTCACTAAACCATGGCACCCAAGGCTATGTCCAACCCAGCCTTGAACACCGCCAGCGATGGAGCATTCACAGCTTCCCTGGGCAACCCATTCCAGTGCCTCACCACCCTTACAGTAAAGAATTTCTTCCTCATATCCAATCTAAACTTCCGCTGTTTAAGTTTCAACCCGTTACCCCTTGTCCTGTCACAACAGTCCCTAATGAAGAGTCCCTCCCCAGCATTCTTATAGGCACCCTTCAGATACTGGAAGACTGCTCTGAGGTCTCCACACAGCCTTCTCTTCTCCAGGCAGAACAGCCCCAACTTTCTCATTATATCTTCATATGGGAGGTGCTCCAGTTCCCTGATCATCCTCGTGGCCCTCCTCTGGACTTGTTCCAACACTTCCATGTCCTTTTGATGGTGAGGATACCAGAACTGCACACAATACTCCAAGTGAGGTCTCCCAAGAGCAGAGTACAGGGGCCAGATCACCTCCCTCGACCTGCTGGTCACGCTTCTCTTGATGCAGCCCAGGATATGGTTGGCTTTCTGGGCTGCGAGCGCACACTGCCGGCTCATATTCATTTTTTCGTCGACCAACACCCCCAAGTCCTTCTCTGCAGGGTTGCTCTGAATCTCTTCCCTGCCCAACCTGTAGCTGTGCCTGGGATTTCTCCGACCCAGGTGTAGGACCTTGCACTTGTCATGGTTAAACTTCATCAGGTTGGCATCAGCCCACCTCACAAGTATGTCAAGGCCCCTCTGGATGGTATTGCTTCCCTTCAGCATATCAACTGAACCCCACAGCTTGGTGTCATCGGCAAACTTGCTGAGGGTGCACTCAATCCCACTGCCCATGTCACCGACAAAGATGTTGAACAAGATCGGTCCCAACACCGATCCCTGAGGGACACCACTCTTTACTGGTCTCCAGCTGGACATTGAGCCATTGGGCACAACCCTTTGCATGCGGCCATCCAGCCAGCTCTTTATCCACAGAGTGGTCTACCTATCAAATTGATGTCTCTCCAACTTAGAGACAAGGATGTCATGTGGGACAGTGTTGAATGCTTTGCACAAGTCTAGGTAAATGACATCAACTGCTGTACCCCTGTCCATCAGTTCCATAGCCCCATCATAGAAGGCCACCAGATTGGTCAGGCAGGATTTCCCCTTAGTGAAGCCATGCTGGCTGTCACCAACCACCTTGTTGTTTTTCATGTGCCTTAGAAGGCCTTCCAGGAGAATCCGCTCCAAGATTTTGCCAGGCACAGAGGTGAGGCTGACTGGTCTGTAGTTCCCAGGCTCATCCATTTTCCCCTTCTTGAAAATGGGGGTTAGATTTCCCTTTTTCCAGTCATAGGGAACTTCACCTGACTGCCATGATTTTTCAAATATGATGGACAGTGGCTTAGCAACTTCATTTGCCAGCTCCTTCAGGAATCGCATATGGATTTCATCAGGTCCCATGGACTTGTATGCATTCAGGTTCCTAAGATGGTCTCAAACCAGATCGTCTCCTACAGTGGTCTTAGGGTCTTTGTCCTGGGCTCAGCAGTAGCAGTCATTTTTCTCCTTCGTAGTAGCTGGTGCAGCACTGTGTTTTTGTCTTTCAGCCTGGGAACTGCGCTGATAACATCAATGTTTTTAGTTACTGCTTAGAATGTTTTGCTTGACCACGGGCTTTCTGAGTCTCATGCTCTGCCAGGGAGGAGGGGGAGCCGGGAGGAAGCAGAGAGAGGACACTTGACCCAAACTGACCAAAGAAGTATTCCATACCACAGCACGTCATGCCTAGGATGTAAAAACTGGGGGCAGGAACCCGCAAGAGTTTAGTTCATGGCTTGGTCGTTGGGTGGTGAGCGGTTGTATCTTCTTTCCTTGTTTTGCCCTGGTCATTGTTTTCATTGGTAGTAGCAGTAGTGATTTGTGTTATACCTTAGTTACTGGACTGTTCTTATCTCAACCTGTGGGAGTTGCATTCTTTCCTGGTCCCAACTTCCCGGACAACATCCCTGTATTCTTCCCAGGCTGCCTGTCCTTGCTTCCACCTTTTGTAAGCCTCTTTTTTCCTTCAAATTTTCCTCAGCAGCTCCTTATCCATCCAAGGAGGTCTCCTGGCCCTCCTGCAGCACTTCCTTCTAGTAAGGATGCATCACTCCTCAGCTTGCAGCAGGTGATCCTTGAATATCAACCAACAGTCTTGGGCCCCCCTGCCCTCTAGGGCTATATCCCATGGAACCTTACTGAGCAGGTTCCTGAAGAGGCCAAAGTCTGCTCTCTTGAAGTCCAGGGCAGTGAGCTTGCTGCACACTCTTCTCACTGTCCTGAGGATCTCGAATTCCACCATCTCATGATCCCTGCAATCAAGGCTGCCCTGGAGCATCATATTTCCAACCAGCCCTTCCCTGTTGGTGAGCATGAGGTCAAGCATGGCACCTCTCCTTGTCGGCTCCTCTATTACTTGCAGAAGGAAGCTGTCCTCCACACAATCAAGGAACTTCCTGGATTGCTTGTGCCGGGCTGTACCATCCCTCCAACAGATATCAGGGTGGTTGAAGTCCCCCACAAGAAAAAGGGCCTGCGAGCGTGAGGCTGTTCCTACCTGTCTATAGAGCGCTTCACCCACTGAGTCCTCTTGGTCAGGCGGTCTGTAACAGATCCCCACAATAATGTCTCCCATCGCTGTTCTCCCTTTAACCCTGACCCACAAACTCTCTGTCGACTGCTCACCTGTCCCCAGGCACAGTTCCATACTCTCCAGTCTATCTCTAACACAAATAGCAACTCCCCCTCCCCGCCTACAGGGCCTCTCTTTTCTAAAGAGCCTGTAACCTTCCATTCCAACACTCCAGTCACAGGAGCCATCCCACCATGTTTCTGTGATGCCTATGATATCATACCCCCGTAGACATGCATACATCTCTAATTCCTCTTGTTTGTTCCCCATGCTTGTTTGTATAGAGACATCTGAGCCGAGCTCCAATTGAAGCCGGCTCATTGGCTGGAGCAGCTGCAATATCTCTACATTGCTCTGAATGTTTATTATAGGTGCTGGCAACTGACTGGGTGTGTTGGGATGGAATGATGTTCCCCTCCCCCAACACATCTACTTTAAAGCATCCTTGACCAGTCTGGCAAGCCTCCTCCCAAATCCACTCTTCCCTTTCTTAGACCCGCTCCACCAGTCCCCAGTAGACCTGGCCTCCTAAACTGAGTCCCATGCTCAAGGTACGCAAACCCCTTACTATGGCACCACCCTTCTAACCATTTATTAACCTGGCCAATCCTCCTCGCCTTTTTGAGGTCCTGCCCTGTATCCTGGAGAATTGACAAAAAGACAATCTGTGCTCCAGAGCCCCTAACCACCTCTCCCAGAGCTCTGTAGTCCTTCTTTATATTCTCCGGGCTACTGCTATCTATATCAGTAGCACCTACATGGATCACTAGAAATGGGTAATAGTCAGTGGGACCGACTAGAGCAGGCAGTCTCTCTGCAACATCCCTGATCCCAGCCCCTGGTAGGCAACACACCTCCCTTGAGCCTGGGTCAGGCCAACAGATGGGTGCCTCTGTTCCTTTCAGAGTAGAGCCCCCACCCCTATGACCCGCCGCTTCTTCCCGGCAGCACCAGTAGAGATCTTCTTTAGCAGTGCATCAGCCGGGTGTTCCTGATGCGAGTGTGTTTCCTCATCAGCCCCCTGCAGGACAGCAAAGCGGTTCTGGGTGGGGACAACAGATTTAGGAGGAAGCCCCTTGCTTTTAATTGTCCTCTTCCTCCTTTTTTTGTCGTTTTTTTCTGTTACTGTTTCCCAGCTTCCTGTGTTAGCGGCTCCTTGAGGCCCCTGCACAGTCTGGTCCTGGAGCAAGCAGCGCTGTTTTCCTTCAGCTTCCCTGACACCTTTCAGCCTAGTAACAGCGTCCCGCAGCTCATCCACCTGCTGCAGGAGGACCTCCACCCAGGAGCACAGAGTGCAGCCCTGCCCATTGTGCGCCCTCTCCTCAGGAGAGCAGTGCAGGCACTCTCTACACCCCGAGCACTGCACTGCCGCATCCTGTCTCACTGGCTCTGTCTGCGTGCCTACACTGGCCACCGCTGGGGCAGCCAGAGCAGAGCTCCCAGACAGGACCCTGGTCATATGGTGAGTGCTCATCATCCCACCCCTCTGCCTCCTCGAACTGCCGCGCAAATGGCCTCGAACCTGCCCTGTTTGCCTGCCCTCCCTGTCTCTCGTGCTCCCTGGGGCAGGTTTTTACCTAGTCAGGGTTGCTGCTGCTCTTCCTAGCACCGCCCCCTGTGAGTCAGCTCCTCGCGCCCGCTGAGCTCCCCGCTCCTGGGCAAGTCCTGTCGAGGACTTGAGGCTCCCTCGGTGCCTGTTGCCACTCTGAATTGAAGCTCCGGGACACTGAGCTTCCCCCTGATCTGGTGCTGAAGGCGTCCTCTCTTGAGCTCAAATGTGTGATCAGTGAGCTTAAGCCTACTAGCAGTGTATGAGGGAGGGAGGGGTGCGTGTTAGTGCTGATTCTGGAAAGGTTATGTGCTGTTGGAGATGACCATTCTGCTTGTTTAGGTCTCTTTCTTTCCCTAAGTACAAGACTGAATGAAAGCTTTATGATGCCTAATGTGTCTTGTCCTGCCTCCCTTCCATTTCTAGATCTGTAACAGGTGGCAAGGCTTAGGTGTGTTTGCTCCAATTTGAGTGATGTTTGTCCTGCTTTCTCTTCAAATTTCTGTGTAGGCAAAATTTGTGTCACCCACCACCTAAGCATCCTCTTAAAGCACATATAAATGAAATCTGATGTACAGGGGGAAAGTACATACTAGCTGTTAGTAGGCAAGACCCAAAAGACCTTCAGCATCCCCAGAAGATGCATCAAATAAAACTATTTCCATTATTTACTTAACAGAAAAGCCACCCTTTCACAATAAGCCAAGAGCCATAAAAATGTTTCTGTATTTCTGCAGGAGATTATAATACTTTGTCTTTTAATTCATGTATCAATAAAGGCCTTTAAAGGAGGTGGATCAAATATTTTCAGATGAAACAAAACCATAGAATTGCTTGAATTTTACTGCTCATCAGGAGGCTTAGCTTAAATTAATGGGATACCTTCCCCGAAAGCTTCAAACTGTCGTTGTCGAGACTGCCAAAAATCACACACACACGTATTTTCATTGACTTAGTAGGAAGAAAAAATAGATGGATCCTTTATTCCTACAAATCACTACTTACATACCTTTTCTAGCACACACGTGTCTCTTTAGCCATTGGTTAATATTAGTTACCAACAGCACATTATTGGATGACCCTTTACCACATTCCTAAAGTCCATTGTTTTGCCAAGTTCTTCTTTCGTTGTTAGTTGCTCACCTTATCTGACTCGCTCCTCCAGATGCCTTTTACTTTCCCATTTGGATGCCTTCTGCTTTCCCGCTCGGATGCCTTCGGTGCCTCCTTTCTCGTGGATACACTTTAACATCTTCGAGGCTGAGTTCTAACTTCATGCCTTTAGTCAGGGAATCCATGGGCCTGCTATAGCCCCCCACCACAATTCCCCCTTTTTGTTTTTTGACAAAAAAGGCTGTGTCTATCATCTGCTGCAGGACCCTTCGCAGACAGGATAATAAGCACGGTACCACAAGCATAATACAAAGAAGAACAAATAACATCACAATCCCATCTTTTATCACGGATACAATCCAACCTTCCAGTCCCCAAGAGTTCAACCATTTCCCCAGTCCAAAAAATCCATCATCTTCCTGCCATTTCTGAGCTTGGTCCACCAATTTCTGGATGCTAGCATGAATGGACTGAGAGTGATGTGATAAGTTCATACAACACATTCCATCAAATTCTTGACAACCATGCCCATGTGCTAACAATAAAAAATCAACGGCTGGTCTATTTTGAAAAGTAACGTGTCTTATAGAGTTAACATCTATTGCTAAGGCACTTAAGATTTTTGCTGTCTCATTAGTTTATTTTCCTAACCTGCAAGCAAGCTTATTTAATTACGTCAATGCTCTAGTAGCAGCAACTCCTGGTGTAAAGAAGCTAGTTACAATAATTTCCCCTCTATTCCAGAGATTAACATAATCATTACAATTGGAGTCAAGTGTTGATTGTTTTTGGCGACCTCTGTGTAACTGTGTGTGATTTAAGATCATACTTTTGTCGGTGTAAGCCACGATAGCCATCCCAACGTACATGGACCTCGTCTTGGTTTCCATGAAATACTGGGATACACTTTGTCACCACACAATAAGAACATACTTCTAGGTAATGCTTTTGGTAAGCTATCAATAGTAGTTTCATTAAAACTGAACATCATGAACTATTATTTGCTGTCATATTATGAAACAGAGGACTGTTTGGTTGGGCATCAGTAAAATTGTGATAACACTTCAGGTCCGATCACAGAGACTCTGACCCACTTTAGCCTGATCATGTCATGGCTGTGGTACACCACATTCCTTTCCAGCCAAGCCTCCACCATTGAAGGGCATTCACCGAGCCCACAATATCTATTTCTTCTGGATCTCTCGTTAGGTTGGGCAACGCTTGAACCCAATCAGAAATAGTTGCATTGTTTACTACCCCTTGTACCAGCAGGCCAACTAGACCTGTATGGAAAGGCTGGTCTGCTGTATGTAACGAAGCACAAAAGGTCGTTTGATTCAGTGTCCTGGCTAAGGTCACCCAGATGTTAGAGCTGTTCCACGGCGTCAGTGAGGGTAGAAGCAGATTTCCGTTTGTTGGAGTGTGAATCAAAAACAGGATGCACACACTGAGCAGGAATCCAGTGGGGGCCTCCATCTGTAGAAACGCAAGCATACCCTCTTCCCCAAGTTATTAACCTGAAAAGACCTTCCCAGTTATGATTTTCCAACGACTTTACCATTACCATAACAAGTTCTTTCTCTGGTATCAGATCTGGGCCTACATGGGTTAGTGCAGAAAAATGTCTAATCACTGGGGGGACATTCATGCCCATGTGTAAATCAGAGCTGGATAATGTTAAAACGTTTAAGACAAACAATGCTTTGTTGATTCGTGCATTTGGGATCTCCCCTATCATTCCCCCTTTTTGTTTTTCTAGCATGTTTTTTACAATTTGCTGTGTTCGCTCTATCGCTGCTTGACCTATGTAATTAACACAGCCAGCCACTACTCCAGGCAGCATTTTTTCAGTAAGATTAGTCTGATTTGAAGTCACTTGAACCTTTATAACATGTGGCATGCCGATGAATCCTACACACTATGTAACAGGTCGGAATAATGGGGGATTTAACAAACATGCCCAGTATACTTGTCCATTACCCATGGTCAGACATAATAGAACAGGTATTACAGAGATTTCTGTCATTGTCATTTCTTTCTGTTCTCGAGTTCTAGGGCTTTATGTGTTTCACTGGCAGCCAGTATGGTCCTGTTGCTAGCTGTACACAGCTGTATCCTTGACCCCATGTCAGCAATGGCTCTGGTCTTTTCCACTCTTTATCATGTAGGTCTTGATATAGAACCGGAGGTTTGGGCAAGGAGTTGTCCGTCAGATGTCAAAAACGCTGTATTGCAGGAAGAATCAAAACTAGACAAATTTAAAGAATTTAGTACAAATTGCGCTTTTGCTAACTGCTTGTATGGAGAAAATCCTTGCATTCCCCTTTTATTGTTTTATATATCTACTATCAATACCTGCTTTAGATGACCCTACTTAAACAGGGGATTTGAACTAGATCATATTATCATAGGTACAGTTCTGGTGTCCCCAACATAAAAAGGACATGGAAGTGTTGGAACAAGTCCAGAGGAGGTCATGAGGATAATCAGGGAACTGCAGCACCTCCCGTATGAAGATACGATGAGAAAGTTGGGGTTGTTCAGCCTGGAGAAGAGAAGGCTGCATGGAGACCTCATAGCAGTCTTCCAGTATCTGAAGGGTGCCTATAGGGATGGTGGGGAGGGAATCTTCGTTAGGGACTGTAGTGACAGGACAAGGGGTAACAGGTTCAAACTTCAACAGGGGAAGTTTAGATTGGATATAAGGAAGAAATTCTTTACTGTAAGGGTGGTGAGGCACTGGAATGTGTTGCCCAGGGAAGTTGTGAATGCTCCATTGCTGGCGGTGTTCAAGGCTGGGTTGGACATAGCCTTGGGTGGCATGGTTTAGTGTGAGGTGTCCCTGCCCATGGCAGGGGGTTGGAACTGGATGATCTTAAGGTCCTTTCCAACCCTAACTCTTCTATGATTCTATGATTCCATATCTCCAACATTTGCCAACCACAGGCTGCTTGGCCTGCCCTTCTCGTAATGCAATTGCTTTGTGATAATCTGACACTATGGACTTCAGACATGCAGGGTGACGGTGAAGAGCAGAATAAAGAAGCTCTGCAGGATGTGGAAGATGAAAACCAGTGAGACACAAAGGCCGACAAGAGAACCCATCTCTGACCACCCTTCCCCTTCCCCACAACAATCCTCAGTGTCACTCAGAACCTGTTATACACTGGGGCTCAGAATTTAGGTCCCTGCCCTGTTTAGTTTCTTTTTTGTTTTATTTTATTTTGTTTTGTGTTTCTTTTTTTTGTTTGGGTTTTCTTTTTTTAATACAATTTAAAAGTTCTTTTGCAGAAAGATAATAAAAACTAGACAAATTTAAAGAATTTAGTACAAATTACACTTTTGCTAACTGTTTGTGTGGAGAAAATGCTGGCATTCCCCTTTTTGTTTTTAAAGAAAACGTTTTAGCGTATCATGGGGTCGTTCTACAATGTCTTGACCTGTTGGAGAATGAGGGACACCAGTAACATGAGAAACTCCCCAAGCTTGCAAAAAGGAGGCGACCTTCATCGACACATAAGCAGGGCCATTGTCTGTTTTTATCCTGTGGAACCCCTAAGGTTGCAAAATGCACGTTGCCAATGGCGAATGACGTCCCGGGCAGGTTCACCAGTATGAGCGGTGGCCACAATAGCAGAAGAAAATGCATCTATGGAAACATGCACATATTTCTGCCTGCCAAATTCAGTAACATGTGTAACATCTGTTTGCCAAATCTGTAGGGCTTGTAAACCACAAGGATTAGAACCAAAGTCGGTAGGGACATGCTGAATTTGACAGGGCAGGCAGCGACGATGGCTCATGCTTCACTATTGGAAATGTTAAACTGTCGCTGTAGAGCACGAGAGCCTTGGTGGAAAAATTGATGAGATGCCTGTGCCTGTTGTTTCATATTGGGAACAGGTCCAAGGGCAACCGCAGATACTGGTGCGGCTGCCTTTGCATTACCCCCCACTATAAAACCTGGGAGGGTGGTGTGACTCTTCACATGCATAATATAATAGTGGTGTCTCTGTTTTTGTATTGTTATCCATACTAATTTTAGGATCCCAAACAATTTTTCATTGGACACTTGTCCCAAAACTGCTTTGTCTAATCATTGTACCAACCCAGCTACATAAGCAGAGTCAGTAACAACGTTAACCGAACCAGGAAAATGTTGAAATACCATTGCTATTGCTCTAAGCTCTACTACTTGGGGTGATCCTTCTTGATATTCTATTCAGTGCTGCCAGTGAAAGTTTTCACACAGTAACAGCTTTTCCGGTTCCCACTGAACCATCTGTAAACACCGTTGGCTCTTCCACTGGATGGCTCTCTGATAACAGTGGAGACCATCCCTCATATCAAGGCCTGGCATGGCATGTGTCCCCACCGCTCAATATCTGCTGGATTGCAGCCAACAGCGGAGCTAAAGGTTCTTGGTGGCAAACACAGAGGCCAACCTGGTCTTGCCCATGACTGTGCTAGGAGGCATTTGGTCAACCTCAGTCCTTGCACCTTGTTGTCAATGCAGACTTTCACCTGCTTCATCCAGTAACGAATCGCTACTATGGCAAAGCATATACAGATTTACATTAGCGGTGTGTATACTACAGGGTGCAGCAGCATGTTGAAGATGCTAGTGGCAGTGAAGGACCAGCCAAAGAAATTTCCTACCAGTGGAGTTCTCTCACCCTCTTAATTTGTTCCATTGTCCTCTTTATAACATTATCATTATATTAGAATCTTTGTAGCTTATGCCTTAGCATTTTCTATCAGCTGCTGCAAATTTGCATGCTCTCACATCTGTTTTACAAGTGACAAATCCATACAACGCAAGGTGTAGTTTCTTATTAGCAGCTGGCTAGTAAATACAGGTGGTTTTATACACAAAATCACAGCCTCTAATAATAGCTACTTCACAAGCACATATATTCAAGCTGTTGCTTTTCAGTTGCCCCCAGGTGATGTTTTGCAATCATTTGTTTTTCTCTTCCTCTATCTCATTCTGCTCGGGGTATTCACGGTCAGCTCTTATAGCTGAGGCATCAGGCCCTTCCACTTGTCTGTCCAGCTCATGGCAAGGCTTGACAAACTTTGCAGGCAGCCCCCATGGATCTGTAGGCAGGAGGACACAAATATACCCCCTCCCCCAGGTTATCAGTTCTTGAGAAGAAGAGAGGCTAAAGTGATTCCTTAAAGAGGCATTCTGATGAAAAAGGAATGTGAAGCAGCTGCAGAAGTGAACTGCACAGTGTGAACGGCCAAGGAGTTTCTGTGTCATTGCCCATTTCTTTTTTTTCCTCTGCCACCCTGATGCTGCTTGGGTGGCAGCCGGTAAAGCTTGGGGGTGCGCTACCCCTCTCGCTTTTCCAGTTAGCAGTTCTTGTTTCAGCCGATCTATCTGCTCCTCCAAGTCTTGGGTTCACCCCCAGGTTACCTTAAACACACTAAGCAGGACTCCTCCCCTGCTCCCTGTGTGTTGCGGGCCTCTTTAGGCTTTGTTTGGGGTGTCTCTACCAGCAGCCCCAATACTTCAATAGAACGAGAGGTTTTTTGGTGGGTTTTTTTTCTTCACTCCACGGCTCCTGTGCCCATCCCGGCCATGCCACCGGTGGAGCCCTGGGAGCGGAATCGAGGGCAGCTCCTTTTGAACATGGGTACCAAACTGTTCTTTTATTATTATTTTTATCTTTTTTTCCAAGTCACTCACTCCGCTTTGCCGGCTCCAAACGCCGGCATGCTCGGCAGCAGCCATAAACACCGGGCTGCTCGGCAGCAGCCCTAAACGCCAGCATGCTCAACAGCAGCTGCAGCTGCCAGCCTGCAGAGCAGCAGCCATAAATATCTGCCGGCAGCAGCACTTTTACATTAACCCTTTCTTGCCCAAAATGTTAATCTGTTTCCCATTAAAAACTTTTACACAAACCCAATAACAAACAAAATACACAGAACACCGTCTGCCGTCAACATGCACATGTGCACACACACGCACGAACACACACACGCGCACACACACACACGCATGGGATCCCACAAGCACACTCCACACAACCACAGTATTTGAAACACAAAATCCAGACAATCATTACTCCCGCTACATGGCCCCACGTGCAGAACATGGTGCAACGACCCTGTGAAGATGATCAGGAATCCAGCTCCGAGCAGCACCATCGCAGTGCGAGGTGGCAGGCTCAATCTCAGAGGGCGTCCCCACGGAGGCTCTGCCTCCCCCACATTGCATGAGGCTTGGGCTTTCATACTGACCAAAATGCACACTCATTCCGATGCAGGTGTCCAGCCTACGTCTGAAGAAGTGGCCAGCAGTATCTATAAAGGTCCGCAAGGATTGGTAGAAACACGGGCATACTTATATTTGCCAACCTCTAGTACATGAGTATCACAGAGAGACTATATAAAATGAGTTGTATATCACTGTTCGCCTGACACGTTTGATAAGAGCATATGAGAGACCTTCCCACCGTGGGTCTCAATCTGGCACATACACCACCAGGAAAGCACACAATACATCTGCATCCCCCACCCTTCTCGCTTCTCCCTTTACAGCTGCCAGTTTATCATGAGGATCTGGGGGATATAAATCAGGCTCCTTTTCCAGATCAACAGGCACTGGGTCAAAAGGACTATCCAGGTCAGCATCAGAATTATCAGGTGTCAGAATCTCAGGGGCAGCAGCAGCAGTCTGATGAACGTGCACAGCTCCTCATTAATGTGTTCTGGAGTTTCGGTGTCATCAAGTGCAATTGAAACATTTCCCCCCACAGGTTTCAGGTGATCTGAGAGTAGGCTCTTTCTCAGGATCAACAGGGCCTGGGTCAAAAGGATCATTTTCATCCCCTCCCTCAGTCTTAGCAGCCGCAGCAGCAACTGGCGGAGGTTCTGGAGGGGGGTGGGAGGGAGCACCGGGCTCTGGAACAGGGTAATCTGCTCCTTTCATGTCTTTTTCAGGATTAGAAGGGGTATGAACCAGTGACTCTTTAGGGGACCTGTACTGTCGACAAGCTGTAGCTGGGGCACCCGGACCATGCATCTCATCATCAGAATCTTCCCCCAGTGTCTTTATCTTCTTCCTCCCCTGGGTTTTACCACCAAAATACGGGCTCCCTGGATGGTTCTTTACGCCGCACATCAAGCTGCTCAGCAAGGGTGGGGGCACAGTCACACGGAGAGAAGCTTCATCACCTTCAGTTGGAGGACTCTTAGTTTGAAATCCTTCCCTGCCATGGGTGCCCTCACTTTGATCGTTAAGGGGGGCTGAGGGCTCCGCTTTGTCTTGCTGCTCTTTAAATGATTTTAAAGTCTCAAAGAGCAACCGCCACGTTGTCAGCAATATCTGAGCCTGTTTCTTACTCCATAATAGCATTTTTCGGAGGAGTAGTTCATCTACATTCACCCCCCGCTTTTGTGACATCATTGTCCACATGGTCAATACCACTGATCCCTCTTTACTTAAAGAGGCTCCCCTGTCCCCAGCGGCTCACCTATCCAGGTGTCTTAAGTCAGGCTGACCACACAGTACCTCACTGCTCTCAATGCTATGCTGCGCTCCGTCTCTGTGGCACTCCTCCACCGTTCTTTTTCTTTTTCTTCTCTCTTAAGTTTAAGTTCCAGTCCGATCACGCCTTGGGCGATCACGTCGGGGTCACCAGATGTCGTTGTCGAGACTGCCAAAAATCACACACACACGTATTTTCGGTGACTTAGTAGGAAGAAAAAATAGATAGATCCCTTATTACTACAAACCACTACTTATATACCTTTTCTAGCACACATGTATCTTTTTAGCTATTGGTTAATATTAGTTACCAACAGCACATTATTGGATGACCCTTTACCACATTCCTAAAGTCCATTGTTTTGCCAAGTTCTTCCTTTGTAGTTGGTTACTCCCCTTATCTGACTTGCTCCTCCACATGCCTTCTGCTTTCCCATTTGGATGCCTTCTGCTTTCCCACTCGGATGCCTTCGGTGCCTACTTTCTCGTGGATACACTTTAACATCTTCGAGACCGAGTTCTAACTTCATGCCTTTAGTCAGAGAATCCACGGGCCTACCATAGCTTCCCACAGGGTTCCTTCACAGTATTAAATTTTTCAGTTGCTCAGCCTCTTTGACTGTCATCTGCCTGACAACATGTGTACTTCTGCTGTTAAATAGGTGGACTTGTGCAATATGGAAAAAGACAGCGTGTGGGAGGGGTTCTGAGCTGAGCCTTGGATGGACCCTTTAGGTTTTGTTTTACTTTGATAGTTACCTCCAGGTATTTTCCTAAGATGCATTATATTGAATTCTGAAACCTGCTCCAAGTCATATGGTATATAGACAGAGCTTTTATTTCTTGGTTTGTTTGGGTTTTTTCTTTAATACTTAAAAGCCCTCTAAAATCTGTCTTTAAAAAATCTGCAGTGAAGGATGAATTGGTGGTATGCTATCTAACTGCTGTGAAAAACGTATTCAACTATTTAATTAGAAGTGAATTTATGTTATTATGTTTGTGTTAGTTTATTTCATTACTTCACTTTGAAATTTGGAAGGATCTCTTAATGGTTGTGTTGTGGTTTTTGGTTGCCTTTTTTTTTGGTCTTAAACCAAGATGGTGTAGAGAATATTTAATTCTTATTAAATATAAAACTTACTAAATCTTGCATCATTTTTATTAAAGCTCTTTCTATAGTCACATATGTTTAAGCAAGGCTACATTCTGAAGAGAAACTTATAATCTTTTTTGTCATTAAAGACCAGAAAATGTACTTGCTGCAAACTCCCAAGGAAAACCACTTGATCATTTTGCCTTAAGTTTTCTGGAGGCATAGATATCTGCCCTACAAAATTGCTTCAGGGACATGTTACTGCCCTATTAGCACAGGTGTGAACCACTCTTGTATGTTGGCAATAAAGATGTACTGAATGTTGGCTCCTGAATAAAGAAGCTCATTTTGTTGTTCCTGGCCTCTTACAGTGCAGCAGGGTGAGAAGAAGATGTTTGGAAGATGTTTGAAAGGTCTCCTGGCAGTACAAGTCCATTTACATATTAGACCTATATTCTTGTGCTGCTGATTCCAGATCCGACTGCAGGCTGCTCCTTCTCCAGCTGACCAAGAAAACCTCTACCACCTTTGCAGAAATCAAGTTCCTGGGTTGTACATCTGATCCAAGTGATTTTAGAGCACTGATTAGCAAGCACAGGCTTGCAGAACTTCTAAGCCTTTCTTCTCTGTTGAAAATTGCTGCAACTGTTCCGAACTGAGTCCTCTAAAGGAAAGGAATGCTCTGTACACTGAATGAGAGGTGAATCAATCAGTGCTGGGGACCCCTGCTTCTGTTTGGAAATTGGAAGAGAAAGGGCCTTAAAGTTGGCATTCTGTAGTCACAGGTCCTTATTTAATGTCTTTGGTAGAGGCGCCTTTAAATATGGAAGCACCTTTATTTGGCATTTATGACTATCTTGCACACACTTGTTCTGAATGCTTTATGGGAGAGCCTAATCACCACAGTCACAGTCTCCTGTTGCAGGCAGGGAGTTGTCATGTGGGACCAACTTTCTAACAACAGCCTTCTGGCTTTTTTTATTGCAGTCATGATGTCTAAGTGTTGTATGCTGTCTCACTGTGTATCAGAATGGAAATGGCAGCAGTAGAAGGAAGGCGCACATGTAGGGCACAGGGATTAAACTTGTCTTTGCTTTTCTATTATGCTACAAGGATCCCTGACCAGGTGAAAATGATGTTCCACATGCCTTCCTAATGTATACTAGTACCTCCTTGAAGGACTGAAGGCATCTGATGCACTTTGAGGTAGAAATGATGTTCAAAGCTCACAGATGACCCACTTCACAGAGCCAGCCTTTCTTCTCTGCTGAAAACTACTGCAGCTATTTTGAATTTGGGAGTAGTGCAAGTACTGCAGTAGAGAGGAACAGAAGCAGCGCAGGTGATGGCAGGGAATTTGTTCCAGTGGTGCATTTATTTTCTTGAGGTTTTATTTTTTAAGCAAATGTTATTCAAAATAATACTTCCTGCTATGATCTCAAACCTATGAGATGTGAAGCCAGTCATTTAGGAAGGGTGTTCTCAATCAACTTCTGAGTCAGCTATCAACTCCTCAGTGTAACAAATATGCACGTCAATTGCAGATGCTTTCAATTACAATTTTCTATACACAGACATCCAATCACCCATAATTGCTACCAATAAAGCAGTGGAAATGTAAAGGAAAGACCAGTTTTCACTAGTCATCATGAAAATACAATCCTAAAATGCATGTCAGGGCCATTATACAAAGTGCTTTTTCAAAGCAATTCTATCTGTGCAAGTTCAGCAATAAACAATGCGCTGGATCTGTAGCTGAGTTACATTGAGCTATTTCAGTTGAAGCAAAGTCAATGATTTACTGCAGCTGAGGATATGACCCAATATTCTTTCTTATAGTATAGCTATTTGAGGCTTGGGATGTTAACAAAATACCATCTTTAATGAGGTATGCCTACAGAATATTTAACATTTAGAATATGGAAACGCTTGCTGTCTCTTATACAGAGATTTGGCTACAGGGGAAATCATTATCCTATTTATAAAATGGTGATTGCTGTTAAAATCTAAGTTGTATTTTAATGTTCTAATTTAGCTGATCCCAGCCTCCACTGAGAGTTGCAGCTTCAAAAAGCAGTTCAGGATAGTTTGGTTTAGCAGAGAAAGGTGGTTGCCTTCCTTTTTCTCCATAACAAAATAAGGGATTGTTTGTTGAATTGCATCAGTAGGTGCTTCATCTTAAGAATGAAATAGCCAATGTCTTGGCTAGAGGAGGTCCTCCTCCTTTCTCAGGTGCTGATTAAATGTTATATGTCATTTGCAGGTAGGACCTTCAGACCGTCTCGAGAGCGCATCTGTGGTGTCAAATGATGTGCTACATTTACCAAATGCATTCCAGCTGGAGATCAAAAATCTGCCTGCCAGCAGATGAATATGCAGGTCTTTTATTGCAGCATACATCTCCAGCCTCTAAACTACTGCAAAGTATGCACCAGTAAGGCAAAGGCAATGCTACTGGAGGCATAGTGCTGCCATATGCTGCGCTGTCTTCACTTTAAAGGATCAGCTCAGGATTTTCATTGGAACAGGACTAAAGAAGCTCTTGCCAGTGCTCGGGTATTCTGCTGCTCCATGCCAGACATAATGCCTTGTAATTATTGTTGGAAGAACTGCTTATGAAAAAGGAGCAGTTGGTGGAAATTCAGTTTAAAAAAGTTAATAAAGTGGCTGTCCAAACTTCTTCTTTTTCTATTTTTTTTCTATTTGTTTTAATTTCTCCATAGTCTGAAGCACCAATAGTATCGGTAGTAACGAGGAATTACTACCCTAAGCTCTTGGGTTTGGAATTGACTTTTTCCACAAAAATGATAATGGCAAACATCACTGATTTTTTTTTTATCATTTCCTTTTTTAGTAGAAATTATTTTATATTCATTAGATTCATTATGTCAAAGCCCTATTCCTTGAGTCTATTTCCTTTCAACCTCTGAGCTTTTAGACTTTTAATGCAAAAATCTATTTGGGTTTTGTTGTTGTTGTTGACTCCTGTTGACACTTCATAGCAGCTGGTGAATTTTTGTAGCTTCTGAGAATGTGCTGTTGGAAGTAGCTGGTCTTTTACTCATTCCAAAGTCCTGTTACTCACTATGCAGACAATGCAGTGCCACCTCTCCAAATGTTTTTCTTACTCAACATGTTTTGAATGTGAAGATTTTCTTAGGAAATAGTTTCTTCTGTCATTCTGAATTATTCCACAAATTGACAATCATTTATTACATCTTCGTGCTTCTGTACTCCCAGGTATGCTGCGGACTGGGCCACAGAGCTCTAACAATACCACTGTAGTTGAGCCAGTACAATTTGTGTTGGCAGGAATGCTGTGAGGGAGCTGAGGACATGCTTTCAAATGTAAATCCTTTAGAGCCTGTAGTGCTGCTGTTTGGTAGCTGTGCTTATCTGTTCTGTCAGTGCTGAAATGTAAACATTCTTTGCTCTTCTGCTTTTGTGTGGTGAAGTAATTGCTCTCTGTCTTGGAGTTTTTACCCTTCTCATATGCCTTTAACAACAGAACATAGGGGAAACAACCAATCTGACTTGCTGCATGCAGCTTTCCTCATTTTAGACAGTTAATTATTTTTGGGTGGCAGGTGCTATGCGAGTACTTTAGGGAATGCAATGCACGGCAAGCAGAGCCACTGTGGAATTTTTTAATGAGGAGGTCTTAGGAGCTCTAATTCAGCATGAATCACTTCTGCTTTGGATTCTGCACTGTGCTTTTTGGGGCCTGCCACCCACCCCAGAGTTCCAGCAGCATCCAGAGGCCCCAGCTGAATTCAGAACTCTCTGCAGGGAGGCTAGGAAATGCACAGAAGTCACTGACCTCAGGAAACTAAAATCTTAGTTGACAAAACAGAGGGGGGAAGGATGTTCCAATTGAAGTACTGTGAACTGATGTGCAAAGAGAAAAATACTTCAGAAAGTGCCTATGACACTTAGGAGCACGTTTTCTTCAGGAGAAGTATAGGCTGATTTCCAAACTGGAGCTGGTCGGTCACGAAAGCTCTCTTGATGAAAATTGGCTTAACACACAGCTTAACTTTTGTCTGAGTTAGACTGAAGCTTGTCTGGCTGGATGTGGCTAGTTTGAGAAAGGGCAAAGCTAGCCTGGCATCAGGGAATTTTGCTGCCCAGGTCGGCCCAGGTCACATTGAGTGTGACACTGCA
Source organism: Ara ararauna (assembly GCA_028858755.1). Lineage (NCBI taxonomy): Eukaryota > Metazoa > Chordata > Aves > Psittaciformes > Psittacidae > Ara > Ara ararauna. The sequence continues at coordinate 63,007,857 of CM054376.1, read as the reverse complement.
AAATAGTAATTTCTAATTTTTTCTATATTACCTTATATTACCTTTCTCATGAAGTAATTTTCCTAGCAGTGGCTTATGTTAAAGCTGCTTAGATTTATCATGAAGTAGAGAGACAAGTCGCGAGAAGATGCTGACAGTGTCATCTTGGAAATACAGCTTCTCTTGATCCCTAATTTATGTAATGCTCACTGGTATGTGAGCTGTATGTACTCATTGTATGCTTGTGTGCTAGGTGTCCTGTGTTCTGCTGGGTAACATGTTTCTGTCACTAATGTGGTTAAATATAAACTTCCTTACGAATACACCGAAAAGCACTGTCAGACCTCAGTAGTGTCACGTAAGAAGAGTTGATGCTTAAATATTTACTACTTCACCTGGTTTGAGATAGTTGCAAATTATAAAGGCACTACAAGCTCAGTTGTTCTTATTAAGGGGAATAAGGGGATCATTGCTTAATGAAATGAAAGCTCCATGTACTTTTTAATTCATGTCTGAAGTCCAGGCCTCCTTATGGCTGCTGTAGAAATCAGCAGTGTTTAGTGAGGTTTCAGACAGGTACAATAATTTCTCTCTGTGTCTATCCACTGCTCTATTAAGTATAAGCCCTACATTATAAATGTATAAAATTATACATTATAACCATTAGGACTTTTGTATGTCTTTTGATACCATTCATGCACAGTCTTAGCATAGCAAGTTGTTTTGAAATCTGAAGTTCATAGTCAGGTTCCTTGGGAAACTTAGTTAAGCATCAAATCTGTTATGATTGCTGAGCCTGGGCATGTTTAATGCTCTAGGTTTTTAATGCCAACAATTGGCATGCAAGGAGACAGAGTAAAGAAATAGTTATAGAAGTGCAGTGGGGCTGTTCATATGCAATGTCATTTGCAGTTATACTACTTCATATTTGTTAAATACGTTTAAAAAGAATCTACACTAATTTGTAATATGATCTAGATGGTTCAGAAAAACTCAGATTTGGGATAGTAAGGGTGTTGCAGTTGTGGTGATCTGGGAATATAAGCAAGACGAAGCTCTGTTGGAAGAGCAGTACTGGATATAACTGGAGAGAAAGCAGACAAGCTTTTGAGCGCACAAAACCTTTCAGGTCAGAAACAGCTGTAAACCAGTACTACCTTGTTGATAGTTAGGGTTTTATTTCTGGTTTGCTTTGTTTTTCAGCTAAGGTTATATTTAAGTTGTCATGCGAGGTTTTTAAGCTAGGTTATGTAAAGGTTGGGGCATGGTTCACAAGTAGTTCAACAAGGTTCAACAAGGTAAAAGCCTTGTTTCACCTCACTCTTCCCTCTATGCTTGCTGCAAGTCTATATCACTATTTTTCTCTCTGATAAACTAAATGTCTGCCCCCTCTCAATGTAAAATAAATATATCTGCAACAGTCACCCCCTGGAGCATGCTGTTTTGTGAGTTGTTAAATTAGCTTCTCCATCTGACCTGAGACTTGGGCCTTATTTATAAATGTGAGCTTTTGCTCTGATTTCATGGAATCATTGCTGCCATGGAAGGAAAAACAATGCCATGTTAAAGGGCTTGTTTGGCATCTACACTTCGCTATATACTGTCACTTTAATATGCTCAGGGGTTCGTTCAGCAAACTTTGTATGTTAATGGTGGGTACCCTCAAGAAGTACAGATGTGAAGTTGAATTCTGCTTTCAGTATCACCCCTGCCTTGCCCTCCCTGCAGACAGACTCATTCACATGTACTGTAAGCATTTCTAGTATTCTGGATTTCCTTTTTTTACATCAGAGAGAACATTTCTAATGCTGTGACAGTAAAAGCTATTCAGATAGTGACATGATCATGTAAGTTAAAAGGCTGTTTTCTTTCACTGCCGTGATGTTGCTCGTTATCTTGGCCACAGACATAAGTAATTTCTCTTGAAAAACCTTAGGTTGTTTTCTTGTGGCAAACATTTCTTGTAAAGAGACAGATTCGACTTTTAACGTAATTTTCCATGAAATAATATCAAGACTAATGAAATTATTTAAAAGTGTAATTTAGTTCAGAATAAGCTTTATGCAACTAGTAACTTGTTAGTAAAATACACAAAAGCGAGTTCAGCAGGCCTTTATTAAGGCATGCTGAATCTGAGAATAATTATCATAATTGACTGGGCTAAACAATACATGTAAGAAAAACCTATTTTCTTCTGATTATCTGTGCCTCCTTGCTTTGGCTGGATCCCCAACATAGATCATGAGTTTAATTAGGATGTTAGCCCTAGTGTGATGGAGCCACATCTTCTTTCCAGACCTTGCAGCAATTTGAAGATAGAGCTTAAAAATGGTTAAAAGAACACTAGTGGCAAGATCTCATTATTTAACAATGAATGAAAGGCAGGAAAAGAGGCGAGGAGGACTCAGCCAAATAGGGCATCTGGTCTTCTGTATTCTTATATGTAGAAATATACTGAGCATATTTTCAACTCTACTTTCTGTTGTACAAGGTGCTTTGCTGCTTGGCCAAGGTAATGTGGCTAAGAGGGGAGTGTCATCTCTGGTGTCAGAATTCTCTAATCTGACTGTTTTGAACACCTAAGATTGGAGTGCTGTTTATCTATAGTATTGCTAAAGGTTTTAATTGTCTGCAGAGTATCTTTTGCAGCTTAAGATTTAAGTGCAAAGAAATAGTGTTGATCTTGCTGTACTGTTGTTATGTAACTGTTTAGATATCATGCTTCAGTGGTACGCTCTTGGGCTTAAGTTTTCTAATGTTCATGCCTGGATTTGGAAATTAGAATCTGATGTCTGGCCTTCAATGAGTACAGGCTTTTCCATTACTCCTGTTTGTTTTCATTACCGTGTAGACATGGCACATGTGGCACAGACTACTGTTTTGCTAAGGCAAGCGGCGATTGCAGCAGTGAGCAATCCCAGAGGAGATGTGGAAGTGGCAGGGCTGCGAAGTGCTGTTAGAGGAAAAACTGCTGTTTCCAGGAATGTGGGAGGAGAGCATGGGTGCTGGGACTTGTCTGCTTTTTTCTCCTTCTCATCATGCCCAACCACGTATGGTGGGCTGGCACACTGGGGAAAAGGACATGTCTCCATCTTGACATAGATTCAATGGACTATTCCCTCTCATACAAAAAAGGCAAGGAGGAGTGAGGGAGGACAGAATAGCTTGCTGTGAGTCACCACTGGTAAGGGACTTCTGGAAGAAGGAGCGGCGTATGACAGGGAGTGGGGCACGCCAGTAATAGCATTTTTAGCAGTTGCTTTGCCCAAACCAAATTCAGCTGCATCTGAAATTGCTCCAAGCTGGCAACAGGACAAGGGGTAACAGGTTCAAACTTAAACAGGGGAAGTTTAGATTGGATATGAGGAAGAAATTCTTTACTGTAAGGGTAGTGAGGCACTGGAATGGGTTGCCCAGGGAAGTTGTGAATGCTCCATCGCTGACAGTGTTCAAGGCCGGGTTGGACAGAGCCTTGGGTGGCATGGTTTAGTGTGAGGTGTCCCTGCCCATGGCAGGGGGGTTGGAACTAGATGATCTTAAGGTCTTTTCCAACCCTAGCTATTCTATGATTCTATGATTCCTATAACCAACTTGAAAATTATGACAACATTGAAGTGTGTAAAGGCTATTGCTATTCTTAGGAAACTTCATGTCTCCTTTGCTGTTATCTGTTTTGACTTGTTACTATAAAAATGTCACTATAACTTATAAAATAACCCCTCCCCTCCTCTCAAACTTGGTAACTTCTTGTTTTCTGTGCTAAATTTATGCATACCCAGTGCGTGCTTGTATGAAAGAGATATTTCTCTGAACAACTGCTGGAACTTCTGTTGTTAATTGCAAGCGTTTATGACAGTGCAGATGGGAAAGCCCTATTGAGGATAGGCACCATTCTGTGTTCATTGCTGTACAAGCAGAGGAGAAAAAAGCCTGGTTTAGCAGAGCCAAAAATTCTGCAAGCATCACCTTGTATATGTTTTCAGTGATAAGTCTGCAATTCAATTCGTGGTGCTAACCTTTTAAAGCTCTGCAGTAATTTGTACATGTGTTTCTTGCACAGCCCTGGTATAACACGTGGTATATGACCATTATAGTCAATGGATATGCAAGCATGGCAGATAAGAATATTTTTATTGGTAGGGACCAGTTCTAAAATTTAAATCCAGATCCACCACTTATTTCTCTAGAGCCTTTCTAAAGGATCTCCAACTTCTTTTGTGGGCGGGGGAGTGAGCAAGCAACTGAGTAGTTGCCTCTGTTGCTGGCTGGGGTTAAACCATGACAGGTGGAGTGGGCTGGATAAACAACTTGTCCTTAAAACCTCAAGGGGATCTTGATAGGCTTTAACTACTTTGGTAGAAGCAGAATATTTTCTTTGAGATTTTCTCTTCTTGAGGTATTTTAATGTAAAATAAAGAGGTTTACATGCAAAATGTAGCATTATCTTTTAGAACAATTTTTTTTTAGCATTTTCATGTATTTTGAGACAGTAACATCCAAATGGTATTTGAATATAAATCAAGTTGCAGCAAAAAAAAAAAAAAAAAAAAAAAAAGGAATCTGCTAGGTTACTGTATACACAGTTTTTCACATTGTTTGTGACTTCATCCTCATATTCGAACGAACTGAACTATTTCATAGCAGAACAAAATCTTAGCTCAGTGGGGATCAAAAGGAAGCCAGAGAGGGCTATATTAAATTATGAATGAAATGAAATAATTTTATTCACTGAAAGCAGTTTACAGCCATAGTGAGATGAAATGTGATGAATTTTTAAGCCTTTATTATCACTTAAACATTCAGAAGCCCTGGGCATCTATTTTTCATTTCCTTGTAGTGGGGTAAAAAGGTTGTGTCAAAACTAAGGCTGCTGCCAGACATACATACCGGGTTCTGTCAGAAACTAGAAAAAAAGAAAACAACCCAAAGTTTGCTATTTTTGTCTGACTCAAGTGGCAACTCCTGATTGAGTGCAAAAGGGAAGGAATATGGCTAACAGGATAATTCGTAAAAGGCGGCTCATGTAGTTGAGGTGTCCTTAAACTTCAGGCACACTCTCTGAGGTATGAACTCGTATGTCTTCCATATTTTGAGTTGCTATGAGAACTAATGGAATATTTTTGACTTTTATATTTAATATAAAAATATAAAATAATATATAAATACATTATATATACTATATATAATATACAATATATAATATTATATCTAGAATAAATATATGTATAAAAATATAAAAATATATTTATATATCTTTAACCTTTAAAATCTCATCAGGCTAATGTGATTTGTATACTTGGTGAGTGCATTTCATCTACATTTATGTTAACTGCCAAAATGTAAACTGTGTAAAGAACTGGAATGTCATGTTCTAACCTCCTAGATAAATCATTGTCATTTCAGTTATCATCATGGGAATATCATTAATAAGTCTCTGGGAAACTGTTTTGACTTTGGTACTAGGCGGATTTGGGCTTTAAGAATAAGTGATTAAGAAACCAAGGCTTTTAGTCTCACTTGTTGCAGAGTGAAGAGAAAAGGAAAAATTAAATATGTTTACTTTTTTGAAAAACTGTGTTAGAATTGGAGTAAAACTAAACAAATGGAGGAGCCGCTAACCCAGGAAGCTGGGAAACAGTAACAGAAAAAAACGACAAAAAAAGGAGGAAGAGGACAATTAAAAGCAAGGGGCTTCCTCCTAAATCTGTTGTCTCCACCCAGAACCGCTTTGCTGTCCTGCAGGGGGCTGCTGAGGAACCACACTTGCATCAGGAACACCCGGCTGATGCACCGCTAAAGAAGATCTCTACTGGTGCTGCCAGGAAGAAGCGGCGGGTCACAGTGGTGGGGGCTCTACTCTGAAAGGAACAGAGGCACCCATCTGTTGGCCTGACCCAGGCTCAAGGGAGGTGTGTTGCCTACCAGGGGCGTGGATCAGGGATGTTGCAGAGAGACTGCCTGCTCTAGTCGGTCCCACTGACTATTACCCACTTCTAGTGATCCATGTGGGTGCTACTGATATAGATAGCAGTAGCCCGGAGAATATAAAGAAGGACTACAGAGCTCTGGGAGAGGTGGTTAGGGCCTCTGGAGCACAGATTGTCTTTTCGTCAATTCTCCAGGATACAGGGCAGGACCTCAAAAAGGCGAGGAGGATTGGCCAGGTTAATAAATGGTTAGAAGGGTGGTGCCATAGTAAGGGATTTGGGTACCTTGAACATGGGACTCAATTTAGGAGGCCAGGTCTACGGGGGGCTGGTGGAGCTGGTCTGACAAAGAAAGGAAAGAGTGGATTTGGGCTGAGGCTTGCCAGACTGGTCAAGGATGCTTTAAAGTATATGTGTTGGGGGAGGGGGGCATCATTCCATCCCAACACACCCAGTCAGTTGCCAGCACCTATAATAAACATTCAGAGCAATGTAGAGATATTGCAGCTGCTCCAGCCAATGAGCCGGCTTCAATTGGAGCTCGGCTCAGATGTCTCTATACAAACAAGCATGGGGAACAAACAAGAGGAATTAGAGATGTATGCATGTCTACGGGGGTATGATATCATAGGCATCACAGAAACATGGTGGGATGGCTCCTGTGACTGGAGTGTTGGAATGGAAGGTTACAGGCTCTTTAGAAAAGAGAGGCCCTGTAGGCGGGGAGGGGGAGTTGCTATTTGTGTTAGAGATAGGCTGGAGAGTATGGAACTGTGCCTGGGGACAGGTGAGCAGTCGACAGAGAGTTTGTGGGTCAGGGTTAAAGGGAGAACAGCGATGGGAGACATTATTGTGGGGATCTGTTACAGACCGCCTGACCAAGAGGACTCTGTGGATGAAGCGCTCTATAGACAGGTAGGAACAGCCTCACGCTCGCAGGCCCTTTTTCTTGTGGGGGACTTCAACCACCCTGATATCTGTCGGAGGGATGGTACGGCATGGCACAAGCAATCCAGGAAGTTCCTCGATTGTGTGGAGGACAGCTTCCTTCTGCAAGTAATAGAGGAGCTGAAAAGGAGAGGTGCCATGCTTGACCTCGTCCTCACCAACAGGGAAGGGCTGGTTGGAAATGTGATGCTCCAGGGCAGCCTTGATTGCAGCGATCATGAGATGGTGGAATTCGAGATCCTCAGGACAGTGAGAAGAGCGTGCAGCAAGCTCACTGCCCTGGACTTCAAGAGAGCAGACTTTGGCCTCTTCAGGAACCTGCTCAGTAAGATTCCATGGGATATAGCCCTAGAGGGCAGGGGGGCCCAAGACTGTTGGTTGATATTCAAGGATCACCTGCTGCAAGCTGAGGAGTGATGCATCCCTACCAGAAGGAAGTGCAGCAGGAGGGCCAGGAGACCTCCTTGGATGGATAAGGAGCTGCTGAGGAAAATTCAAAGGAAAAAAGAGGCTTATGAAAGGTGGAAGCAAGGACAGGCGGCCTGGGAGGAATACAGGGATGTTTTCCGGGAAGTTGGGACCAGGTTAGGAAAGCTAAGGCCCACTTAGAATTAAACTTGTCTAGGGCTGTTGAGGATAACATAAGGATGTTTCGTTTAAAAAATAGGACACAGCTCTTAAAGAAAAGTTCAGCACACCAGTGCTATTGCTTTCCTGCGTTACAGCCCTGCCCTACTCAGGCAGCCAAGTTACAACTCAGATCTGATTGGGATACATTGATCTATGTCAGAAGTACAGGGCAAATATTTGTTTGAACAAAGTACAGTAGCTCAATGCATATTGAGTTCAGAATTCTTATTTCAGCTTAACTGTCCATCCTTTCATAGCTGAAATTGACATTCCCATAAAAGATCGGGGTTTTTTTGTTTTGTTTTGTTTTTTCAGGTTGGTTCAAAATTTATCTCCCGCCACAAACTGGTGCTAGCTTGTGTTAGACCTTACTTCAGAGCCATGTTCCTCTCAGAAATGGCTGAAGCCAAGCAGACGGTGATTGAGATCAGGGACTTTGATGGTGATGCAATAGAAGACCTAGTGAAGTTTGCATACTCCTCCCGGCTTACTCTGACGGTGGATAATGTCCAGTCTCTCCTGTACGCTGCTTGCACTCTGCAGGTTGAACTGGTAGCAAAGGCGTGCTGTGAATACATGAAGCTGCACTTCCATCCCTCCAACGGCCTGGCAGTCAGGGCATTTGCAGAGAGCCACAACCGCATTGACTTGATGGAAATGGCAGATCAGTACGCTTGCCAACATTTCACAGAGGTGGTGGAGTGCGAAGACTTTGTGAGTGTGTCACCACAACACCTCCATAAGCTCCTGTCCTCCAGTGACCTGAATATTGAAAATGAAAAGCAAGTTTACAATGCTGCTATCAAGTGGCTGCTATCCAATCCACAGCATCATGCTACATGGCTGGACGTAATACTTGCCCAGGTAGGGCAGACCAAGGTTCCTGGTGTCTGTCTCATCACTGTTTTAGATTTGTAGTCAACTGTTTGTACTTAGGTAGATCCCAAGATTAAATATGTTCCTCCCAGTGGGTGACTCATCTGGTATTTACAGCTGTGAATTGACAGTGGAAGCAAGTAAAATCTCTTGACTATCTGGAAGAAGCTTTATTCTCCAGTTTCTGTAGAGAAGAGTATTTGCTTTATGCTCATGGCTGAGAGGTGGGGAGCCAACAAAAAGCTGAATCTTTGTTAGAGCAGAAACTCTTTAGATTTACACATGGTGGAGAGCAAAGCCATCACTTCACTTGGTTTGATACTACTGCAGCCTGAAATACTCACTTCCCTTGCTGGTAAGAATTGGCACTTGAAAAAGGAGAGCAAAGCTGTTGAGGAGGTTTTTTATATAGCTAGGAAAGTAAAGCTGTAATGGAGATGTGTCATATCAAGTTGTGCTACTTTTAGAATATTCCATATATTTAATTAACAAAAGACCAAGATGTGTTAGCCCTGTGAGCAGCCTAGGAAACATATCTAGACCCTTCTGTATTCAGTAGACTAGCACTAGTTGTTACCTGTAGGATCCGAAAGGAGTTGGCAGTTTAATCATCTAGACTTGATACGAGTCCGCGTCTTCTGAAGGAAACACAGGTATCAAAAGGTCACTCAGCTGAACTTATATAAACTCCCTCAGTTATTCAAACTGTATATGTGCTAGTTACGGGAGTTTAAAAAACAGTATTTGAGACAGGTATGGAAAGCTGTGCTGGGGAAGAGGGAGGTACATGCTATGTGTTGCAAAATGTGCTATGATCTTAGTAGGTAAGATCAACTGTGCTGTTTCAGGTGTCACTGAACTCCAACTGGAGCATTTTGCATTTGGCAGAATTGCTACTATTGATGTCATCTGAGCAATGAGAGGTCTACTCACATACTGTTGTCATTGTCTTCATGCATCATTTTTCACATTTCCTGGTAAAAAGATCACAGCTGTATATTAACTGTCTCCCAAAGCCTTTCAGTTTCATTGAGACAAGTGTAAGATTTTTTGTACAAAAACCCCTTCTTTAGTACACTGTAATTAAATTCACAGGCAATGTAATTTTAGATTTAAAAAATTAACAATTTTTATTACCCAATTATGGTAGCAGAAGGGATTTACAGCTTTATTCTAGTAATGAAAACCAGGGCCTAGAACAAAGCAATGAAAAGTAAGCCCCTTCATGTAAATATGGGTTATTTCCCAGAGTATATGGAGCCATCAGTTGATCTGAACATTACTGCTAGGGGAAAACATAACTGAGTTTCTTGACAGTTATTATCCACATCATAATCAGCCTTACAGGTTTTGCTGTTATAATGAGGCTCTGCATTTGTCAGCCTTGAGTTCTTACCATATCACTAACCTCACAAGTCTGTTAACAGGGCTGTGGTGGTGCTTTTAATCAGCCTAAAAGAAGCTGGGCCAAAGTAAATGAAGAAGTGGCACTGAAAGCACCTGGGCAAGGAAGAATTGGTACAGACACTTGCTGACTTGAAGACAGGGACACTTGCCAGCCATATAACAGCACTATCCTGCTGCTCTGAGAAGCACCGCAGATACTGGACTTCTTCACCATTGCTTCTGGGCTGACTGGTAGCTGCTTGACAGCATTGACTCCAAACCTTAGGAAGTCAGATGGTGGTTTACTTCAGTTCCCCCTACTAACACACATCCCGCCTTTGTGGCTGATTGTACTTCGTAGTCCTCACTGTTTCTTTCACATGATAATGTGAAGATAAATGAAAGGTTTGCTGAAATAAATGGAAAGGAAAAAGGACATTTCAAGGCTGTCTTGGAGAAGCTGACCTTATTTCAGATCTGCCCTGTCACTGGGGATTGCTCTGGGCCATAAATACCTGTAGTTGCACCCTGAAAGACCCTTCCATTCCTCCACCTGGTCACCAGCTCTCTTCTGGGAAACTACAGGAAAGAAAGAGAAACAAAAATTAGCTCTCAAGGTGGTTTTTTGTTTGGTTTTGTTTTTTAAATCCTGTAGTCAAGTCCACACCAGAGAGAGGTGTTACTATACCAGCAATACCTCCTGGATAGAAACTTAGTTCATGCTGATGTTTCCTTTTTGACTTGCCACCCACAGAAAATGAACCACTCTAGCAAAAGACCTCTTTTCCTGGCATAGCAATGAGCTGGAAATCCATACCCTCTGCAGACTAATGTGACATGGCTATCGTGGTAAAGTCACAGGTACTCCTGCATCGCGCCAGGCAGGTGCCTGGGCCACGGGACAGTTCTCCACTGCTGCTTAAATGCAAATGGTTGTAGGAAACATTTGTCACTAAAAAAGAACTGTTCATATCTCTGTTACTCTGGGAAAAAATATGAAAACCTCCCTTTTTAGTGAAGTGTGTGGGGCTGCCAGCTGGCTCAGAAGCTCCATCTGTTATGCGTGTGTCACTGTAAATGGTGAGCCTCAGTCAGTTCAGCCAGTTACTGCAACTGTGTTCATTTCTGTTAGGTACGGCTGCCTCTCTTGCCCATTTGTTTCCTTATGGGTGTTGTGGCAAAGGAAGAGATTGTCAAGCAGAATCTAAAATGTAGGGATTTGCTGGATGAAGCAAGAAACTACCACCTTCGCCTGAGCAGCAGGGCAGTGCCAGACTTTGAGTACTCCATTCGCACAACACCAAGGAAGCAGACTGCTGGTAATTAAATGTGTGTCTGATTATCCAGTAGGAAGTGGTATGGAGAAGAGGCAGCACATCTGTGCAGGGTTAGCTGGCTTGGTATAAATGATTGTTAATGACTTAATGCAAAATTGAGAAAGCCATTGGTTACCTCCCTGGTAATTAGGTAATGTGCTGCATTTTCCTAGCAGTACGTTAGCAGTCATTTTCTTTGTTTAAATCATTATTTATCCTAATTGGCTCTATCTGCATTAAAGCCAGAACTGTTAAGTATGGTATGATGAGGCAGTATGCTCAAAACTATGCTGAAAACAACAGATGCTTACCCTTTGGTGTGAAAAGGTTGAGCTAACTATTAAACTCTTGGGCTAACCTACATCAAAAGCAAGTGATGAATATTAGCCTGCAAATCCTAATCGTTATGTTTAACAAAATCTGTTTATCTCTCTAAGCAAAATCACAAAAAGCATATTTAAAATATGCATTGGTTTTGCAAGAGCACAGATAGTTAATTGGCATAGCAGAATGCCAAGCAAAGTCCAAAATCCAGCATCCAGGTAAGGAGGGCAGCCATGCCCCTTGAAGTGAAATGCAGCTTCTCCCAAACTACGTAATTTTCAATTCACTCTGCTCTACAACTTTATCCCCCTTCTTCCTGCTAGTTTTCTGGAATCCTGTTTTGTCTTCTTCAGGTGTGCTGTTCTGTGTTGGTGGTAGAGGTGGATCAGGCGACCCATTTTGCAGCACTGAATGCTACTCTATCTGTAAGAACAGCTGGTTCTTCGGCCCCGAAATGAACAGCAGGAGAAGACACGTGGGTGTGATCTCTGTGGGAGGTCAGTAACCCCATTCAGCAACCGTGATCAAAAGGCACATGTTTGGTGGAATTGGTACTTTTACTACTTTACTTGTTTAACTTGAATATTCCTGAATTTAGTAAAGCTTCTTCCCATTAGGAGGTTTGAATTTGGAAACAATCTGAGAGCAGGCTTACTGAAAAAAGCATTAGTGCAAACTGAGAGAGCTGGGGTTGTTCAGCGTGGAGAGGGCTCCAGGCAGACCTTATTGCAGCCTTTCAGTCCCTAAAGGGGACTTATAAGAAAGATGGGGGTGGGCTTCATAGTAGGGCCTGGAGCAATAGGACAAGGGGTCCTATTTTTAAATAAACTGAGGGCAGATGGATATTTTTTACAATGAAGGTGGTGAAAGACTGGAACAGGTTGTCCTGAGAGGTAGTAGATGCTCCATCCCTGGAGCAAGGTCAGGCTGGATGAGGCTTTCTGAGCAACCTGATCTAGTTGAAGATGTCTCTGCCCATGGAAGGGGGGTTGGAACTAGATGATCTTAAGGTCCTTCCCAACCCTAACTATTCTGTGATTCTATGATTCTGTGTTCCTGCTCATTGCAGGAGGGTTGGACTAGGTGACCTTCAAAGGTGCCTTCTGACTCAAACTAGTCTGTGATTCTATGAACTGTATACAGCCTCTTGCCTTAATATGTGATTTATTTTTATTAATCCATTTACAAAGAGATAGCCTTTCACAGCAGAGTTACCCAGAACTTGCTAGTGCCCACATTAGCTCCCTTCATACTTAAATCTATACAGGCAAGTCACTAAGACCATAACTCTTCCAAGGAGAGACCTCCCTTTATTTTCGGGTCTGCATCTTCTGAAACCAGATCCATGAAGTCCAGGGCAGCTTAGCACCCATGATCATAGAATCCTAGAATGGTTTGGGTTGGAAGGTAGTGAAATAATAAGAATAAACTAGCGGGGTGTATTCTTGTGCAGAATTTGGGTTGGAAACCTTAAAAATCATCCAGTTCCAGCCCCCTGCCATGGGCAGGAACACCTTCCACTAGACCAGGTTGCTCCAAGCCCCGTCCAACCTGGCCTTGAACACTGCCAGGGATGGGACAGCCACAGCTTCTCTGGGCAACCTGTGCCAGTGCCTCACCACCCTCACAGTGAAGAATTTTTTCCTAATATCTAATCTAAATCTCCCCTCTTTCAGTTTAAAGTAATTTTCCCTCGTCCAGTCACTACATGCCCTTGTAAAAAGTCCCTTTCCAGCATTTTTGTAGGCCCCCTTTAGATAGTGGAAGCTGCTCTAAGGTCTCCCCCCGAGCCTTCTCCAGGCTGAACAAGCCCAGCTCAGCCTGTCTTCATAGGAGAGCTGGAAATGAACACTTCGGAAGCATGGAAGTATTCGATCCTCTCACAAACAAATGGATGATGAAGACATCAATGAACACGAAGAGGTACGTGTCCCGTGATCCAAAATTTTGAGCCCTAGTCTGTGACAGATGACTTTTTGCTGATGCTGAAAAGAATCATGTCTGTCCTGCGTTTTTGTTTCCAAACTTTGCTATTTTTAGGATTCTTGGTTTTTTTTCTTATTCTGGGGCTTCATGCTAATACACAGCTTGATTTACTAGCTGTAAAGCAAACACTAATCTGCATCACACGTGCATCTATCCCATATTTGCACAAACACAAAGCTGTGCGTAACATACTGTAAATATTTCGGTGCAAAACTGCACAATCCCTGGCTGGTAGCAGTGATTATGTTTCTGCTCCGGCTTTCCTTTATTGCTCTATTTTCCTTTTCTGTTTTCCTTTTCTTGGGGCACTGGCTTTTGGAGCACTGAGCTCTTCGTAGTCCAGTTGTGCTTACATTCTGATAGCTAGGGCCTTTCTGCTATGCCCGATAAAGAACTCCAAACTGACTAACTGGTTCTGTGGGGGTTTTTTGCTCTTCTTAAGAAAGAGCAAGACAAGTGCCAGCAGAGCATGCACAGTGAAATACTTCATGCCCAGGGAACAAATAGCTGCCTATGCTTTTGCCGCAGAAGGCCAGAAGAACTAAAACATGGAAAGTCAGCCTGAGGATTTTTCTTGCCTTTTGACATTCAAGATTCTTTTAAGGAGCTACTGGACTCACAGATCTGTAATCTTTTGTTTCTGCTGTCATTTAAATCAGCCTCCTTAATTCTACATTCCATTTTGTTATTTGTTGTTTGTAAAAGAATCATGTAAAAGTAGGATTGAAATACTGAGCATGGCTAAGTCCTAAAGCTGTGACCTGATCAAAGTACAGACCCAGGCTCCTAGAAGGGACTTCTTGCTTCACTTCCTCCCTTCTGCCACCACCCAGGGCATATTTTCAGCAATCTTAATGCTTACGTTATAGACTGTGCTTTTCATTTTGTAGTGCTGATTGTGCGCTCCTGCTGATACATTCAGTTGAAAAAAAAATCCAACAACCAGCCTGTTGGAAAATAATAGAATGGAAGAAATTGCAATTAAATCTTGCTAGAGATCAGACATCTAATATCTGTCACGGGTTTGCATTTTAATACATATCAATATCACCCCCCCAAAAATCATCCCAAAGCGTAGCAGCAGCTATACCAACGAAGTTAAAACCAGCAGGTTTTGGTTCTTCATAGGATACAACAAAAAAAGATATGAGGTGTCAAATTCAGTACCGGCACAGAGAAACCCAGGTGACTAAGACAATCTCATCTATCCAAGCATATAAGTAGAGGACTTGGCCTGTAAGTGACACGCAGTCAGAACAGTATTCCATACCTCCCTGCCTTTAGTTTTTTGTTATTTTTGAAACAGGAACTTTGTCTTTTTACAGCCTAAAAATATTCTAGCTGCAGCAGTCCTGTTCATGGATCCCACGGTAACATACAGGTACATGGGAAAGCTGAGGTGAAAGTGAGATAAAACTCAACGGGAGGCTGCAAACATGGAAAAGACTTTGAGGATAAAGCTGCAAGCCTGGCACAGGTGTGCCTGCCACAGTGGTCATTGTTTATTATCAACTGCACTTTTTTAAACTTCATTCCTTTTTCTCCGTAGTTTGAAGCTGGTGCCAGTCAGGTAACATTGCACTTCACGTGTCTTTCCCCTTCCCTTTTTCTAAGGATTTGCACTGAGGTATTGATCCTATGGTTTTCTTAGGAGAGGAATTGCGCTTGCCTCTCTGGTTGGCCCTATTTACGCAATAGGAGGTTTGGATGACAACACTTGCTTCAGTGATGTGGAAAGATACGACATTGATTCCGATTGCTGGAGTGCAGTTGCCCCAATGAACACTCCCAGGGGAGGAGTTGGCTCCGTAGCCCCTGTGGTAAGTGACTTTTTCCTCTCAAGGTGGGGCCAACCAAGGAGCTGACCTGCTTTTCAAATCTGCTTTTACAAGGCAGAACACAAACCAAAATGCAGCTGGTGGGTCTGAGCACCTCCAGTCATCAAAATCCTATGGAACTGTGCACAAGGTGAGGATATTTAGGATGATACTCATATCAAATTGAACTACATGCCCTGTTTCAGCAGTATTTGAGGTGCTGGGAGCAAGTAGCCAGACCATTCTAACATCAGGCTAATGCCCCATGTCTCACTCCGGAAGACTGGTTTGTCATGGTTACTATGTTTAAATGTAGTGAGCGCATCTGCACTTAAATCCCCCTGTCACTATGTATGCTCTGCAAAATATCTACAATGCTACATAACTTTTTAACTTCTTTCTTTGCAAGAGAGCATCATTAGATAATTAAGTTTGTTGCTGGAATTCTTACATAGAAGTAAACAATTGGGGCTGTATGGATATACCACATTTGCCTATAATTGTAACAAGGCTTATGAGAAGCTGAGTAAATAGATATACATTACACATAATCTTTCTTTATACAACTGTTTTCCAGAACCATGTTCATGCTGTGGGTGGCAATGAGGGTGTAGCATCTCTTTCCAGTGTGGAGAAATACGATCCCCATTTGGATAAGTGGATAGAAGTGAAAGAAATGGGTCAGCAAAGAGCTGGCAATGGGGTCCATGAGTGAGCTCCATGGCTGCCTGTACGTTGTCGGTGAGTAGAGATGTGGTATTTTGTAGTGCCCTTTCTGCCAAGTACTGGCATTTGTAAAAGGCTGTTGTTGATAGAGGAACTGATAGGTAGACCTGGTTTGTACTTTGTGTTCTTGGGCAGGAAAAGAAAGCGAGCACAACCAGGGCATGCTTACATGACAGGATGTCAGTGAGGAAATAAAAAGCAGTTCCTGACCCACTTTTCAGGATGCCTATACTGTTCAGGACAGTATGTCCATACAGAAAATCCTCTGGAGATTCGCTAATCTTGAGTTTCCTTTAGGAAAATTATTAAGTTCTCATACTTTCAAACCACTCTGTTTCTATTTTGAGCTTAAACAGTAGCTTTTCACAAAATGATTACACTTCCTCCACAGCCTGTTGTCCTAGGCCTGTCTTGATCTGCTTTACATTGCATTTACCTGCTTTCCTAAGGGACGAAGATGCCAGGTAGATACGCCATAGTGATAGCTGCAGTGTTCTGCCTAGTGTATCATCATAAGTGATTTAAAAAAGCTTTGAGTAAAATGCTCCTCTGCCAGCTGCCCCAGCAAGGGGAACGCAGCGCTGAAGTCCAAGCTGAGGATTCTTTCCCTAGTGTTCAGCAATGCTGTCATTTGAAACCACCACAAGAGGGTGTTCTGCTTAAGCCAAAATAAATCAGGCCCATCCTTTTACTTGCCTTAGGTTTTTTCTCTTCCAAATTAGAAGTTGTTTCATTGTTAGGATGTGCTAAATGCATTTAAGGAGGAAAATAATAGAAACACCTCTCCTTGCAGCTTGAGTAGAACACTGTCACACTGGGTGATGCTTACACCATGACAGGAGGGAGGGCCATTAGATTAATTTTTAGAAGCTTGTGAAATTCGTGTAGAGAGCTGGAGCTGGACACTAGCCCACTGAATGCCGAAAATAGCCTGATAATGCCAGTCCTGGATGTCACTGGCACTAGAAGTGGCTTAAAACTGACAATGTGATGATTCTTTGCAGGTGGCTTTGATGACAACTCTCCGCTGAGCTCGGTGGAGCGGTTCGACCCGCGCAGTAACAAATGGGAGTCTGTAGCAGGGCTTACAACTCCGAGGGGTGGTGTTGGCATAGCAACACTGATGGGTAAAATCTTTGCAGTTGGAGGTCATAATGGCAACGTGTACCTGAATACAGTGGAGGCATTTGATCCTATAGTGAATAGGTAACTTAAAATGCTTTATTTGGCTTAAGAC
Source organism: Ara ararauna (assembly GCA_028858755.1). NCBI lineage: Eukaryota > Metazoa > Chordata > Aves > Psittaciformes > Psittacidae > Ara > Ara ararauna. Next base: position 62,990,705 of record CM054376.1, on the reverse strand, counting down.
AATGAAATCAGCCTATATGAAAACATAACATAATAGAAATAGCGTGCAGCAGGAGTCTAGCTGCTGTTTCCTGGTAGTAATTGAGTAATATCCACGACTAGCTACATTTATGCCACTAGGCTCTTCTTGTAAATACTTAAGCACCTCCTCCTTCTTCGTACTTCTCCATCCCTTGTCCTCTTCCTTCATTCAGTAAGAATCTCCATCCTTCTGGTTGTTTCAGTCTGGTTTCACGCTAAATGTACTAATGAAATAATAAGTAACTAGCAGGGTGTATTATTGTGCAGACTAAACAGCTGGGTTGTATAATAGAATTTCAGATGAGTTGGGAAGGTCCCTTCCAACCCACCCTATTCTGTGACTCTGACAAAGAGAAGAAATGCTCAGAAAGGACAGAAGCTTACTTTTCTTGTTTCCTCTGCCATCTTCTTCAGGTGGGAACTCGTCGGCTCCGTGTCACACTGCAGGGCTGGGGCCGGTGTGGCTGTGTGCTCTTGTTTCTGCAGCCAGATCCGGGACGTGGGCCAGGGATCCAGCAATGTTGTTGACTGCATGTGAGCTCTGCTGCCTCCTCCGAATTCCAGAGGAACGCGAGCAAGGAGGCACTGCAGAGCTTTTAAACACCGTGTTTTTTATGGCAGCTCAAGAAATAAACCCAGTGCATTTTTGTTGCGAAAATGTTACCTTCTGCAACTGTAAAGCTTTTGGTGGCTGTCTACCAACAGTGATACAGAAAAGCCTGTGAAAACGTAGAACACAAGTGTGACTCGCAGGAGAGAACCTGCCAAGAGCTGCAATCATCCTGATTTTGAGAGGCTCTAATTTTAGAATCATTTGAGGCAGCTGCTGCAGGGACCCTGTGAACTGTAAGCCAGGCATGGGGTGAGTGAGGAGAGAGGGCAGCAGGTGGTACTGCTGAGCCTTCCCCAACAGCCCTGCCACATGTTTTCTGCAGGACTCAAGTAACATTTAATAGAACCCATTTTTAGGAATATAGTCTTAAACATTTCCTGATTACAAGATCTTTGTAATACAAAGCATCTCAAGTTTTGGAAGGTAATGACATCCCTGTTGCACGCTAAGGTAACTGCCCACCTCCTAAGGGGCCACTGGCAGCAGTGGAAATCACGTCTATTCCATCTGAAACCTGTCGTTCCAAGTACTTTCTCAAGCTAATACATTTGTTAGAAAGCTGAAAAGATCCTTGACCTGAGTTTAGCCCCAGGAATACTGGAATTCTCAAGCCTTCAATAAAATTTGTAGTAACTCCTGCCCCTCCACACCCAAGGCAAGTTTCTGTTTAGACATCATTCCTGAAGAAACTGTAATTTGTCCTTATAGTGTGTGGAACTGTAGGCTTCAGTGGTGTCTGAACCACCATTTTTATACAATTGGAAACACATAATAAAAGTTGCAGTATTCTGTAAAGACCTTTAAGTACAACTCCAGGAGGCGAGATGTCCAGTGTCAGTATCCAGTAGTCATAACTCCAGAGGTACTGGCTCTTTGAAGAGAGTTAAGCCAGGAAGCTTAGCCTCAAAACAGGCAGATGACTTAAAGCTTACATAAACCAAAGACAATCATCGACAAAAAGAATTGGAAATAAACCAGTACTTACATAAAAAGTTTAAGTAGAAACTCGGCAGCGCTGTGTACAAAGGTGTCTTGCATGAAGCCAGAAACCCTGCATTCGGAGTGAAGTACAGCTGGAAAGACAGCAGACTCCTGTTCCTGCATCACCTTGCACAGAACAACTGACAATCCCTTGTGACCAAACTTTCACCTTGCCAGCTTGTTCCAAGGGACCAGGAAGACTCCTCTGTATTCAGTACCAGAACAGAGGCAGGACAGCAAGAGCATAAGGCACAGGCATGTTTTGCTGCTGAGTTACTGTCATTCATCTTTTCTGTTTCATGTGGCTTGCACTTCGGTAGCACCCAGGGACAAAGCAAATGGTACTGTCAGTAATGAACCATTGCAATAAATTGTTTGTACTACAGAGCACCTTGTTTATAGTGTGACCGAAGCGTGCTTTGGCAGGGAAACATTACACCATTGCGTATTTTTACCTAGTGGAAGGTGTCCCTGCCCGTGGCAGGGGTTTGGAACTGGACGATCCGTAAGGTCCCTGCCAGCCCAAACTATTCTATGATTCTGTAATTCCCAATAGGAAGCCTTTGTTAGCAGGGAAAATCCTGTGTTACAGCCATGAACTGTACTACCTTGCCACTGCCCTGCCCCTGTGTAAGGACACGGTCGCCCCTGTGGCTCTTGATCTAAGAGGGGTGGTAAGAAAAGGCCCAGGCACACTCTATGGAACTGAACAGGTTCTGCTGTGGATGTTCTGGCTAACGAGAAACCTTCAGAAATAAGAAGTCCAGCTTTTCACAAAGTAACCCCGCTGTGAAAGCCAGCGCTGCTCGCCCGCTGATCCGTTCCTCCTGGTGGGGAAGTGCCAGCGCCCATGGGTGCAGCCTGTAACTCGCACACATCTGGGTCGCACTGGTGCCTGCACGGTGATTGCTGTCAGAGGGAGAGTTTTCACGGCTGTGTGTTCAGCCGTGAAATGAGGCCAGAGCAAACGCACTGGGATTCTGTACTGGTGGGAGGAGCTCTGCTGTTGGCCTCGTAGCTGGAAGGCAAATGGTGCTGAAAGTGATCACGATCGAAAGACAGACATTTCAGTTTGCATCCCCTCCACCCCCGACATCAGCCGTGCTCAGGCTTCCAGAGGCATGTCACTAAGGGCTGGCAGGAAAACCGCACACAGGTTTACAAGGAACAGCCCTGTTGCCAGCAGAGTGGTGTCCACATTACTAATCTTAGATGGCCCCAGAACTACGAATAGTTTGTGCAGAACTGTTTTTAGAAACACTATTGCTGGAAATGTGATAATGAGGTCAAAGTATCAAAAAAACCCAACTATAGGATTACTGTGGCGACCAACTGCAATCACTTAGCTGTGGTTTAACACCAGCAAACTCGTTTTAATTCCTCCAGTACTGGCAATAGGGTGATGACAAAGAAGTAACACGCACCTCCCAGGCTGGGGGAACATTGCAGCACTGCTTCCCCACAGTGAGGCAGCCCCCCAGGGGCAGCAGATTCAAACTCCCACCACATCTTCTAATGGAAACTTAGGATTTGTGATAGCAAAGTCTTTACACATTCAAGGTCATGAAATCCTTGCATCTAAACGTGATGCAAATCCTAATGTGGAATAGAGTCATAAAATGGTTTGGGTTGGACGGGACCTTCAAAGTTCGTCTACTGCAACCCCTTGCAATGAGCAGGGACATTCAACTAGATCAGCAGAAATTGTTATTGCTTCTGTTAATGATGTTCTTTCTGCATCTGAAAGCCTTGACCTCACCCATAAAGATCATACACCCAAAGACATCCATCAGTACATCCATTAAACAGAGACAAAAATCCTTTTGGAAGAATCAAGTGTGGTCACGGTTGATCACATCAAAGCTTCCAGCCTGCCTATTTCAAGCATGTGATGGGCTTCCCAGTGGGAGCAAGACCAGGCTCTGGACCACTCCTGACTAGCGCCCTTGGCCATGTATCTCCACCTGCAGAGCACCACTGCTGCCCCAGCTTCTGGGACGAGCCCCTTCCATTTCCAGCTGTAGCATAGCAGCCCTCACGAACACACTGCTCCTCACCTCGGGACTCCAACTGTGGCTCCCCAGTTCCCCCCAAACCACACTGCTGCCAGTGGCAGTGCCTCACCTGCTGTGGCACCCAGCCAAAAGCAAGGCAAGCGCGGCTCCATTAGGATTAGACATCCTGCTGCAGCGTTCAGATGTGGACAAAAGAGTCCAGGAGGAGATGCACGTGCCACCTGCATAGTTTCAAATGGACACCAAACACAGGCATGCACTGTTAGTTCCGTCAGAGAGAGTGCAGGCTCCTCCGGTTGGAACCCCAGCGGGGGAAAAATGGTCTCTCTGAGATGTCGCCTGCAGAGGGGGATCCAGCCCCGCACGTAACCAAGCCTTCGCTCGGGGCTGTGTGCACCCTGGCCATGCATCCTAACAGGCACTGCCAACAGTCTGCTGCAGGGAAGCAGGGGGTAACGTTGATCCCAGCCAGGCAGTGATTTGTCTCATCCGAACAGCTGTGCTGCAAGCACGGCTCTATTAGGAGTGAGATGCCTTTGGGGAAGAGCAGCATTAAAAAGTATTCAAAGCTGTGAAAGCACAGCCAAATTCTCACAATCCCCTTTGAAGGTTAGCAGCAAGGCATGCTTGTGGCTGGGGACTCCAGATGGCTCCCACCATTAAATGGGGCTTTCTGTCTTAAATTAGGCTGAGACTGCTTTCAGAACTATTCTCAGCACTGCTGCAGTGCAGAGCTTTGCAAACCCAAGTACTTAATTCCAGATGCTCCACTTCAGTTTTCTGCTGGCTGCTGCTACCACATCTGTATTTGTTTTCTGAACCTTTGCGTGTTCTCGACTGGAGCTGGCAGCAAATAAAGCGCTTCCAGCCCAGATGACACTTAGATTTGCAATTCTTTTCTGGCTCGGCAGCAAGGTTGGTGGCGTTGCTGCCGCTTCGTGGCATTCCAACACAATTCCTTGGATTCCAGACTGTTGCATTTCAAAGCTGTTCCAGCACAAGAAAAGCCAACGGGAAGCTATGTGATTCCTGCCGCCTGACTTGCCGGTGTGCAGGGGCTGTCGTGCTCCATTGCACCAGGCAAAAAGCCCATGCCAATCCATAGCTGCCCTCAGTTTGCCACCAGAACGGTGACTCAGGCTTCCAGGGAGTGCACACAACCTATGGCAGGTGGGGCAGCAGTGTCCTCCCAGAGATCAGACACACGTGCCCGGGGCTGTGCTGAAGAGAACGCACGTGTGCCTGCGGCTGCCTGCCTGGCTTCTGAATCACAGATTGGGTTGGGGTGGGTTGGGAGGGACCCTCAAACCCGTCCAGTCCAACCCCCCTGCAATGAGCAGGGACATCAACTAGATCAGGCTGCCCAGACCCACATCCACCCTGGCCTTTGGTGTCTGCAAGGATGGGGCATCTACCACAGCATCCCATGGGCACATTTCTCCCAGTCCCTGTCTTTGCCGTCTGCGACTTGGGCACTTGGCTGGAGCTCCTGCTGGTGAAGATCGAAGCTAAAAGATGTCATTGAGTACCTCAGTGTCCCTTCTCCATGCCCCAGGCACCTTGCTCTTTCTTTCATTGCCTTCTGGAAGGGAGCCACGTTTTCCCTTGCCTTCCCTTTATCATTGACACACCTGGAGGAGTTTTCCTTGTTGCCCCTAATGTCCTTGGCCAGATTTGGGTCTGTCAGGGCTTTACCTTTCCTAACCTGATCCCTGGCTGCTCTGGCCTTCTCTCAGGATTCCTCCCAGGCTGCCTGTCCTGGATGACAGTGGACAACATCGCCATATCGCTACAATACGGAACGCTGGACCCAAAGAAACATTAACCTCAGCAATAGGGAGTAGGAGAGGAGAAAAACCCAGTGGGAATTCCAGGAATCCCATTGCTTGACTAAGCACATCACTTGTGTTTAACAAGGGTTGTAACATGCCCAAGTCCTCATTTCAGGAGCATAAAGTTGACAGAGAATGGTGGCCCAAGAACACTGCTGGTTTCAGGTAGTGATGGGTTACTAAAAGTGCCATTAGTACCAAGAAAGCTCAGGCTGCCAACAGGCTATTTTAGTGTTTGGAGAGCAGCACAGGGCTGAGAAACTGCAGTCGACTTTAATGCAGCTCCTTTGCCAAATGTCACATTTGGCTTTGAAAAGGATAAGCCAAGCCAAAGCCACAAAGCCAGACAGTTTGTGGTGTGTAACAAATCTCAAAAGAGATTAAACACAATTGCAAAATTAGAGTTAGACAAGAAAGGCTCAATGAATAAACAGACAAACAAAATCTGATTGCAAAACAACCCTAAAGTATTTCTGGCTGTTTCAGCTGGGGATGGGGCCATTGCCTTGGGCAGAGTGCTGAGTAGGGCCACGGATGCTTGCTGCAGCCCCACGGCCTCCTGCTCCTCCTTTGCCCTCCCTGGCTTTTAGATGACCTCCCGGCTGGCACGTCACACCTCCTCCTCCTGCTGCATCCCTCCTTCCACTCCCCATCTTCATCCCACCTCCAAAATGAACCCTCCTTGCTTTAGCCCCAAGCAAGGATTGCAGGAAACAAACCTTCTGGGGTGCGAGGGGTTGGGAAATGATGGAACAGAGGACCTGAGTGACACAGGTACAGCTGCACCCTGGCCAGCAGAGAGGGCAGCCTGTGTTCAGCTAACCCTTGCTCCCCACCAGAACCAGAACAAAAGCCACACATGTATGGCCACAACCACCAGCTACCTTCCCATGCTCCTCTTCTTACCTTCCCTGCATCTTGCAACCGGCCTGCGGGTGCCCTGCTGTCACACCACTTGAAACACGGATTGATGGCAGGGAACTGAGAACCAGTCCCACCTTGCCTGAGCAAATGCACCACCAAGTTCCTCCTAAGTCTGTAACTAAAATTCCCACCAGATGCTCACATGGGGACGTTTCACGTCTGGGTTTTTTTTACTAAGGAGATATTTCTTTCCTTTACTCTTTCTTCAATATCAGTTTTGCCATTGGGGCTTTATGTGTGCAGCAACAAAGTGCACTGACCCCCCCAAAAAAGTGTACATTTTCTATACAACATCTGCAACAGCAGCGTATCTGGTGGGTATTACAACAGCCTTCAGTATCCTCTACAGTTTACAGACTACATTAGAAAACCACATCCATTCTTAGCAAACATCTTGGGCGCAGTGTCTGATGCAGAAAGGACCTGAATAATGCATAAATTGTATCACAATAGTGCATAGAGACATGTAGAAATCACTGTTCCAAGGAACAATTACAGTGCCCAACATAAACCAAGATAATGGGAAAATCCCCAAGCAAGAACTGTTAAGGCCATTGCAAGGAGCTCACCTCACACAACCAATGAGAAGCAGAGCTACCATGGGGCATGGAACCCTGTGGGATTGCCTGGGGGAATGGGATTTCCCTATCAGCGAGTGCTCAGAGCCAGGCTCTGGTGGCTGTCAGCGGCTGACTCCAGCACAGTCTTCCCGGAATCCATTTCAGGAGGATAAGGGGCTGATGCCTTGAATCATGACCCTCCTGCTGCCCTGAGCACCTAGATCTGCACACGTTCTTGTTCCTAAAGGAAAGGGCAAGGGGTGACAAACTGGGGAGCAATCGAAACAGAGACTTCTCGTACATACATTCATACTTACACCTCATTCAGAAGGGAAACACTAAGACCATTCAGAGAGAAAAGGCCAACTGCAACTTCTCTACAAGAAGCACGAAGACACTTGCAACAACTCATAACAAATGGGCTACTTCATTTATTGCTTATTTTGTTAATAAGTTTAAGATGTACAGATTTATAATGGGAACCAAGAGGGAAGGGAGAAGACAAAACGAAAACAAGGACATGGCAGTCAGACTTTGACCTTCATTTACAGAAGAGATCTCTGTGGGGTTTTCAACTATTAAATAAATGGCATCTTAAAAATAGAACATTTGACAATTTCAACACATGTATTATTTCCTCTAAATAAATATGGCATGGAAATGATTTCGCTTTGCTACCATAGCTGCCTCCTTTCCTTATGGGACTTCACCATCACCTGTTTCCCTTGGAGTCAGGATTTTGTTCCTCAATGGCAAATGTGATTTTCTCCACTATTACGTGTTTTGGTTTTAGTCATTCGTTCATTCACGCTTGCTAAGTCCTGACCAGGCCCAAGTGAAAATGATGAGCATCTTGTCTGACCCTTCACAGGCCTCTGACCTGGCTCCAGGTTGAAACACGATGGCTTTTAAAAAGAAGGTACCTGCCAGAGTAGGTGAGAGGACTCCAGGCTGCTCGGTGGCAGAGGCCATTCCTACAGAAACCCCTTTTGGAAACGCAGATCTTTTGCTCTCCACTTTTGTGGCCATCCAAACTACTAGCAGTCATTTACAAAATGCTGCTGCACACACGCAGACCTGTTCCTCCACCCTGAAATCATGTGGAAAAGGGAGCTAATCCTTTCCTGGAAGTACAGTTATTTTAGGGCACCATTCTCTTCACCACTCCCACAGGTCTGTCAGAGACAGGGCAAGGGATGCGAGAGGGGACCAGAGGGCTAAGGCACACTGTGAGATATGAGGAGAGCAGGATGCTGCTGTCACACAACAGGAAATCTTTGGGTAGAGAATGGTGTCCCCCTGCTGAATACACAGGTGCCGCAGAGGCTGCCCTCACAGTTCTTGTCACCTGCAAAATCACATTTGCAAAATGCAGCCCCCAACAAGGAAAAAATGCTTGCCAACAGCTAATTACTCCCTCTGGTGTTCCCTTGACAAATTCCTAGGTTGCTGGGCCCATCCTATAGTTTGATTGAGAAAGAGCACATGAGTTACCTCCCACAGGAAGGATGTCCTACTTTGGTACCAAATCCTACTTTTACATAGTCACTGACACCAACAACGGTTACAGGCAAATACCCAAACACAAAATTGGTCTTATGTTCCACATTGAACCACTTAGTCCCTCCTTAGAGAGAAGCGATTCCTCCCGATGTAAGCTCTCAGACCCACAACAGCGTCCAAACAATCACAGCGACCCACTACAAGCCAAGTTCCCCCAGCCGTCAAAATGGCAAAAAGCAACAGGACAAGAAGTCCTCAGTGTCAGTGATGTCCCTTCACCACAGCAGGGGCAGAGCTGTTTCCAACCACGCTTGGTCATTTTACCACCCCAATTGTGTTTGGCTTACAAGGTTCAAACCAAACAAGACTCGAAGTAACACAGTTCAAGTGCTAAGAGCATGTGTGCGTGGCAAGGAGGAACAAAGCAGCGATGACTTGAGTAAACATGCAGCACGGAAGGCAGTGGCTTTCCCCCAGTTCTCAGGACAGCGGGTGGCAGACAAATGCAAAAGGCTGAGGTTGGAACCAGCAAGGCAGTAATTTTTGTGGCTGTTCTTACAGCATAACGCTGCCTGGCACTGATGAGGTTGTTACTTGCCAATGCAGAGGTAAAGACACCAAAGACTGCACCTGTGCTTGCAATAACACTTCTCTCAGATGTCTTCTGGGCAGCAGCTGGTGCAAACTCTGGGATGTTGCATAATAACCTCGGGAGGTTCATGTATAGTTATTGTTCTGCTGGTTATTCATCAGAGAAATGTTCGTAGACCATCAGCACATTGAGCCATTCAGACAATTCATTGCACTTTGTCGTTTTAAAGGAAGGTGCCATCAAAGCTCTGGCATTCCTCCTAAAAACAGTTTCAAGTCTTTCCAGGGTACACAGATCCATCCCATGATGATTCCTTTTCCTTTACTGGTGCTTCTTTAGCGGACAGTTCATCAGTTCGGCACGTGAACAATGCAATAACTCAATAGAGAGAAACTGAGACTTTGAAAGTGCAAAAAAAAAAAAAAAAAACCCCAAGGGGAGAAAAAAAAAAAAAAAGAATACGAATGATCTTAAGAAAAATAAGTTCGAGGTACTTGAGAAGAAAACGTTCCTCCAGGTACCTAACAAGTCCTTCCAGGTACCTAACAAGTTCTTCCAGGTACCTAACAAGTTCTTCCAAGTACTTAACAAGTTCTTCCAAGTACCTAACAAGTTCTTCCAGGTACCTAACAAGTTCTTCCAGGTACCTAACAAGTTCTTCCAGGTACCTAACAAGTTCTTCCAGGTACCTAACAAGTTCTTCCAGGATACGAACAAGTTCTTCCAGGTACTTATGATCTTCCAGGCACTTATGATCTTCCAGGCACCTTGCAAGTTGTACCAGGTATCTAAGATGTTCTTCCAGATATCTAAGAAGTTGTTCCAGGTACTTAACTTCTTCCAGGTAACTAACAAGTTCTTCTAGGTAGTTACGTTCTTTCAGGCACCTAACAAGTTGTACCAGGTATCTAAGATGTTTTTCCAGGTACCTAACAAGTTGTTCCACGTACTTAAGTTCTTCCAGCTTCTTAAGTCCATCCAGCTAAATAACAAGTTCTTCCAGGTACTTAAGTACTTCCAGGCACCTAAGAAGTTGTTCCAAGTACGTAAGAAGTTGTTGCAGGTACCAACGATGTTGTTCAGTTACCTAAGACATTGTTCCAGGTACCTAAGAAGTTGTTGCAGGTACTTAAGTTCTTTCAGGTACCTAACAAGTTCTTTCAGGTACTTATGTTCTTCCAGGCAGCTCAGATGTTGTTCCAGGTACTTGAGTGCTTACAGGTACCTCAGAAGTTCTTCCAGGTCCTTAAGTTCTTCCAGGTAACTGACAAGTTAATCCAGGTACTTCAGTTCTTCCAGGCACCCAAGAAGTTGTTCCAGGCACCTAAGAAGGTGTTCCGGGTACCTATGAAGTTGTTCGAGGTAGATAAGAAGTAGTTCCAGGTACCTAAGAATTTGTTGTTGGTACATAAGAAGTTGTGGCAGGTACCTAAAAAGTTCTTCCAGTACCTAACAAGTTCTTCCAGATACCTAAGAAGCTGTTCCACGTACCTAAGAAGTTGTTCAAGGTACCTAAGAAGTTGTTTGAGGTACCGAAGAAGCTGTTGCGGGTACCAAAAATGTTGTTCAAGGTACCTAAGAACTTGTTGCAGGTATCTAAGAAGTTCTTCCAGGTACCTATCCAGGAACTTATGTTCTTCCAGGCACCTAGCAAGTTATACCTGGTATCTAATTAGTTCTTCCAGGTACACCAGAAGATGGTTGAGGTACTTAAGAAGTTGTTTCAGGTACCAAAGAAGTTGTTCCAGGTACCAAAGAAGTTGTTCTAGGTGCCTAAGTAGTTGTTCCACGTACCTAAGACATTTTTGCAGGTACCTAAGAAGCTGTTGCAGGTACCTAAGAAGTAGTTCCAGGTACCTAGGAAGTTCTTCCAGTTACCTAAGAAGTTCTTCCAGGAAAATAACAAGTTCTTCCAGCTACATAGCAAGTACTTGCAGGTACTTATGGTCTTCCAGTCACCTAAGAATTTGTACCAGGTATTTAAGATGGTCTTCCAGGTACCTAAGAAGTTCTTCCAGGTACTTAAGAAGTTGTTTCAGGTACACAAGAACTTGTTCCATGTACCTAAGAAGTTGTTCTCGGTACCTACTATGTTGTTTCAGGTACCCAAGATGTTCCAGGTACCAAAGTAGTTGTTCCAGGTACCAAAGTAGTTGTTCCAGGTACCAAAGTAGTTGTTCCAGGTACCTAAGAAGCTGGTGCAGGTACCTAATAACTTGTTCCAAGTACCTAAGAAGTAGTTCCAGGTACCCAAGAAGCTCTTCCAGGTACCTAAGAAGTTCTTCCAGATACCTAAGAAGATCTCCCAGATACCTAAGAAGTTCTTCCAGGTACCTAATAACTTGTTCCAAGTACCTAAGAAGTTGTTCGAGGCACCTAAAAAGTTGGTCGAAGTACCGAAGAAGTTGTTGCAGGTACCTAAGAAGCTCTTCCAGGTACCTAAGAAGTTCTTCCAGATACCTAAGAAGTTCTTCCAGATACCTAAGAAGTTCTTCCAGGTCCCAAACAAGTTCTTGAAGGTACCTAACAAGTTCTTCCAGGTATGTAAGAAGTTGTTGCAGGTACCTACTATGTTGTTCCGGGTACCTAAGACACTGTTGCAGGTACCTAAGAAGATTTTCAAGGTACCTAAGAAGTTTTTCAAGGTACCTAAGAAGTTTTTCAGGGTACCTAAGAAGTTGTTCCACGTACTTAAGAAGTTGTTTGAGGTACCTAAGAAGTTGTTGCAGGTACCTAAGAAGTTGTTCCAGGTACTTAAGAAGTTGTTCGAGGTACCTAAGAAATTGTTCCACGTACCTAAGACAGTGTTGAATGTACTTAGGAAGTTGTTCAAAGTACCTAAGAAGTTGCTCGAGGTACCAAGAAGTTGTTGCAGGTACCGAAGAAGTTGTTGCAGGTACCAAAGAAGTTGTTGCAGGTACCTAAGACGTTGTTGAAGGTACCTAAGAAGTTGTTGCAGGTACCTAAGAAGTTGTTCTAGGTACTCAAGAAGTTGTTCAATGTACCTAAGAAGTTGTTGCAGGTACTGAAGTTGTTCAACGTACTAAGAAGGTGTTGCAGGTACCTAACGTGAAGTTGTTTTAGGTGCTTAAGAAGAAGAAGTAGTTCCAACTACTTAAGAAGAAGTTGTTCCAGTTACTTAAGAAGAAGAACTTGTTCCAGCTACTTAAGAAGTAGTTGTTCCAGCTACTTAAGAAGAACTTGTTCCAGCTACTTAAGAAGAAGTTGTTCCAGCTACTTAAGAAGAAGAACTTGTTCCAGCTACTTAAGAAGAAGAACTTGTTCTAGCTACTTAAGAAGAACTTGTTCCAGCCACTTAAGAAGAACTTGTTCCAGCTACTTAAGAAGAAGAAGAGCCAACTTAACAAACTTGAGCACCAGTTAAGTCATTTTGTTTTCTAGCTGCAGCCAGTGTAAACTTTGTCTGACATAGTGGACCAGTCTGATCAAGCTACTGGTCAGTCACAGCTCATCCGATGCTGCGTCGAGCTCCCCAGAAAACTCTGGAAAAAAAGAGAGAACACATTCGGTTGGTTTCACACAAGAGGCACGGAGGGACAACAGCAGCACTATCCCCCGTGTCTCCCGGCACCGCAATAAAGAATACCTGCTTGTCAACTTGAAAACTTTGTTGGCGAGTTTGTTCCTGGAGTTGTCTCCAAATCATATGATACTATGAAAACCTTATACCCAGGTTGTATGTTTCTTATTTTCAAGCAGCCCACTTTTCCCTTTTGTAAAGACCCGTATTTTACACCAATCTTGTACTTGTAGTTGCCTACAGTCAGAAACAGTTAATACCATCAACATGACGCCTTTGGCTTTCACATGGGCACCTCTTCTCACTATGCTTCACTAATGAGATGGAAACAAATGACGGCAAGCCAGCAGAGAAGTTACAGTACAGGCTTCTGGGCGAGTGACATATGGTTACAGATGGCCATGAAAGGGGCAAAATGCGTCAAAAAGCTTTCTCTGGTGGCTGGTTCATCTTCTTTCCTTTTACATATCCTCAGAGCATGTTTCTAAAGAGAATCATGCAGCACCCCTGGGCTGCAGGAAACTTCCTGTTAGTTAGAATAGACACCTACTTTGATATCCTTTGATAGGTCAGCCTCAGTGCCCTCCACCTTACGGTGCTTGCACATCAAAGGATCCTTGCTGGTGTTACCAATGGCACTCAGCTCCTCACTGCCTTTTCTGGGTCTCTTTCGGGCCACCTTGGTTGACTTTGGCGTAGGAGACACTGGCGGTAGAGGTGGAGGTAGAAAATCTTTTGTCTGGTATCCATATGAAGCTTTCCACTCTGACGCTCTGGAGATGGGAAGAGAATGCAGCAATGGGGATGAATACGGTGTACCTCTAATGCAGTGATTTTTTACAGACTTAGTTGCATCATGAACCAATTATGTTTAAATTTCTCTGGAAGGGAAGATGACATTAACAATCCAAAAGAAGCATATGAAACTTCATTGTGCGTTAGATACCACATCTTCAGCTGCTAACAACATACAAGCAAGTTGCTTTTCAAGTAGAATTAAGCCCCAGGGGTTGTCCTTGGAATAAAAACTTGCAACCAGGATATCAGGATATTGCAAAAAAGGCATCGCTCCAACACAGCCCCTTTTCACTTAAAGTCGGAGATGGGCAATTCTCTGGGAGAAATCACCCAACAAGGCAAATAAATTGCAGAACTGCCTCTCTTTCCTCATTGCGGTAGAAGGTGTCTTCTACGGTTACAGGTACTCACCCTGACACTTGATCCTGTACATACTTTGACAGAATTAACTGAGTTGTTCCTTTAAGACTTGCCTGCGCAACTAGACAACACTTACAAGATTGAGAGGGTCCAAGTCAGAGCCTTAAAATGTTGCACTTTTTGAATGGCAGGGACTATCCCATTTAATAATATGGTAGCATATCAGGTTTCTGATCATCTGAAGTTAGGAACACAAGGCAACTGCGGCAGCTTTAAGCAACACCGAGTAACTCTAAACCTTGTTTCACAACTGCTCCTTTACATCACTTTTATTCAGCTCCTCAAAGTTTCCACAAAAATACTGAGCAGTTCATTCCAACTCATGGACTGCAAAAGCAGAAGGAGGAAATTAAGCTAGATTCAGTGAAAAGATTGAAGTGTAATGTTGCACATCTGGCTTCATTCTGCTGTGCATGGGACAGTCCTCTCCCCTGTTCCACAACCCACTTTTCCCATGGCACAGTCCCTACTCACTGCATACATGCTCCCTAGCTTCACTTCCTTGTTACAGCTCCAGAGAGGATTATTTTACACATAGCACAGCAGCACCCTCTGACCTGATCCAGCGCCCTCTCTCCCCCAGAATACATCTTCTCCTTTCACTCCAAAAGCCGGAACACGGGCTTTGCTTTCACTGAGAAAAAGGGAGGAATGAACCCTAGCATCAAAGCCCCTCCATTATTACACCAGCTGAAATATCACCCAACAACTAAAGGTTAGCTCAGCATTTCAGTGCTTTAAGAGTATGTCTCTATTTTCTCCGCAGAAAAGCAGTTTACTCATCTTTTCAGGCCACAAACCTCAACATCATATACCAATCCAAGTCAATGCCTCAAATTCAAGCCACAAGCAAGAACCGAATGCAGTAGCCCACGACTGATGCACAAGCCTCCCATTCGAAGACATGCTCCTGCAAGCATTTGCTCTAGCAAAGATCTAGCCAAAATGCTGCCAGTACAAATTATGCATATTGTAGAGGGGAAACTGCAGCACATCCATTAGAAGCACTGCAAATGCTATGCTGGAATAAAGGAGAAATTCCTGGCCATAAAGGCCACCTGAAATCCCAGACAGAGTCATGATTCAAAACACACACTTGTGCGTCCGTTAAGTCACAGGCACAAAAAGACAAAAACAACAAAATGATTTTAGTGGAGAAGGGAAATGCTCTCTCCCTGCCTAAAAAGCATTTTGAGGCTACTTCCGTTTCTCATGAAAGCAGAAATAAGGAACTCTCTGAGAGTTCAAATATCACAGAATAGAATCATAACTTGGTTTGGAAGGGACCTTTAATAGTTGTCTAGTCCAACTCCTCTGCAATGAGCAGGGACATCTTCAACTAGATAGCAAGTTCTCTTGCCATCCCTTCAAACACCTCAACTATCACGCAGAACAAGCGCACGCTACTCCCTGTACAACAGCTGCCACCCCCCAGATCATCTAGAGCAATCACCTGCTGACAGATTGCCTCCACTGAGGTCTGGAGAAGGGGGATGACTCCTGCATCCCAGCGGCCAGGCAGTCTACCACACTGTATGCAACTCCACCAACAAATTCCTTTTGCACAGATTTGTTTCCTGCATCTGGCCCAAAAGACAGCAGGGCAAATGGTTGCCTACCAGCTTAAAAGGACAAGAATTATGGGCACAACTGGCCATTAGATTTCTGCAGTGTAAACAGATTTCCGGAGCTATGTGTAATATATGGATCAGAGCATGCGGCAATGTAAGCTGCAGGATGGACAAGTGTTTAAAATCATGTCTGTCTCAATGGTTAGAAATCTGGACAAATGCCACCACATTCAACACTTGTGCAGCAGTGCACACCAAGAACGGGAGGGTGACCAGCCACTGAAACATCAGCTTATTCCTGAATGATCAGAACCATAATCCTCAGCATTAAGAAGGGATGGGAAACAGGCGACACCCAAGTATCACTTCCCATCTGCAACAAATAAAAAGCTGAATAAATTACATTCCCACAGCCACATGGTCGGTTCCAGGATTTAAAGACAAATCTTCAGCAGATGCTCCTCGCTTCAGTTTATCTAGCACCCTACCACAGCAGCACAGGGTGGAAGAAGTCTGATCCTTGTACATTAAGAGACTGGCATGCTATTGGCCTGCACTGAGCCCCCAAGGGGCAGAAAGCATCATCTGAGCACCAGAACCTCTGCACGCTCATGCTGTCTGCTCTCAGGGGCTGCAAATATTTCTTCTGTCACAGGCCTTCTCTTTTTGCTGCTCAAGTGTTCTACCATACGTACGCAAGTAAACGCCAAGGGCAAGCCTCCCTCCTATTTCTTCTCTACACAATGAACTTGATGCTCCTGCACATCTCAGCAATAACCCGAACATCAAGCAGTTCAGACACTCCAAGCAGTTTACAAGTGGGGAGCCACAAACTCTCTTTTACTATTGCTAGAGAGCAGGCTGCCTGCAAATGTTTCCAGAAGCATCATTTAGTCCTCCGCCTGCAGGTGGTAACTACTGCTTGCTATTTCAGTGTATTACTGAAGTTCTCAAAAGGCTGGAAGGGAAGGATTTGTGGGCAGGGACCCAACGATCTCCCAGCTGTTATCCTCCTTGGGAAATCACACAGGCATTCCAAAAGGAGCTGGAAAAAAGGCAAACCTCCTGCTATTCGAAAGTACAGTGATTCAAATCCTGAAACTAGTGGGAGACCAACTCCTCATCCCAGAGAATTACACAAGTGTCCTTTCAAAATGGTTTCTGATAAAAGCTTGGGGTCTGACACAGGCATTTTGATCAATCAGATCCAAGCTCTGTTTATTTCAACCTCATTTCCAACTAAGGGCTTTCTGTGAGAAATTTCTCTCATGCCCAAATAAAAAAAGGAAGCCTCCAACCCCTCATGACAACACAATTTACAGCAGGAAAACAAGTAAGAAAGATTCCCAGGAAACCACATCCACCCTGGAAAAGGGGGGGAGAGTTTGTGTTCCTGACACTTGTTGGAAAAAGGAAAGCAACACAAAACTTCACGCTCTTTCAAGCCTTCATGTCCCATTATGAACAAAGCAAAAACATTTACAGCTCTGGAGTCACCTCTGATGACCCTGAGGTGACCTTTGCTTTCCTGATTCTGCGACATCAGAGGAGGGAAAACCTTGCATCAAAAAAGTGATTCCCTTATTTAAGCACAGTTCTCACAAGAGTGACACCATTTTACAGTCACACCGAAGCAGTTGCCATGCATGGAGATGCTCTCGTTGAAACAGGACCACATTTACTGCCAAAGCTGACCACGGACTCACAACAAACAATTCCACCAATCAGATGTGACAAACCCACTCTTGTCCAGGGAGCAGGACCCCAAAGGTCTCTTGTGTCTACCGGTACAGAGCCAACCCTTCCCACACAGATGATGCCTGTTGAAAAGGTACCAACCCCACAGTCCCTGAGTACCTTACACTGATGCACAAGAGATTCTCTGTGCACACAGACTTTGATTACACCCGAAGACCTACCGTGCTCTCTTGGCATTTGGCCTGTGCCATTGCCCTGTGGCTGTCCTCCTCCATCCCCCAGTCTCCTCTGCCTCGTTTCCTCACACACCTTTTCAGTGGCATTCACCTCTTGCCTCTTCTTTTACAGTAAACACTGAAGAGAAGTGCCATGAGACACCACCTTGGAAAACGAGGCCCCTGAACTTCCTACAGAAGGCAAATGGCGCACAGCCTGCAGCAACCCTGCACACTCCAACTTCACAGGTGGGCTAGAGCCAACATTCGCTGCCAGCCCACTGAGACACAGACAGGAAAAAGCAAGAATAGCAACAACACAGCCACTTCTGGGCAGTGTGGCCAAATGTCTACTGGCATCTCTATGAATTCTTTTCTTTTCCAACTCGTTAAGGGAAGCAGCTCTTCAAAATGGTAATGAATGTACTTCCAGAGATACTCAAACGTTCTGAAAGCGATTTTGGCTTGTTTTAAGAATTGTGGACTAAAGATACATTTCCCTTAGAAGTAGGAGGATAATGCAAAGAATGTTACCTAGATCTTCCTTTAAATCTGACTTAACTGTTCGTAATAAAAAAGTCTGCCTTTTCACCTGAGCTGCTGGTAAATAAAATGCATCGGCATCAAAGAACATTGCAACTGCTTCAGTTCAATTTTGGATCAAGGAAGAACACTCAAACTTCGAAGAAGTCCTATTTCTGCAAGGACAGACCAAGCCAGTTTCCCCAAAACAAGGTTTCAACAAATTGTTAAATAGCCTCCTTAAAGACAATAAATCTGCTTCAACAATTATAGTGTCTTAATTAGCTCATGACTTAATAGACGCCTAGTTTTCATTTGCAGGACCTGCTCTTTTGCAGCTTAGATATACACCATCAATCTCCCTCTAACGCTATTTAAAAAGCTCTCTTAGTGAGAGAAGGAGCACTAAAATCAGCATCGCTTGCAAAACAACCCCAGTAAAAGCAAAGGCTGGTCCTTCTCTGCCAGCTGGGTTAAAGATGCATCACCACAAATGAGCATGGCATTTCCCCTTTTAAAAGAAGGGCTCTTCCATTCCAGCACAGCCAGGTGCTAACTTGGGGCTGCATTCAAGAATGAAAGCCATCTGGGAAACCCTTGCATGCTCTCTAAAGCTGAACGCGTAATTTGGGCACACAAATGTGCTGGGATTTCAACTTCTAATTAACCAGCACAAGCACCACTTGTTTGCAGGCAGCTACACTTCGTAACACAAGCTACTCCAGGCAGCTGAAGTTTCAGTCATGTGTGCTTTAAACAGCAAAGAAAGCAAGCCCTGTTGTGCGAGTGAAAACAAAACACAAAAGAAGGGATGCATCGGTTCAAGGGAAAGGTGTAGAGGAAGACCCTGGGGAAATCTTTCTTGACTCCATTTTGGACATTAGCCTAAGCCACCCTGTTCCTCCCGCTTCAACTGTCTTTGCTGACTGTGGGTACACTGGCTCTGAAGGGCCCCCAAGGACACTGAGCAGAGAGGGGATGTTGGCTAAGGACAGAGGTATGTCCCATGCCAAAGTTACAATTCTGGACCTCTGGGCTAAGAAAGCAGCATTTTCAGATTCTTGTCTACAGTAAAAGCCTCTTCTCTCTCTGTTGCCTGGAAAACTGACTAAAGCTCAAAAGGGGTTTTTACAGGCAGCTGGGAAGAGCTGAAAAAGATTCTCTGCGGAGGAAGGCAGAGCCTGGAGCTGCTGAAATGAGTATGTTTACTAGCGCAAAGAGAATTCCCAGAATCATTCAGGAGGAGCAAGCTGGGGTGGAAGAAGGAGCAGCAAAAGAAAGAATGGATTAAAGGAGCAGCTAAGTACTCAGTAAGACACTATCCCACACTACCAGCCAGGGGAGGCTCCTCTGCACAATGTTGGAACAGCATGAAAAGGGTTGATTTTTACAGACCTTACAGAGCTTGAGTGCAAGACTCTACAATCTCAACCAAGACGGAGAGGGGCTCTTCCTCATTTGGGACTGGCTCAGTTTTGCTTGGGGTTTTAATTAAATTGTTCATGACAAGGAAACCAAGCTTTGTAGCCTGTAGCTTGCAGCATTCCATGGAACAACATGGTATGGAGTAATATCAGATCTTTACATATCACATCAACTGATAGGCATTGAATGGTTCAGCAGTCACGTTGCACACAGGCCCCTTGGTCTTCCAGACATGGAAAGATTTCTATTGCTTACTCGGGGCTCAGAACCCATCAGTTCTGCCATCTGGACAGATTAATCCTGACAGGTTAATGGCAGCCCACACAACACTACTTTCAAGCCATTTCTCTAAATAACCTAATTAATAGGTAACCACTTTCACCTGCAAGGACAGTGCCAAGTTACGTATCCACCAACTTAAAATTTTCTATCGGAGCGATTAATTCCTGAGTCAGCACTCCTTCCCAGCCTTGTCAAACTTTGGGAGCCATTCTGCATAAACATCTTACACTGAGACTCAAATTTTCAGAAGCCTTCTTCTGACGGAATACATGATAGGAGAAAGAAGAACTATATAAAGAGAAGCAGAAGTATATACATTCTGTTAAAAAAGCTACAGAAAAGAGCTCCAGCTCAAACAGCAAGCAATAAGTGACAAGATGTTAAGGAGCTACAGGTTAAAAGAGCAAACAAAACCCCTTTCAATCTGGTACTTTCATAGCTGGGAGTTTGGGTTTATTTTTAACACAGTCATTATAATCATGACACAGCATAGTGGCGGACTTGGCAGTGTCTGGTTAACGGTTGGACTTGATCTGAAAGGTCTTTTCCAACCAAAAGAATTCTATGATTCTATCCCAAAACAGTAATGTTTCTGTTGGTGAAAAATTCCCTGCATTGAAATTTTCTTGGAAAAATCAGACTGATAAAACCTCACTCTTCAGAACCATCAAGTAAACCAGATTTTAACTACTTGCACGTTCTCTTAAGTAAATGCACAGTAGAGATGGTAACTGAGTCTGGTTACTTACGATATTGTTGCCTGAGAACAAAGGAGCGTATCTGAAGGTGCTGCATACTGTGCTGTAAATCAAAAAAGAATCCGTTGGGTTTATTTGCCTCACTTATAGAATCATAGAATAGTTAGGGTTGGAAAGGACCTTAAGATCATCTAGTTCCAACCCCCCTGCCAGGGGCAGGGACACCTCCCACTAAACCATGTCACCCAAGGCTTGTAGTGTAATTTACCCTATCGTCTGTCAGCATCAGATTAGAAAGTCCCTTTCTTCCAGGATGTAACTGATTGCTATTGAGGTTATTTATCACTCCAAATGGGGTTTCCTAATGAAATACCGTTTGTGCTCTGCTGAACTGCTGCCTTAATTTATAGGAAAGGAATGCATACACCTCTTCAGCATTTTCTAAATTCATCAGTGTTTAACAAAGCACAGGAAATCATGTTCCTTAATCAACGTAAACATTCAATGTCCTCAATGTATGACACACAAAACTATCTCAGTGTCCAGCTGGAGACCAGTAACGAGTGGTGTCCCTCAGAGATTGGTGTTGGGACCGGTCTTGTTCAACATCTTTGTCGGTGACATGGACAGTGGGATTGAGTGCACCCTCAGCAAGTTTGCCGATGACACCAAGCTGTGGGGTTCAGTTGATATGCTGAAGGGAAGGAATACCATCCAGAGGGACCTTGACATGCTTGTGAGGTGGGCTGATGCCAACCTGATGAAGTTTAACCATGACAAGTGCAAGGTCCTACAGCTGGGTCGGGGAAATCCCAGGCACAGCTCCAGGTTGGGCAGGGAAGAGATTCAGAGCAGCCCTGCAGAGAAGGACTTGGGGGTGTTGGTCGATGAAAAAATGAACATGAGCTGGCAGTGTGCGCTCACAGCCCAGAAAGCCAACTGTATCCTGGGCTGCATCAAAAGGAGCATGACCAGCAGGTCGAAGGAGGTGATCCTGCCCCTCTGCTCTGCTCTAGTAAGACCTCACTTGGAGTATTGTGTGCAGTTCTGGTGCCCTCAACATAAAAAGCACATGGAACTGTTGGAACAAGTCCAGAGGAGGGCCATGAGGATGATCAGGGGACTGGAGCACCTCCCATATGAAGATACGATGAGAAAGTTGGGGCTGTTCAGGCTGGAGAAAAGAAGGCTGCGTGGAGATCTCATAGCAGCCTTCCAATATCTGAAGGGGGCCTATAGGGATGCTGGGGAGGGAATCTTTGTTAGGGACTGTAGTGAGAGGACAAGGGGTAACGGGTTGAAACTTCAGCAGGGAAGTTTAGATTGGATATGAGGAAGAAATTCTTTTCTGTAAGGGTGGTGGGGCACTGGAATGTGTTGCCCAGGGAAGTTGTGAATGCTCCATCGCTGGCGGTGTTCAAGGCTGGATTGGACATAGCCTTGGGTGGCATGGTTTAGTGGGAGGTGTCCCTGCCCATGGCAGGGGTTTGGAACTTGACGATCTTCAGGTCCTTTCCAACCCTAACTATTCTATGATTCTATGATCTGTCAATATACATATAACAGGGTGCTTTCTTTTGGATTTCTACTTACTCTGATTCTGTGCTACACATCCAACACATTGTGATTCCTGGAAAGAAAGGACAAAGTGCAAATTGAGAATAAAATACATCATCTCTCAATAGCAGCGTACCAGTGATCCGAGTTCCTTGTGTTTGTTACTGTAACAGATACTTTGAGCATCTTGTCAAAGAATAACTCCTAACTGTCCAATAGTCTAAGCTGGCCTGACGTAGCTTAGCATGGACAGAAATGATACGTGCTGCTGCTGCTAGCACACTAGTGGTATGTGCATTTTTGAAGAAATACTAAAAAAACGAAATTGAAAGAGCTGCCAAACACTCCTGCTGAACACAGAGAATGTTTCTGTTAACCAGAAAACACTTTGTACGGTAACAAAATGAGATGCTTAAAATACTTCTGAAAAGCAGTCCCATTTGAAGCCCACAATTATGTAAGTCATTGAAACATCATTTACTCATCCCCCCTCAAACATCTCACAAGTCTAAAAATACAAAGCTTGCTCAAAAAAGAAAAAAGAGGAAAGATAATTATGCTACCATATAGGCCACTCAAAAACAACTACTCAGAAGCAAAATCCGATCACTCAAGGAAAATGATGCACTGCAAGCAACCGTTACACAATTCAAAATCCATTGTGACTTCTAAAGATAACCTCTCCAAAAGCCTTTATCTATGAAAGGAGAACAAAATCAGATGAAAATACGTGCAAGAGCTGGAAAGCTCTCTTCTAATTTATCAAAAGCCTTGGCAAAAAGAGGGTGTTTACCTCTGTTGGGAATGGAAATTTGGAAGGCTCTGCAGTAGTAGGAGGAGGAATATCTGTCAGAAGAGGTGGCCATGATCGGGTCATTTCCTGGAAAGCGAATGAGAGAAGTGGGTTACAGTATTCGTGCTGATACAGGCAGCTGAAGTTTTACCTTTAAGAGATTTCTATTCACGTCCAAAAAAAAGCTGATCCCATCTTAAACCCAAGAGGCAATACCACAGCAAGAAGCCCTCTTTGAGCTCAGCAGGCCAGACCATCATGAGGACTTGCTCCTTTTCTCCAAGCATATTTGCATTGCCCAATCAGCAGCTACCTCAGTGAAGCTGGTAGAGAGTTAAATACTTGCTATGTTTGCAGGATTAGGCTATCACAGTTAATAAAGGGAAAAGTACATAAAACCTGTAGAGGAGTAGTTCCGGACTTTTTCAAAGTTCAGGAGCTTCCTATTATGGAAAGTTCTTGTATCCCCTCACAGCAACAACGCTCTGAAAGGCTCTTCCAAACTCAAGGAGGTCAGCCAGGGAGCTCTGACTCCCAGCCATGCCTCATGCTATTCTACCTGAAACACTGACTTTGGCTCTGACTGACCGAGATGCCTTTGATGCAGAGCTCCAAGACGTGGTTTCAACCCAAAGACAAAGACTGCCTGATGTGCTATTTCTTTAGCAGTCTTTCTGCTCTGTTGCCCGGCCCTAACTCTCACCCAGCTACCAGCCTGTTGAGCTAAGCCATGGTCCAGCTGAGAGCAGAGCACAAAGACCACAGCCACGGGATAGGGATCAACCTCCAACCTGCCTCTTCTGGTGCCACAGCTGGACACAGATGACTGTGCTAAAGCTTTGGCTTGCCCTGCAACAAACACATGAACAGCCTTGTCTTGAACGCATGCTAAAACACCTTAATGGGGGTGAATGTAGACAAAGCCTTTGGGGAAGCTGGGGCTCAGAAATTCAGAACCACTTGCTTGAAATCACTCCAGACAGACTTTTCTTGTCTCCCTAGTAAGTTTAAATCCTGAAGAGTCTAATAGCCACTCCCAGAAACAAATGAATTCATTTGGCCTGCCACCCTCCCTGCCTCTCCTGGAACAGTTACCTTATTTTCACTCTGTGCTCAGTGAAAGGGTCCCATGTACTCAGGCCCAGCTGAGTACCGGGAGCCTGTGCACTGCCCACAAAGCCGTCTCTGACACAGGTTACTGAGACAGTTTTGCGTTACAGCTGGCTCAGCTTTGCACACATGTGCTATAATGACAGCGATGGAGAAGCACAGCCCAGCAGCAGTGCCATGCACACAGTGATATTCCTCCTCCTCCCCCACCCCACTACTTTAATGTCTACACAATACAAACATGTAGAACTATTATTTAAGAGCTCCTACCTTTAAAATTTCATTAACGGCTTGGGCATCACAGTGGAACGTTTGCTAGAAGGAAATGAAAAGAAGGAAGCAGCATGAGTTTGTTTGTTTACCAACCGACATGAGATAAACAGATGCACTCATCAAACATTTGCTTACCAACAGTTCTCCAAATGCCATGGAAGTCCATTAATAATAAAAGGCTAAAAAGCCCCATCAGAAGGGCAGTTTATTCTACAAAACCTGTTGGTTTCAAGTCTTAAGTAGAAGACACATTCTAATAAAGGTGAGAAAGAATCAAAATGAAAGAGAGTTCATTAACCAGTGGTGCTTGTTCAGCTAACAGGATTCCCCTTGTTTCAAAACTTGTGTTCTTCTATGCACCCACGTGCACTCAGCAGAATAAGAAGACAGTATAAAGCCCTAAGCTTGGAGAAGGCAAAGTAAAGGTGGATGTAAGTGGAAGAATAACCCACCAGACTCTTAAATGCCAGTTCCAGGAATCAAGGGAACACCAACTGTGATTAGGAAAGTTGAAAAGCAGTATGACTAACTTGCGCAGTCCAGAATAAAACCTGGAATGCACCGCCAGGTTAGAGCAACATGATGAGGAACTAGTCCGCCTTGACTACAACAGGCTTGCACACTTGCACAGGTGCACATACCCGCAAAAGAAGAGAGGGAGATTTTCATTTAGAAAACAATTTCAGAAACGCACAGGCATTCTGTTCAAGCTGCACAGCAACTGCGTGACAAAACTCTCAGAAATACCTCCAAGTCCCCTCTCACGGGCAATTCCAAAAACCCCACACACTTTCGTAAGCACATGCCCTGAGGCTTACAGAGCTCTGTCAGACACACCAGAGAGAGATGAACAAGGAACTCGGGAGAATAAGAATCATCCAAAACCAAACTAAATTGCTGGAGGAACCACCTAGTACACAAATGAGGTGCCCCACTGGCCAGGATATGTGGGCCAGACACCCACCCATCAACCAGAAGCAGTGCAGTGCCCCAACCAGGCAGTAACTCAAGACAGGGACAGCATCAACCTGCCTGGCGCTGTGGTCTTTTGCGGCAGACTCAGTTGCACCCACACAGCAGGAGGGACCAGCAGCCTGCTCCTTGGTCTCAGTGTGATAGCTGGAGGGAGAAGGGGAAAGCAGGAGAAGCACTGAAAGAATATTTGCAAAAGCCCAGCTTTCTCGTCTCTGCACAATGCAGTCAACACTCGCCAAAGCTGGGAAACTAAAAAGCTGGGCATCTCTTTGAAAAGAAGGTTTTGCCATAGGTACCACAAAGAATAAGCAGCGCTTTTTTTGGGTAATGGTTGAAGAGCTTTTAAGGCTGCTTCTTTTTATAAAAGGTATTCCATTAAAAATCACAGCAAACACTTTTATTCCACTCTGCCACATGTGCCAAATGCAGCTGAAGGACCACACAGCTCTCGCATGTGGAAGTAGGGGGCTGAAGCTTGCTCCCTGATTTTTAAATCGCCTGCCTCGTCAGGAGGCTGTGGCAGAATGGTTTCAAGCAGGCGGCCAAAGAAGTCATCCCCGAGAGAGTTTGCCATGCAGTATTTCAGAAGTCACCGAGCAGCATCGCTGAGATGTGTGAGCTCAACCAAGGCCGGTGGTGGTAACAGAGTACAGACTGTGCAAAGATGAGGACAGGAGGTCTGGAAGCAGATATTAACTGCAATGGATAAGGGCTGCATTTCAGACAAGCATATAGGTCCTGAAGACCTTTCTGCTCCTTCTCATTTCAGTAATTTCCACCTGACTGCTTATCTGTATGCATCTCTTGGCTCAGCCCATGTAGGGCTGCCCCTCTGACACATATCAGCCCTCTGCTGCTTCTCAGGCCCTTTCACCTCAGGTGAAACTGGTGCCTGTAGATACGCAGGCAGTGTAGCTGAAGAAGAGCTAGAGCACGCACGCATTTCCTATGTTGCCTGCTGTCTCCTCCTAATCGAAATGGACTTGCAATGTGCGTGTGTGGCTCAAGAATACCAGCTACTGCTCTTTGCCTGGTTTCAGGCTAAACTTGTAGCGCGGAGAAAACCCAAGCGAGCAGGGTAAGAAAAGCCAATTTTGAGGTCCATGCCCTTCATTGTGCTGTCAGTTTTCTTTGTTTCCTAATGAGAGCTTTGCCACTGCAACTCTCAACTATCAGCAGAGAAGGTCACCTCTTCAGGCTGCTAAAAAAGTTTTGCATTTACAGCTGCTTCCAATTTAATACTATATTTTAATATAATTATTTGGTTATAAATTTATTTTTCAATGTCAACTGCATGGCCTTTTGCCGCTTGAATGCAATGGGGATCACAAAACTGCATATGCCTGAATGAAGAGTTAGTTTGAAAAGAACAGGCAGGGCAAGATCAGACCAAAACCTACCATCCTGTCCTCACTTCACCCGTACCTGCTTCACTAGCTCAGAGCAGGAGGAGATCTTGCATACCAGATGGACTCTCTACTCACACACAAGTCACGCTAGCAATAACACACTCACTTACTCGTCAAAGGGATTTTCCGCCTGCATTTCTGTGTAAAAATCGACCCTCTAATACTATAGATAGATGCAAGATGCACACACATAGAGCAGCACGCTTCCAAAATGACCCAGACAACAAGAGGCTGTATGTATTTTAAACAAGCCTCTAATAAGTTTGATTATGCATGCAATAATGTTCTGCTGTGTATTGAAAAAGCCTGACAAAATCTGAAGCTAGAATCAACTTGATCAAAACAAAGACATAAACACAGACATCCAGAAAGGTTTCTGCAGGCTATCTTAAGGAACACCAGACACCAAAGCAGATTCTCTGCCAAGGATGTTTAAATGTTCCATTACCACTAAAGAGATTAAAATACATCTCTGATACAAAGACAGGTCCAACGATCTGAAACATGGCTTACTCCATCCACCTGTTTTGAGAGCATGTGGTGACAAAGCCGCTTTTGGGGAAAGCTGAAGCAACCATTCCTAGTTACCTATTCAGGAGAGCATTCATTGGAACAAATATGAAGACTGGGTGAATACCCCTGTGATTAAAATAATTTCTAGTCAGGCAGGCACCATCCTGCAAGCAAACTATCGGCATGGGGGGTCCTAAAGCACGTTTTTAAGAGATGTTTACAGTTTGCTGCAGACACGGTGCCCTTGTTCAACAGATCTCTTTCTTTCACCCACTCACCCATTCCCAGAAGTGTTTGATGCATGGGGAATGTCGACCCTTTCTTAAGAGGGCAAACAAAAAGTTTTTCCAAATCAGCCAGCTAATGGCTTGTTTTGCAGACAGACAGGTTCCCTTACATCCCTTCCAAGAGCACCCACTCAATGCAACACAACTCTCTTCCCAGGAATAACAACTGTTCAGATATGCTAGAGAAAAAAAATGGTCACACACACACACACACACACACACACACAGAGGAATACAAACTAAGACAAATTAGACAGCAGTGCTAACAACATGATCATGCCTGTGAGCTTTACATTTAGATTTGCCTTGTACTGATCTCAGCCAGCATTAAGCGTGAACCTTACAGTGAGTAAGGCTCTGCTTTAACAGGAATGAATCTCCGGTGGAAGGTATAAAAGGAAATGCTATAAAGGAATCCCACCTAAACCAGCAGCCTCAAGGTAAACACTCAGCCCCACAAGTCTTTCAAGTGAGCAAGGCAGCTGCCAGCAGAATCACTGAAAGCAGGACTCTGCTTTGGAGCTTTTTGCTTTGAGTGGGAACCAGGGAGGAGAAGAGGAGTCAAAACAAAAAGAATTCTGAAGCAGAAATAACTCTGAGGCTCAAGGATGAGGTCTGACAGCGCAGGGAAGCCAATGCAGCCCCTTAGGGATTGGCTGCTAGGATAAGTGACTGCACGGTCCCTGGCCACAGGCACACCTATGCCACCCTCCCCTTCCCCTGGCACTGGCCTGAGCCTGCACTGACACAGTCCAGGACTTAAACTGCCAGACCGTCATTCCTCTTCCGTCAATACAACTCTTTTGATAACCTGGCCACAGCACCACATGAATACCAGAAGTGTTGCAGCTGAGGAGGATGGAGAGTGCATTCCCACAAAGGCTTAGCACACCTCAAGGAAGCAAAGGTCTTCATTTTACACAGCTTCCAACGTTTGGTAAACCCTTTGGATCCAGAGCCAACCACCTACGCGCAAAACCATCTCTCGAAGACACAGTTCACAGCTCAAACCTGCTCCTGCACTGGGAAAAGTCCCACAGACTGCAGTAGAAAATGTTACAATTCTTTGCATGTTACAAATCTGAAGTGTCTCTCATATACCTGCGTAACATAATAATTCAAATTATTTCTGAACGGGGTAGTTTAGAGTTTCAAAAAGAACCAAAGACAAACATGCAATCAATGTATGTTTTCCTACCAGCAAATTTTCTTTTCCCTAGAAAGCACTCAAAGAGGTAAGATTGTATCATGATACTCCATTTTCTCGCATACACTAACCTAGTCCAAGGCACTGGCTTTGCCTCAGTACTCTGAACTATGGAGCAGGGGTGTTTCACTGCTTTTAGCTAAACAGACTGGAAACAAAAGAAAGCGATGACTTGGTTTTGAAGGGCAGGACATGCTGCTGGAACTTAAGAACCTCAACAGCTCTTGGGGCATGAGCACACACATTCACTTCCAACCCACAGATTTTATCAGCATCCACCCCTTCTAAATAAAATGAAACTTGAAAGTTCTCTTCTAATTTATCAAAAGCCTTGGCAAAAAGAGGGTGTTTACCTCTGTTGGGAATGGAAATTTGGAAGGCTCTGCAGTAGTAGGAGGAGGAATATCTGTCAGAAGAGGTGGCCATGATCGGGTCATTTCCTGGAAAGCGAATGAGAGAAGTGGGTTACAGTATTCGTGCTGATACAGGCAGCTGAAGTTTTACCTTTAAGAGATTTCTATTCACGTACAAAAAAAAGCTGATCCCATCTTAAACCCAAGAGGCAATACCACAGCAAGAAGCCCTCTTTGAGCTCAGCAGGCCAGACCATCATGAGGACTTGCTCCTTTTCTCCAAGCATATTTGCATTGCCCAATCAGCAGCTACCTCAGTGAAGCTGGTAGAGAGTTAAATACTTGCTATGTTTGCAGGATTAGGCTATCACAGTTAATAAAGGGAAAAGTACATAAAACCTGTAGAGAAGTAGTTCCGGACTTTTTCAAAGTTCAGGAGCTTCCTATTATGGAAAGTTCTTGTATCCCCTCACAGCAACAACGCTCTGAAAGGCTCTTCCAAACTCAAGGAGGTCAGCCAGGGAGCTCTGACTCCCAGCTATGCCTCATGCTATTCTACCTGAAACACTGACTTTGGCTCTGACTGACCGAGATGCCTTTGATGCAGAGCTCCAAGACGTGGTTTCAACCCAAAGACAAAGACTGCCTGATGTGCTATTTCTTTAGCAGTCTTTCTGCTCTGTTGCCCGGCCCTAACTCTCACCCAGCTACCAGCCTGTTGAGCTAAGCCATGGTCCAGCTGAGAGCAGAGCACAAAGACCACAGCCACGGGATAGGGATCAACCTCCAACCTGCCTCTTCTGGTGCCACAGCTGGACACAGATGACTGTGCTAAAGCTTTGGCTTGCCCTGCAACAAACACATGAACAGCCTTGTCTTGAACGCATGCTAAAACACCTTAATGGGGGTGAATGTAGACAAAGCCTTTGGGGAAGCTGGGGCTCAGAAATTCAGAACCACTTGCTTGAAATCACTCCAGACAGACTTTTCTTGTCTCCCTAGTAAGTTTAAATCCTGAAGAGTCTAATAGCCACTCCCAGAAACAAATGAATTCATTTGGCCTGCCACCCTCCCTGCCTCTCCTGGAACAGTTACCTTATTTTCACTCTGTGCTCAGTGAAAGGGTCCCATGTACTCAGGCCCAGCTGAGTACCGGGAGCCTGTGCACTGCCCACAAAGCCGTCTCTGACACAGGTTACTGAGACAGTTTTGCGTTACAGCTGGCTTAGCTTTGCACACATGTGCTATAATGACAGCGATGGAGAAGCACAGCCCAGCAGCAGTGCCATGCACACAGTGATATTCCTCCTCCTCCCCCACCCCACTACTTTAATGTCTACACAATACAAACATGTAGAACTATTATTTAAGAGCTCCTACCTTTAAAATTTCATTAACGGCTTGGGCATCACAGTGGAACGTTTGCTAGAAGGAAATGAAAAGAAGGAAGCAGCATGAGTTTGTTTGTTTACCAACCGACATGAGATAAACAGATGCACTCATCAAACATTTGCTTACCAACAGTTCTCCAAATGCCATGGAAGTCCATTAATAATAAAAGGCTAAAAAGCCCCATCAGAAGGGCAGTTTATTCTACAAAACCTGTTGGTTTCAAGTCTTAAGTAGAAGACACATTCTAATAAAGGTGAGAAAGAATCAAAATGAAAGAGAGTTCATTAATCAGTGGTGCTTGTTCAGCTAACAGGATTCCCCTTGTTTCAAAACTTGTGTTCTTCTATGCACCCACGTGCACTCAGCAGAATAAGAAGACAATATAAAGCCCTAAGCTTGGAGAAGGCAAAGTAAAGGTGGATGTAAGTGGAAGAATAACCCACCAGACTCTTAAATGCCAGTTCCAGGAATCAAGGGAACACCAACTGTGATTAGGAAAGTTGAAAAGCAGTATGACTAACTTGCGCAGTCCAGAATAAAACCTGGAATGCACCGCCAGGTTAGAGCAACATGATGAGGAACTAGTCCGCCTTGACTACAACAGGCTTGCACACTTGCACAGGTGCACATACCCGCAAAAGAAGAGAGGGAGATTTTCATTTAGAAAACAATTTCAGAAACGCACAGGCATTCTGTTCAAGCTGCACAGCAACTGCGTGACAAAACTCTCAGAAATACCTCCAAGTCCCCTCTCACGGGCAATTCCAAAAACCCCACACACTTTTGTAAGCACATGCCCTGAGGCTTACAGAGCTCTGTCAGACACACCAGAGAGAGATGAACAAGGAACTCGGGAGAATAAGAATCATCCAAAACCAAACTAAATTGCTGGAGGAACCACCTAGTACACAAATGAGGTGCCCCACTGGCCAGGATATGTGGGCCAGACACCCACCCATCAACCAGAAGCAGTGCAGTGCCCCAACCAGGCAGTAACTCAAGACAGGGACAGCATCAACCTGCCCGGCGCTGTGGTCTTTTGCGGCAGACTCAGTTGTACCCACACAGCAGGAGGGACCAGCAGCCTGCTCCTTGGTCTCAGTGTGATAGCTGGAGGGAGAAGGGGAAAGCAGGAGAAGCACTGAAAGAATATTTGCAAAAGCCCAGCTTTCTCGTCTCTGCACAATGCAGTCAACACTCGCCAAAGCTGGGAAACTAAAAAGCCGGGCATCTCTTTGAAAAGAAGGTTTTGCCATAGGTACCACAAAGAATAAGCAGCGCTTTTTTTGGGTAATGGTTGAAGAGCTTTTAAGGCTGCTTCTTTTTATAAAAGGTATTCCATTAAAAATCACAGCAAACACTTTTATTCCACTCTGCCACATGTGCCAAATGCAGCTGAAGGACCACACAGCTCTCGCATGTGGAAGTAGGGGGCTGAAGCTTGCTCCCTGATTTTTAAATCGCCTGCCTCGTCAGGAGGCTGTGGCAGAATGGTTTCAAGCAGGCGGCCAAAGAAGTCATCCCCGAGAGAGTTTGCCATGCAGTATTTCAGAAGTCACCGAGCAGCATCGCTGAGATGTGTGAGCTCAACCAAGGCCGGTGGTGGTAACAGAGTACAGACTGTGCAAAGATGAGGACAGGAGGTCTGGAAGCAGATATTAACTGCAATGGATAAGGGCTGCATTTCAGACAAGCATATAGGTCCTGAAGACCTTTCTGCTCCTTCTCATTTCAGTAATTTCCACCTGACTGCTTATCTGTATGCATCTCTTGGCTCAGCCCATGTAGGGCTGCCCCTCTGACACATATCAGCCCTCTGCTGCTTCTCAGGCCCTTTCACCTCAGGTGAAACTGGTGCCTGTAGATACGCAGGCAGTGTAGCTGAAGAAGAGCTAGAGCACGCACGCATTTCCTATGTTGCCTGCTGTCTCCTCCTAATCGAAATGGACTTGCAATGTGCGTGTGTGGCTCAAGAATACCAGCTACTGCTCTTTGCCTGGTTTCAGGCTAAACTCGTAGCGCGGAGAAAACCCAAGCGAGCAGGGTAAGAAAAGCCAATTTTGAGGTCCATGCCCTTCATTGTGCTGTCAGTTTTCTTTGTTTCCTAATGAGAGCTTTGCCACTGCAACTCTCAACTATCAGCAGAGAAGGTCACCTCTTCAGGCTGCTAAAAAAGTTTTGCATTTACAGCTGCTTCCAATTTAATACTATATTTTAATATAATTATTTGGTTATAAATTTATTTTTCAATGTCAACTGCATGGCCTTTTGCCGCTTGAATGCAATGGGGATCACAAAACTGCATATGCCTGAATGAAGAGTTAGTTTGAAAAGAACAGGCAGGGCAAGATCAGACCAAAACCTACCATCCTGTCCTCACTTCACCCGTACCTGCTTCACTAGCTCAGAGCAGGAGGAGATCTTGCATACCAGATGGACTCTCTACTCACACACAAGTCACGCTAGCAATAACACACTCACTTACTCGTCAAAGGGATTTTCCGCCTGCATTTCTGTGTAAAAATCGACCCTCTAATACTATAGATAGATGCAAGATGCACACACATAGAGCAGCACGCTTCCAAAATGACCCAGACAACAAGAGGCTGTATGTATTTTAAACAAGCCTCTAATAAGTTTGATTATGCATGCAATAATGTTCTGCTGTGTATTGAAAAAGCCTGACAAAATCTGAAGCTAGAATCAACTTGATCAAAACAAAGACATAAACACAGACATCCAGAAAGGTTTCTGCAGGCTATCTTAAGGAACACCAGACACCAAAGCAGATTCTCTGCCAAGCATGTTTAAATGTTCCATTACCACTAAAGAGATTAAAATACATCTCTGATACAAAGACAGGTCCAACGATCTGAAACATGGCTTACTCCATCCACCTGTTTTGAGAGCATGTGGTGACAAAGCCGCTTTTGGGGAAAGCTGAAGCAACCATTCCTAGTTACCTATTCAGGAGAGCATTCATTGGAACAAATATGAAGACTGGGTGAATACCCCTGTGATTAAAATAATTTCTAGTCAGGCAGGCACCATCCTGCAAGCAAACTATCGGCATGGGGGGTCCTAAAGCACGTTTTTAAGAGATGTTTACAGTTTGCTGCAGACACGGTGCCCTTGTTCAACAGATCTCTTTCTTTCACCCACTCACCCATTCCCAGAAGTGTTTGATGCATGGGGAATGTCGACCCTTTCTTAAGAGGGCAAACAAAAAGTTTTTCCAAATCAGCCAGCTAATGGCTTGTTTTGCAGACAGACAGGTTCCCTTACATCCCTTCCAAGAGCACCCACTCAATGCAACACAACTCTCTTCCCAGGAATAACAACTGTTCAGATATGCTAGAGAAAAAAAATGGTCACACACACACACACACACACACACACACAGAGGAATACAAACTAAGACAAATTAGACAGCAGTGCTAACAACATGATCATGCCTGTGAGCTTTACATTTAGATTTGCCTTGTACTGATCTCAGCCAGCATTAAGCGTGAACCTTACAGTGAGTAAGGCTCTGCTTTAACAGGAATGAATCTCCGGTGGAAGGTATAAAAGGAAATGCTATAAAGGAATCCCACCTAAACCAGCAGCCTCAAGGTAAACACTCAGCCCCACAAGTCTTTCAAGTGAGCAAGGCAGCTGCCAGCAGAATCACTGAAAGCAGGACTCTGCTTTGGAGCTTTTTGCTTTGAGTGGGAACCAGGGAGGAGAAGAGGAGTCAAAACAACAAGAATTCTGAAGCAGAAATAACTCTGAGGCTCAAGGATGAGGTCTGACAGCGCAGGGAAGCCAATGCAGCCCCTTAGGGATTGGCTGCTAGGATAAGTGACTGCACGGTCCCTGGCCACAGGCACACCTATGCCACCCTCCCCTTCCCCTGGCACTGGCCTGAGCCTGCACTGACACAGTCCAGGACTTAAACTGCCAGACCGTCATTCCTCTTCCGTCAATACAACTCTTTTGATAACCTGGCCACAGCACCACATGAATACCAGAAGTGTTGCAGCTGAGGAGGATGGAGAGTGCATTCCCACAAAGGCTTAGCACACCTCAAGGAAGCAAAGGTCTTCATTTTACACAGCTTCCAACGTTTGGTAAACCCTTTGGATCCAGAGCCAACCACCTACGCGCAAAACCATCTCTCGAAGACACAGTTCACAGCTCAAACCTGCTCCAGCACTGGGAAAAGTCCCACAGACTGCAGTAGAAAATGTTACAATTCTTTGCATGTTACAAATCTGAAGTGTCTCTCATATACCTGCGTAACATAATAATTCAAATTATTTCTGAACGGGGTAGTTTAGAGTTTCAAAAAGAACCAAAGACAAACATGCAATCAATGTATGTTTTCCTACCAGCAAATTTTCTTTTCCCTAGAAAGCACTCAAAGAGGTAAGATTGTATCATGATACTCCATTTTCTCGCATACACTAACCTAGTCCAAGGCACTGGCTTTGCCTCAGTACTCTGAACTATGGAGCAGGGGTGTTTCACTGCTTTTAGCTAAACAGACTGGAAACAAAAGAAAGCGATGACTTGGTTTTGAAGGGCAGGACATGCTGCTGGAACTTAAGAACCTCAACAGCTCTTGGGGCATGAGCACACACATTCACTTCCAACCCACAGATTTTATCAGCATCCACCCCTTCTAAATAAAATGAAACTTGAAAGTTCTCTTCTAATTTATCAAAAGCCTTGGCAAAAAGAGGGTGTTTACCTCTGTTGGGAATGGAAATTTGGAAGGCTCTGCAGTAGTAGGAGGAGGAATATCTGTCAGAAGAGGTGGCCATGATCGGGTCATTTCCTGGAAAGCGAATGAGAGAAGTGGGTTACAGTATTCGTGCTGATACAGGCAGCTGAAGTTTTACCTTTAAGAGATTTCTATTCACGTACAAAAAAAAGCTGATCCCATCTTAAACCCAAGAGGCAATACCACAGCAAGAAGCCCTCTTTGAGCTCAGCAGGCCAGACCATCATGAGGACTTGCTCCTTTTCTCCAAGCATATTTGCATTGCCCAATCAGCAGCTACCTCAGTGAAGCTGGTAGAGAGTTAAATACTTGCTATGTTTGCAGGATTAGGCTATCACAGTTAATAAAGGGAAAAGTACATAAAACCTGTAGAGAAGTAGTTCCGGACTTTTTCAAAGTTCAGGAGCTTCCTATTATGGAAAGTTCTTGTATCCCCTCACAGCAACAACGCTCTGAAAGGCTCTTCCAAACTCAAGGAGGTCAGCCAGGGAGCTCTGACTCCCAGCCATGCCTCATGCTATTCTACCTGAAACACTGACTTTGGCTCTGACTGACCGAGATGCCTTTGATGCAGAGCTCCAAGACGTGGTTTCAACCCAAAGACAAAGACTGCCTGATGTGCTATTTCTTTAGCAGTCTTTCTGCTCTGTTGCCCGGCCCTAACTCTCACCCAGCTACCAGCCTGTTGAGCTAAGCCATGGTCCAGCTGAGAGCAGAGCACAAAGACCACAGCCACGGGATAGGGATCAACCTCCAACCTGCCTCTTCTGGTGCCACAGCTGGACACAGATGACTGTGCTAAAGCTTTGGCTTGCCCTGCAACAAACACATGAACAGCCTTGTCTTGAACGCATGCTAAAACACCTTAATGGGGGTGAATGTAGACAAAGCCTTTGGGGAAGCTGGGGCTCAGAAATTCAGAACCACTTGCTTGAAATCACTCCAGACAGACTTTTCTTGTCTCCCTAGTAAGTTTAAATCCTGAAGAGTCTAATAGCCACTCCCAGAAACAAATGAATTCATTTGGCCTGCCACCCTCCCTGCCTCTCCTGGAACAGTTACCTTATTTTCACTCTGTGCTCAGTGAAAGGGTCCCATGTACTCAGGCCCAGCTGAGTACCGGGAGCCTGTGCACTGCCCACAAAGCCGTCTCTGACACAGGTTACTGAGACAGTTTTGCGTTACAGCTGGCTTAGCTTTGCACACATGTGCTATAATGACAGCGATGGAGAAGCACAGCCCAGCAGCAGTGCCATGCACACAGTGATATTCCTCCTCCTCCCCCACCCCACTACTTTAATGTCTACACAATACAAACATGTAGAACTATTATTTAAGAGCTCCTACCTTTAAAATTTCATTAACGGCTTGGGCATCACAGTGGAACGTTTGCTAGAAGGAAATGAAAAGAAGGAAGCAGCATGAGTTTGTTTGTTTACCAACCGACATGAGATAAACAGATGCACTCATCAAACATTTGCTTACCAACAGTTCTCCAAATGCCATGGAAGTCCATTAATAATAAAAGGCTAAAAAGCCCCATCAGAAGGGCAGTTTATTCTACAAAACCTGTTGGTTTCAAGTCTTAAGTAGAAGACACATTCTAATAAAGGTGAGAAAGAATCAAAATGAAAGAGAGTTCATTAATCAGTGGTGCTTGTTCAGCTAACAGGATTCCCCTTGTTTCAAAACTTGTGTTCTTCTATGCACCCACGTGCACTCAGCAGAATAAGAAGACAATATAAAGCCCTAAGCTTGGAGAAGGCAAAGTAAAGGTGGATGTAAGTGGAAGAATAACCCACCAGACTCTTAAATGCCAGTTCCAGGAATCAAGGGAACACCAACTGTGATTAGGAAAGTTGAAAAGCAGTATGACTAACTTGCGCAGTCCAGAATAAAACCTGGAATGCACCGCCAGGTTAGAGCAACATGATGAGGAACTAGTCCGCCTTGACTACAACAGGCTTGCACACTTGCACAGGTGCACATACCCGCAAAAGAAGAGAGGGAGATTTTCATTTAGAAAACAATTTCAGAAACGCACAGGCATTCTGTTCAAGCTGCACAGCAACTGCGTGACAAAACTCTCAGAAATACCTCCAAGTCCCCTCTCACGGGCAATTCCAAAAACCCCACACACTTTTGTAAGCACATGCCCTGAGGCTTACAGAGCTCTGTCAGACACACCAGAGAGAGATGAACAAGGAACTCGGGAGAATAAGAATCATCCAAAACCAAACTAAATTGCTGGAGGAACCACCTAGTACACAAATGAGGTGCCCCACTGGCCAGGATATGTGGGCCAGACACCCACCCATCAACCAGAAGCAGTGCAGTGCCCCAACCAGGCAGTAACTCAAGACAGGGACAGCATCAACCTGCCCGGCGCTGTGGTCTTTTGCGGCAGACTCAGTTGCACCCACACAGCAGGAGGGACCAGCAGCCTGCTCCTTGGTCTCAGTGTGATAGCTGGAGGGAGAAGGGGAAAGCAGGAGAAGCACTGAAAGAATATTTGCAAAAGCCCAGCTTTCTCGTCTCTGCACAATGCAGTCAACACTCGCCAAAGCTGGGAAACTAAAAAGCTGGGCATCTCTTTGAAAAGAAGGTTTTGCCATAGGTACCACAAAGAATAAGCAGCGCTTTTTTTGGGTAATGGTTGAAGAGCTTTTAAGGCTGCTTCTTTTTATAAAAGGTATTCCATTAAAAATCACAGCAAACACTTTTATTCCACTCTGCCACATGTGCCAAATGCAGCTGAAGGACCACACAGCTCTCGCATGTGGAAGTAGGGGGCTGAAGCTTGCTCCCTGATTTTTAAATCGCCTGCCTCGTCAGGAGGCTGTGGCAGAATGGTTTCAAGCAGGCGGCCAAAGAAGTCATCCCCGAGAGAGTTTGCCATGCAGTATTTCAGAAGTCACCGAGCAGCATCGCTGAGATGTGTGAGCTCAACCAAGGCCGGTGGTGGTAACAGAGTACAGACTGTGCAAAGATGAGGACAGGAGGTCTGGAAGCAGATATTAACTGCAATGGATAAGGGCTGCATTTCAGACAAGCATATAGGTCCTGAAGACCTTTCTGCTCCTTCTCATTTCAGTAATTTCCACCTGACTGCTTATCTGTATGCATCTCTTGGCTCAGCCCATGTAGGGCTGCCCCTCTGACACATATCAGCCCTCTGCTGCTTCTCAGGCCCTTTCACCTCAGGTGAAACTGGTGCCTGTAGATACGCAGGCAGTGTAGCTGAAGAAGAGCTAGAGCACGCACGCATTTCCTATGTTGCCTGCTGTCTCCTCCTAATCGAAATGGACTTGCAATGTGCGTGTGTGGCTCAAGAATACCAGCTACTGCTCTTTGCCTGGTTTCAGGCTAAACTTGTAGCGCGGAGAAAACCCAAGCGAGCAGGGTAAGAAAAGCCAATTTTGAGGTCCATGCCCTTCATTGTGCTGTCAGTTTTCTTTGTTTCCTAATGAGAGCTTTGCCACTGCAACTCTCAACTATCAGCAGAGAAGGTCACCTCTTCAGGCTGCTAAAAAAGTTTTGCATTTACAGCTGCTTCCAATTTAATACTATATTTTAATATAATTATTTGGTTATAAATTTATTTTTCAATGTCAACTGCATGGCCTTTTGCCGCTTGAATGCAATGGGGATCACAAAACTGCATATGCCTGAATGAAGAGTTAGTTTGAAAAGAACAGGCAGGGCAAGATCAGACCAAAACCTACCATCCTGTCCTCACTTCACCCGTACCTGCTTCACTAGCTCAGAGCAGGAGGAGATCTTGCATACCAGATGGACTCTCTACTCACACACAAGTCACGCTAGCAATAACACACTCACTTACTCGTCAAAGGGATTTTTCGCCTGCATTTCTGTGTAAAAATCGACCCTCTAATACTATAGATAGATGCAAGATGCACACACATAGAGCAGCACGCTTCCAAAATGACCCAGACAACAAGAGGCTGTATGTATTTTAAACAAGCCTCTAATAAGTTTGATTATGCATGCAATAATGTTCTGCTGTGTATTGAAAAAGCCTGACAAAATCTGAAGCTAGAATCAACTTGATCAAAACAAAGACATAAACACAGACATCCAGAAAGGTTTCTGCAGGCTATCTTAAGGAACACCAGACACCAAAGCAGATTCTCTGCCAAGGATGTTTAAATGTTCCATTACCACTAAAGAGATTAAAATACATCTCTGATACAAAGACAGGTCCAACGATCTGAAACATGGCTTACTCCATCCACCTGTTTTGAGAGCATGTGGTGACAAAGCCGCTTTTGGGGAAAGCTGAAGCAACCATTCCTAGTTACCTATTCAGGAGAGCATTCATTGGAACAAATATGAAGACTGGGTGAATACCCCTGTGATTAAAATAATTTCTAGTCAGGCAGGCACCATCCTGCAAGCAAACTATCGGCATGGGGGGTCCTAAAGCACGTTTTTAAGAGATGTTTACAGTTTGCTGCAGACACGGTGCCCTTGTTCAACAGATCTCTTTCTTTCACCCACTCACCCATTCCCAGAAGTGTTTGATGCATGGGGAATGTCGACCCTTTCTTAAGAGGGCAAACAAAAAGTTTTTCCAAATCAGCCAGCTAATGGCTTGTTTTGCAGACAGACAGGTTCCCTTACATCCCTTCCAAGAGCACCCACTCAATGCAACACAACTCTCTTCCCAGGAATAACAACTGTTCAGATATGCTAGAGAAAAAAAATGGTCACACACACACACACACACACACACACACACACACAGAGGAATACAAACTAAGACAAATTAGACAGCAGTGCTAACAACATGATCATGCCTGTGAGCTTTACATTTAGATTTGCCTTGTACTGATCTCAGCCAGCATTAAGCGTGAACCTTACAGTGAGTAAGGCTCTGCTTTAACAGGAATGAATCTCCGGTGGAAGGTATAAAAGGAAATGCTATAAAGGAATCCCACCTAAACCAGCAGCCTCAAGGTAAACACTCAGCCCCACAAGTCTTTCAAGTGAGCAAGGCAGCTGCCAGCAGAATCACTGAAAGCAGGACTCTGCTTTGGAGCTTTTTGCTTTGAGTGGGAACCAGGGAGGAGAAGAGGAGTCAAAACAAAAAGAATTCTGAAGCAGAAATAACTCTGAGGCTCAAGGATGAGGTCTGACAGCGCAGGGAAGCCAATGCAGCCCCTTAGGGATTGGCTGCTAGGATAAGTGACTGCACGGTCCCTGGCCACAGGCACACCTATGCCACCCTCCCCTTCCCCTGGCACTGGCCTGAGCCTGCACTGACACAGTCCAGGACTTAAACTGCCAGACCGTCATTCCTCTTCCGTCAATACAACTCTTTTGATAACCTGGCCACAGCACCACATGAATACCAGAAGTGTTGCAGCTGAGGAGGATGGAGAGTGCATTCCCACAAAGGCTTAGCACACCTCAAGGAAGCAAAGGTCTTCATTTTACACAGCTTCCAACGTTTGGTAAACCCTTTGGATCCAGAGCCAACCACCTACGCGCAAAACCATCTCTCGAAGACACAGTTCACAGCTCAAACCTGCTCCTGCACTGGGAAAAGTCCCACAGACTGCAGTAGAAAATGTTACAATTCTTTGCATGTTACAAATCTGAAGTGTCTCTCATATACCTGCGTAACATAATAATTCAAATTATTTCTGAACGGGGTAGTTTAGAGTTTCAAAAAGAACCAAAGACAAACATGCAATCAATGTATGTTTTCCTACCAGCAAATTTTCTTTTCCCTAGAAAGCACTCAAAGAGGTAAGATTGTATCATGATACTCCATTTTCTCGCATACACTAACCTAGTCCAAGGCACTGGCTTTGCCTCAGTACTCTGAACTATGGAGCAGGGGTGTTTCACTGCTTTTAGCTAAACAGACTGGAAACAAAAGAAAGCGATGACTTGGTTTTGAAGGGCAGGACATGCTGCTGGAACTTAAGAACCTCAACAGCTCTTGGGGCATGAGCACACACATTCACTTCCAACCCACAGATTTTATCAGCATCCACCCCTTCTAAATAAAATGAAACTTGAAAGTTCTCTTCTAATTTATCAAAAGCCTTGGCAAAAAGAGGGTGTTTACCTCTGTTGGGAATGGAAATTTGGAAGGCTCTGCAGTAGTAGGAGGAGGAATATCTGTCAGAAGAGGTGGCCATGATCGGGTCATTTCCTGGAAAGCGAATGAGAGAAGTGGGTTACAGTATTCGTGCTGATACAGGCAGCTGAAGTTTTACCTTTAAGAGATTTCTATTCACGTCCAAAAAAAAGCTGATCCCATCTTAAACCCAAGAGGCAATACCACAGCAAGAAGCCCTCTTTGAGCTCAGCAGGCCAGACCATCATGAGGACTTGCTCCTTTTCTCCAAGCATATTTGCATTGCCCAATCAGCAGCTACCTCAGTGAAGCTGGTAGAGAGTTAAATACTTGCTATGTTTGCAGGATTAGGCTATCACAGTTAATAAAGGGAAAAGTACATAAAACCTGTAGAGGAGTAGTTCCGGACTTTTTCAAAGTTCAGGAGCTTCCTATTATGGAAAGTTCTTGTATCCCCTCACAGCAACAACGCTCTGAAAGGCTCTTCCAAACTCAAGGAGGTCAGCCAGGGAGCTCTGACTCCCAGCCATGCCTCATGCTATTCTACCTGAAACACTGACTTTGGCTCTGACTGACCGAGATGCCTTTGATGCAGAGCTCCAAGACGTGGTTTCAACCCAAAGACAAAGACTGCCTGATGTGCTATTTCTTTAGCAGTCTTTCTGCTCTGTTGCCCGGCCCTAACTCTCACCCAGCTACCAGCCTGTTGAGCTAAGCCATGGTCCAGCTGAGAGCAGAGCACAAAGACCACAGCCACGGGATAGGGATCAACCTCCAACCTGCCTCTTCTGGTGCCACAGCTGGACACAGATGACTGTGCTAAAGCTTTGGCTTGCCCTGCAACAAACACATGAACAGCCTTGTCTTGAACGCATGCTAAAACACCTTAATGGGGGTGAATGTAGACAAAGCCTTTGGGGAAGCTGGGGCTCAGAAATTCAGAACCACTTGCTTGAAATCACTCCAGACAGACTTTTCTTGTCTCCCTAGTAAGTTTAAATCCTGAAGAGTCTAATAGCCACTCCCAGAAACAAATGAATTCATTTGGCCTGCCACCCTCCCTGCCTCTCCTGGAACAGTTACCTTATTTTCACTCTGTGCTCAGTGAAAGGGTCCCATGTACTCAGGCCCAGCTGAGTACCGGGAGCCTGTGCACTGCCCACAAAGCCGTCTCTGACACAGGTTACTGAGACAGTTTTGCGTTACAGCTGGCTCAGCTTTGCACACATGTGCTATAATGACAGCGATGGAGAAGCACAGCCCAGCAGCAGTGCCATGCACACAGTGATATTCCTCCTCCTCCCCCACCCCACTACTTTAATGTCTACACAATACAAACATGTAGAACTATTATTTAAGAGCTCCTACCTTTAAAATTTCATTAACGGCTTGGGCATCACAGTGGAACGTTTGCTAGAAGGAAATGAAAAGAAGGAAGCAGCATGAGTTTGTTTGTTTACCAACCGACATGAGATAAACAGATGCACTCATCAAACATTTGCTTACCAACAGTTCTCCAAATGCCATGGAAGTCCATTAATAATAAAAGGCTAAAAAGCCCCATCAGAAGGGCAGTTTATTCTACAAAACCTGTTGGTTTCAAGTCTTAAGTAGAAGACACATTCTAATAAAGGTGAGAAAGAATCAAAATGAAAGAGAGTTCATTAACCAGTGGTGCTTGTTCAGCTAACAGGATTCCCCTTGTTTCAAAACTTGTGTTCTTCTATGCACCCACGTGCACTCAGCAGAATAAGAAGACAGTATAAAGCCCTAAGCTTGGAGAAGGCAAAGTAAAGGTGGATGTAAGTGGAAGAATAACCCACCAGACTCTTAAATGCCAGTTCCAGGAATCAAGGGAACACCAACTGTGATTAGGAAAGTTGAAAAGCAGTATGACTAACTTGCGCAGTCCAGAATAAAACCTGGAATGCACCGCCAGGTTAGAGCAACATGATGAGGAACTAGTCCGCCTTGACTACAACAGGCTTGCACACTTGCACAGGTGCACATACCCGCAAAAGAAGAGAGGGAGATTTTCATTTAGAAAACAATTTCAGAAACGCACAGGCATTCTGTTCAAGCTGCACAGCAACTGCGTGACAAAACTCTCAGAAATACCTCCAAGTCCCCTCTCACGGGCAATTCCAAAAACCCCACACACTTTTGTAAGCACATGCCCTGAGGCTTACAGAGCTCTGTCAGACACACCAGAGAGAGATGAACAAGGAACTCGGGAGAATAAGAATCATCCAAAACCAAACTAAATTGCTGGAGGAACCACCTAGTACACAAATGAGGTGCCCCACTGGCCAGGATATGTGGGCCAGACACCCACCCATCAACCAGAAGCAGTGCAGTGCCCCAACCAGGCAGTAACTCAAGACAGGGACAGCATCAACCTGCCCGGCGCTGTGGTCTTTTGCGGCAGACTCAGTTGCACCCACACAGCAGGAGGGACCAGCAGCCTGCTCCTTGGTCTCAGGGTGATAGCTGGAGGGAGAAGGGGAAAGCAGGAGAAGCACTGAAAGAATATTTGCAAAAGCCCAGCTTTCTCGTCTCTGCACAATGCAGTCAACACTCGCCAAAGCTGGGAAACTAAAAAGCTGGGCATCTCTTTGAAAAGAAGGTTTTGCCATAGGTACCACAAAGAATAAGCAGCGCTTTTTTTGGGTAATGGTTGAAGAGCTTTTAAGGCTGCTTCTTTTTATAAAAGGTATTCCATTAAAAATCACAGCAAACACTTTTATTCCACTCTGCCACATGTGCCAAATGCAGCTGAAGGACCACACAGCTCTCGCATGTGGAAGTAGGGGGCTGAAGCTTGCTCCCTGATTTTTAAATCGCCTGCCTCGTCAGGAGGCTGTGGCAGAATGGTTTCAAGCAGGCGGCCAAAGAAGTCATCCCCGAGAGAGTTTGCCATGCAGTATTTCAGAAGTCACCGAGCAGCATCGCTGAGATGTGTGAGCTCAACCAAGGCCGGTGGTGGTAACAGAGTACAGACTGTGCA
Organism: Ara ararauna; assembly: GCA_028858755.1. Lineage (NCBI taxonomy): Eukaryota > Metazoa > Chordata > Aves > Psittaciformes > Psittacidae > Ara > Ara ararauna. The sequence goes on along the minus strand of CM054376.1, from coordinate 62,946,739 downwards.
AAGATGAGGACAGGAGGTCTGGAAGCAGATATTAACTGCAATGGATAAGGGCTGCATTTCAGACAAGCATATAGGTCCTGAAGACCTTTCTGCTCCTTCTCATTTCAGTAATTTCCACCTGACTGCTTATCTGTATGCATCTCTTGGCTCAGCCCATGTAGGGCTGCCCCTCTGACACATATCAGCCCTCTGCTGCTTCTCAGGCCCTTTCACCTCAGGTGAAACTGGTGCCTGTAGATACGCAGGCAGTGTAGCTGAAGAAGAGCTAGAGCACGCACGCATTTCCTATGTTGCCTGCTGTCTCCTCCTAATCGAAATGGACTTGCAATGTGCGTGTGTGGCTCAAGAATACCAGCTACTGCTCTTTGCCTGGTTTCAGGCTAAACTCGTAGCGCGGAGAAAACCCAAGCGAGCAGGGTAAGAAAAGCCAATTTTGAGGTCCATGCCCTTCATTGTGCTGTCAGTTTTCTTTGTTTCCTAATGAGAGCTTTGCCACTGCAACTCTCAACTATCAGCAGAGAAGGTCACCTCTTCAGGCTGCTAAAAAAGTTTTGCATTTACAGCTGCTTCCAATTTAATACTATATTTTAATATAATTATTTGGTTATAAATTTATTTTTCAATGTCAACTGCATGGCCTTTTGCCGCTTGAATGCAATGGGGATCACAAAACTGCATATGCCTGAATGAAGAGTTAGTTTGAAAAGAACAGGCAGGGCAAGATCAGACCAAAACCTACCATCCTGTCCTCACTTCACCCGTACCTGCTTCACTAGCTCAGAGCAGGAGGAGATCTTGCATACCAGATGGACTCTCTACTCACACACAAGTCACGCTAGCAATAACACACTCACTTACTCGTCAAAGGGATTTTCCGCCTGCATTTCTGTGTAAAAATCGACCCTCTAATACTATAGATAGATGCAAGATGCACACACATAGAGCAGCACGCTTCCAAAATGACCCAGACAACAAGAGGCTGTATGTATTTTAAACAAGCCTCTAATAAGTTTGATTATGCATGCAATAATGTTCTGCTGTGTATTGAAAAAGCCTGACAAAATCTGAAGCTAGAATCAACTTGATCAAAACAAAGACATAAACACAGACATCCAGAAAGGTTTCTGCAGGCTATCTTAAGGAACACCAGACACCAAAGCAGATTCTCTGCCAAGGATGTTTAAATGTTCCATTACCACTAAAGAGATTAAAATACATCTCTGATACAAAGACAGGTCCAACGATCTGAAACATGGCTTACTCCATCCACCTGTTTTGAGAGCATGTGGTGACAAAGCCGCTTTTGGGGAAAGCTGAAGCAACCATTCCTAGTTACCTATTCAGGAGAGCATTCATTGGAACAAATATGAAGACTGGGTGAATACCCCTGTGATTAAAATAATTTCTAGTCAGGCAGGCACCATCCTGCAAGCAAACTATCGGCATGGGGGGTCCTAAAGCACGTTTTTAAGAGATGTTTACAGTTTGCTGCAGACACGGTGCCCTTGTTCAACAGATCTCTTTCTTTCACCCACTCACCCATTCCCAGAAGTGTTTGATGCATGGGGAATGTCGACCCTTTCTTAAGAGGGCAAACAAAAAGTTTTTCCAAATCAGCCAGCTAATGGCTTGTTTTGCAGACAGACAGGTTCCCTTACATCCCTTCCAAGAGCACCCACTCAATGCAACACAACTCTCTTCCCAGGAATAACAACTGTTCAGATATGCTAGAGAAAAAAAATGGTCACACACACACACACACACACACACACACAGAGGAATACAAACTAAGACAAATTAGACAGCAGTGCTAACAACATGATCATGCCTGTGAGCTTTACATTTAGATTTGCCTTGTACTGATCTCAGCCAGCATTAAGCGTGAACCTTACAGTGAGTAAGGCTCTGCTTTAACAGAAATGAATCTCCGGTGGAAGGTATAAAAGGAAATGCTATAAAGGAATCCCACCTAAACCAGCAGCCTCAAGGTAAACACTCAGCCCCACAAGTCTTTCAAGTGAGCAAGGCAGCTGCCAGCAGAATCACTGAAAGCAGGACTCTGCTTTGGAGCTTTTTGCTTTGAGTGGGAACCAGGGAGGAGAAGAGGAGTTAAAACAAAAAGAATTCTGAAGCAGAAATAACTCTGAGGCTCAAGGATGAGGTCTGACAGCGCAGGGAAGCCAATGCAGCCCCTTAGGGATTGGCTGCTAGGATAAGTGACTGCACGGTCCCTGGCCACAGGCACACCTATGCCACCCTCCCCTTCCCCTGGCACTGGCCTGAGCCTGCACTGACACAGTCCAGGACTTAAACTGCCAGACCGTCATTCCTCTTCCGTCAATACAACTCTTTTGATAACCTGGCCACAGCACCACATGAATACCAGAAGTGTTGCAGCTGAGGAGGATGGAGAGTGCATTCCCACAAAGGCTTAGCACACCTCAAGGAAGCAAAGGTCTTCATTTTACACAGCTTCCAACGTTTGGTAAACCCTTTGGATCCAGAGCCAACCACCTACGCGCAAAACCATCTCTCGAAGACACAGTTCACAGCTCAAACCTGCTCCTGCACTGGGAAAAGTCCCACAGACTGCAGTAGAAAATGTTACAATTCTTTGCATGTTACAAATCTGAAGTGTCTCTCATATACCTGCGTAACATAATAATTCAAATTATTTCTGAACGGGGTAGTTTAGAGTTTCAAAAAGAACCAAAGACAAACATGCAATCAATGTATGTTTTCCTACCAGCAAATTTTCTTTTCCCTAGAAAGCACTCAAAGAGGTAAGATTGTATCATGATACTCCATTTTCTCGCATACACTAACCTAGTCCAAGGCACTGGCTTTGCCTCAGTACTCTGAACTATGGAGCAGGGGTGTTTCACTGCTTTTAGCTAAACAGACTGGAAACAAAAGAAAGCGATGACTTGGTTTTGAAGGGCAGGACATGCTGCTGGAACTTAAGAACCTCAACAGCTCTTGGGGCATGAGCACACACATTCACTTCCAACCCACAGATTTTATCAGCATCCACCCCTTCTAAATAAAATGAAACTTGAAAGTTCTCTTCTAATTTATCAAAAGCCTTGGCAAAAAGAGGGTGTTTACCTCTGTTGGGAATGGAAATTTGGAAGGCTCTGCAGTAGTAGGAGGAGGAATATCTGTCAGAAGAGGTGGCCATGATCGGGTCATTTCCTGGAAAGCGAATGAGAGAAGTGGGTTACAGTATTCGTGCTGATACAGGCAGCTGAAGTTTTACCTTTAAGAGATTTCTATTCACGTCCAAAAAAAAGCTGATCCCATCTTAAACCCAAGAGGCAATACCACAGCAAGAAGCCCTCTTTGAGCTCAGCAGGCCAGACCATCATGAGGACTTGCTCCTTTTCTCCAAGCATATTTGCATTGCCCAATCAGCAGCTACCTCAGTGAAGCTGGTAGAGAGTTAAATACTTGCTATGTTTGCAGGATTAGGCTATCACAGTTAATAAAGGGAAAAGTACATAAAACCTGTAGAGGAGTAGTTCCGGACTTTTTCAAAGTTCAGGAGCTTCCTATTATGGAAAGTTCTTGTATCCCCTCACAGCAACAACGCTCTGAAAGGCTCTTCCAAACTCAAGGAGGTCAGCCAGGGAGCTCTGACTCCCAGCCATGCCTCATGCTATTCTACCTGAAACACTGACTTTGGCTCTGACTGACCGAGATGCCTTTGATGCAGAGCTCCAAGACGTGGTTTCAACCCAAAGACAAAGACTGCCTGATGTGCTATTTCTTTAGCAGTCTTTCTGCTCTGTTGCCCGGCCCTAACTCTCACCCAGCTACCAGCCTGTTGAGCTAAGCCATGGTCCAGCTGAGAGCAGAGCACAAAGACCACAGCCACGGGATAGGGATCAACCTCCAACCTGCCTCTTCTGGTGCCACAGCTGGACACAGATGACTGTGCTAAAGCTTTGGCTTGCCCTGCAACAAACACATGAACAGCCTTGTCTTGAACGCATGCTAAAACACCTTAATGGGGGTGAATGTAGACAAAGCCTTTGGGGAAGCTGGGGCTCAGAAATTCAGAACCACTTGCTTGAAATCACTCCAGACAGACTTTTCTTGTCTCCCTAGTAAGTTTAAATCCTGAAGAGTCTAATAGCCACTCCCAGAAACAAATGAATTCATTTGGCCTGCCACCCTCCCTGCCTCTCCTGGAACAGTTACCTTATTTTCACTCTGTGCTCAGTGAAAGGGTCCCATGTACTCAGGCCCAGCTGAGTACCGGGAGCCTGTGCACTGCCCACAAAGCCGTCTCTGACACAGGTTACTGAGACAGTTTTGCGTTACAGCTGGCTCAGCTTTGCACACATGTGCTATAATGACAGCGATGGAGAAGCACAGCCCAGCAGCAGTGCCATGCACACAGTGATATTCCTCCTCCTCCCCCACCCCACTACTTTAATGTCTACACAATACAAACATGTAGAACTATTATTTAAGAGCTCCTACCTTTAAAATTTCATTAACGGCTTGGGCATCACAGTGGAACGTTTGCTAGAAGGAAATGAAAAGAAGGAAGCAGCATGAGTTTGTTTGTTTACCAACCGACATGAGATAAACAGATGCACTCATCAAACATTTGCTTACCAACAGTTCTCCAAATGCCATGGAAGTCCATTAATAATAAAAGGCTAAAAAGCCCCATCAGAAGGGCAGTTTATTCTACAAAACCTGTTGGTTTCAAGTCTTAAGTAGAAGACACATTCTAATAAAGGTGAGAAAGAATCAAAATGAAAGAGAGTTCATTAACCAGTGGTGCTTGTTCAGCTAACAGGATTCCCCTTGTTTCAAAACTTGTGTTCTTCTATGCACCCACGTGCACTCAGCAGAATAAGAAGACAGTATAAAGCCCTAAGCTTGGAGAAGGCAAAGTAAAGGTGGATGTAAGTGGAAGAATAACCCACCAGACTCTTAAATGCCAGTTCCAGGAATCAAGGGAACACCAACTGTGATTAGGAAAGTTGAAAAGCAGTATGACTAACTTGCGCAGTCCAGAATAAAACCTGGAATGCACCGCCAGGTTAGAGCAACATGATGAGGAACTAGTCCGCCTTGACTACAACAGGCTTGCACACTTGCACAGGTGCACATACCCGCAAAAGAAGAGAGGGAGATTTTCATTTAGAAAACAATTTCAGAAACGCACAGGCATTCTGTTCAAGCTGCACAGCAACTGCGTGACAAAACTCTCAGAAATACCTCCAAGTCCCCTCTCACGGGCAATTCCAAAAACCCCACACACTTTTGTAAGCACATGCCCTGAGGCTTACAGAGCTCTGTCAGACACACCAGAGAGAGATGAACAAGGAACTCGGGAGAATAAGAATCATCCAAAACCAAACTAAATTGCTGGAGGAACCACCTAGTACACAAATGAGGTGCCCCACTGGCCAGGATATGTGGGCCAGACACCCACCCATCAACCAGAAGCAGTGCAGTGCCCCAACCAGGCAGTAACTCAAGACAGGGACAGCATCAACCTGCCCGGCGCTGTGGTCTTTTGCGGCAGACTCAGTTGCACCCACACAGCAGGAGGGACCAGCAGCCTGCTCCTTGGTCTCAGTGTGATAGCTGGAGGGAGAAGGGGAAAGCAGGAGAAGCACTGAAAGAATATTTGCAAAAGCCCAGCTTTCTCGTCTCTGCACAATGCAGTCAACACTCGCCAAAGCTGGGAAACTAAAAAGCTGGGCATCTCTTTGAAAAGAAGGTTTTGCCATAGGTACCACAAAGAATAAGCAGCGCTTTTTTTGGGTAATGGTTGAAGAGCTTTTAAGGCTGCTTCTTTTTATAAAAGGTATTCCATTAAAAATCACAGCAAACACTTTTATTCCACTCTGCCACATGTGCCAAATGCAGCTGAAGGACCACACAGCTCTCGCATGTGGAAGTAGGGGGCTGAAGCTTGCTCCCTGATTTTTAAATCGCCTGCCTCGTCAGGAGGCTGTGGCAGAATGGTTTCAAGCAGGCGGCCAAAGAAGTCATCCCCGAGAGAGTTTGCCATGCAGTATTTCAGAAGTCACCGAGCAGCATCGCTGAGATGTGTGAGCTCAACCAAGGCCGGTGGTGGTAACAGAGTACAGACTGTGCAAAGATGAGGACAGGAGGTCTGGAAGCAGATATTAACTGCAATGGATAAGGGCTGCATTTCAGACAAGCATATAGGTCCTGAAGACCTTTCTGCTCCTTCTCATTTCAGTAATTTCCACCTGACTGCTTATCTGTATGCATCTCTTGGCTCAGCCCATGTAGGGCTGCCCCTCTGACACATATCAGCCCTCTGCTGCTTCTCAGGCCCTTTCACCTCAGGTGAAACTGGTGCCTGTAGATACGCAGGCAGTGTAGCTGAAGAAGAGCTAGAGCACGCACGCATTTCCTATGTTGCCTGCTGTCTCCTCCTAATCGAAATGGACTTGCAATGTGCGTGTGTGGCTCAAGAATACCAGCTACTGCTCTTTGCCTGGTTTCAGGCTAAACTCGTAGCGCGGAGAAAACCCAAGCGAGCAGGGTAAGAAAAGCCAATTTTGAGGTCCATGCCCTTCATTGTGCTGTCAGTTTTCTTTGTTTCCTAATGAGAGCTTTGCCACTGCAACTCTCAACTATCAGCAGAGAAGGTCACCTCTTCAGGCTGCTAAAAAAGTTTTGCATTTACAGCTGCTTCCAATTTAATACTATATTTTAATATAATTATTTGGTTATAAATTTATTTTTCAATGTCAACTGCATGGCCTTTTGCCGCTTGAATGCAATGGGGATCACAAAACTGCATATGCCTGAATGAAGAGTTAGTTTGAAAAGAACAGGCAGGGCAAGATCAGACCAAAACCTACCATCCTGTCCTCACTTCACCCGTACCTGCTTCACTAGCTCAGAGCAGGAGGAGATCTTGCATACCAGATGGACTCTCTACTCACACACAAGTCACGCTAGCAATAACACACTCACTTACTCGTCAAAGGGATTTTCCGCCTGCATTTCTGTGTAAAAATCGACCCTCTAATACTATAGATAGATGCAAGATGCACACACATAGAGCAGCACGCTTCCAAAATGACCCAGACAACAAGAGGCTGTATGTATTTTAAACAAGCCTCTAATAAGTTTGATTATGCATGCAATAATGTTCTGCTGTGTATTGAAAAAGCCTGACAAAATCTGAAGCTAGAATCAACTTGATCAAAACAAAGACATAAACACAGACATCCAGAAAGGTTTCTGCAGGCTATCTTAAGGAACACCAGACACCAAAGCAGATTCTCTGCCAAGGATGTTTAAATGTTCCATTACCACTAAAGAGATTAAAATACATCTCTGATACAAAGACAGGTCCAACGATCTGAAACATGGCTTACTCCATCCACCTGTTTTGAGAGCATGTGGTGACAAAGCCGCTTTTGGGGAAAGCTGAAGCAACCATTCCTAGTTACCTATTCAGGAGAGCATTCATTGGAACAAATATGAAGACTGGGTGAATACCCCTGTGATTAAAATAATTTCTAGTCAGGCAGGCACCATCCTGCAAGCAAACTATCGGCATGGGGGGTCCTAAAGCACGTTTTTAAGAGATGTTTACAGTTTGCTGCAGACACGGTGCCCTTGTTCAACAGATCTCTTTCTTTCACCCACTCACCCATTCCCAGAAGTGTTTGATGCATGGGGAATGTCGACCCTTTCTTAAGAGGGCAAACAAAAAGTTTTTCCAAATCAGCCAGCTAATGGCTTGTTTTGCAGACAGACAGGTTCCCTTACATCCCTTCCAAGAGCACCCACTCAATGCAACACAACTCTCTTCCCAGGAATAACAACTGTTCAGATATGCTAGAGAAAAAAAATGGTCACACACACACACACACACACACACACACAGAGGAATACAAACTAAGACAAATTAGACAGCAGTGCTAACAACATGATCATGCCTGTGAGCTTTACATTTAGATTTGCCTTGTACTGATCTCAGCCAGCATTAAGCGTGAACCTTACAGTGAGTAAGGCTCTGCTTTAACAGGAATGAATCTCCGGTGGAAGGTATAAAAGGAAATGCTATAAAGGAATCCCACCTAAACCAGCAGCCTCAAGGTAAACACTCAGCCCCACAAGTCTTTCAAGTGAGCAAGGCAGCTGCCAGCAGAATCACTGAAAGCAGGACTCTGCTTTGGAGCTTTTTGCTTTGAGTGGGAACCAGGGAGGAGAAGAGGAGTCAAAACAACAAGAATTCTGAAGCAGAAATAACTCTGAGGCTCAAGGATGAGGTCTGACAGCGCAGGGAAGCCAATGCAGCCCCTTAGGGATTGGCTGCTAGGATAAGTGACTGCACGGTCCCTGGCCACAGGCACACCTATGCCACCCTCCCCTTCCCCTGGCACTGGCCTGAGCCTGCACTGACACAGTCCAGGACTTAAACTGCCAGACCGTCATTCCTCTTCCGTCAATACAACTCTTTTGATAACCTGGCCACAGCACCACATGAATACCAGAAGTGTTGCAGCTGAGGAGGATGGAGAGTGCATTCCCACAAAGGCTTAGCACACCTCAAGGAAGCAAAGGTCTTCATTTTACACAGCTTCCAATGTTTGGTAAACCCTTTGGATCCAGAGCCAACCACCTACGCGCAAAACCATCTCTCGAAGACACAGTTCACAGCTCAAACCTGCTCCTGCACTGGGAAAAGTCCCACAGACTGCAGTAGAAAATGTTACAATTCTTTGCATGTTACAAATCTGAAGTGTCTCTCATATACCTGCGTAACATAATAATTCAAATTATTTCTGAACGGGGTAGTTTAGAGTTTCAAAAAGAACCAAAGACAAACATGCAATCAATGTATGTTTTCCTACCAGCAAATTTTCTTTTCCCTAGAAAGCACTCAAAGAGGTAAGATTGTATCATGATACTCCATTTTCTCGCATACACTAACCTAGTCCAAGGCACTGGCTTTGCCTCAGTACTCTGAACTATGGAGCAGGGGTGTTTCACTGCTTTTAGCTAAACAGACTGGAAACAAAAGAAAGCGATGACTTGGTTTTGAAGGGCAGGACATGCTGCTGGAACTTAAGAACCTCAACAGCTCTTGGGGCATGAGCACACACATTCACTTCCAACCCACAGATTTTATCAGCATCCACCCCTTCTAAATAAAATGAAACTTGAAAGTTCTCTTCTAATTTATCAAAAGCCTTGGCAAAAAGAGGGTGTTTACCTCTGTTGGGAATGGAAATTTGGAAGGCTCTGCAGTAGTAGGAGGAGGAATATCTGTCAGAAGAGGTGGCCATGATCGGGTCATTTCCTGGAAAGCGAATGAGAGAAGTGGGTTACAGTATTCGTGCTGATACAGGCAGCTGAAGTTTTACCTTTAAGAGATTTCTATTCACGTCCAAAAAAAAGCTGATCCCATCTTAAACCCAAGAGGCAATACCACAGCAAGAAGCCCTCTTTGAGCTCAGCAGGCCAGACCATCATGAGGACTTGCTCCTTTTCTCCAAGCATATTTGCATTGCCCAATCAGCAGCTACCTCAGTGAAGCTGGTAGAGAGTTAAATACTTGCTATGTTTGCAGGATTAGGCTATCACAGTTAATAAAGGGAAAAGTACATAAAACCTGTAGAGAAGTAGTTCCGGACTTTTTCAAAGTTCAGGAGCTTCCTATTATGGAAAGTTCTTGTATCCCCTCACAGCAACAACGCTCTGAAAGGCTCTTCCAAACTCAAGGAGGTCAGCCAGGGAGCTCTGACTCCCAGCCATGCCTCATGCTATTCTACCTGAAACACTGACTTTGGCTCTGACTGACCGAGATGCCTTTGATGCAGAGCTCCAAGACGTGGTTTCAACCCAAAGACAAAGACTGCCTGATGTGCTATTTCTTTAGCAGTCTTTCTGCTCTGTTGCCCGGCCCTAACTCTCACCCAGCTACCAGCCTGTTGAGCTAAGCCATGGTCCAGCTGAGAGCAGAGCACAAAGACCACAGCCACGGGATAGGGATCAACCTCCAACCTGCCTCTTCTGGTGCCACAGCTGGACACAGATGACTGTGCTAAAGCTTTGGCTTGCCCTGCAACAAACACATGAACAGCCTTGTCTTGAACGCATGCTAAAACACCTTAATGGGGGTGAATGTAGACAAAGCCTTTGGGGAAGCTGGGGCTCAGAAATTCAGAACCACTTGCTTGAAATCACTCCAGACAGACTTTTCTTGTCTCCCTAGTAAGTTTAAATCCTGAAGAGTCTAATAGCCACTCCCAGAAACAAATGAATTCATTTGGCCTGCCACCCTCCCTGCCTCTCCTGGAACAGTTACCTTATTTTCACTCTGTGCTCAGTGAAAGGGTCCCATGTACTCAGGCCCAGCTGAGTACCGGGAGCCTGTGCACTGCCCACAAAGCCGTCTCTGACACAGGTTACTGAGACAGTTTTGCGTTACAGCTGGCTTAGCTTTGCACACATGTGCTATAATGACAGCGATGGAGAAGCACAGCCCAGCAGCAGTGCCATGCACACAGTGATATTCCTCCTCCTCCCCCACCCCACTACTTTAATGTCTACACAATACAAACATGTAGAACTATTATTTAAGAGCTCCTACCTTTAAAATTTCATTAACGGCTTGGGCATCACAGTGGAACGTTTGCTAGAAGGAAATGAAAAGAAGGAAGCAGCATGAGTTTGTTTGTTTACCAACCGACATGAGATAAACAGATGCACTCATCAAACATTTGCTTACCAACAGTTCTCCAAATGCCATGGAAGTCCATTAATAATAAAAGGCTAAAAAGCCCCATCAGAAGGGCAGTTTATTCTACAAAACCTGTTGGTTTCAAGTCTTAAGTAGAAGACACATTCTAATAAAGGTGAGAAAGAATCAAAATGAAAGAGAGTTCATTAATCAGTGGTGCTTGTTCAGCTAACAGGATTCCCCTTGTTTCAAAACTTGTGTTCTTCTATGCACCCACGTGCACTCAGCAGAATAAGAAGACAATATAAAGCCCTAAGCTTGGAGAAGGCAAAGTAAAGGTGGATGTAAGTGGAAGAATAACCCACCAGACTCTTAAATGCCAGTTCCAGGAATCAAGGGAACACCAACTGTGATTAGGAAAGTTGAAAAGCAGTATGACTAACTTGCGCAGTCCAGAATAAAACCTGGAATGCACCGCCAGGTTAGAGCAACATGATGAGGAACTAGTCCGCCTTGACTACAACAGGCTTGCACACTTGCACAGGTGCACATACCCGCAAAAGAAGAGAGGGAGATTTTCATTTAGAAAACAATTTCAGAAACGCACAGGCATTCTGTTCAAGCTGCACAGCAACTGCGTGACAAAACTCTCAGAAATACCTCCAAGTCCCCTCTCACGGGCAATTCCAAAAACCCCACACACTTTCGTAAGCACATGCCCTGAGGCTTACAGAGCTCTGTCAGACACACCAGAGAGAGATGAACAAGGAACTCGGGAGAATAAGAATCATCCAAAACCAAACTAAATTGCTGGAGGAACCACCTAGTACACAAATGAGGTGCCCCACTGGCCAGGATATGTGGGCCAGACACCCACCCATCAACCAGAAGCAGTGCAGTGCCCCAACCAGGCAGTAACTCAAGACAGGGACAGCATCAACCTGCCCGGCGCTGTGGTCTTTTGCGGCAGACTCAGTTGCACCCACACAGCAGGAGGGACCAGCAGCCTGCTCCTTGGTCTCAGTGTGATAGCTGGAGGGAGAAGGGGAAAGCAGGAGAAGCATAATAATTCAAGTTATTTCTGAATGGGGTAGTTTAGAGTTTCAAAATGAACCAAAGAAAAACATGCAATCAATGTATGTTTTCCTACCAGCAAATTTTCTTTTCCCTTGAAAGCACTCAAAGATTGAAGATTGCATCATGATGCTCCATTTTCTCACATACACTAACCTAGTCCAAGGCACTGGCTTTGCCTTAGTACTCTGAACTATGGAGCAGGGGTGTTTCACTGCTTTTAGCTAAACAGACTGGACACAAAAGAAAGCGATGACTTGGTTTTGAAGGGCAGAACATGCTGTTGGAACTTAAGAACCTCAACAGCTCTTGGGGCATGAACTCACATTTTCACTTCCAACCCACAGGTTTTATCAGCATCCACCCCTTCTAATAGAATGCAACTTGTTCAGATCTGACACCACCAAGCACTTAGGTGAACCTGATTTCACCTACCAAGGGAAAAGCCAAACAGCTATTGTCTGCTACCATGCCAACCTCCCTGCCCACACGTGGGCTCCTTCAGAACAACTCAAAGTCGAATTCAAACCTCACACCATCATCATTGGTGGGGATGCAGGAACAAGCAGGGGAAGCCACTTCCAAGGTTGACCCAAAACACACACACATGAAAGCCGAAAGGGTTCAGATGCGCCATCTGCATGTATAAACGTGTGGTTCCACAAGAATATGCAAAGGGAAAACATTGCTATGGCAGCTGCTGCAGTAACAAAGACCCCTGCAAACCACAGGAGAACTGACTACCCAGGGGAAACTGCAACACTGGTGAAGAGCAAACAAAAGCAGCAAAACTGCATCAAGTAAGGGAGGTGCAGGCAGGTAGTTAATACAAGATTTTCTTCTGATTTCTTTCAGGTTCAGGAATTGCAGGGGTTGGGGTTTTTTAATTTGTTTCTTTTTTAAAGTTCAGACAAAAAGAATTATTGCCTTTTTATAAGGAAAAATTGGAACTTGAGCTGAAGCTTACTGAGATGTCTTTGCACTGTTGCCTGTGGGCCTTGCATTAAGTCAATAACAAATCAGACAAAGCGTGCACAGGCTTCGAAACAAGCTGTATTTGAAGGATGAGTATCCCTTCCCTGACTTCAGTGTGGGAATACTTGCACACGCTTCAGTTTCCCTTGGAGCTATTTTTGTATTAGGCTGAAAACCATTTAAATCAGAAGCTTAAAAAGGGACTTTTGTTATCTTGTCACAAAACCTTTGTTGATATAATTGGTTTAAAATCTCAGATTACACAGAGCTAAATATGTCTTTCATGACTGCTCCATGAATTATAGCCACAGACTTTAAAGGCCATTTTGTTATGTGGAAGTTGCCTGAGGTTTCATTGCTACTGCAAAATAACGTACAGGTACTATTTGGCAGCAGAGTCCCTGTAACAGCAGCTTGAGCTGCTCTAGGAAATTCCAGAAGCTGCAGACAGAGAATGACAAACCCATGAGCAGAGAAGGCAATTTTCTGAGCAGATTGCCTAAGATTCGGATGAATTTTCACAGAGGGTTAATAATTACCGCAAGACACACCATTTTTAGCACAGAAAATCCACCTCATTTCATCAAAATCACAATGGCCGCAACAAACAAGACAAAAGGTGGAAGAGAGAGAAGAAAAGGCAAAATGAAACTCAAAGAAAACTGAAACAGAAAAGCAACTTGAGAAGAACCTTGCTATCTGACTATCTTTGTGGACAGACAAGAAACCTGGCTCCAGGGCAGCACTAACAAGGCCCCGCACACTGCAGCAGCTGTCAAATGTACGTTTGGGGATGCACTTGTTCAAGTTTTGTTCTAGCTTCAGGCAGCCAGCTGGGTGGGCTTAGCAGCGCAGGAGGAGCAGAATCAAGCAACACATCCTACATCTTCCCTCTCACCAACTTAGTTCTTGACCGTAATGGAGCAAGACTCTTAGAACTCCAGCAAAGCAAAGCTAAAGTACACCTGCTTGCCATTGCTTCCAGCATTAAGTTTCACTTCTACATTTCATGAAAAACAAAAACCATGTTACACTTTTTTGCTTTATGCACACTAAAGCAATACTGAGGCACCACAGCAATGTACAGAAGGGCTCTGCCTCATCCAGCGAGACAGAAAGCTTTAAAGTTACATCAAAATCTACTTGTTCTCATATTTGTGCTTATGCTGCTTGCTTGGTTTTGACGCTCAAGACTTGATGGCAGACTACAAATCACATCCACCAGTCTCAAAGTCCACAGGAGCCTTCTAAAATACTTTATCTGGGTGCTATTTCAGGTCCCCTGTGAGCCCCAGTTTAACCAGCAGTTTGCACCTAGCCAAGTCCCCTGTGGACGATTTCACAAGTGCTCTTAACCCATTCAAGTGCACTCCTCTCCTTTCCAAGGCAACGCTAAAGTTATGTCACTGAAACAACGCCGCACCTCCAGGCACTCTCCTGCTTCTGCCCCAGCCTCAACCCAGAAGCCCCGCTCACAGGACAAGACAGCAGCTCCAGCCTGCCACCACCCTCACTGCAGGCTTGGAAACAAATCAAACCATTTCCATGAACTTCTACTCCTGCTTTCTTCAGCTGACACTGAAGGCTCCTGGCAACAGAAGCATTTTACATCAAAATGCTCAGTAAACAATGGCTGCACTGTCCTGTTCCTGCCTGGGTGCTGGGAGGATATAAAACATTCTTTAAAGATTGTACACACTTTTCTAACTCCGAGGTGGATTATTTTGCTCAATCTAAAAACAAATGCATGGACCTCCTTCTTGTGTTCAAAGAGCTTCAGAGAAAAAGAAGAAAATCACTGTTTGGTCTTCCTTTGCCTGAAGGAGCAATAGGGTTTGTGTTCTGGGGGCACAGACTGTTGATATGCTCTAATGAAGGATTCTTTAGAAATATGCAGTTCCTGAAAGCAATTCCTTCTAAGCCTTCATCTAATAATACTATAACTGAAATCCAAACAACCTAAACATGAAAATTAAATGCAGCATCACCTACATATAGCCATGTAAACCAGAATGCCAACCAAAGCTGATCAGTTCACTAGGAAATTGCTCTACATAAAGAGCCTCTGGACAAAAACACCTCCCCGTTTCACTACCATCTGTATAGCTCCTCTCAGTCACCTAATTTTGACCCCTTAATTCAGCAAACTATTCTTACCTACTGCCCCCTTCAAGTTCTCTCCAGTAAATAATTAATACTGCTTAATATGAATCTATAAATATGATGTCAGTAACAGGCTGAGTCTGTGTCCTTTTATTCCCTTCAGAACAAGCACAAGGGCTTTTTCAATCTAAGTGTTGAAGGTATGAAAAGCATTTGAGTGAGAGCAGTAAGCCACGATTTCAGGTATCTTCTCATTTCTAATACCACATTGTCAATTGGACAGATACTTTTTACAGTACTTTGAATAGCTGACTCCTTGCCTACTCCAGGAAAAAAAACCTGCTGGCTATAACTGGTACAGAAAAAGCTGTACAAGTAGCAGAGCTAAAGAAAATTCATGTCACAGGAGATTTTTGTTGATAATCTCTGTCAGCCCAATAAATCAAATAACTCTGTGCTCTGCTGGCACAACTGAATTGACATATGAATTTCTGTTAATGTAAAATAATCACAGGAAAGGAGCAGGGCAGGAGGAGAAATCACAGCTTTGATATTATCTTGGGTGGCAGGGTTTAGTGGGAGGTGTCCCTGCCCCTGGCAGGGGGGTTGGAACTGGATGATCTTAAGGTCCTTTCCAACCATAACTATTCTATGATTCTATGATTATTCTAGGGGCTGGAGGGGAAAACAACTCAGGCAGCTCAGTAGAAAGAGAAGGATTTTTAATACTTTCCTAAAGAAAAAGAGCATGAAATCGTGCATCCAAGTCATCTGCAAAATTTCATACGACCATTAGTAGGAATGGTTTTAAGACAAATACGTACATACGCATAAGTGATATATCCACTATAGCAAAGCTATTTGAAAACCAGAGAGTGCCATAATTAAATAAATAGGCAGCACAAGTCAGGAGATTCAAATGATGGGGTATAACCTTCTGAGGTTTCAAGTTTCTCAGAAGCTCTAGCTTTATTTCCTAAAGTGATTTAACCATTTGAGGGTTTATGTATTCCTGGAGGTCAGCAGGAATCAGGCTATTAAAGCAAATGGCATTTTGCAAATAAATTCTAGTCACTTCGATCCAAACCGAGCTTAGCTACTGTTCGGTTGGGTTTAGTTTGTGTCTTTTACATGTTTCTTTTTAAACCTGTGCATTAAGGTACCTGCTAACAACACAAGTGAGGACAAAGGATACACTTTGGTTGTCGAATCAACTGCTTTCACCAAAAAAAAAAAAGTTATGTTGAGGTAGGATGTGCACTGCCAAGCCTACTTTGAAGCAAATAAAGTCTCTCAGCATTAAAGGATTGTCACAACTTCTCATCAATGTCATTTTTCCCCTTTCCTCTCACTTTCCACAAGAAATTGCCTACAGCTGTTTGCAGCTGATCAACACCCCTTCCACAAAACTCAGATCCCACCCACACTCTCCCTTTCTATTACAAAGGCAAAATACAATCTGAAAACTATTTCCACTGCTCTCCTTGCCCAGCTGCCTTAGGTCTCAGTCCTTGACAGAGAAAGGACAAGTGTAGTGACTAGAACTAAGATATGCTCGAGCTTGCTGCCCAGGATGCCTTCTGCTGACAACAAACACAAACGAGCTCTGTCCCTTTTGCTCATAGCTGGGGGACAAGAAAGAGCCTACAGCCTTTCCCTGCATGCAGAATTTTACAGGGCTGTCAGGATATTGCTTATGATTTAGAATTCCACTTCTGCACTAAATTTGCTTCAAGAAATTGCTCAAAAAGCACCCGATGGAGCCAGAAACAGAATGGTGTCATGCTTCCCAAGGGCTAAGTCCATCTGGTAGAAATCTTCAGGATATTTGTTTTCATTGATGCTTTCCTGAGGGTCTACAGTTACATCTTACAAACTTACTTAGGAGAACCCTGTGGTGTCCACAGACAATTAACCAAAACCCCAAAAAGCCCCAAAACCTTCAACCTACCAGGTGGCCATAGAACTCACTGCACAGTCAGCTGTCCCAGTACTCAGTGACTTCTACTCACATCACTCAGACCGAGTACTGACGCTCTGCATGCACTAACTGTAAGTATATCACCCCACGACCTTCTCAGCATATCACTTCCCCCTTCTTCTGTTCAACAATCTCTACAGCCAAAACAAAAATCACAGCAACAGAAGCAGTCTCTCCAACCAGAAGGCCTGCTGCAGCCTCACTGAGAAAAAAGACACAGAATCATGGCGAGTGTTGCATTTTCACCAGGGATTTCCAATTTGGATAGTTTGGCTCTGGCATTCACCTTCAAATCCGAGATCTTTGCAAAGGGCTCTCTATGGTATTCCTCCAGGAGAGGTTTGAGATCCGGTGAATCCTCTGGTGCCTGTTCTTGGACCTCCATTGGTCTGACATAGGCAGTTGGTTTCTGCTGCATCCCACTGGATTTTGATGGTAAAGCTGTGGGAAAAGTCTGAGAGGAAGGCCGAGTGCTGCTGGTCAGGTCAATGTCTGAGCTGTCCTGACTTTGCTCTTCCTCTGATCCTGTCACTAGGTCCTGAAATGATTTTGCTTGACTGTAGGTCAGCTCCTGGCTTTTGCTGCTCTTTTCTGACTTGGAATTGACGTGCAGGTCAGAACGCAGAGGTGACAGAGGCTCCAATGGAGAAGGCAAAGGCGTCAGAAATAAAGAAAATTGGAAAATGGAGTAGTCCAGGTCACCAGCACGACCTTCACCAGCTGCACGCCTGTCAGTTCCCTTGTGAAGAAGACCTTCATGACGTTCCTTGACACCACGACTGCGTTTGTGACTTTGGCTCTGACCTCTGGATGAGCTGCCACTCTGGACGTGCGAACCTGAATCTGGTTTTTTTCTTGATTGTGCCAGTTCGTAGGGAGTTGAGTGGTGAGCAGGAGGAGCAGTTACAGCTGTAGTGAGTGGATGGTGGGTTGTGTCGTGGAATGAAGATGATGACACAGCGCTGGTATTTTCATCAAGGAAATGTGGGAAATCAGGTGCTTCAGGTGAGACCGGAGGAAGAACTTCGTGAAGCCCTAGGAAATTCCCCTGGGTTTTGGAGTTGATGAGCCCCTTGACATCCTCATAATTGCCCAGCACCTTCCGAATTTGGTTTGACAAGTCATCGGCTTTATCAGTCTGCAACAGAAGAACAGAGGCAGAAATTGAAAAAGCTTGGACCCTCAACTTCAAGAGATTCAGCTCCATAAGAGAGATTCTTCAGGATCTTAATTTCATCACCATGTACCACCACAAGCAAAGTTACGCAAGCACATTTTGATCCCACAATGCAGTCCCTCCAAAGCAAGTGGGACTGCTCTACTCGGTATTAGTTCTTCTGAGCCAACCCCGTAGGTGTGCCTGCAGTCTTCAGGAGCACTGACATCAGACCCCTTTGTTTCTACCACAGCTGCACACAGACAGGCAGCCAAGCTGCTCTTGGGTGCTCTCCCTCAAACACCCAAGCTACAGGAAGTAGCCCCCAAATGAATCTGCCCAACCCAAAGACCTTACTGCGCTTGCACCACCTTCAGAGCTTTAAACACATACTCTGATGAGTTTAAGTTAAGCAGATGGAAAGATGCTGGTTCTGCACGTTTCACACTCAAGTCTGCTACACCAGATGCAGAAGCCACAGCTCTGCCCTTCCGCTCCAACCATCTTTCCTCCTCACCTTCCATCACCCCCCCCACCACCATTACCTTATAGGGTGCTGCAAAGAGGGGAGGCTTCGCAGGGAGATTGGTTTTCCCCTGCTGAGCCTCCCTAATGCGTCTCTCTCTCTCTCTAGCACGCAGCAGGTTTCTCTCCTCATTGTATAAGCTTTAGGAAAGAGAGAAAGAAAGGATGGTTAATGCTTTACACCACTGTTATCAACAAGTACCTACTGTGCTTTTCAGACAACAGCATGTGTCCAGCATGAAAATCATTTTGAACAGGATGCTTAGAGTTGACAAATCAGTTCTGTCATGTTACCGTGTGGTAATATAATACATACAAGGTACAGCAAGCATCCTTCTCAGTAGTTTTTACTCTTGATACCATACATCAAGAAAGGTGGGAAGGGAAAAACTATCCATCCATTGAATTGTGGAACACTGGTTCCAGATGCTTTTCAGTGGCGCCCAACGACAGGACGAGGACCAGTGGCCATAAACTAAAACACAAGAAGTTTCACCTCAACATGAGGAAGAACTTCTTTACATTGAGGGTGGCAGAGCACTGGAACAAGCTGCCCAGGAGAGCAGTGGTGTCCCCCTCTCTGGAGACATTCAAAACCTGCCTGGGCACTTTCCTGTGTATCCACATATGCATACACTCAGTTCCACCAGCCCCACATCAAAACAGCAATAAAGCTGTGTGACATGCACAGCAGAATAACTTCATGGAAAACCAGATCCTTTAAACTACACCACCTCTGAAGCACTGCTGCAAAATCTGGGAATATTTATGGACATTTGTGAAGCAGCAGCATGGAAGCACAGTATGTGGATGCAGGTATTGGCTGCCTCTCCTATTTCTACTCTACTCACAGGCACACTATGTGGAAGCACATTTTTCTCTCTTCCCTCCTCTTTCTACCCTACCGCACAGTCTACTGCATCCACGCAATTCCTACAGTCTTCTTAGTACACTCACCTTCTTGAGCGCCCCAGTTTGGAAGGGAAGAGCCTTGCCTTCCCCACCAGTGACATTTTCTCAAATACCACTCCAATGATCACCTACTGAAAGGTGATCTTCAGTAACCCAGGGCTGCAAAAGAACTGTTATCATAGTACCCAGCCTTCGGAAAAAGGAACCACTCTTTTTCTGAAGGGTGCTACCTACACTGTGATTTTGTTAAAAGTTTACTGCACTTAAGATGACACTTCCTGTAACCAGAGTTCAGCTTTTAAACCAACTGTTTCACATGCAAACGTCCTGAATACAAGATCAAGTTCTACTTTCTCAGAAGTGACCTCTTCCCGGTTTTATGTACTTAAAAGCCAAATGCCATCCCATCACCAAAAAACATGACTGTATTATTCCAGACTTGCCACAGAGCAAGCCCAGGAACACTGGCAGCAGGTAGCTCTTTCAGGGGTACTCACCCTGCCTCTGCAGCACCCAGAGCTTGCTGCAAGGTGATTTCTTTTATTCCCCTTGATGAGAAGAGGGGTAAAGCACTTAGCAACTGCCATGAATTAAGAATGTACAAACGAACTCAAATGTGGCCACGTTAGTGCAGCACAGTGCTAATCTGTTTGGATAAGTCAGTGCTCAGACAGTTGGAAGGCAACAAGAAAATTCAGTGTGAGTACACCCATCAAGAGACCCAGCTTGACACCTTCTGCTCATCACCAGGATTACAGCACCCAGCACAACCCTCACTGCTCTGGAACGACTGCTGTGCAGCATTATCCCCTCCCACAATGCTTCTTCCTCTTGATTATCTACATGCCACTCACAATAAATACAAGCGTGCACTTCTCCCAATTGTTTAAGTGAGCCTGAGACACATAAAGAAATCTATCTCGAGTGTCAGCTTACAAACCCCAGCTCAGGAAAATTATGTGAATGAAGTAAATTTGGTGGAAGAGTGCCAGAACTCAAGTTTTTGTAAAGCCAGGCTGAATCCTCTAGCACTCTGCACTTCAGTGCAATGCTTCAGCTATTATCTCTATGCCAAATCTTTCTGTTATAGCCCCAAACTTCTGCCTCCAGATACAGTTGGAAGGCAAGCAAAATTCAGAAACCCATACTTGGAAGCATACGGAAAACACAGCTTAACAAGGTGAATGAAGCTGTGTACTGTAAGCCATGGCAACCCTGAAGAAGGCTGAAGCAGCAAAACTCTCTGCTGACCCTGATTCAGCAAAGCACTTTCACACAGCCTTGCTTTATAGCACCTTCTGAAACCTAGCACTTTCCAGAGCCAAAGCTGACTGCCAGCAGCACATCCTTGTGGGCAAATCATGAAAAGCAATTAGATTTCACCGCACAGCATAGCTACGGTGAGGCCAGAGCAGCAGCAGGGCAAAGGGAAGAAACTGAGTAAAACACTTGAAAGAATTAAAACCCCAACAACTTTAACAACAACAGGAGACTAAGTTGGATGCAGCCTGTTATGAAAGAAACTGCTTTCCAGATGTTAGGAATCAAACACTTCTGAGAAAAGAAATTCAAACAACCCTTTGTCCTCCAACATTTAAATTGACGAGAACAGATTTAAAAGAGAAATCGCCTTCTCCCAGGAACCCGACTGCAGCAGAGGCTGCGCTCTACTAACTTTTGGCAGCCATTGGGAGCAATTTGCATCATCTTCCCTGCCATTATTCACCTACCACTCTGAATGCCATAAAATATTCCATACCCATATGAACCAGCATTGCTTTTCTCAATCCAAATGCGTGCAGAAATCCAAGTGAGTGCAGAAATGCTTACTTTAAGGGCTGGGTTGCTTCACAGAGATCACTGGGATGGCAACATTGCCCCCTGCTATGCTGAGGCTGTGAACAGGACAGGATGTGAAGCCATGGGGCTGGTGCATTGGGTATCAAGGCAAGGTGTGTTGTAAGCAAACACCTCAACTCCCTGTGATGAGCAGTTTCCATGGGACAAGGGACTGCTTTCAGCAGTGAGAATCACAGAATCATTCAGGTTGGAAAAGGACATGAAGATCACGCAGCCCATCCATTAACTAGCAATACCATGGCCACCACTAAAAGGTGCCCCTAACGCTACATCTACATGATGGTCACATTGATATCCAGTGTAAAAACACTGTCCGTTTTGCAACAGATTCTGGTTTACCAAATGTCATGTGTTCAGCAGCAGCAGTCATTTTTCTCCTTCATAGTAGCTGGTGCAGTGCTGTGTTTTCAATTTTTGGTCTGGGAACAGCGCTGATAACACCGATGTTTATAGTTATGGCTTTAGAATGTTTTGGCCTGACCAAGGACTTTCTGAGTCTCATGCTCCGCCAGCGAGGGGGGGGAAGCCGTGAGGAGGCAGAGACAGGACACCTGACCCAAACTGACCAACGAGCTATTCCATGCCACAGCACGTCATGCCCAGGATGTAAAACTGGGGGCAGGAACCCGGAAGAGTTCAGTTCACAGCTCAGTCACCGAGTTTTGAGCAATTGTATCCTCTTTCCTTGTATTTCCCTGGTCATTGGCGGTGGTGGTGGCGGCAGCGGTGGTTTGTGTTATACCTTAATTACTGGACTGTTCTTATCTCAACCAGTGGGAGTTGCATTCTTTTGATTCTTCTCCCAATTCCCCCCCCCCCCCCCCCCCCCTCGGAGTGGGGGGGAAGAAGGAGGGGGAAGTGAGTGGTCGGGCTTTGTATTAGAAGGGGTGAGCTATTGTATTCTGCCCTTGTATTTGCCTTATTATTATTATTGGTGGTAGCAGTAGTGGTCTTGTGTTATACTTCAGTTACTGAACTGTTCTTATCTCAACCTCTGGGAGTTGAATTCCTTTGATTCTCCTCCCCATCCACCCGGGAGCAGGGGGAAGAAAGAGAGGGGAGTGAGTGAGAGAGCGACTGTGTGATTTACGGCTTAAACCACGACACCAAAGAATTGAGGCCTTTTGTAGAGAGAGAACTTTAGATATGCAACTCCTGCTCTCCCACTCAGTCACTATGATGCTTGCATTGATGGAGGGCATTATTGTTTTCAAACCTCTCAGAATTTGTCACAGCACCTGGGAAGCCAGGAATACATCAAATTATTCATACCTGTCACTGCTGCTCTTGTCCATTGTGACGCCTTCTGGTGAGTCACGTCAATAACAATGGAGTATCTTCAACTGGAAGAGGAAAAATAGATATTGAACATCTCTTTTACAAAAGAACAACACCTTGTACTCAGTAGATGTCACTCAAGCTTTGCTTCAACAGTCACAAAGGCCAAACCAGGAACATCCTTCCTCAGTCAGCAGAGAGAAAAAAGAGAAAGTCAAATGAGCAACCATGAAAAATCTCTGCTTTCCAAAGCAGCGACTCATTACAGTACAGTGATGTCCAGAATGCCGGTTACAGCAAATGAAACATAAACCCCAGCTGTTTATTTCCTTTGTCTGTGTGTGTCTGTGCACACAGTCTCCAAAGGTCTTTTCACTGCACAATTTAAGAGATACACAACACTCTCCCCTCTGCACTCTCCTGCAGGTATTTCAGAGCGAATCCCTCACTTGTCCCTAGCAGTCTCAATCGTCTTTCAGATACGTTCAGGACCCAACAGGAAGGTTAGATGTGACCTAAAGAACAGATTTCTTACCCAGGACAACAAATCATTTCAGTTTCTGAGGTTCACTAGTTTGACAGATTTCTCCACAATCCTCAGTATTGACAGGCTGAGGCACAATCTCTGCATCAAACACACAGTTCAAGACACTGACTTCTGGACAAGCTTGTAAATGCTGGGAATGCTCCCGTAAACACTTCCGTGGGTTTCAAAGAGACCCATTAGAGCCACAAACAAGTCGCAAACACTCATCACTATACTGTAATGAGTATCTGCAGAGATTGGCCTTAGCTGTGTAGGAACAACAAAATACTGAATGTATTCACCTGTCTGGAACAACAAGGCAGCAGGAGCCCCCATGTGACACTGACTCTCATGATTTATGGCTGGAGAGGAGGCTACAGCAGCATTATGTGAAACCTTGTGAACCCACTTAGAGCAACTGATATTAAACAGGAGCACAGATGCTTTGATGATTAGATGAAGCAGCTGATCTCTGGGTCATGGATTTAATCCCAGGTAAGATACCATCGGATAACCCTTCTTCAAGCCATACAAAGATACAGATGGGAAAGATGGGATGCCTGTCAGGCACCCACCTCAACCTGCAGCTAGTGAGACTAAGTAATAGACGGGCATACTAAGCTTACAGATCTGAAAGCAAACAAACCCTTAATATTTGTTCCCTCCTAAGAACCATGGAAAATGTCACTTTTGCTGGTAAATCAACAGCCTTAAAAGAACAAGATGTCCGCTTGAATTTAAAAAGAAACAAAGGCAGGAGAAGCAGGAAGCACATATTGAAAGAATTCCAACTTCTTTTTAACTTCTGTTTCTTTCATTCTGCATTCTCCTGGTCTCCCAGCGCTCAGCCGCTGCACGGATGTCACATTGTAATAACATATGCAGAGGGATGCATGCACACGTTTGACTAAATAGGCTGTTGGGGAAGCCTGCTCTGTCACCAGCTTATCCTTAACAGGGCTATGAAACGTGTGAGTGCCCAGCAGTAAAATCTAGATTTCAGTGAACAATGCAAGTTTTGCAGGTGCCTTTGACAGGGCCAGCTTTGCAACTGTACTGATGCAGCATCGATTTGAGGTTGCATGGGCATCGCTAATTAACATACTTCAACAAGTTATAATCGCCTTTGCTGTTATTCCCTGCAGACAGGCTGTGTGTGTAAGCACAAGCTTTCCCCCCCGATGTCTTCTGGCCCAGCTGGTTGGTTTAGTCAGGATGTCGGGTTTTGCTCTAAAGCACCTGCTCTGTTATGACCTTCCACAACGGGAGGTGGCAGAGCAGGCAGGCAAACTGCGCAGCAGCCAAGGCAACCCGCTGGGGCACGTGGCTGCGACAGCTCTGACCGCTCCCTTCCTGCAGGGGAGCCGGGTTTCGAGTTATCACCTCTTTAACCGGGGCGGGTGCAGCCCTTCTGCTGCCGTCCTCGCTCCCCGGGGACGAGGTCGCCTGCGGGGAGCACCAACGGCTGCCGGCCCCGGCCGCCCCGCCCCGCCTTTCCCCGCCGGTTGTCCCCGGCAGCTGCGGGCAGGCGCCGGGCCAGCGGCGGGGAGCCGGTCCCGTCCGCCTTACCTTGCGCCTCCGTGCCGCCGCTGCTGGCCGGGCTTCGGCGCCCCGGTCTGAGGCGGAAAGCAGCCCCGTACCGCCGCAGGGGGAGCGAATAACGGCAGCTAACAATGCCGCGCGGCGGGGTTCCAGAGCGCTGCCGGGGGTCCCAGAACGTGCCCGGGCGTCACAGAACGTGCCCGAGTTCTGGAAGCGGCGCCGCGCGGGCATGGCCAAGCGGAGCGAGAGCTTTCGGGCGGTCTCACACAGTGCACACACGAGTGAGAGTTTGGAGCTGGAGCTGCGGTAGCGTTTTTCTTTCCTAAACGTGAAATGAGAGAGATCCAGGGCTGCTGGAAGAACAGCAAAGAGTCACGGGGTGCCGTGTCCCTTACCCTCTGCATTGTATGCGCAGAGATCCAGGCCAAAGACCTGCCTCTGTCCCTGTGCATGGCAACTGCGGGGCAGTACTGCAAAACTAAGCCTGCGGGCGCTTCCGAAGCCACCTGTGAAAGATGCGGTCAAGAGGGTGAAGCTGAACTTGGGGATGTTGCGTTTACACCTTCCAAACTCTTCCAGAAGTCAGTGCTGAGCTGTCTGTGGACAGGCTGCGAGTTTACCGCAGTTCTCCGAAACACAGCCCAAAAGTTAATACTGAAATTCTTTGGTAATGGGATAAGAAAAGCAAAACACAAAACCAAAACAAAACTCAAAACCCAAAACCCAAACCAACAACAAAAAAAGCCTGACTAAACCCCAAAACAAAAGAAAAACAACACACACCAAAAGATGAGGGTTGTGAGACCTCACTTGCAGCACTGTGCACAGTTCCAGTGTCCTCAGCATAAGGACATGGAGCTCTTGGAGCAAGTGCAGAAGAGGGCCACAACATATGAAGGCGGGCTGAGAGAGCTGGGGCTGTTCAGCCTGTAGAAGAGAAGGCTGTGTGGAGACCTCATAGCAGGATTCTCAGCTTCTGCAGGCTTTGCTGAGTGAACCCATTAAGTTGTGAGTGCAGTATTAGATCATCTCAGTCAAATACACACTGTTAATCTCAAACCCAATGAACGAACACATCTCTGATAGGGTGCAAATTATCAGTTTGACAGATTCCTCATTTGCTGAACAAGAGAATTTGCTCAACCCTATGCTGACAACATCAACATGATGCCTTTGGTTTTTACATGGCCACCTCTTCTCACTATGCTTCACTAATGAGATGAAAACAAATGATGGCAAGTAAGCAGAGAAGTTACAATGCAGGCTTCTGGGCTAGTGACATATGGTTACAGATAGCCATGAAAGGGGCAAAATGCTTCAAAGGGCTTTCTCTGGTTTATCTTCTTTCCTTTTATATATCCTCAGAGCCCGTTTCTAAAGAGAATCACGCAGCACTCGCGGGCTGCAGGAAACTTCCTGTTCGTTATAGTAGATACCTACTTTGATATCCTTTGAGAGTTCAGCTTCATTGCCCTCCACCTCGCAGTGCTTGCAGATCGAAGGATCCTTGGTGTTGCTCTTATACTTGCTGGTGTTACCAATGGCAGTGAGCTCGTCAGTGCCTTTTCTGGGTCTCTTTTGGGCCCCCTTGGTTGACTTTGGTGCAGGATGTGCAGGAGACATTGGTGGTAGTGGTGGGGGTAGAAAATCTTTCTTCTGGGATTCATATGAAGCTTACCAGTTTGATGCACACATCTATCCCTGTGGGCAATTTCAGGGAGACTCTCTGTTGGCACTGCTGGTGGGTTCATCTTGGTTAGCCAGTTGTCAAGCTGCCACTCCCTAGAAGTTGGTTAGTCAGGCTGCAGAGCTTCTTCTTTTCAAGGGATTTGTTGGGAATGTCCATGATTTTCCTCTCCGAGTCCTGCTTCCTTGCACCAGGGACTTGCTTAGCCTCTGCTGTCTTGTGCTGACTGCCTTCCCCAGGGCGCTGGGGCACTCTTGACAGGAACGGGAGCTTTATTTTCACTAGGAGGGGCTCAAGGTCAGGGGAGCCCTTCACTGGTGAGAGGGAATTCTTCTCCTTGATGGGCAGGGAAGTTTCTCCTTGTGAGAATTCTTTTCAGCCGCGATGGCAGGCTTGTTGCTCCTAGAGCTGGTGTGGGTTGTGCCCTGGCTTTGAGGAGAGGGGTTGAAAGCAGCATGTGCCTGGCCACTGCCAGACAAAATGTCTTTGCTGGGCTTGGGGTCCAAGAAGGGTTTGTTGGTGGCCTTGTGAGAGCTGTTGTGCTTTTTGTTCTCAGGGTCCTGTTGCGGTGGTCTTATCTCGACAAGAAAACTCTTCTCAAAGTTACACTGTCCCTATGTGCTAAAACCCCTCAAGCCACTGATCACACAACTGGCTCGTCAATAATGTCTTTCTCACAAGAGAACCTTAATAATAAAGAGGGAAAGAAGGTGATTTGGGAGCTAAGGTGGTAAATGTTAAAAAAAACCAAGGCAAACTTAACTTCTAGTACATCCATGTGGCCGGACACACAGTTCTCACTCGGGCAAATGTTTCTGTTGAATCTTGCTGTAAGATAACGGTCATTTCTGAAGCAGCCAACACCATGCCAATGCTATGAATCATTAGACAAGCAGTTTTTATACAGAGTCTGTGGACCAGAAGGCCCAGGGCAAGTAGCCTGAGCTGCTGTGAGCATAAGCCAGTCACGGTAAGGCCTTATCGCAACACATAAGGATTGCTGAATGCTTACAGTGATCCAGGGGTTTGAAACAAACAACTCTGGGCTCAGCTGGGAAGAAAAAGCAGCTGTGCATGAAGAAGCTGGTTACAGAAAGGGGATGAATGCAGAATAATTATCATATGCATGGACAACCTTGCTTATTTAACTGTATCTTGGCCCACACAGCTCCTGCATAAATGTAACCTTGCTTGCTAGTGCTTTATGATTCACTGAGGTATCTGTGCTTCAGGAATCGTTTCCACTAGGACAGCCGGTTACACGATCTGATTGCTCTGATGGGAAGACTGGCAGTGCTGTGGGCACACTACCATTGAGGAAATGCCTCCTGATAACCACTCACTCACGGCCCTATTATCTGTAGCATCAGCATGGCAACGTTTTCCATAGTAGAACTGGGAATGATGCCTTTGTGTCTTATAGCAACAGCCAGGTTGAGGAGCTACCAGGGGGTGGAACAGCTGCTTCAGAGCATCCAGCACTTGTTAAAAGATACTGAGATATATAGACTTGAGCTTACTTTATAATTTCAGTTATTGTAAATGAAGATTTTTTTCAAGGGTACATGAAGGAGACCCAGACCACTTATTTTAATTGTCAAGTCAGGTCACTGGTCCTTGAGCCATTATTATTGTTAGAGAACTAACTCTTAATAAAAGCCTTGCCACATACTAAGACTGCACTGAACAATCCCAGAACCTAAAGACAGATTTGACCTCAAGAAAGTCACAACTTATATATTGAGAAGCAAGCAACACAATGACAGCAGCGCAGGAAACCAAACAGACTGTATGTGCCAGGCTGACTGTCCCTATTTTGAACATACCAGCAGCCTGTGCAGCATCAGAGCAAGGGCAATCTATGAGACAAACAAGATGTCAGGCAATCAGCTGCCTGCATTGTCTGGGGCCAGCTCCAATAGGCTTGAAAGGTGCAGTGAAGCTTCAGATGGTCCTGTAGTGGCCATACCCTAGGGGCAAGTCCTGCTTCTCTATCCCAGGTAAGGCCACACACAGGAGATACAGGACGATAAAGGCACCATCATTCAGATGGTTCATACAGCACCCCATGACCTTCTCAGCGTATCATTTCCCCCTTCTTCTGTTCAACAATCTCTACAGCCAAAACAAAAATCACAGCAACAGAAGCAGTCTCTCCAACCAGAAGGCCTGCTGCAGCCTCACTGAGAAAAAAGACACAGAATCATGGCGAGTGCTGCATTTTCACCATCCAGGTATCTCCCCCAGATGTACTGGCAAAAGGCAATCTCAAAATGCACCTTCTAAAAATGATAATGTGTGCACAGCCATCAATGCTTCTCGTAGTCTCTGCTCTTTGGTGACCTGTTCTCCTACAGCTGAGCTTACCCTCCCGGCAAAAGAGCCCCCCAACAATGGCGCTCACCTTTATGGGCTCAGAAGGGATTTCCAATTTGGATAGTTTGGCTCTGGCATTCACCTTCAAATCCGAGATCTTTGCAAAGGGCTCTCTATGGTATTCCTCCAGGAGAGGTTTGAGATCCGGTGAATCCTCTGGTGCCTGTTCTTGGACCTCCATTGGTCTGACATAGGCAGTTGGTTTCTGCTGCATCCCACTGGATTTTGATGGTAAAGCTGTGGGAAAAGTCTGAGAGGAAGGCCGAGTGCTGCTGGTCAGGTTAATGTCTGAGCTGTCCTGACTTTGCTCTTCCTCTGATCCTGTCACTAGGTCCTGAAATGATTTTGCTTGACTGTAGGTCAGCTCCTGGCTTTTGCTGCTCTTTTCTGACTTGGAATTGACGTGCAGGTCAGAACGCAGAGGTGACAGAGGCTCCAGTGGAGGAGGCAAAGGCGTCAGAAATGAAGAAAATTGGAAAATGGAGTAGCCCAGATCACCAGCACGACCTTCACCAGCTGCACGCCTGTCAGTTCCCTTGGGATGAAGACCTTCATGACGTTCATTGTCACCACGACTGTGTTCGTGACTTTGGCTGTGACCTCTGGATGAGCTGCCACACTGGATGTGCAAACCTGAATCTGGTTTTGTTCTTGATTGTGCCATTTCATAGGAAGTTGAGTGGTGAGCAGGAGGAGCAGTTACAGCTGTAGTGGGTTGACGGTGGGTTGTGTCGTGGAATGAAGATGATACAGTGCTGGTATTTTCATCAAGGAAATGTGGGAAATCAGGTGCTTCAGGTGAGACCGGAGGAAGAACTTTGTGAAGCCCTAGGAAATTCCCCTGGGTTTTGGAGTTGATGAGCCCCTTGACATCCTCATAATTGCCCAGCACCTTCCGAATTTGGTTTGACAAATCATCGGCTTTATCAGTCTGCAACAGAAGAACAGAGGCAGAAATTGAAAAAGCTTGGACTCTCAACTTCAAGAGATTCAGCTCCATAAGAGAGATTCTTCAGGATCTTAATTTCATCACCATGTACCACCACAAGCAAAGTTACGCAAGCACATTTTGATCCCACAATGCAGTCCCTCCAAAGCGAGTGGGACTGCTCTACTCGGTATTAGTTCTTCTGAGCCATCCTTTGAGGTGTGCCTGCAGTCTTCAGGAGCACTGACATCAGTCCCCTTTGTTTCTACCACAGCTGCACACAGACAGGCAGCCAAGCTGCTCTTGGGTGCTCTCCCTCAAACACCCAAGCTACAGGAAGTAGCCCCCAAATGAATCTGCCCAACCCAAAGACCTTACTGCGCTTGCACCACCTTCAGAGCTTTAAACACATACTCTGATGAGTTTAAGTTAAGCAGATGGAAAGATGCTGGTTCTGCACGTTTCACACTCAAGTCTGCTACACCAGATGCAGAAGCCACAGCTCTGCCCTTCCGCTCCAACCATCTTTCCTCCTCACCTTCCATCACCCCCCCCACCACCATTACCTTATAGGGTGCTGCAAAGAGGGGAGGCTTCGCAGGGAGATTGGTTTTCCCCTGCTGAGCCTCCCTAATGCGTCTCTCTCTCTCTCTAGCACGCAGCAGGTTTCTCTCCTCATTGTATAAGCTTTAGGAAAGAGAGAAAGAAAGGATGGTTAATGCTTTACACCACTGTTATCAACAAGTACCTACTGTGCTTTTCAGACAACAGCATGTGTCCAGCATGAAAATCATTTTGAACAGGATGCTTAGAGTTGACAAATCAGTTCTGTCATGTTACCGTGTGGTAATATAATACATACAAGGTACAGCAAGCATCCTTCTCAGTAGTTTTTACTCTTGATACCATACATCAAGAAAGGTGGGAAGGGAAAAACTATCCATCCATTGAATTGTGGAACACTGGTTCCAGATGCTTTTCAGTGGCGCCCAACGACAGGACGAGGACCAGTGGCCATAAACTAAAACACAAGAAGTTTCACCTCAACATGAGGAAGAACTTCTTTACATTGAGGGTGGCAGAGCACTGGAACAAGCTGCCCAGGAGAGCAGTGGTGTCCCCCTCTCTGGAGACATTCAAAACCTGCCTGGGCACTTTCCTGTGTATCCACATATGCATACACTCAGTTCCACCAGCCCCACATCAAAACAGCAATAAAGCTGTGTGACATGCACAGCAGAATAACTTCATGGAAAACCAGATCCTTTAAACTACACCACCTCTGAAGCACTGCTGCAAAATCTGGGAATATTTATGGACATTTGTGAAGCAGCAGCATGGAAGCACAGTATGTGGATGCAGGTATTGGCTGCCTCTCCTATTTCTACTCTACTCACAGGCACACTATGTGGAAGCACATTTTTCTCTCTTCCCTCCTCTTTCTACCCTACCGCACAGTCTACTGCATCCACGCAATTCCTACAGTCTTCTTAGTACACTCACCTTCTTGAGCGCCCCAGTTTGGAAGGGAAGAGCCTTGCCTTCCCCACCAGTGACATTTTCTCAAATACCACTCCAATGATCACCTACTGAAAGGTGATCTTCAGTAACCCAGGGCTGCAAAAGAACTGTTATCATAGTACCCAGCCTTCGGAAAAAGGAACCACTCTTTTTCTGAAGGGTGCTACCTACACTGTGATTTTGTTAAAAGTTTACTGCACTTAAGATGACACTTCCTGTAACCAGAGTTCAGCTTTTAAACCAACTGTTTCACATGCAAACGTCCTGAATACAAGATCAAGTTCTACTTTCTCAGAAGTGACCTCTTCCCGGTTTTATGTACTTAAAAGCCAAATGCCATCCCATCACCAAAAAACATGACTGTATTATTCCAGACTTGCCACAGAGCAAGCCCAGGAACACTGGCAGCAGGTAGCTCTTTCAGGGGTACTCACCCTGCCTCTGCAGCACCCAGAGCTTGCTGCAAGGTGATTTCTTTTATTCCCCTTGATGAGAAGAGGGGTAAAGCACTTAGCAACTGCCATGAATTAAGAATGTACAAACGAACTCAAATGTGGCCACGTTAGTGCAGCACAGTGGTAGCCTGCTTGGATAAGTCAGTGCTCGGGCAGTAGGAAGGCAACAAGAAAATTCAGTGTGAGTACACCCATCAAGAGACCCAGCTTGACACCTTCTGCTCATCACCAGGATTACAGCACCCAGCACAACCCTCACTGCTCTGGAACGACTGCTGTGCAGCATTATCCCCTCCCACAATGCTTCTTCCTCTTGATTATCTACATGCCACTCACAATAAATACAAGCGTGCACTTCTCCCAATTGTTTAAGTGAGCCTGAGACACATAAAGAAATCTAACTCGAGTGTTAGCTTACAAACCCCAGCTCAGGAAAATGATGGGAATGAAATAAATTTGATGCAAGAGTGCCAGAACTCAAGTTTTTGTAAAGCCAGGCTGAATCCTCTAGCACTCTGCACTTCAGTGCAATGCTTCAGCTATTATCTCTATGCCAAATCTTTCTGTTACAGCTCTAAGTTAGTTCTACAAGCACAGGAACAAGGTAACTACTACACGGTAAGCAGCCAGCCTTTTAGAGCAGGGGTAGTCTTTTGCCACATACATGTGTGTGCAAAACTGCCCAGGACAATGAGATGTCTACAGCAGAAACACGAAGGCCGTGACTGAGGTATCTTATCAATTCACCCACCACCAGCAAAATATCACTGTTTCTAACACTGATAAGGCATACTTGAACAGACAGAAGTGGTTATCAGCTGCTGCCCAATCAGCCTGAAGGCTTTCTTAGCCAAGTGCTGCACAAAATCTCCCACTGTACCCATCTGCCTTTGAACTCCTCCTCTCAGTGGCAGAAATCCTGCACCTTGCATGAGCCGTTCCAGGTCTGCCTGGGAAAATAGGTAGGCTAAACCCTAAATTCTGCCCTCTAAAAAACCTGTCCTAAATGGTCATTTGCTTTCGGTCTTGAAATGCCTTTTTTTTTTGTTATTTTTGTTCCGTAAAAACAATTTACTGTTAATAGGTTTAAAGGCAGCAAGAGAACTGTGCATTCGCAGTCACAACCTACAAAAAATGGAATGTAAAAATTACGTCAGCTTTCTATTTCTTTAAAATCGGCTGTAACGGAATGCCTTTAACTGGCAAATCTTGGAGATGTGAGATATTGGCTACAAAGGCCATTCAAACTGTGCTGCTGGAGAAAGACCTATCTTAATTACTGTTTTCACACTGGATTCACACACATACTTCCATCTTACTGACTGTAGAAAATGAAACTGTGATTGCTTACACCTACTCTTTCTTCACACCAACTGTCCCAACATTTTATTCCTTACCTAGCACAGAAGTACTCAATAAAACGAGCAACTCAAGTCATGGATTCAAGTCTTACAATCTATTTTTCTACTCGAGGTCTTTGACTATACTGACTAAATGCTTTCTGCAGGTGCCAGATGTCAAATGCAATAAATTTTCTACTTTAAGACTACAGTAAAATTACACAAGTGGATGTGCCTTTTGTTCACTGATTTTATGGAATCGGCTTCCTAAATGCTGTTAAACCCCCACCACTATTGTTCCCTGCTACACCAAAGAAGAATTTTAGCAAGAGACAGAGTTAGTGAAAAAGAAACCAAAATGTTTAGTGAGCAGCTGCTTCATGTGCCTGCATTTTAAATCTCACCTGATACTCCTCCTCACATAGCTAACATCCCTTGTACATCCGGCCAAGTGAATACGCCACTACTTTTCCCCAGGAGCCTGACCTTGTCCATGCTCTGGCAAGCAGCGCCTGAGTCCGTCAGCCACATTGCCCTGTGGTCCACAGCTGCCACATCACATTGACTCCTACACGCTGCATCACGTTGTCGTTCCACACGCAGTTCAGCTTCAGCACCATTTCTCCATGGAGAGCCCCTGCACCCTCCCCACACCATGTCATGCAGGGGGATCACCAGTTTCAGCACTGTCTTGCTTTGCTGACGCCCAAATACAGCATATACACCTCAACTTCTCTTTTATCAACTCTCCTCTTAAGGCAACACAGCCACCCGTACCACTGTAGCACATGTAAGCCTCTTCCTTAAACACTCCCAAAAAAGCCTGGGGTTTTCCAAAGCCGCGGCCCGCTGCTCTTTCAGTCCTCTGCCGCTTTATGGGGCGCGGGTCTCGCAGCAGCTCCCTGCCCCACAGGCACCCGCACCGCGGTGCACCGACCCCCCCGTTTAGAACGCCGTCATGGTACGACCCCAGCTCCCAAATCAGGCCGGTTCTTCTGTCAGTGCAGCAAGTTGTGCTCTGAAACAGATCATGAGATGGTCGAATTTGAGATCCTCAGGACAGTGAGAAGAGCATGCAGCAAGCTCACTGCCCTGGACTTCAAGAGAGCAGACTTTGGCCTCTTCAGGAACCTGCTCAGTAAGATTCCATGGGATATAGCCCTAGAGGGCAGGGGGGCCCAAGACTGTTGGTTGATATTCAAGGATCACCTGCTGCAAGCTGAGGAGTGATGCATCCCTACCAGAAGGAAGTGCTGCAGGAGGGCCAGGAGACCTCTTTGGATGGATAAGGAGCTGCTGAGGAAAATTCAAAGGAAAAAAGAGGCTTATAAAAGGTGGAAGCAAGGACAGGCGGCCTGGGAAGAATACAGGGATGCTGTCCAGGAAGTTGGGACCAGGTTAGGAAAGCTAAGGCCCACTTAGAATTAAACTTGTCTAGGGCTGTTAAGGATAACATAAGGATGTTTTATTTAAAAAATAGGACACAGCTCTTAAAGAAAAGTTCAGCACACCAGTGCTATTGCTTTCCTGCGTTACAGCCCTGCCCTACTCAGGCAGCCAAGTTACAACTCAGATCTGATTGGGATTGATTGATCTATGTCAGAAGTACAGGGCAAATATTTGTTTGAACAAAGTACAGTAGCTCAATGCATATTGAGTTCAGAATTCTTATTTCAGCTTAACTGTCCATCCTTTCATAGCTGAAATTGACATTCCCATAAAAGATCGGGGTTTTTTTGTTTTGTTTTGTTTTTTCAGGTTGGTTCAAAATTTATCTCCCGCCACAAACTGGTGCTAGCTTGTGTTAGACCTTACTTCAGAGCCATGTTCCTCTCAGAAATGGCTGAAGCCAAGCAGACGGTGATTGAGATCAGGGACTTTGATGGCGATGCAATGGAAGACCAAGTGAAGTTTGCATACTCCTCCCGGCTTACTCTGACGGTGGGTAATGTCCAGTCTCTCCTGTATGCTGCTTGCATTCTGCAGGTCGAACTGGTAGCAAAGGCATGCTGTGAATACATGAAGCTGCACTTCCATCCCTCCAACTGCCTGGCAGTCAGGGCATTTGCAGAGAGCCACAACCGCATTGACTTGATGGAAATGGCAGATCAGTACGCTTGCCAACATTTCACAGAGGTGGTGGAGTGCAAAGACTTTGTGAGTGTGTCACCACAGCACCTCCATAAGCTCCTGTCCTCCAGTGACCTGGATATTGAAAATGAAAAGCAAGTTTACAATGCTGCTATCAAGTGGCTGCTATCCAATCCACAGCATCATGCTACATGGCTGGACGTAATACTTGCCCAGGTAGGGCAGACCAAGGTTCCTGGTGTCTGTCTCATCACTGTTTTAGATTTGTAGTCAACTGTTTGTACTTAGGTAGATCCCAAGATTAAATATGTTCCTCCCAGTGGGTGACTCATCTGGTATTTACAGCTGTGAGTTGACAGTGGAAGCAAGTAAAATCTCTTGACTATCTGGAAGAAGCTTTATTCTCCAGTTTCTGTAGAGAAGAGTATTGCTTTATGCTCATGGCTGAGAGGTGGGGAGCCAACAAAAAGCTGAATCTTTGTTAGAGCAGAAACTCTTTAGATTTACACATAGTGGAGAGCAAAGCCATCACTTCACTTGGTTTGATACTACTGCAGCCTGAAATACTCACTTCCCTTGCTGGTAAGAATTGGTACTTGAAAAGGGAGAGCAAAGCTGTTGAGGAGGTTTTTTATATAGCTAGGAAAGTAAAGCTGTAATGGAGATGTGTCATATCAAGTTGTGCTACTTTTAGAATATTTCATATATTTAATTAGCAAAAGACCAAGATGTGTTAGCCTTGTGAGCAGCCTAGGAAACATACTCTAGACCCTTCCGTATTCAGTAGACTAGCACTAGTTGTTACCTGTAGGATCCGAAAGGAGTTGGCAGTTTAATCATCTAGACTTGATACGAGTCCGCGTCTTCTGAAGGAAACACAGGTATCAAAAGGTCACTCAGCTGAACTTGTCTAAACTCCCTCAGTTATTCAAACTGTATATGTGCTAGTTACGGGAGTTTAAAATACAGTATTTGAGACAGGTATGGAGAGCTGTGCTGGGGAAGAGGGAGGTACATGCTATGTGTTGCAAAATGTGCTATGATCTTAGTAGGTAAGATCAACTGTGCTGTTTCAGGTGTCACTGAACTCCAACTGGAGCATTTTGCATTTGGCAGAATTGCTACTATTGATGTCATCTGAGCAATGAGAGGTCTACTCACACACTGCTGTCATTGTCTTCATGCATCATTTTTCACATTTCCTGGTAAAAAGATCACAGCTGTATATTAACTGTCTCCCAAAGCCTTTCAGTTTCATTGAGACAAGCGTAAGATTTTTTGTACAAAAACCCCTTCTTTAGTACACTGTAATTAAATTCGCAGGCAATGTAATTTTAGATTTAAAAAAAATAACAATTTTGATTACCTAATTATGGTAGCAGAAGGGATTACAGCTTTATTCTAGTCATGAAAACCAGGGCCTAGAACAAAGCAATGAAAAAGTAAGCCCCTTCATGTAAGTATGGGTTATTTGCCAGAGTATATGGAGCCATCAGTTGATCTGAACATTACTGCTAGGGGAAAACATAACTGGGTTTCTTGACAGTTATTATCCACATCGTAATCAGCCTTACAGGTTTTGCTGTTATAATGAGGCTCTGCATTTGTCAGCCTTGAGTTCTTACCATATCACTAACCTCACAAGTCTGTTAGCAGGGCTGTGGTGGTGCTTTTAATCAGCCTAAAAGAAGCTGGGCCAAAGTAAATGAAGAAGTGGCACTGAAAGCACCTGGGCAAGGAAGAATTGGTACAGACACTTGCTGACTTGAAGACAGGGACACTTGCCAGCCATATAACAGCACTATCCTGCTGCTCTGAGAAGCACCGCAGATACTGGACTTCTTCACCATTGCTTCTGGGCTGACTGGTAGCTGCTTGACAGCATTGACTCCAAACCTTAGGAAGTCAGATGGTGGTTTACTTCAGTTCCCCCTACTAACACACATCCCGCCTTTGTGGCTGATTGTACTTCGTAGTCCTCACTGTTTCTTTCACATGATAATGTGAAGATAAATGAAAGGTTTGCTGAAATAAATGGAAAGGAAAAAGGACATTTCAAGGCTGTCTTGGAGAAGCTGACCTTATTTCAGATCTGCCCTGTCACTGGGGATTGCTCTGGGCCATAAATACCTGTAGTTGCACCCTGAAAGACCCTTCCATTCCTCCACCTGGTCACCAGCTCTCTTCTGGGAAACTACAGGAAAGAAACAGAAACAAAAATTAGCTCTCAAGGTGGTTTTTTGTTTGGTTTTGTTTTTTAAATCCTGTAGTCAAGTCCACACCAGAGAGAGGTGTTACTACACCAGCAATACCTCCTGGATAGAAACTTAGTTCATGCTGATGTTTCCTTTTTGACTTGCCACCCACAGAAAATGAACCACTCTAGCAAAAGACCTCTTTTGCTGGCATAGCAATGAGCTGGAAATCCATACCCTCTGCAGACTAACGTGACATGGCTATCGTGGTAAAGTCACAGGTACTCCTGCATCGCGCCGGGCAGGTGCCTGGGCCACGGGACAGTTCTCCACTGCTGCTTAAATGCAAATGGTTGTAGGAAACATTTGTCACTAAAAAAGAACTGTTCATATCTCTGTTACTCTGGGAAAAAATATGAAAACCTCCCTTTTTAGTGAAGTGTGTGGGGCTGCCAGCTGGCTCAGAAGCTCCATCTGTTATGCGTGTGTCACTGTAAATGGTGAGCCTCAGTCAGTTCAGCCAGTTACTGCAACTGTGTTCATTTCTGTTAGGTACGGCTGCCTCTCTTGCCCATTTGTTTCCTTATGGGTGTTGTGGCAAAGGAAGAGATTGTCAAGCAGAATCTAAAATGTAGGGATTTGCTGGATGAAGCAAGAAACTACCACCTTCGCTTGAGCAGCAGGGCAGTGCCAGACTTTGAGTACTCCGTTCGCACAACACCAAGGAAGCAGACTGCTGGTAATTAAATGTGTGTCTGATTATCCAGTAGGAAGTGGTATGGAGAAGAGGCAGCACATCTGTGCAGGGTTAGCTGGCTTGGTATAAATGATTGTTAATGACTTAATGCAAAATTGGGAAAGCCATTGGTTACCTCCCTGGTAATTAGGTAATGTGCTGCATTTTCCTAGCAGTACGTTAGCAGTCATTTTCTTTGTTTAAATCATTATTTATCC
Organism: Ara ararauna; assembly: GCA_028858755.1. Lineage (NCBI taxonomy): Eukaryota > Metazoa > Chordata > Aves > Psittaciformes > Psittacidae > Ara > Ara ararauna. The sequence continues at coordinate 62,908,555 of CM054376.1, read as the reverse complement.
TAATTGGCTCTATCTGCATTAAAGCCAGAACTGTTAAGTATGGTATGATGAGGCAGTATGCTCAAAACTATGCTGAAAACAACACACTTACCTTTTGGTGTGAAAAGGTTGAGCTAACTTTTAAACTCTTGGGCTAACCTACATCAAAAGCAAGTGATGAATATTAGCCTGCAAATCCTAATCGTTATGTTTAACAAAATCTGTTTATCTCTCTAAGCAAAATCACAAAAAGCATATTTAAAATATGCATTGGTTTTGCAAGAGCACAGATAGTTAATTGGCATAGCAGAATGCCAAGCAAAGTCCAAAATCCAGCATCCAGGTAAGGAGGGCAGCCATGCCCCTTGACGTGAAATGCAACTTCTCCCAAACTACGTAATTTTCAATTCACTCTGCTCTACAACTTTATCCCCCTTCTTCCTGCTAGTTTTCTGGAATCCTGTTTTGTCTTCTTCAGGTGTGCTGTTCTGTGTTGGAGGTAGAGGTGGATCAGGCGACCCATTTTGCAGCACTGAATGCTACTCTATCTGTAAGAACAGCTGGTTCTCTGGCCCCGAAATGAACAGCAGGAGAAGACACGTGGGTGTGATCTCTGTGGGAGGTCAGTAACCCCATTCAGCAACCGTGATCAAAAGGCACATGTTTGGTGGAATTGGTACTTTTACTACTTTACTTGTTTAACTTGAATATTCCTGAATTTAGTAAAGCTTCTTCCCATTAGGAGGTTTGAATTTGGAAACAATCTGAGAGCAGGCTTACTGAAAAAAGCATTAGTGCAAACTGAGAGAGCTGGGGTTGTTCAGCGTGGAGAGGGCTCCAGGCAGACCTTATTGCGGCCTTTCAGTCCCTAAAGGGGGCTTATAAGAAAGATTGGTGTGGGCTTCATAGTAGGGCCTGGAGCAATAGGACAAGGGGTCCTATTTTTAAATAAACTGAAGGAAGATGGATATTTTTTACAACGAGGGTGGTGAAAGACTGGAACAGGTTGTCCTGAGAGGTAGTAGATGCTGCATCCCTGGAGCAAGGTCAGGCTGGATGAGGCTTTCTGAGCAACCTGATCTAGTTGAAGATGTCTCTGCCCATGGAAGGGGGGTTGGAACTAGATGATCTTAAGGTCCTTCCCAACCCTAACTATTCTGTGATTCTATGATTCTGTGTTCCTGCTCATTGCAGGAGGGTTGGACTAGGTGACCTTCAAAGGTGCCTTCTGACTCAAACTAGTCTGTGATTCTATGAACTGTATACAGCCTCTTGCCTTAATATGTGATTTATTTTTATTAATCCATTTACAAAGAGATAGCCTTTCACAGCAGAGTTACCCAGAACTTGCTAGTGCCCATATTAGCTCCCTTCATACTTAAATCTATACAGGCAAGTCACTAAGACCATAACTCTTCCAAGGAGAGACCTCCCTTTATTTTCGGGTCTGCATCTTCTGAAACCAGATCCATGAAGTCCAGGGCAGCTTAGCACCCATGATCATAGAATCCTAGAATGGTTTGGGTTGGAAGGTAGTGAAATAATAAGAATAAACTAGCGGGGTGTATTCTTGTGCAGAATTTGGGTTGGAAACCTTAAAAATCATCCAGTTCCAGCCCCCTGCCATGGGCAGGAACACCTTCCACTAGACCAGGTTGCTCCAAGCCCCGTCCAACCTGGCCTTGAACACTGCCAGGGATGGGACAGCCACAGCTTCTGTGGGCAACCTGTGCCAGTGCCTCACCACCCTCACAGTGAAGAATTTTTTCCTAATATCTAATCTAAATCTCCCCTCTTTCAGTTTAAAGTAATTTTCCCTCATCCAGTCACTACATGCCCTTGTAAAAAGTCCCTTTCCAGCATTTTTGTAGGCCCCCTTTAGATGGTGGAAGCTGCTCTAAGGTCTCCCCCCGAGCCTTCTCCAGGCTGAACAAGCCCAGCTCAGCCTGTCTTCATAGGAGAGCTGGAAATGAGCACTTCGGAAGCATGGAAGTATTCGATCCTCTCACAAACAAATGGATGATGAAGGCATCAATGAACACGAAGAGGTACATGTCCCGTGATCCAAAATTTAAGCCCTAGTCTGTGACAGATGACTTTTTGCTGATGCTGAAAAGAATCATGTCTGTCCTGCGTTTTTGTTTCCAAACTTTGCTATTTTTAGGATTCTTGGGTTTTTTTCTTATTCTGGGGCTTCATGCTAATACACAGCTTGATTTACTAGCTGTAAAGCAAACACTAATCTGCATCACACGTGCATCTATCCCATATTTGCACAAACACAAAGTTGTGCGTAACATACTGTAAATATTTCGGTGCAAAACTGCACAATCCCTGGCTGGTAGCAGTGATTATGTTTCTGCTTTGGCTTTCTTTTATTGCTCTATTTTCCTTTTCTGTTTTCCTTTTCTTGGGGCACTGGCTTTTGGAGCACTGAGCTCTTCGTAGTCCAGTTGTGCTTACATTCTGATAGCTAGGGCCTTTCTGCTATGCCCGATAAAGAACTCCAAACTGACTAACTGGTTCTGTGGGGGTTTTTTGCTCTTCTTAAGAAAGAGCAAGACAAGTGCCAGCAGAGCATGCACAGTGAAATACTTCATGCCCAGGGAACAAATAGCTGCCTATGCTTTTGCCGCAGAAGGCCAGAAGAACTAAAACATGGAAAGTCAGCCTGAGGATTTTTCTTGCCTTTTGACATTCAAGATTCTTTTAAGGAGCTCCTGGACTCACAGATCTGGAATCTTTTGTTTCTGCTGTCATTTAAATCAGCCTCCTTAATTCTACATTCCATTTTGTTATTTGTTGTTTGTAAAAGAATCATGTAAAAGTAGGATTGAAATACAGAGCATGGCTAAGTCCTAAAGCTGTGACCTGATCAAAGTAAAGACCCAGGCTCCTAGAAGGGACTTCTTGCTTCACTTCCTCCCTTCTGCCACCACCCAGGGCATATTTTCAGCAATCTTAATGCTTACGTTATAGACCGTGCTTTTCATTTTGTAGTGCTGATTGTGCGCTCCTGCTGATACATTCAGTTGAAAAAAAAGGCCGACAAGTACCCTGTTGGAAAATAATAGAATGGAAGAAATTGCAATTAAATCTTGCTAGAGATCAGACATCTAATATCTGTCACGGGTTTGCATTTTAATACGTATCAGTATCACCCCCCCAAAAATCATCCCAAAGCGTAGCAGCAGCTATACCAACGAAGTTAAAACCAGCAGGTTTTGATTCTTCATAGGATACAACAAAAAAAGATAGGAGGTGTCAAATTCAGTACCGGCACAGAGAAACCCAGGTGACTAAGACAATCTCATCTATCCAAGCATATAAGTAGAGGACTTGGCCTGTAAGTGACACGCAGTCAGAACAGTATTCCATACCTCCCTGCCTTTAGTTTTTTGTTATTTTTGAAACAGGAACTTTGTCTTTTTACAGCCTAAAAATATTCTAGCTGCAGCAGTCCTGTTCATGGATCCCACGGTAACATACAGGTACATGGGAAAGCTGAGGTGAAAGTGAGATAAAACTCAACGGGAGGCTGCAAACATGGAAAAGACTTTGAGGATAAAGCTGCAAGCCTGGCACAGGTGTGCCTGCCACAGTGGTCATTGTTTATTATCAACTGCACTTTTTTAAACTTCATTCCTTTTTCTCTGCAGTTTGAAGCCGGTGCCAGTCAGGTAACATTGCACTTCATGTGTCTTTCCCGTTCCCTTTTTCTAAGGGTTTGCACTGAGGTATTGATCCTATGGTTTTCTTAGGAGAGGAATTGCGCTTGCCTCTCTGGTTGGCCCTATTTACGCAATAGGAGGTTTGGATGACAACACTTGCTTCAGTGATGTGGAAAGATACGACATTGATTCCGATTGCTGGAGTGCAGTTGCCCCAGTGAACACTCCCAGGGGAGGAGTTGGCTCCGTAGCCCCTGTGGTAAGTGACTTTTTCCTCTCAAGGTGGGGCCAACCAAGGAGCTGACCTGCTTTTCAAATCTGCTTTTACAAGGCAGAACACAAACCAAAATGCAGCTGGTGGGTCTGAGCACCTCCAGTCATCAAAATCCTATGGAACTGTGCACAAGGTGAGGATATTTAGGATGATACTCATATCAAATTGAACTACATGCCCTGTTTCAGCAGTATTTGAGGTGCTGGGAGCAAGTAGCCAGACCATTCTAACATCAGGCTAATGCCCCATGTCTCACTCCGGAAGACTGGTTTGTCATGGTTACTATGTTTAAATGTAGTGAGCGCATCTGCACTTAAATCCCCCTGTCACTATGTATGCTCTGCAAAATATCTACAATGCTACATAACTTTTTAACTTCTTTCTTTGCAAGAGAGCATCATTAGATAATTAAGTTTGTTGCTGGAATTCTTACATAGAAGTAAACAATTGGGGCTGTATGGATATACCACATTTGCCTATAATTGTAACAAGGCTTATGAGAAGCTGAGTAAATAGATATACATTACACATAATCTTTCTTTATACAACTGTTTTCCAGAACCATGTTCATGCTGTGGGTGGCAATGAGGGTGTAGCATCTCTTTCCAGTGTGGAGAAATACGATCCCCATTTGGATAAGTGGATAGAAGTGAAAGAAATGGGTCAGCAAAGAGCTGGCAATGGGGTCCATGAGTGAGCTCCATGGCTGCCTGTACGTTGTCGGTGAGTAGAGATGTGGTATTTTGTAGTGCCCTTTCTGCCAAGTACTGGCATTTGTAAAAGGCTGTTGTTGATAGAGGAACTGATAGGTAGACCTGGTTTGTACTTTGTGTTCTTGGGCAGGAAAAGAAAGCGAGCACAACCAGGGCATGCTTACATGACAGGATGTCAGTGAGGAAATAAAAAGCAGTTCCTGACCCACTTTTCAGGATGCCTATACTGTTCAGGACAGTATGTCCATACAGAAAATCCTCTGGAGATTCGCTAATCTTGAGTTTCCTTTAGGAAAATTATTAAGTTCTCATACTTTCAAACCACTCTGTTTCTATTTTGAGCTTAAACAGTAGCTTTTCACAAAATGATTACACTTCCTCCACAGCCTGTTGTCCTAGGCCTGTCTTGATCTGCTTTACATTGCATTTACCTGCTTTCCTAAGGGACGAAGATGCCAGGTAGATACGCCATAGTGATAGCTGCAGTGTTCTGCCTAGTGTATCATCATAAGTGATTTAAAAAAGCTTTGAGTAAAATGCTCCTCTGCCAGCTGCCCCAGCAAGGGGAACGCAGCGCTGAAGTCCAAGCTGAGGATTCTTTCCCTAGTGTTCAGCAATGCTGTCATTTGAAACCACCACAAGAGGGTGTTCTGCTTAAGCCAAAATAAATCAGGCCCATCCTTTTACTTGCCTTAGGTTTTTTCTCTTCCAAATTAGAAGTTGTTTCATTGTTAGGATGTGCTAAATGCATTTAAGGAGGAAAATAATAGAAACACCTCTCCTTGCAGCTTGAGTAGAACACTGTCACACTGGGTGATGCTTACACCATGACAGGAGGGAGGGCCATTAGATTAATTTTTAGAAGCTTGTGAAATTCGTGTAGAGAGCTGGAGCTGGACACTAGCCCACTGAATGCCGAAAATAGCCTGATAATGCCAGTCCTGGATGTCACTGGCACTAGAAGTGGCTTAAAACTGACAATGTGATGATTCTTTGCAGGTGGCTTTGATGACAACTCTCCGCTGAGCTCGGTGGAGCGGTTCGACCCGCGCAGTAACAAATGGGAGTCTGTAGCAGGGCTTACAACTCCGAGGGGTGGTGTTGGCATAGCAACACTGATGGGTAAAATCTTTGCAGTTGGAGGTCATAATGGCAACGTGTACCTGAATACAGTGGAGGCATTTGATCCTATAGTGAATAGGTAACTTAAAATGCTTTATTTGGCTTAAGACAATGAAATCAGCCTATATGAAAACATAACATAATAGAAATAGCGTGCAGCAGGAGTCTAGCTGCTGTTTCCTGGTAGTAATTGAGTAATATCCACGACTAGCTACATTTATGCCACTAGGCTCTTCTTGTAAATACTTAAGCACCTCCTCCTTCTTCGTACTTCTCCATCCCTTGTCCTCTTCCTTCATTCAGTAAGAATCTCCATCCTTCTGGTTGTTTCAGTCTGGTTTCACGCTAAATGTACTAATGAAATAATAAGTAACTAGCAGGGTGTATTATTGTGCAGACTAAACAGCTGGGTTGTATAATAGAATTTCAGATGAGTTGGGAAGGTCCCTTCCAACCCACCCTATTCTGTGACTCTGACAAAGAGAAGAAATGCTCAGAAAGGACAGAAGCTTACTTTTCTTGTTTCCTCTGCCATCTTCTTCAGGTGGGAACTCGTCGGCTCCGTGTCACACTGCAGGGCTGGGGCCGGTGTGGCTGTGTGCTCTTGTTTCTGCAGCCAGATCCGGGACGTGGGCCAGGGATCCAGCAATGTTGTTGACTGCATGTGAGCTCTGCTGCCTCCTCCGAATTCCAGAGGAACGCGAGCAAGGAGGCACTGCAGAGCTTTTAAACACCGTGTTTTTTATGGCAGCTCAAGAAATAAACCCAGTGCATTTTTGTTGCGAAAATGTTACCTTCTGCAACTGTAAAGCTTTTGGTGGCTGTCTACCAACAGTGATACAGAAAAGCCTGTGAAAACGTAGAACACAAGTGTGACTCGCAGGAGAGAACCTGCCAAGAGCTGCAATCATCCTGATTTTGAGAGGCTCTAATTTTAGAATCATTTGAGGCAGCTGCTGCAGGGACCCTGTGAACTGTAAGCCAGGCATGGGGTGAGTGAGGAGAGAGGGCAGCAGGTGGTACTGCTGAGCCTTCCCCAACAGCCCTGCCACATGTTTTCTGCAGGACTCAAGTAACATTTAATAGAACCCATTTTTAGGAATATAGTCTTAAACATTTCCTGATTACAAGATCTTTGTAATACAAAGCATCTCAAGTTTTGGAAGGTAATGACATCCCTGTTGCACGCTAAGGTAACTGCCCACCTCCTAAGGGGCCACTGGCAGCAGTGGAAATCACGTCTATTCCATCTGAAACCTGTCGTTCCAAGTACTTTCTCAAGCTAATACATTTGTTAGAAAGCTGAAAAGATCCTTGACCTGAGTTTAGCCCCAGGAATACTGGAATTCTCAAGCCTTCAATAAAATTTGTAGTAACTCCTGCCCCTCCACACCCAAGGCAAGTTTCTGTTTAGACATCATTCCTGAAGAAACTGTAATTTGTCCTTATAGTGTGTGGAACTGTAGGCTTCAGTGGTGTCTGAACCACCATTTTTATACAATTGGAAACACATAATAAAAGTTGCAGTATTCTGTAAAGACCTTTAAGTACAACTCCAGGAGGCGAGATGTCCAGTGTCAGTATCCAGTAGTCATAACTCCAGAGGTACTGGCTCTTTGAAGAGAGTTAAGCCAGGAAGCTTAGCCTCAAAACAGGCAGATGACTTAAAGCTTACATAAACCAAAGACAATCATCGACAAAAAGAATTGGAAATAAACCAGTACTTACATAAAAAGTTTAAGTAGAAACTCGGCAGCGCTGTGTACAAAGGTGTCTTGCATGAAGCCAGAAACCCTGCATTCGGAGTGAAGTACAGCTGGAAAGACAGCAGACTCCTGTTCCTGCATCACCTTGCACAGAACAACTGACAATCCCTTGTGACCAAACTTTCACCTTGCCAGCTTGTTCCAAGGGACCAGGAAGACTCCTCTGTATTCAGTACCAGAACAGAGGCAGGACAGCAAGAGCATAAGGCACAGGCATGTTTTGCTGCTGAGTTACTGTCATTCATCTTTTCTGTTTCATGTGGCTTGCACTTCGGTAGCACCCAGGGACAAAGCAAATGGTACTGTCAGTAATGAACCATTGCAATAAATTGTTTGTACTACAGAGCACCTTGTTTATAGTGTGACCGAAGCGTGCTTTGGCAGGGAAACATTACACCATTGCGTATTTTTACCTAGTGGAAGGTGTCCCTGCCCGTGGCAGGGGTTTGGAACTGGACGATCCGTAAGGTCCCTGCCAGCCCAAACTATTCTATGATTCTGTAATTCCCAATAGGAAGCCTTTGTTAGCAGGGAAAATCCTGTGTTACAGCCATGAACTGTACTACCTTGCCACTGCCCTGCCCCTGTGTAAGGACACGGTCGCCCCTGTGGCTCTTGATCTAAGAGGGGTGGTAAGAAAAGGCCCAGGCACACTCTATGGAACTGAACAGGTTCTGCTGTGGATGTTCTGGCTAACGAGAAACCTTCAGAAATAAGAAGTCCAGCTTTTCACAAAGTAACCCCGCTGTGAAAGCCAGCGCTGCTCGCCCGCTGATCCGTTCCTCCTGGTGGGGAAGTGCCAGCGCCCATGGGTGCAGCCTGTAACTAGCACACATCTGGGTCGCACTGGTGCCTGCACGGTGATTGCTGTCAGAGGGAGAGTTTTCACGGCTGTGTGTTCAGCCGTGAAATGAGGCCAGAGCAAACGCACTGGGATTCTGTACTGGTGGGAGGAGCTCTGCTGTTGGCCTCGTAGCTGGAAGGCAAATGGTGCTGAAAGTGATCACGATCGAAAGACAGACATTTCAGTTTGCATCCCCTCCACCCCCGACATCAGCCGTGCTCAGGCTTCCAGAGGCATGTCACTAAGGGCTGGCAGGAAAACCGCACACAGGTTTACAAGGAACAGCCCTGTTGCCAGCAGAGTGGTGTCCACATTACTAATCTTAGATGGCCCCAGAACTACGAATAGTTTGTGCAGAACTGTTTTTAGAAACACTATTGCTGGAAATGTGATAATGAGGTCAAAGTATCAAAAAAACCCAACTATAGGATTACTGGGGCGACCAACTGCAATCACTTAGCTGTGATTTAACACCAGCAAACTCGTTTTAATTCCTCCAGTACTGGCAATAGGGTGATGACAAAGAAGTAACACGCACCTCCCAGGCTGGGGGAACATTGCAGCACTGCTTCCCCACAGTGAGGCAGCCCCCCAGGGGCAGCAGATTCAAACTCCCACCACATCTTCTAATGGAAACTTAGGATTTGTGATAGCAAAGTCTTTACACATTCAAGGTCATGAAATCCTTGCATCTAAACGTGATGCAAATCCTAATGTGGAATAGAGTCATAAAATGGTTTGGGTTGGACGGGACCTTCAAAGTTCGTCTACTGCAACCCCTTGCAATGAGCAGGGACATTCAACTAGATCAGCAGAAATTGTTATTGCTTCTGTTAATGATGTTCTTTCTGCATCTGAAAGCCTTGACCTCACCCATAAAGATCATACACCCAAAGACATCCATCAGTACATCCATTAAACAGAGACAAAAATCCTTTTGGAAGAATCAAGTGTGGTCACGGTTGATCACATCAAAGCTTCCAGCCTGCCTATTTCAAGCATGTGATGGGCTTCCCAGTGGGAGCAAGACCAGGCTCTGGACCACTCCTGACTAGCGCCCTTGGCCATGTATCTCCACCTGCAGAGCACCACTGCTGCCCCAGCTTCTGGGACGAGCCCCTTCCATTTCCAGCTGTAGCATAGCAGCCCTCACGAACACACTGCTCCTCACCTCGGGACTCCAACTGTGGCTCCCCAGTTCCCCCCAAACCACACTGCTGCCAGTGGCAGTGCCTCACCTGCTGTGGCACCCAGCCAAAAGCAAGGCAAGCGCGGCTCCATTAGGATTAGACATCCTGCTGCAGCGTTCAGATGTGGACAAAAGAGTCCAGGAGGAGATGCACGTGCCACCTGCATAGTTTCAAATGGACACCAAACACAGGCATGCACTGTTAGTTCCGTCAGAGAGAGTGCAGGCTCCTCCGGTTGGAACCCCAGCGGGGGAAAAATGGTCTCTCTGAGATGTCGCCTGCAGAGGGGGATCCAGCCCCGCACGTAACCAAGCCTTCGCTCGGGGCTGTGTGCACCCTGGCCATGCATCCTAACAGGCACTGCCAACAGTCTGCTGCAGGGAAGCAGGGGGTAACGTTGATCCCAGCCAGGCAGTGATTTGTCTCATCCGAACAGCTGTGCTGCAAGCACGGCTCTATTAGGAGTGAGATGCCTTTGGGGAAGAGCAGCATTAAAAAGTATTCAAAGCTGTGAAAGCACAGCCAAATTCTCACAATCCCCTTTGAAGGTTAGCAGCAAGGCATGCTTGTGGCTGGGGACTCCAGATGGCTCCCACCATTAAATGGGGCTTTCTGTCTTAAATTAGGCTGAGACTGCTTTCAGAACTATTCTCAGCACTGCTGCAGTGCAGAGCTTTGCAAACCCAAGTACTTAATTCCAGATGCTCCACTTCAGTTTTCTGCTGGCTGCTGCTACCACATCTGTATTTGTTTTCTGAACCTTTGCGTGTTCTCGACTGGAGCTGGCAGCAAATAAAGCGCTTCCAGCCCAGATGACACTTAGATTTGCAATTCTTTTCTGGCTCGGCAGCAAGGTTGGTGGCGTTGCTGCCGCTTCGTGGCATTCCAACACAATTCCTTGGATTCCAGACTGTTGCATTTCAAAGCTGTTCCAGCACAAGAAAAGCCAACGGGAAGCTATGTGATTCCTGCCGCCTGACTTGCCGGTGTGCAGGGGCTGTCGTGCTCCATTGCACCAGGCAAAAAGCCCATGCCAATCCATAGCTGCCCTCAGTTTGCCACCAGAACGGTGACTCAGGCTTCCAGGGAGTGCACACAACCTATGGCAGGTGGGGCAGCAGTGTCCTCCCAGAGATCAGACACACGTGCCCGGGGCTGTGCTGAAGAGAACGCACGTGTGCCTGCGGCTGCCTGCCTGGCTTCTGAATCACAGATTGGGTTGGGGTGGGTTGGGAGGGACCCTCAAACCCGTCCAGTCCAACCCCCCTGCAATGAGCAGGGACATCAACTAGATCAGGCTGCCCAGACCCACATCCACCCTGGCCTTTGGTGTCTGCAAGGATGGGGCATCTACCACAGCATCCCATGGGCACATTTCTCCCAGTCCCTGTCTTTGCCGTCTGCGACTTGGGCACTTGGCTGGAGCTCCTGCTGGTGAAGATCGAAGCTAAAAGATGTCATTGAGTACCTCAGTGTCCCTTCTCCATGCCCCAGGCACCTTGCTCTTTCTTTCATTGCCTTCTGGAAGGGAGCCACGTTTTCCCTTGCCTTCCCTTTATCATTGACACACCTGGAGGAGTTTTCCTTGTTGCCCCTAATGTCCTTGGCCAGATTTGGGTCTGTCAGGGCTTTACCTTTCCTAACCTGATCCCTGGCTGCTCTGGCCTTCTCTCAGGATTCCTCCCAGGCTGCCTGTCCTGGATGACAGTGGACAACATCGCCATATCGCTACAATACGGAACGCTGGACCCAAAGAAACATTAACCTCAGCAATAGGGAGTAGGAGAGGAGAAAAACCCAGTGGGAATTCCAGGAATCCCATTGCTTGACTAAGCACATCACTTGTGTTTAACAAGGGTTGTAACATGCCCAAGTCCTCATTTCAGGAGCATAAAGTTGACAGAGAATGGTGGCCCAAGAACACTGCTGGTTTCAGGTAGTGATGGGTTACTAAAAGTGCCATTAGTACCAAGAAAGCTCAGGCTGCCAACAGGCTATTTTAGTGTTTGGAGAGCAGCACAGGGCTGAGAAACTGCAGTCGACTTTAATGCAGCTCCTTTGCCAAATGTCACATTTGGCTTTGAAAAGGATAAGCCAAGCCAAAGCCACAAAGCCAGACAGTTTGTGGTGTGTAACAAATCTCAAAAGAGATTAAACACAATTGCAAAATTAGAGTTAGACAAGAAAGGCTCAATGAATAAACAGACAAACAAAATCTGATTGCAAAACAACCCCAAAGTATTTCTGGCTGTTTCAGCTGGGGATGGGGCCATTGCCTTGGGCAGAGTGCTGAGTAGGGCCACGGATGCTTGCTGCAGCCCCACGGCCTCCTGCTCCTCCTTTGCCCTCCCTGGCTTTTAGATGACCTCCCGGCTGGCACGTCACACCTCCTCCTCCTGCTGCATCCCTCCTTCCACTCCCCATCTTCATCCCACCTCCAAAATGAACCCTCCTTGCTTTAGCCCCAAGCAAGGATTGCAGGAAACAAACCTTCTGGGGTGCGAGGGGTTGGGAAATGATGGAACAGAGGACCTGAGTGACACAGGTACAGCTGCACCCTGGCCAGCAGAGAGGGCAGCCTGTGTTCAGCTAACCCTTGCTCCCCACCAGAACCAGAACAAAAGCCACACATGTATGGCCACAACCCCCAGCTACCTTCCCATGCTCCTCTTCTTACCTTCCCTGCATCTTGCAACCGGCCTGCGGGTGCCCTGCTGTCACACCACTTGAAACACGGATTGATGGCAGGGAACTGAGAACCAGTCCCACCTTGCCTGAGCAAATGCACCACCAAGTTCCTCCTAAGTCTGTAACTAAAATTCCCACCAGATGCTCACATGGGGACGTTTCACGTCTGGGTTTTTTTTACTAAGGAGATATTTCTTTCCTTTACTCTTTCTTCAATATCAGTTTTGCCATTGGGGCTTTATGTGTGCAGCAACAAAGTGCACTGACCCCCCCAAAAAAGTGTACATTTTCTATACAACATCTGCAACAGCAGCGTATCTGGTGGGTATTACAACAGCCTTCAGTATCCTCTACAGTTTACAGACTACATTAGAAAACCACATCCATTCTTAGCAAACATCTTGGGCGCAGTGTCTGATGCAGAAAGGCCCTGAATAATGCATAAATTGTATCACAATAGTGCATAGAGACATGTAGAAATCACTGTTCCAAGGAACAATTACAGTGCCCAACATAAACCAAGATAATGGGAAAATCCCCAAGCAAGAACTGTTAAGGCCATTGCAAGGAGCTCACCTCACACAACCAATGAGAAGCAGAGCTACCATGGGGCATGGAACCCTGTGGGATTGCCTGGGGGAATGGGATTTCCCTATCAGCGAGTGCTCAGAGCCAGGCTCTGGTGGCTGTCAGCGGCTGACTCCAGCACAGTCTTCCCGGAATCCATTTCAGGAGGATAAGGGGCTGATGCCTTGAATCATGACCCTCCTGCTGCCCTGAGCACCTAGATCTGCACACGTTCTTGTTCCTAAAGGAAAGGGCAAGGGGTGACAAACTGGGGAGCAATCGAAACAGAGACTTCTCGTACATACATTCATACTTACACCTCATTCAGAAGGGAAACACTAAGACCATTCAGAGAGAAAAGGCCAACTGCAACTTCTCTACAAGAAGCACGAAGACACTTGCAACAACTCATAACAAATGGGCTACTTCATTTATTGCTTATTTTGTTAAGAAGTTTAAGATGTACAGATTTATAATGGGAACCAAGAGGGAAGGGAGAGGACAAAACGAAAACAAGGACATGGCAGTCAGACTTTGACCTTCATTTACAGAAGAGATCTCTGTGGGGTTTTCAACTATTAAATAAATGGCATCTTAAAAATAGAACATTTGACAATTTCAACACATGTATTATTTCCTCTAAATAAATATGGCATGGAAATGATTTCGCTTTGCTACCATAGCTGCCTCCTTTCCTTACGGGACTTCACCATCACCTGTTTCCCTTGGAGTCAGGATTTTGTTCCTCAATGGCAAATGTGATTTTCTCCACTATTACGTGTTTTGGTTTTAGTCATTCATTCATTCATTCACACTTGCTAAGTCTTGACCAGGCCCAAGTGAAAATGATGAGCATCTTGCCTGACCCTTCACAGGCCTCTGACCTGGCTCCAGGTTGAAACACGATGGCTTTTAAAAAGAAGGTACCTGCCAGAGTAGGTGAGAGGACTCCAGGCTGCTCGGTGGCAGAGGCCATTCCTACAGAAACCGTTTTTGGAAACGCAGACCTTTTGCTCTCCACTTTTGTGGCCATCCAAACTACTAGCAGTCATTTACAAAATGCTGCTGCACACACACAGACCTGTTCCTCCACCCTGAAATCATGTGGAAAAGGGAGCTAATCCTTTCCTGGAAGTACAGTTATTTTAGGGCACCATTCTCTTCACCACTCCCACAGGTCTGTCAGAGACAGGGCAAGGGATGCGAGAGGGGACCAGAGGGCTAAGGCACACTGTGAGATATGAGGAGAGCAGGATGCTGCTGTCACACAACAGGAAATCTTTGGGTAGAGAATGGTGTCCCCTGCTGAACACACAGGTGCCGCAGAGGCTGCCCTCACAGTTCTTGTCACCTGCAAAATCACATTTGCAAAATGCAGCCCCCAACAAGGAAAAAATGCTTGCCAACAGCTAATTATTCCCTCTGGTGTTCCCTTGACAAATTCCTAGGTTGCTGGGCCCATCCTATAGTTTGACTGAGAAAGAGCACATGAGTTACCTCCCACAGGAAGGATGTCCTACTTTGGTACCAAATCCTGCTTTTACATAGTCACTGACACCAACAACGGTTACAGGCAAATACCCAAACACAAAATTGGTCTTATGTTCCACATTGAACCACTTAGTCCTCCTTAGAGAGAATTGATTCCTCCCCATGTAAGCTCTCAGACCCACAACAGCGTCCAAACAATCACAGTGACCCAGTACAAGCCAAGTTCCCCCAGCCGTCAAAATGGCAAAAAGCAACAGGACAAGAAGTCCTCAGTGTCAGTGATGTCCCTTCACCACAGCAGGGGCAGAGCTGTTTCCAACCACGCTTGGTCATTTTGCCACCCCAATTGTGTTTGGCTTACAAGGTTCAAACCAAACAAGACCCAAAGTAACACAGTTCAAGTGCTAAGAGCATGTGTGCGTGGCAAGGAGGAACAAAGCAGCGATGACTTGAGTAAACATGCAGCACGGAAGGCAGTGGCTTTCCCCCAGTTCTCAGGACAGCGGGTGGCAGACAAATGCAAAAGGCTGAGGTTGGAACCAGCAAGGCAGTAATTTTTGTGGCTGTTCTTACAACATAACGCTGCCTGGCACTGATGAGGTTGTTACTTGCCAATGCAGAGGTAAAGACACCAAAGACTGCACCTGTGCTTGCAATAACACTTCTCTCAGATGTCTTCTGGGCAACAGCTGGTGCAAACTCTGGGATGTTGCATAATAACCTCGGGAGGTTCATGTATAGTTATTGTTCTGCTGGTTGTTCATCAGAGAAATGTTCGTAGACCATCAGCACATTGAGCCATTCAGACAATTCATTGCACTTTGTCGTTTTAAAGGAAGGTGCCATCAAAGCTCTGGCATTCCTCCTAAAAACAGTTTCAAGTCTTTCCAGAGTACACAGACACATACCACGATGATTCCTTTTCTTTTGCTGGTGCTTTGTAGCAGACAGTTCATCAGTTCAGCACGTGAACAATGCAATAACTCAATAGAGAGAAACTGAGACTTTGAAAGTGCAAAAAAAAAAAAAAAAAAAACCCCAAGGGGAGAAAAAAAAAAAAAAAGAATACGAATGATCTTAAGAAAAATAAGTTCGAGGTACTTGAGAAGAAAACGTTCCTCCAGGTACCTAACAAGTTCTTCCAGGTACCTAACAAGTTCTTCCAGGTACCTAACAAGTTCTTCCAAGTACTTAACAAGTTCTTCCAAGTACCTAACAAGTTCTTCCAGGTACCTAACAAGTTCTTCCAGGTACCTAACAAGTTCTTCCAGGTACCTAACAAGTTCTTCCAGGATACGAACAAGTTCTTCCAGGTACTTATGATCTTCCAGGCACTTATGATCTTCCAGGCACCTTGCAAGTTGTACCAGGTATCTAAGATGTTCTTCCAGATATCTAAGAAGTTGTTCCAGGTACTTAACTTCTTCCAGGTAACTAACAAGTTCTTCTAGGTAGTTACGTTCTTTCAGGCACCTAACAAGTTGTACCAGGTATCTAAGATGTTTTTCCAGGTACCTAACAAGTTGTTCCACGTACTTAAGTTCTTCCAGCTTCTTAAGTCCATCCAGCTAAATAACAAGTTCTTCCAGGTACTTAAGTGCTTCCAGGCACCTAAGAAGTTGTTCCAAGTACGTAAGAAGTTGTTGCAGGTACCAACGATGTTGTTCAGTTACCTAAGACATTGTTCCAGGTACCTAAGAAGTTGTTGCAGGTACTTAAGTTCTTTCAGGTACCTAACAAGTTCTTTCAGGTACTTATGTTCTTCCAGGCAGCTCAGATGTTGTTCCAGGTACTTGAGTGCTTACAGGTACCTCAGAAGTTCTTCCAGGTCCTTAAGTTCTTCCAGGTAACTGACAAGTTAATCCAGGTACTTCAGTTCTTCCAGGCACCCAAGAAGTTGTTCCAGGCACCTAAGAAGGTGTTCCGGGTACCTATGAAGTTGTTCGAGGTAGATAAGAAGTAGTTCCAGGTACCTAAGAATTTGTTGTTGGTACATAAGAAGTTGTGGCAGGTACCTAAAAAGTTCTTCCAGTACCTAACAAGTTCTTCCAGATACCTAAGAAGCTGTTCCACGTACCTAAGAAGTTGTTCAAGGTACCTAAGAAGTTGTTTGAGGTACCGAAGAAGCTGTTGCAGGTACCAAAAATGTTGTTCAAGGTACCTAAGAACTTGTTGCAGGTATCTAAGAAGTTCTTCCAGGTACCTATCCAGGAACTTATGTTCTTCCAGGCACCTAGCAAGTTATACCTGGTATCTAATTAGTTCTTCCAGGTACACCAGAAGATGGTTGAGGTACTTAAGAAGTTGTTTCAGGTACCAAAGAAGTTGTTCCAGGTACCAAAGAAGTTGTTCTAGGTGCCTAAGTAGTTGTTCCACGTACCTAAGACATTTTTGCAGGTACCTAAGAAGCTGTTGCAGGTACCTAAGAAGTAGTTCCAGGTACCTAGGAAGTTCTTCCAGTTACCTAAGAAGTTCTTCCAGGAAAATAACAAGTTCTTCCAGCTACATAGCAAGTACTTGCAGGTACTTATGGTCTTCCAGTCACCTAAGAATTTGTACCAGGTATTTAAGATGTTCTTCCAGGTACCTAAGAAGTTCTTCCAGGTACTTAAGAAGTTGTTTCAGGTACACAAGAACTTGTTCCATGTACCTAAGAAGTTGTTCTCGGTACCTACTATGTTGTTTCAGGTACCCAAGATGTTCCAGGTACCAAAGTAGTTGTTCCAGGTACCAAAGTAGTTGTTCCAGGTACCTAAGAAGCTGGTGCAGGTACCTAATAACTTGTTCCAAGTACCTAAGAAGTAGTTCCAGGTACCCAAGAAGCTCTTCCAGGTACCTAAGAAGTTCTTCCAGATACCTAAGAAGATCTCCCAGATACCTAAGAAGTTCTTCCAGGTACCTAATAACTTGTTCCAAGTACCTAAGAAGTTGTTCGAGGCACCTAAAAAGTTGGTCAAAGTACCGAAGAAGTTGTTGCAGGTACCTAAGAAGCTCTTCCAGGTACCTAAGAAGTTCTTCCAGGTCCCAAACAAGTTCTTGAAGGTACCTAACAAGTTCTTCCAGGTATGTAAGAAGTTGTTGCAGGTACCTACTATGTTGTTCCGGGTACCTAAGACACTGTTGCAGGTACCTAAGAAGATTTTCAAGGTACCTAAGAAGTTTTTCAAGGTACCTAAGAAGTTTTTCAGGGTACCTAAGAAGTTGTTCCACGTACTTAAGAAGTTGTTTGAGGTACCTAAGAAGTTGTTGCAGGTACCTAAGAAGTTGTTGCAGGTACCTAAGAAGTTGTTCCAGGTACTTAAGAAGTTGTTCGAGGTACCTAAGAAATTGTTCCACGTACCTAAGACAGTGTTGAATGTACTTAGGAAGTTGTTCAAAGTACCTAAGAAGTTGCTTGAGGTACCAAGAAGTTGTTGCAGGTACCGAAGAAGTTGTTGCAGGTACCAAAGAAGTTGTTGCAGGTACCTAAGACGTTGTTGAAGGTACCTAAGAAGTTGTTGCAGGTACCTAAGAAGTTGTTCTAGGTACTCAAGAAGTTGTTCAATGTACCTAAGAAGTTGTTGCAGGTACTGAAGTTGTTCAACGTACTAAGAAGGTGTTGCAGGTACCTAACGTGAAGTTGTTTTAGGTGCTTAAGAAGAAGAAGTAGTTCCAACTACTTAAGAAGAAGTTGTTCCAGTTACTTAAGAAGAAGAACTTGTTCCAGCTACTTAAGAAGTAGTTGTTCCAGCTACTTAAGAAGAACTTGTTCCAGCTACTTAAGAAGAAGTTGTTCCAGCTACTTAAGAAGAAGAACTTGTTCCAGCTACTTAAGAAGAACTTGTTCCAGCTACTTAAGAAGAAGTTGTTCCAGCTACTTAAGAAGAAGAACTTGTTCCAGCTACTTAAGAAGAACTTGTTCCAGCTACTTAAGAAGAAGAAGAGCCAACTTAACAAAGTTGAGCACCAGTTAAGTCATTTTGTTTTCTAGCTGCAGCCAGTGTAAACTTTGTCTGACATAGTGGACCAGTCTGATCAAGCTACTGGTCAGTCACAGCTCATCCGATGCTGTGTCGAGCTCCCCAGAAAACTCTGGAAAAAAAGAGAGAACACATTCGGTTGGTTTCACACAAGAGGCACGGAGGGACAACAGCAGCACTATCCCCCGTGTCTCCCGGCACCGCAATAAAGAATACCTGCTTGTCAACTTGAAAACTTTGTTGGCGAGTTTGTTCCTGGAGTTGTCTCCAAATCATATGATACTATGAAAACCTTATACCCAGGTTGTATGTTTCTTATTTTCAAGCAGCCCACTTTTCCCTTTTGTAAAGACCTGTATTTTACACCAATCTTGTACTTGTAGTTGCCTACAGTCAGAAACAGTTAATACCATCAACATGATGCCTTTGGCTTTCACATGGGCACCTCTTCTCACTATGCTTCACTAATGAGATGGAAACAAATGACGGCAAGCCAGCAGAGAAGTTACAGTACAGGCTTCTGGGCGAGTGACATATGGTTACAGATGGCCATGAAAGGGGCAAAATGCGTCAAAAAGCTTTCTCTGGTGGCTGGTTCATCTTCTTTCCTTTTACATATCCTCAGAGCATGTTTCTAAAGAGAATCATGCAGCACCCCTGGGCTGCAGGAAACTTCCTGTTAGTTAGAATAGACACCTACTTTGATATCCTTTGATAGGTCAGCCTCAGTGCCCTCCACCTTACGGTGCTTGCACATCAAAGGATCCTTGCTGGTGTTACCAATGGCACTCAGCTCCTCACTGCCTTTTCTGGGTCTCTTTCGGGCCACCTTGGTTGACTTTGGCGTAGGAGACACTGGCGGTAGAGGTGGAGGTAGAAAATCTTTTGTCTGGTATCCATATGAAGCTTTCCACTCTGACGCTCTGGAGATGGGAAGAGAATGCAGCAATGGGGATGAATACGGTGTACCTCTAATGCAGTGATTTTTTACAGACTTAGTTGCATCATGTACCAATTATGTTTAAATTTCTCTGGAAGGGAAGATGACATTAACAATCCAAAAGAAGCATATGAAACTTCATTGTGCGTTAGATACCACATCTTCAGCTGCTAACAACATACAAGCAAGTTGCTTTTCAAGTAGAATTAAGCCCCAGGGGTTGTCCTTGGAATAAAAACTTGCAACCAGGATATCAGGATATTGCAAAAAAGGCATCGCTCCAACACAGCCCCTTTTCACTTAAAGACGGAGATGGGCAATTCTCTGGGAGAAATCACCCAACAAGGCAAATAAATTGCAGAACTGCCTCTCTTTCCTCATTGTGGTAGAAGGTGTCTTCTACGGTTACAGGTACTCACCCTGACACTTGATCCTGTACATACTTTGACAGAATTAACTGAGTTGTTCCTTTAAGACTTGCCTGCGCAACTAGACAACACTTACAAGATTGAGAGGGTCCAAGTCAGAGCCTTAAAATGTTGCACTTTTTGAATGGCAGGGACTATCCCATTTAATAATATGGTAGCATATCAGGTTTCTGATCATCTGAAGTTAGGAACACAAGGCAACTGCGGCAGCTTTAAGCAACACCGAGTAACTCTAAACCTTGTTTCACAACTGCTCCTTTACATCACTTTTATTCAGCTCCTCAAAGTTTCCACAAAAATACTGAGCAGTTCATTCCAACTCATGGACTGCAAAAGCAGAAGGAGGAAATTAAGCTCGATTCAGTGAAAAGATTGAAGTGTAATGTTGCACATCTGGCTTCATTCTGCTGTGCATGGGACAGTCCTCTCCCCTGTTCCACAACCCACTTTTCCCATGGCACAGTCCCTACTCACTGCATACATGCTCCCTAGCTTCACTTCCTTGTTACAGCTCCAGAGAGGATTATTTTACACATAGCACAGCAGCACCCTCTGACCTGATCCAGTGCCCTCTCTCCCCCAGAATACATCTTCTCCTTTCACTCCAAAAGCCGGAACACGGGCTTTGCTTTCACTGAGAAAAAGGGAGGAATGGACCCCAGCGTCAAAGCCCCTCCATTATTACACCAGCTGAAATATCACCCAACAACTAAACGTTAGCTCAGCATTTCAGTGCTTTAAGAGTATGTCTCTATTTTCTCCGCAGAAAAGCAGTTTACTCATCTTTTCAGGCCACAAACCTCAACATCATATACCAATCCAAGTCAATGCCTCAAATTCAAGCCACAAGCAAGAACCGAATGCAGTAGCCCACGACTGATGCACAAGCCTCCCATTCGAAGACATGCTCCTGCAAGCATTTGCTCTAGCAAAGATCTAGCCAAAATGCTGCCAGTACAAATTATGCATATTGTAGAGGGGAAACTGCAGCACATCCATTAGAAGCACTGCAAATGCTATGCTGGAATAAAGGAGAAATTCCTGGCCATAAAGGCCACCTGAAATCCCAGACAGAGTCATGATTCAAAACACACACTTGTGCGTCCGTTAAGTCACAGGCACAAAAAGACAAAAACAACAAAATGATTTTAGTGGAGAAGGGAAATGCTCTCTCCCTGCCTAAAAAGCATTTTGAGGCTACTTCCGTTTCTCATGAAAGCAGAAATAAGGAACTCTCTGAGAGTTCAAATATCACAGAATAGAATCATAACTTGGTTTGGAAGGGACCTTTAATAGTTGTCTAGTCCAACTCCTCTGCAATGAGCAGGGACATCTTCAACTACATAGCAAGTTCTCTTGCCATCCCTTCAAACACCTCAACTATCACGCAGAACAAGCGCACGCTACTCCCTGTACAACAGCTGCCACCCCCCAGATCATCTAGAGCAATCACCTGCTGACAGATTGCCTCCACTGAGGTCTGGAGAAGGGGGATGACTCCTGCATCCCAGCGGGCAGGCAGTCTACCACACTGTATGCAACTCCACCAACAAATTCCTTTTGCACAGATTTGTTTCCTGCATCTGGCCCAAAAGACAGCAGGGCAAATGGTTGCCTACCAGCTTAAAAGGACAAGAATTATGGGCACAACTGGCCATTAGATTTCTGCAGTGTAAACAGATTTCCGGAGCTACGTGTAATATATGGATCAGAGCATGCGGCAATGTAAGCTGCAGGATGGACAAGTGTTTAAAATCATGTCTGTCTCAATGGTTAGAAATCTGGACAAATGCCACCACATTCAACACTTGTGCAGCAGTGCACACCAAGAATGGGAGGGTGACCAGCCACTGAAACATCAGCTTATTCCTGAATGATCAGAACCATAATCCTCAGCATTAAGAAGGGATGGGAAACAGGCGACACCCAAGTATCACTTCCCATCTGCAACAAATAAAAAGCTGAATAAATTACATTCCCAGAGCCACATGGTCGGTTCCAGGATTTAAAGACAAATCTTCAGCAGATGCTCCTCGCTTCAGTTTATCTAGCACGCTACCACAGCAGCACAGGGTGGAAGAAGTCTGATCCTTGTACATTAAGAGACTGGCATGCTATTGGCCTGCACTGAGCCCCCAAGGGGCAGAAAGCATCATCTGAGCACCAGAACCTCTGCACACTCATGCTCTCTGCTCTCAGGGGCTGCAAATATTTCTTCTGTCACAGGCCTTCTCTTTTTGCTGCTCAAGTGTTCTACCATACGTACGCAAGTAAACGCCAAGGGCAAGCCTCCCTCCTATTTCTTCTCTACACAATGAACTTGATGCTCCTGCACATCTCAGCAATAACCCGAACATCAAGCAGTTCAGACACTCCAAGCAGTTTACAAGTGGGGAGCCACAAACTCTCTTTTACTATTGCTAGAGAGCAGGCTGCCTGCAAATGTTTCCAGAAGCATCATTTAGTCCTCCGCCTGCAGGTGGTAACTACTGCTTGCTATTTCAGTGTATTACTGAAGTTCTCAAAAGGCTGGAAGGGAAGGATTTGTGGGCAGGGACCCAACGATCTCCCAGCTGTTATCCTCCTCGGGAAATCACACAGGCATTCCAAAAGGAGCTGGAAAAAAGGCAAACCTCCTGCTATTCGAAAGTACAGTGATTCAAATCCTGAAACTAGTGGGAGACCAACTCCTCATCCCAGAGAATTACACAAGTGTCCTTTCAAAATGGTTTCTGATAAAAGCTTGGGGTCTGACACAGGCATTTTGATCAATCAGATCCAAGCTCTGTTTATTTCAACCTCATTTCCAACTAAGGGCTTTCTGTGAGAAATTTCTCTCATGCCCAAATAAAAAACGGAAGCCTCCAACCCCTCATGACAACACAATTTACAGCAGGAAAACAAGTAAGAAAGATTCCCAGGAAACCACATCCAGCCGGGAAAAGGGGGGGAGAGTTTGTGTTCCTGACACTTGTTGGGAAAAGGAAAGCAACACAAAACTTCACGCTCTTTCAAGCCTTCATGTCCCATTATGAACAAAGCAAAAACATTTACAGCTCTGGAGTCACCTCTGATGACCCTGAGGTGACCTTTGCTTTCCTGATTCTGCGACATCAGAGGAGGGAAAACCTTGCATCAAAAAAGTGATTCCCTTATTTAAGCACAGTTCTCACAAGAGTGACACCATTTTACAGTCACACCGAAGCAGTTGCCATGCATGGAGATGCTCTCGTTGAAACAGGACCACATTTACTGCCAAAGCTGACCACGGACTCACAACAAACAATTCCACCAATCAGATGTGACAAACCCACTCTTGTCCAGGGAGCAGGACCCCAAAGGTCTCTTGTGTCTACCGGTACAGAGCCAACCCTTCCCACACAGATGATGCCTGTTGAAAAGGTACCAACCCCACAGTCCCTGAGTACCTTACACTGATGCACAAGAGATTCTCTGTGCACACAGACTTTGATTACACCCGAAGACCTATCGTGCTCTCTTGGCATTTGGCCTGTGCCATTGCCCTGTGGCTGTCCTCCTCCATCCCCCAGTCTCCTCTGCCTCGTTTCCTCACACACCTTTTCAGTGGCATTCACCTCTTGCCTCTTCTTTTACAGTAAACACTGAAGAGAAGTGCCATGAGACACCACCTTGGAAAACGAGGCCCCTGAACTTCCTACAGAAGGCAAATGGCGCACAGCCTGCAGCAACCCTGCACACTCCAACTTCACAGGTGGGCTAGAGCCAACATTCGCTGCCAGCCCACTGAGACACAGACAGGAAAAAGCAAGAATGGCAACAACACAGCCACTTCTGAGCAGTTTGGCCAAATGTCTACTGGCATCTCTATGAATTCTTTTCTTTTCCAACTCGTTAAGGGAAGCAGCTCTTCAAAATGGTAATGAATGTACTTCCAGAGATACTCAAACGTTCTGAAAGCGATTTTGGCTTGTTTTAAGAATTGTGGACTAAAGATACATTTCCCTTAGAAGTAGGAGGATAATGCAAAGAATGTTACCTAGATCTTCCTTTAAATCTGACTTAACTGTTCGTAATAAAAAAGTCTGCCTTTTCACCTGAGCTGCTGGTAAATAAAATGCATCGGCATCAAAGAACATTGCAACTGCTTCAGTTCAATTTTGGATCAAGGAAGAACACTCAAACTTCGAAGAAGTCCTATTTCTGCAAGGACAGACCAAGCCAGTTTCCCCAAAACAAGGTTTCAACAAATTGTTAAATAGCCTCCTTAAAGACAATAAATCTGCTTCAACAATTATAGTGTCTTAATTAGCTCATGACTTAATAGACGCCTAGTTTTCATTTGCAGGACCTGCTCTTTTGCAGCTTAGATATACACCATCAATCTCCCTCTAACGCTATTTAAAAAGCTCTCTTAGTGAGAGAAGGAGCACTAAAATCAGCATCGCTTGCAAAACAACCCCAGTAAAAGCAAAGGCTGGTCCTTCTCTGCCAGCTGGGTTAAAGATGCATCACCACAAATGAGCATGGCATTTCCCCTTTTAAAAGAAGGGCTCTTCCATTCCAGCACAGCCAGGTGCTAACTTGGGGCTGCATTCAAGAATGAAAGCCATCTGGGAAACCCTTGCATGCTCTCTAAAGCTGAACGCTTAATTTGGGCACACAAATGTGCTGGGATTTCAACTTCTAATTAACCAGCACAAGCACCGCTTGTTTGCAGGCAGCTACACTTCGTAACACAAGCTACTCCAGGCAGCTGAAGTTTCAGTCATGTGTGCTTTAAACAGCAAAGAAAGCAAGCCCTGTTGTGCGAGTGAAAACAAAACACAAAAGAAGGGATGCATCGGTTCAAGGGAAAGGTGTAGAGGAAGACCCTGGGGAAATCTTTCTTGACTCCATTTTGGACATTAGCCTAAGCCACCCTGTTCCTCCCGCTTCAACTGTCTTTGCTGACTGTGGGTACACTGGCTCTGAAGGGCCCCCAAGGACACTGAGCAGAGAGGGGATGTTGGCTAAGGACAGAGGTATGTCCCATGCCAAAGTTACAATTCTGGACCTCTGGGCTAAGAAAGCAGCATTTTCAGATTCTTGTCTACAGTAAAAGCCTCTTCTCTCTCTGTTGCCTGGAAAACTGACTAAAGCTCAAAAGGGGTTTTTACAGGCAGCTGGGAAGAGCTGAAAAAGATTCTCTGCGGAGGAAGGCAGAGCCTGGAGCTGCTGAAATGAGTATGTTTACTAGCGCAAAGAGAATTCCCAGAATCATTCAGGAGGAGCAAGCTGGGGTGGAAGAAGGAGCAGCAAAAGAAAGAATGGATTAAAGGAGCAGCTAAGTACTCAGTAAGACACTATCCCACACTACCAGCCAGGGGAGGCTCCTCTGCACGATGTTGGAACAGCATGAAAAGGGTTGATTTTTACAGACCTTACAGAGCTTGAGTGCAAGACTCTACAATCTCAACCAAGATGGAGAGGGGCTCTTCCTCATTTGGGACTGGCTCAGTTTTGCTTGGGGTTTTAATTAAATTGTTCATGACAAGGAAACCAAGCTTTGTAGCCTGTAGCTTGCAGCCTTCCATGGAACAACATGGTATGGAGTAATATCAGATCTTTACATATCACATCAACTGATAGGCATTGAATGGTTCAGCAGTCATGTTGCACACAGGCCCCTTAGTCTTCCAGACATGGAAAGATTTCTATTGCTTACTCGGGGCTCAGAACCCATCAGTTCTGCCATCTGGACAGATTAATCCTGACAGGTTAATGGCAGCCCACACAACACTACTTTCAAGCCATTTCTCTAAATAACCTAATTAATAGGTAACCACTTTCACCTGCAAGGACAGTGCCAAGTTACGTATCCACCAACTTAAAATTTTCTATCGGAGCGATTAATTCCTGAGTCAGCACTCCTTCCCAGCCTTGTCAAACTTTGGGAGCCATTCTGCATAAACATCTTACACTGAGACTCAAATTTTCAGAAGCCTTCTTCTGACGGAATACATGATAGGAGAAAGAAGAACTATATAAAGAGAAGCAGAAGTATATACATTCTGTTAAAAAAGCTACAGAAAAGAGCTCCAGCTCAAACAGCAAGCAATAAGTGACAAGATGTTAAGGAGCTACAGGTTAAAAGAGCAAACAAAACCCCTTTCAATCTGGTACTTTCATAGCTGGGAGTTTGGGTTTATTTTTAACACAGTCATTATAATCATGACACAGCATAGTGGCGGACTTGGCAGTGTCTGGTTAACGGTTGGACTTGATCTGAAAGGTCTTTTCCAACCAAAAGAATTCTATGATTCTATCCCAAAACAGTAATGTTTCTGTTGGTGAAAAATTCCCTGCATTGAAATTTTCTTGGAAAAATCAGACTGATAAAACCTTACTCTTTGGAACCATCAAGTAAACCAGATTTTAACTACTTGCACGTTCTTTTAAGTAAATGCACAGTAGAGATGGTAACTGAGTCTGGTTACTTACGATATTGTTGCCTGAGAACAAAGGAGCGTATCTGAAGGTGCTGCATACTGTGCTGTAAATCAAAAAAGAATCCGTTGGGTTTATTTGCCTCACTTATAGAATCATAGAATAGTTAGGGTTGGAAAGGACCTTAAGATCATCTAGTTCCAACCCCCCTGCCAGGGGCAGGGACACCTCCCACTAAACCATGTCACCCAAGGCTTGTAGTGTAATTTACCCTATCGTCTGTCAGCATCAGATTAGAAAGTCCCTTTCTTCCAGGATGTAACTGATTGCTATTGAGGTTATTTATCACTCCAAATGGGGTTTCCTAATGAAATACCGTTTGTGCTCTGCTGAACTGCTGCCTTAATTTATAGGAAAGGAATGCATACACCTCTTCAGCATTTTCTAAATTCATCAGTGTTTAACAAAGCACAGGAAATCATGTTCCTTAATCAACGTAAACATTCAATGTCCTCAATGTATGACACACAAAACTATCTCAGTGTCCAGCTGGAGACCAGTAACGAGTGGTGTCCCTCAGAGATTGGTGTTGGGACCGGTCTTGTTCAACATCTTTGTCGGTGACATGGACAGTGGGATTGAGTGCACCCTCAGCAAGTTTGCCGATGACACCAAGCTGTGGGGTTCAGTTGATAGGCTGAAGGGAAGGAATACCATCCAGAGGGACCTTGACATGCTTGTGAGGTGGGCTGATGCCAACCTGATGAAGTTTAACCATGACAAGTGCAAGGTCCTACAGCTGGGTCGGGGAAATCCCAGGCACAGCTCCAGGTTGGGCAGGGAAGAGATTCAGAGCAGCCCTGCAGAGAAGGACTTGGGGGTGTTGGTCGATGAAAAAATGAACATGAGCTGGCAGTGTGCGCTCACAGCCCAGAAAGCCAACTGTATCCTGGGCTGCATCAAAAGGAGCATGACCAGCAGGTCGAAGGAGGTGATCCTGCCCCTCTGCTCTGCTCTAGTAAGACCTCACTTGGAGTATTGTGTGCAGTTCTGGTGCCCTCAACATAAAAAGGCATGGAACTGTTGGAACAAGTCCAGAGGAGGGCCATGAGGATGATCAGGGGACTGGAGCACCTCCCATATGAAGATACGATGAGAAAGTTGGGGCTGTTCAGGCTGGAGAAAAGAAGGCTGCGTGGAGATCTCATAGCAGCCTTCCAATATCTGAAGGGGGCCTATAGGGATGCTGGGGAGGGAATCTTTGTTAGGGACTGTAGTGAGAGGACAAGGGGTAACGGGTTGAAACTTCAGCAGGGAAGTTTAGATTGGATATGAGGAAGAAATTCTTTTCTGTAAGGGTGGTGGGGCACTGGAATGTGTTGCCCAGGGAAGTTGTGAATGCTCCATCGCTGGCGGTGTTCAAGGCTGGATTGGACATAGCCTTGGGTGGCATGGTTTAGTGGGAGGTGTCCCTGCCCATGGCAGGGGTTTGGAACTTGACGATCTTCAGGTCCTTTCCAACCCTAACTATTCTATGATTCTATGATCTGTCAATATACATATAACAGGGTGCTTTCTTTTGGATTTCTACTTACTCTGATTCTGTGCTACACATCCAACACATTGTGATTCCTGGAAAGAAAGGACAAAGTGCAAATTGAGAATAAAATACATCATCTCTCAATAGCAGCGTACCAGTGATCCGATTTCCTTGTGTTTGTTACTGTAACAGATACTTTGAGCATCTTGTCAAAGAATAACTCCTAACTGTCCAATAGTCTAAGCTGGCCTGACGTAGCTTAGCATGGACAGAAATGATACGTGCTGCTGCTGCTAGCACACTAGTGGTATGTGCATTTTTGAAGAAATACTAAAAAAACGAAATTGAAAGAGCTGCCAAACACTCCTGCTGAACACAGAGAATGTTTCTGTTAACCAGAAAACACTTTGTACGGTAACAAAATGAGATGCTTAAAATACTTCTGAAAAGCAGTCCCATTTGAAGCCCACAATTATGTAAGTCATTGAAACATCATTTACTCATCCCCCCTCAAACATCTCACAAGTCTAAAAATACAAAGCTTGCTCAAAAAAGAAAAAAGAGGAAAGATAATTATGCTACCATATAGGCCACTCAAAAACAACTACTCAGAAGCAAAATCCGATCACTCAAGGAAAATGATGCACTGCAAGCAACCGTTACACAATTCAAAATCCATTGTGACTTCTAAAGATAACCTCTCCAAAAGCCTTTATCTATGAAAGGAGAACAAAATCAGATGAAAATACGTGCAAGAGCTGGAAAGCTCTCTTCTAATTTATCAAAAGCCTTGGCAAAAAGAGGGTGTTTACCTCTGTTGGGAATGGAAATTTGGAAGGCTCTGCAGTAGTAGGAGGAGGAATATCTGTCAGAAGAGGTGGCCATGATCGGGTCATTTCCTGGAAAGCGAATGAGAGAAGTGGGTTACAGTATTCGTGCTGATACAGGCAGCTGAAGTTTTACCTTTAAGAGATTTCTATTCACGTCCAAAAAAAAGCTGATCCCATCTTAAACCCAAGAGGCAATACCACAGCAAGAAGCCCTCTTTGAGCTCAGCAGGCCAGACCATCATGAGGACTTGCTCCTTTTCTCCAAGCATATTTGCATTGCCCAATCAGCAGCTACCTCAGTGAAGCTGGTAGAGAGTTAAATACTTGCTATGTTTGCAGGATTAGGCTATCACAGTTAATAAAGGGAAAAGTACATAAAACCTGTAGAGGAGTAGTTCCGGACTTTTTCAAAGTTCAGGAGCTTCCTATTATGGAAAGTTCTTGTATCCCCTCACAGCAACAACGCTCTGAAAGGCTCTTCCAAACTCAAGGAGGTCAGCCAGGGAGCTCTGACTCCCAGCCATGCCTCATGCTATTCTACCTGAAACACTGACTTTGGCTCTGACTGACCGAGATGCCTTTGATGCAGAGCTCCAAGACGTGGTTTCAACCCAAAGACAAAGACTGCCTGATGTGCTATTTCTTTAGCAGTCTTTCTGCTCTGTTGCCCGGCCCTAACTCTCACCCAGCTACCAGCCTGTTGAGCTAAGCCATGGTCCAGCTGAGAGCAGAGCACAAAGACCACAGCCACGGGATAGGGATCAACCTCCAACCTGCCTCTTCTGGTGCCACAGCTGGACACAGATGACTGTGCTAAAGCTTTGGCTTGCCCTGCAACAAACACATGAACAGCCTTGTCTTGAACGCATGCTAAAACACCTTAATGGGGGTGAATGTAGACAAAGCCTTTGGGGAAGCTGGGGCTCAGAAATTCAGAACCACTTGCTTGAAATCACTCCAGACAGACTTTTCTTGTCTCCCTAGTAAGTTTAAATCCTGAAGAGTCTAATAGCCACTCCCAGAAACAAATGAATTCATTTGGCCTGCCACCCTCCCTGCCTCTCCTGGAACAGTTACCTTATTTTCACTCTGTGCTCAGTGAAAGGGTCCCATGTACTCAGGCCCAGCTGAGTACCGGGAGCCTGTGCACTGCCCACAAAGCCGTCTCTGACACAGGTTACTGAGACAGTTTTGCGTTACAGCTGGCTTAGCTTTGCACACATGTGCTATAATGACAGCGATGGAGAAGCACAGCCCAGCAGCAGTGCCATGCACACAGTGATATTCCTCCTCCTCCCCCACCCCACTACTTTAATGTCTACACAATACAAACATGTAGAACTATTATTTAAGAGCTCCTACCTTTAAAATTTCATTAACGGCTTGGGCATCACAGTGGAACGTTTGCTAGAAGGAAATGAAAAGAAGGAAGCAGCATGAGTTTGTTTGTTTACCAACCGACATGAGATAAACAGATGCACTCATCAAACATTTGCTTACCAACAGTTCTCCAAATGCCATGGAAGTCCATTAATAATAAAAGGCTAAAAAGCCCCATCAGAAGGGCAGTTTATTCTACAAAACCTGTTGGTTTCAAGTCTTAAGTAGAAGACACATTCTAATAAAGGTGAGAAAGAATCAAAATGAAAGAGAGTTCATTAATCAGTGGTGCTTGTTCAGCTAACAGGATTCCCCTTGTTTCAAAACTTGTGTTCTTCTATGCACCCACGTGCACTCAGCAGAATAAGAAGACAATATAAAGCCCTAAGCTTGGAGAAGGCAAAGTAAAGGTGGATGTAAGTGGAAGAATAACCCACCAGACTCTTAAATGCCAGTTCCAGGAATCAAGGGAACACCAACTGTGATTAGGAAAGTTGAAAAGCAGTATGACTAACTTGCGCAGTCCAGAATAAAACCTGGAATGCACCGCCAGGTTAGAGCAACATGATGAGGAACTAGTCCGCCTTGACTACAACAGGCTTGCACACTTGCACAGGTGCACATACCCGCAAAAGAAGAGAGGGAGATTTTCATTTAGAAAACAATTTCAGAAACGCACAGGCATTCTGTTCAAGCTGCACAGCAACTGCGTGACAAAACTCTCAGAAATACCTCCAAGTCCCCTCTCACGGGCAGTTCCAAAAACCCCACACACTTTCGTAAGCACATGCCCTGAGGCTTACAGAGCTCTGTCAGACACACCAGAGAGAGATGAACAAGGAACTCGGGAGAATAAGAATCATCCAAAACCAAACTAAATTGCTGGAGGAACCACCTAGTACACAAATGAGGTGCCCCACTGGCCAGGATATGTGGGCCAGACACCCACCCATCAACCAGAAGCAGTGCAGTGCCCCAACCAGGCAGTAACTCAAGACAGGGACAGCATCAACCTGCCTGGCGCTGTGGTCTTTTGCGGCAGACTCAGTTGCACCCACCCACACAGCAGGAGGGACCAGCAGCCTGCTCCTTGGTCTCAGTGTGATAGCTGGAGGGAGAAGGGGAAAGCAGGAGAAGCATAATAATTCAAATTATTTCTGAACGGAGTAGTTTAGAGTTTCAAAATGAACCAAAGAAAAACATGCAATCAATGTATGCTTTCCTACCAGCAAATTTTCTTTTCCCTAGAAAGCACTCAAAGATTGAAGATTGCATCATGATGCTCCATTTTCTCGCATACACTAACCTTGTCCAAGGCACTGGCTTTGCCTTAGTACTCTGAACTATGGAGCAGGGGTGTTTCACTGCTTTTAGCTAAACAGACTGGAAACAAAAGAAAGCGATGACTTGGTTTTGAAGGGCAGAACATGCTGTTGGAACTTAAGAACCTCAACAGCTCTTGGGGCATGAACTCACATTTTCACTTCCAACCCACAGGTTTTATCAGCATCCACCCCTTCTAATAGAATGCAACTTGTTCAGATTTGGCACCACCAAGCACTTAGGTGAACCTGATTTCACCTACCAAGGGAAAAGCCAAACAGCTATCGTCTGCTACCATGCCAACCTCCCTGCCCACACGTGGGCTCCTTCAGAACAACCCAAAGTCAAAAGCAAACCTCACACCATCGTCACTGATTGGGATGCAGGAACAAGCAGGGGAAGCCACTTCCAAGGTTGACCCAAAACACACACACGAAAGCCAAAAGGATTCAGATGCGCCATCTGCATGTATAAACGTGTGGTTCCACAAGAATATGCAAAGGGAAAACATTGCTATGGCAGCTGCTGCAGTAACAAAGACCCCTGCAAACCACAGGAGAACTGACTACCCAGGGGAAACTGCAACACTGGTGAAGAGCAAACAAAAGCAGCAAAACTGCATCAAGTAAGGGAGGTGCAGGCAGGTAGTTAATATTCAGGTTCAGGAATTGCAGGGGTTGGGGTTTTTTAATTTGCTTCTTTTTTAAAGTTCAGACAAAAAGAATTATTGCCTTTTTATAAGGAAAAATTGGAACTTGAGCTGAAGCTTACTGAGATGTCTTTGCACTGTTGCCTGTGGGCCTTGCATTAAGTCAATAACAAATCAGACAAAGCTTGCATAGGCTTCGAAACAAGCTGTATTTGAAGGATGAGTATCTCTTCCCTGACTTCAGTGTGGGAATACTTGCACACTCTTAGGTTTCCCTTGGAGCTATTTTTGTATTAGGCTGAAAACCATTTAAATCAGAAGCTTAAAAAGGGACTTTTGTTATCTTGTCACAAAACCTTTGTTGATATAATTGGTTTAAAATCTCAGATTACACAGAGCTAAATATGTCTTTCATGACTGCTCCATGAGTTACAGCTACAGACTTTAAAGGCCATTTCATTACGTGGAAGTTGCCAGAGGTTTCATTGCTACTGCAAAATAACATACAAGGTACTATCTGGCAGCAGAGTCCCTGTAACAGCAGCTTGAGCTGCTCTAGGAAATTCGAGAAGCTGCAGACAGAGAATGACAAACCCATGAGCAGAGAAGGCAATTTTCTGAGCAGATTGCCTAAGATTCGGATGAATTTTCACAGAGGGTTAATAATTACCGCAAGACACACCATTTTTAGCACAGAAAATCCACCTCATTTCATCAAAATCACAACGGCCGCAACAAACAAGACAAAAGGTGGAAGAGAGAGAAGAAAAGGCAAAATGAAACTCAAAGAAAACTGAAACAGAAAAGCAACTTGAGAAGAACCTTGCTATCTGACTATCTTTGTGGACAGACAAGAAACCTGGCTCCAGGGCAGCACTAACAAGGCCCCGCACACTGCAGCAGCTGTCAAATGTACGTTTGGGGATGCACTTGTTCAAGTTTTGTTCTAGCTTCAGGCAGCCAGCTGGGTGGGCTTAGCAGCGCAGGAGGAGCAGAATCAAGCAACACATCCTACATCTTCCCTCTCACCAACTTAGTTCTTGACCGTAATGGAGCAAGACTCTTAGAACTCCAGCAAAGCAAAGCTAAAGTACACCTGCTTGCCATTGCTTCCAGCATTAAGTTTCACTTCTACATTTCATGAAAAACAAAAACCATGTTACACTTTTTTGCTTTATGCACACTAAAGCAATACTGAGGCACCACAGAAATGTACAGAAGGGCTCTGCCTCATCCAGCGAGACAGAAAGCTTTAAAGTTACATCAAAATCTACTTGTTCTCATATTTGTGCTTATGCTGCTTGCTTGGTTTTGATGCTCAAGACTTGATGGCAGACTACAAATCACATCCACCAGTCTCAAAGTCCACAGGAGCCTTCTAAAATACATTATCTGGGTGCTATTTCAGGTCCCCTGTGAGCCCCAGTTTAACCAGCAGTTTGCACCTAGCCAAGTCCCCTGTGGACGACCTCACAAGCGCTCTTAACCCATTCAAGTGCACTCCTCTCCTTTCCAAGGCAACGCTAAAGTTATGTCACTGAAACAACGCCGCACCTCCAGGCACTCTCCTGCTTCTGCCCCAGCCTCAACCCAGAAGCCCCGCTCACAGGACAAGACAGCAGCTCCAGCCTGCCACCACCCTCACTGCAGGCTTGGAAACAGATCAAACCATTTCCATGAACTTCTACTCCTGCTTTCTTCAGCTGACACTGAAGGCTCCTGGCAACAGAAGCATTTTACATCAAAATGCTCAGTAAACAATGGCTGCACTGTCCTGTTCCTGCCTGGGTGCTGGGAGGAAATAAAACATTCTTTAAAGATTGTACACACTTTTCTAACTCCGAGGTGGATTATTTTGCTCAATCTAAAAACAAATGCATGGACCTCCTTCTTGTGTTCAAAGAGCTTCAGAGAAAAAGAAGAAAATCACTGTTTGGTCTTCCTTTGCCTGAAGCAGCAATAGGGTTTGTGTTCTGGGGGCACAGACTGTTGATATGCTCTAATGAAGGATTCTTTAGAAATATGCAGTTCCTGAAAGCAATTCCTTCTAAGCCTTCATCTAATAATACTATAACTGAAATCCAAACAACCTAAACATGAAAATTAAATGCAGCATCACCTACATATAGCCATGTAAACCAAAATGCCAGCCAAAGCTGATTATTTCACTAGGAAATTGCTCTACATAAAGAGCCTCTGGACAAAAACACCTCCCCGTTTCACTACTATCTGTATAGCTCCTCTCAGTCACCTAATTTTGACCCCTTAATTCAGCAAACTATTCTTACCTACTGCCCCCTTCAAGTTCTCTCCAGTAAATAATTAATACTGCTTAATATGAATCTATAAATATGATGTCAGTAACAGGCTGAGTCTGTGTCCTTTTATTCCCTTCAGAACAAGCACAAGGGCTTTTTCAATCTAAGTGTTGAAGGTATGAAAAGCATTTGAGTGAGAGCAGTAAGCCACGATTTCAGGTATCTTCTCATTTCTAATACCACATTGTCAATTGGACAGATACTTTTTACAGTACTTTGAATAGCTGACTCCTTGCCTACTCCAGGAAAAAAAACCTGCTGGCTATAACTGGTACAGAAAAAGCTGTACAAGTAGCAGAGCTAAAGAAAATTCACGTCACAGGAGATTTTTGTTGATAATCTCTGTCAGCCCAATAAATCAAATAACTCTGTGCTCTGCTGACACAACTGAATTGACATATGAATTTCTGTTAATGTAAAATAATCACAGGAAAGGAGCAGGGCAGGAGGAGAAATCACAGCTTTGATATTATCTTGGGTGTCAGGGTTTAGTGGGAGGTGTCCCTGCCCCTGGCAGGGGGGTTGGAACTGGATGATCTTAAGGTCCTTTCCAACCATAACTATTCTATGATTCTATGATTATTCTAGGGGCTGGAGGGGAAAACAACTCAGGCAGCTCAGTAGAAAGAGAAGGATTTTTAATACTTTCCTAAAGAAAAAGAGCATGAAATCGTGCATCCAAGTCATCTGCAAAATTTCATACGACCATTAGTAGGAATGGTTTTAAGACAAATACGTACATACGCATAAGTGATATATCCACTATAGCACAGCTATTTGAAAACCAGAGAGTGCCATAATTAAATAAATAGGCAGCACAAGTCAGGAGATTCAAATGATGGGGTATAACCTTCTGAGGTTTCAAGTTTCTCAGAAGCTCTAGCTTTATTTCCTAAAGTGATTTAACCATTTGAGGGTTTATGTATACCTGGAGGTCAGCAGGAATCAGGCTATTAAAGCAAATGGCATTTTGCAAATAAATTCTAGTCACTTCGATCCAAACCGAGCTTAGCTACTGTTCGGTTGGGTTTAGTTTGTGTCTTTTACATGTTTCTTTTTAAACCTGTGCATTAAGGTACCTGCTAACAACACAAGTGAGGACAAAGGATACACTTTGGTTCTCGAATCAACTGCTTTCACCAAAAAAAAAAAAGTTATGTTGAGGTAGGATGTGCACTGCCAAGCCTACTTTGAAGCAAATAAAGTCTCTCAGCATTAAAGGATTGTCACAACTTCTCACCAATATCATTTTGCCCCTTTCCTCTCACTTTCCACAAGAAATTGCCTACAGCTGTTTGCAGCTGATCAACACCCCTTCCAGAAAACTCAGATCCCACCCACACTTAGGTCTCAGTCCTTGACAGAGAAAGGACAAGTGTAGTGACTAGAACTAAGATATGCTCGAGCTTGCTGCCCAGGATGCCTTCTGCTGACAACAACAAACACAAATGAGCTCTGTCCCTTTTGCTCATAGCTGGGGGACAAGAAAGAGCCTACAGCCTTTCCCTGCATGCAGAATTTTACAGGGCTTTCAGGATATTGCTTATGATTTAGAATTCCACTTCTGCACTAAATTTGCTTCAACAAATTGCTCAAAAAGCACCCGATGGAGCCAGAAACAGAATGGTGTCATGCTTCCCAAGGGCTAAGTCCATCTGGTAGAAATCTTCAGGATATCTTTCGTTTTCATTGATGCTTTCCTGAGGGTCTACAGTTACATCTTACAAACTTACTTAGGAGAACCCTGTGGTGTCCACAGACAATTACCCAAAACCCTCAAAAGCCCCAAAACCTTCAACCTACCAGGTGGCCATAGAACTCACTGCACAGTCAGCTGTCCCAGTACTCAGCGAAGATATGGGACTTCTACTCACAGCACTCAGACCGAGTACTGACGCTCTGCATGCACTAACTGTAGGTATATCACCCCATGAACTTCTCAGCGTATCACTTCCCCCTTCTTCTGTTCAACGAACTTTACAGGCAAAACAAAAATCACAGCAACAGAAGCAGTCTCTCCAACCAGAAGGCCTGCTGCAGCCTCACTGAGAAAAAAGACACAGAATCATGGCGAGTGCTGCATTTTCACCATCCAGGTATCACCCCTAGATGTACTGGCAAAAGGTAATCTCAAAATACACCTTATAATGATAATGGGTGCACAGCCATCAATGCTTCTCGCAGTCTCTGCCCTTTGGTGACCTGTTCTCCTACAGCTGAGCTTACCCTCCCGGCAAAAGAGCCCCCTAACAATGGCACGCACCTTCATGGGCTCAGAAGGGATTTCCAATTTGGAGAGTTTGACTCTGGCATTCACCTTCAAATCCGAGATCTTTGCAAAGGGCTCTCTATGGTATTCCTCCAGGAGAGGTTTGAGATCCGGTGAATCCTCTGGTGCCTGTTCTTGGACCTCCATTGGTCTGACATAGGCAGTTGGTTTCTGCTGCATCCCACTGGATTTTGATGGTAAAGCTGTGGGAAAAGTCTGAGAGGAAGGCCGAGTGCTGCTGGTCAGGTTAATGTCTGAGCTGTCCTGACTTTGCTCTTCCTCTGATCCTGTCACTAGGTCCTGAAATGATTTTGCTTGACTGTAGGTCAGCTCCTGGCTTTTGCTGCTCTTTTCTGACTTGGAATTGATGTGCAGGTCAGAACGCAGAGGTGACAGAGGCTCCAATGGAGAAGGCAAAGGCGTCAGAAATAAAGAAAATTGGAAAATGGAGTAGTCCAGGTCACCAGCACGACCTTCACCAGCTGCACGCCTGTCAGTTCCCTTGGGATGAAGACCTACATGACGTTCCTTGACACCACGACTGCATTTGTGACTTTGGCTCTGACCTCTGGATGAGCTGCCACTCTGGACGTGCGAACCTGAATCTGGTTTTTTTCTTGATTGTGCCAGTTCGTAGGGAGTTGAGTGGTGAGCAGGAGGAGCAGTTACAGCTGTAGTGAGTGGATGGTGGGTTGTGTCGTGGAATGAAGATGATGACACAGCGCTGGTATTTTCATCAAGGAAATGTGGGAAATCAGGTGCTTCAGGTGAGACCGGAGGAAGAACTTCGTGAAGCCCTAGGAAATTCCCCTGGGTTTTGGAGTTGATGAGCCCCTTGACATCCTCATAATTGCCCAGCACCTTCCGAATTTGGTTTGACAAGTCATCGGCTTTATCAGTCTGCAACAGAAGAACAGAGGCAGAAATTGAAAAAGCTTGGACCCTCAACTTCAAGAGATTCAGCTCCATAAGAGAGATTCTTCAGGATCTTAATTTCATCACCATGTACCACCACAAGCAAAGTTACGCAAGCACATTTTGATCCCACAATGCAGTCCCTCCAAAGCAAGTGGGACTGCTCTACTCGGTATTAGTTCTTCTGAGCCAACCCCGTAGGTGTGCCTGCAGTCTTCAGGAGCACTGACATCAGACCCCTTTGTTTCTACCACAGCTGCACACAGACAGGCAGCCAAGCTGCTCTTGGGTGCTCTCCCTCAAACACCCAAGCTACAGGAAGTAGCCCCCAAATGAATCTGCCCAACCCAAAGACCTTACTGCGCTTGCACCACCTTCAGAGCTTTAAACACATACTCTGATGAGTTTAAGTTAAGCAGATGGCAAGATGCTGGTTCTGCACGTTTCACACTCAAGTCTGCTACACCAGATGCAGAAGCCACAGCTCTGCCCTTCCGCTCCAACCATCTTTCCTCCTCACCTTCCATCACCCCCCCCACCACCATTACCTTATAGGGTGCTGCAAAGAGGGGAGGCTTCTCAGGGAGATTGGTTTTCCCCTGCTGAGCCTCCCTAATGCGTCTCTCTCTCTCTCTGGCACGCAGCAGGTTTCTCTCCTCATTGTATAAGCTTTAGGAAAGAGAGAAAGAAAGGATGGTTAATGCTTTACACCACTGTTATCAACAAGTACCTACTGTGCTTTTCAGACAACAGCGTGTGTCCAGCATGAAAATAATTTTGAACAGGATGCTTAGAGTTGACAAATCAGTTCTGTCATGTTACCGTGTGGTAATATAATACATACAAGGTACAGCAAGCATCCTTCTCAGTAGTTTCTACTCTTGATACCATACATCAAGAAAGGTGGGAAGGGAAAAACTATCCATCCATTGAATTGTGGAACACTGGTTCCAGATGCTTTTCAGTGGCGCCCAACGACAGGACGAGGACCAGTGGCCATAAACTAAAACACAAGAAGTTTCACCTCAACATGAGGAAGAACTTCTTTACATTGAGGGTGGCAGAGCACTGGAACAAGCTGCCCAGGAGAGCAGTGGTGTCCCCCTCTCTGGAGACATTCAAAACCTGCCTGGGCACTTTCCTGTGTATCCACATATGCATACACTCAGTTCCACCAGCCCCACATCAAAACAGCAATAAAGCTGTGTCACATGCACAGCAGAATAACTGCATGGAAAACCAGATCCTTTAAACTACACCACCTCTGTGAACCACTGCTGCAAAATCTGGGAATATTTATGGACATTTGTGAAGCAGCAGCATGGAGGCGCAGTATGTGGATGCAGGTGTTGGCCTCCTCTCCTATTTCTACTCTACTCACAGGCACACTATGTGGAAGCACATTTTTCTCTCCTCCCTCCTCTTTCTACCCTACCGCACAGTCTACTGCATCCACGCAATTCCTACAGTCTTCTTAGTACACTCACCTTCTCGAGCGCCCCAGTTTGGAAGGGAAGAGCCTTGCCTTCCCCACCAGTGACATTTTCTCAAATACCACACCAATGATCACCTACTGAAAGGTGATCTTCAGTAACCCAGGGCTGCAAAAGAACTGTTATCATAGTACCCAGCCTTCGGAAAAAGGAACCACTCTTTTTCTGAAGGGTGCTACCTACACTGTGATTTTGTTAAAAGTTTACTGCACTTAAGATGACACTTCCTGTAACCAGAGTTCAGCTTTTAAACCAACTGTTTCACATGCAAACGTCCTGAATACAAGATCAAGTTCTACTTTCTCAGAAGTGACCTCTTCCCGGTTTTATGTACTTAAAAGCCAAATGCCATCCCATCACCAAAAAACATGACTGTATTATTCCAGACTTGCCACAGAGCAAGCCCAGGAACACTGGCAGCAGGTAGCTCTTTCAGGGGTACTCACCCTGCCTCTGCAGCACCCAGAGCTTGCTGCAAGGTGATTTCTTTTATTCCCCTTGATGAGAAGAGGGGTAAAGCACTTAGCAACTGTCATGAATTAAGAATGTACAAACGAACTCAAATGTGGCCACGTTAGTGCAGCACAGTGCTAATCTGTTTGGATAAGTCAGTGCTTGGGCAGTAGGAAGGCAACAAGAAAATTCAGTGTGAGTACACCCATCAAGAGACCCAGCTTGACACCTGCTCATCACCAGGATTACAGCACCCAGCACAACCCTCACTGCTCTGGAACGGACTGCTGTGCAGCATTATCCCTTCCCACAACGCTTCTTCCTCTTGATTATCTACATGCCACTCACAATAAATACAAGCGTGCACTTCTCCCAATTGTTTAAGTGAGCCTGAGACACATAAAGAAATCTAACTCGAGTGTTAGCTTACAAACCCCAGCTCAGGAAAATGATGGGAATGAAGTAAATTTGATGGAAGAGTGCCAGAACTCAAGTTTTTGTAAAGCCAGGCTGAATCCTCTAGCACTCTGCACTTCAGAGCAACGCTTCAGCTATTATCTCTATGCCAAATCTTTCTGTTACAGCTCTAAGTTTGTTCTACGAGCACAGGAACAAGGTAGCTACTACACAGTAAGCAGCAAGCCTTTTAGAGCAGGGGGAGTCTTTTACTGCATGCATGAGCATGCAAAACTGCCCAGGACAATGAGATGTCTACAGCAGAAACACGAAGGCCGTGACTGAGGTATCTTATCAATTCACCCACCACCAGCAAAATATCACTGTTTCTAACACTGATAAGGCATACTTGAACAGACAGAAGTGGTTATCAGCTGCTGCCCAATCAGCCTGAAGGCTTTCTTAGCCAAGTGCTGCACAAAATCTCCCACTGTACCCATCTGCCTCTGAACTCCTCCTCTCAGTGGCAGAAATCCAGCACCTTGCATGAGCCGTTCCAGGTCTGCCTGGGAAAATAGGTAGGCTAAACCCTAAATTCTGCCCTCTAAAAAACCTGTCCTAAATGGTCATTTGCTTTCGGTCTTGAAATGCCTTTTTTTTTTTGTTATTTTTGTTCCGTAAAAACAATTTACTGTTAATAGGTTTAAAGGCAGCAAGAGAACTGTGCATTCGCAGTCACAACCTACAAAAAATGGAATGTAAAAATTACGTCAGCTTTCTATTTCTTTAAAATCAGCTGTAACAGAATGCCTTTAACTGGCAAATCTTGGAGATGTGAGATATTGGCTACAAAGGCCATTCAAACTGTGCTGCTGGAGAAAGACCTATCTTAATTACTGTTTTCACACTGGATTCACACACATACTTCCAACTTACTGACTGTAGAAAATGAAACTGTGATTGCTTACACCTACTCTTTCTTCACACCAACTGTCCCAACATTTTATTCCTTACCTAGCACAGAAGCACTCAATAAAACGAGCAACTCAAGTCATGGATTCAAGTCTTACAATCTATTTTTCTACTCGAGGTCTTTGACTATACTGACTAAATGCTTTCTGCAGGTGCCAGATGTCAAATGCAATAAATTTTCTGCTTTAAGACTACAGTAAAATTATACAAGCGGATGTGCCTTTTGTTCACTGATTTTATGGAATCGGCTTCCTAAATGCTGTTAAACGCCCACCACTATTGTTCCCTGCTACACCAAAGAAGAATTTTAGCAAGATACATAGTTAGTGAAAAAGAAACCAAAATGTTTAGTGAGCAGCTGCTTCATGTGCCTGCATTTTAAATCTCACCTGATACTCCTCCTCACATAGCTAACATCCCTTGTACATCCGGCCAAGTGAATACGCCACTACTTTTCCCCAGGAGCCTGACCTTGTCCATGCCCCGGCAAGCAGCGCCTGAGTCCGTCAGCCACATTGCCCTGTGGTCCACAGCTGCCACATCACATTGACTCCTACACGCTGCATCATTGTCGTTCCACACGCAGTTCAGCTTCAGCACCATTTCTCCATGGAGAGCCCCTGCACCCTCCCCACACCATGTCATGCAGGGGGATCACCAGTTGCAACACTGTCTTGCTTTGCTGACACAAATACAGCATATACAGCTCAACTTCTCTTTTATCAACTCTCCTCTTAAGGCAACACAGCCACCCGTACCACTGTAGCACATGTAAGCCTCTTCCTTAAACACTCCCAAAAAGCCCGGGGTTTTCCAAAGCCGCGGCCCGCTGCTCTTTCAGTCCTCTGCCGCTTTATGGGGCGCGGGTCTCGCAGCAGCTCCCTGCCCCACAGGCACCCGCACCGCGATGCACCGACCCCCCCGTTTAGAACGCCGTCATGGTACGACCCCAGCTCCCAAATCGGGCCGTCTCTTCTGTCAGCGCAGCGCAGCACAGCGGCGCGATTGGACAGGAGCAGGAGGGCGCTGCCGCCGCAGCCAATCAGCGGAGCGGCCCCGCCCGCGCACGGATCTCCTCAGGCTGGCCGCTGGCTGCCGGCGCTCAGTGCAGAGCGGCAGTCCCGCTGCGAGCGGCGGTTCCGTGCCCTGTGCCGCGTCCCTGCGTGCGATGGGGGTTCGCTCTGTAGAGGAAAAGAGGCTCGCGTCGCTTTTGGCGCTTTCAGGAGCAAGAACGGAACGCACGTGGCTACGCAGCTGCGGCGCGTGAAAAGCTGAGTCTGCCGCTCGAGTTGCAAGTGCCCATACTTGGAACTGCAGGCTAAGCAGCTGGGGAAAAATGGAACCTCTCACACGAGTTCTGCTGGGCTCTAGGCCTGGTGGCGGGTTGTAGACTCACTCGAAAGCAGCAGTACCTGTCCTTTGCTCTGCGTGTTCCTTGGCACCGTCATAAAACCAAACTGCTCCTGCAACTCCTTTCAACCAGCAACTAACCGAGCATTTAGCAACATCCCTTCAACTGCTTTCAGCATAGCTCAGATTTAAACCAACACTGAAAAGTTACACTCCTCATGTTCTGTTCCAGGGCACAACTTGCATCAAAGCACTCAGCAGATAACGAGGGAACAGTTTATACCCCATTTATAGCAAATAATAAATTACAATTTTAAAAGGCCATTTATGTAAAGCTTCTACATAAAGCTACATAAAACATAATTTTAAGCACATAGTTTAAAAATGTAAAAACAATCAGAAAATGTTTGGGTTCTTTCCATTCCACATCTTTGCCCAAAAAGGAAAGATCCCTCGGGGGAGGACTCCTCACACTCTTCCCCTGCTCCAGCCTGGGGTCCCTCCCAGGGCACACAGTCCAATGTGAATCCTCCCCAGAGGCAGCAGTTCTTCATGAACGGCTCCAGCATCAGTCCCTTCCATGGGGTGCAGTCCTTCAGGAACACTGCTCCAGTGTGGGTCCCCCACAGGGTCACAAGTCCTGACAGCAAACCTGAAGGTTGCTGAAGTTGCCAGGATTTTCTTTTTCCCCTTCTTACATACATTACCCCAGAGGCGCTACCACCGCTGCTGATGGGCTTGGCCTTGGTGGGTCTGCCTTGGAGCTGGCTGGCATTGACTACACTGCACATGGGGGAAGCTTCTGGCAGCTTCTCAAGGAAGCCACCCCTGCAGGCACCACCCCAATACAACTCAGCAAAGCTTTTGCCTGTACAGGCGACACAGACACCCTGCTTAGGGGATTTCAAGGGGTGTGACTTGTCCTATGGCTTGCTGCAGGTTCCAGTGCTAGATGTGGACATAGCATACCCTACCCAATATCGTGGCATTTAAGAAATGCACTGCAACGCAGCGAGCCAACTGTATCTACATCCCCCCAGATGTACGCAGCAGTCTTGCATTTGCTGTGTGGTCTGAGGTTTAAACACACATTTTCTTAAGGAGTCAATGCTTTAATGTTTGCCTGCATAATCACTCATGTAGTCATGGCAGAAGCCAGGCTTTTCAATATGATACTGAATGCAGTTGCATTTCTTATTTCTCCATGCCATTATTCAATTTGGGTATTTCAGTGCTTGTCTCACTAATGCCTATGAAACCCTACGAGGCAGTTAAAAAATCTAACTCTGCTTCACACCGCCTGCCATCAATCTCTTCAAAGCGCAGAGCAGAGACCTCTGCTGAGGCTCTGAAGAGATTGCAAACCTACAAAGAATCAAAAGAATGACCCAATAAAACTGCGGCACAGAAATACCTGCTGGCCTTTTTTGTAACATATCCCTTACACAGATACACTCTGATGAAAAGGGTGCTATTATTTTTTGCAAAGGCAAGCACTTCAGAAATGTTGGCATTACTGACACCCCGGCAGTGACCAAGACATGACCATGAGCCAGCAGTAGTCTTCAGGACAAACCTATCCTGGGAGTGAAATACCTGCTCACAAAAGAAGGGGAGTTAATGGTCATAACAAGCTCTTTGGGTCTTGTTCCTCAAGCCTCTACCTCATTGCTGTCATTGCCTCAACAGCAAAATTAATGCTATTTTCATTGCAAGATCGGATGAAAAATGCTAAGTTCCTGGGGAACATTTCAAGTGTGATAAATGAGTGTTTCCCTGAAGAAGGCTTCCTGCCAGAATACATCCGGTAGCCTGTAGAGCCCTCCCTTGCATCTCTTTTCAAGATTAGCAGACTGCAGCTTTTCCCACCTGTGTTTTTATTCACTGATCAGGGATAAAAGTGCCCCCTTTTGCAGGTCCTTGTCTCTGGAAGATGTGTTGCAAGTGAAGGAAACTGACCCCATTAGGGACAATGCAAAAAAAC
This sequence comes from Ara ararauna, assembly GCA_028858755.1. Lineage (NCBI taxonomy): Eukaryota > Metazoa > Chordata > Aves > Psittaciformes > Psittacidae > Ara > Ara ararauna. Next base: position 62,864,643 of record CM054376.1, on the reverse strand, counting down.
CAAATCAGTAACATAAGCTTTCTGTACTCTTCAGCTTATCATAAACTCAAAAAAGCACTTCTGAGGTGAAGAGGATTATCAAAGTAATACTTCTTAAAAACCTAACAGGAAAAGCTTCCTACAGGTGATCATAATTCGAAACGTACTTAAGCTGTTTATGAGCATGTGAGTTTTAGAAGATCCATTCTTATCTCCTTATGCACTGAATAAAAATGGAGTTCTCCAGAGATAAAGCCTGGGATTTAAATAAACACCACACAGAAATTCAAATCCAACAGAAAAACAAGCAAAGGTGTGCAGGCAACCTGGATGCCGCTGTTTCTTAATTCTGAATTCCTGAAAATGCCAGACTAGTGACCTCAGGCACCAGTGATAAAGCACAGGATGTGGGAACATTATGTGTATTTTATGTACACAGCACCATCTTACCTGGCCATATACTTACAATTTTACATGGGAAAAAAAAGGTTTCAAGCATAAATGACAACGTTTCCATGTAAAGTGCAGGTGCCCAAACCATTGCCCAAACCAGTACTTACAGAAGGAAGTTTGGCATCTCTTTGCTCTCTATTTAACATGTCTGCCGTGAGTGTTGGTTCAGTCCCCCTCACCTCACACACCCATGGATTTTCAAACCTCTTACCTTGTTCCTCTGTTCAACTTACTCCTCCTGAAGCACCTGAAAGTTTTCCACATTTCCCCAGAGCTTGGGGAAGTTAGGAATTTTCACCTGCTGGGAGATTTCCTTGCTCCTGGGTCTTTTCTGTTACAATGCTACTTAGGGGGCTGGGGGGGTGGGCATGCATGGGGGTAATATTGTTAAAGTAAACTTTGCACATTGTTGTTTTCAAGAAGCATTAAATAAAACAAACACCAACAAAAAGAAAAACTTAACAGTAGCAGTCAGTACCTAGCTTTTGTTGCAAGATTCCAACAAAACAGAATCAGGGAGTGTTCAAAAGGGAATACGGAATCCCTTAAGTCAAGAAAAAATGCAATATGACATTGTCCTAATAAAGATATGATAACCCATTAAGTTTCTGGGACAAATCCCGGAAGCTTAAGTATTGTGAAACAATCAAGCAGAGTACCAATGAAGAAGGAATAGATACCAAGCGATATTAAAATCATCAAATACATGGCTAGTAAGCTTTCCTAAAATCTATTTGCTGTAAAGTAGAACATCTTGTGTCTTTCTCCATCAGTAGTCAAGGAACTAGCCATGCAACCTGTGCTACTGTAAAGCCCAGGTTCTAAACCATAAACCACAGTATTTTAAGGGCTCCATGTATTTGGAGAAATAGATTCACCTGATCCCCAAACTTCGGCCTCCAGATACAGTCGGAAGGCAAGCAAAATTCAGAAACCCATACTTGGAAGCATACAGAAAAAACAGCTTAACAAGGTGAATGAAGTTGTGTGCTGTAAGCCATGGCAACCCTGAAGAAGGCTGAAGCAGCAAAACTCTCTGCTGACCCTGATTCAGCAAAGCACTTTCACACAGCCTTGCTTTATTGCACCTTCTGAAACCTAGCACTTTCCAGAGCCAAAGCTGACTGCCAGCAGCACATCCTTGTGGGCAAATCATGAAAAGCAATTAGATTTCACCGCACAGCATAGCTACGGTGAGGCCAGAGCAGCAGCAGGGCAAAGGGAAGAAACTGAGTAAAACACTTGAAAGAATTAAAAAACCCAACAACTTCAACAACAACAGGAGACTAAGTTGGATGCAGCCTGTTATGAAAGAAACTGCTTTCCAGATGTTAGGAATCAAACACTTCTGAGAAAAGAAATTCAAACAACCCTTTGTTCTCCAACATTTAAATTGATGAGAATAGATTTAAAAGAGAAATCCCAGGAACCCGACTGCAGCAGAGGCTGCGCTCTACTAACTTTTGGCAGCCATTGGGAGCAATTTGCATCATCTTCCCTGCCATTATTCACCTACCACTCTGAATGCCATAAAATATTCCATACCCATATGAACCAGCATTGCTTTTCTCAATCCAAATGCGTGCAGAAATCCAAGTGAGTGCAGAAATGCTTACTTTAAGGGCTGGGTTGCTTCACAGAGATCACTGGGATGGCAACATTGCCCCCTGCTATGCTGAGGCTGTGAACAGGACAGGATGTGAAGCCATGGGGCTGGTGCATTGGGTATCAAGGCAAGGTGTGTTGTAAGCAAACACCTCAACTCCCTGTGATGAGCAGTTTCCATGGGACAAGGGACTGCTCTCAGCAGTGAGAATCACAGAATCATTCAGGTTGGAAAAGGACATGAAGATCATGCAGCCCATCCATTAACTAGCACTACCATGGCCACCACTAAAAGGTGCCCCTAAGCGCTACATCTACATGACAGTCACGTTGATATCCAGGGTTAAACACTGTCCGTTTTGCAACAGGTTCTGGTTTACCAAAGAATCGAGGCCTTTTGTAAAGAGAGAACATTAGATACGAAACTCCTGCTCTCCCACACAGTCACTATGATGCTTGCATTGATGGAGGGCATTATTGTTTTCAAACCTCTCAGAATTTGTCACAGCACCTGCGAAGCCAGGAATACATCAAATTATTCATACCTGTCACTGCTGCTCTTGTCCATTGTGACGCCTTCAGGTGAGTCACGTCAATAACAATGGAGTATCTTCAACTGGAAGAGGAAAAATAGATATTGAACATCTCTTTTACAAAAGAACAACACCTTGTACTCAGTAGATGTCACTCAAACTTTGCTTCAACAGTCACAAAGGCCAAACCAGGAACATCCTTCCTCAGTCAGGAGAGAGAAAAAAGAGAAAGTCAAATGAGCAACCATGAAAAATCTCTGCTTTCCAAAGCAGCGACTCATTACAGTACAGTGATGTCCAGAATGCCGGTTACAGCAAATGAAACATAAACCCCAGCTGTTTATTTCCTTTGTTTGTGTGTGTGTGTGTACACAGTCTCCAAAGGTCTTTTCACTGCACAATTTAAGAGATACACAACACTCTCCCCTCTGCACTCTCCTGCAGGTATTTCAGAGCGAATCCCTGAGTTGTCCCTAGCAGTCTCAATCGTCTTTCAGATACGTTCAGGACCCAACAGGAAGGTTAGATGTGACCTAAAGAACAGATTTCTTACCCAGGACAACAAATCATTTCAGTTTCTGAGGTTCACTAGTTTGACAGATTTCTCCACAATCCTCAGTATTGACAGGCTGAGGCACAATCTCTGCATCAAACACACAGTTCAAGACACTGACTTCTGGACAAGCTTGTAAATGCTGGGAATGCTCCCGTAAACACTTCTGTGGGTTTCAAAGAGACCCATTAGAGCCACAAACAAGCCACAAACACTCATCACTATATTGTAATGAGTGTCTGCAGAGATTGGCCTTAGCTGTGTAGGAACAACAAAATACATTCAGTATTCACCTGTCTGGAACAGCAAGGCAGCAGGAGCCCCCATGTGACACTGACTCTCATGATTTATGGCTGGAGAGGAGGCTACAGCAGCATTATGTGAAACTCTGTGAACCCACTTAGAGCAACTGATATTAAACAGGAGCACAGATGCTTTGATGATTAGATGAAGCAGCTGATCTCTGGGTCATGGATTTAATCCCAGGTAAGATACCATCGGATAACCCTTCTTCAAGCCATACAAAGATACAGATGGGAAAGATGGGATGCCTGTCAGGCACCCACCTCAACCTGCAGCTAGTGAGACTAAGTAATAGACGGGCATACTAAGCTTACAGATCTGAAAGCAAACAAACCCTTAATATTTGTTCCCTCCTAAGAACCATGGAAAATGTCACTTTTGCTGGTAAATCAACAGCCTTAAAAGAACAAGATGTCCGCTTGAATTTAAAAAGAAACAAAGGCAGGAGAAGCAGGAAGCACATATTGAAAGAATTCCAACTTCTTTTTAACTTCTGTTTCTTTCATTCTGCATTCTCCTGGTCTCCCAGCGCTCAGCCGCTGCACGGATGTCACATTGTAATAACATATGCAGAGGGATGCATGCACACGTTTGACTAAATAGGCTGTTGGGGAAGCCTGCTCTGTCACCAGCTTATCCTTAACAGGGCTATGAAACGTGTGAGTGCCCAGCAGTAAAATCTAGATTTCAGTGAACAATGCAAGTTTTGCAGGTGCCTTTGACAGGGCCAGCTTTGCAACTGTACTGATGCAGCATCGATTTGAGGTTGCATGGGCATCGCTAATTAACATACTTCAACAAGTTATAATCGCCTTTGCTTTTATTCCCTGCAGACAGGCTGTGTGTGTAAGCACAAGCTTTCCCCCCCGATGTCTTCTGGCCCAGCTGGTTGGTTTAGTCAGGATGTCGGGTCTTGCTCTAAAGCACCTGCTCTGTTATGACCTTCCACAACGGGAGGTGGCAGAGCAGGCAGGCAAACTGCGCAGCAGCCAAGGCAACCCGCTGGGGCACGTGGCTGCGACAGCTCTGACCGCTCCCTTCCTGCAGGGGAGCCGGGTTTCGAGTTATCACCTCTTTAACCGGGGCGGGTGCAGCCCTTCTGCTGCCGTCCTCGCTCCCCGGGGACGAGGTCGCCTGCGGGGAGCACCAACGGCTGCCGGCCCCGGCCGCCCCGCCCCGCCTTTCCCCGCCGGTTGTCCCCGGCAGCTGCGGGCAGGCGCCGGGCCAGCGGCGGGGAGCCGGTCCCGTCCGCCTTACCTTGCGCCTCCGTGCCGCCGCTGCTGGCCGGGCTTCGGCGCCCCGGTCTGAGGCGGAAAGCAGCCCCGTACCGCCGCAGGGGGAGCGAATAACGGCAGCTAACAATGCCGCGCGGCGGGGTTCCAGAGCGCTGCCGGGGGTCCCAGAACGTGCCCGGGCGTCACAGAACGTGCCCGAGTTCTGGAAGCGGCGCCGCGCGGGCATGGCCAAGCGGAGCGAGAGCTTTCGGGCGGTCTCACACAGTGCACACACGAGTGAGAGTTTGGAGCTGGAGCTGCGGTAGCGTTTTTCTTTCCTAAACGTGAAATGAGAGAGATCCAGGGCTGCTGGAAGAACAGCAAAGAGTCACGGGGTGCCGTGTCCCTTACCCTCTGCATTGTATGCGCAGAGATCCAGGCCAAAGACCTGGCTCTGTCCCTGTGCATGGCAACTGCGGGGCAGTACTGCAAAACTAAGCCTGCGGGCGCTTCCGAAGCCACCTGTGAAAGATGCGGTCAAGAGGGTGAAGCTGAACTTGGGGATGTTGCGTTTACACCTTCCAAACTCTTCCAGAAGTCAGTGCTGAGCTGTCTGTGGACAGGCTGCGAGTTTACCGCAGTTCTCCGAAACACAGCCCAAAAGTTAATGCTGAAATTCTTTGGTAATGGGATAAGAAAAGCAAAACACAAAACCAAAACAAAACTCAAAAACCAAAAACCAAACCAACAACAAAAAAAGCCTGACTAAACCCCAAAACAAAAGAAAAACAACACACACCAAAAGATGAGGGTTGTGAGACCTCACTTGCAGCACTGTGCACAGTTCCAGTGTCCTCAGCATAAGGACATGGAGCTCTTGGAGCAAGTGCAGAAGAGGGCCACAACATATGAAGGCGGGCTGAGAGAGCTGGGGCTGTTCAGCCTGTAGAAGAGAAGGCTGTGTGGAGACCTCATAGCAGGATTCTCAGCTTCTGCAGGCTTTGCTGAGTGAACCCATTAAGTTGTGAGTGCAGTATTAGATCATCTCAGTCAAATACACACTGTTAATCTCAAACCCAATGAACGAACACATCTCTGATAGGGTGCAAATTATCAGTTTGACAGATTCCTCATTTGCTGAACAAGAGAATTTGCTCAACCCTATGCTGACAACATCAACATGATGCCTTTGGTTTTTACATGGCCACCTCTTCTCACTATGCTTCACTAATGAGATGAAAACAAATGATGGCAAGTAAGCAGAGAAGTTACAATGCAGGCTTCTGGGCTAGTGACATATGGTTACAGATAGCCATGAAAGGGGCAAAATGCTTCAAAGGGCTTTCTCTGGTTTATCTTCTTTCCTTTTATATATCCTCAGAGCCCGTTTCTAAAGAGAATCACGCAGCACTCGCGGGCTGCAGGAAACTTCCTGTTCGTTATAGTAGATACCTACTTTGATATCCTTTGAGAGTTCAGCTTCATTGCCCTCCACCTCGCAGTGCTTGCAGATCGAAGGATCCTTGGTGTTGCTCTTATATTTGCTGGTGTTACCAATGGCAGTGAGCTCGTCAGTGCCTTTTCTGGGTCTCTTTTGGGCCCCCTTGGTTGACTTTGGTGCAGGATGTGCAGGAGACATTGGTGGTAGTGGTGGGGGTAGAAAATCTTTCTTCTGGGATTCATATGAAGCTTACCAGTTTGATGCACACATCTATCCCTGTGGGCAATTTCAGGGAGACTCTGTTGGCACTGCTGGTGGGTTCATCTTGGTTAGCCAGTTGTCAAGCTGCCACTCCCTAGAAGTTGTTTAGTCAGGCTGCAGAGCTTCTTCTTTTCAAGGGATTTGTTGGGAATGTCCATGATTTTCCTCTCCGAGTCCTGCTTCCTTGCACCAGGGACTTGCTTAGCCTCTGCTGTCTTGTGCTGACTGCCTTCCCCAGGGCGCTGGGGCACTCTTGACAGGAACGGGAGCTTTATTTTCACTAGGAGGGGCTCAAGGTCAGGGGAGCCCTTCACTGGTGAGAGAGAATTCTTCTCCTTGATGGGCAGGGAAGTTTCTCCTTGTGAGAATTCTTTTCAGCCGCGATGGCAGGCTTGTTGCTCCTAGAGCTGGTGTGGGTTGTGCCCTGGCTTTGAGGAGAGGGGTTGAAAGCAGCATGTGCCTGGCCACTGCCAGGCAAAATGTCTTTGCTGAGCTTGGGGTCCAAGAAGGGTTTGTTGGTGGCCTTGTGAGAGCTGTTGTGCTTTTTGTTCTCAGGGTCCTGTTGCAGTGGTCTTATCTCGACAAGAAAACTCTTCTCAAAGTTACACTGTCCCTATGTGCTAAAACCCCTCAAGCCACTGATCACACAACTGGCTCGTCAATAATGTCTTTCTCACAAGAGAACCTTAATAATAAAGAGGGAAAGAAGGTGATTTGGGAGCTAAGGTGGTAAATGTTAAAAAAAACCAAGGCAAACTTAACTTCTAGTACATCCATGTGGCCGGACACACAGTTCTCACTCGGGCAAATGTTTCTGTTGAATCTTGCTGTAAGATAACGGTCATTTCTGAAGCAGCCAACACCATGCCAATGCTATGAATCATTAGACAAGCAGTTTTTATACAGAGTCTGTGGACCAGAAGGCCCAGGGCAAGTAGCCTGAGCTGCTGTGAGCATAAGCCAGTCACGGTAAGGCCTTATCGCAACACATAAGGATTGCTGAATGCTTACAGTGATCCAGGGGTTTGAAACAAACAACTCTGGGCTCAGCTGGGAAGAAAAAGCAGCTGTGCATGAAGAAGCTGGTTACAGAAAGGGGATGAATGCAGAATAATTATCATATGCATGGACAACCTTGCTTATTTAACTGTATCTTGGCCCACACAGCTCCTGCATAAATGTAACCTTGCTTGCTAGTGCTTTATGATTCACTGAGGTATCTGTGCTTCAGGAATCGTTTCCACTAGGACAGCCGGTTACACGATCTGATTGCTCTGATGGGAAGACTGGCAGTGCTGTGGGCACACTACCATTGAGGAAATGCCTCCTGATAACCACTCACTCACGGCCCTATTATCTGTAGCATCAGCATGGCAACGTTTTCCATAGTAGAACTGGGAATGATGCCTTTGTGTCATTATAGCAACAGCCAGGTTGAGGAGCTACCAGGGGGTGGAACAGCTGCTTCAGAGCATCCAGCACTTGTTAAAAGATACTGAGATATATAGACTTGAGCTTACTTTATAATTTCAGTTATTGTAAATGAAGATTTTTTTCAAGGGTACATGAAGGAGACCCAGACCACTTATTTTAATTGTCAAGTCAGGTCACTGGTCCTTGAGCCATTATTATTGTTAGAGAACTAACTCTTAATAAAAGCCTTGCCACATACTAAGACTGCACTGAACAATCCCAGAACCTAAAGACAGATTTGACCTCAAGAAAGTCACAACTTATATATTGAGAAGCAAGCAACACAATGACAGCAGCGCAGGAAACCAAACAGACTGTATGTGCCAGGCTGACTGTCCCTATTTTGAACATACCAGCAGCCTGTGCAGCATCAGAGCAAGGGCAATCTATGAGACAAACAAGATGTCAGGCAATCAGCTGCCTGCATTGTCTGGGGCCAGCTCCAATAGGCTTGAAAGGTGCAGTGAAGCTTCAGATGGTCCTGTAGTGGCCATACCCTAGGGGCAAGTCCTGCTTCTCTATCCCAGGTAAGGCCACACACAGGAGGTACAGGACGATAAAGGCACCATCATTCAGATGGTTCATACAGCACCCCATGAACTTCTCAGCGTATCATTTCCCCCTTCTTCTGTTCAACAATCTCTACAGCCAAAACAAAAATCACAGCAACAGAAGCAGTCTCTCCAACCAGAAGGCCTGCTGCAGCCTCACTGAGAAAAAAGACACAGAATCATGGCGAGTGCTGCATTTTCACCATCCAGGTATCTCCCCCAGATGTACTGGCAAAAGGCAATCTCAAAATGCACCTTCTAAAAATGATAATGTGTGCACAGCCATCAATGCTTCTCGTAGTCTCTGCTCTTTGGTGACCTGTTCTCCTACAGCTGAGCTTACCCTCCCGGCAAAAGAGCCCCCCAACAATGGCGCTCACCTTTATGGGCTCAGAAGGGATTTCCAATTTGGATAGTTTGGCTCTGGCATTCACCTTCAAATCCGAGATCTTTGCAAAGGGCTCTCTATGGTATTCCTCCAGGAGAGGTTTGAGATCCGGTGAATCCTCTGGTGCCTGTTCTTGGACCTCCATTGGTCTGACATAGGCAGTTGGTTTCTGCTGCATCCCACTGGATTTTGATGGTAAAGCTGTGGGAAAAGTCTGAGAGGAAGGCCGAGTGCTGCTGGTCAGGTTAATGTCTGAGCTGTCCTGACTTTGCTCTTCCTCTGATCCTGTCACTAGGTCCTGAAATGATTTTGCTTGACTGTAGGTCAGCTCCTGGCTTTTGCTGCTCTTTTCTGACTTGGAATTGACGTGCAGGTCAGAACGCAGAGGTGACAGAGGCTCCAATGGAGAAGGCAAAGGCGTCAGAAATGAAGAAAATTGGAAAATGGAGTAGCCCAGATCACCAGCACGACCTTCACCAGCTGCACGCCTGTCAGTTCCCTTGGGATGAAGACCTTCATGACGTTCATTGTCACCACGACTGTGTTCGTGACTTTGGCTGTGACCTCTGGATGAGCTGCCACACTGGATGTGCAAACCTGAATCTGGTTTTGTTCTTGATTGTGCCATTTCATAGGAAGTTGAGTGGTGAGCAGGAGGAGCAGTTACAGCTGTAGTGGGTTGACGGTGGGTTGTGTCGTGGATTGAAGATGATGACACATGGCTGGTATTTTCATCAAGGAAATGTGGGAAATCAGGTGCTTCAGGTGAGACCGGAGGAAGAACTTTGTGAAGCCCTAGGAAATTCCCCTGGGTTTTGGAGTTGATGAGCCCCTTGACATCCTCATAATTGCCCAGCACCTTCCGAATTTGGTTTGACAAATCATCGGCTTTATCAGTCTGCAACAGAAGAACAGAGGCAGAAATTGAAAAAGCTTGGACCCTCAACTTCAAGAGATTCAGCTCCATAAGAGAGATTCTTCAGGATCTTAATTTCATCACCATGTACCACCACAAGCAAAGTTACGCAAGCACATTTTGATCCCACAATGCAGTCCCTCCAAAGCAAGTGGGACTGCTCTACTCGGTATTAGTTCTTCTGAGCCATCCTTTGAGGTGTGCCTGCAGTCTTCAGGAGCACTGACATCAGACCCCTTTGTTTCTACCACAGCTGCACACAGACAGGCAGCCAAGCTGCTCTTGGGTGCTCTCCCTCAAACACCCAAGCTACAGGAAGTAGCCCCCAAATGAATCTGCCCAACCCAAAGACCTTACTGCGCTTGCACCACCTTCAGAGCTTTAAACACATACTCTGATGAGTTTAAGTTAAGCAGATGGGAAGATGCTGGTTCTGCACGTTTCACACTCAAGTCTGCTACACTAGATGCAGAAGCCACAGCTCTGCCCTTCCGCTCCAACCATCTTTCCTCCTCACCTTCCATCACCCCCCCCACCACCATTACCTTATAGGGTGCTGCAAAGAGGGGAGGCTTCTCAGGGAGATTGGTTTTCCCCTGCTGAGCCTCCCTAATGCGTCTCTCTCTCTCTCTGGCACGCAGCAGGTTTCTCTCCTCATTGTATAAGCTTTAGGAAAGAGAGAAAGAAAGGATGGTTAATGCTTTACACCACTGTTATCAACAAGTACCTACTGTGCTTTTCAGACAACAGCATGTGTCCAGCATGAAAATCATTTTGAACAGGATGCTTAGAGTTGACAAATCAGTTCTGTCATGTTACCGTGTGGTAATATAATACATACAAGGTACAGCAAGCATCCTTCTCAGTAGTTTTTACTCTTGATACCATACATCAAGAAAGGTGGGAAGGGAAAAACTATCCATCCATTGAATTGTGGAACACTGGTTCCAGATGCTTTTCAGTGGCGCCCAATGACAGGACGAGGACCAGTGGCCATAAACTAAAACACAAGAAGTTTCACCTCAACATGAGGAAGAACTTCTTTACATTGAGGGTGGCAGAGCACTGGAACAAGCTGCCCAGGAGAGCAGTGGTGTCCCCCTCTCTGGAGACATTCAAAACCTGCCTGGGCACTTTCCTGTGTATCCACATATGCATACACTCAGTTCCACCAGCCCCACATCAAAACAGCAATAAAGCTGTGTGACATGCACAGCAGAATAACTTCATGGAAAACCAGATCCTTTAAACTACACCACCTCTGAAGCACTGCTGCAAAATCTGGGAATATTTATGGACATTTGTGAAGCAGCAGCATGGAAGCACAGTATGTGGATGCAGGTATTGGCTGCCTCTCCTATTTCTACTCTACTCACAGGCACACTATGTAGAAGCACATTTTTCTCTCTTCCCTCCTCTTTCTACCCTACCGCACAGTCTACTGCATCCACACAATTCCTACAGTCTTCTTAGTACACTCACCTTCTCGAGCGCCCCAGTTTGGAAGGGAAGAGCCTTGCCTTCCCCACCAGTGACATTTTCTCAAATACCACTCCAATGATCACCTACTGAAAGGTGATCTTCAGTAACCCAGGGCTGCAAAAGAACTGTTATCATAGTACCCAGCCTTCGGAAAAAGGAACCACTCTTTTTCTGAAGGGTGCTACCTACACTGTGATTTTGTTAAAAGTTTACTGCACTTAAGATGACACTTCCTGTAACCAGAGTTCAGCTTTTAAACCAACTGTTTCACATGCAAACGTCCTGAATACAAGATCAAGTTCTACTTTCTCAGAAGTGACCTCTTCCCGGTTTTATGTACTTAAAAGCCAAATGCCATCCCATCACCAAAAAACATGACTGTATTATTCCAGACTTGCCACAGAGCAAGCCCAGGAACACTGGCAGCAGGTAGCTCTTTCAGGGGTACTCACCCTGCCTCTGCAGCACCCAGAGCTTGCTGCAAGGTGATTTCTTTTATTCCCCTTGATGAGAAGAGGGGTAAAGCACTTAGCAACTGCCATGAATTAAGAATGTACAAACGAACTCAAATGTGGCCACGTTAGTGCAGCACAGTGCTAATCTGTTTGGATAAGTCAGTGCTCGGGCAGTAGGAAGGCAACAAGAAAATTCAGTGTGAGTACACCCATCAAGAGACCCAGCTTGACACCTTCTGCTCATCACCAGGATTACAGCACCCAGCACAACCCTCACTGCTCTGGAACGGACTGCTGTGCAGCATTATCCCCTCCCACAACGCTTCTTCCTCTTGATTATCTACATGCCACTCACAATAAATACAAGCGTGCACTTCTCCCAATTGTTTAAGTGAGCCTGAGACACATAAAGAAATCTAACTCGAGTGTTAGCTTACAAACCCCAGCTCAGGAAAATGATGGGAATGAAATAAATTTGGTGGAAGAGTGCCAGAACTCAAGTTTTTGTAAAGCCAGGCTGAATCCTCTAGCACTCTGCACTTCAGTGCAATGCTTCAGCTATTATCTCTATGCCAAATCTTTCTGTTATAGCTCTAAGTTAGTTCTACAAGCACAGGAACAAGGTAACTACTACACGGTAAGCAGCAAGCCTTTTAGAGCAGGGGGAGTCTTTTACTGCATGCATGAGCATGCAAAACTGCCCAGCACAGTGAGATGTCTACAGCAGAAACACGAAGGCCGTGACTGAGGTATCTTATCAATTCACCCACCACCAGCAAAATATCACTGTTTCTAACACTGATAAGGCATACTTGAACAGACAGAAGTGGTTATCAGCTGCTGCCCAATCAGCCTGAAGGCTTTCTTAGCCAAGTGCTGCACAAAATCTCCCACTGTACCCATCTGCCTTTGAACTCCTCCTCTCAGTGGCAGAAATCCAGCACCTTGCATGAGCCGTTCCAGGTCTGCCTGGGAAAATAGGTAGGCTAAACCCTAAATTCTGCCCTCTAAAAAACCTGTCCTAAATGGTCATTTGCTTTCGGTCTTGAAATGCCTTTTTTTTTTGTTATTTTTGTTCCGTAAAAACAATTTACTGTTAATAGGTTTAAAGGCAGCAAGAGAACTGTGCATTCGCAGTCACAACCTACAAAAAATGGAATGTAAAAATTACGTCAGCTTTCTATTTCTTTAAAATCGGCTGTAACGGAATGCCTTTAACTGGCAAATCTTGGAGATGTGAGATATTGGCTACAAAGGCCATTCAAACTGTGCTGCTGGAGAAAGACCTATCTTAATTACTGTTTTCACACTGGATTCACACACATACTTCCATCTTACTGACTGTAGAAAATGAAACTGTGATTGCTTACACCTACTCTTTCTTCACACCAACTGTCCCAACATTTTATTCCTTACCTAGCACAGAAGTACTCAATAAAACGAGCAACTCAAGTCATGGATTCAAGTCTTACAATCTATTTTTCTACTCGAGGTCTTTGACTATACTGACTAAATGCTTTCTGCAGGTGCCAGATGTCAAATGCAATAAATTTTCTACTTTAAGACTACAGTAAAATTACACAAGCGGATGTGCCTTTTGTTCACTGATTTTATGGAATCGGCTTCCTAAATGCTGTTAAACCCCCACCACTATTGTTCCCTGCTACACCAAAGAAGAATTTTAGCAAGAGACATAGTTAGTGAAAAAGAAACCAAAATGTTTAGTGAGCAGCTGCTTCATGTGCCTGCATTTTAAATCTCACCTGATACTCCTCCTCACATAGCTAACATCCCTTGTACATCCGGCCAAGTGAATACGCCACTACTTTTCCCCAGGAGCCTGACCTTGTCCATGCTCTGGCAAGCAGCGCCTGAGTCCGTCAGCCACATTGCCCTGTGGTCCACAGCTGCCACATCACATTGACTCCTACACGCTGCATCACGTTGTCGTTCCACACGCAGTTCAGCTTCAGCACCATTTCTCCATGGAGAGCCCCTGCACCCTCCCCACACCATGTCATGCAGGGGGATCACCAGTTTCAGCACTGTCTTGCTTTGCTGACGCCCAAATACAGCATATACACCTCAACTTCTCTTTTATCAACTCTCCTCTTAAGGCAACACAGCCACCCGTACCACTGTAGCACATGTAAGCCTCTTCCTTAAACACTCCCAAAAAAGCCTGGGGTTTTCCAAAGCCGCGGCCCGCTGCTCTTTCAGTCCTCTGCCGCTTTATGGGGCGCGGGTCTCGCAGCAGCTCCCTGCCCCACAGGCACCCGCACCGCGGTGCACCGACCCCCCCGTTTAGAACGCCGTCATGGTACGACCCCAGCTCCCAAATCGGGCCGGTTCTTCTGTCAGTGCAGCAAGTTGTGCTCTGAAACAGATCATGAGATGGTCGAATTTGAGATCCTCAGGACAGTGAGAAGAGCATGCAGCAAGCTCACTGCCCTGGACTTCAAGAGAGCAGACTTTGGCCTCTTCAGGAATCTGCTCAGTAAGATTCCATGGGATATAGCCCTAGAGGGCAGGGGGGCCCAAGACTGTTGGTTGATATTCAAGGATCACCTGCTGCAAGCTGAGGAGTGATGCATCCCTACCAGAAGGAAGTGCTGCAGGAGGGCCAGGAGACCTCTTTGGATGGATAAGGAGCTGCTGAGGAAAATTCAAAGGAAAAAAGAGGCTTATAAAAGGTGGAAGCAAGGACAGGCGGCCTGGGAAGAATACAGGGATGCTGTCCAGGAAGTTGGGACCAGGTTAGGAAAGCTAAGGCCCACTTAGAATTAAACTTGTCTAGGGCTGTTAAGGATAACATAAGGATGTTTTATTTAAAAAATAGGACACAGCTCTTAAAGAAAAGTTCAGCACACCAGTGCTATTGCTTTCCTGCGTTACAGCCCTGCCCTACTCAGGCAGCCAAGTTACAACTCAGATCTGATTGGGATTGATTGATCTATGTCAGAAGTACGGGGCAAATGGTTGTTTGAACAAAGTACAGTAGCTCAATGCATATTGAGTTCAGAATTCTTATTTCAGCTTAACTGTCCATCCTTTCATAGCTGAAATTGACATTCCCATAAAAGATCGGGGTTTTTTTGTTTTGTTTTGTTTTTTCAGGTTGGTTCAAAATTTATCTCCCGCCACAAACTGGTGCTAGCTTGTGTTAGACCTTACTTCAGAGCCATGTTCCTCTCAGAAATGGCTGAAGCCAAGCAGACGGTGATCGAGATCAGGGACTTTGATGGCGATGCAATAGAAGACCTAGTGAAGTTTGCATACTCCTCCCGGCTTACTCTGACGGTGGGTAATGTCCAGTCTCTCCTGTACGCTGCTTGCATTCTGCAGGTCGAACTGGTAGCAAAGGCATGCTGTGAATACATGAAGCTGCACTTCCATCCCTCCAACTGCCTGGCAGTCAGGGTGTTTGCAGAGAGCCACAACCGCATTGACTTGATGGAAATGGCAGATCAGTACGCTTGCCAACATTTCACAGAGGTGGTGGAGTGCGAAGACTTTGTGAGTGTGTCACCACAGCACCTCCATAAGCTCCTGTCCTCCAGTGACCTGAATATTGAAAATGAAAAGCAAGTTTACAATGCTGCTATCAAGTGCCTGCTATCCAATCCACAGCATCATGCTACATGGCTGGATGTAATACTTGCCCAGGTAGGGCAGACCAAGGTTCCTGGTGTCTGTCTCATCACTGTTTTAGATTTGTAGTCAACTGTTTGTACTTAGGTAGATCCCAAGATTAAATATGTTCCTCCCAGTGGGTGACTCATCTGGTATTTACAGCTGTGAGTTGACAGTGGAAGCAAGTAAAATCTCTTGACTATCTGGAAGAAGCTTTATTCTCCAGTTTCTGTAGAGAAGAGTATTGCTTTATGCTCATGGCTGAGAGGTGGGGAGCCAACAAAAAGCTGAATCTTTGTTAGAGCAGAAACTCTTTAGATTTACACATAGTGGAGAGCAAAGCCATCACTTCACTTGGTTTGATACTACTGCAGCCTGAAATACTCACTTCCCTTGCTGGTAAGAATTGGTACTTGAAAAGGGAGAGCAAAGCTGTTGAGGAGGTTTTTTATATAGCTAGGAAAGTAAAGCTGTAATGGAGATGTGTCATATCAAGTTGTGCTACTTTTAGAATATTTCATATATTTAATTAGCAAAAGACCAAGATGTGTTAGCCTTGTGAGCAGCCTAGGAAACATACTCTAGACCCTTCCGTATTCAGTAGACTAGCACTAGTTGTTACCTGTAGGATCCGAAAGGAGTTGGCAGTTTAATCATCTAGACTTGATACGAGTCCGCGTCTTCTGAAGGAAACACAGGTATCAAAAGGTCACTCAGCTGAACTTGTCTAAACTCCCTCAGTTATTCAAACTGTATATGTGCTAGTTACGGGAGTTTAAAAAACAGTATTTGAGACAGGTATGGAAAGCTGTGCTGGGGAAGAGGGAGGTACATGCTATGTGTTGCAAAATGTGCTATGATCTTAGTAGGTAAGATCAACTGTGCTGTTTCAGGTGTCACTGAACTCCAACTGGAGCATTTTGCATTTGGCAGAATTGCTACTATTGATGTCATCTGAGCAATGAGAGGTCTACTCACACACTGCTGTCATTGTCTTCATGCATCATTTTTCACATTTCCTGGTAAAAAGATCACAGCTGTATATTAACTGTCTCCCAAAGCCTTTCAGTTTCATTGAGACAAGCGTAAGATTTTTTGTACAAAAACCCCTTCTTTAGTACACTGTAATTAAATTCGCAGGCAATGTAATTTTAGATTTAAAAAAAATAACAATTTTGATTACCTAATTATGGTAGCAGAAGGGATTTACAGCTTTATTCTAGTCATGAAAACCAGGGCCTAGAACAAAGCAATGAAAAAGTAAGCCCCTTCATGTAAGTATGGGTTATTTGCCAGAGTATATGGAGCCATCAGTTGATCTGAACATTACTGCTAGGGGAAAACATAACTGGGTTTCTTGACAGTTATTATCCACATCGTAATCAGCCTTACAGGTTTTGCTGTTATAATGAGGCTCTGCATTTGTCAGCCTTGAGTTCTTACCATATCACTAACCTCACAAGTCTGTTAGCAGGGCTGTGGTGGTGCTTTTAATCAGCCTAAAAGAAGCTGGGCCAAAGTAAATGAAGAAGTGGCACTGAAAGCACCTGGGCAAGGAAGAATTGGTACAGACACTTGCTGACTTGAAGACAGGGACACTTGCCAGCCATATAACAGCACTATCCTGCTGCTCTGAGAAGCACCGCAGATACTGGACTTCTTCACCATTGCTTCTGGGCTGACTGGTAGCTGCTTGACAGCATTGACTCCAAACCTTAGGAAGTCAGATGGTGGTTTACTTCAGTTCCCCCTACTAACACACATCCCGCCTTTGTGGCTGATTGTACTTCGTAGTCCTCACTGTTTCTTTCACATGATAATGTGAAGATAAATGAAAGGTTTGCTGAAATAAATGGAAAGGAAAAAGGACATTTCAAGGCTGTCTTGGAGAAGCTGACCTTATTTCAGATCTGCCCTGTCACTGGGGATTGCTCTGGGCCATAAATACCTGTAGTTGCACCCTGAAAGACCCTTCCATTCCTCCACCTGGTCACCAGCTCTCTTCTGGGAAACTACAGGAAAGAAACAGAAACAAAAATTAGCTCTCAAGGTGGTTTTTTGTTTGGTTTTGTTTTTTAAATCCTGTAGTCAAGTCCACACCAGAGAGAGGTGTTACTATACCAGCAATACCTCCTGGATAGAAACTTAGTTCATGCTGATGTTTCCTTTTTGACTTGCCACCCACAGAAAATGAACCACTCTAGCAAAAGACCTCTTTTCCTGGCATAGCAATGAGCTGGAAATCCATACCCTCTGCAGACTAATGTGACATGGCTATCGTGGTAAAGTCACAGGTACTCCTGCATCGCGCCAGGCAGGTGCCTGGGCCACGGGACAGTTCTCCACTGCTGCTTAAATGCAAATGGTTGTAGGAAACATTTGTCACTAAAAAAGAACTGTTCATATCTCTGTTACTCTGGGAAAAAATATGAAAACCTCCCTTTTTAGTGAAGTGTGTGGGGCTGCCAGCTGGCTCAGAAGCTCCATCTGTTATGCGTGTGTCACTGTAAATGGTGAGCCTCAGTCAGTTCAGCCAGTTACTGCAACTGTGTTCATTTCTGTTAGGTACGGCTGCCTCTCTTGCCCATTTGTTTCCTTATGGGTGTTGTGGCAAAGGAAGAGATTGTCAAGCAGAATCTAAAATGTAGGGATTTGCTGGATGAAGCAAGAAACTACCACCTTCGCCTGAGCAGCAGGGCAGTGCCAGACTTTGAGTACTCCATTCGCACAACACCAAGGAAGCAGACTGCTGGTAATTAAATGTGTGTCTGATTATCCAGTAGGAAGTGGTATGGAGAAGAGGCAGCACATCTGTGCAGGGTTAGCTGGCTTGGTATAAATGATTGTTAATGACTTAATGCAAAATTGAGAAAGCCATTGGTTACCTCCCTGGTAATTAGGTAATGTGCTGCATTTTCCTAGCAGTACGTTAGCAGTCATTTTCTTTGTTTAAATCATTATTTATCCTAATTGGCTCTATCTGCATTAAAGCCAGAACTGTTAAGTATGGTATGATGAGGCAGTATGCTCAAAACTATGCTGAAAACAACAGATGCTTACCCTTTGGTGTGAAAAGGTTGAGCTAACTATTAAACTCTTGGGCTAACCTACATCAAAAGCAAGTGATGAATATTAGCCTGCAAATCCTAATCGTTATGTTTAACAAAATCTGTTAATCTCTCTAAGCAAAATCACAAAAAGCATATTTAAAATATGCATTGGTTTTGCAAGAGCACAGATAGTTAATTGGCATAGCAGAATGCCAAGCAAAGTCCAAAATCCAGCATCCAGTTAAGGAGGGCAGCCATGCCCCTTGAAGTGAAATGCAGCTTCTCCCAAACTACGTAATTTTCAATTCACTCTGCTCTACAACTTTATCCCCCTTCTTCCTGCTAGTTTTCTGGAATCCTGTTTTGTCTTCTTCAGGTGTGCTGTTCTGTGTTGGTGGTAGAGGTGGATCAGGCGACCCATTTTGCAGCACTGAATGCTACTCTATCAGTAAGAACAGCTGGTTCTTCGGCCCCGAAATGAACAGCAGGAGAAGACACGTGGGTGTGATCTCTGTGGGAGGTCAGTAACCCCATTCAGCAACCCTGATCAAAAGGCACTTGTTTGGTGGAATTGGTACTTTTACTACTTCTCCTTGTAGCACTTCTACTACTTTACTTGTTTAACTTGAATATTCCTGAATTTAGTAAAGCTTCTTCCCATTAGGAGGTTTGAATTTGGAAACAATCTGAGAGCAGGCTTACTGAAAAAAGCATTAGTGCAAACTGAGAGAGCTGGGGTTGTTCAGCGTGGAGAGGGCTCCAGGCAGACCTTATTGCGGCCTTTCAGTCCCTAAAGGGGACTTATAAGAAAGATGGGGGTGGGCTTCATAGTAGGGCCTGGAGCAATAGGACAAGGGGTCCTATTTTTAAATAAACTGAAGGCAGATGGATATTTTTTACAATGAAGGTGGTGAAAGACTGGAACAGGTTGTCCTGAGAGGTAGTAGATGCTCCATCCCTGGAGCAAGGTCAGGCTGGATGAGGCTTTCTGAGCAACCTGATCTAGTTGAAGATGTCTCTGCCCATGGAAGGGGGGTTGGAACTAGATGATCTTAAGGTCCTTCCCAACCCTAACTATTCTGTGATTCTATGATTCTGTGTTCCTGCTCATTGCAGGAGGGTTGGACTAGGTGACCTTCAAAGGTGCCTTCTGACTCAAACTAGTCTGTGATTCTATGAACTGTATACAGCCTCTTGCCTTAATATGTGATTTATTTTTATTAATCCATTTACAAAGAGATAGCCTTTCACAGCAGAGTTACCCAGAACTTGCTAGTGCCCATATTAGCTCCCTTCATACTTAAATCTATACAGGCAAGTCACTAAGACCATAACTCTTCCAAGGAGAGACCTCCCTTTATTTTCGGGTCTGCATCTTCTGAAACCAGATCCATGAAGTCCAGGGCAGCTTAGCACCCATGATCATAGAATCCTAGAATGGTTTGGGTTGGAAGGTAGTGAAATAATAAGAATAAACTAGCGGGGTGTATTCTTGTGCAGAATTTGGGTTGGAAACCTTAAAAATCATCCAGTTCCAGCCCCCTGCCATGGGCAGGAACACCTTCCACTAGACCAGGTTGCTCCAAGCCCCGTCCAACCTGGCCTTGAACACTGACAGGGATGGGACAGCCACAGCTTCTGTGGGCCACCTGTGCCAGTGCCTCACCACCCTCACAGTGAAGAATTTTTTCCTAATATCTGATCTAAATCTCCCCTCTTTCAGTTTAAAGTAATTTTCCCTCATCCAGTCACTACATGCCCTTGTAAAAAGTCCCTTTCCAGCATTTTTGTAGGCCCCCTTTAGATGGTGGAAGCTGCTCTAAGGTCTCCCCCCGAGCCTTCTCCAGGCTGAACAAGCCCAGCTCAGCCTGTCTTCATAGGAGAGCTGGAAATGAGCACTTCGGAAGCATGGAAGTATTCGATCCTCTCACAAACAAATGGATGATGAAGGCATCAATGAACACGAAGAGGTACGTGTCCCGTGATCCAAAATTTAAGCCCTAGTCTGTGACAGATGACTTTTTGCTGATGCTGAAAAGAATCATGTCTGTCCTGCGTTTTTGTTTCCAAACTTTGCTATTTTTAGGATTCTTGGTTTTTTTTCTTATTCTGGGGCTTCATGCTAATACACAGCTTGATTTACTAGCTGTAAAGCAAACACTAATCTGCATCACACGTGCATCTATCCCATATTTGCACAAACACAAAGTTGTGCGTAACATACTGTAAATATTTCGGTGCAAAACTGCACAATCCCTGGCTGGTAGCAGTGATTATGTTTCTGCTTTGGCTTTCTTTTATTGCTCTATTTTCCTTTTCTGTTTTCCTTTTCTTGGGGCACTGGCTTTTGGAGCACTGAGCTCTTCGTAGTCCAGTTGTGCTTACATTCTGATAGCTAGGGCCTTTCTGCTATGCCCGATAAAGAACTCCAAACTGACTAACTGGTTCTGTGGGGGTTTTTTGCTCTTCTTAAGAAAGAGCAAGACAAGTGCCAGCAGAGCATGCACAGTGAAATACTTCATGCCCAGGGAACAAATAGCTGCCTATGCTTTTGCCGCAGAAGGCCAGAAGAACTAAAACATTGAAAGTCAGCCTGAGGATTTTTCTTGCCTTTTGACATTCAAGATTCTTTTAAGGAGCTCCTGGACTCACAGATCTGGAATCTTTTGTTTCTGCTGTCATTTAAATCAGCCTCCTTAATTCTACATTCCATTTTGTTATTTGTTGTTTGTAAAAGAATCATGTAAAAGTAGGATTGAAATACAGAGCATGGCTAAGTCCTAAAGCTGTGACCTGATCAAAGTAAAGACCCAGGCTCCTAGAAGGGACTTCTTGCTTCACTTCCTCCCTTCTGCCACCACCCAGGGCATATTTTCAGCAATCTTAATGCTTACGTTATAGACCGTGCTTTTCATTTTGTAGTGCTGATTGTGCGCTCCTGCTGATACATTCAGTTGAAAAAAAAGGCCGACAAGTACCCTGTTGGAAAATAATAGAATGGAAGAAATTGCAATTAAATCTTGCTAGAGATCAGACATCTAATATCTGTCACGGGTTTGCGTTTTAATACGTATCAGTATCACCCCCCAAAAATCATCCCAAAGCATAGCAGCAGCTATACCAACGAAGTTAAAACCAGCAGGTTTTGATTCTTCCTAGGATACAACAAAAAAAGATAGGAGGTGTCAAATTCAGTACCGGCACAGAGAAACCCAGGTGACTAAGACAATCTCATCTATCCAAGCATATAAGTAGAGGACTTGGCCTGTAAGTGACACGCAGTCAGAACAGTATTCCATACCTCCCTGCCTTTAGTTTTTTGTTATTTTTGAAACAGGAACTTTGTCTTTTTACAGCCTAAAAATATTCTAGCTGCAGCAGTCCTGTTCATGGATCCCACGGTAACATACAGGTACATGGGAAAGCTGAGGTGAAAGTGAGATAAAACTCAACGGGAGGCTGCAAACATGGAAAAGACTTTGAGGATAAAGCTGCAAGCCTGGCACAGGTGTGCCTGCCACAGTGGTCATTGTTTATTATCAACTGCACTTTTTTAAACTTCATTCCTTTTTCTCTGCAGTTTGAAGCCGGTGCCAGTCAGGTAACATTGCACTTCATGTGTCTTTCCCGTTCCCTTTTTCTAAGGGTTTGCACTGAGGTATTGATCCTATGGTTTTCTTAGGAGAGGAATTGCGCTTGCCTCTCTGGTTGGCCCTATTTACGCAATAGGAGGTTTGGATGACAACACTTGCTTCAGTGATGTGGAAAGATACGACATTGATTCCGATTGCTGGAGTGCAGTTGCCCCAATGAACACTCCCAGGGGAGGAGTTGGCTCCGTAGCCCCTGTGGTAAGTGACTTTTTCCTCTCAAGGTGGGGCCAACCAAGGAGCTGACCTGCTTTTCAAATCTGCTTTTACAAGGCAGAACACAAACCAAAATGCAGCTGGTGGGTCTGAGCACCTCCAGTCATCAAAATCCTATGGAACTGTGCACAAGGTGAGGATATTTAGGATGATACTCATATCAAATTGAACTACATGCCCTGTTTCAGCAGTATTTGAGGTGCTGGGAGCAAGTAGCCAGACCATTCTAACATCAGGCTAATGCCCCATGTCTCACTCCGGAAGACTGGTTTGTCATGGTTACTATGTTTAAAGGTAGTGAGCACATCTTCACTTAAATCCCCCTGTCACTATGTATGCTCTGCAAAATATCTACAATGCTACATAACTTTTTCACTTCTTTCTTTGCAAGAGAGCATCATTAGATAATTAAGTTTGTTGCTGGAATTCTTACATAGAAGTAAACAATTGGGGCCTTATGGATATACCACATTTGCCTATAATTGTAACAAGGCTTATGAGAAGCTGAGTAAATAGATATACATTACACATAATCTTTCTTTATACAACTGTTTTCCAGAACCATGTTCATCCTGTGGGTGGCAATGAGGGTGTAGCATCTCTTTCCAGTGTGGAGAAATACGATCCCCATTTGGATAAGTGGATAGAAGTGAAAGAAATGGGTCAGCAAAGAGCTGGCAATGGGGTCCATGAGTGAGCTCCATGGCTGCCTGTACGTTGTCGGTGAGTAGAGATGTGGTATTTTGTAGTGCCCTTTCTGCCAAGTACTGGCATTTGTAAAAGGCTGTTGTTGATAGAGGAACTGATAGGTAGACCTGATTTGTACTTTGTGTTCTTGGGCAGGAAAAGAAAGCGAGCACAACCAGGGCATGCTTACATGACAGGATGTCAGTGAGGAAATAAAAAGCAGTTCCTGACCCACTTTTCAGGATGCCTATATTGTTCAGGACAGTATGTCCATACAGAAAATCCTCTGGAGATTCGCTAATCTTGAGTTTCCTTTAGGAAAATTATTAAGTTCTCATACTTTCAAACCACTCTGTTTCTATTTTGAGCTTAAACAGTAGCTTTTCACAAAATGATTACACTTCCTCCACAGCCTGTTGTCCTAGGCCTGTCTTGATCTGCTTTACATTGCATTTACCTGCTTTCCTAAGGGACGAAGATGCCAGGTAGATACGCCATAGTGATAGCTGCAGTGTTCTGCCTAGTGTATCATCATAAGTGATTTAAAAAAGCTTTGAGTAAAATGCTCCTCTGCCAGCTGCCCCAGCAAGGGGAACGCAGCGCTGAAGTCCAAGCTGAGGATTTTTTCCCTAGTGTTCAGCAATGCTGTCATTTGAAACCACCACAAGAGGGTGTTCTGCTTAAGCCAAAATAAATCAGGCCCATCCTTTTACTTGCCTTAGGTTTTTTCTCTTCCAAATTAGAAGTTGTTTCATTGTAAGGATGTGCTAAATGCATTTAAGGAGGAAAATAATAGAAACACCTCTCCTTGCAGCTTGAGTAGAACACTGTCACACTGGGTGATGCTTACACCATGACAGGAGGGAGGGCCATTAGATTAATTTTTAGAAGCTTGTGAAATTCGTGTAGAGAGCTGGAGCTGGACACTAGCCCACTGAATGCCGAAAATAGCCTGATAATGCCAGTCCTGGATGTCACTGGCACTAGAAGTGGCTTAAAACTGACAATGTGATGATTCTTTGCAGGTGGCTTTGATGACAACTCTCCGCTGAGCTCGGTGGAGCGGTTCGACCCGCGCAGTAACAAATGGGAGTCTGTAGCAGGGCTTACAACTCCGAGGGGTGGTGTTGGCATAGCAACACTGATGGGTAAAATCTTTGCAGTTGGAGGTCATAATGGCAACATGTACCTGAATACAGTGGAGGCATTTGATCCTATAGTGAATAGGTAACTTAAAATGCTTTATTTGGCTTAAGACAATGAAATCAGCCTATATGAAAACATAACATAATAGAAATAGCGTGCAGCAGGAGTCTAGCTGCTGTTTCCTGGTAGTAATTGAGTAATATCCACGACTAGCTACATTTATGCCACTAGGCTCTTCTTGTAAATACTTAAGCACCTCCTCCTTCTTCGTACTTCTCCATCCCTTGTCCTCTTCCTTCATTCAGTAAGAATCTCCATCCTTCTGGTTGTTTCAGTCTGGTTTCACGCTAAATGTACTAATGAAATAATAAGTAACTAGCAGGGTGTATTATTGTGCAGACTAAACAGCTGGGTTGTATAATAGAATTTCAGATGAGTTGGGAAGGTCCCTTCCAACCCACCCTATTCTGTGACTCTGACAAAGAGAAGAAATGCTCAGAAAGGACAGAAGCTTACTTTTCTTGTTTCCTCTGCCATCTTCTTCAGGTGGGAACTCGTCGGCTCCGTGTCACACTGCAGGGCTGGGGCCGGTGTGGCTGTGTGCTCTTGTTTCTGCAGCCAGATCCGGGACGTGGGCCAGGGATCCAGCAATGTTGTTGACTGCATGTGAGCTCTGCTGCCTCCTCCGAATTCCAGAGGAACGCGAGCAAGGAGGCACTGCAGAGCTTTTAAACACCGTGTTTTTTATGGCAGCTCAAGAAATAAACCCAGTACATTTTTGTTGCGAAAATGTTACCTTCTGCAACTGTAAAGCTTTTGGTGGCTGTCTACCAACAGTGATACAGAAAAGCCTGTGAAAACGCAGAACACAAGTGTGACTCGCAGGAGAGAACCTGCCAAGAGCTACAATCATCCCGATTTTGAGAGGCTCTAATTTTAGAATCATTTGAGGCAGCTGCTGCAGGGACCCTGTGAACTGTAAGCCAGGCATGGGGTGAGTGAGGAGAGAGGGCAGCAGGTGGTACTGCTGAGCCTTCCCCAACAGCCCTGCCACATGTTTTCTGCAGGACTCAAGTAACATTTAATAGAACCCATTTTTAGGAATATAGTCTTAAACATTTCCTGATTACAAGATCTTTGTAATACAAAGCATCTCAAGTTTTGGAAGGTAATGACATCCCTGTTGCACGCTAAGGTAACTGCCCACTTTCTAAGGGGCCACTGACAGCAGTGGAAATCACGTCTATTCCATCTGAAACCTGTCGTTCCAAGTACTTTCTCAAGCTAATACATTTGTTAGAAAGCTGAAAAGATCCTTGACCTGAGTTTAGCCCCAGGAATACTGGAATTCTCAAGCCTTCAATAAAATTTGTAGTAACTCCTGCCCCTCCACACCCAAGGCAAGTTTCTGTTTAGACATCATTCCTGAAGAAACTGTAATTGGTCCTTATAGTGTGTGGAACTGTAGGCTTCAGTGGTGTCTGAACCACCATTTTTATACAATTGGAAACACATAATAAAAGTTGCAGTATTCTGTAAAGACCTTTAAGTACAACTCCAGGAGGCGAGATGTCCAGTGTCAGTATCCAGTAGTCATAACTCCAGAGGTACTGGCTCTTTGAAGAGAGTTAAGCCAGGAAGCTTAGCCTCAAAACAGGCAGATGACTTAAAGCTTACATAAACCAAAGACAATCATCGACAAAAAGAATTGGAAATAAACCAGTACTTACATAAAAAGTTTAAGTAGAAACTCGGCAGCGCTGTGTACAAAGGTGTCTTGCATGAAGCCAGAAACCCTGCATTCGGAGTGAAGTACAGCTGGAAAGACAGCAGACTCCTGTTCCTGCATCACCTTGCACAGAACAACTGACAATCCCTTGTGACCAAACTTTCACCTTGCCAGCTTGTTCCAAGGGACCAGGAAGACTCCTCTGTATTCAGTACCAGAACAGAGGCAGGACAGCAAGAGCATAAGGCACAGGCATGTTTTGCTGCTGAGTTACTGTCATTCATCTTTTCTGTTTCATGTGGCTTGCACTTCGGTAGCACCCAGGGACAAAGCAAATGGTACTGTCAGTAATGAACCATTGCAATAAATTGTTTGTACTACAGAGCACCTTGTTTATAGTGTGACCGAAGCGTGCTTTGGCAGGGAAACATTACACCATTGCGTATTTTTACCTAGTGGAAGGTGTCCCTGCCCGTGGCAGGGGTTTGGAACTGGACGATCCGTAAGGCCCCTTCCAGCCCAAACTATTCTATGATTCTGTAATTCCCAATAGGAAGCCTTTGTTAGCAGGGAAAATCCTGTGTTACAGCCATGAACTGTACTACCTTGCCACTGCCCTGCCCCTGTGTAAGGACATGGTTGCCCCTGTGGCTCTTGATCTAAGAGGGGTGGTAAGAAAAGGCCCAGGCACACTCTATGGAACTGAACAGGTTCTGCTGTGGATGTTCTGGCTAACGAGAAACCTTCAGAAATAAGAAGTCCAGCTTTTCACAAAGTAACCCCGCTGTGAAAGCCAGCGCTGCACGCCCGCTGATCCGTTCCTCCTGGTGGGGAAGTGCCAGCGCCCATGGGTGCAGCCTGTAACTCGCACACATCTGGGTCGCACTGGTGCCTGCACGGTGATTGCTGTCAGAGGGAGAGTTTTCACGGCTGTGTGTTCAGCCGTGAAATGAGGCCAGAGCAATCGCACTGGGATTCTGTACTGGTGGGAGGAGCTCTGCTGTTGGCCTCGTAGCTGGAAGGCAAATGGTGCTGAAAGTGATCACGATCGAAAGACAGACATTTCAGTTTGCATCCCCTCCACCCCCGACATCAGCCGTGCTCAGGCTTCCAGAGGCATGTCACTAAGGGCTGGCAGGAAAACCGCACACAGGTTTACAAGGAACAGCCCTGTTGCCAGCAGAGTGGTGTCCACATTACTAATCTTAGATGGCCCCAGAACTACGAATAGTTTGTGCAGAACTGTTTTTAGAAACACTATTGCTGGAAATGTGATAATGAGGTCAAAGTATCAAAAAAACCCAACTATAGGATTACTGTGGCGACCAACTGCAATCACTTAGCTGTGATTTAACACCAGCAAACTCGTTTTAATTCCTCCAGTACTGGCAATAGGGTGATGACAAAGAGGTAACACGCACCTCCCAGGCTGGGGGAACATTGCAGCACTGCTTCCCCACAGTGAGGCAGCCCCCCAGGGGCAGCAGATTCAAACTCCCACCACATCTTCTAATGGAAACTTAGGATTTGTGATAGCAAAGTCTTTACACATTCAAGGTCATGAAATCCTTGCATCTAAACGTGATGGAAATCCTAATGTGGAATAGAGTCATAAAATGGTTTGGGTTGGACGGGACCTTCAAAGTTCGTCTACTGCAACCCCTTGCAATGAGCAGGGACATTCAACTAGATCAGCAGAAATTGTTATTGCTTCTGTTAATGATGTTCTTTCTGCATCTGAAAGCCTTGACCTCACCCATAAAGATCATACACCCAAAGACATCCATCAGTACATCCATTAAACAGAGACAAAAATCCTTTTGGAAGAATCAAGTGTGGTCACGGTTGATCACATCAAAGCTTCCAGCCTGCCTATTTCAAGCATGTGATGGGCTTCCCAGTGGGAGCAAGACCAGGCTCTGGACCACTCCTGACTAGCGCCCTTGGCCATGTATCTCCACCTGCAGAGTCCCTCACCTGCCCCAGCTTCTGGGATGAGGCCCTTCCATTTCCTGCTGCCGCACAGCAGCCCTCATGCACACACTGCTCCTCACCTCAGGACTCCAACTGTGGCTCCCCAGTTCCCCCCAAACCACACTGCTGCCAGGGGCAGTGCCTCATCTGCTGTGGCACCCAGCCAAAAGCAAGGCAAGTGCAGCTCCATTAGGATTAGACATCCTGCTGCAGCGTTCAGATGTGGACAAAAGAGTCCAGGAGGAGATGCACGTGCCACCTGCATAGTTTCAAATGGACACCAAACACAGGCATGCACTGTTAGTTCCGTCAGAGAGAGTGCAGGCTCCTCCGGTTGGAACCCCAGCGGGGGAAAAATGGTCTCTCTGAGATGTCGCCTGCAGAGGGGGATCCAGCCCCGCATGTAACCAAGCCTTCGCTCGGGGCTGTGTGCACCCTGGCCATGCATCCTAACAGGCACTGCCAACAGTCTGCTGCAGGGAAGCAGGGGGTAACGTTGATCCCAGCCAGGCAGTGATTTGTCTCATCCGAACAGCTGTGCTGCAAGCACGGCTCTATTAGGAGTGAGATGCCTTTGGGGAAGAGCAGCATTAAAAAGTATTCAAAGCTGTGAAAGCACAGCCAAATTCTCACAATCCCCTTTGAAGGTTAGCAGCAAGGCATGCTTGTGGCTGGGGACTCCAGATGGCTCCCACCATTAAATGGGGCTTTCTGTCTTAAATTAGGCTGAGACTGCTTTCAGAACTATTCTCAGCACTGCTGCAGTGCAGAGCTTTGCAAACCCAAGTACTTAATTCCAGATGCTCCACTTCAGTTTTCTGCTGGCTGCTGCTACCACATCTGTATTTGTTTTCTGAACCTTTGCGTGTTCTCGACTGGAGCTGGCAGCAAATAAAGCGCTTCCAGCCCAGATGACACTTAGATTTGCAATTCTTTTCTGGCTCGGCAGCAAGGTTGGCGGCATTGCTGCCGCTTCGTGGCATTCCAACACAATTCCTTGGATTCCAGACTGTTGCATTTCAAAGCTGTTCCAGCACAAGAAAAGCCAACGGGAAGCTATGTGATTCCTGCCGCCTGACTTGCCCGGTGTGCAGGGGCTGTCGTGTTCCATTGCACCAGGCAAAAAGCCCATGCCAATCCATAGCTGCCCTCAGTTTGCCACCAGAACGGTGACTCAGGCTTCCAGGGAGTGTACACAACCTATGGCAGGTGGGGCAGCAGTGTCCTCCCAGAGATCAGACACACGTGCCCGGGGCTGTGCTGAAGAGAACGCACGTGTGCCTGCGGCTGCCTGCCTGGCTTCTGAATCACAGATTGGGTTGGGGTGGGTTGGGAGGGACCCTCAAACCCGTCCAGTCCAACCCCCCTGCAATGAGCAGGGACATCAACTAGATCAGGCTGCCCAGACCCACATCCACCCTGGCCTTTGGTGTCTCCAAGGATGGGGCATCTACCACAGCATCCCATGGGCACATTTCTCCCAGTCCCTGTCTTTGCCGTCTGCGACTTGGGCACTTGGCTGGAGCTCCTGCTGGTGAAGATCGAAGCTAAAAGATGTCATTGAGTACCTCAGTGTCCCTTCTCCATGCCCCAGGCACCTTGCTCTTTCTTTCATTGCCTTCTGGAAGGGAGCCACGTTTTCCCTTGCCTTCCCTTTATCATTGACACACCTGGAGGAGTTTTCCTTGTTGCCCCTAATGTCCTTGGCCAGATTTGGGTCTGTCAGGGCTTTACCTTTCCTAACCTGATCCCTGGCTGCTCTGGCCTTCTCTCAGGATTCCTCCCAGGCTGCCTGTCCTGGATGACAGTGGACAACATCGCCATATCGCTACAATACGGAACGCTGGACCCAAAGAAACATTAACCTCAGCAATAGGGAGTAGGAGAGGAGAAAAACCCAGTGGGAATTCCAGGAATCCCATTGCTTGACTAAGCACATCACTTGTGTTTAACAAGGGTTGTAACATGCCCAAGTCCTCATTTCAGGAGCATAAAGTTGACAGAGAATGGTGGCCCAAGAACACTGCTGGTTTCAGGTAGTGATGGGTTACTAAAAGTGCCATTAGTACCAAGAAAGCTCAGGCTGCCAACAGGCTATTTTAGTGTTTGGAGAGCAGCACAGGGCTGAGAAACTGCAGTCGACTTTAATGCAGCTCCTTTGCCAAATGTCACATTTGGCTTTGAAAAGGATAAGCCAAGCCAAAGCCACAAAGCCAGACAGTTTGTGGTGTGTAACAAATCTCAAAAGAGATTAAACACAATTGCAAAATTAGAGTTAGACAAGAAAGGCTCAATGAATAAACAGACAAACAAAATCTGATTGCAAAACAACCCCAAAGTATTTCTGGCTGTTTCAGCTGGGGATGGGGCCATTGCCTTGGGCAGAGTGCTGAGTAGGGCCACGGATGCTTGCTGCAGCCCCACGGCCTCCTGCTCCTCCTTTGCCCTCCCTGGCTTTTAGATGACCTCCCGGCTGGCACGTCACACCTCCTCCTCCTGCTGCATCCCTCCTTCCACTCCCCATCTTCATCCCACCTCCAAAATGAACCCTCCTTGCTTTAGCCCCAAGCAAGGATTGCAGGAAACAAACCTTCTGGGGTGCGAGGGGTTGGGAAATGATGGAACAGAGGACCTGAGTGACACAGGTACAGCTGCACCCTGGCCAGCAGAGAGGGCAGCCTGTGTTCAGCTAACCCTTGCTCCCCACCAGAACCAGAACAAAAGCCACACATGTATGGCCACAACCACCAGCTACCTTCCCATGCTCCTCTTCTTACCTTCCCTGCATCTTGCAACCGGCCTGCGGGTGCCCTGCTGTCACACCACTTGAAACACGGATTGATGGCAGGGAACTGAGAACCAGTCCCACCTTGCCTGAGCAAATGCACCACCAAGCTCCTCCTAAGTCTGTAACTAAAATTCCCATGAGATGCTCACATGGGGACGTTTCACGTCTGGGTTTTTTTTACTAAGGAGATATTTCTTTCCTTTACTCTTTCTTCAATATCAGTTTTGCCATTGGGGCTTTATGTGTGCAGCAACAAAGTGCACTGACCCCCCCAAAAAAGTGTACATTTTCTATACAACATCTGCAACAGCAGCGTATCTGGTGGGTATTACAACAGCCTTCAGTATCCTCTACAGTTTACAGACTACATTAGAAAACCACATCCATTCTTAGCAAACATCTTGGGCGCAGTGTCTGATGCAGAAAGGACCTGAATAATGCATAAATTGTATCACAATAGTGCATAGAGACATGTAGAAATCACTGTTCCAAGGAACAATTACAGTGCCCAACATAAACCAAGATAATGGGAAAATCCCCAAGCAAGAACTGTTAAGGCCATTGCAAGGAGCTCACCTCACACAACCAATGAGAAGCAGAGCTACCATGGGGCATGGAACCCTGTGGGATTGCCTGGGGGAATGGGATTTCCCTATCAGCGAGTGCTCAGAGCCAGGCTCTGGTGGCTGTCAGCGGCTGACTCCAGCACAGTCTTCCCAGAATCCATTTCAGGAGGATAAGGGGCTGATGCCTTGAATCATGACCCTCCTGCTGCCCTGAGCACCTAGATCTGCACACGTTCTTGTTCCTAAAGGAAAGGGCAAGGGGTGACAAACTGGGGAGCAATCGAAACAGAGACTTCTCGTACATACATTCATACTTACACCTCATTCAGAAGGGAAACACTAAGACCATTCAGAGAGAAAAGGCCAACTGCAACTTCTCTACAAGAAGCACGAAGACACTTGCAACAACTCATAACAAATGGGCTACTTCATTTATTGCTTATTTTGTTAAGAAGTTTAAGATGTACAGATTTATAATGGGAACCAAGAGGGAAGGGAGAGGACAAAACGAAAACAAGGACATGGCAGTCAGACTTTGACCTTCATTTACAGAAGAGATCTCTGTGGGGTTTTCAACTATTAAATAAATGGCATCTTAAAAATAGAACATTTGACAATTTCAACACATGTATTATTTCCTCTAAATAAATATGGCATGGAAATGATTTCGCTTTGCTACCATAGCTGCCTCCTTTCCTTACGGGACTTCACCATCACCTGTTTCCCTTGGAGTCAGGATTTTGTTCCTCAATGGCAAATGTGATTTTCTCCACTATTACGTGTTTTGGTTTTAGTCATTCATTCATTCATTCACACTTGCTAAGTCTTGACCAGGCCCAAGTGAAAATGATGAGCATCTTGCCTGACCCTTCACAGGCCTCTGACCTGGCTCCAGGTTGAAACACGATGGCTTTTAAAAAGAAGGTACCTGCCAGAGTAGGCGAGAGGACTCCAGGCTGCTCGGTGGCAGAGGCCATTCCTACAGAAACCGTTTTTGGAAACGCAGACCTTTTGCTCTCCACTTTTGTGGCCATCCAAACTACTAGCAGTCATTTACAAAATGCTGCTGCACACACGCAGACCTGTTCCTCCACCCTGAAATCATGTGGAAAAGGGAGCTAATCCTTTCCTGGAAGTACAGTTATTTTAGGGCACCATTCTCTTCACCACTCCCACAGGTCTGTCAGAGACAGGGCAAGGGATGCGAGAGGGGACCAGAGGGCTAAGGCACACTGTGAGATATGAGGAGAGCAGGATGCTGCTGTCACACAACAGGAAATCTTTGGGTAGAGAATGGTGTCCCCCTGCTGAACACACAGGTGCTGCAGAGGCTGCCCTCACAGTTCTTGTCACCTGCAAAATCACATTTGCAAAATGCAGCCCCCAACAAGGAAA
Organism: Ara ararauna; assembly: GCA_028858755.1. Classification (NCBI taxonomy): domain Eukaryota; kingdom Metazoa; phylum Chordata; class Aves; order Psittaciformes; family Psittacidae; genus Ara; species Ara ararauna. Next base: position 62,832,202 of record CM054376.1, on the reverse strand, counting down.
AAATGCTTGCCAACAGCTAATTATTCCCTCTGGTGTTCCCTTGACAAATTCCTAGGTTGCTGGGCCCATCCTATAGTTTGACTGAGAAAGAGCACATGAGTTACCTCCCACAGGAAGGATGTCCTACTTTGGTACCAAATCCTGCTTTTACATAGTCACTGACACCAACAACGGTTACAGGCAAATACCCAAACACAAAATTGGTCTTATGTTCCACATTGAACCACTTAGTCCTCCTTAGAGAGAATTGATTCCTCCCCATGTAAGCTCTCAGACCCACAACAGCGTCCAAACAATCACAGTGACCCAGTACAAGCCAAGTTCCCCCAGCCGTCAAAATGGCAAAAAGCAACAGGACAAGAAGTCCTCAGTGTCAGTGATGTCCCTTCACCACAGCAGGGGCAGAGCTGTTTCCAACCACGCTTGGTCATTTTGCCACCCCAATTGTGTTTGGCTTACAAGGTTCAAACCAAACAAGACCCAAAGTAACACAGTTCAAGTGCTAAGAGCATGTGTGCGTGGCAAGGAGGAACAAAGCAGCGAGGACTTGAGTAAACATGCAGCACGGAAGGCAGTGGCTTTCCCCCAGTTCTCAGGACAGCGGGTGGCAGACAAATGCAAAAGGCTGAGGTTGGAACCAGCAAGGCAGTAATTTTTGTGGCTGTTCTTACAACATAACGCTGCCGGGCACTGATGAGGTTGTTACTTGCCAATGCAGAGGTAAAGACACCAAAGACTGCACCTGTGCTTGCAATAACACTTCTCTCAGATGTCTTCTGGGCAGCAGCTGGTGCAAACTCTGGGATGTTGCATAATAACCTCGGGAGGTTCATGTATAGTTATTGTTCTGCTGGTTGTTCATCAGAGAAATGTTCGTAGACCATCAGCACATTGAGCCATTCAGACAATTCATTGCACTTCGTCGTTTTAAAGGAAGGTGCCATCAAAGCTCTGGCATTCCTCCTAAAAACAGTTTCAAGTCTTTCCAGAGTACACAGACACATACCACGATGATTCCTTTTCTTTTGCTGGTGCTTTGTAGCAGACAGTTCATCAGTTCAGCACGTGAACAATGCAATAACTCAATAGAGAGAAACTGAGACTTTGAAAGTGAAAAAAAAAAAAAAAAAAACCCCAAGGGGAGAAAAAAAAAAAAAAAAAGAATACGAATGATCTTAAGAAAAATAAGTTCGAGGTACTTGAGAAGAAAACGTTCCTCCAGGTACCTAACAAGTCCTTCCAGGTACCTAACAAGTCCTTCCAGGTACCTAACAAGTTCTTCCAGCTACCTAACAAGTTCTTCCAGGTACCTAACAAGTCCTTCCAGGTACCTAACAAGTTCTTCCAGGTACCTAACAAGTTCTTCCAAGTACTTAACAAGTTCTTCCAAGTACCTAACAAGTTCTTCCAGGTACCTAACAAGTTCTTCCAGGTACCTAACAAGTTCTTCCAGGATACGAACAAGTTCTTCCAGGTACTTATGATCTTCCAGGCACTTATGATCTTCCAGGCACCTTGCAAGTTGTACCAGGTATCTAAGATGTTCTTCCAGATATCTAAGAAGTTGTTCCAGGTACTTAACTTCTTCCAGGTAACTAACAAGTTCTTCTAGGTAGTTACGTTCTTTCAGGCACCTAACAAGTTGTACCAGGTATCTAAGATGTTTTTCCAGGTACCTAACAAGTTGTTCCACGTACTTAAGTTCTTCCAGCTTCTTAAGTCCATCCAGCTAAATAACAAGTTCTTCCAGGTACTTAAGTGCTTCCAGGCACCTAAGAAGTTGTTCCAAGTACGTAAGAAGTTGTTGCAGGTACCAACGATGTTGTTCAGTTACCTAAGACATTGTTCCAGGTACCTAAGAAGTTGTTGCAGGTACTTAAGTTCTTTCAGGTACCTAACAAGTTCTTTCAGGTACTTATGTTCTTCCAGGCAGCTCAGATGTTGTTCCAGGTACTTGAGTGCTTACAGGTACCTCAGAAGTTCTTCCAGGTCCTTAAGTTCTTCCAGGTAACTGACAAGTTAATCCAGGTACTTCAGTTCTTCCAGGCACCCAAGAAGTTGTTCCAGGCACCTAAGAAGGTGTTCCGGGTACCTATGAAGTTGTTCGAGGTAGATAAGAAGTAGTTCCAGGTACCTAAGAATTTGTTGTTGGTACATAAGAAGTTGTGGCAGGTACCTAAAAAGTTCTTCCAGTACCTAACAAGTTCTTCCAGATACCTAAGAAGCTGTTCCACGTACCTAAGAAGTTGTTCAAGGTACCTAAGAAGTTGTTTGAGGTACCGAAGAAGCTGTTGCGGGTACCAAAAATGTTGTTCAAGGTACCTAAGAACTTGTTGCAGGTATCTAAGAAGTTCTTCCAGGTACCTATCCAGGAACTTATGTTCTTCCAGGCACCTAGCAAGTTATACCTGGTATCTAATTAGTTCTTCCAGGTACACCAGAAGATGGTTGAGGTACTTAAGAAGTTGTTTCAGGTACCAAAGAAGTTGTTCTAGGTGCCTAAGTAGTTGTTCCACGTACCTAAGACATTTTTGCAGGTACCTAAGAAGCTGTTGCAGGTACCTAAGAAGTAGTTCCAGGTACCTAGGAAGTTCTTCCAGTTACCTAAGAAGTTCTTCCAGGAAAATAACAAGTTCTTCCAGCTACATAGCAAGTACTTGCAGGTACTTATGGTCTTCCAGTCACCTAAGAATTTGTACCAGGTATTTAAGATGTTCTTCCAGGTACCTAAGAAGTTCTTCCAGGTACTTAAGAAGTTGTTTCAGGTACACAAGAACTTGTTCCATGTACCTAAGAAGTTGTTCTCGGTACCTACTATGTTGTTTCAGGTACCCAAGATGTTCCAGGTACCAAAGTAGTTGTTCCAGGTACCAAAGTAGTTGTTCCAGGTACCTAAGAAGCTGGTGCAGGTACCTAATAACTTGTTCCAAGTACCTAAGAAGTAGTTCCAGGTACCCAAGAAGCTCTTCCAGGTACCTAAGAAGTTCTTCCAGATACCTAAGAAGATCTCCCAGATACCTAAGAAGTTCTTCCAGGTACCTAATAACTTGTTCCAAGTACCTAAGAAGTTGTTCGAGGCACCTAAAAAGTTGGTCAAAGTACCGAAGAAGTTGTTGCAGGTACCTAAGAAGCTCTTCCAGGTACCTAAGAAGTTCTTCCAGGTACCTAAGAAGTTCTTCCAGATACCTAAGAAGTTCTTCCAGATACCTAAGAAGTTCTTCCAGGTCCCAAACAAGTTCTTGAAGGTACCTAACAAGTTCTTCCAGGTATGTAAGAAGTTGTTGCAGGTACCTACTATGTTGTTCCGGGTACCTAAGACACTGTTGCAGGTACCTAAGAAGATTTTCAAGGTACCTAAGAAGTTTTTCAAGGTATCTAAGAAGTTTTTCAGGGTACCTAAGAAGTTGTTCCACGTACTTAAGAAGTTGTTTGAGGTACCTAAGAAGTTGTTGCAGGTACCTAAGAAGTTGTTCCAGGTACTTAAGAAGTTGTTCGAGGTACCTAAGAAATTGTTCCATGTACCTAAGACAGTGTTGAATGTACTTAGGAAGTTGTTCAAAGTACCTAAGAAGTTGCTCGAGGTACCAAGAAGTTGTTGCAGGTACCGAAGAAGTTGTTGCAGGTACCGAAGAAGTTGTTGCAGGTACCTAAGACGTTGTTGAAGGTACCTAAGAAGTTGTTGCAGGTACCTAAGAAGTTGTTCTAGGTACTCAAGAAGTTGTTCAATGTACCTAAGAAGTTGTTGCAGGTACTGAAGTTGTTCAACGTACTAAGAAGGTGTTGCAGGTACCTAACGTGAAGTTGTTTTAGGTGCTTAAGAAGAAGAAGTAGTTCCAACTACTTAAGAAGAAGTTGTTCCAGTTACTTAAGAAGAAGAACTTGTTCCAGCTACTTAAGAAGTAGTTGTTCCAGCTACTTAAGAAGAACTTGTTCCAGCTACTTAAGAAGAAGTTGTTCCAGCTACTTAAGAAGAAGAACTTGTTCCAGCTACTTAAGAAGAAGAACTTGTTCTAGCTACTTAAGAAGAACTTGTTCCAGCCACTTAAGAAGAACTTGTTCCAGCTACTTAAGAAGAAGAAGAGCCAACTTAACAAACTTGAGCACCAGTTAAGTCATTTTGTTTTCTAGCTGCAGCCAGTGTAAACTTTGTCTGACATAGTGGACCAGTCTGATCAAGCTACTGGTCAGTCACAGCTCATCCGATGCTGCGTCGAGCTCCCCAGAAAACTCTGGAAAAAAAGAGAGAACACATTCGGTTGGTTTCACACAAGAGGCACGGAGGGACAACAGCAGCACTATCCCCCGTGTCTCCCGGCACCGCAATAAAGAATACCTGCTTGTCAACTTGAAAACTTTGTTGGCGAGTTTGTTCCTGGAGTTGTCTCCAAATCATATGATACTATGAAAACCTTATACCCAGGTTGTATGTTTCTTATTTTCAAGCAGCCCACTTTTCCCTTTTGTAAAGACCCGTATTTTACACCAATCTTGTACTTGTAGTTGCCTACAGTCAGAAACAGTTAATACCATCAACATGACGCCTTTGGCTTTCACATGGGCACCTCTTCTCACTATGCTTCACTAATGAGATGGAAACAAATGACGGCAAGCCAGCAGAGAAGTTACAGTACAGGCTTCTGGGCGAGTGACATATGGTTACAGATGGCCATGAAAGGGGCAAAATGCGTCAAAAAGCTTTCTCTGGTGGCTGGTTCATCTTCTTTCCTTTTACATATCCTCAGAGCATGTTTCTAAAGAGAATCATGCAGCACCCCTGGGCTGCAGGAAACTTCCTGTTAGTTAGAATAGACACCTACTTTGATATCCTTTGATAGGTCAGCCTCAGTGCCCTCCACCTTACGGTGCTTGCACATCAAAGGATCCTGGCTGGTGTTACCAATGGCACTCAGCTCCTCACTGCCTTTTCTGGGTCTCTTTCGGGCCACCTTGGTTGACTTTGGCGTAGGAGACACTGGCGGTAGAGGTGGAGGTAGAAAATCTTTTGTCTGGTATCCATATGAAGCTTTCCACTCTGACGCTCTGGAGATGGGAAGAGAATGCAGCAATGGGGATGAATATGGTGTACCTCTAATGTAGTGATTTTTTACAGACTTAGTTGCATCATGTACCAATTATGTTTAAATTTCTCTGGAAGGGAAGATGACATTAACAATCCAAAAGAAGCATATGAAACTTCATTGTGCGTTAGAGACCACATCTTCAGCTGCTAACAACATACAAGCAAGTTGCTTTTCAAGTAGAATTAAGCCCCAGGGGTTGTCCTTGGAATAAAAACTTGCAACCAGGATATCAGGATATTGCAAAAAAGGCATCGCTCCAACACAGCCCCTTTTCACTTAAAGTCGGAGATGGGCAATTCTCTGGGAGAAATCACCCAACAAGGCAAATAAATTGCAGAACTGCCTCTCTTTCCTCATTGCGGTAGAAGGTGTCTTCTACGGTTACAGGTACTCACCCTGACACTTGATCCTGTACATACTTTGACAGAATTAACTGAGTTGTTCCTTTAAGACTTGCCTGCGCAACTAGACAACACTTACAAGATTGAGAGGGTCCAAGTCAGAGCCTTAAAATGTTGCACTTTTTGAATGGCAGGGACTATCCCATTTAATAATATGGTAGCATATCAGGTTTCTGATCATCTGAAGTTAGGAACACAAGGCAACTGCGGCAGCTTTAAGCAACACCGAGTAACTCTAAACCTTGTTTCACAACTGCTCCTTTACATCACTTTTATTCAGCTCCTCAAAGTTTCCACAAAAATACTGAGCAGTTCATTCCAACTCATGGACTGCAAAAGCAGAAGGAGGAAATTAAGCTCGATTCAGTGAAAAGATTGAAGTGTAATGTTGCACATCTGGCTTCATTCTGCTGTGCATGGGACAGTCCTCTCCCCTGTTCCACAACCCACTTTTCCCATGGCACAGTCCCTACTCACTGCATACATGCTCCCTAGCTTCACTTCCTTGTTACAGCTCCAGAGAGGATTATTTTACACATAGCACAGCAGCACCCTCTGACCTGATCCAGTGCCCTCTCTCCCCCAGAATACATCTTCTCCTTTCACTCCAAAAGCCAGAACACGGGCTTTGCTTTCACTGAGAAAAAGGGAGGAATGGACCCCAGCGTCAAAGCCCCTCCATTATTACACCAGCTGAAATATCACCCAACAACTAAACGTTAGCTCAGCATTTCAGTGCTTTAAGAGTATGTCTCTATTTTCTCCGCAGAAAAGCAGTTTACTCATCTTTTCAGGCCACAAACCTCAACATCATATACCAATCCAAGTCAATGCCTCAAATTCAAGCCACAAGCAAGAACCGAATGCAGTAGCCCACGACTGATGCACAAGCCTCCCATTCGAAGACATGCTCCTGCAAGCATTTGCTCTAGCAAAGATCTAGCCAAAATGCTGCCAGTACAAATTATGCATATTGTAGAGGGGAAACTGCAGCACATCCATTAGAAGCACTGCAAATGCTATGCTGGAATAAAGGAGAAATTCCTGGCCATAAAGGCCACCTGAAATCCCAGACAGAGTCATGATTCAAAACACACACTTGTGCGTCCGTTAAGTCACAGGCACAAAAAGACAAAAACAACAAAATGATTTTAGTGGAGAAGGGAAATGCTCTCTCCCTGCCTAAAAAGCATTTTGAGGCTACTTCCGTTTCTCATGAAAGCAGAAATAAGGAACTCTCTGAGAGTTCAAATATCACAGAATAGAATCATAACTTGGTTTGGAAGGGACCTTTAATAGTTGTCTAGTCCAACTCCTCTGCAATGAGCAGGGACATCTTCAACTAGATAGCAAGTTCTCTTGCCATCCCTTCAAACACCTCAACTATCACGCAGAACAAGCGCACGCTACTCCCTGTACAACAGCTGCCACCCCCCAGATCATCTAGAGCAATCACCTGCTGACAGATTGCCTCCACTGAGGTCTGGAGAAGGGGGATGACTCCTGCATCCCAGCAGGTAGGCAGTCTACCACACTGTATGCAGCTCCACCAACAAATTCCTTTTGCACAGATTTGTTTCCTGCATCTGGCCCAAAAGACAGCAGGGCAAATGGTTGCCTACCAGCTTAAAGGACAAGAATTATGGGCACAACTGGCCATTAGATTTCTGCAGTGTAAACAGATTTCCGGAGCTACGTGTAATATATGGATCAGAGCATGCGGCAATGTAAGCTGCAGGATGGACAAGTGTTTAAAATCATGTCTGTCTCAATGGTTAGAAATCTGGACAAATGCCACCACATTCAACACTTGTGCAGCAGTGCACACCAAGAACGGGAGGGTGACCAGCCACTGAAACATCAGCTTATTCCTGAATGATCAGAACCATAATCCTCAGCATTAAGAAGGGATGGGAAACAGGCGACACCCAAGTATCACTTCCCATCTGCAACAAATAAAAAGCTGAATAAATTACATTCCCACAGCCACATGGTCGGTTCCAGGATTTAAAGACAAATCTTCAGCAGATGCTCCTCGCTTCAGTTTATCTAGCACCCTACCACAGCAGCACAGGGTGGAAGAAGTCTGATCCTTGTACATTAAGAGACTGGCACGCTATTGGCCTGCACTGAGCCCCCAAGGGGCAGAAAGCATCATCTGAGCACCAGAACCTCTGCACGCTCATGCTCTCTGCTCTCAGGGGCTGCAAATATTTCTTCTGTCACAGGCCTTCTCTTTTTGCTGCTCAAGTGTTCTACCATACGTACGTAAGTAAACGCCAAGGGCAAGCCTCCCTCCTATTTCTTCTCTACACAATGAACTTGATGCTCCTGCACATCTCAGCAATAACCCGAACATCAAGCAGTTCAGACACTCCAAGCAGTTTACAGGTGGGGAGCCACAAACTCTCTTTTACTATTGCTAGAGAGCAGGCTGCCTGCAAATGTTTCCAGAAGCATCATTTAGTCCTCCGCCTGCAGGTGGTAACTACTGCTTGCTATTTCAGTGTATTACTGAAGTTCTCAAAAGGCTGGAAGGGAAGGATTTGTGGGCAGGGACCCAATGATCTCCCAGCTGTTATCCTCCTGGGGGAATCACACAGGCATTCCAAAAGGAGCTGGAATGTCACACCGAAGCAGTTGCCATGCATGGAGATGCTCTCGTTGAAACAGGACCACATTTACTGCCAAAGCTGACCACGGACTCACAACAAACAATTCCACCAATCAGATGTGACAAATCCACTCTTGTCCAGGGAGCAGGATGGCACAAAGAAACCCCAAAGGTCTCTTGTGCCTACCGGTACAGAGCCAACCCTTCCCACACAGACGATGCCTGTTGAAAAGGTACCAACCCCACAGTCCCTGAGTACCTTACACTGATGCACAAGAGATTCTCTGTGCACACAGACTTTGATTACACCCGAAGACCTACCGTGCTCTCTTGGCATTTGGCCTGTGCCATTGCCCTGTGGCTGTCCTCCTCCATCCCCCAGTCTCCTCTGCCTCGTTTCCTCACACACCTTTTCAGTGGCATTCACCTCTTGCCTCTTCTTTTACAGTAAACACTGAAGAGAAGTGCCATGAGACACCACCTTGGAAAACGAGGCCCCTGAACTTCCTACAGAAGGCAAATGGCGCACAGCCTGCAGCAACCCTGCACACTCCAACTTCACAGGTGGGCTAGAGCCAACATTCGCTGCCAGCCCACTGAGACACAGACAGGAAAAAGCAAGAATAGCAACAACACAGCCACTTCTGGGCAGTGTGGCCAAATGTCTACTGGCATCTCTATGAATTCTTTTCTTTTCCAACTCGTTAAGGGAAGCAGCTCTTCAAAATGGTAATGAATGTACTTCCAGAGATACTCAAACGTTCTGAAAGCGATTTTGGCTTGTTTTAAGAATTGTGGACTAAAGATACATTTCCCTTAGAAGTAGGAGGATAATGCAAAGAATGTTACCTAGATCTTCCTTTAAATCTGACTTAACTGTTCGTAATAAAAAAGTCTGCCTTTTCACCTGAGCTGCTGGTAAATAAAATGCATCGGCATCAAAGAACATTGCAACTGCTTCAGTTCAATTTTGGATCAAGGAAGAACACTCAAACTTCGAAGAAGTCCTATTTCTGCAAGGACAGACCAAGCCAGTTTCCCCAAAACAAGGTTTCAACAAATTGTTAAATAGCCTCCTTAAAGACAATAAATCTGCTTCAACAATTATAGTGTCTTAATTAGCTCATGACTTAATAGACGCCTAGTTTTCATTTGCAGGACCTGCTCTTTTGCAGCTTAGATATACACCATCAATCTCCCTCTAACGCTATTTAAAAAGCTCTCTTAGTGAGAGAAGGAGCACTAAAATCAGCATCGCTTGCAAAACAACCCCAGTAAAAGCAAAGGCTGGTCCTTCTCTGCCAGCTGGGTTAAAGATGCATCACCACAAATGAGCATGGCATTTCCCCTTTTAAAAGAAGGGCTCTTCCATTCCAGCACAGCCAGGTGCTAACTTGGGGCTGCATTCAAGAATGAAAGCCATCTGGGAAACCCTTGCATGCTCTCTAAAGCTGAACGCTTAATTTGGGCACACAAATGTGCTGGGATTTCAACTTCTAATTAACCAGCACAAGCACCGCTTGTTTGCAGGCAGCTACACTTCGTAACACAAGCTACTCCAGGCAGCTGAAGTTTCAGTCATGTGTGCTTTAAACAGCAAAGAAAGCAAGCCCTGTTGTGCGAGTGAAAACAAAACACAAAAGAAGGGATGCATCGGTTCAAGGGAAAGGTGTAGAGGAAGACCCTGGGGAAATCTTTCTTGACTCCATTTTGGACATTAGCCTAAGCCACCCTGTTCCTCCCGCTTCAACTGTCTTTGCTGACTGTGGGTACACTGGCTCTGAAGGGCCCCCAAGGACACTGAGCAGAGAGGGGATGTTGGCTAAGGACAGAGGTATGTCCCATGCCAAAGTTACAATTCTGGACCTCTGGGCTAAGAAAGCAGCATTTTCAGATTCTTGTCTACAGTAAAAGCCTCTTCTCTCTCTGTTGCCTGGAAAACTGACTAAAGCTCAAAAGGGGTTTTTACAGGCAGCTGGGAAGAGCTGAAAAAGATTCTCTGCGGAGGAAGGCAGAGCCTGGAGCTGCTGAAATGAGTATGTTTACTAGCGCAAAGAGAATTCCCAGAATCATTCAGGAGGAGCAAGCTGGGGTGGAAGAAGGAGCAGCAAAAGAAAGAATGGATTAAAGGAGCAGCTAAGTACTCAGTAAGACACTATCCCACACTACCAGCCAGGGGAGGCTCCTCTGCACGATGTTGGAACAGCATGAAAAGGGTTGATTTTTACAGACCTTACAGAGCTTGAGTGCAAGACTCTACAGTCTTAACCAAGATGGAGAGGGGCTCTTCCTCATTTGGGACTGGCTCAGTTTTGCTTGGGGTTTTAATTAAATTGTTCATGACAAGGAAACCAAGCTTTGTAGCCTGTAGCTTGCAGCCTTCCATGGAACAACATGGTATGGAGTAATATCAGATCTTTACATATCACATCAACTGATAGGCATTGAATGGTTCAGCAGTCACGTTGCACACAGGCCCCTTAGTCTTCCAGACATGGAAAGATTTCTATTGCTTACTCGGGGCTCAGAACCCATCAGTTCTGCCATCTGGACAGATTAATCCTGACAGGTTAATGGCAGCCCACACAACACTACTTTCAAGCCATTTCTCTAAATAACCTAATTAATAGGTAACCACTTTCACCTGCAAGGACAGTGCCAAGTTACGTATCCACCAACTTAAAATTTTCTATCGGAGCGATTAATTCCTGAGTCAGCACTCCTTCCCAGCCTTGTCAAACTTTGGGAGCCATTCTGCATAAACATCTTACACTGAGACTCAAATTTTCAGAAGCCTTCTTCTGACGGAATACATGATAGGAGAAAGAAGAACTATATAAAGAGAAGCAGAAGTATATACATTCTGTTAAAAAAGCTACAGAAAAGAGCTCCAGCTCAAACAGCAAGCAATAAGTGACAAGATGTTAAGGAGCTACAGGTTAAAAGAGCAAACAAAACCCCTTTCAATCTGGTACTTTCATAGCTGGGAGTTTGGGTTTATTTTTAACACAGTCATTATAATCATGACACAGCATAGTGGCGGACTTGGCAGTGTCTGGTTAACGGTTGGACTTGATCTGAAAGGTCTTTTCCAACCAAAAGAATTCTATGATTCTATCCCAAAACAGTAATGTTTCTGTTGGTGAAAAATTCCCTGCATTGAAATTTTCTTGGAAAAATCAGACTGATAAAACCTCACTCTTCGGAACCATCAAGTAAACCAGATTTTAACTACTTGCACGTTCTTTTAAGTAAATGCACAGTAGAGATGGTAACTGAGTCTGGTTACTTACGATATTGTTGCCTGAGAACAAAGGAGCGTATCTGAAGGTGCTGCATACTGTGCTGTAAATCAAAAAAGAATCCGTTGGGTTTATTTGCCTCACTTATAGAATCATAGAATAGTTAGGGTTGGAAAGGACCTTAAGATCATCTAGTTCCAACCCCCCTGCCAGGGGCAGGGACACCTCCCACTAAACCATGTCACCCAAGGCTTGTAGTGTATTTTACCCTATCGTCTGTCAGCATCAGATTAGAAAGTCCCTTTCTTCCAGGATGTAACTGATTGCTATTGAGGTTATTTATCACTCCAAATGGGGTTTCCTAATGAAATACCGTTTGTGCTCTGCTGAACTGCTGCCTTAATTTATAGGAAAGGAATGCATACACCTCTTCAGCATTTTCTAAATTCATCAGTGTTTAACAAAGCACAGGAAATCATGTTCCTTAATCAACGTAAACATTCAATGTCCTCAATGTATGACACACAAAACTATCTCAGTGTCCAGCTGGAGACCAGTAACGAGTGGTGTCCCTCAGAGATTGGTGTTGGGACCGGTCTTGTTCAACATCTTTGTCGGTGACATGGACAGTGGGATTGAGTGCACCCTCAGCAAGTTTGCCGATGACACCAAGCTGTGGGGTTCAGTTGATATGCTGAAGGGAAGGAATACCATCCAGAGGGACCTTGACATGCTTGTGAGGTGGGCTGATGCCAACCTGATGAAGTTTAACCATGACAAGTGCAAGGTCCTACAGCTGGGTCGGGGAAATCCCAGGCACAGCTCCAGGTTGGGCAGGGAAGAGATTCAGAGCAGCCCTGCAGAGAAGGACTTGGGGGTGTTGGTCGATGAAAAAATGAACATGAGCTGGCAGTGTGCGCTCACAGCCCAGAAAGCCAACTGTATCCTGGGCTGCATCAAAAGGAGCATGACCAGCAGGTCGAAGGAGGTGATCCTGCCCCTCTGCTCTGCTCTAGTAAGACCTCACTTGGAGTATTGTGTGCAGTTCTGGTGCCCTCAACATAAAAAGGCATGGAACTGTTGGAACAAGTCCAGAGGAGGGCCATGAGGATGATCAGGGGACTGGAGCACCTCCCATATGAAGATACGATGAGAAAGTTGGGGCTGTTCAGGCTGGAGAAAAGAAGGCTGCGTGGAGATCTCATAGCAGCCTTCCAATATCTGAAGGGGGCCTATAGGGATGCTGGGGAGGGAATCTTTGTTAGGGACTGTAGTGAGAGGACAAGGGGTAACGGGTTGAAACTTCAGCAGGGAAGTTTAGATTGGATATGAGGAAGAAATTCTTTTCTGTAAGGGTGGTGGGGCACTGGAATGTGTTGCCCAGGGAAGTTGTGAATGCTCCATCGCTGGCGGTGTTCAAGGCTGGATTGGACATAGCCTTGGGTGGCATGGTTTAGTGGGAGGTGTCCCTGCCCATGGCAGGGGTTTGGAACTTGACGATCTTCAGGTCCTTTCCAACCCTAACTATTCTATGATTCTATGATCTGTCAATATACATATAACAGGGTGCTTTCTTTTGGATTTCTACTTACTCTGATTCTGTGCTACACATCCAACACATTGTGATTCCTGGAAAGAAAGGACAAAGTGCAAATTGAGAATAAAATACATCATCTCTCAATAGCAGCGTACCAGTGATCCGATTTCCTTGTGTTTGTTACTGTAACAGATACTTTGAGCATCTTGTCAAAGAATAACTCCTAACTGTCCAATAGTCTAAGCTGGCCTGACGTAGCTTAGCATGGACAGAAATGATACGTGCTGCTGCTGCTAGCACACTAGTGGTATGTGCATTTTTGAAGAAATACTAAAAAAACGAAATTGAAAGAGCTGCCAAACACTCCTGCTGAACACAGAGAATGTTTCTGTTAACCAGAAAACACTTTGTACGGTAACAAAATGAGATGCTTAAAATACTTCTGAAAAGCAGTCCCATTTGAAGCCCACAATTATGTAAGTCATTGAAACATCATTTACTCATCCCCCCTCAAACATCTCACAAGTCTAAAAATACAAAGCTTGCTCAAAAAAGAAAAAAGAGGAAAGATAATTATGCTACCATATAGGCCACTCAAAAACAACTACTCAGAAGCAAAATCCGATCACTCAAGGAAAATGATGCACTGCAAGCAACCGTTACACAATTCAAAATCCATTGTGACTTCTAAAGATAACCTCTCCAAAAGCCTTTATCTATGAAAGGAGAACAAAATCAGATGAAAATACGTGCAAGAGCTGGAAAGCTCTCTTCTAATTTATCAAAAGCCTTGGCAAAAAGAGGGTGTTTACCTCTGTTGGGAATGGAAATTTGGAAGGCTCTGCAGTAGTAGGAGGAGGAATATCTGTCAGAAGAGGTGGCCATGATCGGGTCATTTCCTGGAAAGCGAATGAGAGAAGTGGGTTACAGTATTCGTGCTGATACAGGCAGCTGAAGTTTTACCTTTAAGAGATTTCTATTCACGTCCAAAAAAAAGCTGATCCCATCTTAAACCCAAGAGGCAATACCACAGCAAGAAGCCCTCTTTGAGCTCAGCAGGCCAGACCATCATGAGGACTTGCTCCTTTTCTCCAAGCATATTTGCATTGCCCAATCAGCAGCTACCTCAGTGAAGCTGGTAGAGAGTTAAATACTTGCTATGTTTGCAGGATTAGGCTATCACAGTTAATAAAGGGAAAAGTACATAAAACCTGTAGAGGAGTAGTTCCGGACTTTTTCAAAGTTCAGGAGCTTCCTATTATGGAAAGTTCTTGTATCCCCTCACAGCAACAACGCTCTGAAAGGCTCTTCCAAACTCAAGGAGGTCAGCCAGGGAGCTCTGACTCCCAGCCATGCCTCATGCTATTCTACCTGAAACACTGACTTTGGCTCTGACTGACCGAGATGCCTTTGATGCAGAGCTCCAAGACGTGGTTTCAACCCAAAGACAAAGACTGCCTGATGTGCTATTTCTTTAGCAGTCTTTCTGCTCTGTTGCCCGGCCCTAACTCTCACCCAGCTACCAGCCTGTTGAGCTAAGCCATGGTCCAGCTGAGAGCAGAGCACAAAGACCACAGCCACGGGATAGGGATCAACCTCCAACCTGCCTCTTCTGGTGCCACAGCTGGACACAGATGACTGTGCTAAAGCTTTGGCTTGCCCTGCAACAAACACATGAACAGCCTTGTCTTGAACGCATGCTAAAACACCTTAATGGGGGTGAATGTAGACAAAGCCTTTGGGGAAGCTGGGGCTCAGAAATTCAGAACCACTTGCTTGAAATCACTCCAGACAGACTTTTCTTGTCTCCCTAGTAAGTTTAAATCCTGAAGAGTCTAATAGCCACTCCCAGAAACAAATGAATTCATTTGGCCTGCCACCCTCCCTGCCTCTCCTGGAACAGTTACCTTATTTTCACTCTGTGCTCAGTGAAAGGGTCCCATGTACTCAGGCCCAGCTGAGTACCGGGAGCCTGTGCACTGCCCACAAAGCCGTCTCTGACACAGGTTACTGAGACAGTTTTGCGTTACAGCTGGCTTAGCTTTGCACACATGTGCTATAATGACAGCGATGGAGAAGCACAGCCCAGCAGCAGTGCCATGCACACAGTGATATTCCTCCTCCTCTCCCACCCCACTACTTTAATGTCTACACAATACAAACATGTAGAACTATTATTTAAGAGCTCCTACCTTTAAAATTTCATTAACGGCTTGGGCATCACAGTGGAACGTTTGCTAGAAGGAAATGAAAAGAAGGAAGCAGCATGAGTTTGTTTGTTTACCAACCGACATGAGATAAACAGATGCACTCATCAAACATTTGCTTACCAACAGTTCTCCAAATGCCATGGAAGTCCATTAATAATAAAAGGCTAAAAAGCCCCATCAGAAGGGCAGTTTATTCTACAAAACCTGTTGGTTTCAAGTCTTAAGTAGAAGACACATTCTAATAAAGGTGAGAAAGAATCAAAATGAAAGAGAGTTCATTAATCAGTGGTGCTTGTTCAGCTAACAGGATTCCCCTTGTTTCAAAACTTGTGTTCTTCTATGCACCCACGTGCACTCAGCAGAATAAGAAGACAATATAAAGCCCTAAGCTTGGAGAAGGCAAAGTAAAGGTGGATGTAAGTGGAAGAATAACCCACCAGACTCTTAAATGCCAGTTCCAGGAATCAAGGGAACACCAACTGTGATTAGGAAAGTTGAAAAGCAGTATGACTAACTTGCGCAGTCCAGAATAAAACCTGGAATGCACCGCCAGGTTAGAGCAACATGATGAGGAACTAGTCCGCCTTGACTACAACAGGCTTGCACACTTGCACAGGTGCACATACCCGCAAAAGAAGAGAGGGAGATTTTCATTTAGAAAACAATTTCAGAAACGCACAGGCATTCTGTTCAAGCTGCACAGCAACTGCGTGACAAAACTCTCAGAAATACCTCCAAGTCCCCTCTCACGGGCAATTCCAAAAACCCCACACACTTTCGTAAGCACATGCCCTGAGGCTTACAGAGCTCTGTCAGACACACCAGAGAGAGATGAACAAGGAACTCGGGAGAATAAGAATCATCCAAAACCAAACTAAATTGCTGGAGGAACCACCTAGTACACAAATGAGGTGCCCCACTGGCCAGGATATGTGGGCCAGACACCCACCCATCAACCAGAAGCAGTGCAGTGCCTCAACCAGGCAGTAACTCAAGACAGGGACAGCATCAACCTGCCCGGCGCTGTGGTCTTTTGCGGCAGACTCAGTTGCACCCACACAGCAGGAGGGACCAGCAGCCTGCTCCTTGGTCTCAGTGTGATAGCTGGAGGGAGAAGGGGAAAGCAGGAGAAGCATAATAATTCAAGTTATTTCTGAATGGGGTAGTTTAGAGTTTCAAAATGAACCAAAGAAAAACATGCAATCAATGTATGTTTTCCTACCAGCAAATTTTCTTTTCCCTTGAAAGCACTCAAAGATTGAAGATTGCATCATGATGCTCCATTTTCTCACATACACTAACCTAGTCCAAGGCACTGGCTTTGCCTTAGTACTCTGAACTATGGAGCAGGGGTGTTTCACTGCTTTTAGCTAAACAGACTGGACACAAAAGAAAGCGATGACTTGGTTTTGAAGGGCAGAACATGCTGTTGGAACTTAAGAACCTCAACAGCTCTTGGGGCATGAACTCACATTTTCACTTCCAACCCACAGGTTTTATCAGCATCCACCCCTTCTAATAGAATGCAACTTGTTCAGATCTGACACCACCAAGCACTTAGGTGAACCTGATTTCACCTACCAAGGGAAAAGTCAAACAGCTATCGTCTGCTACCATGCCAACCTCCCTGCCCACACGTGGGCTCCTTCAGAACAACTCAAAGTCGAATTCAAACCTCACACCATCATCATTGGTGGGGATGCAGGAACAAGCAGGGGAAGCCACTTCCAAGGTTGACCCAAAACACACACACATGAAAGCCGAAAGGGTTCAGATGCGCCATCTGCATGTATAAACGTGTGGTTCCACAAGAATATGCAAAGGGAAAACATTGCTATGGCAGCTGCTGCAGTAACAAAGACCCCTGCAAACCACAGGAGAACTGACTACCCAGGGGAAACTGCAACACTGGTGAAGAGCAAACAAAAGCAGCAAAACTGCATCAAGTAAGGGAGGTGCAGGCAGGTAGTTAATACAAGATTTTCTTCTGATTTCTTTCAGGTTCAGGAATTGCAGGGGTTGGGGTTTTTTAATTTGTTTCTTTTTTAAAGTTCAGACAAAAAGAATTATTGCCTTTTTATAAGGAAAAATTGGAACTTGAGCTGAAGCTTACTGAGATGTCTTTGCACTGTTGCCTGTGGGCCTTGCATTAAGTCAATAACAAATCAGACAAAGCGTGCACAGGCTTCGAAACAAGCTGTATTTGAAGGATGAGTATCCCTTCCCTGACTTCAGTGTGGGAATACTTGCACACGCTTCAGTTTCCCTTGGAGCTATTTTTGTATTAGGCTGAAAACCATTTAAATCAGAAGCTTAAAAAGGGACTTTTGTTATCTTGTCACAAAACCTTTGTTGATATAATTGGTTTAAAATCTCAGATTACACAGAGCTAAATATGTCTTTCATGACTGCTCCATGAATTATAGCTACAGACTTTAAAGGCCATTTTGTTATGTGGAAGTTGCCTGAGGTTTCATTGCTACTGCAAAATAACGTACAGGTACTATTTGGCAGCAGAGTCCCTGTAACAGCAGCTTGAGCTGCTCTAGGAAATTCCAGAAGCTGCAGACAGAGAATGACAAACCCATGAGCAGAGAAGGCAATTTTCTGAGCAGATTGCCTAAGATTCGGATGAATTTTCACAGAGGGTTAATAATTACCGCAAGACACACCATTTTTAGCACAGAAAATCCACCTCATTTCATCAAAATCACAATGGCCGCAACAAACAAGACAAAAGGTGGAAGAGAGAGAAGAAAAGGCAAAATGAAACTCAAAGAAAACTGAAACAGAAAAGCAACTTGAGAAGAACCTTGCTATCTGACTATCTTTGTGGACAGACAAGAAACCTGGCTCCAGGGCAGCACTAACAAGGCCCCGCACACTGCAGCAGCTGTCAAATGTACGTTTGGGGATGCACTTGTTCAAGTTTTGTTCTAGCTTCAGGCAGCCAGCTGGGTGGGCTTAGCAGCGCAGGAGGAGCAGAATCAAGCAACACATCCTACATCTTCCCTCTCACCAACTTAGTTCTTGACCGTAATGGAGCAAGACTCTTAGAACTCCAGCAAAGCAAAGCTAAAGTACACCTGCTTGCCATTGCTTCCAGCATTAAGTTTCACTTCTACATTTCATGAAAAACAAAAACCGTGTTACACTTTTTTGCTTTATGCACACTAAAGCAATACTGAGGCACCACAGCAATGTACAGAAGGGCTCTGCCTCATCCAGCGAGACAGAAAGCTTTAAAGTTACATCAAAATCTACTTGTTCTCATATTTGTGCTTATGCTGCTTGCTTGGTTTTGACGCTCAAGACTTGATGGCAGACTACAAATCACATCCACCAGTCTCAAAGTCCACAGGAGCCTTCTAAAATACTTTATCTGGGTGCTATTTCAGGTCCCCTGTGAGCCCCAGTTTAACCAGCAGTTTGCACCTAGCCAAGTCCCCTGTGGACGACCTCACAAGTGCTCTTAACCCATTCAAGTGCACTCCTCTCCTTTCCAAGGCAACGCTAAAGTTATGTCACTGAAACAACGCCGCACCTCCAGGCACTCTCCTGCTTCTGCCCCAGCCTCAACCCAGAAGCCCCGCTCACAGGACAAGACAGCAGCTCCAGCCTGCCATCACCCTCACTGCAGGCTTGGAAACAAATCAAACCATTTCCATGAACTTCTACTCCTGCTTTCTTCAGCTGACACTGAAGGCTCCTGGCAACAGAAGCATTTTACATCAAAATGCTCAGTAAACAATGGCTGCACTGTCCTGTTCCTGCCTGGGTGCTGGGAGGAAATAAAACATTCTTTAAAGATTGTACACACTTTTCTAACTCCGAGGTGGATTATTTTGCTCAATCTAAAAACAAATGCATGGACCTCCTTCTTGTGTTCAAAGAGCTTCAGAGAAAAAGAAGAAAATCACTGTTTGGTCTTCCTTTGCCTGAAGGAGCAATAGGGTTTGTGTTCTGGGGGCACAGACTGTTGATATGCTCTAATGAAGGATTCTTTAGAAATATGCAGTTCCTGAAAGCAATTCCTTCTAAGCCTTCATCTAATAATACTATAACTGAAATCCAAACAACCTAAACATGAAAATTAAATGCAGCATCACCTACATATAGCCATGTAAACCAGAATGCCAACCAAAGCTGATCAGTTCACTAGGAAATTGCTCTACATAAAGAGCCTCTGGACAAAAACACCTCCCCGTTTCACTACCATCTGTATAGCTCCTCTCAGTCACCTAATTTTGACCCCTTAATTCAGCAAACTATTCTTACCTACTGCCCCCTTCAAGTTCTCTCCAGTAAATAATTAATACTGCTTAATATGAATCTATAAATATGATGTCAGTAACAGGCTGAGTCTGTGTCCTTTTATTCCCTTCAGAACAAGCACAAGGGCTTTTTCAATCTAAGTGTTGAAGGTATGAAAAGCATTTGAGTGAGAGCAGTAAGCCACGATTTCAGGTATCTTCTCATTTCTAATACCACATTGTCAATTGGACAGATACTTTTTACAGTACTTTGAATAGCTGACTCCTTGCCTACTCCAGGAAAAAAAACCTGCTGGCTATAACTGGTACAGAAAAAGCTGTACAAGTAGCAGAGCTAAAGAAAATTCATGTCACAGGAGATTTTTGTTGATAATCTCTGTCAGCCCAATAAATCAAATAACTCTGTGCTCTGCTGGCACAACTGAATTGACATATGAATTTCTGTTAATGTAAAATAATCACAGGAAAGGAGCAGGGCAGGAGGAGAAATCACAGCTTTGATATTATCTTGGGTGGCAGGGTTTAGTGGGAGGTGTCCCTGCCCCTGGCAGGGGGGTTGGAACTGGATGATCTTAAGGTCCTTTCCAACCATAACTATTCTATGATTCTATGATTATTCTAGGGGCTGGAGGGGAAAACAACTCAGGCAGCTCAGTAGAAAGAGAAGGATTTTTAATACTTTCCTAAAGAAAAAGAGCATGAAATCGTGCATCCAAGTCATCTGCAAAATTTCATACGACCATTAGTAGGAATGGTTTTAAGACAAATACGTACATACGCATAAGTGATATATCCACTATAGCAAAGCTATTTGAAAACCAGAGAGTGCCATAATTAAATAAATAGGCAGCACAAGTCAGGAGATTCAAATGATGGGGTATAACCTTCTGAGGTTTCAAGTTTCTCAGAAGCTCTAGCTTTATTTCCTAAAGTGATTTAACCATTTGAGGGTTTATGTATTCCTGGAGGTCAGCAGGAATCAGGCTATTAAAGCAAATGGCATTTTGCAAATAAATTCTAGTCACTTCGATCCAAACCGAGCTTAGCTACTGTTCGGTTGGGTTTAGTTTGTGTCTTTTACATGTTTCTTTTTAAACCTGTGCATTAAGGTACCTGCTAACAACACAAGTGAGGACAAAGGATACACTTTGGTTGTCGAATCAACTGCTTTCACCAAAAAAAAAAAAGTTATGTTGAGGTAGGATGTGCACTGCCAAGCCTACTTTGAAGCAAATAAAGTCTCTCAGCATTAAAGGATTGTCACAACTTCTCATCAATGTCATTTTTCCCCTTTCCTCTCACTTTCCACAAGAAATTGCCTACAGCTGTTTGCAGCTGATCAACACCCCTTCCACAAAACTCAGATCCCACCCACACTCTCCCTTTCTATTACAAAGGCAAAATACAATCTGAAAACTATTTCCACTGCTCTCCTTGCCCAGCTGCCTTAGGTCTCAGTCCTTGACAGAGAAAGGACAAGTGTAGTGACTAGAACTAAGATATGCTCGAGCTTGCTGCCCAGGATGCCTTCTGCTGACAACAAACACAAACGAGCTCTGTCCCTTTTGCTCATAGCTGGGGGACAAGAAAGAGCCTACAGCCTTTCCCTGCATGCAGAATTTTACAGGGCTGTCAGGATATTGCTTATGATTTAGAATTCCACTTCTGCACTAAATTTGCTTCAAGAAATTGCTCAAAAAGCACCCGATGGAGCCAGAAACAGAATGGTGTCATGCTTCCCAAGGGCTAAGTCCATCTGGTAGAAATCTTCAGGATATTTGTTTTCATTGATGCTTTCCTGAGGGTCTACAGTTACATCTTACAAACTTACTTAGGAGAACCCTGTGGTGTCCACAGACAATTAACCAAAACCCCAAAAAGCCCCAAAACCTTCAACCTACCAGGTGGCCATAGAACTCACTGCACAGTCAGCTGTCCCAGTACTCAGTGACTTCTACTCACATCACTCAGACCGAGTACTGACGCTCTGCATGCACTAACTGTAATTATATCACCCCACGACCTTCTCAGCGTATCACTTCCCCCTTCTTCTGTTCAACAAACTTTACAGGCAAAACAAAAATCACAGCAACAGAAGCAGTCTCTCCAACCAGAAGGCCTGCTGCAGCCTCACTGAGAAAAAAGACACAGAATCATGGCGAGTGTTGCATTTTCACCAGGGATTTCCAATTTGGATAGTTTGGCTCTGGCATTCACCTTCAAATCCGAGATCTTTGCAAAGGGCTCTCTATGGTATTCCTCCAGGAGAGGTTTGAGATCCGGTGAATCCTCTGGTGCCTGTTCTTGGACCTCCATTGGTCTGACATAGGCAGTTGGTTTCTGCTGCATCCCACTGGATTTTGATGGTAAAGCTGTGGGAAAAGTCTGAGAGGAAGGCCGAGTGCTGCTGGTCAGGTCAATGTCTGAGCTGTCCTGACTTTGCTCTTCCTCTGATCCTGTCACTAGGTCCTGAAATGATTTTGCTTGACTGTAGGTCAGCTCCTGGCTTTTGCTGCTCTTTTCTGACTTGGAGTTGACGTGCAGGTCAGAACGCAGAGGTGACAGAGGCTCCAATGGAGAAGGCAAAGGCGTCAGAAATAAAGAAAATTGGAAAATGGAGTAGTCCAGGTCACCAGCACGACCTTCACCAGCTGCACGCCTGTCAGTTCCCTTGTGAAGAAGACCTTCATGACGTTCCTTGACACCACGACTGCGTTTGTGACTTTGGCTCTGACCGTTGGATGAGCTACCACTCTGGACGTGCGAACCTGAATCTGGTTTTTTTCTTGATTGTGCCAGTTCGTAGGGAGTTGAGTGGTGAGCAGGAGGAGCAGTTACAGCTGTAGTGAGTGGATGGTGGGTTGTGTCGTGGAATGAAGATGATGACACAGCGCTGGTATTTTCATCAAGGAAATGTGGGAAATCAGGTGCTTCAGGTGAGACCGGAGGAAGAACTTCGTGAAGCCCTAGGAAATTCCCCTGGGTTTTGGAGTTGATGAGCCCCTTGACATCCTCATAATTGCCCAGCACCTTCCGAATTTGGTTTGACAAATCATCGGCTTTATCAGTCTGCAACAGAAGAACAGAGGCAGAAATTGAAAAAGCTTGGACTCTCAACTTCAAGAGATTCAGCTCCATAAGAGAGATTCCTCAGGATCTTAACGTCATCACCATGTACCACCACAAGCAAAGTTACGCAAGCACATTTTGATCCCACAATGCAGTCCCTCCAAAGCAAGTGGGACTGCTCTACTCGGTATTAGTTCTTCTGAGCCATCCTTTGAGGTGTGCCTGCAGTCTTCAGGAGCACTGACATCAGACCCCTTTGTTTCTACCACAGCTGCACACAGACAGGCAGCCAAGCTGCTCTTGGGTGCTCTCCCTCAAACACCCAAGCTACAGGAAGTAGCCCCCAAATGAATCTGCCCAACCCAAAGACCTTACTGCGCTTGCACCACCTTCAGAGCTTTAAACACATACTCTGATGAGTTTAAGTTAAGCAGATGGCAAGATGCTGGTTCTGCACGCATCACACTCAAGTCTGCTACACCAGATGCAGAAGCCACAGCTCTGCCCTTCTGCTCCAACCATCTTTCCTCCTCACCTTCCATCACCCCCCCCACCACCATTACCTTATAGGGTGCTGCAAAGAGGGGAGGCTTCTCAGGGAGATTGGTTTTCCCCTGCTGAGCCTCCCTAATGCGTCTCTCTCTCTCTCTGGCACGCAGCAGGTTTCTCTCCTCATTGTATAAGCTTTAGGAAAGAGAGAAAGAAAGGATGGTTAATGCTTTACACCACTGTTATCAACAAGTACCTACTGTGCTTTTCAGACAACAGCGTATGTCCAGCATGAAAATAATTTTGAACAGGATGCTTAGAGTTGACAAATCAGTTCTGTCATGTTACCGTGTGGTAATATAATACATACAAGGTACAGCAAGCATCCTTCTCAGTAGTTTCTACTCTTGATACCATACATCAAGAAAGGTGGGAAGGGAAAAACTATCCATCCATTGAATTGTGGAACACTGGTTCCAGATGCTTTTCAGTGGCGCTCAACGACAGGACGAGGACCAGTGGCCATAAACTAAAACACAAGAAGTTTCACCTCAACATGAGGAAGAACTTCTTTACATTGAGGGTGGCAGAGCACAGGAACAAACTGCCCAGGAAAGCAGTGGTGTCCCCCTCTCTGGAGACATTCAAAACCTGCCTGGGCACTTTCCTGTGTATCCACATATGCATACACTCAGTTCCACCAGCCCCACATCAAAACAGCAATAAAGCTGTGTCACATGCACAGCAGAATAACTGCATGGAAAACCAGATCCTTTAAACTACACCACCTCTGTGAACCACTGCTGCAAAATCTGGGAATATTTATGGACATTTGTGAAGCAGCAGCATGGAAGCACAGTATGTGGATGCAGGTGTTGGCCTCCTCTCCTATTTCTACTCTACTCACAGGCACACTATGTGGAAGCACATTTTTCTCTCCTCCCTCCTCTTTCTACCCTACCGCACAGTCTACTGCATCCACGCAATTCCTATAGTCTTCTTAGTACACTCACCTTCTCGAGCGCCCCAGTTTGGAAGGGAAGAGCCTTGCCTTCCCCACCAGTGACATTTTCTCAAATACCACTCCAATGATCACCTACTGAAAGGTGATCTTCAGTAACCCAGGGCTGCAAAAGAACTGTTATCATAGTACCCAGCCTTCGGAAAAAGGAACCACTCTTTTTCTGAAGGGTGCTACCTACACTGTGATTTTGTTAAAAGTTTACTGCACTTAAGATGACACTTCCTGTAACCAGAGTTCAGCTTTTAAACCAACTGTTTCACATGCAAACGTCCTGAATACAAGATCAAGTTCTACTTTCTCAGAAGTGACCTCTTCCCGGTTTTATGTACTTAAAAGCCAAATGCCATCCCATCACCAAAAAACATGACTGTATTATTCCAGACTTGCCACAGAGCAAGCCCAGGAACACTGGCAGCAGGTAGCTCTTTCAGGGGTACTCACCCTGCCTCTGCAGCACCCAGAGCTTGCTGCAAGGTGATTTCTTTTATTCCCCTTGATGAGAAGAGGGGTAAAGCACTTAGCAACTGCCATGAATTAAGAATGTACAAACGAACTCAAATGTGGCCACGTTAGTGCAGCACAGTGGTAGCCTGCTTGGATAAGTCAGTGCTCGGGCAGTAGGAAGGCAACAAGAAAATTCAGTGTGAGTACACCCATCAAGAGACCCAGCTTGACACCTTCTGCTCATCACCAGGATTACAGCACCCAGCACAACCCTCACTGCTCTGGAACGACTGCTGTGCAGCATTATCCCCTCCCACAATGCTTCTTCCTCTTGATTATCTACATGCCACTCACAATAAATACAAGCGTGCACTTCTCCCAATTGTTTAAGTGAGCCTGAGACACATAAAGAAATCTATCTCGAGTGTCAGCTTACAAACCCCAGCTCAGGAAAATTATGTGAATGAAGTAAATTTGGTGGAAGAGTGCCAGAACTCAAGTTTTTGTAAAGCCAGGCTGAATCCTCTAGCACTCTGCACTTCAGTGCAATGCTTCAGCTATTATCTCTATGCCAAATCTTTCTGTTATAGCCCCAAACTTCTGCCTCCAGATACAGTTGGAAGGCAAGCAAAATTCAGAAACCCATACATGGAAGCATACGGAAAACACAGCTTAACAAGGTGAATGAAGCTGTGTACTGTAAGCCATGGCAACCCTGAAGAAGGCTGAAGCAGCAAAACTCGGCTGACCCTGATTCAGCAAAGCACTTTCACACAGCCTTGCTTTATAGCACCTTCTGAAACCTAGCACTTTCCAGAGCCAAAGCTGACTGCCAGCAGCACATCCTTGTGGGCAAATCATGAAAAGCAATTAGATTTCACCGCACAGCATAGCTACGGTGAGGCCAGAGCAGCAGCAGGGCAAAGGGAAGAAACTGAGTAAAACACTTGAAAGAATTAAAACCCCAACAACTTTAACAACAACAGGAGACTAAGTTGGATGCAGCCTGTTATGAAAGAAACTGCTTTCCAGATGTTAGGAATCAAACACTTCTGAGAAAAGAAATTCAAACAACCCTTTGTCCTCCAACATTTAAATTGACGAGAACAGATTTAAAAGAGAAATCGCCTTCTCCCAGGAACCCGACTGCAGCAGAGGCTGCGCTCTACTAACTTTTGGCAGCCATTGGGAGCAATTTGCATCATCTTCCCTGCCATTATTCACCTACCACTCTGAATGCCATAAAATATTCCATACCCATATGAACCAGCATTGCTTTTCTCAATCCAAATGCGTGCAGAAATCCAAGTGAGTGCAGAAATGCTTACTTTAAGGGCTGGGTTGCTTCACAGAGATCACTGGGATGGCAACATTGCCCCCTGCTATGCTGAGGCTGTGAACAGGACAGGATGTGAAGCCATGGGGCTGGTGCATTGGGTATCAAGGCAAGGTGTGTTGTAAGCAAACACCTCAACTCCCTGTGATGAGCAGTTTCCATGGGACAAGGGACTGCTTTCAGCAGTGAGAATCACAGAATCATTCAGGTTGGAAAAGGACATGAAGATCACGCAGCCCATCCATTAACTAGCAACACCATGGCCACCACTAAAAGGTGCCCCTAACGCTACATCTACATGATGGTCACATTGATATCCAGTGTAAAAACACTGTCCGTTTTCCAACAGATTCTGGTTTACCAAATGTCATGTGTTCAGCAGCAGCAGTCATTTTTCTCCTTCATAGTAGCTGGTGCAGTGCTGTGTTTTCAATTTTTGGTCTGGGAACAGCGCTGATAACACCGATGTTTATAGTTATGGCTTTAGAATGTTTTGGCCTGACCAAGGACTTTCTGAGTCTCATGCTCCGCCAGCGAGGGGGGGGAAGCCGTGAGGAGGCAGAGACAGGACACCTGACCCAAACTGACCAACGAGCTATTCCATGCCACAGCACGTCATGCCCAGGATGTAAAACTGGGGGCAGGAACCCGGAAGAGTTCAGTTCACAGCTCGGTCATCGAGTTTTGAGCAATTGTATCCTCTTTCCTTGTATTTCCCTGGTCATTGGCGGTGGTGGTGGCGGCAGCGGTGGTTTGTGTTATACCTTAATTACTGGACTGTTCTTATCTCAACCAGTGGGAGTTGCATTCTTTTGATTCTTCTCCCAATTCCCCCCCCCCCCCCCCCCTCGGAGTGGGGGGGAAGAAGGAGGGGGAAGTGAGTGGTCGGGCTTTGTATTAGAAGGGGTGAGCTATTGTATTCTACCCTTGTATTTGCCTTATTATTATTATTGGTGGTAGCAGTAGTGGTCTTGTGTTATACTTCAGTTACTGAACTGTTCTTATCTCAACCTCTGGGAGTTGAATTCCTTTGATTCTCCTCCCCATCCACCCGGGAGCAGGGGGAAGAAAGAGAGGGGAGTGAGTGAGAGAGCGACTGTGTGATTTACGGCTTAAACCACGACACCAAAGAATTGAGGCCTTTTGTAGAGAGAGAACTTTAGATATGCAACTCCTGCTCTCCCACTCAGTCACTATGATGCTTGCATTGATGGAGGGCATTATTGTTTTCAAACCTCTCAGAATTTGTCACAGCACCTGGGAAGCCAGGAATACATCAAATTATTCATACCTGTCACTGCTGCTCTTGTCCATTGTGATGCCTTCAGGTGAGTCACGTCAATAACAATGGAGTATCTTCAACTGGAAGAGGAAAAATAGGTATTGAACATCTCTTTTACAAAAGAACAACACCTTGTACTCAGTAGATGTCACTCAAGCTTTGCTTCAACAGTCACAAAGGCCAAACCAGGAACATCCTTCCTCAGTCAGCAGAGAGAAAAAAGAGAAAGTCAAATGAGCAACCATGAAAAATCTCTGCTTTCCAAAGCAGCGACTCATTACAGTACAGTGATGTCCAGAATGCCGGTTACAGCAAATGAAACATAAACCCCAGCTGTTTATTTCCTTTGTCTGTGTGTGTCTGTGCACACAGTCTCCAAAGGTCTTTTCACTGCACAATTTAAGAGATACACAACACTCTCCCCTCTGCACTCTCCTGCAGGTATTTCAGAGCGAATCCCTCACTTGTCCCTAGCAGTCTCAATCGTCTTTCAGATACGTTCAGGACCCAACAGGAAGGTTAGATGTGACCTAAAGAACAGATTTCTTACCCAGGACAACAAATCATTTCAGTTTCTGAGGTTCACTAGTTTGACAGATTTCTCCACAATCCTCAGTATTGACAGGCTGAGGCACAATCTCTGCATCAAACACACAGTTCAAGACACTGACTTCTGGACAAGCTTGTAAATGCTGGGAATGTTCCCGTAAACACTTCCATGGGTTTCAAAGAGACCCATTAGAGCCACAAACAAGTCGCAAACACTCATCACTATACTGTAATGAGTATCTGCAGAGATTGGCCTTAGCTGTGTAGGAACAACAAAATACATTCAGTATTCACCTGTCTGGAACAGCAAGGCAGCAGGAGCCCCCATGTGACACTGACTCTCATGATTTATGGCTGGAGAGGAGGCTACAGCAGCATTATGTGAAACTCTGTGAACCCACTTAGAGCAACTGATATTAAACAGGAGCACAGATGCTTTGATGATTAGATGAAGCAGCTGATCTCTGGGTCATGGATTTAATCCCAGGTAAGATACCATCGGATAACCCTTCTTCAAGCCATACAAAGATACAGATGGGAAAGATGGGATGCCTGTCAGGCACCCACCTCAACCTGCAGCTAGTGAGACTAAGTAATAGACGGGCATACTAAGCCTACAGATCTGAAAGCAAACAAACCTTTAATATTTGTTCCCTCCTAAGAACCATGGAAAATGTCACTTTTGCTGGTAAATCAACAGCCTTAAAAGAACAAGATGTCCGCTTGAATTTAAAAAGAAACAAAGGCAGGAGAAGCAGGAAGCACATATTGAAAGAATTCCAACTTCTTTTTAACTTCTGTTTCTTTCATTCTGCATTCTCCTGGTCTCCCAGCGCTCAGCCGCTGCACGGATGTCACATTGTAATAACATATGCAGAGGGATGCATGCACACGTTTGACTAAATAGGCTGTTGGGGAAGCCTGCTCTGTCACCAGCTTATCCTTAACAGGGCTATGAAACGTGTGAGTGCCCAGCAGTAAAATCTAGATTTCAGTGAACAATGCAAGTTTTGCAGGTGCCTTTGACAGGGCCAGCTTTGCAACTGTACTGATGCAGCATCGATTTGAGGTTGCATGGGCATCGCTAATTAACATACTTCAACAAGTTATAAACGCCTTTGCTTTTATTCCCTGCAGACAGGCTGTGTGTGTAAGCACAAGCTTTCCCCCCCGATGTCTTCTGGCCCAGCTGGTTGGTTTAGTCAGGATGTCGGGTTTTGCTCTAAAGCACCTGCTCTGTTATGACCTTCCACAACGGGAGGTGGCAGAGGAGGCAGGCAAACTGCGCAGCAGCCAAGGCAACCCGCTGGGGCAGGTGGCTGCGACAGCTCTGACCGCTCCCTTCCTGCAGGGGAGCCGGGTTTCGAGTTATCACCTCTTTAACCGGGGCGGGTGCAGCCCTTCTGCTGCCGTCCTCGCTCCCCGGGGACGAGGTCGCCTGCGGGGAGCACCAACGGCTGCCGGCCCCGGCCGCCCCGCCTCGCCTTTCCCCGCCGGTTGTCCCCGGCAGCTGCGGGCAGGCGCCGGGCCAGCGGCGGGGAGCCGGTCCCGTCCGCCTTACCTTGCGCCTCCGTGCCGCCGCTGCTGGCCGGGCTTCGGCGCCCCGGTCTGAGGCGGAAAGCAGCCCCGTACCGCCGCAGGGGGAGCGAATAACGGCAGCTAACAATGCCGCGCGGCGGGGTTCCAGAGCGCTGCCGGGGGTCCCAGAACGTGCCCGGGCGTCACAGAACGTGCCCGAGTTCTGGAAGCGGCGCCGCGCGGGCATGGCCAAGCGGAGCGAGAGCTTTCGGGCGGTCTCACACAGTGCACACACGAGTGAGAGTTTGGAGCTGGAGCTGCGGTAGCGTTTTTCTTTCCTAAACGTGAAATGAGAGAGATCCAGGGCTGCTGGAAGAACAGCAAAGAGTCACGGGGTGCCGTGTCCCTTACCCTCTGCATTGTATGCGCAGAGATCCAGGCCAAAGACCTGCCTCTGTCCCTGTGCATGGCAACTGCGGGGCAGTACTGCAAAACTAAGCCTGCGGGCGCTTCCGAAGCCACCTGTGAAAGATGCGGTCAAGAGGGTGAAGCTGAACTTGGGGATGTTGCGTTTACACCTTCCAAACTCTTCCAGAAGTCAGTGCTGAGCTGTCTGTGGACAGGCTGCGAGTTTACCGCAGTTCTCCGAAACACAGCCCAAAAGTTAATGCTGAAATTCTTTGGTAATGGGATAAGAAAAGCAAAACACAAAACCAAAACAAAACTCAAAAACCAAAAACCAAACCAACAACAAAAAAAGCCTGACTAAACCCCAAAACAAAAGAAAAACAACACACACCAAAAGATGAGGGTTGTGAGACCTCACTTGCAGCACTGTGCACAGTTCCAGTGTCCTCAGCATAAGGACATGGAGCTCTTGGAGCAAGTGCAGAAGAGGGCCACAACATATGAAGGCGGGCTGAGAGAGCTGGGGCTGTTCAGCCTGTAGAAGAGAAGGCTGTGTGGAGACCTCATAGCAGGATTCTCAGCTTCTGCAGGCTTTGCTGAGTGAACCCATTAAGTTGTGAGTGCAGTATTAGATCATCTCAGTCAAATACACACTGTTAATCTCAAACCCAATGAACGAACACATCTCTGATAGGGTGCAAATTATCAGTTTGACAGATTCCTCATTTGCTGAACAAGAGAATTTGCTCAACCCTATGCTGACAACATCAACATGATGCCTTTGGTTTTTACATGGCCATCTCTTCTCACTATGCTTCACTAATGAGATGAAAACAAATGATGGCAAGTAAGCAGAGAAGTTACAATGCAGGCTTCTGGGCTAGTGACATATGGTTACAGATAGCCATGAAAGGGGCAAAATGCTTCAAAGGGCTTTCTCTGGTTTATCTTCTTTCCTTTTATATATCCTCAGAGCCCGTTTCTAAAGAGAATCACGCAGCACTCGCGGGCTGCAGGAAACTTCCTGTTCGTTATAGTAGATACCTACTTTGATATCCTTTGAGAGTTCAGCTTCATTGCCCTCCACCTCGCAGTGCTTGCAGATCGAAGGATCCTTGGTGTTGCTCTTATACTTGCTGGTGTTACCAATGGCAGTGAGCTCGTCAGTGCCTTTTCTGGGTCTCTTTTGGGCCCCCTTGGTTGACTTTGGTGCAGGATGTGCAGGAGACATTGGTGGTAGTGGTGGGGGTAGAAAATCTTTCTTCTGGGATTCATATGAAGCTTACCAGTTTGATGCACACATCTATCCCTGTGGGCAATTTCAGGGAGACTCTCTGTTGGCACTGCTGGTGGGTTCATCTTGGTTAGCCAGTTGTCAAGCTGCCACTCCCTAGAAGTTGGTTAGTCAGGCTGCAGAGCTTCTTCTTTTCAAGGGATTTGTTGGGAATGTCCATGATTTTCCTCTCCGAGTCCTGCTTCCTTGCACCAGGGACTTGCTTAGCCTCTGCTGTCTTGTGCTGACTGCCTTCCCCAGGGCGCTGGGGCACTCTTGACAGGAACGGGAGCTTTATTTTCACTAGGAGGGGCTCAAGGTCAGGGGAGCCCTTCACTGGTGAGAGTGAATTCTTCTCCTTGATGGGCAGGGGAAGTTTCTCCTTGTGAGAATTCTTTTCAGCCGCGATGGCAGGCTTGTTGCTCCTAGAGCTGGTGTGGGTTGTGCCCTGGCTTTGAGGAGAGGGGTTGAAAGCAGCATGTGCCTGGCCACTGCCAGGCAAAATGTCTTTGCTGAGCTTGGGGTCCAAGAAGGGTTTGTTGGTGGCCTTGTGAGAGCTGTTGTGCTTTTTGTTCTCAGGGTCCTGTTGCAGTGGTCTTATCTCGACAAGAAAACTCTTCTCAAAGTTACACTGTCCCTATGTGCTAAAACCCCTCAAGCCACTGATCACACAACTGGCTCGTCAATAATGTCTTTCTCACAAGAGAACCTTAATAATAAAGAGGGAAAGAAGGTGATTTGGGAGCTAAGGTGGTAAATGTTAAAAAAAACCAAGGCAAACTTAACTTCTAGTACATCCATGTGGCCGGACACACAGTTCTCACTCGGGCAAATGTTTCTGTTGAATCTTGCTGTAAGATAACGGTCATTTCTGAAGCAGCCAACACCATGCCAATGCTATGAATCATTAGACAAGCAGTTTTTATACAGAGTCTGTGGACCAGAAGGCCCAGGGCAAGTAGCCTGAGCTGCTGTGAGCATAAGCCAGTCACGGTAAGGCCTTATCGCAACACATAAGGATTGCTGAATGCTTACAGTGATCCAGGGGTTTGAAACAAACAACTCTGGGCTCAGCTGGGAAGAAAAAGCAGCTGTGCATGAAGAAGCTGGTTACAGAAAGGGGATGAATGCAGAATAATTATCATATGCATGGACAACCTTGCTTATTTAACTGTATCTTGGCCCACACAGCTCCTGCATAAATGTAACCTTGCTTGCTAGTGCTTTATGATTCACTGAGGTATCTGTGCTTCAGGAATCGTTTCCACTAGGACAGCCGGTTACACGATCTGATTGCTCTGATGGGAAGACTGGCAGTGCTGTGGGCACACTACCATTGAGGAAATGCCTCCTGATAACCACTCACTCACGGCCCTATTATCTGTAGCATCAGCATGAGAACGTTTTCCATAGTAGAACTGGGAATGATGCCTTTGTGTCATTATAGCAACAGCCAGGGTGGAACAGCTGCTTCAGAGCATCCAGCACTTGTTAAAAGATACTGAGATATATAGACTTGAGCTTACTTTATAATTTCAGTTATTGTAAATGAAGATTTTTTTCAAGGGTACATGAAGGAGACCCAGACCACTTATTTTAATTGTCAAGTCAGGTCACTGGTCCTTGAGCCATTATTATTGTTAGAGAACTAACTCTTAATAAAAGCCTTGCCACATACTAAGACTGCACTGAACAATCCCAGAACCTAAAAACAGATTTGACCTCAAGAAAGTCACAACTTATATATTGAGAAGCAAGCAACACAATGACAGCAGCGCAGGAAACCAAACAGACTGTATGTGCCAGGCTGACTGTCCCTATTTTGAACATACCAGCAGCCTGTGCAGCATCAGAGCAAGGGCAATCTATGAGACAAACAAGATGTCAGGCAATCAGCTGCCTGCATTGTCTGGGGCCAGCTCCAATAGGCTTGAAAGGTGCAGTGAAGCTTCAGATGGTCCTGTAGTGGCCATACCCTAGGGGCAAGTCCTGCTTCTCTATCCCAGGTAAGGCCACACACAGGAGATACAGGACGATAAAGGCACCATCATTCAGATGGTTCATACAGCACCCCATGACCTTCTCAGCGTATCATTTCCCCCTTCTTCTGTTCAACAATCTCTACAGCCAAAACAAAAATCACAGCAACAGAAGCAGTCTCTCCAACCAGAAGGCCTGCTGCAGCCTCACTGAGAAAAAAGACACAGAATCATGGCGAGTGCTGCATTTTCACCATCCAGGTATCTCCCCCAGATGTACTGGCAAAAGGCAATCTCAAAATGCACCTTCTAAAAATGATAATGTGTGCACAGCCATCAATGCTTCTCGTAGTCTCTGCTCTTTGGTGACCTGTTCTCCTACAGCTGAGCTTACCCTCCCGGCAAAAGAGCCCCCCAACAATGGCGCTCACCTTTATGGGCTCAGAAGGGATTTCCAATTTGGATAGTTTGGCTCTGGCATTCACCTTCAAATCCGAGATCTTTGCAAAGGGCTCTCTATGGTATTCCTCCAGGAGAGGTTTGAGATCCGGTGAATCCTCTGGTGCCTGTTCTTGGACCTCCATTGGTCTGACATAGGCAGTTGGTTTCTGCTGCATCCCACTGGATTTTGATGGTAAAGCTGTGGGAAAAGTCTGAGAGGAAGGCCGAGTGCTGCTGGTCAGGTTAATGTCTGAGCTGTCCTGACTTTGCTCTTCCTCTGATCCTGTCACTAGGTCCTGAAATGATTTTGCTTGACTGTAGGTCAGCTCCTGGCTTTTGCTGCTCTTTTCTGACTTGGAATTGACGTGCAGGTCAGAACGCAGAGGTGACAGAGGCTCCAGTGGAGGAGGCAAAGGCGTCAGAAATGAAGAAAATTGGAAAATGGAGTAGCCCAGATCACCAGCACGACCTTCACCAGCTGCACGCCTGTCAGTTCCCTTGGGATGAAGACCTTCATGACGTTCATTGTCACCACGACTGTGTTCGTGACTTTGGCTGTGACCTCTGGATGAGCTGCCACACTGGATGTGCAAACCTGAATCTGGTTTTGTTCTTGATTGTGCCATTTCATAGGAAGTTGAGTGGTGAGCAGGAGGAGCAGTTACAGCTGTAGTGGGTTGACGGTGGGTTGTGTCGTGGAATGAAGATGATACAGTGCTGGTATTTTCATCAAGGAAATGTGGGAAATCAGGTGCTTCAGGTGAGACCGGAGGAAGAACTTTGTGAAGCCCTAGGAAATTCCCCTGGGTTTTGGAGTTGATGAGCCCCTTGACATCCTCATAATTGCCCAGCACCTTCCGAATTTGGTTTGACAAGTCATCGGCTTTATCAGTCTGCAACAGAAGAACAGAGGCAGAAATTGAAAAAGCTTGGACCCTCAACTTCAAGAGATTCAGCTCCATAAGAGAGATTCTTCAGGATCTTAATTTCATCACCATGTACCACCACAAGCAAAGTTACGCAAGCACATTTTGATCCCACAATGCAGTCCCTCCAAAGCAAGTGGGACTGCTCTACTCGGTATTAGTTCTTCTGAGCCATCCTTTGAGGTGTGCCTGCAGTCTTCAGGAGCACTGACATCAGACCCCTTTGTTTCTACCACAGCTGCACACAGACAGGCAGCCAAGCTGCTCTTGGGTGCTCTCCCTCAAACACCCAAGCTACAGGAAGTAGCCCCCAAATGAATCTGCCCAACCCAAAGACCTTACTGCGCTTGCACCACCTTCAGAGCTTTAAACACATACTCTGATGAGTTTAAGTTAAGCAGATGGCAAGATGCTGGTTCTGCACGTTTCACACTCAAGTCTGCTACACCAGATGCAGAAGCCACAGCTCTGCCCTTCCGCTCCAACCATCTTTCCTCCTCACCTTCCATCACCCCCCCCACCACCATTACCTTATAGGGTGCTGCAAAGAGGGGAGGCTTCTCAGGGAGATTGGTTTTCCCCTGCTGAGCCTCCCTAATGCGTCTCTCTCTCTCTCTGGCACGCAGCAGGTTTCTCTCCTCATTGTATAAGCTTTAGGAAAGAGAGAAAGAAAGGATGGTTAATGCTTTACACCACTGTTATCAACAAGTACCTACTGTGCTTTTCAGACAACAGCATGTGTCCAGCATGAAAATCATTTTGAACAGGATGCTTAGAGTTGACAAATCAGTTCTGTCATGTTACCGTGTGGTAATATAATACATACAAGGTACAGCAAGCATCCTTCTCAGTAGTTTTTACTCTTGATACCATACATCAAGAAAGGTGGGAAGGGAAAAACTATCCATCCATTGAATTGTGGAACACTGGTTCCAGATGCTTTTCAGTGGCGCCCAATGACAGGACGAGGACCAGTGGCCATAAACTAAAACACAAGAAGTTTCACCTCAACATGAGGAAGAACTTCTTTACATTGAGGGTGGCAGAGCACTGGAACAAGCTGCCCAGGAGAGCAGTGGTGTCCCCCTCTCTGGAGACATTCAAAACCTGCCTGGGCACTTTCCTGTGTATCCACATATGCATACACTCAGTTCCACCAGCCCCACATCAAAACAGCAATAAAGCTGTGTGACATGCACAGCAGAATAACTTCATGGAAAACCAGATCCTTTAAACTACACCACCTCTGAAGCACTGCTGCAAAATCTGGGAATATTTATGGACATTTGTGAAGCAGCAGCATGGAAGCACAGTATGTGGATGCAGGTATTGGCTGCCTCTCCTATTTCTACTCTACTCACAGGCACACTATGTGGAAGCACATTTTTCTCTCTTCCCTCCTCTTTCTACCCTACCGCACAGTCTACTGCATCCACGCAATTCCTACAGTCTTCTTAGTACACTCACCTTCTTGAGCGCCCCAGTTTGGAAGGGAAGAGCCTTGCCTTCCCCACCAGTGACATTTTCTCAAATACCACTCCAATGATCACCTACTGAAAGGTGATCTTCAGTAACCCAGGGCTGCAAAAGAACTGTTATCATAGTACCCAGCCTTCGGAAAAAGGAACCACTCTTTTTCTGAAGGGTGCTACCTACACTGTGATTTTGTTAAAAGTTTACTGCACTTAAGATGACACTTCCTGTAACCAGAGTTCAGCTTTTAAACCAACTGTTTCACATGCAAACGTCCTGAATACAAGATCAAGTTCTACTTTCTCAGAAGTGACCTCTTCCCGGTTTTATGTACTTAAAAGCCAAATGCCATCCCATCACCAAAAAACATGACTGTATTATTCCAGACTTGCCACAGAGCAAGCCCAGGAACACTGGCAGCAGGTAGCTCTTTCAGGGGTACTCACCCTGCCTCTGCAGCACCCAGAGCTTGCTGCAAGGTGATTTCTTTTATTCCCCTTGATGAGAAGAGGGGTAAAGCACTTAGCAACTGCCATGAATTAAGAATGTACAAACGAACTCAAATGTGGCCACGTTAGTGCAGCACAGTGCTAATCTGTTTGGATAAGTCAGTGCTCAGACAGTAGGAAGGCAACAAGAAAATTCAGTGTGAGTACACCCATCAAGAGACCCAGCTTGACACCTTCTGCTCATCACCAGGATTACAGCACCCAGCACAACCCTCACTGCTCTGGAACGGACTGCTGTGCAGCATTATCCCCTCCCACAACGCTTCTTCCTCTTGATTATCTACATGCCACTCACAATAAATACAAGCGTGCACTTCTCCCAATTGTTTAAGTGAGCCTGAGACACATAAAGAAATCTAACTCGAGTGTTAGCTTACAAACCCCAGCTCAGGAAAATGATGGGAATGAAATAAATTTGATGCAAGAGTGCCAGAACTCAAGTTTTTGTAAAGCCAGGCTGAATCCTCTAGCACTCTGCACTTCAGTGCAATGCTTCAGCTATTATCTCTATGCCAAATCTTTCTGTTACAGCTCTAAGTTAGTTCTACAAGCACAGGAACAAGGTAACTACTACACGGTAAGCAGCCAGCCTTTTAGAGCAGGGGTAGTCTTTTGCCACATACATGTGTGTGCAAAACTGCCCAGGACAATGAGATGTCTACAGCAGAAACACGAAGGCCGTGACTGAGGTATCTTATCAATTCACCCACCACCAGCAAAATATCACTGTTTCTAACACTGATAAGGCATACTTGAACAGACAGAAGTGGTTATCAGCTGCTGCCCAATCAGCCTGAAGGCTTTCTTAGCCAAGTGCTGCACAAAATCTCCCACTGTACCCATCTGCCTTTGAACTCCTCCTCTCAGTGGCAGAAATCCTGCACCTTGCATGAGCCGTTCCAGGTCTGCCTGGGAAAATAGGTAGGCTAAACCCTAAATTCTGCCCTCTAAAAAACCTGTCCTAAATGGTCATTTGCTTTCGGTCTTGAAATGCCTTTTTTTTTTGTTATTTTTGTTCCGTAAAAACAATTTACTGTTAATAGGTTTAAAGGCAGCAAGAGAACTGTGCATTCGCAGTCACAACCTACAAAAAATGGAATGTAAAAATTACGTCAGCTTTCTATTTCTTTAAAATCGGCTGTAACGGAATGCCTTTAACTGGCAAATCTTGGAGATGTGAGATATTGGCTACAAAGGCCATTCAAACTGTGCTGCTGGAGAAAGACCTATCTTAATTACTGTTTTCACACTGGATTCACACACATACTTCCATCTTACTGACTGTAGAAAATGAAACTGTGATTGCTTACACCTACTCTTTCTTCACACCAACTGTCCCAACATTTTATTCCTTACCTAGCACAGAAGTACTCAATAAAACGAGCAACTCAAGTCATGGATTCAAGTCTTACAATCTATTTTTCTACTCGAGGTCTTTGACTATACTGACTAAATGCTTTCTGCAGGTGCCAGATGTCAAATGCAATAAATTTTCTACTTTAAGACTACAGTAAAATTACACAAGTGGATGTGCCTTTTGTTCACTGATTTTATGGAATCGGCTTCCTAAATGCTGTTAAACCCCCACCACTATTGTTCCCTGCTACACCAAAGAAGAATTTTAGCAAGAGACATAGTTAGTGAAAAAGAAACCAAAATGTTTAGTGAGCAGCTGCTTCATGTGCCTGCATTTTAAATCTCACCTGATACTCCTCCTCACATAGCTAACATCCCTTGTACATCCGGCCAAGTGAATACGCCACTACTTTTCCCCAGGAGCCTGACCTTGTCCATGCTCTGGCAAGCAGCGCCTGAGTCCGTCAGCCACATTGCCCTGTGGTCCACAGCTGCCACATCACATTGACTCCTACACGCTGCATCACGTTGTCGTTCCACACGCAGTTCAGCTTCAGCACCATTTCTCCATGGAGAGCCCCTGCACCCTCCCCACACCATGTCATGCAGGGGGATCACCAGTTTCAGCACTGTCTTGCTTTGCTGACGCCCAAATACAGCATATACACCTCAACTTCTCTTTTATCAACTCTCCTCTTAAGGCAACACAGCCACCCGTACCACTGTAGCACATGTAAGCCTCTTCCTTAAACACTCCCAAAAAAGCCTGGGGTTTTCCAAAGCCGCGGCCCGCTGCTCTTTCAGTCCTCTGCCGCTTTATGGGGCGCGGGTCTCGCAGCAGCTCCCTGCCCCACAGGCACCCGCACCGCGGTGCACCGACCCCCCCGTTTAGAACGCCGTCATGGTACGACCCCAGCTCCCAAATCAGGCCGGTTCTTCTGTCAGTGCAGCAAGTTGTGCTCTGAAACAGATCATGAGATGGTCGAATTTGAGATCCTCAGGACAGTGAGAAGAGCATGCAGCAAGCTCACTGCCCTGGACTTCAAGAGAGCAGACTTTGGCCTCTTCAGGAACCTGCTCAGTAAGATTCCATGGGATATAGCCCTAGAGGGCAGGGGGGCCCAAGACTGTTGGTTGATATTCAAGGATCACCTGCTGCAAGCTGAGGAGTGATGCATCCCTACCAGAAGGAAGTGCTGCAGGAGGGCCAGGAGACCTCTTTGGATGGATAAGGAGCTGCTGAGGAAAATTCAAAGGAAAAAAGAGGCTTATAAAAGGTGGAAGCAAGGACAGGCGGCCTGGGAAGAATACAGGGATGCTGTCCAGGAAGTTGGGACCAGGTTAGGAAAGCTAAGGCCCACTTAGAATTAAACTTGTCTAGGGCTGTTAAGGATAACATAAGGATGTTTTATTTAAAAAATAGGACACAGCTCTTAAAGAAAAGTTCAGCACACCAGTGCTACTGCTTTCCTGCGTTACAGCCCTGCCCTACTCAGGCAGCCAAGTTACAACTCAGATCTGATTGGGATTGATTGATCTATGTCAGAAGTACAGGGCAAATATTTGTTTGAACAAAGTACAGTAGCTCAATGCATATTGAGTTCAGAATTCTTATTTCAGCTTAACTGTCCATCCTTTCATAGCTGAAATTGACATTCCCATAAAAGATCGGGGTTTTTTTGTTTTGTTTTGTTTTTTCAGGTTGGTTCAAAATTTATCTCCCGCCACAAACTGGTGCTAGCTTGTGTTAGACCTTACTTCAGAGCCATGTTCCTCTCAGAAATGGCTGAAGCCAAGCAGACGGTGATTGAGATCAGGGACTTTGATGGCGATGCAATGGAAGACCAAGTGAAGTTTGCATACTCCTCCCGGCTTACTCTGACGGTGGGTAATGTCCAGTCTCTCCTGTATGCTGCTTGCATTCTGCAGGTCGAACTGGTAGCAAAGGCATGCTGTGAATACATGAAGCTGCACTTCCATCCCTCCAACTGCCTGGCAGTCAGGGCATTTGCAGAGAGCCACAACCGCATTGACTTGATGGAAATGGCAGATCAGTACGCTTGCCAACATTTCACAGAGGTGGTGGAGTGCAAAGACTTTGTGAGTGTGTCACCACAGCACCTCCATAAGCTCCTGTCCTCCAGTGACCTGGATATTGAAAATGAAAAGCAAGTTTACAATGCTGCTATCAAGTGGCTGCTATCCAATCCACAGCATCATGCTACATGGCTGGACGTAATACTTGCCCAGGTAGGGCAGACCAAGGTTCCTGGTGTCTGTCTCATCACTGTTTTAGATTTGTAGTCAACTGTTTGTACTTAGGTAGATCCCAAGATTAAATATGTTCCTCCCAGTGGGTGACTCATCTGGTATTTACAGCTGTGAGTTGACAGTGGAAGCAAGTAAAATCTCTTGACTATCTGGAAGAAGCTTTATTCTCCAGTTTCTGTAGAGAAGAGTATTGCTTTATGCTCATGGCTGAGAGGTGGGGAGCCAACAAAAAGCTGAATCTTTGTTAGAGCAGAAACTCTTTAGATTTACACATAGTGGAGAGCAAAGCCATCACTTCACTTGGTTTGATACTACTGCAGCCTGAAATACTCACTTCCCTTGCTGGTAAGAATTGGTACTTGAAAAGGGAGAGCAAAGCTGTTGAGGAGGTTTTTTATATAGCTAGGAAAGTAAAGCTGTAATGGAGATGTGTCATATCAAGTTGTGCTACTTTTAGAATATTTCATATATTTAATTAGCAAAAGACCAAGATGTGTTAGCCTTGTGAGCAGCCTAGGAAACATACTCTAGACCCTTCCGTATTCAGTAGACTAGCACTAGTTGTTACCTGTAGGATCCGAAAGGAGTTGGCAGTTTAATCATCTAGACTTGATACGAGTCCGCGTCTTCTGAAGGAAACACAGGTATCAAAAGGTCACTCAGCTGAACTTGTCTAAACTCCCTCAGTTATTCAAACTGTATATGTGCTAGTTACGGGAGTTTAAAATACAGTATTTGAGACAGGTATGGAGAGCTGTGCTGGGGAAGAGGGAGGTACATGCTATGTGTTGCAAAATGTGCTATGATCTTAGTAGGTAAGATCAACTGTGCTGTTTCAGGTGTCACTGAACTCCAACTGGAGCATTTTGCATTTGGCAGAATTGCTACTATTGATGTCATCTGAGCAATGAGAGGTCTACTCACACACTGCTGTCATTGTCTTCATGCATCATTTTTCACATTTCCTGGTAAAAAGATCACAGCTGTATATTAACTGTCTCCCAAAGCCTTTCAGTTTCATTGAGACAAGCGTAAGATTTTTTGTACAAAAACCCCTTCTTTAGTACACTGTAATTAAATTCGCAGGCAATGTAATTTTAGATTTAAAAAAAATAACAATTTTGATTACCTAATTATGGTAGCAGAAGGGATTACAGCTTTATTCTAGTCATGAAAACCAGGGCCTAGAACAAAGCAATGAAAAAGTAAGCCCCTTCATGTAAGTATGGGTTATTTGCCAGAGTATATGGAGCCATCAGTTGATCTGAACATTACTGCTAGGGGAAAACATAACTGGGTTTCTTGACAGTTATTATCCACATCGTAATCAGCCTTACAGGTTTTGCTGTTATAATGAGGCTCTGCATTTGTCAGCCTTGAGTTCTTACCATATCACTAACCTCACAAGTCTGTTAGCAGGGCTGTGGTGGTGCTTTTAATCAGCCTAAAAGAAGCTGGGCCAAAGTAAATGAAGAAGTGGCACTGAAAGCACCTGGGCAAGGAAGAATTGGTACAGACACTTGCTGACTTGAAGACAGGGACACTTGCCAGCCATATAACAGCACTATCCTGCTGCTCTGAGAAGCACCGCAGATACTGGACTTCTTCACCATTGCTTCTGGGCTGACTGGTAGCTGCTTGACAGCATTGACTCCAAACCTTAGGAAGTCAGATGGTGGTTTACTTCAGTTCCCCCTACTAACACACATCCCGCCTTTGTGGCTGATTGTACTTCGTAGTCCTCACTGTTTCTTTCACATGATAATGTGAAGATAAATGAAAGGTTTGCTGAAATAAATGGAAAGGAAAAAGGACATTTCAAGGCTGTCTTGGAGAAGCTGACCTTATTTCAGATCTGCCCTGTCACTGGGGATTGCTCTGGGCCATAAATACCTGTAGTTGCACCCTGAAAGACCCTTCCATTCCTCCACCTGGTCACCAGCTCTCTTCTGGGAAACTACAGGAAAGAAACAGAAACAAAAATTAGCTCTCAAGGTGGTTTTTTGTTTGGTTTTGTTTTTTAAATCCTGTAGTCAAGTCCACACCAGAGAGAGGTGTTACTACACCAGCAATACCTCCTGGATAGAAACTTAGTTCATGCTGATGTTTCCTTTTTGACTTGCCACCCACAGAAAATGAACCACTCTAGCAAAAGACCTCTTTTGCTGGCATAGCAATGAGCTGGAAATCCATACCCTCTGCAGACTAACGTGACATGGCTATCGTGGTAAAGTCACAGGTACTCCTGCATCGCGCCGGGCAGGTGCCTGGGCCACGGGACAGTTCTCCACTGCTGCTTAAATGCAAATGGTTGTAGGAAACATTTGTCACTAAAAAAGAACTGTTCATATCTCTGTTACTCTGGGAAAAAATATGAAAACCTCCCTTTTTAGTGAAGTGTGTGGGGCTGCCAGCTGGCTCAGAAGCTCCATCTGTTATGCGTGTGTCACTGTAAATGGTGAGCCTCAGTCAGTTCAGCCAGTTACTGCAACTGTGTTCATTTCTGTTAGGTACGGCTGCCTCTCTTGCCCATTTGTTTCCTTATGGGTGTTGTGGCAAAGGAAGAGATTGTCAAGCAGAATCTAAAATGTAGGGATTTGCTGGATGAAGCAAGAAACTACCACCTTCGCTTGAGCAGCAGGGCAGTGCCAGACTTTGAGTACTCCGTTCG
Source organism: Ara ararauna (assembly GCA_028858755.1). Classification (NCBI taxonomy): domain Eukaryota; kingdom Metazoa; phylum Chordata; class Aves; order Psittaciformes; family Psittacidae; genus Ara; species Ara ararauna. The sequence goes on along the minus strand of CM054376.1, from coordinate 62,789,825 downwards.
CACAACACCAAGGAAGCAGACTGCTGGTAATTAAATGTGTGTCTGATTATCCAGTAGGAAGTGGTATGGAGAAGAGGCAGCACATCTGTGCAGGGTTAGCTGGCTTGGTATAAATGATTGTTAATGACTTAATGCAAAATTGGGAAAGCCATTGGTTACCTCCCTGGTAATTAGGTAATGTGCTGCATTTTCCTAGCAGTACGTTAGCAGTCATTTTCTTTGTTTAAATCATTATTTATCCTAATTGGCTCTATCTGCATTAAAGCCAGAACTGTTAAGTATGGTATGATGAGGCAGTATGCTCAAAACTATGCTGAAAACAACACACTTACCTTTTGGTGTGAAAAGGTTGAGCTAACTTTTAAACTCTTGGGCTAACCTACATCAAAAGCAAGTGATGAATATTAGCCTGCAAATCCTAATCGTTATGTTTAACAAAATCTGTTTATCTCTCTAAGCAAAATCACAAAAAGCATATTTAAAATATGCATTGGTTTTGCAAGAGCACAGATAGTTAATTGACATAGCAGAATGCCAAGCAAAGTCCAAAATCCAGCATCCAGGTAAGGAGGGCAGCCATGCCCCTTGACGTGAAATGCAACTTCTCCCAAACTACGTAATTTTCAATTCACTCTGCTCTACAACTTTATCCCCCTTCTTCCTGCTAGTTTTCTGGAATCCTGTTTTGTCTTCTTCAGGTGTGCTGTTCTGTGTTGGAGGTAGAGGTGGATCAGGCGACCCATTTTGCAGCACTGAATGCTACTCTATCTGTAAGAACAGCTGGTTCTCTGGCCCCGAAATGAACAGCAGGAGAAGACACGTGGGTGTGATCTCTGTGGGAGGTCAGTAACCCCATTCAGCAACCGTGATCAAAAGGCACATGTTTGGTGGAATTGGTACTTTTACTACTTTACTTGTTTAACTTGAATATTCCTGAATTTAGTAAAGCTTCTTCCCATTAGGAGGTTTGAATTTGGAAACAATCTGAGAGCAGGCTTACTGAAAAAAGCATTAGTGCAAACTGAGAGAGCTGGGGTTGTTCAGCGTGGAGAGGGCTCCAGGCAGACCTTATTGCGGCCTTTCAGTCCCTAAAGGGGGCTTATAAGAAAGATTGGTGTGGGCTTCATAGTAGGGCCTGGAGCAATAGGACAAGGGGTCCTATTTTTAAATAAACTGAAGGAAGATGGATATTTTTTACAACGAGGGTGGTGAAAGACTGGAACAGGTTGTCCTGAGAGGTAGTAGATGCTGCATCCCTGGAGCAAGGTCAGGCTGGATGAGGCTTTCTGAGCAACCTGATCTAGTTGAAGATGTCTCTGCCCATGGAAGGGGGGTTGGAACTAGATGATCTTAAGGTCCTTCCCAACCCTAACTATTCTGTGATTCTATGATTCTGTGTTCCTGCTCATTGCAGGAGGGTTGGACTAGGTGACCTTCAAAGGTGCCTTCTGACTCAAACTAGTCTGTGATTCTATGAACTGTATACAGCCTCTTGCCTTAATATGTGATTTATTTTTATTAATCCATTTACAAAGAGATAGCCTTTCACAGCAGAGTTACCCAGAACTTGCTAGTGCCCATATTAGCTCCCTTCATACTTAAATCTATACAGGCAAGTCACTAAGACCATAACTCTTCCAAGGAGAGACCTCCCTTTATTTTCGGGTCTGCATCTTCTGAAACCAGATCCATGAAGTCCAGGGCAGCTTAGCACCCATGATCATAGAATCCTAGAATGGTTTGGGTTGGAAGGTAGTGAAATAATAAGAATAAACTAGCGGGGTGTATTCTTGTGCAGAATTTGGGTTGGAAACCTTAAAAATCATCCAGTTCCAGCCCCCTGCCATGGGCAGGAACACCTTCCACTAGACCAGGTTGCTCCAAGCCCCGTCCAACCTGGCCTTGAACACTGCCAGGGATGGGACAGCCACAGCTTCTGTGGGCAACCTGTGCCAGTGCCTCACCACCCTCACAGTGAAGAATTTTTTCCTAATATCTAATCTAAATCTCCCCTCTTTCAGTTTAAAGTAATTTTCCCTCATCCAGTCACTACATGCCCTTGTAAAAAGTCCCTTTCCAGCATTTTTGTAGGCCCCCTTTAGATGGTGGAAGCTGCTCTAAGGTCTCCCCCCGAGCCTTCTCCAGGCTGAACAAGCCCAGCTCAGCCTGTCTTCATAGGAGAGCTGGAAATGAGCACTTCGGAAGCATGGAAGTATTCGATCCTCTCACAAACAAATGGATGATGAAGGCATCAATGAACACGAAGAGGTACATGTCCCGTGATCCAAAATTTAAGCCCTAGTCTGTGACAGATGACTTTTTGCTGATGCTGAAAAGAATCATGTCTGTCCTGCGTTTTTGTTTCCAAACTTTGCTATTTTTAGGATTCTTGGGTTTTTTTCTTATTCTGGGGCTTCATGCTAATACACAGCTTGATTTACTAGCTGTAAAGCAAACACTAATCTGCATCACACGTGCATCTATCCCATATTTGCACAAACACAAAGTTGTGCGTAACATACTGTAAATATTTCGGTGCAAAACTGCACAATCCCTGGCTGGTAGCAGTGATTATGTTTCTGCTTTGGCTTTCTTTTATTGCTCTATTTTCCTTTTCTGTTTTCCTTTTCTTGGGGCACTGGCTTTTGGAGCACTGAGCTCTTCGTAGTCCAGTTGTGCTTACATTCTGATAGCTAGGGCCTTTCTGCTATGCCCGATAAAGAACTCCAAACTGACTAACTGGTTCTGTGGGGGTTTTTTGCTCTTCTTAAGAAAGAGCAAGACAAGTGCCAGCAGAGCATGCACAGTGAAATACTTCATGCCCAGGGAACAAATAGCTGCCTATGCTTTTGCCGCAGAAGGCCAGAAGAACTAAAACATGGAAAGTCAGCCTGAGGATTTTTCTTGCCTTTTGACATTCAAGATTCTTTTAAGGAGCTCCTGGACTCACAGATCTGTAATCTTTTGTTTCTGCTGTCATTTAAATCAGCCTCCTTAATTCTACATTCCATTTTGTTATTTGTTGTTTGTAAAAGAATCATGTAAAAGTAGGATTGAAATACAGAGCATGGCTAAGTCCTAAAGCTGTGACCTGATCAAAGTAAAGACCCAGGCTCCTAGAAGGGACTTCTTGCTTCACTTCCTCCCTTCTGCCACCACCCAGGGCATATTTTCAGCAATCTTAATGCTTACGTTATAGACCGTGCTTTTCATTTTGTAGTGCTGATTGTGCGCTCCTGCTGATACATTCAGTTGAAAAAAAAGGCCGACAAGTACCCTGTTGGAAAATAATAGAATGGAAGAAATTGCAATTAAATCTTGCTAGAGATCAGACATCTAATATCTGTCACGGGTTTGCATTTTAATACGTATCAGTATCACCCCCCCAAAAATCATCCCAAAGCGTAGCAGCAGCTATACCAACGAAGTTAAAACCAGCAGGTTTTGATTCTTCATAGGATACAACAAAAAAAGATAGGAGGTGTCAAATTCAGTACCGGCACAGAGAAACCCAGGTGACTAAGACAATCTCATCTATCCAAGCATATAAGTAGAGGACTTGGCCTGTAAGTGACACGCAGTCAGAACAGTATTCCATACCTCCCTGCCTTTAGTTTTTTGTTATTTTTGAAACAGGAACTTTGTCTTTTTACAGCCTAAAAATATTCTAGCTGCAGCAGTCCTGTTCATGGATCCCACGGTAACATACAGGTACATGGGAAAGCTGAGGTGAAAGTGAGATAAAACTCAACGGGAGGCTGCAAACATGGAAAAGACTTTGAGGATAAAGCTGCAAGCCTGGCACAGGTGTGCCTGCCACAGTGGTCATTGTTTATTATCAACTGCACTTTTTTAAACTTCATTCCTTTTTCTCTGCAGTTTGAAGCCGGTGCCAGTCAGGTAACATTGCACTTCATGTGTCTTTCCCGTTCCCTTTTTCTAAGGGTTTGCACTGAGGTATTGATCCTATGGTTTTCTTAGGAGAGGAATTGCGCTTGCCTCTCTGGTTGGCCCTATTTACGCAATAGGAGGTTTGGATGACAACACTTGCTTCAGTGATGTGGAAAGATACGACATTGATTCCGATTGCTGGAGTGCAGTTGCCCCAATGAACACTCCCAGGGGAGGAGTTGGCTCCGTAGCCCCTGTGGTAAGTGACTTTTTCCTCTCAAGGTGGGGCCAACCAAGGAGCTGACCTGCTTTTCAAATCTGCTTTTACAAGGCAGAACACAAACCAAAATGCAGCTGGTGGGTCTGAGCACCTCCAGTCATCAAAATCCTATGGAACTGTGCACAAGGTGAGGATATTTAGGATGATACTCATATCAAATTGAACTACATGCCCTGTTTCAGCAGTATTTGAGGTGCTGGGAGCAAGTAGCCAGACCATTCTAACATCAGGCTAATGCCCCATGTCTCACTCCGGAAGACTGGTTTGTCATGGTTACTATGTTTAAAGGTAGTGAGCACATCTTCACTTAAATCCCCCTGTCACTATGTATGCTCTGCAAAATATCTACAATGCTACATAACTTTTTCACTTCTTTCTTTGCAAGAGAGCATCATTAGATAATTAAGTTTGTTGCTGGAATTCTTACATAGAAGTAAACAATTGGGGCCTTATGGATATACCACATTTGCCTATAATTGTAACAAGGCTTATGAGAAGCTGAGTAAATAGATATACATTACACATAATCTTTCTTTATACAACTGTTTTCCAGAACCATGTTCATCCTGTGGGTGGCAATGAGGGTGTAGCATCTCTTTCCAGTGTGGAGAAATACGATCCCCATTTGGATAAGTGGATAGAAGTGAAAGAAATGGGTCAGCAAAGAGCTGGCAATGGGGTCCATGAGTGAGCTCCATGGCTGCCTGTACGTTGTCGGTGAGTAGAGATGTGGTATTTTGTAGTGCCCTTTCTGCCAAGTACTGGCATTTGTAAAAGGCTGTTGTTGATAGAGGAACTGATAGGTAGACCTGATTTGTACTTTGTGTTCTTGGGCAGGAAAAGAAAGCGAGCACAACCAGGGCATGCTTACATGACAGGATGTCAGTGAGGAAATAAAAAGCAGTTCCTGACCCACTTTTCAGGATGCCTATATTGTTCAGGACAGTATGTCCATACAGAAAATCCTCTGGAGATTCGCTAATCTTGAGTTTCCTTTAGGAAAATTATTAAGTTCTCATACTTTCAAACCACTCTGTTTCTATTTTGAGCTTAAACAGTAGCTTTTCACAAAATGATTACACTTCCTCCACAGCCTGTTGTCCTAGGCCTGTCTTGATCTGCTTTACATTGCATTTACCTGCTTTCCTAAGGGACGAAGATGCCAGGTAGATACGCCATAGTGATAGCTGCAGTGTTCTGCCTAGTGTATCATCATAAGTGATTTAAAAAAGCTTTGAGTAAAATGCTCCTCTGCCAGCTGCCCCAGCAAGGGGAACGCAGCGCTGAAGTCCAAGCTGAGGATTTTTTCCCTAGTGTTCAGCAATGCTGTCATTTGAAACCACCACAAGAGGGTGTTCTGCTTAAGCCAAAATAAATCAGGCCCATCCTTTTACTTGCCTTAGGTTTTTTCTCTTCCAAATTAGAAGTTGTTTCATTGTAAGGATGTGCTAAATGCATTTAAGGAGGAAAATAATAGAAACACCTCTCCTTGCAGCTTGAGTAGAACACTGTCACACTGGGTGATGCTTACACCATGACAGGAGGGAGGGCCATTAGATTAATTTTTAGAAGCTTGTGAAATTCGTGTAGAGAGCTGGAGCTGGACACTAGCCCACTGAATGCCGAAAATAGCCTGATAATGCCAGTCCTGGATGTCACTGGCACTAGAAGTGGCTTAAAACTGACAATGTGATGATTCTTTGCAGGTGGCTTTGATGACAACTCTCCGCTGAGCTCGGTGGAGCGGTTCGACCCGCGCAGTAACAAATGGGAGTCTGTAGCAGGGCTTACAACTCCGAGGGGTGGTGTTGGCATAGCAACACTGATGGGTAAAATCTTTGCAGTTGGAGGTCATAATGGCAACATGTACCTGAATACAGTGGAGGCATTTGATCCTATAGTGAATAGGTAACTTAAAATGCTTTATTTGGCTTAAGACAATGAAATCAGCCTATATGAAAACATAACATAATAGAAATAGCGTGCAGCAGGAGTCTAGCTGCTGTTTCCTGGTAGTAATTGAGTAATATCCACGACTAGCTACATTTATGCCACTAGGCTCTTCTTGTAAATACTTAAGCACCTCCTCCTTCTTCGTACTTCTCCATCCCTTGTCCTCTTCCTTCATTCAGTAAGAATCTCCATCCTTCTGGTTGTTTCAGTCTGGTTTCACGCTAAATGTACTAATGAAATAATAAGTAACTAGCAGGGTGTATTATTGTGCAGACTAAACAGCTGGGTTGTATAATAGAATTTCAGATGAGTTGGGAAGGTCCCTTCCAACCCACCCTATTCTGTGACTCTGACAAAGAGAAGAAATGCTCAGAAAGGACAGAAGCTTACTTTTCTTGTTTCCTCTGCCATCTTCTTCAGGTGGGAACTCGTCGGCTCCGTGTCACACTGCAGGGCTGGGGCCGGTGTGGCTGTGTGCTCTTGTTTCTGCAGCCAGATCCGGGACGTGGGCCAGGGATCCAGCAATGTTGTTGACTGCATGTGAGCTCTGCTGCCTCCTCCGAATTCCAGAGGAACGCGAGCAAGGAGGCACTGCAGAGCTTTTAAACACCGTGTTTTTTATGGCAGCTCAAGAAATAAACCCAGTACATTTTTGTTGCGAAAATGTTACCTTCTGCAACTGTAAAGCTTTTGGTGGCTGTCTACCAACAGTGATACAGAAAAGCCTGTGAAAACGCAGAACACAAGTGTGACTCGCAGGAGAGAACCTGCCAAGAGCTACAATCATCCCGATTTTGAGAGGCTCTAATTTTAGAATCATTTGAGGCAGCTGCTGCAGGGACCCTGTGAACTGTAAGCCAGGCATGGGGTGAGTGAGGAGAGAGGGCAGCAGGTGGTACTGCTGAGCCTTCCCCAACAGCCCTGCCACATGTTTTCTGCAGGACTCAAGTAACATTTAATAGAACCCATTTTTAGGAATATAGTCTTAAACATTTCCTGATTACAAGATCTTTGTAATACAAAGCATCTCAAGTTTTGGAAGGTAATGACATCCCTGTTGCACGCTAAGGTAACTGCCCACCTCCTAAGGGGCCACTGACAGCAGTGGAAATCACGTCTATTCCATCTGAAACCTGTCGTTCCAAGTACTTTCTCAAGCTAATACATTTGTTAGAAAGCTGAAAAGATCCTTGACCTGAGTTTAGCCCCAGGAATACTGGAATTCTCAAGCCTTCAATAAAATTTGTAGTAACTCCTGCCCCTCCACACCCAAGGCAAGTTTCTGTTTAGACATCATTCCTGAAGAAACTGTAATTGGTCCTTATAGTGTGTGGAACTGTAGGCTTCAGTGGTGTCTGAACCACCATTTTTATACAATTGGAAACACATAATAAAAGTTGCAGTATTCTGTAAAGACCTTTAAGTACAACTCCAGGAGGCGAGATGTCCAGTGTCAGTATCCAGTAGTCATAACTCCAGAGGTACTGGCTCTTTGAAGAGAGTTAAGCCAGGAAGCTTAGCCTCAAAACAGGCAGATGACTTAAAGCTTACATAAACCAAAGACAATCATCGACAAAAAGAATTGGAAATAAACCAGTACTTACATAAAAAGTTTAAGTAGAAACTCGGCAGCGCTGTGTACAAAGGTGTCTTGCATGAAGCCAGAAACCCTGCATTCGGAGTGAAGTACAGCTGGAAAGACAGCAGACTCCTGTTCCTGCATCACCTTGCACAGAACAACTGACAATCCCTTGTGACCAAACTTTCACCTTGCCAGCTTGTTCCAAGGGACCAGGAAGACTCCTCTGTATTCAGTACCAGAACAGAGGCAGGACAGCAAGAGCATAAGGCACAGGCATGTTTTGCTGCTGAGTTACTGTCATTCATCTTTTCTGTTTCATGTGGCTTGCACTTCGGTAGCACCCAGGGACAAAGCAAATGGTACTGTCAGTAATGAACCATTGCAATAAATTGTTTGTACTACAGAGCACCTTGTTTATAGTGTGACCGAAGCGTGCTTTGGCAGGGAAACATTACACCATTGCGTATTTTTACCTAGTGGAAGGTGTCCCTGCCCGTGGCAGGGGTTTGGAACTGGACGATCCGTAAGGCCCCTTCCAGCCCAAACTATTCTATGATTCTGTAATTCCCAATAGGAAGCCTTTGTTAGCAGGGAAAATCCTGTGTTACAGCCATGAACTGTACTACCTTGCCACTGCCCTGCCCCTGTGTAAGGACATGGTTGCCCCTGTGGCTCTTGATCTAAGAGGGGTGGTAAGAAAAGGCCCAGGCACACTCTATGGAACTGAACAGGTTCTGCTGTGGATGTTCTGGCTAACGAGAAACCTTCAGAAATAAGAAGTCCAGCTTTTCACAAAGTAACCCCGCTGTGAAAGCCAGCGCTGCACGCCCGCTGATCCGTTCCTCCTGGTGGGGAAGTGCCAGCGCCCATGGGTGCAGCCTGTAACTCGCACACATCTGGGTCGCACTGGTGCCTGCACGGTGATTGCTGTCAGAGGGAGAGTTTTCACGGCTGTGTGTTCAGCCGTGAAATGAGGCCAGAGCAAACGCACTGGGATTCTGTACTGGTGGGAGGAGCTCTGCTGTTGGCCTCGTAGCTGGAAGGCAAATGGTGCTGAAAGTGATCACGATCGAAAGACAGACATTTCAGTTTGCATCCCCTCCACCCCCGACATCAGCCGTGCTCAGGCTTCCAGAGGCATGTCACTAAGGGCTGGCAGGAAAACCGCACACAGGTTTACAAGGAACAGCCCTGTTGCCAGCAGAGTGGTGTCCACATTACTAATCTTAGATGGCCCCAGAACTACGAATAGTTTGTGCAGAACTGTTTTTAGAAACACTATTGCTGGAAATGTGATAATGAGGTCAAAGTATCAAAAAAACCCAACTATAGGATTACTGTGGTGACCAACTGCAATCACTTAGCTGTGGTTTAACACCAGCAAACTCGTTTTAATTCCTCCAGTACTGGCAATAGGGTGATGACAAAGAAGTAACACGCACCTCCCAGGCTGGGGGAACATTGCAGCACTGCTTCCCCACAGTGAGGCAGCCCCCCAGGGGCAGCAGATTCAAACTCCCACCACATCTTCTAATGGAAACTTAGGATTTGTGATAGCAAAGTCTTTACACATTCAAGGTCATGAATTCCTTGCATCTAAACGTGATGCAAATCCTAATGTGGAATAGAGTCATAAAATGGTTTGGGTTGGACGGGACCTTCAAAGTTCGTCTACTGCAACCCCTTGCAATGAGCAGGGACATTCAACTAGATCAGCAGAAATTGTTATTGCTTCTGTTAATGATGTTCTTTCTGCATCTGAAAGCCTTGACCTCACCCATAAAGATCATACACCCAAAGACATCCATCAGTACATCCATTAAACAGAGACAAAAATCCTTTTGGAAGAATCAAGTGTGGTCACGGTTGATCACATCAAAGCTTCCAGCCTGCCTATTTCAAGCATGTGATGGGCTTCCCAGTGGGAGCAAGACCAGGCTCTGGACCACTCCTGACTAGCGCCCTTGGCCATGTATCTCCACCTGCAGAGCACCACTGCTGCCCCAGCTTCTGGGACGAGCCCCTTCCATTTCCAGCTGTAGCATAGCAGCCCTCACGAACACACTGCTCCTCACCTCGGGACTCCAACTGTGGCTCCCCAGTTCCCCCCAAACCACACTGCTGCCAGTGGCAGTGCCTCATCTGCTGTGGCACCCAGCCAAAAGCAAGGCAAGCGCGGCTCCATTAGGATTAGATATCCTGCTGCAGCGTTCAGATGTGGACAAAAGAGTCCAGGAGGAGATGCACGTGCCACCTGCATAGTTTCAAATGGACACCAAACACAGGCATGCACTGTTAGTTCCGTCAGAGAGAGTGCAGGCTCCTCCGGTTGGAACCCCAGCGGGGGAAAAATGGTCTCTCTGAGATGTCGCCTGCAGAGGGGGATCCAGCCCCGCACGTAACCAAGCCTTCGCTCGGGGCTGTGTGCACCCTGGCCATGCATCCTAACAGGCACTGCCAACAGTCTGCTGCAGGGAAGCAGGGGGTAACGTTGATCCCAGCCAGGCAGTGATTTGTCTCATCCGAACAGCTGTGCTGCAAGCACGGCTCTATTAGGAGTGAGATGCCTTTGGGGAAGAGCAGCATTAAAAAGTATTCAAAGCTGTGAAAGCACAGCCAAATTCTCACAATCCCCTTTGAAGGTTAGCAGCAAGGCATGCTTGTGGCTGGGGACTCCAGATGGCTCCCACCATTAAATGGGGCTTTCTGTCTTAAATTAGGCTGAGACTGCTTTCAGAACTATTCTCAGCACTGCTGCAGTGCAGAGCTTTGCAAACCCAAGTACTTAATTGCAGATGCTCCACTTCAGTTTTCTGCTGGCTGCTGCTACCACATCTGTATTTGTTTTCTGAACCTTTGCGTGTTCTCGACTGGAGCTGGCAGCAAATAAAGCGCTTCCAGCCCAGATGACACTTAGATTTGCAATTCTTTTCTGGCTCGGCAGCAAGGTTGGTGGCGTTGCTGCCGCTTCGTGGCATTCCAACACAATTCCTTGGATTCCAGACTGTTGCATTTCAAAGCTGTTCCAGCACAAGAAAAGCCAACGGGAAGCTATGTGATTCCTGCCGCCTGACTTGCCGGTGTGCAGGGGCTGTCGTGCTCCATTGCACCAGGCAAAAAGCCCATGCCAATCCATAGCTGCCCTCAGTTTGCCACCAGAACGGTGACTCAGGCTTCCAGGGAGTGCACACAACCTATGGCAGGTGGGGCAGCAGTGTCCTCCCAGAGATCAGACACACGTGCCCGGGGCTGTGCTGAAGAGAACGCACGTGTGCCTGCGGCTGCCTGCCTGGCTTCTGAATCACAGATTGGGTTGGGGTGGGTTGGGAGGGACCCTCAAACCCGTCCAGTCCAACCCCCCTGCAATGAGCAGGGACATCAACTAGATCAGGCTGCCCAGACCCACATCCACCCTGGCCTTTGGTGTCTGCAAGGATGGGGCATCTACCACAGCATCCCATGGGCACATTTCTCCCAGTCCCTGTCTTTGCCGTCTGCGACTTGGGCACTTGGCTGGAGCTCCTGCTGGTGAAGACCGAAGCTAAAAGATGTCATTGAGTACCTCAGTGTCCCTTCTCCATGCCCCAGGCACCTTGCTCTTTCTTTCATTGCCTTCTGGAAGGGAGCCACATTTTCCCTTGCCTTCCTTTTATCATTGACACACCTGGAGGAGTTTTCCTTGTTGCCCCTAATATCCTTGGCCAGATTTGGGTCTGTCAGGGCTTTACCTTTCCTAACCTGATCCCTGGCTGCTCTGGCCTTCTCTCAGGATTCCTCCCAGGCTGCCTGTCCTGGATGACAGTGGACAACATCGCCATATCGCTACAATACGGAACGCTGGACCCAAAGAAACATTAACCTCAGCAATAGGGAGTAGGAGAGGAGAAAAACCCAGTGGGAATTCCAGGAATCCCATTGCTTGACTAAGCACATCACTTGGGTTTAACAAGGGTTGTAACATGCCCAAGTCCTCATTTCAGGAGCATAAAGTTGACAGAGAATGGTGGCCCAAGAACACTGCTGGTTTCAGGTAGTGATGGGTTACTAAAAGTGCCATTAGTACCAAGAAAGCTCAGGCTGCCAACAGGCTATTTTAGTGTTTGGAGAGCAGCACAGGGCTGAGAAACTGCAGTCGACTTTAATGCAGCTCCTTTGCCAAATGTCACATTTGGCTTTGAAAAGGATAAGCCAAGCCAAAGCCACAAAGCCAGACAGTTTGTGGTGTGTAACAAATCTCAAAAGAGATTAAACACAATTGCAAAATTAGAGTTAGACAAGAAAGGCTCAATGAATAAACAGACAAACAAAATCTGATTGCAAAACAACCCCAAAGTATTTCTGGCTGTTTCAGCTGGGGATGGGGCCATTGCCTTGGGCAGAGTGCTGAGTAGGGCCACGGATGCTTGCTGCAGCCCCACGGCCTCCTGCTCCTCCTTTGCCCTCCCTGGCTTTTAGATGACCTCCCGGCTGGCACGTCACACCTCCTCCTCCTGCTGCATCCCTCCTTCCACTCCCCATCTTCATCCCACCTCCAAAATGAACCCTCCTTGCTTTAGCCCCAAGCAAGGATTGCAGGAAACAAACCTTCTGGGGTGCGAGGGGTTGGGAAATGATGGAACAGAGGACCTGAGTGACACAGGTACAGCTGCACCCTGGCCAGCAGAGAGGGCAGCCTGTGTTCAGCTAACCCTTGCTCCCCACCAGAACCAGAACAAAAGCCACACATGTATGGCCACAACCCCCAGCTACCTTCCCATGCTCCTCTTCTTACCTTCCCTGCATCTTGCAACCGGCCTGCGGGTGCCCTGCTGTCACACCACTTGAAACACGGATTGATGGCAGGGAACTGAGAACCAGTCCCACCTTGCCTGAGCAAATGCACCACCAAGTTCCTCCTAAGTCTGTAACTAAAATTCCCACCAGATGCTCACATGGGGACGTTTCACGTCTGGGTTTTTTTTACTAAGGAGATATTTCTTTCCTTTACTCTTTCTTCAATATCAGTTTTGCCATTGGGGCTTTATGTGTGCAGCAACAAAGTGCACTGACCCCCCCAAAAAAGTGTACATTTTCTATACAACATCTGCAACAGCAGCGTATCTGGTGGGTATTACAACAGCCTTCAGTATCCTCTACAGTTTACAGACTACATTAGAAAACCACATCCATTCTTAGCAAACATCTTGGGCGCAGTGTCTGATGCAGAAAGGACCTGAATAATGCATAAATTGTATCACAATAGTGCATAGAGTCATGTAGAAATCACTGTTCCAAGGAACAATTACAGTGCCCAACATAAACCAAGATAATGGGAAAATCCCCAAGCAAGAACTGTTAAGGCCATTGCAAGGAGCTCACCTCACACAACCAATGAGAAGCAGAGCTACCATGGGGCATGGAACCCTGTGGGATTGCCTGGGGGAATGGGATTTCCCTATCAGCGAGTGCTCAGAGCCAGGCTCTGGTGGCTGTCAGCGGCTGACTCCAGCACAGTCTTCCCGGAATCCATTTCAGGAGGATAAGGGGCTGATGCCTTGAATCATGACCCTCCTGCTGCCCTGAGCACCTAGATCTGCACACGTTCTTGTTCCTAAAGGAAAGGGCAAGGGGTGACAAACTGGGGAGCAATCGAAACAGAGACTTCTCGTACATACATTCATACTTACACCTCATTCAGAAGGGAAACACTAAGACCATTCAGAGAGAAAAGGCCAACTGCAACTTCTCTACAAGAAGCACGAAGACACTTGCAACAACTCATAACAAATGGGCTACTTCATTTATTGCTTATTTTGTTAATAAGTTTAAGATGTACAGATTTATAATGGGAACCAAGAGGGAAGGGAGAGGACAAAACGAAAACAAGGACATGGCAGTCAGACTTTGACCTTCATTTACAGAAGAGATCTCTGGGGGGTTTTCAACTATTAAATAAATGGCATCTTAAAAATAGAACATTTGACAATTTCAACACATGTATTATTTCCTCTAAATAAATATGGCATGGAAATGATTTCGCTTTGCTACCATAGCTGCCTCCTTTCCTTACGGGACTTCACCATCACCTGTTTCCCTTGGAGTCAGGATTTTGTTCCTCAATGGCAAATGTGATTTTCTCCACTATTACGTGTTTTGGTTTTAGTCATTCATTCATTCATTCACACTTGCTAAGTCTTGACCAGGCCCAAGTGAAAATGATGAGCATCTTGCCTGACCCTTCACAGGCCTCTGACCTGGCTCCAGGTTGAAACACGATGGCTTTTAGAAAGAAGGTACCTGCCAGAGTAGGTGAGAGGACTCCAGGCTGCTCGGTGGCAGAGGCCATTCCTACAGAAACCCCTTTTGGAAACGCAGACCTTTTGCTCTCCACTTTTGTGGCCATCCAAACTACTAGCAGTCATTTACAAAATGCTGCTGCACACACGCAGACCTGTTCCTCCACCCTGAAATCATGTGGAAAAGGGAGCTAATCCTTTCCTGGAAGTACAGTTATTTTAGGGCACCATTCTCTTCACCACTCCCACAGGTCTGTCAGAGACAGGGCAAGGGATGCGAGAGGGGACCAGAGGGCTAAGGCACACTGTGAGATATGAGGAGAGCAGGATGCTGCTGTCACACAACAGGAAATCTTTGGGTAGAGAATGGTGTCCCCCTGCTGAACACACAGGTGCTGCAGAGGCTGCCCTCACAGTTCTTGTCACCTGCAAAATCACATTTGCAAAATGCAGCCCCCAACAAGGAAAAAATGCTTGCCAACAGCTAATTACTCCCTCTGGTGTTCCCTTGACAAATTCCTAGGTTGCTGGGCCCATCCTATAGTTTGACTGAGAAAGAGCACATGAGTTACCTCCCACAGGAAGGATGTCCTACTTTGGTACCAAATCCTGCTTTTACATAGTCACTGACACCAACAACGGTTACAGGCAAATACCCAAACACAAAATTGGTCTTATGTTCCACATTGAACCACTTAGTCCTCCTTAGAGAGAATTGATTCCTCCCCATGTAAGCTCTCAGACCCACAACAGCGTCCAAACAATCACAGTGACCCAGTACAAGCCAAGTTCCCCCAGCCGTCAAAATGGCAAAAAGCAACAGGACAAGAAGTCCTCAGTGTCAGTGATGTCCCTTCACCACAGCAGGGGCAGAGCTGTTTCCAACCACGCTTGGTCATTTTGCCACCCCAATTGTGTTTGGCTTACAAGGTTCAAACCAAACAAGACCCAAAGTAACACAGTTCAAGTGCTAAGAGCATGTGTGCGTGGCAAGGAGGAACAAAGCAGCGATGACTTGAGTAAACATGCAGCACGGAAGGCAGTGGCTTTCCCCCAGTTCTCAGGACAGCGGGTGGCAGACAAATGCAAAAGGCTGAGGTTGGAACCAGCAAGGCAGTAATTTTTGTGGCTGTTCTTACAACATAACGCTGCCTGGCACTGATGAGGTTGTTACTTGCCAATGCAGAGGTAAAGACACCAAAGACTGCACCTGTGCTTGCAATAACACTTCTCTCAGATGTCTTCTGGGCAGCAGCTGGTGCAAACTCTGGGATGTTGCATAATAACCTCGGGAGGTTCATGTATAGTTATTGTTCTGCTGGTTGTTCATCAGAGAAATGTTCGTAGACCATCAGCACATTGAGCCATTCAGACAATTCATTGCACTTTGTCGTTTTAAAGGAAGGTGCCATCAAAGCTCTGGCATTCCTCCTAAAAACAGTTTCAAGTCTTTCCAGAGTACACAGACACATACCACGATGATTCCTTTTCTTTTGCTGGTGCTTTGTAGCAGACAGTTCATCAGTTCAGCACGTGAACAATGCAATAACTCAATAGAGAGAAACTGAGACTTTGAAAGTGCAAAAAAAAAAAAAAAAAACCCCAAGGGGAGAAAAAAAAAAAAAAAGAATACGAATGATCTTAAGAAAAATAAGTTCGAGGTACTTGAGAAGAAAACGTTCCTCCAGGTACCTAACAAGTCCTTCCAGGTACCTAACAAGTTCTTCCAGGTACCTAACAAGTTCTTCCAAGTACTTAACAAGTTCTTCCAAGTACCTAACAAGTTCTTCCAGGTACCTAACAAGTTCTTCCAGGTACCTAACAAGTTCTTCCAGGATACGAACAAGTTCTTCCAGGTACTTATGATCTTCCAGGCACTTATGATCTTCCAGGCACCTTGCAAGTTGTACCAGGTATCTAAGATGTTCTTCCAGATATCTAAGAAGTTGTTCCAGGTACTTAACTTCTTCCAGGTAACTAACAAGTTCTTCTAGGTAGTTACGTTCTTTCAGGCACCTAACAAGTTGTACCAGGTATCTAAGATGTTTTTCCAGGTACCTAACAAGTTGTTCCACGTACTTAAGTTCTTCCAGCTTCTTAAGTCCATCCAGCTAAATAACAAGTTCTTCCAGGTACTTAAGTGCTTCCAGGCACCTAAGAAGTTGTTCCAAGTACGTAAGAAGTTGTTGCAGGTACCATCGATGTTGTTCAGTTACCTAAGACATTGTTCCAGGTACCTAAGAAGTTGTTGCAGGTACTTAAGTTCTTTCAGGTACCTAACAAGTTCTTTCAGGTACTTATGTTCTTCCAGGCAGCTCAGATGTTGTTCCAGGTACTTGAGTGCTTACAGGTACCTCAGAAGTTCTTCCAGGTCCTTAAGTTCTTCCAGGTAACTGACAAGTTAATCCAGGTACTTCAGTTCTTCCAGGCACCCAAGAAGTTGTTCCAGGCACCTAAGAAGGTGTTCCGGGTACCTATGAAGTTGTTCGAGGTAGATAAGAAGTAGTTCCAGGTACCTAAGAATTTGTTGTTGGTACATAAGAAGTTGTGGCAGGTACCTAAAAAGTTCTTCCAGTACCTAACAAGTTCTTCCAGATACCTAAGAAGCTGTTCCACGTACCTAAGAAGTTGTTCAAGGTACCTAAGAAGTTGTTTGAGGTACCGAAGAAGCTGTTGCGGGTACCAAAAATGTTGTTCAAGGTACCTAAGAACTTGTTGCAGGTATCTAAGAAGTTCTTCCAGGTACCTATCCAGGAACTTATGTTCTTCCAGGCACCTAGCAAGTTATACCTGGTATCTAATTAGTTCTTCCAGGTACACCAGAAGATGGTTGAGGTACTTAAGAAGTTGTTTCAGGTACCAAAGAAGTTGTTCCAGGTACCAAAGAAGTTGTTCTAGGTGCCTAAGTAGTTGTTCCACGTACCTAAGACATTTTTGCAGGTACCTAAGAAGCTGTTGCAGGTACCTAAGAAGTAGTTCCAGGTACCTAGGAAGTTCTTCCAGTTACCTAAGAAGTTCTTCCAGGAAAATAACAAGTTCTTCCAGCTACATAGCAAGTACTTGCAGGTACTTATGGTCTTCCAGTCACCTAAGAATTTGTACCAGGTATTTAAGATGGTCTTCCAGGTACCTAAGAAGTTCTTCCAGGTACTTAAGAAGTTGTTTCAGGTACACAAGAACTTGTTCCATGTACCTAAGAAGTTGTTCTCGGTACCTACTATGTTGTTTCAGGTACCCAAGATGTTCCAGGTACCAAAGTAGTTGTTCCAGGTACCAAAGTAGTTGTTCCAGGTACCAAAGTAGTTGTTCCAGGTACCTAAGAAGCTGGTGCAGGTACCTAATAACTTGTTCCAAGTACCTAAGAAGTAGTTCCAGGTACCCAAGAAGCTCTTCCAGGTACCTAAGAAGTTCTTCCAGATACCTAAGAAGATCTCCCAGATACCTAAGAAGTTCTTCCAGGTACCTAATAACTTGTTCCAAGTACCTAAGAAGTTGTTCGAGGCACCTAAAAAGTTGGTCGAAGTACCGAAGAAGTTGTTGCAGGTACCTAAGAAGCTCTTCCAGGTACCTAAGAAGTTCTTCCAGATACCTAAGAAGTTCTTCCAGATACCTAAGAAGTTCTTCCAGGTCCCAAACAAGTTCTTGAAGGTACCTAACAAGTTCTTCCAGGTATGTAAGAAGTTGTTGCAGGTACCTACTATGTTGTTCCGGGTACCTAAGACACTGTTGCAGGTACCTAAGAAGATTTTCAAGGTACCTAAGAAGTTTTTCAAGGTACCTAAGAAGTTTTTCAGGGTACCTAAGAAGTTGTTCCACGTACTTAAGAAGTTGTTTGAGGTACCTAAGAAGTTGTTGCAGGTACCTAAGAAGTTGTTCCAGGTACTTAAGAAGTTGTTCGAGGTACCTAAGAAATTGTTCCACGTACCTAAGACAGTGTTGAATGTACTTAGGAAGTTGTTCAAAGTACCTAAGAAGTTGCTCGAGGTACCAAGAAGTTGTTGCAGGTACCGAAGAAGTTGTTGCAGGTACCAAAGAAGTTGTTGCAGGTACCTAAGACGTTGTTGAAGGTACCTAAGAAGTTGTTGCAGGTACCTAAGAAGTTGTTCTAGGTACTCAAGAAGTTGTTCAATGTACCTAAGAAGTTGTTGCAGGTACTGAAGTTGTTCAACGTACTAAGAAGGTGTTGCAGGTACCTAACGTGAAGTTGTTTTAGGTGCTTAAGAAGAAGAAGTAGTTCCAACTACTTAAGAAGAAGTTGTTCCAGTTACTTAAGAAGAAGAACTTGTTCCAGCTACTTAAGAAGTAGTTGTTCCAGCTACTTAAGAAGAACTTGTTCCAGCTACTTAAGAAGAAGTTGTTCCAGCTACTTAAGAAGAAGAACTTGTTCCAGCTACTTAAGAAGAAGAACTTGTTCTAGCTACTTAAGAAGAACTTGTTCCAGCCACTTAAGAAGAACTTGTTCCAGCTACTTAAGAAGAAGAAGAGCCAACTTAACAAACTTGAGCACCAGTTAAGTCATTTTGTTTTCTAGCTGCAGCCAGTGTAAACTTTGTCTGACATAGTGGACCAGTCTGATCAAGCTACTGGTCAGTCACAGCTCATCCGATGCTGCGTCGAGCTCCCCAGAAAACTCTGGAAAAAAAGAGAGAACACATTCGGTTGGTTTCACACAAGAGGCACGGAGGGACAACAGCAGCACTATCCCCCGTGTCTCCCGGCACCGCAATAAAGAATACCTGCTTGTCAACTTGAAAACTTTGTTGGCGAGTTTGTTCCTGGAGTTGTCTCCAAATCATATGATACTATGAAAACCTTATACCCAGGTTGTATGTTTCTTATTTTCAAGCAGCCCACTTTTCCCTTTTGTAAAGACCCGTATTTTACACCAATCTTGTACTTGTAGTTGCCTACAGTCAGAAACAGTTAATACCATCAACATGACGCCTTTGGCTTTCACATGGGCACCTCTTCTCACTATGCTTCACTAATGAGATGGAAACAAATGACGGCAAGCCAGCAGAGAAGTTACAGTACAGGCTTCTGGGCGAGTGACATATGGTTACAGATGGCCATGAAAGGGGCAAAATGCGTCAAAAAGCTTTCTCTGGTGGCTGGTTCATCTTCTTTCCTTTTACATATCCTCAGAGCATGTTTCTAAAGAGAATCATGCAGCACCCATGGGCTGCAGGAAACTTCCTGTTAGTTAGAATAGACACCTACTTTGATATCCTTTGATAGGTCAGCCTCAGTGCCCTCCACCTTACGGTGCTTGCACATCAAAGGATCCTTGCTGGTGTTACCAATGGCACTCAGCTCCTCACTGCCTTTTCTGGGTCTCTTTCGGGCCACCTTGGTTGACTTTGGCGTAGGAGACACTGGCGGTAGAGGTGGAGGTAGAAAATCTTTTGTCTGGTATCCATATGAAGCTTTCCACTCTGACGCTCTGGAGATGGGAAGAGAATGCAGCAATGGGGATGAATACGGTGTACCTCTAATGCAGTGATTTTTTACAGACTTAGTTGCATCATGAACCAATTATGTTTAAATTTCTCTGGAAGGGAAGATGACATTAACAATCCAAAAGAAGCATATGAAACTTCATTGTGCGTTAGATACCACATCTTCAGCTGCTAACAACATACAAGCAAGTTGCTTTTCAAGTAGAATTAAGCCCCAGGGGTTGTCCTTGGAATAAAAACTTGCAACCAGGATATCAGGATATTGCAAAAAAGGCATCGCTCCAACACAGCCCCTTTTCACTTAAAGTCGGAGATGGGCAATTCTCTGGGAGAAATCACCCAACAAGGCAAATAAATTGCAGAACTGCCTCTCTTTCCTCATTGCGGTAGAAGGTGTCTTCTACGGTTACAGGTACTCACCCTGACACTTGATCCTGTACATACTTTGACAGAATTAACTGAGTTGTTCCTTTAAGACTTGCCTGCGCAACTAGACAACACTTACAAGATTGAGAGGGTCCAAGTCAGAGCCTTAAAATGTTGCACTTTTTGAATGGCAGGGACTATCCCATTTAATAATATGGTAGCATATCAGGTTTCTGATCATCTGAAGTTAGGAACACAAGGCAACTGCGGCAGCTTTAAGCAACACCGAGTAACTCTAAACCTTGTTTCACAACTGCTCCTTTACATCACTTTTATTCAGCTCCTCAAAGTTTCCACAAAAATACTGAGCAGTTCATTCCAACTCATGGACTGCAAAAGCAGAAGGAGGAAATTAAGCTAGATTCAGTGAAAAGATTGAAGTGTAATGTTGCACATCTGGCTTCATTCTGCTGTGCATGGGACAGTCCTCTCCCCTGTTCCACAACCCACTTTTCCCATGGCACAGTCCCTACTCACTGCATACATGCTCCCTAGCTTCACTTCCTTGTTACAGCTCCAGAGAGGATTATTTTACACATAGCACAGCAGCACCCTCTGACCTGATCCAGCGCCCTCTCTCCCCCAGAATACATCTTCTCCTTTCACTCCAAAAGCCGGAACACGGGCTTTGCTTTCACTGAGAAAAAGGGAGGAATGAACCCTAGCATCAAAGCCCCTCCATTATTACACCAGCTGAAATATCACCCAACAACTAAAGGTTAGCTCAGCATTTCAGTGCTTTAAGAGTATGTCTCTATTTTCTCCGCAGAAAAGCAGTTTACTCATCTTTTCAGGCCACAAACCTCAACATCATATACCAATCCAAGTCAATGCCTCAAATTCAAGCCACAAGCAAGAACCGAATGCAGTAGCCCACGACTGATGCACAAGCCTCCCATTCGAAGACATGCTCCTGCAAGCATTTGCTCTAGCAAAGATCTAGCCAAAATGCTGCCAGTACAAATTATGCATATTGTAGAGGGGAAACTGCAGCACATCCATTAGAAGCACTGCAAATGCTATGCTGGAATAAAGGAGAAATTCCTGGCCATAAAGGCCACCTGAAATCCCAGACAGAGTCATGATTCAAAACACACACTTGTGCGTCCGTTAAGTCACAGGCACAAAAAGACAAAAACAACAAAATGATTTTAGTGGAGAAGGGAAATGCTCTCTCCCTGCCTAAAAAGCATTTTGAGGCTACTTCCGTTTCTCATGAAAGCAGAAATAAGGAACTCTCTGAGAGTTCAAATATCACAGAATAGAATCATAACTTGGTTTGGAAGGGACCTTTAATAGTTGTCTAGTCCAACTCCTCTGCAATGAGCAGGGACATCTTCAACTAGATAGCAAGTTCTCTTGCCATCCCTTCAAACACCTCAACTATCACGCAGAACAAGCGCACGCTACTCCCTGTACAACAGCTGCCACCCCCCAGATCATCTAGAGCAATCACCTGCTGACAGATTGCCTCCACTGAGGTCTGGAGAAGGGGGATGACTCCTGCATCCCAGCGGCCAGGCAGTCTACCACACTGTATGCAACTCCACCAACAAATTCCTTTTGCACAGATTTGTTTCCTGCATCTGGCCCAAAAGACAGCAGGGCAAATGGTTGCCTACCAGCTTAAAAGGACAAGAATTATGGGCACAACTGGCCATTAGATTTCTGCAGTGTAAACAGATTTCCGGAGCTATGTGTAATATATGGATCAGAGCATGCGGCAATGTAAGCTGCAGGATGGACAAGTGTTTAAAATCATGTCTGTCTCAATGGTTAGAAATCTGGACAAATGCCACCACATTCAACACTTGTGCAGCAGTGCACACCAAGAACGGGAGGGTGACCAGCCACTGAAACATCAGCTTATTCCTGAATGATCAGAACCATAATCCTCAGCATTAAGAAGGGATGGGAAACAGGCGACACCCAAGTATCACTTCCCATCTGCAACAAATAAAAAGCTGAATAAATTACATTCCCACAGCCACATGGTCGGTTCCAGGATTTAAAGACAAATCTTCAGCAGATGCTCCTCGCTTCAGTTTATCTAGCACCCTACCACAGCAGCACAGGGTGGAAGAAGTCTGATCCTTGTACATTAAGAGACTGGCATGCTATTGGCCTGCACTGAGCCCCCAAGGGGCAGAAAGCATCATCTGAGCACCAGAACCTCTGCACGCTCATGCTGTCTGCTCTCAGGGGCTGCAAATATTTCTTCTGTCACAGGCCTTCTCTTTTTGCTGCTCAAGTGTTCTACCATACGTACGCAAGTAAACGCCAAGGGCAAGCCTCCCTCCTATTTCTTCTCTACACAATGAACTTGATGCTCCTGCACATCTCAGCAATAACCCGAACATCAAGCAGTTCAGACACTCCAAGCAGTTTACAAGTGGGGAGCCACAAACTCTCTTTTACTATTGCTAGAGAGCAGGCTGCCTGCAAATGTTTCCAGAAGCATCATTTAGTCCTCCGCCTGCAGGTGGTAACTACTGCTTGCTATTTCAGTGTATTACTGAAGTTCTCAAAAGGCTGGAAGGGAAGGATTTGTGGGCAGGGACCCAACGATCTCCCAGCTGTTATCCTCCTTGGGAAATCACACAGGCATTCCAAAAGGAGCTGGAAAAAAGGCAAACCTCCTGCTATTCGAAAGTACAGTGATTCAAATCCTGAAACTAGTGGGAGACCAACTCCTCATCCCAGAGAATTACACAAGTGTCCTTTCAAAATGGTTTCTGATAAAAGCTTGGGGTCTGACACAGGCATTTTGATCAATCAGATCCAAGCTCTGTTTATTTCAACCTCATTTCCAACTAAGGGCTTTCTGTGAGAAATTTCTCTCATGCCCAAATAAAAAAAGGAAGCCTCCAACCCCTCATGACAACACAATTTACAGCAGGAAAACAAGTAAGAAAGATTCCCAGGAAACCACATCCACCCTGGAAAAGGGGGGGAGAGTTTGTGTTCCTGACACTTGTTGGAAAAAGGAAAGCAACACAAAACTTCACGCTCTTTCAAGCCTTCATGTCCCATTATGAACAAAGCAAAAACATTTACAGCTCTGGAGTCACCTCTGATGACCCTGAGGTGACCTTTGCTTTCCTGATTCTGCGACATCAGAGGAGGGAAAACCTTGCATCAAAAAAGTGATTCCCTTATTTAAGCACAGTTCTCACAAGAGTGACACCATTTTACAGTCACACCGAAGCAGTTGCCATGCATGGAGATGCTCTCGTTGAAACAGGACCACATTTACTGCCAAAGCTGACCACGGACTCACAACAAACAATTCCACCAATCAGATGTGACAAACCCACTCTTGTCCAGGGAGCAGGACCCCAAAGGTCTCTTGTGTCTACCGGTACAGAGCCAACCCTTCCCACACAGATGATGCCTGTTGAAAAGGTACCAACCCCACAGTCCCTGAGTACCTTACACTGATGCACAAGAGATTCTCTGTGCACACAGACTTTGATTACACCCGAAGACCTACCGTGCTCTCTTGGCATTTGGCCTGTGCCATTGCCCTGTGGCTGTCCTCCTCCATCCCCCAGTCTCCTCTGCCTCGTTTCCTCACACACCTTTTCAGTGGCATTCACCTCTTGCCTCTTCTTTTACAGTAAACACTGAAGAGAAGTGCCATGAGACACCACCTTGGAAAACGAGGCCCCTGAACTTCCTACAGAAGGCAAATGGCGCACAGCCTGCAGCAACCCTGCACACTCCAACTTCACAGGTGGGCTAGAGCCAACATTCGCTGCCAGCCCACTGAGACACAGACAGGAAAAAGCAAGAATAGCAACAACACAGCCACTTCTGGGCAGTGTGGCCAAATGTCTACTGGCATCTCTATGAATTCTTTTCTTTTCCAACTCGTTAAGGGAAGCAGCTCTTCAAAATGGTAATGAATGTACTTCCAGAGATACTCAAACGTTCTGAAAGCGATTTTGGCTTGTTTTAAGAATTGTGGACTAAAGATACATTTCCCTTAGAAGTAGGAGGATAATGCAAAGAATGTTACCTAGATCTTCCTTTAAATCTGACTTAACTGTTCGTAATAAAAAAGTCTGCCTTTTCACCTGAGCTGCTGGTAAATAAAATGCATCGGCATCAAAGAACATTGCAACTGCTTCAGTTCAATTTTGGATCAAGGAAGAACACTCAAACTTCGAAGAAGTCCTATTTCTGCAAGGACAGACCAAGCCAGTTTCCCCAAAACAAGGTTTCAACAAATTGTTAAATAGCCTCCTTAAAGACAATAAATCTGCTTCAACAATTATAGTGTCTTAATTAGCTCATGACTTAATAGACGCCTAGTTTTCATTTGCAGGACCTGCTCTTTTGCAGCTTAGATATACACCATCAATCTCCCTCTAACGCTATTTAAAAAGCTCTCTTAGTGAGAGAAGGAGCACTAAAATCAGCATCGCTTGCAAAACAACCCCAGTAAAAGCAAAGGCTGGTCCTTCTCTGCCAGCTGGGTTAAAGATGCATCACCACAAATGAGCATGGCATTTCCCCTTTTAAAAGAAGGGCTCTTCCATTCCAGCACAGCCAGGTGCTAACTTGGGGCTGCATTCAAGAATGAAAGCCATCTGGGAAACCCTTGCATGCTCTCTAAAGCTGAACGCGTAATTTGGGCACACAAATGTGCTGGGATTTCAACTTCTAATTAACCAGCACAAGCACCGCTTGTTTGCAGGCAGCTACACTTCGTAACACAAGCTACTCCAGGCAGCTGAAGTTTCAGTCATGTGTGCTTTAAACAGCAAAGAAAGCAAGCCCTGTTGTGCGAGTGAAAACAAAACACAAAAGAAGGGATGCATCGGTTCAAGGGAAAGGTGTAGAGGAAGACCCTGGGGAAATCTTTCTTGACTCCATTTTGGACATTAGCCTAAGCCACCCTGTTCCTCCCGCTTCAACTGTCTTTGCTGACTGTGGGTACACTGGCTCTGAAGGGCCCCCAAGGACACTGAGCAGAGAGGGGATGTTGGCTAAGGACAGAGGTATGTCCCATGCCAAAGTTACAATTCTGGACCTCTGGGCTAAGAAAGCAGCATTTTCAGATTCTTGTCTACAGTAAAAGCCTCTTCTCTCTCTGTTGCCTGGAAAACTGACTAAAGCTCAAAAGGGGTTTTTACAGGCAGCTGGGAAGAGCTGAAAAAGATTCTCTGCGGAGGAAGGCAGAGCCTGGAGCTGCTGAAATGAGTATGTTTACTAGCGCAAAGAGAATTCCCAGAATCATTCAGGAGGAGCAAGCTGGGGTGGAAGAAGGAGCAGCAAAAGAAAGAATGGATTAAAGGAGCAGCTAAGTACTCAGTAAGACACTATCCCACACTACCAGCCAGGGGAGGCTCCTCTGCACGATGTTGGAACAGCATGAAAAGGGTTGATTTTTACAGACCTTACAGAGCTTGAGTGCAAGACTCTACAATCTCAACCAAGACGGAGAGGGGCTCTTCCTCATTTGGGACTGGCTCAGTTTTGCTTGGGGTTTTAATTAAATTGTTCATGACAAGGAAACCAAGCTTTGTAGCCTGTAGCTTGCAGCCTTCCATGGAACAACATGGTATGGAGTAATATCAGATCTTTACATATCACATCAACTGATAGGCATTGAATGGTTCAGCAGTCACGTTGCACACAGGCCCCTTAGTCTTCCAGACATGGAAAGATTTCTATTGCTTACTCGGGGCTCAGAACCCATCAGTTCTGCCATCTGGACAGATTAATCCTGACAGGTTAATGGCAGCCCACACAACACTACTTTCAAGCCATTTCTCTAAATAACCTAATTAATAGGTAACCACTTTCACCTGCAAGGACAGTGCCAAGTTACGTATCCACCAACTTAAAATTTTCTATCGGAGCGATTAATTCCTGAGTCAGCACTCCTTCCCAGCCTTGTCAAACTTTGGGAGCCATTCTGCATAAACATCTTACACTGAGACTCAAATTTTCAGAAGCCTTCTTCTGACGGAATACATGATAGGAGAAAGAAGAACTATATAAAGAGAAGCAGAAGTATATACATTCTGTTAAAAAAGCTACAGAAAAGAGCTCCAGCTCAAACAGCAAGCAATAAGTGACAAGATGTTAAGGAGCTACAGGTTAAAAGAGCAAACAAAACCCCTTTCAATCTGGTACTTTCATAGCTGGGAGTTTGGGTTTATTTTTAACACAGTCATTATAATCATGACACAGCATAGTGGCGGACTTGGCAGTGTCTGGTTAACGGTTGGACTTGATCTGAAAGGTCTTTTCCAACCAAAAGAATTCTATGATTCTATCCCAAAACAGTAATGTTTCTGTTGGTGAAAAATTCCCTGCATTGAAATTTTCTTGGAAAAATCAGACTGATAAAACCTCACTCTTCAGAACCATCAAGTAAACCAGATTTTAACTACTTGCATGTTCTCTTAAGTAAATGCACAGTAGAGATGGTAACTGAGTCTGGTTACTTACGATATTGTTGCCTGAGAACAAAGGAGCGTATCTGAAGGTGCTGCATACTGTGCTGTAAATCAAAAAAGAATCCGTTGGGTTTATTTGCCTCACTTATAGAATCATAGAATAGTTAGGGTTGGAAAGGACCTTAAGATCATCTAGTTCCAACCCCCCTGCCAGGGGCAGGGACACCTCCCACTAAACCATGTCACCCAAGGCTTGTAGTGTAATTTACCCTATCGTCTGTCAGCATCAGATTAGAAAGTCCCTTTCTTCCAGGATGTAACTGATTGCTATTGAGGTTATTTATCACTCCAAATGGGGTTTCCTAATGAAATACCGTTTGTGCTCTGCTGAACTGCTGCCTTAATTTATAGGAAAGGAATGCATACACCTCTTCAGCATTTTCTAAATTCATCAGTGTTTAACAAAGCACAGGAAATCATGTTCCTTAATCAACGTAAACATTCAATGTCCTCAATGTATGACACACAAAACTATCTCAGTGTCCAGCTGGAGACCAGTAACGAGTGGTGTCCCTCAGAGATTGGTGTTGGGACCGGTCTTGTTCAACATCTTTGTCGGTGACATGGACAGTGGGATTGAGTGCACCCTCAGCAAGTTTGCCGATGACACCAAGCTGTGGGGTTCAGTTGATATGCTGAAGGGAAGGAATACCATCCAGAGGGACCTTGACATGCTTGTGAGGTGGGCTGATGCCAACCTGATGAAGTTTAACCATGACAAGTGCAAGGTCCTACAGCTGGGTCGGGGAAATCCCAGGCACAGCTCCAGGTTGGGCAGGGAAGAGATTCAGAGCAGCCCTGCAGAGAAGGACTTGGGGGTGTTGGTCGATGAAAAAATGAACATGAGCTGGCAGTGTGCGCTCACAGCCCAGAAAGCCAACTGTATCCTGGGCTGCATCAAAAGGAGCATGACCAGCAGGTCGAAGGAGGTGATCCTGCCCCTCTGCTCTGCTCTAGTAAGACCTCACTTGGAGTATTGTGTGCAGTTCTGGTGCCCTCAACATAAAAAGGACATGGAACTGTTGGAACAAGTCCAGAGGAGGGCCATGAGGATGATCAGGGGACTGGAGCACCTCCCATATGAAGATACGATGAGAAAGTTGGGGCTGTTCAGGCTGGAGAAAAGAAGGCTGCGTGGAGATCTCATAGCAGCCTTCCAATATCTGAAGGGGGCCTATAGGGATGCTGGGGAGGGAATCTTTGTTAGGGACTGTAGTGAGAGGACAAGGGGTAACGGGTTGAAACTTCAGCAGGGAAGTTTAGATTGGATATGAGGAAGAAATTCTTTTCTGTAAGGGTGGTGGGGCACTGGAATGTGTTGCCCAGGGAAGTTGTGAATGCTCCATCGCTGGCGGTGTTCAAGGCTGGATTGGACATAGCCTTGGGTGGCATGGTTTAGTGGGAGGTGTCCCTGCCCATGGCAGGGGTTTGGAACTTGACGATCTTCAGGTCCTTTCCAACCCTAACTATTCTATGATTCTATGATCTGTCAATATACATATAACAGGGTGCTTTCTTTTGGATTTCTACTTACTCTGATTCTGTGCTACACATCCAACACATTGTGATTCCTGGAAAGAAAGGACAAAGTGCAAATTGAGAATAAAATACATCATCTCTCAATAGCAGCGTACCAGTGATCCGATTTCCTTGTGTTTGTTACTGTAACAGATACTTTGAGCATCTTGTCAAAGAATAACTCCTAACTGTCCAATAGTCTAAGCTGGCCTGACGTAGCTTAGCATGGACAGAAATGATACGTGCTGCTGCTGCTAGCACACTAGTGGTATGTGCATTTTTGAAGAAATACTAAAAAAACGAAATTAAAAGAGCTGCCAAACACTCCTGCTGAACACAGCGAATGTTTCTGTTAACCAGAAAACACTTTGTACGGTAACAAAATGAGATGCTTAAAATACTTCTGAAAAGCAGTCCCATTTGAAGCCCACAATTATGTAAGTCATTGAAACATCATTTACTCATCCCCCCTCAAACATCTCACAAGTCTAAAAATACAAAGCTTGCTCAAAAAAGAAAAAAGAGGAAAGATAATTATGCTACCATATAGGCCACTCAAAAACAACTACTCAGAAGCAAAATCCGATCACTCAAGGAAAATGATGCACTGCAAGCAACCGTTACACAATTCAAAATCCATTGTGACTTCTAAAGATAACCTCTCCAAAAGCCTTTATCTATGAAAGGAGAACAAAATCAGATGAAAATACGTGCAAGAGCTGGAAAGCTCTCTTCTAATTTATCAAAAGCCTTGGCAAAAAGAGGGTGTTTACCTCTGTTGGGAATGGAAATTTGGAAGGCTCTGCAGTAGTAGGAGGAGGAATATCTGTCAGAAGAGGTGGCCATGATCGGGTCATTTCCTGGAAAGCGAATGAGAGAAGTGGGTTACAGTATTTGTGCTGATACAGGCAGCTGAAGTTTTACCTTTAAGAGATTTCTATTCACGTCCAAAAAAAAGCTGATCCCATCTTAAACCCAAGAGGCAATACCACAGCAAGAAGCCCTCTTTGAGCTCAGCAGGCCAGACCATCATGAGGACTTGCTCCTTTTCTCCAAGCATATTTGCATTGCCCAATCAGCAGCTACCTCAGTGAAGCTGGTAGAGAGTTAAATACTTGCTATGTTTGCAGGATTAGGCTATCACAGTTAATAAAGGGAAAAGTACATAAAACCTGTAGAGGAGTAGTTCCGGACTTTTTCAAAGTTCAGGAGCTTCCTATTATGGAAAGTTCTTGTATCCCCTCACAGCAACAACGCTCTGAAAGGCTCTTCCAAACTCAAGGAGGTCAGCCAGGGAGCTCTGACTCCCAGCCATGCCTCATGCTATTCTACCTGAAACACTGACTTTGGCTCTGACTGACCGAGATGCCTTTGATGCAGAGCTCCAAGACGTGGTTTCAACCCAAAGACAAAGACTGCCTGATGTGCTATTTCTTTAGCAGTCTTTCTGCTCTGTTGCCCGGCCCTAACTCTCACCCAGCTACCAGCCTGTTGAGCTAAGCCATGGTCCAGCTGAGAGCAGAGCACAAAGACCACAGCCACGGGATAGGGATCAACCTCCAACCTGCCTCTTCTGGTGCCACAGCTGGACACAGATGACTGTGCTAAAGCTTTGGCTTGCCCTGCAACAAACACATGAACAGCCTTGTCTTGAACGCATGCTAAAACACCTTAATGGGGGTGAATGTAGACAAAGCCTTTGGGGAAGCTGGGGCTCAGAAATTCAGAACCACTTGCTTGAAATCACTCCAGACAGACTTTTCTTGTCTCCCTAGTAAGTTTAAATCCTGAAGAGTCTAATAGCCACTCCCAGAAACAAATGAATTCATTTGGCCTGCCACCCTCCCTGCCTCTCCTGGAACAGTTACCTTATTTTCACTCTGTGCTCAGTGAAAGGGTCCCATGTACTCAGGCCCAGCTGAGTACCGGGAGCCTGTGCACTGCCCACAAAGCCGTCTCTGACACAGGTTACTGAGACAGTTTTGCGTTACAGCTGGCTCAGCTTTGCACACATGTGCTATAATGACAGCGATGGAGAAGCACAGCCCAGCAGCGGTGCATGCACACAGTGATATTCCTCCTCCTCCCCCACCCCACTACTTTAATGTCTACACAATACAAACATGTAGAACTATTATTTAAGAGCTCCTACCTTTAAAATTTCATTAACGGCTTGGGCATCACAGTGGAACGTTTGCTAGAAGGAAATGAAAAGAAGGAAGCAGCATGAGTTTGTTTGTTTACCAACCGACATGAGATAAACAGATGCACTCATCAAACATTTGCTTACCAACAGTTCTCCAAATGCCATGGAAGTCCATTAATAATAAAAGGCTAAAAAGCCCCATCAGAAGGGCAGTTTATTCTACAAAACCTGTTGGTTTCAAGTCTTAAGTAGAAGACACATTCTAATAAAGGTGAGAAAGAATCAAAATGAAAGAGAGTTCATTAATCAGTGGTGCTTGTTCAGCTAACAGGATTCCCCTTGTTTCAAAACTTGTGTTCTTCTATGCACCCACGTGCACTCAGCAGAATAAGAAGACAGTATAAAGCCCTAAGCTTGGAGAAGGCAAAGTAAAGGTGGATGTAAGTGGAAGAATAACCCACCAGACTCTTAAATGCCAGTTCCAGGAATCAAGGGAACACCAACTGTGATTAGGAAAGTTGAAAAGCAGTATGACTAACTTGCGCAGTCCAGAATAAAACCTGGAATGCACCGCCAGGTTAGAGCAACATGATGAGGAACTAGTCCGCCTTGACTACAACAGGCTTGCACACTTGCACAGGTGCACATACCCGCAAAAGAAGAGAGGGAGATTTTCATTTAGAAAACAATTTCAGAAATGCACAGGCATTCTGTTCAAGCTGCACAGCAACTGCGTGACAAAACTCTCAGAAATACCTCCAAGTCCCCTCTCACGGGCAATTCCAAAAACCCCACACACTTTTGTAAGCACATGCCCTGAGGCTTACAGAGCTCTGTCAGACACACCAGAGAGAGATGAACAAGGAACTCGGGAGAATAAGAATCATCCAAAACCAAACTAAATTGCTGGAGGAACCACCTAGTACACAAATGAGGTGCCCCACTGGCCAGGATATGTGGGCCAGACACCCACCCATCAACCAGAAGCAGTGCAGTGCCCCAACCAGGCAGTAACTCAAGACAGGGACAGCATCAACCTGCCCGGCGCTGTGGTCTTTTGCGGCAGACTCAGTTGTACCCACACAGCAGGAGGGACCAGCAGCCTGCTCCTTGGTCTCAGTGTGATAGCTGGAGGGAGAAGGGGAAAGCAGGAGAAGCATAATAATTCAAGTTATTTCTGAATGGGGTAGTTTAGAGTTTCAAAATGAACCAAAGAAAAACATGCAATCAATGTATGTTTTCCTACCTGCAAATTTTCTTTTCCCTAGAAAGCACTCAAAGATTGAAGATTGCATCATGATGCTCCATTTTCTTGCATACACTAACCTAGTCCAAGGCACCGGTTTTGCCTCAGTACTCTGAACTATGGAGCAGGGGTATTTCACTGCTTTTAGCTAAACAGACTGGAAACAAAAGAAAGCGATGACTTGGTTTTGAAGGGCAGGACATGCTGCTGGAACTTAAGAACCTCAACAGCTCTTGGGGCATGAACACACACATTCACTTCCAACCCACAGGTTTTATCAGCATCCACCCCTTCTAATAGAATGCAACTTGTTCAGATCTGACACCACCAAGCACTTAGGTGAACCTGATTTCACCTACCAAGGGAAAAGCCAAACAGCTATCGTCTGCTACCATGCCAACCTCCCTGCCCACATGTGGGCTCCTTCAGAACAACTCAAAGTCGAAAGCAAACCTCACACCATCATCACTGGTGGGGATGCAGGAACAAGCAGGGGAAGCCACTTCCAATGTTGACCCAAAACACACACACATGAAAGCCGAAAGGGTTCAGATGCGCCATCTGCATGTATAAACGTGTGGTTCCACAAGAATATGCAAAGGGAAAACATTGCTATGGCAGCTGCTGCAGTAACAAAGACCCCTGCAAACCACAGGAGAACTGACTACCCAGGGGAAACTGCAACACTGGTGAAGAGCAAACAAAAGCAGCAAAACTGCATCAAGTAAGGGAGGTGCAGGCAGGTAGTTAATACAAGATTTTCTTCTGATTTCTTTCAGGTTCAGGAATTGCAGGGATTGGGATTTTTTAATTTGTTTCTTTTTTAAAGTTCAGACAAAAAGAATTATTGCCTTTTTATAAGGAAAAATTGGAACTTGAGCTGAAGCTTACTGAGATGTCTTTGCACTGTTGCCTGTGGGCCTTGCATTATGTCAATAACAGACAAAGCTTGCATAGGCTTCGAAACAAGCTGTATTTGAAGGATGAGTATCCCTTCCCTGACTTCAGTGTGGGAATACTTGCACACGCTTCAGTTTCCCTTGGAGCTGTTTTTGTATTAGGCTGAAAACCATTTAAATCAGAAGCTTAAAAAGGGACTTTTGTTATCTTGTCACAAAACCTTTGTTGATATAATTTGTTTAAAATCTCAGATTACACAGAGCTAAATATGTCTTTCATGACTGCTCCATGAATTATAGCCACAGACTTTAAAGGCCATTTCGTTAACGTGGAAGTTGCCTGAGGTTTCATTGCTACTGCAAAATAACGTACAGGTACTATTTGGCAGCAGAGTCCCTGTAACAGCAGCTTGAGCTGCTCTAGGAAATTCCAGAAGCTGCAGACAGAGAATGACAAACCCATGAGCAGAGAAGGCAATTTTCTGAGCAGATTGCCTAAGATTCGGATGAATTTTCACAGAGGGTTAATAATTACCGCAAGACACACCATTTTTAGCACAGAAAATCCACCTCATTTCATCAAAATCACAACGGCCGCAACAAACAAGACAAAAGGTGGAAGAGAGAGAAGAAAAGGCAAAATGAAACTCAAAGAAAACTGAAACAGAAAAGCAACTTGAGAAGAACCTTGCTATCTGACTATCTTTGTGGACAGACAAGAAACCTGGCTCCAGGGCAGCACTAACAAGGCCCCGCACACTGCAGCAGCTGTCAAATGTATGTTTGGGGATGCACTTGTTCAAGTTTTGTTCTAGCTTCAGGCAGCCAGCTGGGTGGGCTTAGCAGCGCAGGAGGAGCAGAATCAAGCAACACATCCTACATCTCCCCTCTCACCAACTTAGTTCTTGACTGTAATGGAGCAAGACTCTTAGAACTCCAGCAAAGCAAAGCTAAAGTACACCTGCTTGCCATTGCTTCCAGCATTAAGTTTCACTTCTACATTTCATGAAAAACAAAAACCATGTTACACTTTTTTGCTTTATGCACACTAAAGCAATACTGAGGCACCACAGCAATGTACAGAAGGGCTCTGCCTCATCCAGCGAGACAGAAAGCTTTAAAGTTACATCAAAATCTACTTGTTCTCATATTTGTGCTTATGCTGCTTGCTTGGTTTTGATGCTCAAGACTTGATGGCAGACTACAAATCAAATCCACCAGCCTCAAAGTCCACAGGAGCCTTCTAAAATACTTTATCTGGGTGCTATTTCAGGTCCCCTGTGAGCCCCAGTTTAACCAGCAGTTTGCACCTAGCCAAGTCCCCTGTGGACGACCTCACAAGCGCTCTTAACCCATTCAAGTGCACTCCTCTCCTTTCCAAGGCAACGCTAAAGTTATGTCACTGAAACAACGCCGCACCTCCAGGCACTCTCCTGCTTCTGCCCCAGCCTCAACCCAGAAGCCCCGCTCACAGGACAAGACAGCAGCTCCAGCCTGCCACCACCCTCACTGCAGGCTTGGAAACAGATCAAACCATTTCCATGAACTTCGACTCCTGCTTTCTTCAGCTGACACTGAAGGCTCCTGGCAACAGAAGCATTTTACATCAAAATGCTCAGTAAACAATGGCTGCACTGTCCTGTTCCTGCCTGGGTGCTGGGAGGAAATAAAACATTCTTTAAAGATTGTACACACTTTTCTAACTCCGAGGTGGATTATTTTGCTCAATCTAAAAACAAATGCATGGACCTCCTTCTTGTGTTCAAAGAGCTTCAGAGAAAAAGAAGAAAATCACTGTTTGGTCTTCCTTTGCCTGAAGGAGCAATAGGGTTTGTGTTCTGGGGGCACAGACTGTTGATATGCTCTAATGAAGGATTCTTTAGAAATATGCAGTTCCTGAAAGCAATTCCTTCTAAGCCTTCATCTAATAATACTATAACTGAAATCCAAACAACCTAAACATGAAAATTAAATGCAGCATCACCTACATATAGCCATGTAAACCAGAATGCCAGCCAAAGCTGATCAGTTCACTAGGAAATTGCTCTACATAAAGAGCCTCTGGACAAAAACACCTCCCCGTTTCACTACCATCTGTATAGCTCCTCTCAGTCACCTAATTTTGACCCCTTAATTCAGCAAACTATTCTTACCTACTGCCCCCTTCAAGTTCTCTCCAGTAAATAATTAATACTGCTTAATATGAATCTATAAATATGATGTCAGTAACAGGCTGAGTCTGTGTCCTTTTATTCCCTTCAGAACAAGCACAAGGGCTTTTTCAATCTAAGTGTTGAAGGTATGAAAAGCATTTGAGTGAGAGCAGTAAGCCACGATTTCAGGTATCTTCTCATTTCTAATACCACATTGTCAATTGGACAGATACTTTTTACAGTACTTTGAATAGCTGACTCCTTGCCTACTCCAGGAAAAAAAACCTGCTGGCTATAACTGGTACAGAAAAAGCTGTACAAGTAGCAGAGCTAAAGAAAATTCACGTCACAGGAGATTTTTGTTGATAATCGCTGTCAGCCCAATAAATCAAATAACTCTGTGCTCTGCTGACACAACTGAATTGACATATGAATTTCTGTTAATGTAAAATAATCACAGGAAAGGAGCAGGGCAGGAGGAGAAATCACAGCTTTGATATTATCTTGGGTGGCAGGGTTTAGTGGGAGGTGTCCCTGCCCCTGGCAGGGGGGTTGGAACTGGATGATCTTAAGGTCCTTTCCAACCATAACTATTCTATGATTCTATGATTATTCTAGGGGCTGGAGGGGAAAACAACTCAGGCAGCTCAGTAGAAAGAGAAGGATTTTTAATACTTTCCTAAAGAAAAAGAGCATGAAATCGTGCATCCAAGTCATCTGCAAAATTTCATACGACCATTAGTAGGAATGGTTTTAAGACAAATACGTACATATGCATAAGTGATATATCCACTATAGCAAAGCTATTTGAAAACCAGAGAGTGCCATAATTAAATAAATAGGCAGCACAAGTCAGGAGATTCAAATGATGGCGTATAACCTTCTGAGGTTTCAAGTTTCTCAGAAGCTCTAGCTTTATTTCCTAAAGTGATTAAACCATTTGAGGGTTTATGTATTCCTGGAGGTCAGCAGGAATCAGGCTATTAAAGCAAATGGCATTTTGCAAATAAATTCTAGTCACTTCGATCCAAACCGAGCTTAGCTACTGTTCGGTTGGGTTTAGTTTGTGTCTTTTACATGTTTCTTTTTAAACCTGTGCATTAAGGTACCTGCTAACAACACAAGTGAGGACAAAGGATACACTTTGGTTCTCGAATCAACTGCTTTCACCAAAAAAAAAAAAGTTATGTTGAGGTAGGATGTGCACTGCCAAGCCTACTTTGAAGCAAACAAAGTCTCTCAGCATTAAAGGATTGTCACAACTTCTCACCAATATCATTTTGCCCCTTTCCTCTCACTTTCCACAAGAAATTGCCTACAGCTGTTTGCAGCGGATCAACACCCCTTCCACAAAACTCAGATCCCACCCACACTCTCCCTTTCTATTACAAAGGCAAAATACAATCTGAAAACTATTTCCACTGCTCTCCTTGCCCAGCTGCCTTAGGTCTCAGTCCTTGACAGAGAAAGGACAAGTGTAGTGACTAGAACTAAGATATGCTCGAGCTTGCTGCCCAGGATGCCTTCTGCTGACAACAACAAACACAAACGAGCTCTGTCCCTTTTGCTCATAGCTGGGGGACAAGAAAGAGCCTACAGCCTTTCCCTGCATGCAGAATTTTACAGGGCTTTCAGGATATTGCTTATGATTTAGAATTCCACTTCTGCACTAAATTTGCTTCAAGAAATTGCTCAAAAAGCACCCGATGGAGCCAGAAACAGAATGGTGTCATGCTTCCCAAGGGCTAAGTCCATCTGGCAGAAATCTTCAGGATATTTGTTTTCATTGATGCTTTCCTGAGGGTCTACAGTTACATCTTACAAACTTACTTAGGAGAACCCTGTGGTGTCCACAGACAATTAACCAAAACCCCAAAAAGCCCCAAAACCTTCAACCTACCAGGTGGCCATAGAACTCACTGCACAGTCAGCTGTCCCAGTACTCAGTGACTTCTACTCACATCACTCAGACCGAGTACTGACGCTCTGCATGCACTAACTGTAAGTATATCACCCCACGACCTTCTCAGCATATCACTTCCCCCTTCTTCTGTTCAACAAACTTTACAGGCAAAACAAAAATCACAGCAACAGAAGCAGTCTCTCCAACCAGAAGGCCTGCTGCAGCCTCACTGAGAAAAAAGACACAGAATCATGGCGAGTGTTGCATTTTCACCAGGGATTTCCAATTTGGATAGTTTGGCTCTGGCATTCACCTTCAAATCTGAGATCTTTGCAAAGGGCTCTCTATGGTATTCCTCCAGGAGAGGTTTGAGATCCGGTGAATCCTCTGGTGCCTGTTCTTGGACCTCCATTGGTCTGACATAGGCAGTTGGTTTCTGCTGCATCCCACTGGATTTTGATGGTAAAGCTGTGGGAAAAGTCTGAGAGGAAGGCCGAGTGCTGCTGGTCAGGTCAATGTCTGAGTTGTCCTGACTTTGCTCTTCCTCTAATCCTGTCACTAGGTCCTGAAATGATTTTGCTTGACTGTAGGTCAGCTCCTGGCTTTTGCTGCTCTTTTCTGACTTGGAATTGACGTGCAGGTCAGAACGCAGAGGTGACAGAGGCTCCAATGGAGAAGGCAAAGGCGTCAGAAATAAAGAAAATTGGAAAATGGAGTAGTCCAGGTCACCAGCACGACCTTCACCAGCTGCACGCCTGTCAGTTCCCTTGTGAAGAAGACCTTCATGACATTCCTTGACACCACGACTGCGTTTGTGACTTTGGCTCTGACCGTTGGATGAGCTGCCACTCTGGACGTGCGAACCTGAATCTGGTTTTTTTCTTGATTGTGCCAGTTCGTAGGGAGTTGAGTGGTGAGCAGGAGGAGCAGTTACAGCTGTAGTGAGTGGATGGTGGGTTGTGTCGTGGAATGAAGATGATACAGTGCTGGTATTTTCATCAAGGAAATGTGGGAAATCAGGTGCTTCAGGTGAGACCGGAGGAAGAACTTCGTGAAGCCCTAGGAAATTCCCCTGGGTTTTGGAGTTGATGAGCCCCTTGACATCCTCATAATTGCCCAGCACCTTCCGAATTTGGTTTGACAAGTCATCGGCTTTATCAGTCTGCAACAGAAGAACAGAGGCAGAAATTGAAAAAGCTTGGACCCTCAACTTCAAGAGATTCAGCTCCATAAGAGAGATTCTTCAGGATCTTAATTTCATCACCATGTACCACCACAAGCAAAGTTACGCAAGCACATTTTGATCCCACAATGCAGTCCCTCCAAAGCAAGTGGGACTGCTCTACTCGGTATTAGTTCTTCTGAGCCAACCCCGTAGGTGTGCCTGCAGTCTTCAGGAGCACTGACATCAGACCCCTTTGTTTCTACCACAGCTGCACACAGACAGGCAGCCAAGCTGCTCTTGGGTGCTCTCCCTCAAACACCCAAGCTACAGGAAGTAGCCCCCAAATGAATCTGCCCAACCCAAAGACCTTACTGCGCTTGCACCACCTTCAGAGCTTTAAACACATACTCTGATGAGTTTAAGTTAAGCAGATGGCAAGATGCTGGTTCTGCACGCATCACACTCAAGTCTGCTACACCAGATGCAGAAGCCACAGCTCTGCCCTTCTGCTCCAACCATCTTTCCTCCTCACCTTCCATCACCCCCCCCACCACCATTACCTTATAGGGTGCTGCAAAGAGGGGAGGCTTCGCAGGGAGATTGGTTTTCCCCTGCTGAGCCTCCCTAATGCGTCTCTCTCTCTCTCTAGCACGCAGCAGGTTTCTCACCTCATTGTATAAGCTTTAGGAAAGAGAGAAAAAAGGATGGTTAATGCTTTACACCACTGTTATCAACAAGTACCTACTGTGCTTTTCAGACAACAGCATGTGTCCAGCATGAAAGTCGTTTTGAACAGGATGCTTAGAGTTGACAAATCAGTTCTGTCATGTTACCACATGGTAATATAGTACATACAAGGTACAGCAAGCATCCTTCTCAGTAGTTTCTACTCTTGATACCATACATCAAGAAAGGTGGGAAGGGAAAAACTATCCATCCATTGAATTGTGGAACACTGGTTCCAGATGCTTTTCAGTGGCGCTCAACGACAGGACGAGGACCAGTGGCCATAAACTAAAACACAAGAAGTTTCACCTCAACATGAGGAAGAACTTCTTTACATTGAGGGTGGCAGAGCATTGGAACAAGCTGCCCAGGAGAGCAGTGGTGTCCCCCTCTCTGGAGACATTCAAAACCTGCCTGGGCACTTTCCTGTGTATCCACATATGCATACACTCAGTTCCACCAGCCCCACATCAAAACAGCAATAAAGCTGTGTCACATGCACAGCAGAATAACTGCATGGAAAACCAGATCCTTTAAACTACACCACCTCTGTGAACCACTGCTGCAAAATCTGGGAATATTTATGGACATTTGTGAAGCAGCAGCATGGAAGCACAGTATGTGGATGCAGGTGTTGGCCTCCTCTCCTATTTCTACTCTACTCACAGGCACACTATGTGGAAGCACATTTTTCTCTCCTCCCTCCTCTTTCTACCCTACCGCACAGTCTACTGCATCCACGCAATTCCTACAGTCTTCTTAGTACACTCACCTTCTTGAGCGCCCCAGTTTGGAAGGGAAGAGCCTTGCCTTCCCCACCAGTGACATTTTCTCAAATACCACACCAATGATCACCTACTGAAAGGTGATCTTCAGTAACCCAGGGCTGCAAAAGAACTGTTATCATAGTACCCAGCCTTCGGAAAAAGGAACCACTCTTTTTCTGAAGGGTGCTACCTACACTGTGATTTTGTTAAAAGTTTACTGCACTTAAGATGACACTTCCTGTAACCAGAGTTCAGCTTTTAAACCAACTGTTTCACATGCAAACGTCCTGAATACAAGATCAAGTTCTACTTTCTCAGAAGTGACCTCTTCCCGGTTTTATGTACTTAAAAGCCAAATGCCATCCCATCACCAAAAAACATGACTGCATTATTCCAAACTTGCCACAGAGCAAGCCCAGGAACACTGGCAGCAGGTAGCTCTTTCAGGGGTACTCACCCTGCCTCTGCAGCACCCAGTGCTTGCTGCAAGGTGATTTCTTTTATTCCCCTTGATGAGAAGAGGGGTAAAGCACTTAGCAACTGCCATGAATTAAGAATGTACAAACGAACTCAAATGTGGCCCCGTTAGTGCAGCACAGTGCTAATCTGTTTGGATAAGTCAGTGCTCAGACAGTTGGAAGGCAACAAGAAAATTCAGTGTGAGTACACCCATCAAGAGGCCCAGCTTGACACCTTCTGCTCATCACCAGGATTACAGCACCCAGCACAACCCTCACTGCTCTGGAACGGACTGCTGTGCAGCATTATCCCCTCCCACAATGCTTCTTCCTCTTGATTATCTACATGCCACTCACAATAAATACAAGCGTGCACTTCTCCCAATTGTTTAAGTGAGCCTGAGACACATAAAGAAATCTAACTCGAGTGTCAGCTTACAAACCCCAGCTCAGGAAAATTATGTGAATGAAGTAAATTTGGTGGAAGAGTGCCAGAACTCAAGTTTTTGTAAAGCCAGGCTGAATCCTCTAGCACTCTGCACTTCAGTGCAATGCTTCAGCTATTATCTCTATGCCAAATCTTTCTGTTATAGCCCCAAACTTCTGCCTCCAGATACAGTTGGAAGGCAAGCAAAATTCAGAAACCCATACTTGGAAGCATACAGAAAACACAGCTTAACAAGGTGAATGAAGCTGTGTACTGTAAGCCATGGCAACCCTGAAGAAGGCTGAAGCAGCAAAACTCTCTGCTGACCCTGATTCAGCAAAGCACTTTCACACAGCCTTGCTTTATAGCACCTTCTGAAACCTAGCACTTTCCAGAGCCAAAGCTGACTGCCAGCAGCACATCCTTGTGGGCAAATCATGAAAAGCAATTAGATTTCACCGCACAGCATAGCTACGGTGAGGCCAGAGCAGCAGCAGGGCAAAGGGAAGAAACTGAGTAAAACACTTGAAAGAATTAAAACCCCAACAACTTTAACAACAACAGGAGACTAAGTTGGATGCAGCCTGTTATGAAAGAAACTGCTTTCCAGATGTTAGGAATCAAACACTTCTGAGAAAAGAAATTCAAACAACCCTTTGTCCTCCAACATTTAAATTGACGAGAACAGATTTAAAAGAGAAATCGCCTTCTCCCAGGAACCCGACTGCAGCAGAGGCTGCGCTCTACTAACTTTTGGCAGCCATTGGGAGCAATTTGCATCATCTTCCCTGCCATTATTCACCTACCACTCTGAATGCCATAAAATATTCCATACCCATATGAACCAGCATTGCTTTTCTCAATCCAAATGCGTGCAGAAATCCAAGTGAGTGCAGAAATGCTTACTTTAAGGGCTGGGTTGCTTCACAGAGATCACTGGGATGGCAACATTGCCCCCTGCTATGCTGAGGCTGTGAACAGGACAGGATGTGAAGCCATGGGGCTGGTGCATTGGGTATCAAGGCAAGGTGTGTTGTAAGCAAACACCTCAACTCCCTGTGATGAGCAGTTTCCATGGGACAAGGGACTGCTTTCAGCAGTGAGAATCACAGAATCATTCAGGTTGGAAAAGGACATGAAGATCACGCAGCCCATCCATTAACTAGCAACACCATGGCCACCACTAAAAGGTGCCCCTAACGCTACATCTACATGATGGTCACATTGATATCCAGTGTAAAAACACTGTCCGTTTTCCAACAGATTCTGGTTTACCAAATGTCATGTGCTCAGCAGCAGCAGTCATTTTTCTCCTTCATAGTAGCTGGTGCAGTGCTGTGTTTTCAATTTTTGGTCTGGGAACAGCGCTGATAACACCGATGTTTATAGTTATGGCTTTAGAATGTTTTGGCCTGACCAAGGACTTTCTGAGTCTCATGCTCCGCCAGCGAGGGGGGGGAAGCCGTGAGGAGGCAGAGACAGGACACCTGACCCAAACTGACCAACGAGCTATTCCATGCCACAGCACGTCATGCCCAGGATGTAAAACTGGGGGCAGGAACCCGGAAGAGTTCAGTTCACAGCTCAGTCACCGAGTTTTGAGCAATTGTATCCTCTTTCCTTGAATTTCCCTGGTCATTGGCGGTGGTGGTGGTGGCAGCGGTGGTTTGTGTTATACCTTAATTACTGGACTGTTCTTATCTCAACCAGTGGGAGTTGCATTCTTTTGATTCTTCTCCCAATTCCCCCCCCCCCCCCCCCTCCTCGGAGTGGGGGGGAAGAAGGAGGGGGAAGTGAGTGGTCGGGCTTTGTATTAGAAGGGGTGAGCTATTGTATTCTTCCCTTGTATTTGCCTTATTATTATTATTGGTAGCAGTAGTGGTCTTGTGTTATACTTCAGTTACTGAACTGTTCTTATCTCAACCTCTGGGAGTTGAATTCCTTTGATTCTCCTCCCCATCCACCCGGGAGCAGGGGGAAGAAAGAGAGGGCAGTGAGTGAGAGAGCGACTGTGTGATTTACGGCTTAAACCACGACACCAAAGAATTGAGGCCTTTTGTAGAGAGAGAACTTTAGATATGAAACTCCTGCTCTCCCACTCAGTCACTATGATGCTTGCATTGATGGAGGGCATTATTGTTTTCAAACCTCTCAGAATTTGTCACAGCACCTGGGAAGCCAGGAATACATCAAATTATTCATACCTGTCACTGCTGCTCTTGTCCATTGTGACGCCTTCTGGTGAGTCACGTCAATAACAATGGAGTATCTTCAACTGGAAGAGGAAAAATAGATATTGAACATCTCTTTTACAAAAGAACAACACCTTGTACTCAGTAGATGTCACTCAAGCTTTGCTTCAACAGTCACAAAGGCCAAACCAGGAACATCCTTCCTCAGTCAGCAGAGAGAAAAAAGAGAAAGTCAAATGAGCAACCATGAAAAATCTCTGCTTTCCAAAGCAGCGACTCATTACAGTACAGTGATGTCCAGAATGCCGGTTACAGCAAATGAAACATAAACCCCAGCTGTTTATTTCCTTTGTCTGTGTGTGTCTGTGCACACAGTCTCCAAAGGTCTTTTCACTGCACAATTTAAGAGATACACAACACTCTCCCCTCTGCACTCTCCTGCAGGTATTTCAGAGCGAATCCCTCACTTGTCCCTAGCAGTCTCAATCGTCTTTCAGATACGTTCAGGACCCAACAGGAAGGTTAGATGTGACCTAAAGAACAGATTTCTTACCCAGGACAACAAATCATTTCAGTTTCTGAGGTTCACTAGTTTGACAGATTTCTCCACAATCCTCAGTATTGACAGGCTGAGGCACAATCTCTGCATCAAACACACAGTTCAAGACACTGACTTCTGGACAAGCTTGTAAATGCTGGGAATGCTCCCGTAAACACTTCCGTGGGTTTCAAAGAGACCCATTAGAGCCACAAACAAGTCACAAACACTCATCACTATACTGTAATGAGTATCTGCAGAGATTGGCCTTAGCTGTGTAGGAACAACAAAATACATTCAGTATTCACCTGTCTGGAACAGCAAGGCAGCAGGAGCCCCCATGTGACACTGACTCTCATGATTTATGGCTGGAGAGGAGGCTACAGCAGCATTATGTGAAACCTTGTGAACCCACTTAGAGCAACTGATATTAAACAGGAGCACAGATGCTTTGATGATTAGATGAAGCAGCTGATCTCTGGGTCATGGATTTAATCCCAGGTAAGATACCATCGGATAACCCTTCTTCAAGCCATATAAAGATAAGGACGGGAAAGATGGGATGCCTGTTAGACAGCCACCTCAACCTGCAGCTAGTGAGACTAAGTAATAGACGGGCATACTAAGCTTACAGATCTGAAAGCAAACAAACCCTTAATATTTGTTCCCTCCTAAGAACCATGGAAAATGTCACTTTTGCTGGTAAATCAACAGCCTTAAAAGAACAAGATGTCCGCTTGAATTTAAAAAGAAAC
Source organism: Ara ararauna (assembly GCA_028858755.1). NCBI lineage: Eukaryota > Metazoa > Chordata > Aves > Psittaciformes > Psittacidae > Ara > Ara ararauna. The sequence continues at coordinate 62,746,593 of CM054376.1, read as the reverse complement.
AAAGGCAGGAGAAGCAGGAAGCACATATTGAAAGAATTCCAACTTCTTTTTAACTTCTGTTTCTTTCATTCTGCATTCTCCTGGTCTCCCAGCGCTCAGCCGCTACACGGATGTCACATTGTAATAACATATGCAGAGGGATGCATGCACACGTTTGACTAAATAGGCTGTTGGGGAAGCCTGCTCTGTCACCAGCTTATCCTTAACAGGGCTATGAAACGTGTGAGTGCCCAGCAGTAAAATCTAGATTTCAGTGCACAATGCAAGTTTTGCAGGTGCCTTTGACAGGGCCAGCTTTGCAACCGTACTGATGCAGCATCGATTTGAGGTTGCATGGGCATCGCTAATTAACATACTTCAACAAGTTATAATCGCCTTTGCTGTTATTCCCTGCAGACAGGCTGTGTGTGTAAGCACAAGCTTTCCCCCCCGATGTCTTCTGGCCCAGCTGGTTGGTTTAGTCAGGATGTCGGGTCTTGCTCTAAAGCACCTGCTCTGTTATGACCTTCCACAACGGGAGGTGGCAGAGCAGGCAGGCAAACTGCGCAGCAGCCAAGGCAACCCGCTGGGGCACGTGGCTGCGACAGCTCTGACCGCTCCCTTCCTGCAGGGGAGCCGGGTTTCGAGTTATCACCTCTTTAACCGGGGCGGGTGCAGCCCTTCTGCTGCCGTCCTCGCTCCCCGGGGACGAGGTCGCCTGCGGGGAGCACCAACGGCTGCCGGCCCCGGCCGCCCCGCCCCGCCTTTCCCCGCCGGTTGTCCCCGGCAGCTGCGGGCAGGCGCCGGGCCAGCGGCGGGGAGCCGGTCCCGTCCGCCTTACCTTGCGCCTCCGTGCCGCCGCTGCTGGCCGGGCTTCGGCGCCCCGGTCTGAGGCGGAAAGCAGCCCCGTACCGCCGCAGGGGGAGCGAATAACGGCAGCTAACAATGCCGCGCGGCGGGGTTCCAGAGCGCTGCCGGGGGTCCCAGAACGTGCCCGGGCGTCACAGAACGTGCCCGAGTTCTGGAAGCGGCGCCGCGCGGGCATGGCCAAGCGGAGCGAGAGCTTTCGGGCGGTCTCACACAGTGCACACACGAGTGAGAGTTTGGAGCTGGAGCTGCGGTAGCGTTTTTCTTTCCTAAACGTGAAATGAGAGAGATCCAGGGCTGCTGGAAGAACAGCAAAGAGTCACGGGGTGCCGTGTCCCTTACCCTCTGCATTGTATGCGCAGAGATCCAGGCCAAAGACCTGCCTCTGTCCCTGTGCATGGCAACTGCGGGGCAGTACTGCAAAACTAAGCCTGCGGGCGCTTCCGAAGCCACCTGTGAAAGATGCGGTCAAGAGGGTGAAGCTGAACTTGGGGATGTTGCGTTTACACCTTCCAAACTCTTCCAGAAGTCAGTGCTGAGCTGTCTGTGGACAGGCTGCGAGTTTACCGCAGTTCTCCGAAACACAGCCCAAAAGTTAATACTGAAATTCTTTGGTAATGGGATAAGAAAAGCAAAACACAAAACCAAAACAAAACTCAAAAACCAAAAACCAAACCAACAACAAAAAAAGCCTGACTAAACCCCAAAACAAAAGAAAAACAACACACACCAAAAGATGAGGGTTGTGAGACCTCACTTGCAGCACTGTGCACAGTTCCAGTGTCCTCAGCATAAGGACATGGAGCTCTTGGAGCAAGTGCAGAAGAGGGCCACAACATATGAAGGCGGGCTGAGAGAGCTGGGGCTGTTCAGCCTGTAGAAGAGAAGGCTGTGTGGAGACCTCATAGCAGGATTCTCAGCTTCTGCAGGCTTTGCTGAGTGAACCCATTAAGTTGTGAGTGCAGTATTAGATCATCTCAGTCAAATACACACTGTTAATCTCAAACCCAATGAACGAACACATCTCTGATAGGGTGCAAATTATCAGTTTGACAGATTCCTCATTTGCTGAACAAGAGAATTTGCTCAACCCTATGCTGACAACATCAACATGATGCCTTTGGTTTTTACATGGCCACCTCTTCTCACTATGCTTCACTAATGAGATGAAAACAAATGATGGCAAGTAAGCAGAGAAGTTACAATGCAGGCTTCTGGGCTAGTGACATATGGTTACAGATAGCCATGAAAGGGGCAAAATGCTTCAAAGGGCTTTCTCTGGTTTATCTTCTTTCCTTTTATATATCCTCAGAGCCCGTTTCTAAAGAGAATCACGCAGCACTCGCGGGCTGCAGGAAACTTCCTGTTCGTTATAGTAGATACCTACTTTGATATCCTTTGAGAGTTCAGCTTCATTGCCCTCCACCTCGCAGTGCTTGCAGATCGAAGGATCCTTGGTGTTGCTCTTATACTTGCTGGTGTTACCAATGGCAGTGAGCTCGTCAGTGCCTTTTCTGGGTCTCTTTTGGGCCCCCTTGGTTGACTTTGGTGCAGGATGTGCAGGAGACATTGGTGGTAGTGGTGGGGGTAGAAAATCTTTCTTCTGGGATTCATATGAAGCTTACCAGTTTGATGCACACATCTATCCCTGTGGGCAATTTCAGGGAGACTCTCTGTTGGCACTGCTGGTGGGTTCATCTTGGTTAGCCAGTTGTCAAGCTGCCACTCCCTAGAAGTTGGTTAGTCAGGCTGCAGAGCTTCTTCTTTTCAAGGGATTTGTTGGGAATGTCCATGATTTTCCTCTCCGAGTCCTGCTTCCTTGCACCAGGGACTTGCTTAGCCTCTGCTGTCTTGTGCTGACTGCCTTCCCCAGGGCGCTGGGGCACTCTTGACAGGAACGGGAGCTTTATTTTCACTAGGAGGGGCTCAAGGTCAGGGGAGCCCTTCACTGGTGAGAGGGAATTCTTCTCCTTGATGGGCAGGGAAGTTTCTCCTTGTGAGAATTCTTTTCAGCCGCGATGGCAGGCTTGTTGCTCCTAGAGCTGGTGTGGGTTGTGCCCTGGCTTTGAGGAGAGGGGTTGAAAGCAGCATGTGCCTGGCCACTGCCAGGCAAAATGTCTTTGCTGAGCTTGGGGTCCAAGAAGGGTTTGTTGGTGGCCTTGTGAGAGCTGTTGTGCATTTTGTTCTCAGGGTCCTGTTGCAGTGGTCTTATCTCGACAAGAAAACTCTTCTCAAATTTACACTGTCCCTATGTGCTAAAACCCCTCAAGCCACTGATCACACAACTGGCTCGTCAATAATGTCTTTCTCACAAGAGAACCTTAATAATAAAGAGGGAAAGAAGGTGATTTGGGAGCTAAGGTGGTAAATGTTAAAAAAAACCAAGGCAAACTTAACTTCTAGTACATCCATGTGGCCGGACACACAGTTCTCACTCGGGCAAATGTTTCTGTTGAATCTTGCTGTAAGATAACGGTCATTTCTGAAGCAGCCAACACCATGCCAATGCTATGAATCATTAGACAAGCAGTTTTTATACAGAGTCTGTGGACCAGAAGGCCCAGGGCAAGTAGCCTGAGCTGCTGTGAGCATAAGCCAGTCACGTTAAGGCCTTATCGCAACACATAAGGATTGCTGAATGCTTACAGTGATCCAGGGGTTTGAAACAAACAACTCTGGGCTCCGCTGGGAAGAAAAAGCAGCTGTGCATGAAGAAGCTGGTTACAGAAAGGGGATGAATGCAGAATAATTATCATATGCATGGACAACCTTGCTTATTTAACTGTATCTTGGCCCACACAGCTCCTGCATAAATGTAACCTTGCTTGCTAGTGCTTTATGATTCACTGAGGTATCTGTGCTTCAGGAATCATTTCCACTGGGACAGCCGGTTACACGATCTGATTGCTCTGATGGGAAGACTGGCAGTGCTCTGGGCACACTACCATTGAGGAAATGCCTCCTGATAACCACTCACTCACGGCCCTATTATCTGTAGCATCAGCATGAGAACGTTTTCCATAGTAGAACTGGGAATGATGCCTTTGTGTCATTATAGCAACAGCCAGGTTGAGGAGCTACCAGGGGGTGGAACAGCTGCTTCAGAGCATCCAGCACTTGTTAAAAGATACTGAGATATATAGACTTGAGCTTACTTTATAATTTCAGTTATTGTAAATGAAGATTTTTTTCAAGGGTACATGAAGGAGACCCAGACCACTTATTTTAATTGTCAAGTCAGGTCACTGGTCCTTGAGCCATTATTATTGTTAGAGAACTAACTCTTAATAAAAGCCTTGCCACATACTAAGACTGCACTGAACAATCCCAGAACCTAAAGACAGATTTGACCTCAAGAAAGTCACAACTTATATATTGAGAAGCAAGCAACACAATGACAGCAGCGCAGGAAACCAAACAGACTGTATGTGCCAGGCTGACTGTCCCTATTTTGAACATACCAGCAGCCTGTGCAGCATCAGAGCAAGGGCAGTCTATGAGACAAACAAGATGTCAGGCAATCAGCTGCCTGCATTGTCTGGGGCCAGCTCCAATAGGCTTGAAAGGTGCAGTGAAGCTTCAGATGGTCCTGTAGTGGCCATACCCTAGGGGCAAGTCCTGCTTCTCTATCCCAGGTAAGGCCACACACAGGAGATACAGGACGATAAAGGCACCATCATTCAGATGGTTCATACAGCACCCCATGACCTTCTCAGCGTATCATTTCCCCCTTCTTCTGTTCAACAATCTCTACAGCCAAAACAAAAATCACAGCAACAGAAGCAGTCTCTCCAACCAGAAGGCCTGCTGCAGCCTCACTGAGAAAAAAGACACAGAATCATGGCGAGTGCTGCATTTTCACCATCCAGGTATCTCCCCCACATGTACCGGCAAAAGGCAATCTCAAAATGCACCTTCTAAAAATGATAATGTGTGCACAGCCATCAATGCTTCTCGTAGTCTCTGCTCTTTGGTGACCTGTTCTCCTACAGCTGAGCTTACCCTCCCGGCAAAAGAGCCCCCCAACAATGGCGCTCACCTTTATGGGCTCAGAAGGGATTTCCAATTTGGATAGTTTGGCTCTGGCATTCACCTTCAAATCCGAGATCTTTGCAAAGGGCTCTCTATGGTATTCCTCCAGGAGAGGTTTGAGATCCGGTGAATCCTCTGGTGCCTGTTCTTGGACCTCCATTGGTCTGACATAGGCAGTTGGTTTCTGCTGCATCCCACTGGATTTTGATGGTAAAGCTGTGGGAAAAGTCTGAGAGGAAGGCCGAGTGCTGCTGGTCAGGTTAATGTCTGAGCTGTCCTGACTTTGCTCTTCCTCTGATCCTGTCACTAGGTCCTGAAATGATTTTGCTTGACTGTAGGTCAGCTCCTGGCTTTTGCTGCTCTTTTCTGACTTGGAATTGACGTGCAGGTCAGAACGCAGAGGTGACAGAGGCTCCAGTGGAGGAGGCAAAGGCGTCAGAAATGAAGAAAATTGGAAAATGGAGTAGTCCAGATCACCAGCACGACCTTCACCAGCTGCACGCCTGTCAGTTCCCTTGTGAAGAAGACCTTCATGACGTTCATTGTCACCACGACTGTGTTCGTGACTTTGGCTGTGACCTCTGGATGAGCTGCCACACTGGATGTGCAAACCTGAATCTGGTTTTGTTCTTGATTGTGCCATTTCATAGGAAGTTGAGTGGTGAGCAGGAGGAGCAGTTACAGCTGTAGTGGGTTGACGGTGGGTTGTGTCGTGGATTGAAGATGATGACACAGCGCTGGTATTTTCATCAAGGAAATGTGGGAAATCAGGTGCTTCAGGTGAGACCGGAGGAAGAACTTTGTGAAGCCCTAGGAAATTCCCCTGGGTTTTGGAGTTGATGAGCCCCTTGACATCCTCATAATTGCCCAGCACCTTCCGAATTTGGTTTGACAAATCATCGGCTTTATCAGTCTGCAACAGAAGAACAGAGGCAGAAATTGAAAAAGCTTGGACCCTCAACTTCAAGAGATTCAGCTCCATAAGAGAGATTCTTCAGGATCTTAATTTCATCACCATGTACCACCACAAGCAAAGTTACGCAAGCACATTTTGATCCCACAATGCAGTCCCTCCAAAGCAAGTGGGACTGCTCTACTCGGTATTAGTTCTTCTGAGCCATCCTTTGAGGTGTGCCTGCAGTCTTCAGGAGCACTGACATCAGACCCGTTTGTTTCTACCACAGCTGCACACAGACAGGCAGCCAAGCTGCTCTTGGGTGCTCTCCCTCAAACACCCAAGCTACAGGAAGTAGCCCCCAAATGAATCTGCCCAACCCAAAGACCTTACTGCGCTTGCACCACCTTCAGAGCTTTAAACACATACTCTGATGAGTTTAAGTTAAGCAGATGGGAAGATGCTGGTTCTGCACGCATCACACTCAAGTCTGCTACACCAGATGCAGAAGCCACAGCTCTGCCCTTCCGCTCCAACCATCTTTCCTCCTCACCTTCCATCACCCCCCCCACCACCATTACCTTATAGGGTGCTGCAAAGAGGGGAGGCTTCTCAGGGAGATTGGTTTTCCCCTGCTGAGCCTCCCTAATTCGTCTCTCTCTCTCTCTAGCACGCAGCAGGTTTCTCTCCTCATTGTATAAGCTTTAGGAAAGAGAGAAAGAAAGGATGGTTAATGCTTTACACCACTGTTATCAACAAGTACCTACTGTGCTTTTCAGACAACAGCATGTGTCCAGCATGAAAATCATTTTGAACAGGATGCTTAGAGTTGACAAATCAGTTCTGTCATGTTACCGTGTGGTAATATAATACATACAAGGTACAGCAAGCATCCTTCTCAGTAGTTTTTACTCTTGATACCATACATCAAGAAAGGTGGGAAGGGAAAAACTATCCATCCATTGAATTGTGGAACACTGGTTCCAGATGCTTTTCAGTGGCGCCCAACGACAGGACGAGGACCAGTGGCCATAAACTAAAACACAAGAAGTTTCACCTCAACATGAGGAAGAACTTCCTTACATTGAGGGTGGCAGAGCACTGGAACAAGCTGCCCAGGAGAGCAGTGGTGTCCCCCTCTCTGGAGACATTCAAAACCTGCCTGGGCACTTTCCTGTGTATCCACATATGCATACACTCAGTTCCACCAGCCCCACATCAAAACAGCAATAAAGCTGTGTGACATGCACAGCAGAATAACTTCATGGAAAACCAGATCCTTTAAACTACACCACCTCTGAAGCACTGCTGCAAAATCTGGGAATATTTATGGACATTTGTGAAGCAGCAGCATGGAAGCACAGTATGTGGATGCAGGTATTGGCTGCCTCTCCTATTTCTACTCTACTCACAGGCACACTATGTGGAAGCACATTTTTCTCTCCTCCCTCCTCTTTCTACCCTACCGCACAGTCTACTGCATCCACGCAATTCCTACAGTCTTCTTAGTACACTCACCTTCTTGAGCGCCCCAGTTTGGAAGGGAAGAGCCTTGCCTTCCCCACCAGTGACATTTTCTCAAATACCACTCCAATGATCACCTACTGAAAGGTGATCTTCAGTAACCCAGGGCTGCAAAAGAACTGTTATCATAGTACCCAGCCTTCGGAAAAAGGAACCACTCTTTTTCTGAAGGGTGCTACCTACACTGTGATTTTGTTAAAAGTTTACTGCACTTAAGATGACACTTCCTGTAACCAGAGTTCAGCTTTTAAACCAACTGTTTCACATGCAAACGTCCTGAATACAAGATCAAGTTCTACTTTCTCAGAAGTGACCTCTTCCCGGTTTTATGTACTTAAAAGCCAAATGCCATCCCATCACCAAAAAACATGACTGTATTATTCCAGACTTGCCACAGAGCAAGCCCAGGAACACTGGCAGCAGGTAGCTCTTTCAGGGGTACTCACCCTGCCTCTGCAGCACCCAGAGCTTGCTGCAAGGTGATTTCTTTTATTCCCCTTGATGAGAAGAGGGGTAAAGCACTTAGCAACTGCCATGAATTAAGAATGTACAAACGAACTCAAATGTGGCCACGTTAGTGCAGCACAGTGCTAATCTGTTTGGATAAGTCAGTGCTCAGACAGTAGGAAGGCAACAAGAAAATTCAGTGTGAGTACACCCATCAAGAGACCCAGCTTGACACCTTCTGCTCATCACCAGGATTACAGCACCCAGCACAACCCTCACTGCTCTGGAACGGACTGCTGTGCAGCATTATCCCCTCCCACAACGCTTCTTCCTCTTGATTATCTACATGCCACTCACAATAAATACAAGCGTGCACTTCTCCCAATTGTTTAAGTGAGCCTAAGACACATAAAGAAATCTAACTCGAGTGTCAGCTTACAAAACCCAGCTCAGGAAAATGATGGGAATGAAATAAATTTGATGTAAGAGTGCCAGAACTCAAGTTTTTGTAAAGCCAGGCTGAATCCTCTAGCACTCTGCACTTCAGAGCAACGCTTCAGCTATTATCTCTATGCCAAATCTTTCTGTTATAGCTCTAAGTTAGTTCTACAAGCACAGGAACAAGGTAACTACTACACGGTAAGCAGCAAGCCTTTTAGAGCAGGGGGAGTCTTTTACTGCATGCATGAGCATGCAAAACTGCCCAGCACAGTGAGATGTCTACAGCAGAAACACGAAGGCCATGACTGAGGTATCTTATCAATTCACCCACCACCAGCAAAATATCACTGTTTCTAACACTGATAAGGCATACTTGAACAGACAGAAATGGTTATCAGCTGCTGCCCAATCAGCCTGAAGGCTTTCTTAGCCAAGTGCTGCACAAAATCTCCCACTGTACCCATCTGCCTTTGAACTCCTCCTCTCAGTGGCAGAAATCCTGCACCTTGCATGAGCCGTTCCAGGTCTGCCTGGGAAAATAGGTAGGCTAAACCCTAAATTCTGCCCTCTAAAAAACCTGTCCTAAATGGTCATTTGCTTTCGGTCTTGAAATGCCTTTTCTGTTGTTATTTTTGTTCCGTAAAAACAATTTACTGTTAATAGGTTTAAAGGCAGCAAGAGAACTGTGCATTCGCAGTCACAACCTACAAAAAATGGAATGTAAAAATTACGTCAGCTTTCTATTTCTTTAAAATCGGCTGTAACGGAATGCCTTTAACTGGCAAATCTTGGAGATGTGAGATATTGGCTACAAAGGCCATTCAAACTGTGCTGCTGGAGAAAGACCTATCTTAATTACTGTTTTCACACTGGATTCACACACATACTTCCATCTTACTGACTGTAGAAAATGAAACTGTGATTGCTTACACCTACTCTTTCTTCACACCAACTGTCCCAACATTTTATTCCTTACCTAGCACAGAAGTACTCAATAAAACGAGCAACTCAAGTCATGGATTCAAGTCTTACAATCTATTTTTCTACTCGAGGTCTTTGACTATACTGACTAAATGCTTTCTGCAGGTGCCAGATGTCAAATGCAATAAATTTTCTACTTTAAGACTACAGTAAAATTACACAAGCGGATGTGCCTTTTGTTCACTGATTTTATGGAATCGGCTTCCTAAATGCTGTTAAACCCCCACCACTATTGTTCCCTGCTACACCAAAGAAGAATTTTAGCAAGAGACATAGTTAGTGAAAAAGAAACCAAAATGTTTAGTGAGCAGCTGCTTCATGTGCCTGCATTTTAAATCTCACCTGATACTCCTCCTCACATAGCTAACATCCCTTGTACATCCGGCCAAGTGAATACGCCACTACTTTTCCCCAGGAGCCTGACCTTGTCCATGCTCTGGCAAGCAGTGCCTGAGTCCGTCAGCCACATTGCCCTGTGGTCCACAGCTGCCACATCACATTGACTCCTACACGCTGCATCACGTTGTCGTTCCACACGCAGTTCAGCTTCAGCACCATTTCTCCATGGAGAGCCCCTGCACCCTCCCCACACCATGTCATGCAGGGGGATCACCAGTTTCAGCACTGTCTTGCTTTGCTGATGCCCAAATACAGCATATACACCTCAACTTCTCTTTTATCAACTCTCCTCTTAAGGCAACACAGCCACCCGTACCACTGTAGCACATGTAACCCTCTTCCTTAAACACTCCCAAAAAAGCCTGGGGTTTTCCAAAGCTGCGGCCCACTGCTTTCAGTCCTCTGCCGCTTTATGGGGCGCGGGTCTTGCAGCAGCTCCCTGCCCCACAGGCACCCACACCGCGGTGCACCGACCCCCCCGTTTAGAACGCCGTCATGGTACGACCCCAGCTCCCAAATCGGGCCGGTTCTTCTGTCAGTGCAGCAAGTTGTGCTCTGAAACAGATCATGAGATGGTCGAATTTGAGATCCTCAGGACAGTGAGAAGAGCATGCAGCAAGCTCACTGCCCTGGACTTCAAGAGAGCAGACTTTGGCCTCTTCAGGAACCTGCTCAGTAAGGTTCCATGGGATATAGCCCTAGAGGGCAGGGGGGCCCAAGTCTGTTGGTTGATATTCAAGGATCACCTGCTGCAAGCTGAGGAGTGATGCATCCCTACCAGAAGGAAGTGCTGCAGGAGAGCCAGGAGACCTCTTTGGATGGATAAGGAGCTGCTGAGGAAAATTCAAAGGAAAAAAGAGGCTTATAAAAGGTGGAAGCAAGGACAGGCGGCCTGGGAAGAATACAGGGATGTTGTCCAGGAAGTTGGGACCAGGTTAGGAAAGCTAAGGCCCACTTAGAATTAAACTTGTCTAGGGCTGTTGAGGATAACATAAGGATGTTTTATTTAAAAAATAGGACACAGCTCTTAAAGAAAAGTTCAGCACACCAGTGCTATTGCTTTCCTGCGTTACAGCCCTGCCCTACTCAGGCAGCCAAGTTACAACTCAGATCTGATTGGGATAGATTGATCTATGTCAGAAGTACAGGGCAAATATTTGTTTGAACAAAGTACAGTAGCTCAATGCATATTGAGTTCAGAATTCTTATTTCAGCTTAACTGTCCATCCTTTCATAGCTGAAATTGACATTCCCATAAAAGATCGGGGTTTTTTTGTTTTGTTTTGTTTTTTCAGGTTGGTTCAAAATTTATCTCCCGCCACAAACTGGTGCTAGCTTGTGTTAGACCTTACTTCAGAGCCATGTTCCTCTCAGAAATGGCTGAAGCCAAGCAGACGGTGATCGAGATCAGGGACTTTGATGGCGATGCAATAGAAGACCTAGTGAAGTTTGCATACTCCTCCCGGCTTACTCTGACGGTGGGTAATGTCCAGTCTCTCCTGTACGCTGCTTGCATTCTGCAGGTCGAACTGGTAGCAAAGGCATGCTGTGAATACATGAAGCTGCACTTCCATCCCTCCAACTGCCTGGCAGTCAGGGCGTTTGCAGAGAGCCACAACCGCATTGACTTGATGGAAATGGCAGATCAGTACGCTTGCCAACATTTCACAGAGGTGGTGGAGTGCGAAGACTTTGTGAGTGTGTCACCACAGCACCTCCATAAGCTCCTGTCCTCCAGTGACCTGAATATTGAAAATGAAAAGCAAGTTTACAATGCTGCTATCAAGTGGCTGCTATCCAATCCACAGCATCATGCTACATGGCTGGACGTAATACTTGCCCAGGTAGGGCAGACCAAGGTTCCTGGTGTCTGTCTCATCACTGTTTTAGATTTGTAGTCAACTGTTTGTACTTAGGTAGATCCCAAGATTAAATATGTTCCTCCCAGTGGGTGACTCATCTGGTATTTACAGCTGTGAGTTGACAGTGGAAGCAAGTAAAATCTCTTGACTATCTGGAAGAAGCTTTATTCTCCAGTTTCTGTAGAGAAGAGTATTGCTTTATGCTCATGGCTGAGAGGTGGGGAGCCAACAAAAAGCTGAATCTTTGTTAGAGCAGAAACTCTTTAGATTTACACATAGTGGAGAGCAAAGCCATCACTTCACTTGGTTTGATACTACTGCAGCCTGAAATACTCACTTCCCTTGCTGGTAAGAATTGGTACTTGAAAAGGGAGAGCAAAGCTGTTGAGGAGGTTTTTTATATAGCTAGGAAAGTAAAGCTGTAATGGAGATGTGTCATATCAAGTTGTGCTACTTTTAGAATATTTCATATATTTAATTAGCAAAAGACCAAGATGTGTTAGCCTTGTGAGCAGCCTAGGAAACATACTCTAGACCCTTCCGTATTCAGTAGACTAGCACTAGTTGTTACCTGTAGGATCCGAAAGGAGTTGGCAGTTTAATCATCTAGACTTGATACGAGTCCGCGTCTTCTGAAGGAAACACAGGTATCAAAAGGTCACTCAGCTGAACTTGTCTAAACTCCCTCAGTTATTCAAACTGTATATGTGCTAGTTACGGGAGTTTAAAATACAGTATTTGAGACAGGTATGGAAAGCTGTGCTGGGGAAGAGGGAGGTACATGCTATGTGTTGCAAAATGTGCTATGATCTTAGTAGGTAAGATCAACTGTGCTGTTTCAGGTGTCACTGAACTCCAACTGGAGCATTTTGCATTTGGCAGAATTGCTACTATTGATGTCATCTGAGCAATGAGAGGTCTACTCACACACTGCTGTCATTGTCTTCATGCATCATTTTTCACATTTCCTGGTAAAAAGATCACAGCTGTATATTAACTGTCTCCCAAAGCCTTTCAGTTTCATTGAGACAAGCGTAAGATTTTTTGTACAAAAACCCCTTCTTTAGTACACTGTAATTAAATTCGCAGGCAATGTAATTTTAGATTTAAAAAAAATAACAATTTTGATTACCTAATTATGGTAGCAGAAGGGATTTACAGCTTTATTCTAGTCATGAAAACCAGGGCCTAGAACAAAGCAATGAAAAAGTAAGCCCCTTCATGTAAATATGGGTTATTTGCCAGAGTATATGGAGCCATCAGTTGATCTGAACATTACTGCTAGGGGAAAACATAACTGGGTTTCTTGACAGTTATTACCCACATCGTAATCAGCCTTACAGGTTTTGCTGTTATAATGAGGCTCTGCATTTGTCAGCCTTGAGTTCTTACCATATCACTAACCTCACAAGTCTGTTAACAGGGCTGTGGTGGTGCTTTTTAATCAGCCTAAAAGAAGCTGGGCCAAAGTAAATGAAGAAGTGGCACTGAAAGCACCTGGGCAAGGAAGAATTGGTACAGACACTTGCTGACTTGAAGACAGGGACACTTGCCAGCCATATAACAGCACTATCCTGCTGCTCTGAGAAGCACCGCAGATACTGGACTTCTTCACCATTGCTTCTGGGCTGACTGGTAGCTGCTTGACAGCATTGACTCCAAACCTTAGGAAGTCAGATGGTGGTTTACTTCAGTTCCCCCTACTAACACACATCCCGCCTTTGTGGCTGATTGTACTTCGTAGTCCTCACTGTTTCTTTCACATGATAATGTGAAGATAAATGAAAGGTTTGCTGAAATAAATGGAAAGGAAAAAGGACATTTCAAGGCTGTCTTGGAGAAGCTGACCTTATTTCAGATCTGCCCTGTCACTGGGGATTGCTCTGGGCCATAAATACCTGTAGTTGCACCCTGAAAGACCCTTCCATTCCTCCACCTGGTCACCAGCTCTCTTCTGGGAAACTACAGGAAAGAAACAGAAACAAAAATTAGCTCTCAAGGTGGTTTTTTGTTTGGTTTTGTTTTTTAAATCCTGTAGTCAAGTCCACGCCAGAGAGAGGTGTTACTACACCAGCAATACCTCCTGGATAGAAACTTAGTTCATGCTGATGTTTCCTTTTTGACTTGCCACCCACAGAAAATGAACCACTCTAGCAAAAGACCTCTTTTGCTGGCATAGCAATGAGCTGGAAATCCATACCCTCTGCAGACTAACGTGACATGGCTATCGTGGTAAAGTCACAGGTACTCCTGCATCGCGCCGGGCAGGTGCCTGGGCCACGGGACAGTTCTCCACTGCTGCTTAAATGCAAATGGTTGTAGGAAACATTTGTCACTAAAAAAGAACTGTTCATATCTCTGTTACTCTGGGAAAAAATATGAAAACCTCCCTTTTTAGTGAAGTGTGTGGGGCTGCCAGCTGGCTCAGAAGCTCCATCTGTTATGCGTGTGTCACTGTAAATGGTGAGCCTCAGTCAGTTCAGCCAGTTACTGCAACTGTGTTCATTTCTGTTAGGTACGGCTGCCTCTCTTGCCCATTTGTTTCCTTATGGGTGTTGTGGCAAAGGAAGAGATTGTCAAGCAGAATCTAAAATGTAGGGATTTGCTGGATGAAGCAAGAAACTACCACCTTCGCCTGAGCAGCAGGGCAGTGCCAGACTTTGAGTACTCCATTCGCACAACACCAAGGAAGCAGACTGCTGGTAATTAAATGTGTGTCTGATTATCCAGTAGGAAGTGGTGTGGAGAAGAGGCAGCACATCTGTGCAGGGTTAGCTGGCTTGGTATAAATGATTGTTAATGACTTAATGCAAAATTGAGAAAGCCATTGGTTACCTCCCTGGTAATTAGGTAATGTGCTGCATTTTCCTAGCAGTACGTTAGCAGTCATTTTCTTTGTTTAAATCATTATTTATCCTAATTGGCTCTATCTGCATTAAAGCCAGAACTGTTAAGTATGGTATGATGAGGCAGTGTTGCGTTAAATGGCAAGTGGGGAAACAAACCCCTGGTTTTATGAAGAGAGGGGCCAGGAACAGCCCCAGTGCACAATTATCAGTCCGAGTCCGTTTAATATCGGATTTATAGACTACTGTCAGACCGAGCGCTTTGAGTATCGGATTTATAGACTACTGTCAGACCGAGCGCTTTGAGTATCGGGTTTATAGACTACTGTCAGACCGAGCGCTTTGAGTATCAGATTTATAGACTACTGTCAGACCGAGCGCTTTGAGTATCGGATTTATAGACTACTGTCAGACAGAGCGCTTTGAGTATGAGTATTACGGTCGGATACTGAAACAGTGCAATTTATTGTGATAAGCTACCAAAACAGAGCAGTTAATTAATGCAACAGGTACAGGTTCTTATGGATTGCCGGTGATAAATACTGTCCGCAAAAGCATGTGCATATAATGGTTACATGAATACAAGCGCTTGATAAAGTTAACACAGCTTAGCTCTAAAAGATATAGATGACAATAAAAATAACTCTAGAGATTCTAAGGTTTTCCTAGGAAAGCACTGGATACAGTGCGAGTCTTACCCACAGGCGTCCCTATGGGGGGGGAAGAGAGGTCCAGCCCGTCGACCGGTCCCAGGAGTCGGTTGATGTTATCTTCCGTGACTCGTCCACGATGGTATCTTCCCCAAAATCCCCCTTTCTCTTGGGCTATTTTATATTATTTTTACCTTCAAGGTGGAGCTTGAGTGACTCTAGTCATACATACCTTTATTACCATTGGTGAAAATTTCTCTCGCCTCGATTTAAAGGTATATGAGACTAAAAATTCAGAGCGCATGCTCCGAGAGAGGTGGTCTTATTTCGGAGGGGGGGTCGCACTGGAGAGAGGTGTGTATTTTAGTATTATAATGAAGCAAAGTTCACACTAGGACGGTATTTTGTCAAAAAGATGACAGGCCGCTGGCTCAGGGTAGCAAGTATGCAGCTTATCAGTTTCTTGTACCACCTAGTTCCCGTTTTATCTGCTGAAGTTAGGACAGAGCATAACCGCAAGATCTCCACCTCGCTCTATCCTCCGCCTGTTACGGGAACCGCTGTGGAGTGCACATTCCTGGCATACCAGGTACGGCTGCATCTTAGCCCGAGAGGCCTTGAAAGCCCGTCCCTCTCTTATGTGTGGACAATGCTGCATTTTGAATATAGATTTAATTCCCAATTATCCCAAATTTCCTAATTATTCCACAGGCAGTATGCTCAAAACTATGCTGAAAACAACAGATGCTTACCCTTTGGTGTGAAAAGGTTGAGCTAACTTTTAAGCTCTTGGGCTAACCTACATCAAAAGCAAGTGATGAATATTAGCCTGCAAATCCTAATCGTTATGTTTAACAAAATCTGTTAATCTCTCTAAGCAAAATCACAAAAAGCATATTTAAAATATGCATTGGTTTTGCAAGAGCACAGATAGTTAATTGGCATAGCAGAATGCCAAGCAAAGTCCAAAATCCAGCATCCAGGTAAGGAGGGCAGCCATGCCCCTTGAAGTGAAATGCAGCTTCTCCCAAACTACGTAATTTTCAATTCACTCTGCTCTACAACTTTATCCCCCTTCTTCCTGCTAGTTTTCTGGAATCCTGTTTTGTCTTCTTCAGGTGTGCTGTTCTGTGTTGGTGGTAGAGGCGGATCAGGCGACCCATTTCGCAGCATTGAATGCTACTCTATCTGTAAGAACAGCTGGTTCTTCGGCCCCGAAATGAACAGCAGGAGAAGACACGTGGGTGTGATCTCTGTGGGAGGTCAGTAACCCCATTCAGCAACCGTGATCAAAAGGCACATGTTTGGTGGAATTGGTACTTTTACTACTTTACTTGTTTAACTTGAATATTCCTGAATTTAGTAAAGCTTCTTCCCATTAGGAGGTTTGAATTTGGAAACAATCTGAGAGCAGGCTTACTGAAAAAAAGCATTAGTGCAAACTGAGAGAGCTGGGGTTGTTCAGCGTGGAGAGGGCTCCAGGCAGACCTTATTGCAGCCTTTCAGTCCCTAAAGGGGACTTATAAGAAAGATGGGGGTGGGCTTCATAGTAGGGCCTGGAGCAATAGGACAAGGGGTCCTATTTTTAAATAAACTGAAGGCAGATGGATATTTTTTACAATGAAGGTGGTGAAAGACTGGAACAGGTTGTCCTGAGAGGTAGTAGATGCTCCATCCCTGGAGCAAGGTCAGGCTGGATGAGGCTTTCTGAGCAACCTGATCTAGTTGAAGATGTCTCTGCCCATGGAAGGGGGGTTGGAACTAGATGATCTTAAGGTCCTTCCCAACCCTAACTATTCTGTGATTCTATGATTCTGTGTTCCTGCTCATTGCAGGAGGGTTGGACTAGGTGACCTTCAAAGGTGCCTTCCAACTCAAACTAGTCTGTGATTCTATGAACTGTATACAGCCTCTTGCCTTAATATGTGATTTATTTTTATTAATCCATTTACAAAGAGATAGCCTTTCACAGCAGAGTTACCCAGAACTTGCTAGTGCCCACATTAGCTCCCTTCATACTTAAATCTATACAGGCAAGTCACTAAGACCATAACTCTTCCAAGGAGAGACCTCCCTTTATTTTCGGGTCTGCATCTGCTGAAACCAGATCCATGAAGTCCAGGGCAGCTTAGCACCCATGATCATAGAATCCTAGAATGGTTTGGGTTGGAAGGTAGTGAAATAATAAGAATAAACTAGCGGGGTGTATTCTTGTGCAGAATTTGGGTTGGAAACCTTAAAAATCATCCAGTTCCAGCCCCCTGCCATGGGCAGGAACACCTTCCACTAGACCAGGTTGCTCCAAGCCCCGTCCAACCTGGCCTTGAACACTGCCAGGGATGGGACAGCCACAGCTTCTCTGGGCAACCTGTGCCAGTGCCTCACCACCCTCACAGTGAAGAATTTTTTCCTAATATCTGATCTAAATCTCCCCTCTTTCAGTTTAAAGTAATTTTCCCTCATCCAGTCACTACATGCCCTTGTAAAAAGTCCCTTTCCAGCATTTTTGTAGGCCCCCTTTAGATAGTGGAAGCTGCTCTAAGGTCTCCCCCCGAGCCTTCTCCAGGCTGAACAAGCCCAGCTCAGCCTGTCTTCATAGGAGAGCTGGAAATGAGCACTTCGGAAGCATGGAAGTATTCGATCCTCTCACAAACAAATGGATGATGAAGGCATCAATGAACACGAAGAGGTACGTGTCCCGTGATCCAAAATTTAAGCCCTAGTCTGTGACAGATGACTTTTTGCTGATGCTGAAAAGAATCATGTCTGTCCTGCGTTTTTGTTTCCAAACTTTGCTATTTTTAGGATTCTTGGTTTTTTTTCTTATTCTGGGGCTTCATGCTAATACACAGCTTGATTTACTAGCTGTAAAGCAAACACTAATCTTCATCACACGTGCATCTATCCCATATTTGCACAAACACAAAGCTGTGCGTAACATACTGTAAATATTTCGGTGCAAAACTGCACAATCCCTGGCTGGTAGCAGTGATTATGTTTCTGCTCCGGCTTTCCTTTATTGCTCTATTTTCCTTTTCTGTTTTCCTTTTCTTGGGGCACTGGCTTTTGGAGCACTGAGCTCTTCGTAGTCCAGTTGTGCTTACATTCTGATAGCTAGGGCCTTTCTGCTATGCCCGATAAAGAACTCCAGACTGACTAACTGGTTCTGTGGGGGTTTTTTGCTCTTCTTAAGAAAGAGCAAGACAAGTGCCAGCAGAGCATGCACAGTGAAATACTTCATGCCCAGGGAACAAATAGCTGCCTATGCTTTTGCCGCAGAAGGCCAGAAGAACTAAAACATGGAAAGTCAGCCTGAGGATTTTTCTTGCCTTTTGACATTCAAGATTCTTTTAAGGAGCTACTGGACTCACAGATCTGTAATCTTTTGTTTCTGCTGTCATTTAAATCAGCCTCCTTAATTCTACATTCCATTTTGTTATTTGTTGTTTGTAAAAGAATCATGTAAAAGTAGGATTGAAATACTGAGCATGGCTAAGTCCTAAAGCTGTGACCTGATCAAAGTACAGACCCAGGCTCCTAGAAGGGACTTCTTGCTTCACTTCCTCCCTTCTGCCACCACCCAGGGCATATTTTCAGCAATCTTAATGCTTATGTTATAGACCGTGCTTTTCATTTTGTAGTGCTGATTGTGCGCTCCTGCTGATACATTCAGTTGAAAAAAAAGTCCGACAAGTACCCTGTTGGAAAATAATAGAATGGAAGAAATTGCAATTAAATCTTGCTAGAGATCAGACATCTAATATCTGTCACGGGTTTGCGTTTTAATACGTATCAATATCACCCCCCAAAAATCATCCCAAAGCGTAGCAGCAGCTATACCAACGAAGTTAAAACCAGCAGGTTTTGGTTCTTCACAGGATACAACAAAAAAAGATAGGAGGTGTCAAATTCAGTACCGGCACAGAGAAACCCAGGTGACTAAGACAATCTCATCTATCCAAGCATATAAGTAGAGGACTTGGCCTGTAAGTGACACGCAGTCAGAACAGTATTCCATACCTCCCTGCCTTTAGTTTTTTGTTATTTTTGAAACAGGAACTTTGTCTTTTTACAGCCTAAAAATATTCTAGCTGCAGCAGTCCTGTTCATGGATCCCACGGTAACATACAGGTACATGGGAAAGCTGAGGTGAAAGTGAGATAAAACTCAACGGGAGGCTGCAAACATGGAAAAGACTTTGAGGATAAAGCTGCAAGCCTGGCACAGGTGTGCCTGCCACAGTGGTCATTGTTTATTATCAACTGCACTTTTTTAAACTTCATTCCTTTTTCTCTGCAGTTTGAAGCCGGTGCCAGTCAGGTAACATTGCACTTCATGTGTCTTTCCTGTTCCCTTTTTCTAAGGGTTTGCACTGAGGTATTGATCCTATGGTTTTCTTAGGAGAGGAATCGCACTTGCCTCTCTGGTTGGCCCTATTTACGCAATAGAAGGTTTGGATGACAACACTTGCTTCAGTGATGTGGAAAGATACGACATTGATTCCGATTGCTGGAGTGCAGTTGCCCCAGTGAACACTCCCAGGGGAGGAGTTGGCTGTGTAGCCCCTGTGGTGACTTTTTCCTCTCAAGGTGGGGCCAACCAAGGAGCTGACCTGCTTTTCAAATCTGCTTTTACAAGGCAGAACACAAACCAAAATGCAGCTGGTGGGTCTGAGCACCTCCAGTCATCAAAATCCTATGGAACTGTGCACAAGGTGAGGATATTTAGGATGATACTCATATCAAATTGAACTACATGCCCTGTTTCAGCAGTATTTGAGGTACTGGGAGCAAGTAGCCGGACCATTCTAACATCAGGCTAATGCCCCATGTCTCACTCCGGAAGACTGGTTTGTCATGGTTACTATGTTTAAATGTAGTGAGCGCATCTGCACTTAAATCCCCCTGTCACTATGTATGCTCTGCAAAATATCTACAATGCTACATAACTTTTTCACTTCTTTATTTGCAAGAGAGCATCATTAGATAATTAAGTTTGTTGCTGGAATTCTTACATAGAAGTAAACAATTGGGGCTGTATGGATATACCACATTTGCCTATAATTGTAACAAGGCTTATGAGAAGCTGAGTAAATAGATATACATTACACATAATCTTTCTTTATACAACTGTTTTCCAGAACCATGTTCATGCTGTGGGTGGCAATGAGGGTGTAGCATCTCTTTCCAGTGTGGAGAAATACGATCCCCATTTGGATAAGTGGATAGAAGTGAAAGAAATGGGTCAGCAAAGAGCTGGCAATGGGGTCCATGAGTGAGCTCCATGGCTGCCTGTACGTTGTCGGTGAGTAGAGATGTGGTATTTTGTAGTGCCCTTTCTGCCAAGTACTGGCATTTGTAAAAGGCTGTTGTTGATAGAGGAACTGATAGGTAGACCTGATTTGTACTTTGTGTTCTTGGGCAGGAAAAGAAAGCGAGCACAACCAGGGCATGCTTACATGACAGGATGTCAGTGAGGAAATAAAAAGCAGTTCCTGACCCACTTTTCAGGATGCCTATACTGTTCAGGACAGTATGTCCATACAGAAAATCCTCTGGAGATTCGCTAATCTTGAGTTTCCTTTAGGAAAATTATTAAGTTCTCATACTTTCAAACCACTCTGTTTCTATTTTGAGCTTAAACAGTAGCTTTTCACAAAATGATTACACTTCCTCCACAGCCTGTTGTCCTAGGCCTGTCTTGATCTGCTTTACATTGCATTTACCTGCTTTCCTAAGGGACGAAGATGCCAGGTAGATACGCCATAGTGATAGCTGCAGTGTTCTGCCTAGTGTATCATCATAAGTGATTTAAAAAAGCTTTGAGTAAAATGCTCCTCTGCCAGCTGCCCCAGCAAGGGGAACGCAGCGCTGAAGTCCAAGCTGAGGATTCTTTCCCTAGTGTTCAGCAATGCTGTCATTTGAAACCACCACAAGAGGGTGTTCTGCTTAAGCCAAAATAAATCAGGCCCATCCTTTTACTTGCCTTAGGTTTTTTCTCTTCCAAATTAGAAGTTGTTTCATTGTTAGGATGTGCTAAATGCATTTAAGGAGGAAAATAATAGAAACACCTCTCCTTGCAGCTTGAGTAGAACACTGTCACACTGGGTGATGCTTACACCATGACAGGAGGGAGGGCCATTAGATTAATTTTTAGAAGCTTGTGAAATTCGTGTAGAGAGCTGGAGCTGGACACTAGCCCACTGAATGCCGAAAATAGCCTGATAATGCCAGTCCTGGATGTCACTGGCACTAGAAGTGGCTTAAAACTGACAATGTGATGATTCTTTGCAGGTGGCTTTGATGACAACTCTCCGCTGAGCTCGGTGGAGCGGTTCGACCCGCGCAGTAACAAATGGGAGTCTGTAGCAGGGCTTACAACTCCGAGGGGTGGTGTTGGCATAGCAACACTGATGGGTAAAATCTTTGCAGTTGGAGGTCATAATGGCAACGTGTACCTGAATACAGTGGAGGCATTTGATCCTATAGTGAATAGGTAACTTAAAATGCTTTATTTGGCTTAAGACAATGAAATCAGCCTATATGAAAACATAACATAATAGAAATAGCGTGCAGCAGGAGTCTAGCTGCTGTTTCCTGGTAGTAATTGAGTAATATCCACGACTAGCTACATTTATGCCACTAGGCTCTTCTTGTAAATACTTAAGCACCTCCTCCTTCTTCGTACTTCTCCATCCCTTGTCCTCTTCCTTCATTCAGTAAGAATCTCCATCCTTCTGGTTGTTTCAGTCTGGTTTCACGCTAAATGTACTAATGAAATAATAAGTAACTAGCAGGGTGTATTATTGTGCAGACTAAACAGCTGGGTTGTATAATAGAATTTCAGATGAGTTGGGAAGGTCCCTTCCAACCCACCCTATTCTGTGACTCTGACAAAGAGAAGAAATGCTCAGAAAGGACAGAAGCTTACTTTTCTTGTTTCCTCTGCCATCTTCTTCAGGTGGGAACTCGTCGGCTCCGTGTCACACTGCAGGGCTGGGGCCGGTGTGGCTGTGTGCTCTTGTTTCTGCAGCCAGATCCGGGACGTGGGCCAGGGATCCAGCAATGTTGTTGACTGCATGTGAGCTCTGCTGCCTCCTCCGAATTCCAGAGGAACGCGAGCAAGGAGGCACTGCAGAGCTTTTAAACACCGTGTTTTTTATGGCAGCTCAAGAAATAAACCCAGTACATTTTTGTTGCGAAAATGTTACCTTCTGCAACTGTAAAGCTTTTGGTGGCTGTCTACCAACAGTGATACAGAAAAGCCTGTGAAAACGTAGAACACAAGTGTGACTCGCAGGAGAGAACCTGCCAAGAGCTGCAATCATCCTGATTTTGAGAGGCTCTAATTTTAGAATCATTTGAGGCAGCTGCTGCAGGGACCCTGTGAACTGTAAGCCAGGCATGGGGTGAGTGAGGAGAGAGGGCAGCAGGTGGTACTGCTGAGCCTTCCCCAACAGCCCTGCCACATGTTTTCTGCAGGACTCAAGTAACATTTAATAGAACCCATTTTTAGGAATATAGTCTTAAACATTTCCTGATTACAAGATCTTTGTAATACAAAGCATCTCAAGTTTTGGAAGGTAATGACATCCCTGTTGCACGCTAAGGTAACTGCCCACCTCCTAAGGGGCCACTGGCAGCAGTGGAAATCACGTCTATTCCATCTGAAACCTGTCGTTCCAAGTACTTTCTCAAGCTAATACATTTGTTAGAAAGCTGAAAAGATCCTTGACCTGAGTTTAGCCCCAGGAATACTGGAATTCTCAAGCCTTCAATAAAATTTGTAGTAACTCCTGCCCCTCCACACCCAAGGCAAGTTTCTGTTTAGACATCATTCCTGAAGAAACTGTAATTTGTCCTTATAGTGTGTGGAACTGTAGGCTTCAGTGGTGTCTGAACCACCATTTTTATACAATTGGAAACACATAATAAAAGTTGCAGTATTCTGTAAAGACCTTTAAGTACAACTCCAGGAGGCGAGATGTCCAGTGTCAGTATCCAGTAGTCATAACTCCAGAGGTACTGGCTCTTTGGAGAGAGTTAAGCCAGGAAGCTTAGCCTCAAAACAGGCAGATGACTTAAAGCTTACATAAACCAAAGACAATAATCGACAAAAAGAATTGGAAATAAACCAGTACTTACATAAAAAGTTTAAGTAGAAACTCGGCAGCGCTGTGTACAAAGGTGTCTTGCATGAAGCCAGAAACCCTGCATTCGGAGTGAAGTACAGCTGGAAAGACAGCAGACTCCTGTTCCTGCATCACCTTGCACAGAACAACTGACAATCCCTTGTGACCAAACTTTCACCTTGCCAGCTTGTTCCAAGGGACCAGGAAGACTCCTCTGTATTCAGTACCAGAACAGAGGCAGGACAGCAAGAGCATAAGGCACAGGCATGTTTTGCTGCTGAGTTACTGTCATTCATCTTTTCTGTTTCATGTGGCTTGCACTTCGGTAGCACCCAGGGACAAAGCAAATGGTACTGTCAGTAATGAACCATTGCAATAAATTGTTTGTACTACAGAGCACCTTGTTTATAGTGTGACCGAAGCGTGCTTTGGCAGGGAAACATTACACCATTGCGTATTTTTACCTAGTGGAAGGTGTCCCTGCCCGTGGCAGGGGTTTGGAACTGGACGATCCGTAAGGTCCCTTCCAGCCCAAACTATTCTATGATTCTGTAATTCCCAATAGGAAGCCTTTGTTAGCAGGGAAAATCCTGTGTTACAGCCATGAACTGTACTACCTTGCCACTGCCCTGCCCCTGTGTAAGGACACGGTCGCCCCTGTGGCTCTTGATCTAAGAGGGGTGGTAAGAAAAGGCCCAGGCACACTCTATGGAACTGAACAGGTTCTGCTGTGGATGTTCTGGCTAACGAGAAACCTTCAGAAATAAGAAGTCCGGCTTTTCACAAAGTAACCCCGCTGTGAAAGCCAGCGCTGCTCGCCCGCTGATCCGTTCCTCCTGGTGGGGAAGTGCCAGCGCCCATGGGTGCAGCCTGTAACTAGCACACATCTGGGTCGCACTGGTGCCTGCACGGTGATTGCTGTCAGAGGGAGAGTTTTCATGGCTGTGTGTTCAGCCGTGAAATGAGGCCAGAGCAAACGCACTGGGATTCTGTACTGGTGGGAGGAGCTCTGCTGTTGGCCTCGTAGCTGGAAGGCAAATGGTGCTGAAAGTGATCACGATCGAAAGACAGACATTTCAGTTTGCATCCCCTCCACCCCCGACATCAGCCGTGCTCAGGCTTCCAGAGGCATGTCACTAAGGGCTGGCAGGAAAACCGCACACAGGTTTACAAGGAACAGCCCTGTTGCCAGCAGAGTGGTGTCCACATTACTAATCTTAGATGGCCCCAGAACTACGAATAGTTTGTGCAGAACTGTTTTTAGATACGCTATTGCTGGAAATGTGATAATGAGGTCAAAGTATCAAAAAAACCCAACTATAGGATTACTGTGGCGACCAACTGCAATCACTTAGCTGTGATTTAACACCAGCAAACTCGTTTTAATTCCTCCAGTACTGGCAATAGGGTGATGACAAAGAAGTAACACGCACCTCCCAGGCTGGGGGAACATTGCAGCACTGCTTCCCCACAGTGAGGCAGCCCCCCAGGGGCAGCAGATTCAAACTCCCACCACATCTTCTAATGGAAACTTAGGATTTGTGATAGCAAAGTCTTTACACATTCAAGGTCATGAAATCCTTGCATCTAAACGTGATGCAAATCCTAATGTGGAATAGAGTCATAAAATGGTTTGGGTTGGACGGGACCTTCAAAGTTCGTCTACTGCAACCCCTTGCAATGAGCAGGGACATTCAACTAGATCAGCAGAAATTGTTATTGCTTCTGTTAATGATGTTCTTTCTGCATCTGAAAGCCTTGACCTCACCCATAAAGATCATACACCCAAAGACATCCATCAGTACATCCATTAAACAGAGACAAAAATCCTTTTGGAAGAATCAAGTGTGGTCACGGTTGATCACATCAAAGCTTCCAGCCTGCCTATTTCAAGCATGTGATGGGCTTCCCAGTGGGAGCAAGACCAGGCTCTGGACCACTCCTGACTAGCGCCCTTGGCCATGTATCTCCACCTGCAGAGCACCACTGCTGCCCCAGCTTCTGGGACGAGCCCCTTCCATTTCCAGCTGTAGCATAGCAGCCCTCACGAACACACTGCTCCTCACCCCGGGACTCCAACTGTGGCTCCCCAGTTCCCCCCAAACCACACTGCTGCCAGTGGCAGTGCCTCATCTGCTGTGGCACCCAGCCAAAAGCAAGGCAAGCGCGGCTCCATTAGGATTAGACATCCTGCTGCAGCGTTCAGATGTGGACAAAAGAGTCCAGGAGGTGATGCACGTGCCACCTGCATAGTTTCAAATGGACACCAAACACGGGCATGCACTGTTAGTTCCGCCAGAGAGAGTGCAGGCTCCTCCGGTTGGAACCCCAGCGGGGGAAAAATGGTCTCTCTGAGATGTCGCCTGCAGAGGGGGATCCAGCCCCGCATGTAACCAAGCCTTCGCTCGGGGCTGTGCGCACCCTGGCCATGCATCCTAACAGGCACTGCCAACAGTCTGCTGCAGGGAAGCAGGGGGTAACGTTGATCCCAGCCAGGCAGTGATTTGTCTCATCCGAACAGCTGTGCTGCAAGCACGGCTCTATTAGGAGTGAGATGCCTTTGGGGAAGAGCAGCATTAAAAAGTATTAAAAGCTGTGAAAGCACAGCCAAATTCTCACAATCCCCTTTGAAGGTTAACAGCAAGGCATGCTTGTGGCTGGGGACTCCAGATGGCTCCCACCATTAAATGGGGCTTTCTGTCTTAAATTAGGCTGAGACTGCTTTCAGAACTATTCTTAGCACTGCTGCAGTGCAGAGCTTTGCAAACCCAAGTACTTAATTCCAGATGCTCCACTTCAGTTTTCTGCTGGCTGCTGCTACCACATCTGTATTTGTTTTCTGAACCTTTGCATGTTCTCGACTGGAGCTGGCAGCAAATAAAGCGCTTCCAGCCCAGATGACACTTAGATTTGCAATTCTTTTCTGGCTCGGCAGCAAGGTTGGTGGCGTTGCTGCCGCTTCGTGGCATTCCAACACAATTCCTTGGATTCCAGACTGTTGCATTTCAAAGCTGTTCCAGCACAAGAAAAGCCAACGGGAAGCTATGTGATTCCTGCCGCCTGACTTGCCCGGTGTGCAGGGGCTGTCGTGCTCCATTGCACCAGGCAAAAAGCCCATGCCAATCCATAGCTGCCCTCAGTTTGCCACCAGAACGGTGACTCAGGCTTCCAGGGAGTGCACACAACCTATGGCAGGTGGGGCAGCAGTGTCCTCCCAGAGATCAGACACACGTGCCCGGGGCTGTGCTGAAGAGAACGCACGTGTGCCTGCGGCTGCCTGCCTGGCTTCTGAATCACAGATTGGGTTGGGGTGGGTTGGGAGGGACCCTCAAACCCGTCCAGTCCAACCCCCCTGCAATGAGCAGGGACATCAACTAGATCAGGCTGCCCAGACCCACATCCACCCTGGCCTTTGGTGTCTGCAAGGATGGGGCATCTACCACAGCATCCCATGGGCACATTTCTCCCAGTCCCTGTCTTTGCCGTCTGCGACTTGGGCACTTGGCTGGAGCTCCTGCTGGTGAAGACCGAAGCTAAAAGATGTCATTGAGTACCTCAGTGTCCCTTCTCCATGCCCCAGGCACCTTGCTCTTTCTTTCATTGCCTTCTGGAAGGGAGCCACATTTTCCCTTGCCTTCCTTTTATCATTGACACACCTGGAGGAGTTTTCCTTGTTGCCCCTAATATCCTTGGCCAGATTTGGGTCTGTCAGGGCTTTACCTTTCCTAACCTGATCCCTGGCTGCTCTGGCCTTCTCTCAGGATTCCTCCCAGGCTGCCTGTCCTGGATGACAGTGGACAACATCGCCATATCGCTACAATACGGAACGCTGGACCCAAAGAAACATTAACCTCAGCAATAGGGAGTAGGAGAGGAGAAAAACCCAGTGGGAATTCCAGGAATCCCATTGCTTGACTAAGCACATCACTTGGGTTTAACAAGGGTTGTAACATGCCCAAGTCCTCATTTCAGGAGCATAAAGTTGACAGAGAATGGTGGCCCAAGAACACTGCTGGTTTCAGGTAGTGATGGGTTACTAAAAGTGCCATTAGTACCAAGAAAGCTCAGGCTGCCAACAGGCTATTTTAGTGTTTGGAGAGCAGCACAGGGCTGAGAAACTGCAGTCGACTTTAATGCAGCTCCTTTGCCAAATGTCACATTTGGCTTTGAAAAGGATAAGCCAAGCCAAAGCCACAAAGCCAGACAGTTTGTGGTGTGTAACAAATCTCAAAAGAGATTAAACACAATTGCAAAATTAGAGTTAGACAAGAAAGGCTCAATGAATAAACAGACAAACAAAATCTGATTGCAAAACAACCCCAAAGTATTTCTGGCTGTTTCAGCTGGGGATGGGGCCATTGCCTTGGGCAGAGTGCTGAGTAGGGCCACGGATGCTTGCTGCAGCCCCACGGCCTCCTGCTCCTCCTTTGCCCTCCCTGGCTTTTAGATGACCTCCCGGCTGGCACATCACACCTCCTCCTCCTGCTGCATCCCTCCTTCCACTCCCCATCTTCATCCCACCTCCAAAATGAACCCTCCTTGCTTTAGCCCCAAGCAAGGATTGCAGGAAACAAACCTTCTGGGGTGCGAGGGGTTGGGAAATGATGGAACAGAGGACCTGAGTGACACAGGTACAGCTGCACCCTGGCCAGCAGAGAGGGCAGCCTGTG
The DNA here is from genome assembly GCA_028858755.1 of Ara ararauna. NCBI lineage: Eukaryota > Metazoa > Chordata > Aves > Psittaciformes > Psittacidae > Ara > Ara ararauna. The sequence continues at coordinate 62,718,869 of CM054376.1, read as the reverse complement.
TTCAGCTAACCCTTGCTCCCCACCAGAACCAGAACAAAAGCCACACATGTATGGCCACAACCGCCAGCTACCTTCCCATGCTCCTCTTCTTACCTTCCCTGCATCTTGCAACCGGCCTGCGGGTGCCCTGCTGTCACACCACTTGAAACACGGATTGATGGCAGGGAACTGAGAACCAGTCCCACCTTGCCTGAGCAAATGCACCACCAAGTTCCTCCTAAGTCTGTAACTAAAATTCCCATGAGATGCTCACATGGGGACGTTTCACGTCTGGGTTTTTTTTACTAAGGAGATATTTCTTTCCTTTACTCTTTCTTCAATATCAGTTTTGCCATTGGGGCTTTATGTGTGCAGCAACAAAGTGCACTGACCCCCCCAAAAAAGTGTACATTTTCTATACAACATCTGCAACAGCAGCGTATCTGGTGGGTATTACAACAGCCTTCAGTATCCTCTACAGTTTACAGACTACATTAGAAAACCACATCCATTCTTAGCAAACATCTTGGGCGCAGTGTCTGATGCAGAAAGGACCTGAATAATGCATAAATTGTATCACAATAGTGCATAGAGTCATGTAGAAATCACTGTTCCAAGGAACAATTACAGTGCCCAACATAAACCAAGATAATGGGAAAATCCCCAAGCAAGAACTGTTAAGGCCATTGCAAGGAGCTCACCTCACACAACCAATGAGAAGCAGAGCTACCATGGGGCATGGAACCCTGTGGGATTGCCTGGGGGAATGGGATTTCCCTATCAGCGAGTGCTCAGAGCCAGGCTCTGGTGGCTGTCAGCGGCTGACTCCAGCACAGTCTTCCCGGAATCCATTTCAGGAGGATAAGGGGCTGATGCCTTGAATCATGACCCTCCTGCTGCCCTGAGCACCTAGATCTGCACACGTTCTTGTTCCTAAAGGAAAGGGCAAGGGGTGACAAACTGGGGAGCAATCGAAACAGAGACTTCTCGTACATACATTCATACTTACACCTCATTCAGAAGGGAAACACTAAGACCATTCAGAGAGAAAAGGCCAACTGCAACTTCTCTACAAGAAGCACGAAGACACTTGCAACAACTCATAACAAATGGGCTACTTCATTTATTGCTTATTTTGTTAATAAGTTTAAGATGTACAGATTTATAATGGGAACCAAGAGGGAAGGGAGAAGACAAAACGAAAACAAGGACATGGCAGTCAGACTTTGACCTTCATTTACAGAAGAGATCTCTGTGGGGTTTTCAACTATTAAATAAATGGCATCTTAAAAATAGAACATTTGACAATTTCAACACATGTATTATTTCCTCTAAATAAATATGGCATGGAAATGATTTCGCTTTGCTACCATAGCTGCCTCCTTTCCTTACGGGACTTCACCATCACCTGTTTCCCTTGGAGTCAGGATTTTGTTCCTCAATGGCAAATGTGATTTCCTCCACTATTACGTGTTTTGGTTTTAGTCATTCATTCATTCATTCACACTTGCTAAGTCCTGACCAGGCCCAAGTGAAAATGATGAGCATCTTGCCTGACCCTTCACAGGCCTCTGACCTGGCTCCAGGTTGAAACACGATGGCTTTTAGAAAGAAGGTACCTGCCAGAGTAGGTGAGAGGACTCCAGGCTGCTCGGTGGCAGAGGCCATTCCTACAGAAACCGTTTTTGGAAACGCAGACCTTTTGCTCTCCACTTTTGTGGCCATCCAAACTACTAGCAGTCATTTACAAAATGCTGCTGCACACACGCAGACCTGTTCCTCCACCCTGAAATCATGTGGAAAAGGGAGCTAATCCTTTCCTGGAAGTACAGTTATTTTAGGGCACCATTCTCTTCACCACTCCCACAGGTCTGTCAGAGACAGGGCAAGGGATGCGAGAGGGGACCAGAGGGCTAAGGCACACTGTGAGATATGAGGAGAGCAGGATGCTGCTGTCACACAACAGGAAATCTTTGGGTAGAGAATGGTGTCCCCTGCTGAACACACAGGTGCCGCAGAGGCTGCCCTCACAGTTCTTGTCACCTGCAAAATCACATTTGCAAAATGCAGCCCCCAACAAGGAAAAAATGCTTGCCAACAGCTAATTATTCCCTCTGGTGTTCCCTTGACAAATTCCTAGGTTGCTGGGCCCATCCTATAGTTTGACTGAGAAAGAGCACATGAGTTACCTCCCACAGGAAGGATGTCCTACTTTGGTACCAAATCCTGCTTTTACATAGTCACTGACACCAACAACGGTTACAGGCAAATACCCAAACACAAAATTGGTCTTATGTTCCACATTGAACCACTTAGTCCTCCTTAGAGAGAATTGATTCCTCCCCATGTAAGCTCTCAGACCCACAACAGCGTCCAAACAATCACAGTGACCCAGTACAAGCCAAGTTCCCCCAGCCGTCAAAATGGCAAAAAGCAACAGGACAAGAAGTCCTCAGTGTCAGTGATGTCCCTTCACCACAGCAGGGGCAGAGCTGTTTCCAACCACGCTTGGTCATTTTGCCACCCCAATTGTGTTTGGCTTACAAGGTTCAAACCAAACAAGACCCAAAGTAACACAGTTCAAGTGCTAAGAGCATGTGTGCGTGGCAAGGAGGAACAAAGCAGCGAGGACTTGAGTAAACATGCAGCACGGAAGGCAGTGGCTTTCCCCCAGTTCTCAGGACAGCGGGTGGCGGACAAATGCAAAAGGGTGAGGTTGGAACCAGCAAGGCAGTAATTTTTGTGGCTGTTCTTACAACATAACGCTGCCTGGCACTGATGAGGTTGTTACTTGCCAATGCAGAGGTAAAGACACCAAAGACTGCACCTGTGCTTGCAATAACACTTCTCTCAGATGTCTTCTGGGCAGCAGCTGGTGCAAACTCTGGGATGTTGCATAATAACCTCGGGAGGTTCATGTATAGTTATTGTTCTGCTGGTTATTCATCAGAGAAATGTTCGTAGACCATCAGCACATTGAGCCATTCAGACAATTCATTGCACTTTGTCGTTTTAAAGGAAGGTGCCATCAAAGCTCTGGCATTCCTCCTAAAAACAGTTTCAAGTCTTTCCAGAGTACACAGACACATACCACGATGATTCCTTTTCTTTTGCTGGTGCTTTGTAGCAGACAGTTCATCAGTTCAGCACGTGAACAATGCAATAACTCAATAGAGAGAAACTGAGACTTTGAAAGTGCAAAAAAAAAAAAAAAAACCCCAAGGGGAGAAAAAAAAAAAAAAAGAATACGAATGATCTTAAGAAAAATAAGTTCGAGGTACTTGAGAAGAAAACGTTCCTCCAGGTACCTAACAAGTCCTTCCAGGTACCTAACAAGTTCTTCCAGGTACCTAACAAGTTCTTCCAAGTACTTAACAAGTTCTTCCAAGTACCTAACAAGTTCTTCCAGGTACCTAACAAGTTCTTCCAGGTACCTAACAAGTTCTTCCAGGATACGAACAAGTTCTTCCAGGTACTTATGATCTTCCAGGCACCTTGCAAGTTGTACCAGGTATCTAAGATGTTCTTCCAGATATCTAAGAAGTTGTTCCAGGTACTTAACTTCTTCCAGGTAACTAACAAGTTCTTCTAGGTAGTTACGTTCTTTCAGGCACCTAACAAGTTGTACCAGGTATCTAAAATGTTTTTCCAGGTACCTAACAAGTTGTTCCACGTACTTAAGTTCTTCCAGCTTCTTAAGTCCATCCAGCTAAATAACAAGTTCTTCCAGGTACTTAAGTGCTTCCAGGCACCTAAGAAGTTGTTCCAAGTACGTAAGAAGTTGTTGCAGGTACCAACGATGTTGTTCAGTTACCTAAGACATTGTTCCAGGTACCTAAGAAGTTGTTGCAGGTACTTAAGTTCTTTCAGGTACCTAACAAGTTCTTTCAGGTACTTATGTTCTTCCAGGCAGCTCAGATGTTGTTCCAGGTACTTGAGTGCTTACAGGTACCTCAGAAGTTCTTCCAGGTCCTTAAGTTCTTCCAGGTAACTGACAAGTTAATCCAGGTACTTCAGTTCTTCCAGGCACCCAAGAAGTTGTTCCAGGCACCTAAGAAGGTGTTCCGGGTACCTATGAAGTTGTTCGAGGTAGATAAGAAGTAGTTCCAGGTACCTAAGAATTTGTTGTTGGTACATAAGAAGTTGTGGCAGGTACCTAAAAAGATCTTCCAGTACCTAACAAGTTCTTCCAGATACCTAAGAAGCTGTTCCACGTACCTAAGAAGTTGTTCAAGGTACCTAAGAAGTTGTTTGAGGTACCGAAGAAGCTGTTGCGGGTACCAAAAATGTTGTTCAAGGTACCTAAGAACTTGTTGCAGGTATCTAAGAAGTTCTTCCAGGTACCTATCCAGGAACTTATGTTCTTCCAGGCACCTAGCAAGTTATACCTGGTATCTAATTAGTTCTTCCAGGTACACCAGAAGATGGTTGAGGTACTTAAGAAGTTGTTTCAGGTACCAAAGAAGTTGTTCCAGGTACCAAAGAAGTTGTTCTAGGTGCCTAAGTAGTTGTTCCACGTACCTAAGACATTTTTGCAGGTACCTAAGAAGCTGTTGCAGGTACCTAAGAAGTAGTTCCAGGTACCTAGGAAGTTCTTCCAGTTACCTAAGAAGTTCTTCCAGGAAAATAACAAGTTCTTCCAGCTACATAGCAAGTACTTGCAGGTACTTATGGTCTTCCAGTCACCTAAGAATTTGTACCAGGTATTTAAGATGTTCTTCCAGGTACCTAAGAAGTTCTTCCAGGTACTTAAGAAGTTGTTTCAGGTACACAAGAACTTGTTCCATGTACCTAAGAAGTTGTTCTCGGTACCTACTATGTTGTTTCAGGTACCCAAGATGTTCCAGGTACCAAAGTAGTTGTTCCAGGTACCAAAGTAGTTGTTCCAGGTACCTAAGAAGCTGGTGCAGGTACCTAATAACTTGTTCCAAGTACCTAAGAAGTAGTTCCAGGTACCCAAGAAGCTCTTCCAGGTACCTAAGAAGTTCTTCCAGATACCTAAGAAGATCTCCCAGATACCTAAGAAGTTCTTCCAGGTACCTAATAACTTGTTCCAAGTACCTAAGAAGTTGTTCGAGGCACCTAAAAAGTTGGTCAAAGTACCGAAGAAGTTGTTGCAGGTACCTAAGAAGCTCTTCCAGGTACCTAAGAAGTTCTTCCAGGTCCCAAACAAGTTCTTGAAGGTACCTAACAAGTTCTTCCAGGTATGTAAGAAGTTGTTGCAGGTACCTACTATGTTGTTCCGGGTACCTAAGACACTGTTGCAGGTACCTAAGAAGATTTTCAAGGTACCTAAGAAGTTTTTCAAGGTACCTAAGAAGTTTTTCAGGGTACCTAAGAAGTTGTTCCACGTACTTAAGAAGTTGTTTGAGGTACCTAAGAAGTTGTTGCAGGTACCTAAGAAGTTGTTCCAGGTACTTAAGAAGTTGTTCGAGGTACCTAAGAAATTGTTCCACGTACCTAAGACAGTGTTGAATGTACTTAGGAAGTTGTTCAAAGTACCTAAGAAGTTGCTCGAGGTACCAAGAAGTTGTTGCAGGTACCGAAGAAGTTGTTGCAGGTACCAAAGAAGTTGTTGCAGGTACCTAAGACGTTGTTGAAGGTACCTAAGAAGTTGTTGCAGGTACCTAAGAAGTTGTTCTAGGTACTCAAGAAGTTGTTCAATGTACCTAAGAAGTTGTTGCAGGTACTGAAGTTGTTCAACGTACTAAGAAGGTGTTGCAGGTACCTAACGTGAAGTTGTTTTAGGTGCTTAAGAAGAAGAAGTAGTTCCAACTACTTAAGAAGAAGTTGTTCCAGTTACTTAAGAAGAAGAACTTGTTCCAGCTACTTAAGAAGTAGTTGTTCCAGCTACTTAAGAAGAACTTGTTCCAGCTACTTAAGAAGAAGTTGTTCCAGCTACTTAAGAAGAAGAACTTGTTCCAGCTACTTAAGAAGAAGAACTTGTTCTAGCTACTTAAGAAGAACTTGTTCCAGCCACTTAAGAAGAACTTGTTCCAGCTACTTAAGAAGAAGAAGAGCCAACTTAACAAACTTGAGCACCAGTTAAGTCATTTTGTTTTCTAGCTGCAGCCAGTGTAAACTTTGTCTGACATAGTGGACCAGTCTGATCAAGCTACTGGTCAGTCACAGCTCATCCGATGCTGCGTCGAGCTCCCCAGAAAACTCTGGAAAAAAAGAGAGAACACATTCGGTTGGTTTCACACAAGAGGCACGGAGGGACAACAGCAGCACTATCCCCCGTGTCTCCCGGCACCGCAATAAAGAATACCTGCTTGTCAACTTGAAAACTTTGTTGGCGAGTTTGTTCCTGGAGTTGTCTCCAAATCATATGATACTATGAAAACCTTATACCCAGGTTGTATGTTTCTTATTTTCAAGCAGCCCACTTTTCCCTTTTGTAAAGACCCGTATTTTACACCAATCTTGTACTTGTAGTTGCCTACAGTCAGAAACAGTTAATACCATCAACATGACGCCTTTGGCTTTCACATGGGCACCTCTTCTCACTATGCTTCACTAATGAGATGGAAACAAATGACGGCAAGCCAGCAGAGAAGTTACAGTACAGGCTTCTGGGCGAGTGACATATGGTTACAGATGGCCATGAAAGGGGCAAAATGCGTCAAAAAGCTTTCTCTGGTGGCTGGTTCATCTTCTTTCCTTTTACATATCCTCAGAGCATGTTTCTAAAGAGAATCATGCAGCACCCATGGGCTGCAGGAAACTTCCTGTTAGTTAGAATAGACACCTACTTTGATATCCTTTGATAGGTCAGCCTCAGTGCCCTCCACCTTACGGTGCTTGCACATCAAAGGATCCTTGCTGGTGTTACCAATGGCACTCAGCTCCTCACTGCCTTTTCTGGGTCTCTTTCGGGCCACCTTGGTTGACTTTGGCGTAGGAGACACTGGCGGTAGAGGTGGAGGTAGAAAATCTTTTGTCTGGTATCCATATGAAGCTTTCCACTCTGACGCTCTGGAGATGGGAAGAGAATGCAGCAATGGGGATGAATACGGTGTACCTCTAATGCAGTGATTTTTTACAGACTTAGTTGCATCATGAACCAATTATGTTTAAATTTCTCTGGAAGGGAAGATGACATTAACAATCCAAAAGAAGCATATGAAACTTCATTGTGCGTTAGATACCACATCTTCAGCTGCTAACAACATACAAGCAAGTTGCTTTTCAAGTAGAATTAAGCCCCAGGGGTTGTCCTTGGAATAAAAACTTGCAACCAGGATATCAGGATATTGCAAAAAAGGCATCGCTCCAACACAGCCCCTTTTCACTTAAAGTCGGAGATGGGCAATTCTCTGGGAGAAATCACCCAACAAGGCAAATAAATTGCAGAACTGCCTCTCTTTCCTCATTGCGGTAGAAGGTGTCTTCTACGGTTACAGGTACTCACCCTGACACTTGATCCTGTACATACTTTGACAGAATTAACTGAGTTGTTCCTTTAAGACTTGCCTGCGCAACTAGACAACACTTACAAGATTGAGAGGGTCCAAGTCAGAGCCTTAAAATGTTGCACTTTTTGAATGGCAGGGACTATCCCATTTAATAATATGGTAGCATATCAGGTTTCTGATCATCTGAAGTTAGGAACACAAGGCAACTGCGGCAGCTTTAAGCAACACCGAGTAACTCTAAACCTTGTTTCACAACTGCTCCTTTACATCACTTTTATTCAGCTCCTCAAAGTTTCCACAAAAATACTGAGCAGTTCATTCCAACTCATGGACTGCAAAAGCAGAAGGAGGAAATTAAGCTAGATTCAGTGAAAAGATTGAAGTGTAATGTTGCACATCTGGCTTCATTCTGCTGTGCATGGGACAGTCCTCTCCCCTGTTCCACAACCCACTTTTCCCATGGCACAGTCCCTACTCACTGCATACATGCTCCCTAGCTTCACTTCCTTGTTACAGCTCCAGAGAGGATTATTTTACACATAGCACAGCAGCACCCTCTGACCTGATCCAGCGCCCTCTCTCCCCCAGAATACATCTTCTCCTTTCACTCCAAAAGCCGGAACACGGGCTTTGCTTTCACTGAGAAAAAGGGAGGAATGAACCCTAGCATCAAAGCCCCTCCATTATTACACCAGCTGAAATATCACCCAACAACTAAAGGTTAGCTCAGCATTTCAGTGCTTTAAGAGTATGTCTCTATTTTCTCCGCAGAAAAGCAGTTTACTCATCTTTTCAGGCCACAAACCTCAACATCATATACCAATCCAAGTCAATGCCTCAAATTCAAGCCACAAGCAAGAACCGAATGCAGTAGCCCACGACTGATGCACAAGCCTCCCATTCGAAGACATGCTCCTGCAAGCATTTGCTCTAGCAAAGATCTAGCCAAAATGCTGCCAGTACAAATTATGCATATTGTAGAGGGGAAACTGCAGCACATCCATTAGAAGCACTGCAAATGCTATGCTGGAATAAAGGAGAAATTCCTGGCCATAAAGGCCACCTGAAATCCCAGACAGAGTCATGATTCAAAACACACACTTGTGCGTCCGTTAAGTCACAGGCACAAAAAGACAAAAACAACAAAATGATTTTAGTGGAGAAGGGAAATGCTCTCTCCCTGCCTAAAAAGCATTTTGAGGCTACTTCCGTTTCTCATGAAAGCAGAAATAAGGAACTCTCTGAGAGTTCAAATATCACAGAATAGAATCATAACTTGGTTTGGAAGGGACCTTTAATAGTTGTCTAGTCCAACTCCTCTGCAATGAGCAGGGACATCTTCAACTAGATAGCAAGTTCTCTTGCCATCCCTTCAAACACCTCAACTATCACGCAGAACAAGCGCACGCTACTCCCTGTACAACAGCTGCCACCCCCCAGATCATCTAGAGCAATCACCTGCTGACAGATTGCCTCCACTGAGGTCTGGAGAAGGGGGATGACTCCTGCATCCCAGCGGCCAGGCAGTCTACCACACTGTATGCAACTCCACCAACAAATTCCTTTTGCACAGATTTGTTTCCTGCATCTGGCCCAAAAGACAGCAGGGCAAATGGTTGCCTACCAGCTTAAAAGGACAAGAATTATGGGCACAACTGGCCATTAGATTTCTGCAGTGTAAACAGATTTCCGGAGCTATGTGTAATATATGGATCAGAGCATGCGGCAATGTAAGCTGCAGGATGGACAAGTGTTTAAAATCATGTCTGTCTCAATGGTTAGAAATCTGGACAAATGCCACCACATTCAACACTTGTGCAGCAGTGCACACCAAGAACGGGAGGGTGACCAGCCACTGAAACATCAGCTTATTCCTGAATGATCAGAACCATAATCCTCAGCATTAAGAAGGGATGGGAAACAGGCGACACCCAAGTATCACTTCCCATCTGCAACAAATAAAAAGCTGAATAAATTACATTCCCACAGCCACATGGTCGGTTCCAGGATTTAAAGACAAATCTTCAGCAGATGCTCCTCGCTTCAGTTTATCTAGCACCCTACCACAGCAGCACAGGGTGGAAGAAGTCTGATCCTTGTACATTAAGAGACTGGCATGCTATTGGCCTGCACTGAGCCCCCAAGGGGCAGAAAGCATCATCTGAGCACCAGAACCTCTGCACGCTCATGCTCTCTGCTCTCAGGGGCTGCAAATATTTCTTCTGTCACAGGCCTTCTCTTTTTGCTGCTCAAGTGTTCTACCATACGTACGCAAGTAAACGCCAAGGGCAAGCCTCCCTCCTATTTCTTCTCTACACAATGAACTTGATGCTCCTGCACATCTCAGCAATAACCCGAACATCAAGCAGTTCAGACACTCCAAGCAGTTTACAAGTGGGGAGCCACAAACTCTCTTTTACTATTGCTAGAGAGCAGGCTGCCTGCAAATGTTTCCAGAAGCATCATTTAGTCCTCCGCCTGCAGGTGGTAACTACTGCTTGCTATTTCAGTGTATTACTGAAGTTCTCAAAAGGCTGGAAGGGAAGGATTTGTGGGCAGGGACCCAATGATCTCCCAGCTGTTATCCTCCTGGGGAAATCACACAGGCATTCCAAAAGGAGCTGGAATGTCACACCGAAGCAGTTGCCATGCATGGAGATGCTCTCGTTGAAACAGGACCACATTTACTGCCAAAGCTGACCACGGACTCACAACAAACAATTCCACCAATCAGATGTGACAAATCCACTCTAGTCCAGGGAGCAGGATGGCACAAAGAAACCCCAAAGGTCTCTTGTGCCTACCAGTACAGAGCCAACCCTTCCCACACAGATGATGCCTGTTGAAAAGGTACCAACCCCACAGTCCCTGAGTACCTTACACTGATGCACAAGAGATTCTCTGTGCACACAGACTTTGATTACACCCGAAGACCTATCGTGCTCTCTTGGCATTTGGCCTGTGCCATTGCCCTGTGGCTGTCCTCCTCCATCCCCCAGTCTCCTCTGCCTCGTTTCCTCACACACCTTTTCAGTGGCATTCACCTCTTGCCTCTTCTTTTACAGTAAACACTGAAGAGAAGTGCCATGAGACACCACCTTGGAAAACGAGGCCCCTGAACTTCCTACAGAAGGCAAATGGCGCACAGCCTGCAGCAACCCTGCACACTCCAACTTCACAGGTGGGCTAGAGCCAAAATTCACTGCCAGCCCACTGAGACACAGACAGGAAAAAGCAAGAATAGCAACAACACAGCCACTTCTGGGCAGTGTGGCCAAATGTCTACTGGCATCTCTATGAATTCTTTTCTTTTCCAACTCGTTAAGGGAAGCAGCTCTTCAAAATGGTAATGAATGTACTTCCAGAGATACTCAAACGTTCTGAAAGCGATTTTGGCTTGTTTTAAGAATTGTGGACTAAAGATACATTTCCCTTAGAAGTAGGAGGATAATGCAAAGAATGTTACCTAGATCTTCCTTTAAATCTGACTTAACTGTTCGTAATAAAAAAGTCTGCCTTTTCACCTGAGCTGCTGGTAAATAAAATGCATCGGCATCAAAGAACATTGCAACTGCTTCAGTTCAATTTTGGATCAAGGAAGAACACTCAAACTTCGAAGAAGTCCTATTTCTGCAAGGACAGACCAAGCCAGTTTCCCCAAAACAAGGTTTCAACAAATTGTTAAATAGCCTCCTTAAAGACAATAAATCTGCTTCAACAATTATAGTGCCTTAATTAGCTCATGACTTAATAGACGCCTAGTTTTCATTTGCAGGACCTGCTCTTTTGCAGCTTAGATATACACCATCAATCTCCCTCTAACGCTATTTAAAAAGCTCTCTTAGTGAGAGAAGGAGCACTAAAATCAGCATCGCTTGCAAAACAACCCCAGTAAAAGCAAAGGCTGGTCCTTCTCTGCCAGCTGGGTTAAAGATGCATCACCACAAATGAGCATGGCATTTCCCCTTTTAAAAGAAGGGCTCTTCCATTCCAGCACAGCCAGGTGCTAACTTGGGGCTGCATTCAAGAATGAAAGCCATCTGGGAAACCCTTGCATGCTCTCTAAAGCTGAACGCGTAATTTGGGCACACAAATGTGCTGGGATTTCAACTTCTAATTAACCAGCACAAGCACCGCTTGTTTGCAGGCAGCTACACTTCGTAACACAAGCTACTCCAGGCAGCTGAAGTTTCAGTCATGTGTGCTTTAAACAGCAAAGAAAGCAAGCCCTGTTGTGCGAGTGAAAACAAAACACAAAAGAAGGGATGCATCGGTTCAAGGGAAAGGTGTAGAGGAAGACCCTGGGGAAATCTTTCTTGACTCCATTTTGGACATTAGCCTAAGCCACCCTGTTCCTCCCGCTTCAACTGTCTTTGCTGACTGTGGGTACACTGGCTCTGAAGGGCCCCCAAGGACACTGAGCAGAGAGGGGGTGTTGGCTAAGGACAGAGGTATGTCCCATGCCAAAGTTACAATTCTGGACCTCTGGGCTAAGAAAGCAGCATTTTCAGATTCTTGTCTACAGTAAAAGCCTCTTCTCTCTCTGTTGCCTGGAAAACTGACTAAAGCTCAAAAGGGGTTTTTACAGGCAGCTGGGAAGAGCTGAAAAAGATTCTCTGCGGAGGAAGGCAGAGCCTGGAGCTGCTGAAATATGTATGTTTACTAGAGCAAAGAGAATTCCCAGAATCATTCAGGAGGAGCAAGCTGGGGTGGAAGAAGGAGCAGCAAAAGAAAGAATGGATTAAAGGAGCAGCTAAGTACTCAGTAAGACACTATCCCACACTACCAGCCAGGGGAGGCTCCTCTGCACGATGTTGGAACAGCATGAAAAGGGTTGATTTTTACAGACCTTACAGAGCTTGAGTGCAAGACTCTACAATCTCAACCAAGACGGAGAGGGGCTCTTCCTCATTTGGGACTGGCTCAGTTTTGCTTGGGGTTTTAATTAAATTGTTCATGACAAGGAAACCAAGCTTTGTAGCCTGTAGCTTGCAGCCTTCCATGGAACAACATGGTATGGAGTAATATCAGATCTTTACATATCACATCAACTGATAGGCATTGAATGGTTCAGCAGTCACGTTGCACACAGGCCCCTTAGTCTTCCAGACATGGAAAGATTTCTATTGCTTACTCAGGGCTCAGAACCCATCAGTTCTGCCATCTGGACAGATTAATCCTGACAGGTTAATGGCAGCCCACACAAAACTACTTTCAAGCCATTTCTCTAAATAACCTAATTAATAGGTAACCACTTTCACCTGCAAGGACAGTGCCAAGTTACGTATCCACCAACTTAAAATTTTCTATCGGAGCGATTAATTCCTGAGTCAGCACTCCTTCCCAGCCTTGTCAAACTTTGGGAGCCATTCTGCATAAACATCTTACACTGAGACTCAAATTTTCAGAAGCCTTCTTCTGACGGAATACATGATAGGAGAAAGAAGAACTATATAAAGAGAAGCAGAAGTATATACATTCTGTTAAAAAAGCTACAGAAAAGAGCTCCAGCTCAAACAGCAAGCAATAAGTGACAAGATGTTAAGGAGCTACAGGTTAAAAGAGCAAACAAAACCCCTTTCAATCTGGTACTTTCATAGCTGGGAGTTTGGGTTTATTTTTAACACAGTCATTATAATCATGACACAGCATAGTGGCGGACTTGGCAGTGTCTGGTTAACGGTTGGACTTGATCTGAAAGGTCTTTTCCAACCAAAAGAATTCTATGATTCTATCCCAAAACAGTAATGTTTCTGTTGGTGAAAAATTCCCTGCATTGAAATTTTCTTGGAAAAATCAGACTGATAAAACCTCACTCTTCGGAACCATCAAGTAAACCAGATTTTAACTACTTGCACGTTCTCTTAAGTAAATGCACAGTAGAGATGGTAACTGAGTCTGGTTACTTACGATATTGTTGCCTGAGAACAAAGGAGCGTATCTGAAGGTGCTGCATACTGTGCTGTAAATCAAAAAAGAATCCGTTGGGTTTATTTGCCTCACTTATAGAATCATAGAATAGTTAGGGTTGGAAAGGACCTTAAGATCATCTAGTTCCAACCCCCCTGCCAGGGGCAGGGACACCTCCCACTAAACCATGTCACCCAAGGCTTGTAGTGTAATTTACCCTATCGTCTGTCAGCATCAGATTAGAAAGTCCCTTTCTTCCAGGATGTAACTGATTGCTATTGAGGTTATTTATCACTCCAAATGGGGTTTCCTAATGAAATACCATTTGTGCTCTGCTGAACTGCTGCCTTAATTTATAGGAAAGGAATGCATACACCTCTTCAGCATTTTCTAAATTCATCAGTGTTTAACAAAGCACAGGAAATCATGTTCCTTAATCAACGTAAACATTCAATGTCCTCAATGTATGACACACAAAACTATCTCAGTGTCCAGCTGGAGACCAGTAACGAGTGGTGTCCCTCAGAGATTGGTGTTGGGACCGGTCTTGTTCAACATCTTTGTCGGTGACATGGACAGTGGGATTGAGTGCACCCTCAGCAAGTTTGCCGATGACACCAAGCTGTGGGGTTCAGTTGATATGCTGAAGGGAAGGAATACCATCCAGAGGGACCTTGACATGCTTGTGAGGTGGGCTGATGCCAACCTGATGAAGTTTAACCATGACAAGTGCAAGGTCCTACAGCTGGGTCGGGGAAATCCCAGGCACAGCTCCAGGTTGGGCAGGGAAGAGATTCAGAGCAGCCCTGCAGAGAAGGACTTGGGGGTGTTGGTCGATGAAAAAATGAACATGAGCTGGCAGTGTGCGCTCACAGCCCAGAAAGCCAACTGTATCCTGGGCTGCATCAAAAGGAGCATGACCAGCAGGTCGAAGGAGGTGATCCTGCCCCTCTGCTCTGCTCTAGTAAGACCTCACTTGGAGTATTGTGTGCAGTTCTGGTGCCCTCAACATAAAAAGGACATGGAACTGTTGGAACAAGTCCAGAGGAGGGCCATGAGGATGATCAGGGGACTGGAGCACCTCCCATATGAAGATACGATGAGAAAGTTGGGGCTGTTCAGGCTGGAGAAAAGAAGGCTGCGTGGAGATCTCATAGCAGCCTTCCAATATCTGAAGGGGGCCTATAGGGATGCTGGGGAGGGAATCTTTGTTAGGGACTGTAGTGAGAGGACAAGGGGTAACGGGTTGAAACTTCAGCAGGGAAGTTTAGATTGGATATGAGGAAGAAATTCTTTTCTGTAAGGGTGGTGGGGCACTGGAATGTGTTGCCCAGGGAAGTTGTGAATGCTCCATCGCTGGCGGTGTTCAAGGCTGGATTGGACATAGCCTTGGGTGGCATGGTTTAGTGGGAGGTGTCCCTGCCCATGGCAGGGGTTTGGAACTTGACGATCTTCAGGTCCTTTCCAACCCTAACTATTCTATGATTCTATGATCTGTCAATATACATATAACAGGGTGCTTTCTTTTGGATTTCTACTTACTCTGATTCTGTGCTACACATCCAACACATTGTGATTCCTGGAAAGAAAGGACAAAGTGCAAATTGAGAATAAAATACATCATCTCTCAATAGCAGCGTACCAGTGATCCGAGTTCCTTGTGTTTGTTACTGTAACAGATACTTTGAGCATCTTGTCAAAGAATAACTCCTAACTGTCCAATAGTCTAAGCTGGCCTGACGTAGCTTAGCATGGACAGAAATGATACGTGCTGCTGCTGCTAGCACACTAGTGGTATGTGCATTTTTGAAGAAATACTAAAAAAACGAAATTAAAAGAGCTGCCAAACACTCCTGCTGAACACAGAGAATGTTTCTGTTAACCAGAAAACACTTTGTACGGTAACAAAATGAGATGCTTAAAATACTTCTGAAAAGCAGTCCCATTTGAAGCCCACAATTATGTAAGTCATTGAAACATCATTTACTCATCCCCCCTCAAACATCTCACAAGTCTAAAAATACAAAGCTTGCTCAAAAAAGAAAAAAGAGGAAAGATAATTATGCTACCATATAGGCCACTCAAAAACAACTACTCAGAAGCAAAATCCGATCACTCAAGGAAAATGATGCACTGCAAGCAACCGTTACACAATTCAAAATCCATTGTGACTTCTAAAGATAACCTCTCCAAAAGCCTTTATCTATGAAAGGAGAACAAAATCAGATGAAAATACGTGCAAGAGCTGGAAAGCTCTCTTCTAATTTATCAAAAGCCTTGGCAAAAAGAGGGTGTTTACCTCTGTTGGGAATGGAAATTTGGAAGGCTCTGCAGTAGTAGGAGGAATATCTGTCAGAAGAGGTGGCCATGATCGGGTCATTTCCTGGAAAGCGAATGAGAGAAGTGGGTTACAGTATTTGTGCTGATACAGGCAGCTGAAGTTTTACCTTTAAGAGATTTCTATTCACGTCCAAAAAAAAGCTGATCCCATCTTAAACCCAAGAGGCAATACCACAGCAAGAAGCCCTCTTTGAGCTCAGCAGGCCAGACCATCATGAGGACTTGCTCCTTTTCTCCAAGCATATTTGCATTGCCCAATCAGCAGCTACCTCAGTGAAGCTGGTAGAGAGTTAAATACTTGCTATGTTTGCAGGATTAGGCTATCACAGTTAATAAAGGGAAAAGTACATAAAACCTGTAGAGGAGTAGTTCCGGACTTTTTCAAAGTTCAGGAGCTTCCTATTATGGAAAGTTCTTGTATCCCCTCACAGCAACAACGCTCTGAAAGGCTCTTCCAAACTCAAGGAGGTCAGCCAGGGAGCTCTGACTCCCAGCCATGCCTCATGCTATTCTACCTGAAACACTGACTTTGGCTCTGACTGACCGAGATGCCTTTGATGCAGAGCTCCAAGACGTGGTTTCAACCCAAAGACAAAGACTGCCTGATGTGCTATTTCTTTAGCAGTCTTTCTGCTCTGTTGCCCGGCCCTAACTCTCACCCAGCTACCAGCCTGTTGAGCTAAGCCATGGTCCAGCTGAGAGCAGAGCACAAAGACCACAGCCACGGGATAGGGATCAACCTCCAACCTGCCTCTTCTGGTGCCACAGCTGGACACAGATGACTGTGCTAAAGCTTTGGCTTGCCCTGCAACAAACACATGAACAGCCTTGTCTTGAACGCATGCTAAAACACCTTAATGGGGGTGAATGTAGACAAAGCCTTTGGGGAAGCTGGGGCTCAGAAATTCAGAACCACTTGCTTGAAATCACTCCAGACAGACTTTTCTTGTCTCCCTAGTAAGTTTAAATCCTGAAGAGTCTAATAGCCACTCCCAGAAACAAATGAATTCATTTGGCCTGCCACCCTCCCTGCCTCTCCTGGAACAGTTACCTTATTTTCACTCTGTGCTCAGTGAAAGGGTCCCATGTACTCAGGCCCAGCTGAGTACCGGGAGCCTGTGCACTGCCCACAAAGCCGTCTCTGACACAGGTTACTGAGACAGTTTTGCGTTACAGCTGGCTCAGCTTTGCACACATGTGCTATAATGACAGCGATGGAGAAGCACAGCCCAGCAGCAGTGCCATGCACACAGTGATATTCCTCCTCCTCCCCCACCCCACTACTTTAATGTCTACACAATACAAACATGTAGAACTATTATTTAAGAGCTCCTACCTTTAAAATTTCATTAACGGCTTGGGCATCACAGTGGAACGTTTGCTAGAAGGAAATGAAAAGAAGGAAGCAGCATGAGTTTGTTTGTTTACCAACCGACATGAGATAAACAGATGCACTCATCAAACATTTGCTTACCAACAGTTCTCCAAATGCCATGGAAGTCCATTAATAATAAAAGGCTAAAAAGCCCCATCAGAAGGGCAGTTTATTCTACAAAACCTGTTGGTTTCAAGTCTTAAGTAGAAGACACATTCTAATAAAGGTGAGAAAGAATCAAAATGAAAGAGAGTTCATTAACCAGTGGTGCTTGTTCAGCTAACAGGATTCCCCTTGTTTCAAAACTTGTGTTCTTCTATGCACCCACGTGCACTCAGCAGAATAAGAAGACAGTATAAAGCCCTAAGCTTGGAGAAGGCAAAGTAAAGGTGGATGTAAGTGGAAGAATAACCCACCAGACTCTTAAATGCCAGTTCCAGGAATCAAGGGAACACCAACTGTGATTAGGAAAGTTGAAAAGCAGTATGACTAACTTGCGCAGTCCAGAATAAAACCTGGAATGCACCGCCAGGTTAGAGCAACATGATGAGGAACTAGTCCGCCTTGACTACAACAGGCTTGCACACTTGCACAGGTGCACATACCCGCAAAAGAAGAGAGGGAGATTTTCATTTAGAAAACAATTTCAGAAACGCACAGGCATTCTGTTCAAGCTGCACAGCAACTGCGTGACAAAACTCTCAGAAATACCTCCAAGTCCCCTCTCACAGGCAATTCCAAAAACCCCACACACTTTCGTAAGCACATGCCCTGAGGCTTACAGAGCTCTGTCAGACACACCAGAGAGAGATGAACAAGGAACTCGGGAGAATAAGAATCATCCAAAACCAAACTAAATTGCTGGAGGAACCACCTAGTACACAAATGAGGTGCCCCACTGGCCAGGATATGTGGGCCAGACACCCACCCATCAACCAGAAGCAGTGCAGTGCCCCAACCAGGCAGTAACTCAAGACAGGGACAGCATCAACCTGCCCGGCGCTGTGGTCTTTTGCGGCAGACTCAGTTGCACCCACACAGCAGGAGGGACCAGCAGCCTGCTCCTTGGTCTCAGTGTGATAGCTGGAGGGAGAAGGGGAAAGCAGGAGAAGCATAATAATTCAAGTTATTTCTGAATGGGGTAGTTTAGAGTTTCAAAATGAACCAAAGAAAAACATGCAATCAATGTATGTTTTCCTACCTGCAAATTTTCTTTTCCCTAGAAAGCACTCAAAGATTGAAGATTGCATCATGATGCTCTATTTTCTCGCATACACTAACCTAGTCCAAGGCACCGGTTTTGCCTCAGTACTCTGAACTATGGAGCAGGGGTGTTTCACTGCTTTTAGCTAAACAGACTGGAAACAAAAGAAAGCGATGACTTGGTTTTGAAGGGCAGGACATGCTGCTGGAACTTAAGAACCTCAACAGCTCTTGGGGCATGAACACACACATTCACTTCCAACCCACAGGTTTTATCAGCATCCACCCCTTCTAATAGAATGCAACTTGTTCAGATCTGACACCACCAAGCACTTAGGTGAACCTGATTTCACCTACCAAGGGAAAAGCCAAACAGCTATCGTCTGCTACCATGCCAACCTCCCTGCCCACACGTGGGCTCCTTCAGAACAACTCAAAGTCGAAAGCAAACCTCACACCATCATCACTGGTGGGGATGCAGGAACAAGCAGGGGAAGCCACTTCCAATGTTGACCCAAAACACACACACATGAAAGCTGAAAGGGTTCAGATGCGCCACCTGCATGTATAAACGTGTGGTTCCACAAGAATATGCAAAGGGAAAACATTGCTATGGCAGCTGCTGCAGTAACAAAGACCCCTGCAAACCACAGGAGAACTGACTACCCAGGGGAAACTGCAACACTGGTGAAGAGCAAACAAAAGCAGCAAAACTGCATCAAGTAAGGGAGGTGCAGGCAGGTAGTTAATACAAGATTTTCTTCTGATTTCTTTCAGGTTCAGGAATTGCAGGGATTGGGATTTTTTAATTTGTTTCTTTTTTAAAGTTCAGACAAAAAGAATTATTGCCTTTTTATAAGGAAAAATTGGAACTTGAGCTGAAGCTTACTGAGATGTCTTTGCACTGTTGCCTGTGGGCCTTGCATTATGTCAATAACAGACAAAGCTTGCATAGGCTTCGAAACAAGCTGTATTTGAAGGATGAGTATCCCTTCCCTGACTTCAGTGTGGGAATACTTGCACACGCTTCAGTTTCCCTTGGAGCTATTTTTGTATTAGGCTGAAAACCATTTAAATCAGAAGCTTAAAAAGGGACTTTTGTTATCTTGTCACAAAACCTTTGTTGATATAATTTGTTTAAAATCTCAGATTACACAGAGCTAAATATGTCTTTCATGACTGCTCCATGAATTATAGCCACAGACTTTAAAGGCCATTTCGTTAACGTGGAAGTTGCCTGAGGTTTCATTGCTACTGCAAAATAACGTACAGGTACTATTTGGCAGCAGAGTCCCTGTAACAGCAGCTTGAGCTGCTCTAGGAAATTCCAGAAGCTGCAGACAGAGAATGACAAACCCATGAGCAGAGAAGGCAATTTTCTGAGCAGATTGCCTAAGACTAGGATGAATTTTTACAGAGGGTTAATAATTACCGCAAGACACACCATTTTTAGCACAGAAAATCCACCTCATTTCATCAAAATCACAACGGCCGCAACAAACAAGACAAAAGGTGGAAGAGAGAGAAGAAAAGGCAAAATGAAACTCAAAGAAAACTGAAACAGAAAAGCAACTTGAGAAGAACCTTGCTATCTGACTATCTTTGTGGACAGACAAGAAACCTGGCTCCAGGGCAGCACTAACAAGGCCCCGCACACTGCAGCAGCTGTCAAATGTACGTTTGGGGATGCACTTGTTCAAGTTTTGTTCTAGCTTCAGGCAGCCAGCTGGGTGGGCTTAGCAGCGCAGGAGGAGCAGAATCAAGCAACACATCCTACATCTCCCCTCTCACCAACTTAGTTCTTGACTGTAATGGAGCAAGACTCTTAGAACTCCAGCAAAGCAAAGCTAAAGTACACCTGCTTGCCATTGCTTCCAGCATTAAGTTTCACTTCTACATTTCATGAAAAACAAAAACCATGTTACACTTTTTTGCTTTATGCACACTAAAGCAATACTGAGGCACCACAGCAATGTACAGAAGGGCTCTGCCTCATCCAGCGAGACAGAAAGCTTTAAAGTTACATCAAAATCTACTTGTTCTCATATTTGTGCTTATGCTGCTTGCTTGGTTTTGATGCTCAAGACTTGATGGCAGACTACAAATCAAATCCACCAGCCTCAAAGTCCACAGGAGCCTTCTAAAATACTTTATCTGGGTGCTATTTCAGGTCCCCTGTGAGCCCCAGTTTAACCAGCAGTTTGCACCTAGCCAAGTCCCCTGTGGACGACCTCACAAGCGCTCTTAACCCATTCAAGTGCACTCCTCTCCTTTCCAAGGCAACGCTAAAGTTATGTCACTGAAACAACGCCGCACCTCCAGGCACTCTCCTGCTTCTGCCCCAGCCTCAACCCAGAAGCCCCGCTCACAGGACAAGACAGCAGCTCCAGCCTGCCACCACCCTCACTGCAGGCTTGGAAACAGATCAAACCATTTCCATGAACTTCTACTCCTGCTTTCTTCAGCTGACACTGAAGGCTCCTGGCAACAGAAGCATTTTACATCAAAATCCTCAGTAAACAATGGCTGCACTGTCCTGTTCCTGCCTGGGTGCTGGGAGGAAATAAAACATTCTTTAAAGATTGTACACACTTTTCTAACTCCGAGGTGGATTATTTTGCTCAATCTAAAAACAAATGCATGGACCTCCTTCTTGTGTTCAAAGAGCTTCAGAGAAAAAGAAGAAAATCACTGTTTGGTCTTCCTTTGCCTGAAGGAGCAATAGGGTTTGTGTTCTGGGGGCACAGACTGTTGATATGCTCTAATGAAGGATTCTTTAGAAATATGCAGTTCCTGAAAGCAATTCCTTCTAAGCCTTCATCTAATAATACTATAACTGAAATCCAAACAACCTAAACATGAAAATTAAATGCAGCATCACCTACATATAGCCATGTAAACCAGAATGCCAACCAAAGCTGATCAGTTCACTAGGAAATTGCTCTACATAAAGAGCCTCTGGACAAAAACACCTCCCCGTTTCACTACTATCTGTATAGCTCCTCTCAGTCACCTAATTTTGACCCCTTAATTCAGCAAACTATTCTTACCTACTGCCCCCTTCAAGTTCTCTCCAGTAAATAATTAATACTGCTTAATATGAATCTATAAATATGATGTCAGTAACAGGCTGAGTCTGTGTCCTTTTATTCCCTTCAGAACAAGCACAAGGGCTTTTTCAATCTAAGTGTTGAAGGTATGAAAAGCATTTGAGTGAGAGCAGTAAGCCACGATTTCAGGTATCTTCTCATTTCTAATACCACATTGTCAATTGGACAGATACTTTTTACAGTACTTTGAATAGCTGACTCCTTGCCTACTCCAGGAAAAAAAACCTGCTGGCTATAACTGGTACAGAAAAAGCTGTACAAGTAGCAGAGCTAAAGAAAATTCACATCACAGGAGATTTTTGTTGATCATCTCTATCAGCCCAATAAATCAAATAACTCTGTGCTCTGCTGACACAACTGAATTGACATATGAATTTCTGTTAATGTAAAATAATCACAGGAAAGGAGCAGGGCAGGAAGAGAAATCACAGCTTTGATATTATCTTGGGTGGCAGGGTTTAGTGGGAGGTGTCCCTGCCCCTGGCAGGGGGGTTGGAACTGGATGATCTTAAGGTCCTTTCCAACCATAACTATTCTATGATTCTATGATTATTCTAGGGGCTGGAGGGGAAAACAACTCAGGCAGCTCAGTAGAAAGAGAAGGATTTTTAATACTTTCCTAAAGAAAAAGAGCATGAAATCGTGCATCCAAGTCATCTGCAAAATTTCATACGACCATTAGTAGGAATGGTTTTAAGACAAATACGTACATACGCATAAGTGATATATCCACTATAGCAAAGCTATTTGAAAACCAGAGAGTGCCATAATTAAATAAATAGGCAGCACAAGTCAGGAGATTCAAATGATGGCGTATAACCTTCTGAGGTTTCAAGTTTCTCAGAAGCTCTAGCTTTATTTCCTAAAGTGATTTAACCATTTGAGGGTTTATGTATTCCTGGAGGTCAGCAGGAATCAGGCTATTAAAGCAAATGGCATTTTGCAAATAAATTCTAGTCACTTCGATCCAAACCGAGCTTAGCTACTGTTCGGTTGGGTTTAGTTTGTGTCTTTTACATGTTTCTTTTTAAACCTGTGCATTAAGGTACCTGCTAACAACACAAGTGAGGACAAAGGATACACTTTGGTTCTCGAATCAACTGCTTTCACCAAAAAAAAAAAAGTTATGTTGAGGTAGGATGTGCACTGCCAAGCCTACTTTGAAGCAAACAAAGTCTCCCAGCATTAAAGGATTGTCACAACTTCTCATCAATGTCATTTTGCCCCTTTCCTCTCACTTTCCACAAGAAATTGCCTACAGCTGTTTGCAGCGGATCAACACCCCTTCCACAAAACTCAGATCCCACCCACACTCTCCCTTTCTATTACAAAGGCAAAATACAATCTGAAAACTATTTCCACTGCTCTCCTTGCCCAGCTGCCTTAGGTCTCAGTCCTTGACAGAGAAAGGACAAGTGTAGTGACTAGAACTAAGATATGCTCGAGCTTGCTGCCCAGGATGCCTTCTGCTGACAACAAACACAAACGAGCTCTGTCCCTTTTGCTCATAGCTGGGGGACAAGAAAGAGCCTACAGCCTTTCCCTGCATGCAGAATTTTACAGGGCTTTCAGGATATTGCTTATGATTTAGAATTCCACTTCTGCACTAAATTTGCTTCAAGAAATTGCTCAAAAAGCACCCGATGGAGCCAGAAACAGAATGGTGTCATGCTTCCCAAGGGCTAAGTCCATCTGGTAGAAATCTTCAGGATATTTGTTTTCATTGGTGCTTTCCTGAGGGTCTACAGTTACATCTTACAAACTTACTTAGGAGAACCCTGTGGTGTCCACAGACAATTAACCAAAACCCCAAAAAGCCCCAAAACCTTCAACCTACCAGGTGGCCATAGAACTCACTGCACAGTCAGCTGTCCCAGTACTCAGTGACTTCTACTCACATCACTCAGACCGAGTACTGACGCTCTGCATGCACTAACTGTAAGTATATCACCCCACGACCTTCTCAGCATATCACTTCCCCCTTCTTCTGTTCAACAAACTTTACAGGCAAAACAAAAATCACAGCAACAGAAGCAGTCTCTCCAACCAGAAGGCCTGCTGCAGCCTCACTGAGAAAAAAGACACAGAATCATGGCGAGTGTTGCATTTTCACCAGGGATTTCCAATTTGGATAGTTTGGCTCTGGCATTCACCTTCAAATCCGAGATCTTTGCAAAGGGCTCTCTATGGTATTCCTCCAGGACAGGTTTGAGATCCGGTGAATCCTCTGGTGCCTGTTCTTGGACCTCCATTGGTCTGACATAGGCAGTTGGTTTCTGCTGCATCCCACTGGATTTTGATGGTAAAGCTGTGGGAAAAGTCTGAGAGGAAGGCCGAGTGCTGCTGGTCAGGTCAATGTCTGAGTTGTCCTGACTTTGCTCTTCCTCTAATCCTGTCACTAGGTCCTGAAATGATTTTGCTTGACTGTAGGTCAGCTCCTGGCTTTTGCTGCTCTTTTCTGACTTGGAATTGACGTGCAGGTCAGAACGCAGAGGTGACAGAGGCTCCAATGGAGAAGGCAAAGGCGTCAGAAATAAAGAAAATTGGAAAATGGAGTAGTCCAGGTCACCAGCACGACCTTCACCAGCTGCACGCCTGTCAGTTCCCTTGTGAAGAAGACCTTCATGACATTCCTTGACACCACGACTGCGTTTGTGACTTTGGCTCTGACCGTTGGATGAGCTGCCACTCTGGACGTGCGAACCTGAATCTGGTTTTTTTCTTGATTGTGCCAGTTCGTAGGGAGTTGAGTGGTGAGCAGGAGGAGCAGTTACAGCTGTAGTGAGTGGATGGTGGGTTGTGTCGTGGAATGAAGATGATACAGTGCTGGTATTTTCATCAAGGAAATGTGGGAAATCAGGTGCTTCAGGTGAGACCGGAGGAAGAACTTCGTGAAGCCCTAGGAAATTCCCCTGGGTTTTGGAGTTGATGAGCCCCTTGACATCCTCATAATTGCCCAGCACCTTCCGAATTTGGTTTGACAAGTCATCGGCTTTATCAGTCTGCAACAGAAGAACAGAGGCAGAAATTGAAAAAGCTTGGACCCTCAACTTCAAGAGATTCAGCTCCATAAGAGAGATTCTTCAGGATCTTAATTTCATCACCATGTACCACCACAAGCAAAGTTACGCAAGCACATTTTGATCCCACAATGCAGTCCCTCCAAAGCAAGTGGGACTGCTCTACTCGGTATTAGTTCTTCTGAGCCAACCCCGTAGGTGTGCCTGCAGTCTTCAGGAGCACTGACATCAGACCCCTTTGTTTCTACCACAGCTGCACACAGACAGGCAGCCAAGCTGCTCTTGGGTGCTCTCCCTCAAACACCCAAGCTACAGGAAGTAGCCCCCAAATGAATCTGCCCAACCCAAAGACCTTACTGCGCTTGCACCACCTTCAGAGCTTTAAACACATACTCTGATGAGTTTAAGTTAAGCAGATGGCAAGATGCTGGTTCTGCACGCATCACACTCAAGTCTGCTACACCAGATGCAGAAGCCACAGCTCTGCCCTTCTGCTCCAACCATCTTTCCTCCTCACCTTCCATCACCCCCCCCACCACCATTACCTTATAGGGTGCTGCAAAGAGGGGAGGCTTCGCAGGGAGATTGGTTTTCCCCTGCTGAGCCTCCCTAATGCGTCTCTCTCTCTCTCTAGCACGCAGCAGGTTTCTCACCTCATTGTATAAGCTTTAGGAAAGAGAGAAAAAAGGATGGTTAATGCTTTACACCACTGTTATCAACAAGTACCTACTGTGCTTTTCAGACAACAGTCTATGTCCAGCATGAAAATAATTTTGAACAGGATGCTTAGAGTTGACAAATCAGTTCTGTCATGTTACCACGTGGTAATATAGTACATACAAGGTACAGCAAGCATCCTTCTCAGTAGTTTCTACTCTTGATACCATACATCAAGAAAGGTGGGAAGGGAAAAACTATCCATCCATTGAATTGTGGAACACTGGTTCCAGATGCTTTTCAGTGGCGCTCAACGACAGGACGAGGACCAGTGGCCATAAACTAAAACACAAGAAGTTTCACCTCAACATGAGGAAGAACTTCTTTACATTGAGGGTGGCAGAGCATTGGAACAAGCTGCCCAGGAGAGCAGTGGTGTCCCCCTCTCTGGAGACATTCAAAACCTGCCTGGGCACTTTCCTGTGTATCCACATATGCATACACTCAGTTCCACCAGCCCCACATCAAAACAGCAATAAAGCTGTGTCACATGCACAGCAGAATAACTGCATGGAAAACCAGATCCTTTAAACTACACCACCTCTGTGAACCACTGCTGCAAAATCTGGGAATATTTATGGACATTTGTGAAGCAGCAGCATGGAAGCACAGTATGTGGATGCAGGTGTTGGCCTCCTCTCCTATTTCTACTCTACTCACAGGCACACTATGTGGAAGCACATTTTTCTCTCCTCCCTCCTCTTTCTACCCTACCGCACAGTCTACTGCATCCACGCAATTCCTATAGTCTTCTTAGTACACTCACCTTCTTGAGCGCCCCAGTTTGGAAGGGAAGAGCCTTGCCTTCCCCACCAGTGACATTTTCTCAAATACCACACCAATGATCACCTACTGAAAGGTGATCTTCAGTAACCCAGGGCTGCAAAAGAACTGTTATCATAGTACCCAGCCTTCGGAAAAAGGAACCACTCTTTTTCTGAAGGGTGCTACCTACACTGTGATTTTGTTAAAAGTTTACTGCACTTAAGATGACACTTCCTGTAACCAGAGTTCAGCTTTTAAACCAACTGTTTCACATGCAAACGTCCTGAATACAAGATCAAGTTCTACTTTCTCAGAAGTGACCTCTTCCCGGTTTTATGTACTTAAAAGCCAAATGCCATCCCATCACCAAAAAACATGACTGTATTATTCCAAACTTGCCACAGAGCAAGCCCAGGAACACTGGCAGCAGGTAGCTCTTTCAGGGGTACTCACCCTGCCTCTGCAGCACCCAGTGCTTGCTGCAAGGTGATTTCTTTTATTCCCCTTGATGAGAAGAGGGGTAAAGCACTTAGCAACTGCCATGAATTAAGAATGTACAAACGAACTCAAATGTGGCCCCATTAGTGCAGCACAGTGCTAATCTGTTTGGATAAGTCAGTGCTCAGACAGTTGGAAGGCAACAAGAAAATTCAGTGTGAGTACACCCATCAAGAGGCCCAGCTTGACACCTTCTGCTCATCACCAGGATTACAGCACCCAGCACAACCCTCACTGCTCTGGAACGGACTGCTGTGCAGCATTATCCCCTCCCACAATGCTTCTTCCTCTTGATTATCTACCTGCCACTCACAATAAATACAAGCGTGCACTTCTCCCAATTGTTTAAGTGAGCCTGAGACACATAAAGAAATCTAACTCGAGTGTCAGCTTACAAACCCCAGCTCAGGAAAATTATGTGAATGAAGTAAATTTGGTGGAAGAGTGCCAGAACTCAAGTTTTTGTAAAGCCAGGCTGAATCCTCTAGCACTCTGCACTTCAGTGCAATGCTTCAGCTATTATCTCTATGCCAAATCTTTCTGTTATAGCCCCAAACTTCTGCCTCCAGATACAGTTGGAAGGCAAGCAAAATTCAGAAACCCATACTTGGAAGCATACAGAAAACACAGCTTAACAAGGTGAATGAAGCTGTGTACTGTAAGCCATGGCAACCCTGAAGAAGGCTGAAGCAGCAAAACTCTCTGCTGACCCTGATTCAGCAAAGCACTTTCACACAGCCTTGCTTTATAGCACCTTCTGAAACCTAGCACTTTCCAGAGCCAAAGCTGACTGCCAGCAGCACATCCTTGTGGGCAAATCATGAAAAGCAATTAGATTTCACCGCACAGCATAGCTACGGTGAGGCCAGAGCAGCAGCAGGGCAAAGGGAAGAAACTGAGTAAAACACTTGAAAGAATTAAAACCCCAACAACTTTAACAACAACAGGAGACTAAGTTGGATGCAGCCTGTTATGAAAGAAACTGCTTTCCAGATGTTAGGAATCAAACACTTCTGAGAAAAGAAATTCAAACAACCCTTTGTCCTCCAACATTTAAATTGACGAGAACAGATTTAAAAGAGAAATCGCCTTCTCCCAGGAACCCGACTGCAGCAGAGGCTGCGCTCTACTAACTTTTGGCAGCCATTGGGAGCAATTTGCATCATCTTCCCTGCCATTATTCACCTACCACTCTGAATGCCATAAAATATTCCATACCCATATGAACCAGCATTGCTTTTCTCAATCCAAATGCGTGCAGAAATCCAAGTGAGTGCAGAAATGCTTACTTTAAGGGCTGGGTTGCTTCACAGAGATCACTGGGATGGCAACATTGCCCCCTGCTATGCTGAGGCTGTGAACAGGACAGGATGTGAAGCCATGGGGCTGGTGCATTGGGTATCAAGGCAAGGTGTGTTGTAAGCAAACACCTCAACTCCCTGTGATGAGCAGTTTCCATGGGACAAGGGACTGCTTTCAGCAGTGAGAATCACAGAATCATTCAGGTTGGAAAAGGACATGAAGATCACGCAGCCCATCCATTAACTAGCAACACCATGGCCACCACTAAAAGGTGCCCCTAACGCTACATCTACATGATGGTCACATTGATATCCAGTGTAAAAACACTGTCCGTTTTCCAACAGATTCTGGTTTACCAAATGTCATGTGCTCAGCAGCAGCAGTCATTTTTCTCCTTCATAGTAGCTGGTGCAGTGCTGTGTTTTCAATTTTTGGTCTGGGAACAGCGCTGATAACACCGATGTTTATAGTTATGGCTTTAGAATGTTTTGGCCTGACCAAGGACTTTCTGAGTCTCATGCTCCGCCAGCGAGGGGGGGGAAGCCGTGAGGAGGCAG
This sequence comes from Ara ararauna, assembly GCA_028858755.1. Taxonomy (NCBI): domain Eukaryota; kingdom Metazoa; phylum Chordata; class Aves; order Psittaciformes; family Psittacidae; genus Ara; species Ara ararauna. The sequence continues at coordinate 62,690,675 of CM054376.1, read as the reverse complement.
AGACAGGACACCTGACCCAAACTGACCAACGAGCTATTCCATGCCACAGCACATCATGCCCAGGATGTAAAACTGGGGGCAGGAACCCGGAAGAGTTCAGTTCACAGCTCAGTCACCGAGTTTTGAGCAATTGTATCCTCTTTCCTTGAATTTCCCTGGTCATTGGCGGTGGTGGTGGTGGCAGCGGTGGTTTGTGTTATACCTTAATTACTGGACTGTTCTTATCTCAACCAGTGGGAGTTGCATTCTTTTGATTCTTCTCCCAATTCCCCCCCCCCCCCCCCCTCCTCGGAGTGGGGGGGAAGAAGGAGGGGGAAGTGAGTGGTCGGGCTTTGTATTAGAAGGGGTGAGCTATTGTATTCTTCCCTTGTATTTGCCTTATTATTATTATTGGTAGCAGTAGTGGTCTTGTGTTATACTTCAGTTACTGAACTGTTCTTATCTCAACCTCTGGGAGTTGAATTCCTTTGATTCTCCTCCCCATCCACCCGGGAGCAGGGGGAAGAAAGAGAGGGCAGTGAGTGAGAGAGCGACTGTGTGATTTACGGCTTAAACCACGACACCAAAGAATTGAGGCCTTTTGTAGAGAGAGAACTTTAGATATGCAACTCCTGCTCTCCCACTCAGTCACTATGATGCTTGCATTGATGGAGGGCATTATTGTTTTCAAACCTCTCAGAATTTGTCACAGCACCTGGGAAGCCAGGAATACATCAAATTATTCATACCTGTCACTGCTGCTCTTGTCCATTGTGACGCCTTCAGGTGAGTCACGTCAATAACAATGGAGTATCTTCAACTGGAAGAGGAAAAATAGATATTGAACATCTCTTTTACAAAAGAACAACACCTTGTACTCAGTAGATGTCACTCAAGCTTTGCTTCAACAGTCACAAAGGCCAAACCAGGAACATCCTTCCTCAGTCAGCAGAGAGAAAAAAGAGAAAGTCAAATGAGCAACCATGAAAAATCTCTGCTTTCCAAAGCAGCGACTCATTACAGTACAGTGATGTCCAGAATGCCGGTTACAGCAAATGAAACATAAACCCCAGCTGTTTATTTCCTTTGTCTGTGTGTGTCTGTGCACACAGTCTCCAAAGGTCTTTTCACTGCACAATTTAAGAGATACACAACACTCTCCCCTCTGCACTCTCCTGCAGGTATTTCAGAGCGAATCCCTCACTTGTCCCTAGCAGTCTCAATCGTCTTTCAGATACGTTCAGGACCCAACAGGAAGGTTAGATGTGACCTAAAGAACAGATTTCTTACCCAGGACAACAAATCATTTCAGTTTCTGAGGTTCACTAGTTTGACAGATTTCTCCACAATCCTCAGTATTGACAGGCTGAGGCACAATCTCTGCATCAAACACACAGTTCAAGACACTGACTTCTGGACAAGCTTGTAAATGCTGGGAATGCTCCCGTAAACACTTCCGTGGGTTTCAAAGAGACCCATTAGAGCCACAAACAAGTCGCAAACACTCATCACTATACTGTAATGAGTATCTGCAGAGATTGGCCTTAGCTGTGTAGGAACAACAAAATACATTCAGTATTCACCTGTCTGGAACAGCAAGGCAGCAGGAGCCCCCATGTGACACTGACTCTCATGATTTATGGCTGGAGAGGAGGCTACAGCAGCATTATGTGAAACCTTGTGAACCCACTTAGAGCAACTGATATTAAACAGGAGCACAGATGCTTTGATGATTAGATGAAGCAGCTGATCTCTGGGTCATGGATTTAATCCCAGGTAAGATACCATCGGATAACCCTTCTTCAAGCCATATAAAGATAAGGACGGGAAAGATGGGATGCCTGTTAGACAGCCACCTCAACCTGCAGCTAGTGAGACTAAGTAATAGATGGGCATACTAAGCTTACAGATCTGAAAGCAAACAAACCCTTAATATTTGTTCCCTCCTAAGAACCATGGAAAATGTCACTTTTGCTGGTAAATCAACAGCCTTAAAAGAACAAGATGTCCGCTTGAATTTAAAAAGAAACAAAGGCAGGAGAAGCAGGAAGCACATATTGAAAGAATTCCAACTTCTTTTTAACTTCTGTTTCTTTCATTCTGCATTCTCCTGGTCTCCCAGCGCTCAGCCGCTGCACGGATGTCACATTGTAATAACATATGCAGAGGGATGCATGCACACGTTTGACTAAATAGGCTGTTGGGGAAGCCTGCTCTGTCACCAGCTTATCCTTAACAGGGCTATGAAACGTGTGAGTGCCCAGCAGTAAAATCTAGATTTCAGTGAACAATGCAAGTTTTGCAGGTGCCTTTGACAAGGCCAGCTTTGCAACTGTACTGATGCAGCATCGATTTGAGGTTGCATGGGCATCGCTAATTAACATACTTCAACAAGTTATAAACGCCTTTGCTTTTATTCCCTGCAGACAGGCTGTGTGTGTAAGCACAAGCTTTCCCCCCCGATGTCTTCTGGCCCAGCTGGTTGGTTTAGTCAGGATGTCGGGTCTTGCTCTAAAGCACCTGCTCTGTTATGACCTTCCACACCGGGAGGTGGCAGAGCAGGCAGGCAAACTGCGCAGCAGCCAAGGCAACCCGCTGGGGCACGTGGCTGCGGCAGCTCTGACCGCTCCCTTCCTGCAGGGGAGCCGGGTTTCGAGTTATCACCTCTTTAACCGGGGCGGGTGCAGCCCTTCTGCTGCCGTCCTCGCTCCCCGGGGACGAGGTCGCCTGCGGGGAGCACCAACGGCTGCCGGCCCCGGCCGCCCCGCCCCGCCTTTCCCCGCCGGTTGTCCCCGGCAGCTGCGGGCAGGCGCCGGGCCAGCGGCGGGGAGCCGGTCCCGTCCGCCTTACCTTGCGCCTCCGTGCCGCCGCTGCTGGCCGGGCTTCGGCGCCCCGGTCTGAGGCGGAAAGCAGCCCCGTACCGCCGCAGGGGGAGCGAATAACGGCAGCTAACAATGCCGCGCGGCGGGGTTCCAGAGCGCTGCCGGGGGTCCCAGAACGTGCCCGGGCGTCACAGAACGTGCCCGAGTTCTGGAAGCGGCGCCGCGCGGGCATGGCCAAGCGGAGCGAGAGCTTTCGGGCGGTCTCACACAGTGCACACACGAGTGAGAGTTTGGAGCTGGAGCTGCGGTAGCGTTTTTCTTTCCTAAACGTGAAATGAGAGAGATCCAGGGCTGCTGGAAGAACAGCAAAGAGTCACGGGGTGCCGTGTCCCTTACCCTCTGCATTGTATGCGCAGAGATCCAGGCCAAAGACCTGGCTCTGTCCCTGTGCATGGCAACTGCGGGGCAGTACTGCAAAACTAAGCCTGCGGGCGCTTCCGAAGCCACCTGTGAAAGATGCGGTCAAGAGGGTGAAGCTGAACTTGGGGATGTTGCGTTTACACCTTCCAAACTCTTCCAGAAGTCAGTGCTGAGCTGTCTGTGGACAGGCTGCGAGTTTACCGCAGTTCTCCGAAACACAGCCCAAAAGTTAATGCTGAAATTCTTTGGTAATGGGATAAGAAAAGCAAAACACAAAACCAAAACAAAACTCAAAAACCAAAAACCAAACCAACAACAAAAAAAGCCTGACTAAACCCCAAAACAAAAGAAAAACAACACACACCAAAAGATGAGGGTTGTGAGACCTCACTTGCAGCACTGTGCACAGTTCCAGTGTCCTCAGCATAAGGACATGGAGCTCTTGGAGCAAGTGCAGAAGAGGGCCACAACATATGAAGGCGGGCTGAGAGAGCTGGGGCTGTTCAGCCTGTAGAAGAGAAGGCTGTGTGGAGACCTCATAGCAGGATTCTCAGCTTCTGCAGGCTTTGCTGAGTGAACCCATTAGGTTGTGAGTCCAGTATTAAGTCATTTCAGTCAAATACACACTGTTAATCTCAAACCCAATGAACGAACACATCTCTGATAGGGTGCAAATTATCAGTTTGACAGATTCCTCATTTGCTGAACAAGAGAATTTGCTCAACCCTATGCTGACAACATCAACATGATGCCTTTGGTTTTTACATGGCCACCTCTTCTCATTATACTTCACTAATGAGATGAAAACAAATGATGGCAAGTAAGCAGAGAAGTTACAATGCAGGCTTCTGGGCTAGTGACATATAGTTACAGATGGCCATGAAAGGGGCAAAATGCTTCAAAGGGCTTTCTCTGGTGGCTGGTTTATCTTCTTTCCTTTTATATATCCTCAGAGCCCGTTTCTAAAGAGAATCACGCCGCACCCACGGGCTGCAGGAAAATTCCTGTTAGTTATAGTAGATACCTACTTTGATATCCTTTGAGAGTTCAGCTTCATTGCCCTCCACCTCGCAGTGCTTGCAGATCAAAGGATCCTTGGTGTTGCTCTTATACTTGCTGGTGTTACCAATGGCAGTGAGCTCGTCAGTGCCTTTTCTGGGTCTCTTTTGGGCCCCCTTGGTTGACTTTGGTGCAGGATGTGCAGGAGACATTGGTGGTAGTGGTGGGGGTAGAAAATCTTTCTTCTGGGATTCATGTGAAGCTTCGGAGTTTGATGTGCACATCTATCCCTGTGGGCAATTTCAGGGAGACTCTCTGTTGGCACTGCTGGTGGGTTCATCTTGGTTAGCCAGTTGTCAAGCTGCCACTCCCTAGAAGTTGTTTAGTCAGGCTGCAGAGCTTCTTCTTTTCAAGGGATTTGTTGGGAATGTCCATGATTTTCCTCTCCAAGTCCTGCTTCCTTGCACCAGGGACTTGCTTAGCCTCTGCTGTCTTGTGCTGACTGCCTTCCCCAGGGCGCTGGGGCACTCTTGACAGGAACGGGAGCTTTATTTTCACTAGGAGGGGCTCAAGGTCAGGGGAGCCCTTCACTGGTGAGAGGGAATTCTTCTCCTTGATGGGCAGGGAAGTTTCTCCTTGTGAGAATTCTTTTCAGCCGCGATGGCAGGCTTGTTGCTCCTAGAGCTGGTGTGAGTTGTGCCCTGGCTTTGAGGAGAGGGGTTGAAAGCAGCATGTGCCTGGCCACTGCCAGGCAAAATGTCTTTGCTGAGCTTGGGGTCCAAGAATGGTTTGTTGGTGGCCTTGTGAGAGCTGTTGTGCTTTTTGTTCTCAGGGTCCTGTTGCAGTGGTCTTATCTCGACAAGAAAACTCTTCTCAAAGTGATCCCAGCAAGACAGCACTTCTGACAGACTGAGTAATCCATGTGGTGTTTGCACAGACTCTGTACCTGTAACCACAAGGGCCAAGAGACTCCATTTCCCAGTGCCAGCACTCCAGCAGATTTTCTTTAACCAGTTCTCAGTTTGCCACATGGTACAGAGAGATGATACCCAAAGCATATGTTGTGGTTTAGAGCCAGCCAGTAACTCAGTACTACACAGCTGCTCGCTGATACCCCTTTACCCTACCCTGGGCGGGATGGGGAGGAGAATCAGAAGAACGTAAAACCCCCGGGTTGAGATAAGGACAGTTGAAGAGCTAAAAGTAAAATACAGTGATAATAGAACACCACCAATGACAATACTGATAATCGGAAACAACAAGAAATGAAAGCTCAGAAAACACAAGTGACACACTACAATTGCTCACTACCTGCTGACTGATACCCAGCCTGACCCGAGCAATGATCGGTCCCTTCTGAGTAACTCCCCCCAGTTTATACACTGGGCATGACGTGCTGTGCTATGGAATACCCCTTTGGCTTGCTTGGGTCAGGTGTTCTCTCTCTGCTCCCTCCTGTCCTCCTGTGCCCATCCTCACCAGCAGAGCTGGAGAGACTGAAAAGTCCTTGATCAAAGTAAGCATTACTTAGCAACAACTAAAACCATCGGTGGTTACCAGCACTATTTCCAGACTAAAGCAAAAGCACAGCACTGTGCCAGCTACTAAATAACTGGAAAATAACTGTTAGAGCTGAAACCAGGAAAACATATTTGCCATCCATAGTATTACTGCATAGACAATTCAAGTATGGAGTATCTTATGACTCTTTTACGCCCAGTTTCTCAGCAATTAGCATACATGTGATGTGAAAAGTGAAGTGAAACTACTAGACTTTGTCAAGTGCTTCAAAAGAACAATAGAGTTTATGCCTAACAGGCAGCACTGCTGCCTGGGGAAGGGTAAAAGAGCTTGAAACTCAGATTGACAGTCACCCTAAAGCCAATACCAAAACCATTACTGATGTTAGAGACACAAGAGGTAACACATGGGATTTATACAGCAACTTCTTTAGGGAGGAAAGGCTGAAAAATTGGCATAGTACCGTATTTTTCATAGCAAAGCATTCGCCTCAACTTTATGAAGAACAATAAAAGTAGTTTACAGTTTGTGGAGGAGAACTCAACTGAGTTCGCACTTGCCCACAAAGAAATATAAAGCATATATATAAATATATATAGTCATAGAACAGTTAGGGTTGGCAAGGACCTTAAGATCATCAAGTTCCAACCCCCCTGCCATGGGCAGGGACACCTCACACTAAACCATGCCAACCAAGGCTATGTCCAACCCAGCCTTGAACACCGCCGGCGACGGAGCATTCACAACTTCCCTGGGCAACCCATTCCGGTGCCTCATCACCCTTACAGTAAAGAATTTCTTCCTCATATCCAATCTAAACTTCCCCTGCTTAAGCTTGAACCCGTTACCTCTTGTCCTATCACTGCAGTCCCTCATGAAGAGTCCCTCCCCAGCATCCTTATAGCCCCCCTTCAGATACTGGAAGGCTGCTAGGAGGTCTCCATGCAGCCTTCTTTTCTCCAGCCTGAACAGTCCCAACTTTCTCATCGTATCTTCATACGGGAGGTGCTCCAGTCCCCTGATCATCCTCGTGGCCTTTGGACTTGTTCTAACAGTTCCATGTCCTTTTTATGTTGAGGGCACCAGAACTGCACACAATACTCCAAGTGAGGTCTCACAAGAGCAGAGGAGAGGTGCAGGATCACCTCCCTCGACCTGCTGGTTATGCTCCTTTTGATGCAGCCCAGGATGCAGTTGGCTTTCTGGGCTGCGAGCGCACACTGCCGGCTCATGTTCATTTTCTCATGGACCAACACCCCCAAGTCCTTCTCCTCAGGGCTGCTCTGAATCTCTTCCCTGCCCAACCTGGAGCTGTGCCTGGGATTGCTCTGACCCAGCTGTAGGACTGCACTTGTCATGGTTAAACTTCACCAGGTTGGCATCAGCCCACCTCACAAGCATGTCAAGGTCCCTCTGGATGGCATTCCTTCCCTCCAACGTATCAACCGAACCACACAGCTTGGTGTCATCGGCAAACTTGCTGAGGGTGCACTCATGTGATCTGTGACAGTAACATCCAAATGGTATTTTAATATAAATCAAGTTGTAGCAAGAAAAAAAAAAAAAAAAAAGAAATCTGCTAGGTTACTGTATACGTAGTTTTCCACATTGTTTGTGACTTCATCTTCATATTCAAACAAACTGAGCTATATGGCGGTGTTCAAGGCTGGATTGGACATAGCCTTGGGTGGCATGGTTTAATGGGAGGTGTCCCTGCCCATGGCAGGGGGGTTGGAACTAGATGATCTTAAGGTCCTTTCCAACCCTGACTTTTCTATGATTCTATGATTCTATTCCATAGCAGAACAAAATCTTAGCTCAGGGGGGATCAAAAGGAAGCCAGAGAGGGCTATATTAAGTTATGGATGAAATGAAATAATTTTATTCACTGAAAGCAGTTTACAGCCATAGTGAGGTGAAATGTGATGAAATTTTAAGCCTTTATTATCACTTAAACATTCAGAAGCCCCGGGCATCTATTTTTCATTTCCTTGTAGTGGGGTAAAAAGGTTGTGTCAAAACTAAGGCTGCTGCCAGACATACATACCGGGTTCTGTCAGAAACTAGAAAAAAAGAAAACAACCCAAAGTTTGCTATTTTTGTCTGACTTAAGTGGCAACACCTGATTGAGTACAAAAGGGAAGGAATATGGCTAACAGGATAATTCGTAAAAGGCGGCTCATGTAGTTGAGGTGTCCTTAAACTTCAGGCACACTCTCTGAGGTATGAACTCGTATGTCTTCCATATTTTGAGTTGCAATTAGAACTAATGGAATTTTTTTGACTGATCAGCCTTTAAAATCTCATCAGGCTAATGTGATTTGTATACTTGATGGGTACATTTCATCTACATTTATGTTAACTGCCAAAGTGTAAACTGTGTGAAAACTGGAATGTCATGTTCTAACCTCCTAGATAAATCATTGTCGTTTCAGTCATCATCATGGTAATATCATTAATAAGTCTGTGGGAAATTGTTTTGACTTTGGTACTAGGTGGATTTGGGCTTTAGGAATAAGTGGTTAAGAAACCAAGGCTTTTAGTCTCACTTGTTGCAGAGTGAAAAGAAAAGGAAAAATAGAATATTTTTACTTTTTTGAAAAATCTTGTTAGAATTGGAGTAAGACTGAACAAATGGAGGAGATAATTCCAGTTAATGGAAAGAAGCCTTGAGCTTCTTACTGTAAGATCTCTTTGATAGCAGTAGCTGGAGCTTTGCTGTATTTCCCATGAACCAACAAGTACTACATAAGCAGCTGAGCTTGGAGAAGTAGCAGGTTGCTCATCAATCAAAATCTGACTGGTTTATTACCTGTGAGGTGTAAGGGGGTGTGCATGAATGTGTGCTGGTAATAAGCAGGAAGCAAAATGCTTGTAACCCCTAGATGCCTTTAGCTACCTGAAGCTGAAGTGAGTTCAGATGATGCTTTTATAACCATGATATCAGTCAATTTTTTATGAAGACCTGATTGTATGCAGTGATACGCATTAGAAATGATGGCATTGGATGTCAAAAAACACCACTATGTGGCTGTGTAAGTCAGGATGATAGAGTTATTCACTACTATAGCAGCTGCTTTTAGGTCAGAAGTCCTTTAAACATTCTTAACTTAAGTCAATAACCCCTTAAACAGTAAAGGAATGTTTTAAGAGTGTTGACATTCCCATCTAGATGTGAATTTTGAGTAATGGGATGTTGAAAGAGAATACAGACTTAAAATGAATGAGGAAAAACAATATTTATTGTTCATTGAGTGACATAATAGCAACTTGAACAACTGAAATCAGGTAAGTATTTTTCAGCTGAGCAAGGGAAGAGGTTGAGAAGGACTGCAAAACTCAGCAATTGCATCCAAAAGCCAACTACCAACACTGTTATGTGTACTGAATTGAAAAGAACTCTTTCGGTGATTGGTTTTGATTGTTTTGTTTTTTGTTTTTTTTTTTTTTTTCAGTAGTTGAAGAAAGGCAGCACTGGTAATTCAGCGCAGTGCTGCTGCTTGCAAGACAGGCTCTTAATCTGCTGGAACAAGCCTTTGGCTGCTTCTAGCTTAATATTAGTTTATCCACCTTTCTTTAACGCTGAAGTACAGCTTGGTGCCTCACATCTTTACAAAGATACTTCTGTAACTCTGACAGCCACAGTACTAGATGTAAACTCTTTTATTAATTCTTTTAATTATTTTTCCCTTTTGTGTGCTCTGCGAGGAATACATTGTAAAAATCACATTCTCACAGACTTGGTGTAGCCACTGTAATGGTTTATTATTTGTCACTAAATGTAGTGTTTATGGTAATTTTGTCACTGTTCTTTTCTAACCAGGAGGATATGCTGTAAGTAAACACAATTTATTTTAGCATTCTGTATTGCCTTAATATATATTTATTCAGATTCTTAATTTTTACATTTCCCCATTAGGTTAAGAAATGGAGAGTAACTTATTTTGTATTTATTAGATAATTACCTTTTTATTCATGGTCTGTGTCAAACTAAATTTGCATGAAAACTGGAATTCAGTTAATACAAAATCGCAGCTTAAAACCGTTCCTGGTACTTGATTAGAATTAACATTTTTCTTTACAGATACTAACACCTTAACTTGAAAGTTGTTAGATATCTCTAACGATATTAACAGAGTTAAGATAAGGCCTTTCATGTGTCACAGAAATAGAAAGACTTTGATTTTTTGCTCTTATTATTATTATTTTTAGGCAATAAAGCAAATATAAGCTTGATCAAGCTTCATGTCTCAGGTCCTCAGAGATGAAGTTTTTGTACCCTGTCATTCCTAGTGGTGGGAACTTATGTCTGTGGGCTGTGCACTAGTGCACTCCACAGTTTTGGGGCTCTGTAATACAGACAGCATGGTCCTGTTCATCAAGTTTTATTTCTAATGTTCTGTGTTGCTGTCTGTATATTTGTCTTAATCTCTTCTTTTGTAATATCAAATTGATTCTCTTTTGGGTATAGTCCTCTTTGCAAAATGATTCATTTTGGATGGTTTAGTTTAGCAAACTTTTAAAAATAATGCATCGTGTTTGAAATCCATTTTGTGTTTGTAAGTGAATGAAACATAGCTGAGGGCTTAGAAAACAAATGCTAGACAAACGTGACCTATCTCATAGATCTGAGATGTGGAGGAAATGAATTGCATATTTGAAGGCACGAACAATGTCACCCTTTCTATAGTTGTACATTGTGGCTTGCAGTCACATTTCCATGTTCAGTTTATGGCTTGAAAGCCAATGGGTGTATATTCAAGTACTGAATTTTATTTCAAATTTTTTGGGTTTGCACAGTTGCTTCTGACTTTGCTCATTTATCTATTCTTTCTACAGCACCTTGGAATGTTACAGAAACTGAAATTTAAATTAGCATCAAGTCTAATGGCTACAAATGCAGTTCTAAATTTACAGTGCTTAATCATTTAAGAGAAACCTAGGGTCTGTTGACAGAAAATAGCAGTAGGGGTTTATGTGTTTGAGGACAGATTCACTGAAGCTCAGAATTTAATTTCAAATCTGTTGATTCTGTGGAACTGGAAGTTAAAACACTTTCCACTTGGATACATGTGTACACTCACACATATTTCCCTTGTGTCTCACTGATGCAAACCACAAAAGCCTTGGGCAAGGTCCTAACTAATCACATATATGCCTCTTATGAAACAAACTGTGTGTTTGTCATGCTGGGAGATAAGTATATGCATTATACTATTCCTCACTGTGATTAGAATGGAAAGATCAACAGGAACTGTCACTGTCACGTGTGAAGAGAAGGATCCCTCCTTGCAGAAAAGCTGGTTTTTAGTTGAATGGGAGAAAGAGGGAAAGAGCATTATTATGGCTATTGATGTAGCAGTTATACGTGCATTAATGGCCGCCAAGTAAAATTGCCGTGCAAAAGTTTGCAGCAGGGCAAGGACAGAGGTGTCAATCTTTAGTTGTAGAATAAGAGGACTGTTTGAAAACTTGAATGTGCTGCCTTTCAATTCATTTTACCACATTTGGTCATTGACCTGAAAAAAAGAATAATATTAGACTGTCTGAAATCTAATTGTGTTGGGGTACAGTTAACCTGAACACTTACTGCTAGCTTGATGCCAAGAAACTCATACAGTAAATACTTATCCATGCAATTCCCAAAGGAAAAAGAATCAGCTTTTTATCAGGCACAGGGATTTAATGCTAGCCAAAAGGAGGAGGTGAATTTCTTAAGAAAACTCTTTTCTGAGTAGCTTTTAGAGTGGTTATGCAGATGTCTCCTGCCATCTATGACCCTGAAGTGGTCAAGTGCTTTTCCTGGTTCATATATCTGTCTTACTGAGAAAAGCACTTAAGCACAAACTGCAAACCTGTCCTTTCTGGAAAAGGTATCAAATGTGACTTTCAAGGGAATCTCACCCTAGCAGACCACATGTACTTCATGTCTGTAGGAGGCTTTGTAAATAGTTTACTATTTCAATGCATGAAGTTCTTTTCAGGAAAGAGGAGTGATTAGAGTGAATAAAGGGAGGAAAAGGAATGAAAGTAAGGTTGTAGGCTATTGATGGTTTTGCTCATAGAAAGAATCCCAGTCCCTTATGCTAGATTGGCACACATGTTTTGGAAGAGTGAAAACCTGCTTTTTTTTTTTTTTTTATTTTTTTTTCATTCTGTAGAGGGGCTACTAGTAACAAACCTACTTACCAGGATTTGTCAGACTGTAATGCCATGGTCTAATTCACTATGGCATATATTGAGTGACTGCAACCAGCATGCTAAGCAAGTTGTGAAAAGATTTACAATGTGAAATGTCTGGGATGTGAAAGCAAAATTTAATCTTTGTGGTATAAACAGAGTCACAACCCTTATTATAATAATGCACTGAAGCAGGCTGAGATGAAGATTTTACTAACACATCTAAACTGACCTTTACTGATTTAGACCAGCAACAAAAATCATTCACAGGTTCACACCTTTGTGCTAACTGGCACTAAATAAATAAATAAAAAAAAAAAGAAAGAAAGAAAGAGAAGAAAAAAAGGGATCAATAATAAAAAGTAAGATTGTTCCTTGGGTTTATATGGATCTTTTATCCTCTGTTCGTGGTATTGCCAAATAAATGAAACTAATAAGTAGATAGCCTGCTCCTAGACAAGTTAATGTTTAGGCACTATCCTGTGAGAAACTTTAGCATGGAAAGCATCTTTAGAGGTAGGGCAGACAAACTTTGGTTTACCAGTCATCCATGTGGAGAGATGGCAAATACCTGTGACCTTGTTTGAAGCTGAGAGAAGCACATGTTACATTCCTGAGCCTCTTGTCAGTGGGTCTTTTATTTCTAGAGACCAGTATTAGCCCAAAGAGCAAGTTTAGCTGCCTTTACATCCCTCTTTGTGGCCCTTAGATGGGATTTTCTAGGATTCTGAATTTAGCTTCATATCCATCACGAAAGCCTTGAAGTTCCCACATGTAGCCTCTGAAAATTTCTTAATACAGATAGATGTGCTTATCATAGAATCATAGAATAGTTAGGGTTGGAAAGGACCTTAAGATCATCAAGTTCCAACCCCCCTGCTATGGGCAGGGACACCTCACACCATGTCACCCAAGGCTCTGTCCAACATGGCCTTGAACACTGCCAGGGATGGAGCATTCACAACTTCCTTGGGCAATCCAGTTTATTTATTTAAATAAAATCTGAAATTTCCTTCAAATAAGGTAATAATAGACAAGTTATTTTTAAAGGATATTAAGCAAAATGTAATGGTTTTTATTAAATATGACCACTGTGAGTTGGAATTTACAAAGATTCTTGACATGGTAACTTCTTACCTGTGAATGATTCTTCCAGACCTCATATACAACCCTCAGAACATGGAGTTTGCCCTCATCGCTTTCTGCAAGCGTTTTGAAGACTTCATGAAACTTTGTCAGGGCTTGCATATATTTAAATTTTATTAACTTAACTGTTGCAGTGATTTGTTGTAGTACTTGGCCCAAGTGGCCATGATCTAAATTTCATACTGCATGGTTTATGAATGTTGCAGCATTCTCATGGAATACTAAGGAAAGCTAGCAAGAGGCTTACGATACTTGATTCCTTGTTTGAAGACCAATTTCCTCGAGTCAGGTAATTGTCAGAGGTAATAACTGGACATAATCTACAGGTTTAAAACAGCCTCCTTGTGGGAGGGCAAAGGCATAAAACTACTTCTTGGAAGATGCAACACTAATTTTAGAAAAGGGATGATATAGGAAGTTCAGAGGGGTTTAAATTCAGTGATCTTTAGAGGCTTCATCTAGCCTGTTATTCTTCACCTTCATACATACAGGGAGAAACTTGGAAATACTGCCTGAATTAATATGACTGTGTCAAAAAGCCAAATGGCAAATGAACGTGGTGTATTGATGTAAATAACTTATTATTTATTTGAAACAGTCTTTTTTGTATCCTCCACATTAATTTTTAATTCAGGACTAGCAGCATTGTATGAATAAAAAAATTTTCACTATTAGTCATTCTAGTGATGTTAATGTACTCCTAGTTACTGTTTCTTTACTTTAATAATAGTAGTAAAATAATGACAGCTGTTACTTCATGAGAGTAAAACATGTTGATAGGTTGTCCTGGGTTTCAGAGGTAGGGTCATGACTGAAACACTAAGAAATAAAACAATGTTTGAGGTTCTTAGTCTCTGATACTTTTTTTTCCCCACAACAGAAAGATACTTGCTTGAGAATCTAAAATCAGACAGGGAAATAACTGCAATGGCTTTGTGCAAATTATCACCTGGGCTTATTGCATACATGAGTAATAAATCAAGTCTTCTAAATGAAACTTCTTAGGTGTTAATAGATTCAATTTTGCATCAGCTCAAAATCTTTTCAGTTTAATCTTTCAGATGGAACAACTTTTTAAAAACCAAACTAAACGCAAAAGGGGAAAAAAACCCCACAAACCACAACACTTCTGACAAGCTCTTTGTAATTACAATGGCAATACTTTTTTTAACTGTAAAATTTATATTCCTCCAGACACATTTTCAGAGCCTCAAATTAGAGGGTGCTGCATACCATTATTTGATCTAAATTGGGGCTGTTCAGGCAGGAGAAGAGAAGGCTGCATGGAGACCTCCTAGCAGCCTTCCAATATCTGAAGGGGGCCTATAGGGATGCTGGGGAGGGACTCTTCATGAGGGACTGTAGTGAGAAGACAAAGGGTAATGGGTTCAGACTTAAACAGGGGAAGTTTAGATTGGATATGAGGAAGAAATTCTTTAAGGTGATGAGGCACTGGACTGGGTTGCCCAGGGAAGTTGTGAATGCTCCGTTGCTGGGGGTGTTCAAGGCTGGGTTGGACATAGCCTTGGTTGGCATGGTTTAGTGTGAGGTGTCTGTGCCCCTGGCAGGGGGGTTGGAACTAGATGATCTTAAGGTCCTTTCCAACCCTAACTATTCTATGATTCTATGATTCTATGACATATTTCAATAAATACATCATGAACATTTCCTCATGTCCATTGATGTTCCCATGGCAGTTTAATGAGCTGCGGTATACACAATATCTTAAAAAAATACTAAAGATACGTTTGCTACTGATATATTTCACTAAATTCTCTGCTTGCAATGTTGTGCACCAGCATTTTTCCAACAGTTTCCCGACTGACTAATAGTAAGAATCTTTCCGACCTCTTTTCCCTTTGCTGTTTAATGTGTTTTTTCTCCTGTTTTGCAGTGTGGTTGCAAATTTATTTGGGCTGCTAATGTATATTCTACGGATAGCGTATTATGAACTTACTCTGGACAGGAAGGTGGTTTTTTTGTTCACACTGAACTTTGTAATCTACTTTCACTAACTATAGCACTTTGTATATTTATGGGATAATTTCTGCTTTATAAAATTTAAGTGTGATTTAATGTCTTAAAGTCAGTTAGCCTGTTAATTTCCAAAGCTGTTTGTTCTACATATTAAAGTAATAACAGTTCTATCTATTGCATAATGAAAACCACAGGGAAAAGAAAAACTTCTTTCTGATAAAGATTTATTCCCATACAGAATAATTAAGCTGCTGAGGTTTCACTGTCTGTTGAAGAAGTAAAGTACCTTGAGGAGAGATCAATGTAAAAGAGTGTCATGGGTTCAGCAGCAGCAGTCATTTTTCTCCTCCTTGGTAGCTGGTGCAGCGCTGTGTTTTTTGATTTTGGGCCTGGGAACAGCGCTGATAACACCAGTGTTTCGGTTACTGCTTAGTGATGTTTTGGTCTGGCCAAGGACTTTCTGAGTTTCATGCTCTGCCAGGGAGGAGGGGAGCCGGGAGGAAGCAGAGACAGGACACCTGACCCAAACTGACCAAAGAGGTTATTCCATCCCACAGCAGGTCATGCCCAAGATGGAGGACGGAGAGGAGAGACCCAGAAGGGTGGGGGGTGCACTGCGTGGTCGGGCTTGGTTTTAGGTGGTGAGAAATTGTATTCTTTCCTTGTATTTGCCTTGTTATTATTATTATTGGTGGTAGCAGTAGTGGTCTGTGTTATACTTTAGTTACTAAACTGTTCTTATCTCAACCTGTGAGAGCTGCATTCTTTTCGATTCTCCTTCCCATCCCTCCGTGAGTGGGGGGCAAGATAGAGGGGGGAGTGAGTGAGCAAAACTGCGTGAGTTATAGAGGCTTAAACCACGACAGTTCTTTTTGGCGCCCAACGTGGGGCTCGAAGGGTTGAGATAACGACAGGATTAATAGCCACTCGTCACAATGCTGATTTATTGGCTCTTAAAGTTGTTGCTTTTGGTGCTCTTGCCTTCATGGTTTCAGCCTGTTGTACCTTACTTACAGCTGGTATTTGTTATCTTAGCATGTTTCAGATATGGGTTTTGGTTTAAGGTTCTTGTTTCATTGTACTTTATTGGAATGGCTTGTGATACGGGCGGGCTCCAGAAGCCGTGGGGGGCGAATGTGTACCTGGCAGTTCGGCTGCTCTTCACCGTCCTGGCGAGGCTGTGGAGAGCCGAGGGGGGGCTGCCTCGGGAGCCGCCGGCTGCCGAAACGGCCCGGGGGAGCGGACCCGGGGAGCAGGAGCCGAGCCCCCCCACCGAGCCCAGCCCGACGGCTGCCGAGCAGAGGAAGGAGGTAGCAAAAGGGGTGAGCCCCCCCACCGAGCCCAGCCCGACGGCTGCCGAGCAGAGGAAGGAGGTAGCAGAAGGGGTGAGCCCCCCGACTGAGCCCAGCCCGGCGGCTGCCGAGCCGCGGGAGGGGGAGGCTACCGAGCGGCAGGAGGAGACGGCAGAGAAGCCGGGCCCCGAGGCTGAACAGAGTCCCGTGGCCGAGCCCAGCCTCGTGGCGGCCGAGAGCATTCCCCGGCAGCTGCCTGCGGAGCCGCAGGAGAACGCAGGAGACCCCGCAGCACTTCCCAGCAAGGCAGAGAAGGAAGATCTGGACTCAGACAAAGAGCAGCTGGTGGTGAGAGAGCCGGCAAGCACGGCAGCTACACCAGCCCCAGTGACAAGTACAGCAGCATCATTTGAGAGCTCTGAAGGGTTTGAATGGCCTTTGGGTACCCTTGAGACCTGCCTGCTGATTGTGATGGGGATCAGCATGGTGGCATGCATACACAGTGTGTTTTACCCACAACCATTTTGTCTGGTCCCGAAAGTTAAGCAGAGTGGGGTGTGGGCCTTGTCTGGGGTTAGTCTGCAATGCAGGATGACCCAGAGATTTTCCCTGCAGATGGACAGTCATGATTGGCAGAGTGTGTGGGACAAAATGGGCGACTATCTAGTCCACTGGGCCCCTCCAGTGCTTTGGAAGCATCACAGATGGAAGGCAGCTGTGTGGAGTCCCCAGCGACAAGCTGCAGAAACTGCTGGAGGGGTGGATGAATTATTTTGAGCCTGATGGGCCCATGACACCTCAGGCCATCAGGGCAGAGATACAACATACAGACGGACTTATGATCGAGGGGTGGACTTAGCAATGGACACTGTTGCCCAGGTTATTCACGAGTGGGAACACTGCACACAGCCTCTCCTACTCTGAAAGGCTGTTAGAAAAGATGGAGCTTGACGTCATGAACCGAATGGACTCAGCAGCTTTGTAGGGATTGGTCTATGCACTGAGGGATGATCTCTCTCCCTCTCTCTCTGTGTGTGTATGCATATACATATACATGTGATGGTATATTGACAATGTGGAATCTGAGCATAACGTGAATGGTATGGAATAAGGGGTGGATAATGTCATGGGTTCAGCAGCAGCAGTCATTTTTCTCCTCCTTGGTAGCTGGTGCAGCGCTGTGTTTTTTGATTTTGGGCCTGGGAACAGCGCTGATAACACCAGTGTTTCGGTTACTGCTTAGTGATGTTTTGGTCTGGCCAAGGACTTTCTGAGTTTCATGCTCTGCCAGGGAGGAGGGGAGCCGGGAGGAAGCAGAGACAGGACACCTGACCCAAACTGACCACAGAGGTTATTCCATCCCACAGCACGTCATGCCCAAGATGGAGGACGGAGAGGAGAGACCCAGAAGGGTGGGGGGTGCACTGCGTGGTCGGGCTTGGTTTTAGGTGGTGAGAAATTGTATTCTTTCCTTGTATTTGCCTTGTTATTATTATTATTGGTGGTAGCAGTAGTGGTCTGTGTTATACTTTAGTTACTAAACTGTTCTTCTCTCAACCTGTGAGAGTTGCATTCTTTTCGATTCTCCTTCCCATCCCTCCGTGAGTGGGGGGCAAGATAGAGGGGGGAGTGAGTGAGCAAAACTGTGTGAGTTATAGAGGCTTAAACCACGACAAAGAGGAAAAACTTGCCTGAAAGCACTGGACAACATCAGCCTATATTTCTGGAACTGTTCCAAACTTGGCAAAGTCTTACCCCGTGTATTGTAGACGTTTTGTTTTACAGAGAGTGTAAATTTATCTTTGAAACAAGGAAAAGGGCAGCTTCGTTATTGCTTGGAGATTTTGAGTCATGTGGTGCCTTTTTTGACAGAAGTGTTACAGCTGTTATGTTCATGAAAACTGTAGTAGTAGGTCATGTTAGTGAGCGTAAGAAGGCCTTTTTGGGGTCCATCCCCGTTTTTCTGTGTTTAATGAATTGGTGGTGTCTGAAATCTCAAGCGTGTGTTGAGTGACCTTTTGTTTGAAGTGGTGGATAGGTACTGTGTTGTCAATGGAGAATAGCACTGATAAGCTTTTCTCCTTGGTGCAAAATCTCTTTTTCTTTTTTTAAAGTTTCTTCAAAGCTGGTTTATGCCACTTTTTTTAGGTGGAGTTTTCACAATGTTATATTGAGAGGATAGATTCCATCAACTTTTGAAGAATTGCCAGGCTTATAGAGTCCTGTTAGATTTTTCGTAAATGTAATGCAGGAAATAGCAAATGAGAACTAGTCAGTAGGTTTTTTCTAAAAGCCATGATTGACATTTCTAACTCTACTGAGACAGTTTCTATGATTACAATTATAGAAAAACCCGGATTCCTTTTTTTTTTTATTCCCTTTCTTCCCAAATATTCTCTCTAAGGCTAAGTCTTTTAAAATGGTGGTAATGGAAGAAAGCATTTAATTTAAAGAATAATATCATCAGTAGGAAAAGGTGGAAATGGAAAAATGTATTTAGGCAGGAAATTAGAAGGATATTTCAAACAGTTAATCTTAAAGCAACTTTACAGTGGGAGCAACAGGTAGTAAAACCTCCTTGATCTAGGGATGAAATAGATGAGTTTGCAAAATTTAGTGCTTTCAGGAGGATTCTAAGTTGCTGGCCCTTTAGGTTCTTTGAGGTGCTCTTATACAGAGTTCAGATCAAAATGTTAGTAACTAAAAGAAATTCCAAAATTGTCAAAGTGGCTCAGCACTACACTTTCTAGAAAAGCAAACTCTACCAAAGACCCACAGCCCTTGAGCAGCATGGCCAAAGGTAATTGTTATTCCTTATTTATGTATAAAAAATGCAAAATAAGAAAGCAGCTGCCCCACACAGTCTATGACAGCAACAGCTGGTTATTTCACTAGTCTCACCTCCAGTTCTCTCAGAAGTAGAAATTTGGCATTTGAACTCCTCCATGGTAGAGCATGAGAAATGCAATCCCACTCTGTAGAAAAATTGGCAGGCTTGCTTCTCTCTCTTCCCCAAAGCAGGGAAACATCTTTGGTAAGTATTGCAGCTCTGACTGTGTTGGATGATACCTGGTGGAACTAAGCTTAATGGATTACCAATTGGTTTTTCCTTATGAGCTAAATCATTTAATTTCAATAATTTATTTTTAATCACCAAATTTCAATGCTCTTGACACAAGAGATGGGCTTTAGCCTTCCAACATAGGATTTCATATATCTTCCAAATATACAAACTGAAGCTCTGACAGACTAGAGAGCACCTCTATGGTGTTTCCTGGTTCTGTCATGTTTGTGTGTATGATGATCAGAATGCTTCTGTTCATTCTCATTAGTGTTCTTCTCCACTTGAAGCAAGTTAACTACCACCAGAAATGTGTCCTCTTGGAGAAAGGTGGCTAGTGTTGTAAGGACATGGCTATATTCTGAGCCCTTGTTCTGGTCTCGCTTGGGAACTTGACTTTCTTGGGTTTTGTGCTGTGCCTTTTCTAGGGGGGTATTTAACTTAGGCTGCCCTTTACCATTATGTTGAAGGTATCTTTGTGTTTAAGATATCTGGAGTGTATGACAGCATGAGGTTTTGCTCTTTCACGTGCTACATTTACTGTAATTTCCTTTTCCTGTTGTGAAGTCAACAATATACGTAAGAGCATTCTCCTTTCACTTTATTAGGGGTCAGATTTCACTTGCTTGTCACAAAAGATATAAGAATCTGATCTCGGGTGACTGCTATGTAGCAGTTGATTTGCAAAATATTCCTTTGAACACCATGATCCAGAGAAAATGGGTATAATTCCATAAAGACTTCAGAAGTCACTCAAATGGATTTTGATCCAATAAGAATGATAGGCAAACACCGAGGGAAAACAGCTAGCACAAGGTGACATAGAGGAATGTATCAAGGAAAGTCCTGCTTGAGCTCAACTCTTATTACATCATCTGGCCCCTTATCTACATTGTACAAATTTAAAGCAAATTCTTCTAGCAGCATCTCGTGTGATCCAGGTCATGTTCACAGTGACGATGATACAGAATTTGCCTCCTTTATTCAGTTCAAACATATTTGTCTTTCATATACTCTAAGCATCAATAGCTTCATTTCAGTTGTCTGCTTTCAGCCCACCATCTGAAAGCGGCTTGTACTGAAACAAGCTAAACAGGAACTGGATGAAAATATTCAATTTTCTGACAAATGGAGGAAAAAAAGACAAGATGGCATCTATCTTCTACCCTCATGAACTCCATCAGTTCTGGCTGAGGGTGATAGTGTGCCCACAGTCACTTTGAAGTGTAAGGATATCCAATTTTACAGAGGGAAATGCTAATACAATTCAGATTAGTTCAAACCATCTTCTTTCTTTAAATAATGTTGCTCAGTCTATTGGGTTTGCAGGCATAAGGCATATGTTTGAATAACAATCAAAGGCCGCTCTTTTATCTGTATTCATTTCACATTAATTTCTTCTTTTCCCTTGCTCCCCATGGGTTATAATGAATTCAGGGAGACGCTATGTTATAAAAGTCTTAATATTTTAACCTGAAATAGACTACTATTATCAACTTAACAGAATGTTCTTGAGGAAGGCAAACCTGTCAGAGGAAATATCATACACCCTTTTGCCCCACCTCCCTTGGCAGGTGTGGGCGGAGGTGATCTTTTACAATACTCTGTCCAGTTCACAAGAAAAATCACAGGCCCTCCAGAGGTGGAAAATGAAACAACTAATTTTGTTGTAAGCTTCCCTAGAGCTCGGTCAGGAGCAACAGAAGTCTTGGTAAGTTCTTGATCTTATAAAAGATCTGAAGTAGAGTGAGAAAAGGAGAAAGGAAAGAAGGAAGGAATGGAAACAAATTA
Source organism: Ara ararauna (assembly GCA_028858755.1). Lineage (NCBI taxonomy): Eukaryota > Metazoa > Chordata > Aves > Psittaciformes > Psittacidae > Ara > Ara ararauna. The sequence continues at coordinate 62,669,487 of CM054376.1, read as the reverse complement.
AAATAGGATCACTACCCCACAGATCTAGTGACATCTCAGTCAGGGAGTTGTAGTCCTCTCTGCTGTAGTCCTTCAAGGTCCTTGGTGAAGTTCTTTCAGTCAGTGTGTCTGCTGGGGCCCAGGGTGGAGGAACACGTGCCACAGGGCTGAAGAATGGCTCTTTTTTACAGAGTCAGGCTCTGTTGGATTTCTCCCGCAGGTGGAGGCTCATTTGCATGTTTACACATGTGTCCTGAGCCATTCTGGAATGTTCCATATGATGGCAGGGGTATCTGTAGACCCCCAGACCCAGTTAACACTGTGCCCTGATGAGCACGGGTGTTGCAGTGTTACACTGTAGTGTAGCACCATAGACAGTTTGGGGTTTTGTGGGGATATCCAGGGTTGTGATGGTGATGGTGTTTTTTCTCTAATGTGAGCTTCTTACTTAGATCTTGATAGTGTTCTTGTGGTTTTTTGACGTCTATAAAGAATATAAGACTATACACATAGCTCAAAGCATGACACCTAGTCTGCTTTGTGTGTTGTAGCAGCTGGACATAGAATTATACAGCTCCTGAGGAAAAGGAAGGATGCAGACACAAACCCACAGATCTGAGAGTGCTTTGAGAACTCAAATGCATAAACCACTACTACAAGAGTCTAAATTTCCTTGCAGTGAAGTGTAGCTCTCAAGTTGATTACATGACCTTAATGATCATGTGCTATGTCATTTGGCAGATAGGTTGTTGTTACTACTGAATAGCTGATCACTTGAAAAAAGAGGTATAATTTCTCAGTATGATTATCAGCATTTGTAACTTACCAGTGCTCTGAAGCTGCTTGAATATACATCAGCATGTGGCTTCATGACTCGTATCTTCAGGTCTGCTGGTTGCCGGCATGTGGCTGAGAACAAATGCTATTCTAGCTGTGTAAGAAGGGGGGTGTGTGTGTGAATATTACCATCATGACTAAGAGGAAGATGTGAAGCAAGATCTTCTCATGTGCCAGTGTAGCATTCTTCTTGGACTACAAAGTATGTTGTAAAGCAGTTGAACTGCTCCCTATTATGTCTAATCTAGATCACTGTTGCCAACACTCTCAGCTGAAGTAGGTAAAACCATATAATTGATTTTCCCCAACATTATTCCGGCAATAAGTATACCATGAAGCTACACCAAACTGGATTTTGGCCTACAGTTCTTCCTCGCTCTTTCTGTCCCTCCCTCTGTTTCTTGAGTGTTTACCTACTGTGTCCTTTTTACATCCATCAATAAGATCAATAAAAGGAAATTATTACTTGTCAGAGTGAATACTGGTCTAGTGGCATAGTAAAACTGTGGACATCGTAGCAAATGCTCAGTCAACATCTAGTGAAAATCATATCCTTTGAAACTCCAAAAACACCCAAGAAAGCCTTTTAAATTGCCATCCTCAGTAACAACGGGACAGAAATTCCAGAGAGAAGAACCTTAAGTATTCTAAACTAAAGTCTCATTTAATGCTACAGTGTCCATATACTTCATCCTTCTGGAAGGGTTGCAAGGGGAGGCCTGGCCATGAAATGCAAGACAATTCTTGCAATTTTTGCATAAAAACTGGTGTAAAATTCTGCCATGTTGCTAAGAGTGCTGTGTGGGCTTAAAGATAGGGAGGTGTGCTGATCTTATCTATGGCAGTGGGTATCACAGGGATAGAGTGTGCTCACACTTGTGTAATCAGAAGCAGAACTGAAGGGTTAGTTGACCAAAATTTTATTAAGGTTTGGGTTTTCTTGGTGATTTCTTGAAGCAGAGAGTTGTAACCTGGGTGTGATCATCAGCTGCCAGTTAGGATGCAAGCCAAATAGAAAACTAGCCGCAAGATGACCTGCTCACAATAAGTAGAACAAAGAGCTCTTGATCCTTGTGTGGCCAGCTTAATCTATTTAATACTGCACTTTCTCATCAGTAAAATGGGGATAATTGCACTCCCCATTTTAGGGAGGATGTTGTGAGGGTAAATACATTACAGGTTACAGGGTGCTCAGACGCATTGAACAAGAGAGCTGTAAAAATACTGGGAAAGAGAATGACTTTCATGGCAAATAGACAAATCTGAAAGAGAGACAGGAATGTGCTAGTAAGAGGCTTTGAAATTCCGTTCTCACCCTACACTCATACTGAGTGTGCAATTAACAGTGAGATAAATTTAGCAGAAAATCAGGTTTTGTTGGTTGTGAATTGGCTTCGTACTGGCTGCTGGAGATGATATTGACATTGTCTTGAAGTCAAAATGATTACAATCCTGCAGCAGCAGAGAAACTGTCCATAGTTGAGCTCCCCTGGACTATGATAACACCCGTTAGTGCCTTGAAGCTGCAATATGGGTCTTTAGCATAATTGAATCTTTTGCTTTGTGGGGTTGGGAAGGGTCCTTGGCTGTGTTTGCCTAGCTGGGGGATGCAGTATGAGTTCCTTGAAGTCTTTATTTCTGGGAGAAAATGTCATATTATTAGACATCATGATACTGTAATGATACTGACACACTTACACCCATTGTTTCCTTGTTAGGCAACAGACAATTTTAAAAGATTGGCAATGAAGTTCCCAGCTTCAGTGATTTTTAGGGAAATTCACAAAAGGCAATGTTATCTTCTATTAAGAGATTTCAGGTAATGGGAAGAATAGATTTCAGGACACAGAAAGAAGCCTTTCCATTGATTTCAGGGAATGTTATTGCAGGGTGCAAGTGAAAGAAGAATGTGGCCAGCTTTGCACAGAAAGTGTTCAGTGCCCTTCTGACAGAATTTGCAACTGATAGTGTTTTCTCACCTCTAAACCCTGGCTGTATTGGCAGGCTTGCTGAGGAATACTTCGCACACTAGGTCAAGGTGAAATCAAGATAAGAAATCTTTGCAGTCCCTACTGTGAGAGTTTCATCTTGTTACTGTTTTTCCTTTTGGCAGGAGCTTGGAACCCACAATATCCAACAAAGGCAAATGATGTTGTGAATTTAATTAAGCAAGCCACATAAAATCAGGGAAATTGCAGTCCATGGTCAAGAGAAGTTTATTTATTGGAATTGCATCAATAGCTAATTGAAAAGGTTTTTCATAATTAGTTTTGGTCATGGTTTAACCCTAATAGGCAGGATAGCCCCACACAGCAGCTCGCTCACTCTCCCCCTGCCCCCAGGGGATAGGGTAGAGGATCAGAGGGTAAAAATACAAAAAATCATGGGGTGGGATAAAGACAGCTTAACAGGGAGAACAAAAGAATGTGCACACAAGCAGAGAAAAAGAAGGAATTCGTGCAGTCCTAGGATACCAGGTTGAAAGGGTCCTCAAGTATCATCTGGTCCAACCTTTCTGGGCAAAGCATGAGTTAGACAAAATGTCCCAACATCCTGTCCAGCCTAATCTTAACAGCTTCCAATGCTGGGGAGTCCACCACTTCTTTGGGGATATTATTCCTGCAGCTGGTTGTTCTTATTTGGAAAAATTTTCCTCTTGTGTCCAGTTGGAATCTCCCCAGTAGTAACTTGTGCTTATTAGCACTCATCTTTTCCATGTGATCCATTGTGAAAAGGGAGTCTCCTTCAAAGATTTTGCCCTCTTCGCTGTCGTGTATCTCTGGCGGCCTGACCGTGGGCTTCCTGCAGCAGTCTTTCTGGGCTCACCGTGCTCTGATCTCCCTTCCACTGAGGAGGACATTGTCATTGAGGAACTTGCTCACCAAAAATTCAACGGGGAGAAAGACGGCAAAAATGAGAAGGAGGCTGACACTTCATCCACTGCTTCCCAACGCAGGCAAGTTTTCAGCCATCTCCAGGAAAACAGGGCTCTATCACATGTAATGGTAACTTTGGGAGGGCAAACACCGTAACTCCAAACATGCCCCCTTCTTCCTTCTTCCCCTGGCCATTTGGGTCTAGCTGTCCTAGCTGTGCACTCCTAGTCTCCTCTCTAGCAGATCAGTGTGGAAAGCAGAAAAGCCTTGATGCTGGGTAAGCATTGCTCAGCAGTAACTAAAACATCCCAATGTTATTAACACTTTTCAGCACAAATCCAGAAGTCCCACACAAGCTACTAGGAAGAAAATTAACACTTTTCCAGAAAAAAAGAAAACCAACAAAAAAACAAACACCAAAAAAACCCCCCAAAACAACACTGTAAAACAGAAGAAACAAATATGATGTCCTGACTCCTAACAGCCTGTTGTGTGTTTCCCTTCTTCCTCTTTTGTTGCCCAACAATAAAACACGAGAAGAGTGAAGAAAGGATAAAAAAAACCAACCAACCAAACAAACAAAAAAAAAACAGAGATGCCTTCTCTCTCTCTTCAGGAGTAATTTTCTCCAGTTTAAGCTATATTTGTCAAGCTGTACATTAACCTGTTAAACCATGACACCTGTGATACTTCACAGGTTATTGTATAGCAGGACTATTGCATTAGAGATGGAGGAATGCAAGGCAGATAGTTCTGCTAGGAGGTGCTAGCTGTTGCTCTGAAATAACAAGCTACTCCAGTTTGATGGTGAGGTAGACTTAGGTCCTCATCAATGAGTCCTAAGTGGGGACATATACAACATGCTCAGGTGTTATGTAGGCACTGACAGCACTTAAAGAATTTCTCTGGTCTGCACCACAGGATGCAGGGGAATGTTTCTGGCACCTGAGGCACTTCCACCCTCTCCTTCTTCATTGACCGTGCTGTCTGCAGAGCTTTTTCTCTCACATTTTCTCACTCCTCTCTACCAGCTGCTGTTGCACAGCATTTTGTTTTTACCTTTTCTTAAGTATGTTGTTATAGAGGCACTACCGGTGTTGACTGACTTAGCCTTGGCAGTCACAAGCCTGTCTTGGAGGCAGCTAGAATTGCCTCTGTCTTATATGGCTTTTGGTGTCTTCTCATAGGAGCCACACTTGCAGCCCCTCATGCTACCAAAATCTTGCCACATGAACCAAATAAATTTTAGGCAATGAGGCTGGATTGGGCAGGATTATTTTGTCAGTCCTTTAACTTTTGTACAGCTAATGATTCATAGTTTTGAGCTCTAATATATGCATTATTGCAGGACTTTGACAACTGGAGATTTGAGAAAGAATAATGGAAATAATCATACTGCTGACAGTTGTCGTGTTGTAAGACATCAGAGTTGGCACTGTAATAGTGTGGAATGGAGTAAATCACAACAGTACATTTCAGCAGGACTGGAAAAAGTAACGTGGGAATAAAGGATCTAACTCTCCTGTCACAGATACTGTCCTGGTCTGTCTGCTGGTTTCACTGGCATAAACAGGTATGAATGAGTCTGGAATAATGCATGAGATGGATAAAGGAATGTGGCAAGGAGAAATTACATTTTAAGTTAAACATCTGCTTCAAATGTTGCTTGTTCACCATCCATGAAAATGTGAGCTGGCTTAGGACTGGAACAGTTTACAAATAGAGGGGTTTCTGTTTGATCGCTTGGGTTTTTTTGATTCTTTCCTTTGTTTTTGAAGGCTGAGTTCACAATGTCTCTAATGCCTGAATTCAGTATAAGCAGCACCTCCCTTGATTATTATCCCCATAGAAATCAGGTGAGTTCACTTGAGGGGAGCAGTGGGTCACCAAGGTGAAAGAAACCCTTACTGGAGTGTGTTTGGAAGTCTATGCTGCTGATCTTGTAAATGAGCTTTCTTTACAGCTGTACTGTGGGAACTGAGGTTGGTTTATAAAGTGTAGTGTTTCCAACTGAAAAAATACCAAACACGATTTTACATGTCAATTAAAAACACACACTGAAAGACAAGAGCAGCGGGCAACAGCACTGCAGCTTGATGACAGTTATTTTGATCTTTTATATTAGGACCTATTACAGGTAAACTCGTGCAGATGCATCTGTGAAATTCAAAATTGATATGCAATAGTTCTACTGTGGGTTCGGGAGGAAAATTCTGGGTTGTTTTCACAGTGCTGCTTTTTGCATGTGCTTGTTTTCAAGCATGTTTGCCATAAAGAAAAGCATTTTATTTATTGGATGGTAGAAATCCACACATGAAGAGTCAACAGACTATGATTTTACCATGGCATTTTCTAGTTTACTCATAAGACATTGAAGTATTCAAATAATTTAAGCAGGTATCAGATATACAGAAAATATTAAACTCTGAAATATGAAACAATATAGAGGATTTCCTAGAAAGTTGAAGGCGATATTTAATTTTGTGCTTAAAATGAAATATACAAATAGTACACATGATTAAGAATTTTTAGCTGTACTTTCAAACCTGGTTAAGGGAAATGGATGCTTAAATCTTACTAATTGAGTGGGAATTGGGTGTCCACATCACTAAGCAATCTTTGAAATTGAAGTCTTTATAAACCTTAGATGAGTTGGCCTGTTTGTGCTGGGCAATAACATTCTGCTCCGTGATTGAGTGCAAAGTATTTGGGAGAATATGGGATTTCTTTCTTTTGCAAACTCCAGATCATGTTCTATTATGCAAATTTTGCAGCTGGATGAAGACAGCTTTATTTTATTTCAATGGAAATTTAATTTCATATTTTCCTTAGTAAAGTGAAATAAAAATTAAAAAAACTACTTTAAACTGAGTTGATACTTTGGAGGAGTAGTTCTTCTGTTGTGCTTCTATCTCTTTTTTTCCCCATCTATTTCCTATTCCATATCCAGTGTAGAAAGGGGGCCCACAAGAACTAGAAGTTTAGAATGAGATGTAGAGCACTGTATGCAATTCTATCTGATCCTAATGGAGGGGTTTTAAGATGTTCAAAAGAGATGAGACAATGAACATTTTCATTGTGAAATTGTTGCTATAATTTGAAAGCCACCTTTTTAGCTGCCTAGCAAATAAAAACCAATAGAAATAAAACCCCCACTCACTCCTAGCTAGAACTTTTGGAAGAAGAAAAAACTTTGCAGGCCCTGCTGTACTGTGACATTTTATCTGTATAAAACTCAGTCATACCCATTCCCTGGGATATGGTGTGCTTCACATGACAGTATTCCAGAAATATAGTTCAGTAACTTGTGCAATTGCACATTTAGAAGGTTAAAGTTAGGCATTTGAATCTTTTTAATATTTGAAATGTTAATTTCAGTTTATTATCATTGTGTTTTTCATTGTGCATTCTGACTTCCTTAGGTATCATGTTGTATTTTATTTAGACTATTCTAACAATATAGACATGTAGCATGTCTGTGACATGCTGTACAAGCAGAGGGTAGCTTTCTGCTCTAGGCTGATCTCTTTCTCCTTGTTCTTCTTTCTGCTGTTCAGCCTGTGTCTTGGTTTTGTAGGCTTTCTTGCAAAGCCCTGCGGCTTTTTTCCTTATTGTTCACTCTGCTGCCAATATTTGAATGAGACACAAATCTTGTACCTGATTTTAAATTCTGCCTCTTCCTCTGTTGCTGCTGTCACATTGTCTATAAGGATTTTATTTCTCTTTATGAAAAGGCAATGAAGAGTGTTTGAAGGAATACATTGAAAAAAGGACCTGTTTTGGTCTCTTTCTTGTTTGACTTTTAGATCTCTCATGAATTGAGCCTCATTTTAAATTAAAGCAAAACAGACATACAAAGAAAGGAATTAATCAAAGCAAGTTACTTTAACATTGAATCAATTTCGGTTTTGTTGCTTTCTGATAGTTTGAGCTTTCCTGAGAGCTTACCTGCAAATATTAAATATATGGCCTTAGTTTAGATCACTTTTTCTGCTATGAATAGTGCTGTTCTGTGATCTTAAGAAGCTACTTAAAGAAGAGAACAGAAAATTATTGTAGTTCATAAAAAGGCCACAAATGTGGCAACTGCTTGTGCTTAGTGTGAGAAGGTTTGTGACTTCTAGGATTCAGGCTTAAAAATAATCATTTTTCATTAATTTCAGATCAGCTGCTTAGCAATGGCAGGTAGAAAGAAAGCATCTAACATACAGATTACTCTATATTCAATGCTTGTGATACATGGACCAATAAGACTTTAAGTGTGCATACAAGTGCACTGAACTTGTAGAGGTAGTTTAACAGGATTGCAGAATTGGTACTTTTTGAATTGGAATCTGTATAAAGAGATGAAAGCCTTGAGAAGGAGCTGAAATTCACCTATGGAATAACTTCATAGTGATGATAAAACTTCATTTCCCAGAGTACTCTTTTCTATAAGATTTGCAGATGGCTTGAATAAAGTGTGTTTCTAGAGCACAGGCAATCCTTACATCCAATGGCTCTCCTGTCCCCCATTTCTAAGAGCAACACACTTGGCCCCTCGGGTTATTCCTGGAAAAACTTGATCCAGTCTGCATTGCAGAGAAATAAGTTTCTTTCTAGTCAATGAAAAATTTTCCTGTCAATTCAGGAGACTTGTGATATCCATTTTGTTTCACATAACCAGTGCTTATTTTTATTCAGCTCAACCTCTATGCATTTCTTCTGTAAAAGAAAAGTTAATGGAGGTGTTTGGAATGAAGTGTTCTCACCTCCTCCTTCTTCACACCCCTATGATCTTCACCAACATGTTCTTGGCTCTGTGGTATGCATTACCAGGACCTGGGGGATTTGCTTGGTTGCTCAAAACAAGAATAACAAGCCCGGTTGAAGTATTTGGGCCTCTTACTGATTATAGCTAGAGTATGGATTCCATAGTAATATTCTGCTGAAAGATTTACTGAGTCCAAACCAAGGACCTGTGCTCCCTTTTCAAACCTACATCCACATTTTCCTCCTCAGGAACAGCTGGTCTGTATGGTGAAGGCACCGGATAAATATACAAGGTATATTCTGAAAAAGCTGAAAGGCCTATGAATCGATGAACAGCTTCCCTCTTTCAGCCATGGAGGAACAGACGGACTGGAGGATTCAAGGCATCAGTAATTTATGAATGGCTGGGACAGTGCTTCACTTAAATAAAACAACACATGGCATGAAAAGCATAGCTTGAGCCTTGTTCCTGGGCCTCCACTACTGAACTCTTCCATGGAGTGTATAAAGGAGTCAGTTCTGAGTCTCTGCTTCTATGATGAATAATATATTTAAATGCTTTAAGTGTCATAGCTATGCATAGACCGTGGATAGGCTTAAAGAAATTAGTCCCTTAGATGTGATCTCCAGACTAAGTTCAGTTTGTTGGAAGAGTGTAGCATGTAGTACTGTTTTGAATGCTATAGCTTGTCAATTTCGGGAAGTTGTTTCAATTTTTAGTGTTAACTTTGACCAAAGTTACTTTAATATATGCTCTTGATTCTTGTTTTCATCTTGATACAGCAAAATACATACTTTTATGCTGTATTTGGATATTTCAGTATCTAATTTATTGCAATATATCCATTTAAGTGCTGCAATTGAATAGATTTCTGCACAGTTTCCTGGGCTGAAATTTTCAGCACTGCTGTTATATACTTTTTCGTATTCTTGCTCCTCTAAAGCTCAGTGTAACAAAATGTTGGTTATATAAAAACCGAGACTGCAGTTTCATGTTCACCTTAATCTACAGAAGTACAAGCTCTTACTGAATGAGGTGGTGCCTCACTGACTGGCCTCTTGTTTAATTTCTTACCTTCCTTTTCAATTTTGTGCATCTCTATAGTGACCTCAAGAACAGATCTGTTTGGAAACTCATTTGCGATGGTGTATGTTGTGGACAAGTGAATACAAGCATGAATGAGGTCAGAAGGGTGATCTGGGTGGTGCTTTCTGATAGTGGAAAGTGTCCCTGTCTGTAGCACAAGGTTTGGAACTTGATGGTCTTTAAGGACCTTTCCAACCCAAACCATTCTATGATTCTGTACTGTTCTGTGTTGTACCGTCTTATGTACCAGTGAAGAATAAGATGTTTGTTTATGCATGTATCATTACCCTGGGTAGAACAGATCTACTTCTGTAAGAACCAAAACAGAGAAGAATTTCATCAATGTCAGGGTGAAGTCTTGGTAACTGTGGACTTTGCTGTCCTTAGGAGTAATGAATATATAGCTAAAAAAATATATTTTTTAATTGTTGACTTTAACCTTTCATCAGATGGCATGTCCAGCCCCTCAACATTCTTCCTTGCTTTAACTAAATCCTTTAGTTTTGCATTCCCTTTATGTTCCTCCAGCTCATTGCTTATGCCATGCAAGGTCTTAAATGACCATATTAAGTAACATCAGACTTATTGCAAACCATGGAAAAGTCTTCATCTTTTGAAAAAAGAAAATGTGCACTGCCACGGCTTATTTTTGTCACTTCATGACTACCCACTCTGTTGGAAAGAATTAAATCATCTCAATTCCTAAGGTTTGTTAACCACCGAAGAAGCCAGTGCTGAAGGATTGATTTCGATTGTGCTCTGCAAAAGCAAAGGAACCTGAAGCTTTCTCTGAAAGCAACATACAAGATACTCAGGTGTTCCCTCTTTCTGGGGAAATGCTGTCATATACCTTTTATGCAGTATTATTGTTCTGGTAGTTTCCACTCTTAACATTTGCCTAATGAACAAGGTTTTCACATTCAGTGTGATTCATGTTAATAGCAGGAGGGCAGGGATGATGGCATTAAAATTTTATGCAGTTGCATGACTTATTCTGCATAATACTAATATTCTCTGAGACTGTGTTCTACATAAAACATTACATCCACCCTACTCATTGTATATGTTTTTGCATACAAGGTCTGCTTTTCACTGAAAAAATTTCTTCAGTTGTTATTTGTGTAGGGTTGACTTTTGCTTTTAGCCAAATCCAGACTGAATCCCACAAGCCTGATCAATACCGCACTAACCGCTCCATTAATCCTCTTTTGCTGCTATTTCTCTCTCATCTGTCCAGGAGACTGTTGTTACCTCAGAGCAGATAATTGATTTTTCTAGTTAATAAATGCAGCAGCTTATCAGTGATATTTCCCACATATCCCTCTACTGCAGGTCCCTATCAGGGTCTGACAGATCAGAGCTACTTTCTGATTATTCCAAAGCAGTGACTGTATGTTCAGCCTAATGCGAAAAGCCACAGCTGATATAACTGTCAAATAAGCCTAACTGGCTTGTACTTAGACCTTTTCACTTGGATGCTGCAGTAAGACAAGCAAATTTGCGTGTTCCCATCTGGCAAGGAGTTTTGCACAAATCATCGCACATATAAAGGGCCTAGAAAAAAAAATAGAAAAGATTACATAAATAAATGTGGAGCTGGAAGAGTTCCTGGACATAAGGTTTTTAATTCAGGATCTCATTGTATTTCTTCTGATTTGTAACTTAGATAGATGGCAAGAAGTGCAGGGCCTCACCAGCCTTCCTTTCACCATGGCTGGCTATTCATGGGGACTGCAGAAATCTGTAAAGTATTGTTTCCTCAGAGGATATTAAACCACCTGCACATTAGAAATACTCATGATATTCAAGAGTAATCATGCTACCAGTTTAGAAATCAGTATCATTTTGTCCTTAAACCAGTGTCCAACCCAGAATTTTCCTAAGGGCCATGATGTTGTTTAGACCAGGTTCAGCATTGTAACAGGAATCTAGAGTGGGCAAGGAGATGAGGTGCTTGTGCTTAAGAAAGTAGAAGTTGTGTGGTCTTCTTCATGCAGGCAGTGAAGTGCATTCAATTCCTTCATCAGCGTACACTGTTTGTCCTCCTTGTGCCTTTTGCCCTAAGAATGTGACAGCTCTGCTACAGATCTTTGATGGTCTGGATCTTCAATTGTGGCTTGCTGGCTTGGAGATCTCTGTCCAGACAGGATTTGTCAGGATGGCAAATAGCCCATAAGAATAATAGCTACTGTGTTCTGAACAAATTTGATGTGTAGCAAGCATGGATTTCTATGTGAAATTAAGGAGCTTGGCATCTTTCAGAAATACCTGTGACAAAGGAAGAAACCCATCATCTCCAGCGGTGTTGCAGTCCCACTGAACATGAAAAACAGCACAATCAACACTGAGAAAAATGGCAGTTAACCTTTTAGTTTGGCAAGTCAGATCCTGAACATAAGGAGAAAATAGAACTGCAGAGGAGCACTGAGAAAAATGTTTGTCAAGGAGTTTTACATGCAGTCGTAATTCAGTATTGCATTAATTGCTTGTGGTATTTTGCTGAATTGTATCATTAAGAAATACTGAACAAAAAGATTGCTAGGTGTGTTTTCACATGGTGTGATATTATTTGAATAGTTCTGTATAATTTAATTTGTCCAGTAAGTCCAGACACCAGGTTCTGCTTCTGACTAAAGTTCTTATGAATTATGTTTTTGTCACTGAGCCTCATTGAACTCAATAGATTTATTTTACGTCTGTACCTATAGACAAGGGGGAATAAAATAATATGCACTTTATGCAGTGTCAATATGAGCAAGAAATGAAACAAAGTGTGCAAGGGAGAAGTTACTTGCTGCTTCTTAGCTCTACAGATGGACAATTAGTTTCCAGATTCACCAGGACCTCCCTTTTGAACAGAGAAAACCAGTTTCTGGTTAACTGCTCTTTTCATCTATAAATTGCCTGAGTTGTTTGATTTTTAAAATGTTTCTTGAGCATATAATAATCTGTAAACAACTATTTCCTAGGGCCTGGCCCAGCAATGGTTAAAGCTGTTATGAGCAGCATGGCCTTAAAAAAACAAAGCTTTTTCTTTTCCTTTATTTTTTTATTTTTTGGGGTGTTTTTTTGGGTTTTTTTTTGGTTGGTTGGGTTTTTTTGCATGGTTTGTTTGGGGTTTTTTTGTTAGTTTAGTTGTTTTTTTTTTATTTTGGTTTTGTTTTGTTAGGTTTCATTCCATATTTGTTCCCTTAATTGCAATAGAAAAGTGGTACAGAAATTGGTAAGGAAAAAAATCCAACTCATTGTGCTTGCTCCATTAAGTTTATTGTAATACTAAATTAAGGTTTGTTTTGATGCAGCATGTAAACATGTGGGAAAGGATAATTAGTGCCTACTCTTTTCTCCTCAAGAGGCCCAAGTGAAATACACTGATGGAAGAAAAGTGGTTTGTTAGCTTTGGGGGATTTTTTAAATTATTTCAGTCATGAGATTCTCTTCCAGAAAATGTGACCCTCACTTCATCTGTTGTGTCACTCAAGGTAGTCCATATCTATTGGCCAAAGAAAAAGCTTCATTTTTGTAGGTGCTCAATGAGCATCTTGTTTAAGTTCAAGGCTCAAACAACACTGCTCTTTTTTCTGTTTAGAAGTGGCAGAAAGTTTGGTGCTCTGGGTATGCTTTTGGCATAAAGAAGATGAGCTATGGTTTGTGAGGAAGACTATAGTCAACATGAAAGCTGCTTAAAGTCTTGTTTTGTTGCTTTCCCATTTGAAAATGAAATATGGTGGTATGAAAGCTGGGGCAAATGCAGTTTTCTTATTCCTTGGTCTATTGAAATTTGATTGCACATTATGCAATGGAAATCCTGCTTGTTCTTGTGAAAACTGGATGTTTCTGTGGGTGTTGTGGAACTGTAATAGTCGTAGTACATCTCAGCCAAGCATGAGGCAGTCAATCAGATGAGCAAACTCACGTCTTTGAGCAACCTGATCTAGTGAAAGGTGTCCCTGTCCATGGCAGGGCGTTTGGAACTGGTTGGTCTTAAAGGTCCCTTCCAACCTAAACCATTCTATGATTATATGATTTATAAAAAAATCTGTTTCTCTCCATTGCCTGTAATTTCTAGGCACTTTAAACTTCTGACACCTCTGGCAGAAGTAACAGGATTTTTCTATTGCTGATGTTCTACACAAATGGGGGAAGGATTTTGTTTGTATTTATTTATATGCTTAGTAATTTTCTTCAAAAGACTTGTGGGTTTTACTGGCCATTAGTGTTAGGACCAGAAAGCATTTGCTAGGGCTGTGCTAGGGCTGTGCATTCTGTAAAATTTGGAGGGACAGAAATTGCCAGATTGAATCAGGCCGCAGGTCAGTCTATTTTACTGCCCTCTGCCTGTCAGTGACCTGTGCCAGGCGCCTCTGGGAATGGGAAAGCTGCAGAGATAGGGCTACCCTGGGGCTCTACTCTATACTTTTGCCACAGTAGGTTCCACCTGTCTCCATTTATTAGGGCTGTTACACTCAAAATGCTGAGGTGTTTGCCCTTCCTAAAAATTGTAACTATAATAATAGATCTGGAGGTTTTGCTATGCATAGAAACATCCCACTCTTCTAAGTTCTTTGCTTCACAGATATACTTTGCAAAATTTCATGTTCTGTTGACATGCTGCGAGAAAAAAATTCTTCTTTGTTGTCTACATTTGTCAGACTTGGCTTTCATTGCAAGTTCTTTTGGTCTTTTCTGAGTTGTTCAGATGTGCTGTCTTTTGAATATCTGTATTTTCATTTATATTTATGATGTTCATTCTTATTCATCCCCATTTTTAAGGCAAAATATCCCAGTCTTTTCTGCCTCTCTTCCACCCTACTTTGGGGCAGTTTCCTGACATGTAGTGACATTCTGTGGACAGTCTTCAGGTATATTTACACCAAAGTGTGAATTCTCTCTTCACTGCAGAATAACCTTTTTTAGGTATTGCCTCTAAGGTAAGCAAAACTTAGGATGCTGTTTCTGTAGGAGTGCCTGAATGACAGCATTTAATGATGGCTACTCACAACTCTCATGTCTAAGGCACTAATTTCAATTCTAGTAAGTGTCTGATATGTTGTGGATTGTATCCTTCACTGGGTAATGTGAAAAGCATTTAAGTGCTTTTTAAGTGACAGCCATTTTTATTGTGGGATTGAATTAGATGTGAGGTCAAAGACCAGAAGATTAATTCTGCAGTCTGGAAACATCCTTTCCCTCCTAAACTGGTCTGCTTTTTGCTTAAAATAACAGGGATGATGCAACTTCCAAGAACAACCCGAAACACAAATAGTAATGATGCTACAATTCACCTTAAGAATTCATTAGAGCACTTCAGGTAGGGTTCTTTAGTGTAGCTGGGTGCGTTATTGACTTTAAAACAAAGTTGTGGCCAATGGTTAACATAAAATCTAAGTGCCACACCTGATACAACTGAAATAACCAAGGGTACCTGAAAACAACAAACACAACATTTAAGTTCACTGATAATAACACTGCCCCTTGGAGAACCTGTAAAGTAATGCAATCTTTGAAAACATAACCATTCTAAATTAAAAACAATATAATAAAAATAATTTCTTATTTTAGCAACCTGATTACATAAAAAAAATAAATAACAAACATAAATTAATTTGTAAAATGAAGCACTGGGCACTGGACCAAAAGAAGGATTTATGCTAATATTTATGCTTTGGGACAGTATCATTAAGCCAGACTTCTGCACAACAGACAAAGTAAACAAATATATAGAATCATAGATTCATATATGATCCAAGCAGGGTTGCTACTGGAAAAGAAAAATCAAAACAGTGAATAATAGTCATTTATCCACAGTGGTGGATCAGAACTGCCCTCACAACTGCTTTCCTCTAAGGTGAAAGTCAAGTTTGAGTTCTACTGCTTTGAAAAGACATGGTCATTCTTTATGACGTGCCCAGCTACCTCAACCCCAGGAAGACAACGTTCTTCGGAGGTCTTCCATAGCTAGAGTGAATGAATTTCATAACAAATTCTTCCCGGCTTTTTTTAATAGTTTTAGTTCTCCACAAGTCTTCTCTTCTAATTCTCTCATAAGAAATCTTTGCTTCAGGATCCAGGGGAGAAAGAGGGCGAAACCTTGTTTTTCAGCATTTTTTAACAATTCAAAATATTTTATCTAAAGATAATTTGCTTTAAAGAATCTTGTTAGATTCTACCCACTCATTTTTAAATAGTGCTTTGGAAAAATGTATCACACTTTCCCTGTGTATTTTTGTCTTGGGTTCAGCAGTAGCAGTCATTTCAATCCTTCTTAGTAGCTGGTGCAGTGCGGTGGTTTTGACTTTTGGCCTGGGAACAGCGCTGATAACACAGATGTTTTCAGTTACTGCTGAAATGTTTAGTCTGATCAAGGACTCTCTGAGTCTCATGCTCTGCCAGGGAGGAGGGGAAGCCATGAGGAAGCAGAGACAGGACACCTGACCCAAACTAACCAAAGAGGTATTCCATACCACAGCACGTCATGCCCAGGATGTAAAATCTGGGGACAGGGACCTGGAAGAGTTGGTTCACTGCTTGGTCAGGCTGGGTATTGGTCGGTGGGTGGTGAGTGATTGTATTCTCTTCCCTTGTATTTCTCTTGTCATTATCATTATTGGTGGCAGCAGCAGTGGTTTGTGTTATACCTTAGTTACTGGACTGTTCTTATCTCAACCTGTGGGAGTTAATTCTTTCAGTTCTCCTCCCCATCCCCCTGGTTGTGTGTGGTGAGGGGTGGGGAGGGGGGGGGAAGAAAGAGTGGGGAGTGAGTGAGCAAACTATGCAGCTGATTTACAGCTGAGCTTAAACCACAACAATGCTCCATAGTCATCTTGGAAGTAGACTACACAGCTGTGGTTCAAGAAATTAGCCTGTCACAATCTGGGATGCACCAGAAGTAGAAATAAGCAATACCCAAAATTATCCACTGTACCCTGGGGATAACTGCTTTGGCAGAGAAGACACAGAAGCCTGAGAGCAGTCTTTGGAGCACAGAAATGATACCAAATTTCCCTTCAGTCTGGCAGCAATTTTTCAACAGATGACTCCTGGGAAAACTCTCTGACACCCTACTGTGAACTAACAGGTAATCAAGCAAAGCCTGTTTTGTCATTTGAAACAAAGGTTTGTTAAGTTTTCTATTATAAATGTAAACCTTTCTACATTTCAGGCAATGAGCGAGGTTTATATAATGGACCCTCTGATCCAAGGAGGAAATGCCTCTCTAGTGTCTCCAATAGCTTGCACATACTTGATAAAACTCATTTGTGTAAAGAGGAATGGTAGCATTTTCAGTCACCCCTTCAATGAGTTCACCTCTGAACAGCAGTTACAAAGTGGATAGCTCCAAGTGGCTGGAAATCATTCTTGAGTATTTGGAATGAATAGATTCTTAAAAATTGGACAAATATAATTGTGTTAATTAATGTACTGGTTTTTAAACTGCTGCAAAAGAGCTCAACAGCTGTGAGCTCTTCAGACCACCCAAATTAGTGAACAATTTGATCTCCTTTATTATATACAATGAATAAGAACAAAAGCACAAAGCTAAACTTCCAGAGTTATAAAATATAAATATAGATAAAATAGACATTTAACAAGGCAAATTTCAGCCTTCATGTTTGCCAAGTTTAAAAGCAACTAAAACCAGCCTCTGTTAAATGCCATCATCTCATCTAAACTGAGGACAAATTCTTCATTGTATGTTGGGATAAGATGCCTGATCTCAGTCAGTGCTAATACTTGCTTATCGTATTACCAGACAAAAAAAGTAGTAATAAGAATTACAAAGCCAGTAATAGTGATATTACATTAGCAGTTGCAGAACCACCTTTTACTCAGCTCACTGACCCATTTTCTATTACCAAGGGCTGAGGAGACGACTCTAACATCAATACAAACCATTCTGGCCATGTACACAGTGAATCAGCAGACAGAACAGGAAAAAACTATGCAGAGGCTTTCTTCCTTCCATTTTCTTAACTGGTTCAGTCAGGAAAATATTATGTACAGAGTACTTTACATAGCACAGTACCATGATGGTTTCAAGGATGCATGCACCACTGTCTCACCTAAGAGAAAGCAAGTAAAACTGAACCCTTGTTACCACCAAATTTGTGACTGTCCAAATTCAGGACCTAAAGCCATTTCTGAATCTTACCATCTTATAATTCTCTTTTAGCATATTCCATCCCTTATCTCTTTGGTTAATCAAATGGCATTCATGAAAATAAATGGATGCCTCCAAGCTTAACTATTTTTTTGCATAATAGCAGACTACTGACCTCACATAAGGCAAGTTTTGCATTAATTGGCAATTTACTCCCCCTACTGTAAGAATATGCTCTGTATCTGAACTTCAGCTCTCTTCAAAACCCAGAGAGCTGTCAGAGCATAAGGACAATCTTATCATTTGTAGGCCCACAAGCTTCCAGGCAGAAACAAGAGATCCAAGTGAAAACATACCATAGAGGTGCTGGGGGGCAGAGGAAGCAGCTTGGGTGACTCTAGAGCTGAACTCCAAGACCGCATGATTTGAACTTCCAAGTAGGAAAAAATAAGAAAAGAAATATCCTTCCAGGTTTTTCAAACTGAGCAAGAATTTACTGCTCAGATACTCACATCCTTTATGTAACTTATGCAATAAACTGAATTTTCAAGTTGATTTCCCAAGCACGAGTTCTAATACTGTCTATTCAACCAGCCACGATTCATTGTGCAAACAGATCTAAAATATCCAGGTTTTGTTGTTGCCAGTGACGCACCAGTTCCTGGTCACAACAGGAGTGAAATAGTGTGATGTGTTGAAACCAGATTGCTGAAAGAACAAAAAAAGAGCAGAGAACCAAAAGGAACCCTCTTCTGCTTCCAACAATCCACCCCAATTTACCTGCTGTGAGCAAGCCACAGCTTGACCATGACTGTGGGATGTTTATTAAGGACATCTTCCAAATTCCACTTCTCCCAGGTAGGAATATAATCAGGAAAAGGTAGTGGAAAGCTGAGCACAAAGTGCTGATCAGCAGTAGCTGTCTGAGTCAACAGAATTGTTGTGTTGGTTTGTTTTTGTTTTTCATTTGTTTGGCTGTTGGTTGTTTACCGCTAGCTCCTAGCATTGCTTTTGTCTCTCAATGAAAGCAATGACTACAAAGCTGTCTTGCAATAGTTAAACAGCAAGCAGAAACAGCACACAGATCTGTTATTTTATTTACTTTTGCCACCTTTATAATATTCCATTAAAATGCCGGGGTACATTTTGTTGCTGTGATTCTTATGTTACTGTCAGAATAGTACGTAAATGCTATTTGACCACAAGGTCTGTATGAGCAACAAGTTTTCCAGACACAAGAGAAAAATGAAGACCACAAGCACTTCAGGCTTACTTCCCATATGCATTTTCAGAGTGTAACAAATGCTTACAGTTCTTAAAGCAGTTCAAGAAAAAACAAAACCCAAAACATCACCTAGAGGCAAATTGAATACTTACATCTGCACATATTCGGCTAGGCAGCCCTGCAACATCAGTTGCCCACTGCACAAATTAGACCATAACTACCTTTTTGGTAAAATAAGCCACTGGTTTATTACAATGTAATGAAATTAATTAATTATTAAATGTAAGGGCACCACAAACCTGCCACTGATTTTAAGGGCCCAGAATTTCTTCCTTAATACAAGTTCCCAAACAGACAACTGCATGCAAGATTTGACCTAGGCAGGGGTGTCTACCTTTTGTTTCTTGCTGGGTTCAGCAGCAGCATTTTTTCCTTCTTAGTAGCTGGTGCAGTGTTGTGTTTTTGGCTTTCAGCCCTGGAACAGTGCTGATAACACCGATGTTGTTAGTTACTGCTGAGATGTTTGATCTGACCAAGAACTTTCTGAGTCTCATGCTCTGCCAGGGAGGAGGGCAAGCCAGGAGGAAGCAGAGACAGGACACCTGACCCAAACTGACCAAAGAGGTATTCCATACCACAGCACGTCATGGTCAGGATGTAAAAACAGAGGGCAGAGCCCCAGAAGGGTGGGGTGCACTGCTGGGTCAGGCTTGGTATCGGGTGGTGAGCAGTTGTATTCTCTTCCCTTGTATTTCCCTTGTTATTATTATTCTTGGCGGTAGAGCAGTAGTGGGTTTGTGTTATACCTTAGTTACTGGACTGTTCTTATCTCAACCCATGGGAGTTGTTGCATTCTTTTGATTCTCCCCATCCCTTCGGGAGCGGGGGGAAGAAAAGAGGCAGTGAGTGAGTGAGTTAACTGCGTGAGAGGCTTAAACCACGACACTTGCAAAAGGAAAAAATCGTGGACTGTGAGGAAAATCAATTTTAACTCCCAGTAGACACCACCAGTTTTGTGATAGGAGCTGGGAGAACTGCATCCGTGGAAACACTCCTTCCACAGAAGCTAATGTGAAAAATCAAAACTGCAAAAGTTGGACAAGGAATCTCTGCACAAGATGCTTGACCTCCTTTCACAATCTGTGCTGCTCTCTCAATTTTGCTGATCGACACCTCTTATGTTTAAGAAAATTTATGTCACCTATAACAAGCAAGGAAAAGGACTGCTGAGAGTACTCCACAATGCATTCCTTTTCTGTCAAATAAGCCAGCATCTGGCATTTATCTCAACCATCAGCACAGAAGAGAGTGGCAAGCACAGCAGCACTGAGACATCACTCTGACTGACAGCTGGTGTCCTTCTTGATCCTTCCCTCCTCTTTCCATCTGAAACTGCCTGCTGTCAGCAGGAGCCAAGGCAGCCCTCACATCTTGCAGCAGTTACCTGGGAATCTGCACAGACCCTCCAAAATGCTTTCTACCTTCATTATCCACAGTAGGAATTTTTCAGGATTTTTTAGTATACACATTATTTTTCATATCACAGCTGGAAAATGTTGGCTCCCAACAGCCACCAGAAATAAGCTGCTGCTTTTGATGGCCATTTTCAAGACCTTTTATTTTGTTAAAGTGAGTATATTATGTCAGTACCCTAATTTTTGCAAGCTTCCAGTTCATCGACCGAAAATGTTTTCATATATGAAATATCCAGCTGTTTCCTTTGCTGTCTCCCCATCTCCAGTTTTGCACATACAGGGCCATGCCATGCTGCAAGTTCAGTGCTGTGAGTTCTCTCTTCTGTCACACGCTAAATGCCCTGCTGCATTTACAAAGCTCATTTTGTTCTTCCTGTCTCTAGGCAATACAAAAGTAGAAGTGCAACAGCAAAAGAGCTCATGATTTCTGACACTTAGATATCCATTAATTGCCTATCTAATTTAATAAGGAACTTTTCTGCCACAGCTGTCACTGAATACAACTCTAGACTGCAATCAGAAATGCATACTGCAAAAATCTGCACTACTCCCTCCCTACAGACATTATTACCCATCTTCTTTGAGGATAAGATTTCCACCTAAAAGAATCTGCTGCCCAGAAAGTTTATTTTTAGCCTCCGTCTTCCCTTCCTTTACTTGAAAAGGAGCTAAAGTCCCATCTTCACATATATTAGATCTATTTCCACTCTTCAAATTTTGCAGGGGCACTTTATGTTAGATTCTATTAGATTTGTTCAAAAAAGAGTGACAATAAGTGAATTTTCTGGTCTCGCATACAAACTATGGGTCCTAAATACTGAGCCACATCTTCCTTCTTTCTCTCAATTACATGCTGGTAGTTTGCTTGCAGATGACATTTTTATATCTACATAGAGATATCTACATATTTATATCTACATATACAAGAAGTTCACGTGTATAGGCTTGCTCATCAACCCTCCCTAAAAATTACTCATAAGAATCATGGAATATCAGGTTGGAAGGGACCTCAAGGATCACCTGGTCCAACCTTTCTGGGCAAAGCATGAGCTAGACTAGACATCCCAGCACGCTGTCCAGCCAATATCTGGAATTGTCCAACACTGAGGAGTCACCACTTCCCCAGGGATATTAGTCCAGTGGCTGATTGTTCTCATGAGAAATTTTCCTCTTGTGTCCAATCAGAATCTCCCCAGGAGTAACTTGTACCCATTACCATCATCTTTTCCATGTGACCCTTTGTAAAAATGGAGTCTCCATCTTCTTTGTAGCCCCCCAGTAAATACTGAAACACAGTGATAAGGTCTCCCCTGAACTTTCTTTTTTCCAGGCTGAACAAATCCAGCTCTCTCAGCCTTTCCTCACAGGACAGGCTTCCCAGTCCTTGGATCATCTTTTGGCCCTACTCTGGATCCTCTCCAGCCTGTTCACACCTTTTTTGTATAGCAGGGACCAACTACATCCAGGAAGCTGCCTGTAATTGCAAACATTAGAGGAACCACACAGAAGCAAATGCAGCCCTAGTGCCAGACAAGATTTTCATGCAAAATGTACTAAAAGCTCTCAATGAAGAGCTGAATACTTAATGGCTTAGCCACTTACAAAAAAATGCACCTTTCATCCCTCTCTTCACACCATGTAAATGGATGGTTCTCATCAAAACATCAAAGCCATCTTTCAGCCGATTAACTAGGTTTTAAGAAAACGACCTTTCCCAAAAGAAAAAATCCACTTTTCACCCAGATCTGACAGCACACTGTCACATAGTGCAGTGTGTGCCAGGCTTGGTGTTAAGTAGTAAATTCACAAGGAGAAGCATGCCAAAGGATGATCACGTATAAAAATGCATGCACAGTTTTAAAATAGAAATGTTTCTTTTATTTATCATGGGAAAGCTCAGCTATATCCCATGCCTGTTTCCAGAAGGTTTAAAGAAAACAAAGATTTCATTGTAATTAAAGTCAGTTAAAGCACAAGATGTTTCAAAAAAATTAAGCTGTTTATACTGTATCCAAAACTTTGCAATAGTTAAGCCCTTACAGAAGACAGAAATGAATAGCTGGTATAAGTTTTATATTGCCAACATGCTAGCGACATACAGGAGTCTGAACTGTGTTTCTGACTGTAATTAGTACCCTGTGCATCAGTCAGCCCATAATTACTGCTTTGTTTGAAAAACTGTTTGAATGCATGTCTCAGTTTACACATTAAACACCCTGTATTTTCCCCTAGGTTAGAACTGAGGTTTATGTTTGCAGTAAAGAAACCTTGCATGAAAAGACACCAAAGCATCACCAGAAGATGTCTGCTGCTTCAGAGCTCTAGTTTGAAACAACTTCCTCTTACCTGTGGCAAGTCCAATTTTGATTGCTCTGTCCCATATGGAGTCAGTCCCAGCTAAGTCAGGCAAGCAACTAAGTTTCCCGCTGATTTCAGAGACTGCTTGCTTCTCCTGACACGGGGTAGCTTGGCTTCACCATAGCCTTGGCTTCATCCAGGCTGCTTTATACTTGCTGTTTAGATTGTTATCAAGTCAGTTGTTCAGCTCACTAATCTGACCTAAATTACGCTTTATTCATAATCATTATTCTGTTAGAGCAAGAAATCATACCGACTCCCCTGCAGCTTTGCGAGTGCTAGCTCAGATTAGAGAGAGATGATGGAAATACAGTGTGGGATAGAAAGACCGCAGTGACCTCTTTCAGCAGCACTCTGGGCTTGAGCAGCATTGGATTATATACACCTTCAAGAGCACCTTCACCCTTTGTCAGCCAAACCTGAAAAATGGCTCACTGGTTACTTTCCAAAGGAAAATTTTGTTAGGGAATAGTAGAAAAGGGATGGCAGTAGCATACCTGGCTTTCCATTTTTCCTTTTGAAAGATATATATAGTAGAGTCAGGGTCTGAGCATAAGAGGTGCACAGTTCTACGCTACATGCAGGGCTGCTTCTGGGCCCATTACCCTTTATCTCTGAGCTCTATTGGCAGCACTGTCAACTGCCTTTCTCTGAAGCAATATGGCCCTTCTTTTTCCAATGAAATAACCTCTCTATACATCTCATATGCAATACAGAGATGAAGTAAACAGAGCCAAGTCATCACTAATGAATCAGTGCCATTCAAATTCACTCTAAGATCTTTCATCAGAAATTGTAAAATCCATCACTTTGGGAATTGAAAGTTAATTAACAAAAATAACTTCCACAGCATGAAGTCAGCATATGCTATTTCTCAGCCCTCTTCTTGATATGGGTGGGAAGGTAAAGAAACCAATTTATATGAATGTTTCTGAAATTCAGCGCCGAATCATTGACTGATATTGAAGTGTAAGGTAACTTGAATCCAGGATGGTTTCAACTGCTACTGTTCTTGACACTGGGAAAACATGTACTCCTTCAGAAAATACACTGTTCATGCTTATTGGGTCCTCTTTCTTTAAAAGTTTTAAAGGGAAAGAAATCATGGAAGCAAAATGCAGTCCCAAGGTGTGCTAAATGGAAAAATGACTTGAGAAAAATAGTAAGTACCATTGCTCTTGCTTGGTGGAATCAGAAAAACTATTCAGCTTTCAGATGTAATAAACATGTTGAAACAAAAACTCATTACTGCCTTCCAATGAAGTTGCTACAAACACGGCCAGCTCTTGGTCATCACACGCAGCCTCTCATTTGTATTAATTACCTGCCTATTAAGCTCTTTCAACCAGCAACTCCTGCTGGATGAGACACTTCTTAATGTGATATTTCCACAAGGAAACATAGTGATCGCTATTTAAATTGGGACAAATATTACATTAGCACAAAAAGCTCCCATGTGACTTGGGCACAGAGGCTGGTTCTCCTTACTTGAGTCATCCTGCTGCTTGGTGACCTGGTCCCCACTGTCTCTGGATACACTGGAAAAGTGCCAGACTATTAGTGCTCTAAGGGGAAGAAAATGTTAGTCTAAATTCATAGCTCTTTCCTATCTACACATGGAGAAGCCTTCTCTGAGGCAAGAAGCTTAGTTATTATTGGTGGCACTGACAGTTGCATAATCAAGAAGTCACACTCTAACACCAGTACAGCTATTCATATAGCAAGCAAGAAAACCTTTCTCAAAGGGTGCCAATTTTATGATTAACTGCTATTGACTATTTGTTATGCCTGATGACCCTCCATCAGCCTCCATCACCCTCCATCAAAAACTGCAGCAACATCAACACTACCATTGCACAAGTTCTCTTATGCTTACACTCGAGACACATCACCAGTACTTAGTTGTGGAAAAGGTTTCTCAAATGCTTCCCAAAATACCGTAAGCACACAAAGTGAAGATATTTGTCAAGAATATTAGTACTGAACTATAGCTTTTCCATCTTCCAAAACACAGGCCTAAGAGGTTAAGTGAGATAACTTGCTAACAATAAAAGGCAATCCTCAAGTCTCAAGAATATACATCCATTGTTTCAAATGCTAAAGAGAGCATATTCAAAAGCAGTCTAACACTCAGCCCTTTTTCAAGGGCAACAAAAGCTAGCGCTTACATGTCATTGTCTTTGAAGTTCTACCCTTACATGCCATGTGGTTTTGACTGAGGAAGTGAACTGGAATAGCAACTGATCATCTTATTCGTGAATAAAACTGTAAGGAAAAAAAGAAAGAATTGATGTGAAGAATAAAGGTCTTCACCAAATGAGATCTTTTGGAAGGTCTATGCACTCCTGAGTAAGCTTTCAGAGTCAGTCCAAGCCACTAGCCTCCTTTTTCTTCAGTCATTTCCAAGGTACATCTGTTTCTACTGTGACCACCTAAATTTCTATGAGTTGAAATCAATTATGTCCACAGTACTATTTCAATAGTCAGGACAAGGACTCAGGAGAGGGTTCAAGAAAAATAAGGATCAAGGATGCACTCTAAGTTTGCAATAAGAGCATGTGAAAACCAAGCATTAAGGCTAAGTCAAAAGCACAGAAAATTACAGAAAGACTAACAAGTCCTGTGGATTGTCATCAAAATCCTTAGTTCTGTTTTCTTCTCAGAAAACTGACATGACTGACAGGACAGCAAAATCTTGGAAAGGGACATTATTTAGACAAGCATTGGGCTGTCAGCACACCAAACATCAGCTCTGTTTCCAGTAAACATATATATTGAAATTGCCATCTTCCCAAAGGAAACTTGGCAGGCACTTCTAGAGTCCTTATGGTACCATTGCCCAAATAAACTGGCCACAAACCAAGTCACAAGCTGAAACCAGCTGAAAAGAGTTGCAGCAGTTCCAAGCTAAACTGAGGCTGACTCAAACATGTGTATCTCTCCAAGTTAGCAGACCACAACATCAGTACTACCTTTTACCAGTTCATTTCCCGTGGAACTCAAGACAGCTAAAAAAGCAAATTAGCTGATGAAGCTCCAAGAAAAGACTGCTTCTTTCTTTTCCTGGAGTGTTAAGCAGGGTACACAAACTACCAAGCAGTGAGGTGTCCATAGATGCAAATGCTTAATGTATGCAATTTCTTGGACTATAAAAGATCCTTTGCCAGCAACTAAAATGACAGGTTTCAGGTGAAATGTCTTTGCATTACAGGAAAATTAACATATAGAGACCCATCCTTGACCATAAATCACAATAGACTTCCTAAGACAAACATGCTTACTGAAACACATTCTCAGGAGTTCAACATTTAATAAAAGAATGGCTAGTGAGAGCATGTAACAGTAATGAAGGATGGTTTCAAGTATCAGCAGTGTGTACCTTTTGTCAAAAGCATCTTCTAAGATTGAAAGAGAATACTGAGGTAAAGTTTCTCAGCTATTTAGCAAGCCACTTTCTCTCCCACCATCACCATCTCACCTCCAGATATCTTAAACAAATAGGTTTAAAAGAAAAAAATCAAACACATACATATTTTTAAATAGATTTTAGGAAGCCATACAGTTCCAATAAGACAGTGTGCATGAAGAGCTTAATGAAAGGCTTTGGGTCAGCCAAGAGAAATACTACATGAAACTGAAGATGCCTTGATGCTGCATTTTCATTAAAAGAATTACATGTACATCCCAACTCATTTGCCCTCTAATGCTTCCTGCATCAAATAACGAATTCTTGTTATGTGCGACGTTTGCTCAGTTTTATCTCATCTCGGCTTGCGACTGCCCTGACAACTTAAAAAACAAATGCTA
Organism: Ara ararauna; assembly: GCA_028858755.1. Lineage (NCBI taxonomy): Eukaryota > Metazoa > Chordata > Aves > Psittaciformes > Psittacidae > Ara > Ara ararauna. Next base: position 62,642,990 of record CM054376.1, on the reverse strand, counting down.
TTTATCCTGTTAGTAAGTCAAGTGCTATAATACTAGAGGATGCAGTAACTACCTAAAAGCTATCAATTCCATACACTTACACTAAGCATGAGGGGCAAGCTGCAAAACCAGGATCTTTTCAAGGGAAACAAAATTAATTTCAACAGCAGAAATTCATTGAGATCTCAAGTATATTAAAAGTTCCTTCCTAACAAATAAGGTGGAAAGAGAGAAAGGGCAATGTCAGACCAGGACATGAATTCTACAACATTTGCCACCAGCACAAATCCAAGATGATACACTGCCACTTATAAAGCTCTCCACACAGAGCACCTTTGGCCCTCTCTGTCCCAGGTGTAGCATCATGAGGAAGGCCATCAAAAGCTCTCTGGAGCCACTGTCCAGCTGACTTGCTTACCATGAGCACGTCAGGGATTCCCTCCTGTAAACACAATTCAAGCCACCTGCGTTTCTGTCGCGGTTTTAAGCAAAACAGTTCTCCAGCCCTTTCTGTCAATAATCCTGCTGTGAGACATTGCCACCTCGTGGGTCCTGCGGGTATGAAACAAGAAGCGGAAGAATCCAGACAGTTTAGCAATGGTTCAGCTAAAATGGCAACCCCAGGTTCAGAAATATTTTGGCTCCTACACTTATTAAATCAAAGAACATTTCTCTGAAGGCCAACTCACAGACAAGATAAAAGTAAAATCCGCAAAATGAACCCTTTTAGCCAGAGCACCCACAATTTCAGACCAAAACTGATCCACAAATTCAAGTCGTAGACTAGCTTTCTAAGGAAGACAGCAAATGTGTATCATGCAGGCCAAGTGAAAATCTATTCTAATGCTCTGCAAGGGTTTTTATCTCTTCCTTTAAATCAAAACCTCTTCAAATAAAAAATTACAATGTGACTTTCTCCACAGCAATAGAAGCGCAACTGTGGGTAGATTGGGATACCACAGACACCAGGCGAAGCATCACAAACTCCATCCCTTCTAGGTCATTGGTCTAAGCTGACAGCCGATGAGAAGGGCAGAGAAAACTTTACTGTCTCTCTGGCATGCTGTATGGGGTGAGCTTTAAATCCTAAGCCAGATCCCAGAAGACAAGTATTCACAAACACACTAGCATTAATTGGAGAAAGTCCAATACGTGTCAGAAGTCTTCCACATCACTGCCAAGTCCCACTTAAGCAGCTGTAGCAGGTGGTATCTGCCTCTCTCCAGCCAAAGTTGGAGCTGAACTTCACCGTCACACCATAGAATCATAGAATAGTTAGAGTTGGAAAGGACCTTAAGATCATCTAGTTCCAACCCCCCTGCCAGGGGCAGGGACACCTCCCACGAAACCATGCCACCCAAGGCTATGTCCAATCCAGCCTTGAACACCACCAGTGATGGAGCATTCACAACTTCCCTGGGCAGCCCATTCCAGTGCCTCATCACCGTTACATTAAAGAATTTCTCCCTCATATCCAACCTAAACTTCCCCTGTTTAAGTTTGAACCCGTTACCCCTTGTCCTCTCACTACAGTTCCTCATGAAAAGTCCCTCACCATCAGGCATATAGATCTACCTCTGGGCTCAAGTGTCCCGCACACTACAATGCAGGACGAAATATCCAATGCAGAGTCATCAAAAAGGCATGCGCTACTATAGATACAAGACAACACGAAACTTCACCATAAAGAGGCAGACAGAGGGACAGCTATTGTGGAAAATAGGAACAAGTATTACGGAAAAATTATACACACAAAGAACCTTATGAGTGACAGCTCAGTATACAAGACCCAAGCAACTGCAGATGAATGGAAGGCAGGAAAGAAAGCAAGAAAATTAGGACGTGTAGAACAACTTGGTGGCTGTTATTAAACCTCTCTCTAGGCTGCCTTTAGGATAAGCAGGGAATTTCCTCTACTTGAAAAGCAATTTCTTCTAGAACTAATCCTCTGGCATTTTTCATGAGAACACACTGAAAAGCAGCTCAATGCATTCCCAAAAGCAGCACCACAAAGCAGACACTGCAGCCTTGTCACAGTGCATTACTGTAAGGAGGTTAGTAGAATTTGATAGCTGAAGTTGGTGAATGACAGCTGAAGAGCAAAAGCTGATGCTGCAAGCAAAGGAACAACACTGTAGTGCAGGCTTTTCAATGTTTTCATAGTTTCCTAGGAACTTGTACAATACCAGCACAACTGTTATCACCAGAATAAGTCAATAGTAGAGACTTGGTTTTATAACCTTCCAATGCCCAATTTGCTGTTAACCCCCTCCCAGCTTTGCCAAGAAACTTCCAACAGTGGTTACAATGTCCACCAACACTCACCTGGCTAACTCTGACCACAAGAGCTTTTACATGAGGTCTTAACTGTAGTGTGAATAATGGTGTGATGCATGCAGCTTTTAGCAATCACTCCTACAGGCTTTAATATGTCATGCACATACATGACATTCATCAGCGTGAAACTAAACTTGGAAAAGCAACTAGAGCAGCACATTGCAGTAAGCAAAAGCCAGTAAAAAGCCTATTATGCACTCCAATAGAAGCCAAAAGAATAGCTTTCTTCAGCATCCTCACCAAGACTGTTAATTAACAAATGCTGCCAAAGTTAGTGTGACTTTTGCATGGCAGCTGGTTGTCATGGGACACCATATCCCCTAATGCATTCCCATCACCAGAGAAAGAGATAAGGTACTATCAGAGGAAACCAGTATTGACCGCAAAAGAATAGCATGCAAAAGAATTCTAGTAAAAACATATGTAATTTTTAGCCATAATGATAACAGTCCTTAAGGTAAAATTAAACTGAGTTTATTTGTCATTACTCTTTCTAGTTGCTTCTGGAAGTTGAATATCATTGGATGGCTGGCATTACTGTAGTTCCCAGTTAAGTCATCATCATCTGCCCCAAAGGAACAAGACTGAAGGTAGAAGCAAAAACCGGCTATAAGAAGTTACCCATGGTCGTACAAGCTATTTGCAGATTCCAAGCTGCATTGATTCTTGACATTATCAGATGCTGAATGTAGCAAAGCAACAAGAACAGGGCTTTATCTGTTCCAACAATAAGTTTCAAAATTGCCTGATGGCTCACAGGGCGTTAATTGGCATCACTTGTAAAGCACTGTTGAAAGAACAGATGGGCTGCTAATGATGAGAGAGTAAAGTTTAGACAGTCAAGAGAATGGCATCACACCAATGCTGACACCTTGGGCTACTCTTTGGAGAATCATTTTCCAGTATGATAAATACAATGGCCAGGAAAGTCAAACAGGAGTAGGTTATTCCTATACAACTCCTCCTCCATAAAAAAAAAAAAAAAAAAAAAAAAAAAAAAGGCAAAACCAGAAACAAAACCAAAAAAACATCTTTGGGAACTACCATTCATGTTAAACAAGTAACTAGAGACTTAACCTATCAAATCCACAAGTCTTTTTATCACTATTTGACATGACAGTCATCAAAACATAAGCACAAAAAGAAGTCCAGCTCCGAGTATTTACAATCAACAGAACTGTGGCACCAACTTGACCAAAACTTTACATGCATCCGTAAGCTTTAATAAGCTTTGAATCAGTGATCATGTGCTTTATATATGTGTCCTTGTAGAGCTCTGCAATACTAACTTTAACATTGGTGACATTGACATCACATCATTGGCATACACTGGCAAGCCTCAGATGGTCAAGCTACTTCCTTAAGAACCTCAACTGAATAATAGACTGCTCCAGAAAACTGCCTTTACTAATGTACAATTAAGAAAGGTGTTATTTAAAGAATCCTGTAACTGTAACCATTCCGAAGTATTCTTTATTTCCAGTTTCATGTTGCATTTCCAGTGTCAAGGTATCTCAAATACCACTGTTCACATTTTTGTAAGAAAGAGGTATTAGAGCAAATCAAGTATCCATTGCTTCATTGATCCTTTATAGTCGCTTGAAGGTACTTACAATTATATCAAAGATATTACATAGATGTTTCTTGCTAGTCAGAAAGTTTGATTCTAATTGAGCTATTTTTACTGCACTGAAAATTGAATTTTGTCTAATACCAAAGCCACCATGTTCGCAATACAGTCCATCTCATTTGCAGATCAGTCTGAGCAATTGTATCGATAGGACTCTAGGAAAAAGTGCTCCTATTTAGCTTATGCCCTTCCATCAACTATTTCTTTCTGAAACATCACAGAATTGCTTTTTATTAGTACCCGATTCTAGAACATTATTTTTAAACAGACTAGGTAGGCCATTGTTTTACACATGTGCTTCACATCTGTGCTTCCAGACATGTTAGGCTAAGCATTAATACAAAACTCTTTGACAGCGTCTCAGTTGTATCAATTTCAAAAGTATCTCTCTTTTGCTTTGGTGTGTTTACAGTTCCATAGTACCTTTACCCAGAGATTGCAATGGCACAGCTGAGGCATCAGATTTAGCTTATAGAAGATGTAAATCCAGCAAAAAAAAATGAATTCAACAAAAGTGCAATTCCTTCATTCACCCAGTCTGTACAAGTGGATCACATGGTCTGCCATAGGTGTAAACTGTTGCTAGAGCAGCTTTCCAAGCTATTCTTACAAGTAGGTGGAGGCAAGTGAGCTGTGTGAAATGCCCACAAGCTGTCCTAAATCTAGGAAAGCTTAATCAGCTAAATAATACTGCTGCATTTACCTAGGTAGAAGCTCCTTCTTCCAGTGTAACCATTCCTCTGACATTGCCTAGCATAAAAAATTCTCAATTTCTCAGCTCAGCCCTTTGGCATTAACTCATAAGTACAGTTTATCTTGGGCAGCTCTACTCCTAAATGAAATGTCTCAGGGAAGTGGGATGAGTCTCAGCCCTTTCATCCCAAGAAAGGAAGTAAGGAAGCAGGGACTAGATAGTTCTGTAGTCTCTATTTCAGATGCCACTGTGTTCGCATGTGACATGTAGCACATATTGCCCTGTTCCTCTTGACAAAGCCCAAAAGAACCATCAGTTCTGACCCAACAGGTATAATTTATCATCAGTACCAGGAACTTTTTAGAAAAAGCTTAACATTGTGTATAGCACTCCAGCTGCCAGACATATGAACTTCTCTCACATCAGATTTTTGCTCGAGCATTGAGTATTTTATTTAAACTAAGCACGCTCCCCATTTTTCTTAGGTAAATCTTAAAAACTACTAAAATTAATCAATTCTTGAGTCCACAGGAAGCAGAAGTCCAAAATGACAACCCAGAATTAGGAATTGCTCTATTTTGCAGGACCGTTATCACAAAAAAAACCCCAAGAGATTTAACACCCAAGGTGGACAATTTTTTGAAACACTCAATGATTATGTTGCCTTGTCTCAGCCTGACAATTTTCATACAGAACTGAAGGTTAAGATTGTTCTTTTTTCTAAGCTATTCTATATTGTCATCACAATCATTTTTAGAAAAAAACCATGTAAGAAATCCCCAAATATATCACATATTAAGAAAATGCATATTAGCTGCAGGGCTACACGCCAGGATGCAGATTACAGATCCTGGCTTCACTGCTAACAAGGACCAAAATGGAGCATTGTTTGTAATGAAGTTACAACTTCAGGTATCACTATTCACCATCAGCAGCAGAAATTAGCCCTTTTAATGTTACTAAAGCGGAGGATCAAAAGCCCCTTTCAGAGAAGCAGCAGTAATCATAGCAAAAGTAAGGTAAAGTAAAAAGTAAAAGTTGAGAGTAAAAGTTGATAAGATGACCCTCCTTCTTGCTCTCCAACACATAAATGCCAAGAAAGGAATTATAAAACCCAGGAACTTCCAGCTGTGACAGGACCAGTTACTGAGACCTCAGGATTTGCTCCTAGAGCTTTCTACTAAAGAGGACACACAAGGTGAAAACAGGGATGGAAAACATCTTCCCTCTTGCCAACTCTGGAAACTCAAGACAATAGGAGTTAAATAAGAGCTGCAGCATTCAGATTGCATTCTGTGTGTCTCCCAAACAAAGGCTGACCTGCTGAATATCATAATGTTCATTGTAACAGTTCATCACAGGCAGGAGACAATCCTCTGTGATCGCACTCAGCAAGCTACCCAGCACTAAGATGAACTATATATACCACAAGGTTCATCAACATAAAAGCAATCATGACTTTACTGAACATGTATAAGCAACCCAACAAGTGCTTCTCAGGGAAGGCAAACCTGTTAGATACCTTAACAGTTCACACAAATTAAAGGCTAGCATCTCAAGTGAACCTGATCACACCATTGTCTCTGCTATATAAGTAACTGCTATCAAAAGGGACATCATAGATGCTCCAGAGAAGTCAGGGGAGTCCATGCATTTCAACCACGTATGAACTACAACTTGCTAATCAAAAACCCCAAACACACACACACACACACACACACAACTGAAGGAAATCAATATTATAGTGTTACTAATTCTGCAGAGATTTAAATATCAGCTTAGAATATCAAAACCTCACTGCTTCTTTTCTCATATTTGAAAGTAGAAGAGCAAAATAATTTTTTCCCTATTCACATACACTATCTTTTTGTGCTTCAAGTACTAGTAATAAAATTAGCTTTTTAGGAAGTTACATGACATGAGACACCAAACAGAAGGCAGGAAAGCACTATTTTCACTTCAGTATTCTGTCTTCCTTTCAAATAGTGGGAATGACAATTCCAGAAGCAGAGCATGGTACAGATGCACTGGAATCACATCTCTTTTTTTAGAGGCATCCTATCCTGGTCAATTTTTGCCTCTTCTTCCCCTAGAGCTTCTCTCTTCCTAGTTGCACACTATGCTTCTGGGTGTACACAAGTATTTTTCCTGAAACCTCTGCCAACGTCTCCAGTTGTCCAGCCCTCACTCACAGTTCACTTAGTCACTGCCAATGAGAGAAAGCTGCTTTTCGTTGTGGTAGGCTTTATTCATTCCACTGAAATTTAATAGCAAGGTATAATTCGGAAGAAACTGTGAGAAAGTATTTTTATTGTATCCTTTATGCAGGGCTAAGCAATAAACACTACTGCTGAAAACAAAGGGGAAAACTCTTTGGCAATCTTAGCAATGTGTCTTCAATTACTCTCTTCTCTGGGTGTAATTATTGCACACTGTCACTGAAACTCATTAGTGGTTCTTATCACCAGGAAATACAACTCAGTTCAATGTTCTTGTAAAATACCAGCTTAATGAACGACCAAGTAAGATGAGAAGCTAGTATGTAATTACACATATTAGTGGGTTATTACCAGGTCTCCTAACTGATGTTCATAAAGGAGGTATGTATTTAGACTTCATTTTCTTGCAAACAAAATGACTCCCACCAAAGCCAGTTACTGACCCAAGCAATGGAACAGCAGAGATTGAACACCCCTTACATGCAGAAATACAAGATCATAAAAATATTTTTTTCTTCCTAACATTTTTCTAGCACAACGTGTGCTCTCACACATATATTTCTGAATTACATAATGCAGTATTTGACGGGGAAAAATACAGCTTAAAACCAAAGTAACTACCTCTGACATAAAAAGCTTTATTGCACTTTTCACCATTAAGATGATCCTAATGATTTATGCCATGCTGACACTAAAAAGATTCAACCCAAAATATTGCTAGTAGAATGTGCATTGGCACAAGAAAAGACCTAACCTGAAAAGCAGTACAGTCCTGAAAAACCTTTAGGAATAAAAGGTAAATGCCATCTTTTGCACTAGTGCTGTGAAGAAGCCATTTCACCTTCTCAAGTACGCTTGAAGATGGTCTGGAAGAATCAACATGTTCCCTTACCTGAGATGATGGAGGGATGCCACCCCCAAAGGGCAGCTCGGAAGTGAGGAGCTGAGGTGTAAAACAGCCATGCTCTAAATCCCATACTCTTTGCCTGCACAAGGGCAGAAGGTTTCAGTGAATTACCAGTACTCTTTACAGGAAATGAACCTTCAAATATTACGCTCATCATTTTATCGCTTTTTCAGAGTATGAAACATTTCTGCACAGTACAGCAAACACAGGGACTACTTGGGCATTTAAGCATAATACTATGATGCACAGCACTTTTAGAGGACTAACCATAATCTTAATACTCTCACCTATCACCTTGAACTTGAATATGCCTATGCTTTCAAGTAGCACTCTGGTCTTAAATGGAAAATTATCTCAATAATGAGCCACTGACCTGCCACAATATATAAGCTCCTTTCCAGAATCATCACTTCTAGTCAAGACACATAACAATTTTATTTTTTGGCCAAATGGAAACAACATGAGCTTACAGTAAAAGATACAAGACTCTTAATCTGAACTACTAATCCATGTGCAAAATTATGTTTTACTGGGATCTAAGAATACTAGACATTCCTATTACTCGAGTGAAAGGCTACTAGGTATGTCAGGAAGATTTATATTCCAGACTAATGACCATCCCAGGGGGGTTGAAACCAGATGATCTTAGGGTCCTTTCCAACCCTAACCATTCTATGATCATCTGCATCCTATTTACATACTAAAGGTGTGCAGCACAAAGATAATTAAAGGAAAAGCTGTTGAGAACAACAGGAAAAAGAAAACTACTTGTCTTCATTTAATGCTAAGCATATCTAATAGCTCGCTTAATAAATGTATAATATTTGTCAGTGAGATGCCCTAGAAACTTAGGAGTTCGAGGCAAGGGTAGCCTCTGCAGCTGGAATCAATTGAAACAATTTTTTTTCTGAAATACATTCAGTATCTGAACTTTTTAAAGCATGATTGCCTTGAAAGTATTGGAAGAAGAGGAACTAAACTATTTTCACCCTACTGTATGCCTGAAGACTGATCCACATATCAGTAGAATAGCATCAAAAGCATCAAAATCTTGAACACTTGCTCACACTAGATTTTCACCCATAATGGCAATAAGATGTGACTTCGAAATTACCTGCCACTGAAGCTGAATCCTCCCTGAATATGTGAGCTAGGATCAAGCATAAAATACACATCCTGCAGTCAGGCACTTTACATTTTCAAGTGTATTATTTCCCCGTTTGAGACATCCATTTGTAACACTAATTTCTTCAGGAAAGCAATCGTGAGAAATCACAACCTTTGATATTTGGATAAGAAATTTATGATCAACTCAAGAAAGATGCCTCAGTGGATCGATACAAGTGACTTATAATGACTGTCAGCTCCTGCCTACAAAATGGAATCAATTCTGCCCATCAGAAAATCACCTGCACAGTTTCGCTGCACTCAGTTAAGAAACTCTCAAAGAACCTCAAGGACTAATTTTTGTGTGTTAGCTTATAATCTATTAGAAAAATACTTGAAGTCGACAGGAACTGCAGGTCTCTGTACTTCTCAGGATCAGCACACTTATTGATAGCTGTTTAGACTTTAACATTGCCCTCTAGATGTAGTAAAGTTTCTCCATATTGATTTTTCACTTACTACATAGGTTGCATTTAATTCAGTGTGAGTTATACAAAAGTCCTCTTTGCAACTAGTTTTCTTGTCTCCAAACTCACAAAATCTGTTCCCTTTCCCACCTCTTAGGCTCCTGTACTCTGTCTTTAGAGTTCACATGGGCTATTAGAAGATATGAGATTACCTCAGGACCTGTTTTCACATAGCAACTTAAACATATGCAGGTTATCAACAGCTCATCTTTGCATTTGTAAGCAAGTAAAGCAACTGTACTACACTATTCTGCCAGTTACAGAAATCAATTAGTCACCAAGAATCCTACTCAGGGACTGGCATAATGTTTGTGCTCATAGGAAGAATGTAAATTCAGTTGCTTCATACATTTTCTTATAGGTCAAGAAAGCTGGGATCCTTGTCAATGCATTTTGCTCAGATTAAAAAACTGATCATTACCTCCGCCACCTATATATTATGTGACCCTGTGTCCTGGGTTCAGCAGCAGCAGTCATTTTTCTCCTTCTTGGTAGCTGGTGTAGCGCTGTGTTTTTGACTTTTGGCCTGGGAACAGCGCTGATAACACCTGTGTTTCGGTTACTGCTTAGTGATATTTTGGTCTGGCCAAGGACTTTCTGAGTTTCATGCTCTGCCAGGGAGGAGGGGAGCCGGGAGGAAGCAGAGACAGGACACCTGACCCAAACTGACCAAAGAGGTTATTCCATCCCACAGCACGTCATGCCCAGGATGGAAGAGCAGAGAGCAGAGACCCGGAAGGGTGGGGGTGCACTGCTTGGTCGGGCTTGGTATTAGGTGGTGAGAATTGTATTCTTTCCTTGTATTTCTCTTGTCATTATTATTGTTGGTGGTAGCAGTAGTGATTTGTGTTATACCTTAGTTACTAAACTGTTCTTATCTCAACCTGTGGGAGTTGCATTCTTTTCGATTCTCCTTCCCATCCCTCCAGGAGAGGGGGGAAGAAAGAGGGGGAAGTGAGTGAGAGAGTCTGCGTGAGTTAGGCTTAAACCACGACACCCTGCAAAACTCAGTCTTATTTCATATCAACCTGTCAGCTAGTTTTTCTTTCATGCCCATTTTGCCAGTTTACTACAGTAAAGTAAAATGGCACTACCCAGCGCTTAATAGGTTTCTAAGCCCTAGAAGGCTGCTGCTTCTGCAGCCACCACTACCTAGAAATGTATCCAACCAGGTTTAGCTGTCATTTTGATAAACAGATAAATGTTCCTGCCAGGTTAAAAAGATTTGCTACAGGAATCAGATGGCAAGAATAATATAAAAGTACATTTTATAATTTTTTTCCTAAATCATATTTATCGTGCAGAATAGTAATTGCATAAAAATAGCAACACGCGATGTATGAAGATTTTAAATTGTAAGTTCTTAACACTCCCAGGTGTTAACATGTTATGACTCCTTTCCATGAATTCAACACAAGTGGTTGTGCTGCCTAACAGCACAGGAAGGTTTTACAGGCAGTTGTAATGCTCACAGATCAGGTTCTGGTTCCGCTTTACATATTTAAATTTAAGATTCTGAAAAAAAAACCCAAACCAAAACAAAACAAAAAACCCACACACAGAAAAAAAGAAACAAACAAAAAACCAAACCAATCAAGCAAACAAAAAAAACCCAACCCCAAACCCCACCCCAAGACCAAAAAACCAAACAACAAATGTGGAGGCTTTTCTACCATTAATAAAGCTCTTACCTTCAGGTTAAATAAAGCATGATGACAGGAGCTATTGTGAATTGAGATTTTCACCTAGATAGCTTTTACTTCAATATTACTCACTTTAAACCAAATTTGGCATAGACCCTTTTATTGAAATTCACAAAAGGATGATGAAAAGGAAAAAGGAGATTATGCTGGCTGAGAACAATTCAATGTTAACTGCTAGTATAACTGCTTTCTTGTTCAATTCACCTCATTTCTACCTCACTTCTACCAAGTTGCTTCCAGAACATCTTCATCTGCCCCTTTAACCCTCATTCTTCCCACTTCATTACTTAATCCTCTGTGACCAGTAGGTCTAGAGGACTACTAGTCCTGTGTATGCTTATTATCAACAGATTGCATTAAATGCTTAATAAATGCTGAACAAGTGAACACAAGGAGCAAGTTCTGAAACTGAAAGAGTCATTATCATAATCACCAGCTATTACACTTCTTTTAAACCCTAAGCAGACCAGTCATGATTGCCTCAGGTAGCTGTCTGATGGCTTCTTAAATGCTAAGTTCTGATTGTGGGGAAGGAAAGCACATTTGTCATTATCACAGCCACTGTGACTTTCACAAGAAATCAATAGTTACGCTACCCACTAAATAAAAAGAAAAAAGCTTGGTTTGCTTTCAGTGTGCCAGGTTCCTCCCACGATTAGGACATCTGTATATAGACCCTTCAATTACTTCACCCTATTTGCTTCAAAACACTATTTCATGCTTCAGCTCCCCACAGGCTTTCTCCATTTCAGCCACCCAAGTCAAACAAGAGGAGACACTTCAGTGCTGGAGCCGACAACTCTTCTCCACCCAGTAGAATTTTCACCCATTGACATCATGCAGAATCTAAGCATAAGTTGCTGCAAGAGCACCTAACATGCTCCACTAGATTTTATTTTCTTTATATTTAAAGATTGCACATCGATTCCCTCCAGGAAACAGGCTGACAATAAAAAGCAGTTGCTTTTTATGCATTCATCAGGACATGAAAAATAATACAACTTGTGGCAAATATCTTCACAGAAAAATACCCTTTCAAAACCTACAAGTTAGGAAAGGCTCAGCTCATCACACAACTTGCAACCTTTATTAGAAAGCTTATGCTCTTCAGAAATCGTTTCACTTGTTTGAAGGCACTGACAGAAAACATATGTAGGGAGAATCATTTAAGGACTACTTAAATCCCCACGTAAGGCATCTCAGGAGGCATATCTGAGCAGAACACATTCCTAAAACAGCTTCTGAAAAGGGTCTCTTTCCTAGTCAACAGTATATAGAAACATAGATTCATAGACTCAAAGAATAGTTAGGGTTGGAAAGGACCTTAAGATTACTAGTTCCAGCCCCCCTGCCATGGGCAGGGACATCTCACATTAAAACATCTCACCCAAGGCTCTGTCCAACCTGGCCTTGAACACCGCAAGGGATGGAGCATCCATAACTTCCCTGGGCAACCCATTCCAGTGTCTCACCACCCTTACAGTAAAGAATTTCTTACTTATATCCTGTCAAAACTTCCCCTGTTTAAGTTTCAACCCGTTACCCCTAGTCCTATCATTACAGTCCCCAGTGAAGAGCCCCTTCCCAACATCCTTCAGATACTGGAAGGCTATTATGACATACAGCCTTCTCTTCTCCAGGCTGAAGAACCCCAACTTTCCTAAAATCATGGAATCCCAGGCTGGGTTGGGCTGGAAGGGACCTTAAAGCTCAATATCTTATATATCAATATACAATATCTTATTTTAAACAGAGGAGTTAAAGATTTTTTTTTCCTGACCTATATTAAAATCACATCCTTTGGTAGGAAAGAGCATCACTTCTGCCCAAGCAGTGTCAACGAGGATTTAGGGGAGTAAGTTACCCTTGGCAGTAGAGACCATCATGAAAGCAACGGGCTTGAAGGATAAATGGTGTTTATAAATCAACAAATCATAATGGAGCACACGCTTCAAACTTCTCTTAGATTCATACATGTTCAAATTCACAAGCCAAACTCATCTTATTGCAGTGCCACAGATAAAGTCATCTTTTTCCAGTATCACATTCTGCCAATATGCTCAGCATCTCAGTATGCTGTAAGCCACAGCTGGGTTCAGTTCAATAGTGCTTACCAGTATTTCCTTACAAAATTTCTTGCGTGGTGATATATGGCTTGGATGATTCAGCCTGATTAACAGACAGGTCCAACTTGGAACTTAGCATCAGTAGAACTACACTTCTGATGTGTGCTAGAGTCTGAAATGAAGTTACCTAAACTAAGTGAGCTACTTAAGGGTCAGAATGACCATTTTCAAATTAGTTGCTAAGCTGGGTCTGCACAGTGCATCAATGCACTGAAGTCACTTACCAGGCAAGACTTACCTTCATTACCTCTAACAACAGAATGTTTTGAAAACAAACTGCCCATGAAGTCAACTCTGCCAGCTAATGCTTCAAAATGAAACCACCATTAACCTACAGCTTTGGTGAACACTCACTTATTCATGGTATAGGTGATCCAGGACACTACTAAAACTTGCTCCAGACTAACATTTGAACATTCCAGATCACTAATTGCAGCTTTCACACAAGCAGAGCAAGTATCTGGATGATGCCTTCTATAGGTAACGTATTGCCCTACAGAATTCAAGGTTTTGTCCAACAGAAGTTATCGGTGTATTGCAAATATGGAGTCCCTTGTCCCATGGTTGTCTGGATGCAAGACCTACCTAGAATCCCTGTGGAGGCTAGCTTTTTATCCCGCAAACAACACTCCCTCCTCCAGGGAGCATTACCTACTTGCTTCATATCACTGCCCAATGAGTCTGTGGAAGATAACACCCTTTTAGAACCCAAGCTTTCACTAGCCATAAAATAAACAAACAGAATAAAACAACTCAAGAATTGTATGCTTGGGAACAGGTCTCTGTGAAGACAATGGTACTTCAATTTTAATGCTGCAAATAAGCTGAGCAAGTGCAGAACATGGCAGGGCTTTAACAGCTAACCAAAACAGTCTTTGGCAAAAGGAAAGCCAAGTGAAAAAGTTTAGCAGTATTCTAATTAGGTGATCTTTCCACCATGGGCTTTATCTCTAACTCTCTCAGACACTGAATCATATTCCATTTGATGATCAGATGTTGGCCCAATTTAAGATGGACCCTTGGCCTGCATACATACACAGCCTTGGGCAAGTAAGACATTTACTGCATGACCCCGCCAGTAACCATCTAAAATGCAGTTAAGCAATAACTGAACAGCTCTTGTCTCAGGATTAAAGAGTAGTTTGGGGTTTACATTCTGCTCAGGACATATGCAAACTTCTTAAGCTTGTTTTCCATCATTACAAATTCAAATGCAATTCAATTTCAGCAAGTACAACTCTCAGCATGGCTGAATTTCAGAACCAGAAGATGGCTTATGAAGCTGATATTATATTGGCAGAACTGATAAACTACAAGGTTCTTCTGTAATCTCTAACCTGTTTTTCAGCTACAGCTTTCGGAATAGAGGAAAGTTTGCTGCAAAGAAAATAATCTTTCCTTCTAACAGAAAAGTCTTTATATATTATTTCCAGCAACACTTAGGCTTGGGGTTTCACAGCCATCATGTTCCAGGAATACCAAACAAATATCATCCACAAGATATAGAAATGGTTTTTGAATAGTTAACTAGCCATTTTGGAGGATACCTTAAAGTTAAGTTTTCAATTTGTATGAACTGAAGTAATCTAAGAACAGATTTGTTATGGACATTTGGTAAGAATAACTGAAAAACCAGGCTTACAGAAAAGTTGGGTACCATACATCTATAATGATACACCGCACAAGTTGCATTGGAAGTATATTATGAAAGTCAAGTGCTCAAAAATGAAGCAAGAATGGAATAATGTCACACTTAAGTTTGTGCTTATTTAAAAAAATAATTGAATTGCACAAGGGTTTTTCACAAGCGTCTCTTCAACCCATGAGTGAATTTAAAATTTTTCTCCTTTTCCAGTGCACCATGAGGGGCAGGCTGATATAACCTTGCCTATAAACACAATGAAGACTGATCAGCGATGGAGCCAAGGTTATTTCAGCCTAAATGAGCTCAGCCCAGCAAAGTTGCAAGCAATTGGAAACATCCACCCAGATCGGGGAGCATGCACACTGTTATAGACAACAGCACTGAAGCACGATTTGTAAGTATTTTACACTTCTGTTTAAAAGAACATACTTTCAGATGCAGATGCAAGGGAAGACATTTTGTTATATATATAAAGTTACTTTGTGTGTAACTCAGATCAATTTGAACATTTTGGTGACAAATAATGAGGCAAACATAGGCTTCCTTCGAATCAAGTGACCAAATGAAACCTAAACCAAAAAAACAAATTCAAATGAAAACAAGACTTTCATAGCAGTAAAAGGTCATTTTATTTTGTTTCTATCAATCTGATTGAATACCAATCTGAAACTCAATAGTGCTGTATACTACCAAAAGGTTGCCCAAGAGGATTTTTTCTGCTTCCAGAGTTTCTTAACACGCATAGCTTATAGTGACAACTGGACACTCTTAGTGAACATGCTCAAGCCTAGGAAAGGACACATATACTATATGCTGCACTACTTGCAATCCAGAAGCAGGATACTTAGTGCATCCACACTAATACAGAGGCAAGTAGCAAGAAGTACTTCCTCTCACCTCTCTCTTCCAGTCTCAGGGGTTCTATACATTCCAAATCTCACACTCTGTTCAAACCTCTCCTGAACACCGAGGTCATTCTAAACTTAAAAAGTTTCGTTTTCTGAACCAAACCATTCCTACCAGAATGCTGGAAATTACTGTAGCACTCCTTTCACCCCCAAGAAGCAAAAAAGGGAGCTTAAGGCATATGCCACACATCCCAATTTACAACAAGGGAGCTTGCTTGTCTGCTGGTGGTCGAAACATACATGTCAGGTGGCATGCATGTATTTAAGGGGAGAACAGAAGGCTGTTCAGTTTAAAAAACAAATACTTTTTGAGGTGAGCAGTAAGCACTAGCAGTCAATTAAGCTCTATCTCTCTGCTCACTAACGCATGGAAAGGAAAGCAAGCATGGTAAGTGTCACAATTAGACTGAAAAGCATCCTTGAATCCCTGCCCCACTTCTAGTTATTGCCTCAGTGGAAAAGAGGTTTACAAGCCAAAAGGTCAGTCCTGCAGCACCCTGGAGATATTCCTAAAAAACCTCATTGTAACCACAGATCAAACAGTGGTACCCCACACGTACAGAGTCACCTATCTCACATACAGCGGAGGTGCTCTTGTCAGGCAATGTGCACCACAGAGTTCTGCAAGAAACTTTCCCTCATACAAGAAATGAGGAAAGGGTCTTCCTTGTCACACAGCCAGGTAAGTAGTCTAAGGCATGAGAATAACTCAGCTGAAATAATCTTCCCCATTGAAAACCAGGGCCGTCCTTTTCTGTGTGCGTTATCCAGGTTGTCTACCAGCATCTTCCTTGCCTAGCATTTTAACAAGGCTACATCTGATTCACTTGGTAGTAGCCTACATGACTTACAAAACAAATAAACAAATCAAGTAAGTCATCAGCACAATGCCTAGGCTTTTCAATGTTTGCTTCCACCATTTCCAGCTGAATGTCACTATTGTTGTAGTAAAGTGGCCTTGCAGAGGGATGGTAAGAGGGACAACAGTGCAGATCTGCAGGCAGAGACAAACACTAGCATACTGTCCTGGGTTCAGCAGTAGCAGCCATTTTTCTCCTTCTCAGCAGCTGTTGCAGTGCTGTGTTTTTGACTCTCAGCCTGAGAACAACACTGGTAACACCTAAGTTTTTATTTGCTGTTCAGTAATGTTTAGACTGACCAAGGACTTTTCTGAGTCTCATGCTCTGCCAGGGAGGAGAGAAAGCCAGGAGGAAGCAGACACAGGACACCTGACCAAACTAACCAAAGAGGTAGTCCATCCCACAGCATGTCATGCCCAGTATATAAACTGGGAGAAGTTATCCAGAAGGGCTAGATCACTGCCCAGGTCAGGCTGGGTATTGGTTGGCAGGTGGTGAGCAGTTGTATTCTCTTCCCTTCTTATTTCCCTTATCATTATTATTGGTGGTAGCAGTAGTGGTTTATGTTATACCTTAGTTACTGGACTGTTCTTTTCTGAACCTGTGGGAGTTACATTCTTTTGATTCTCCTCCCCATCCCTCCAGGATCAGGGGGCAGGAAAGGGGAGGAGTTAGCGAGCAGCTGCCTGGTTCTTGTTGCCAGCTGGGCTTAAACCACGACACAAATAATTTCCATTTTCATGTGGGACCCAATTTACCTTGTTTTCGGGACATCAATATCCTCTCTATCCACACACAAGAAACATACCTTTGATATTCTACACTGAAAGCATTTGCAAACATACATTAACCAGGCTTTCAATTAATTGCTCCGAACATTTTAAACCACTCCTGGCTGACAATCTGCTTCAGTACTTTTTCCACCTGCTCAATTCTTAAAAGCAGGATTTCATTCATAGTTGAAATCTTAATTTATGTATGCAAATACTTCACTTCTGACAAGGCTTTGTATACACCTTTGAAACCACAGTGACGTGTAAACTTCAGTGTGAAAACCAAAAATTGCTGTTTAAAGCCTACCAGATAAAATCTGATGCAAACATTCTGGATTTTAAACGGGAGAGAAAAAGATTGTCAACTCAGGTGTTCTCAGGATGGGGTTTATCCCAGGTCAGCACAACTATACTGATGTCCTCCAGGTTTGGTGAGGAACAGAAAATTAAATAAGAGGTATAGAAAAATGCAGATTAGTCCGAAATGCTGACTACAAAACAAGCTGCTACTCAGAATTTAAAGCAAGCAATTTTATGGGGCTGTTTTCCCCTTCCTAATAGTGTTGTAATGTGATGACATTTTGCTCTTTGAAGCTCAGGTTCAAAAAAGAAGGAGGGGTGTTGGGAACCTGGAGCTTACACAAATGAGCTGCTAGCAAGCATCTGAGTACTCTAACAATGGCATTAATATTTTCTATTCCAGTTGGTGTAGCATATTTTCACACCTTTTCACAAATGGCACAGATAATTGTGTCCCAGGTGCACAATTACACTAAAAGAGGTGCCCTCTGATCTCAGTAGAGGCAAATCATTTTAGGTGGTATTAAGCATACTCCATGGTATGTCTGCAGGAGCTTAGAAACACTGGTTCATTGATGATATGTGTTCTTTCTGAGACACCTGTTGGATTGACAGTAAAAGGAATTTTGGTACCTTAATTATTTTTGTTGGGTGTTCCAGCAGCGTCTTCTGCAGTATAGAGGATGCACTTGGCCTCAAGTGTCTCATGCTGTGAAAGGAGATGTCTTATGTGACTTTTGCTTAAGGAGGCAGAGCAGTTCAACAAGTGTGCTTCATGTCCTTCCTGGGCCAATGGCATAGGATTTTCCACGCACCTTTTGTGGTTACATACCCTTCACTCCTCTGAAACTGGACATCTGACTTGCAGATCTGTTGTGAAGGCTGTTACCTAAGTTGGTTTATTGAGTTTCTGCCCTCTGTGAACCAACTGAACACAAAATATTGTGGCAATCAGAATGGGGCATACTTTGCCCACTAGGCATCGAGTCTCAGAAAGTCGGAGTCTGTGAAAAGAAAAGACGGATCCAGGAACTCACTGGCATAGGCTGTAGAAAGTCTCTGATATGTCTGAAGAACATCAGAAATCAGACAAACCCTGGAACAGCTCTCATCATATTTTCTTCAATGCAGGACATGCTTCTTTTCTTTCAGCTCTCTGTGAAATAGTGCAAAGCTATCATGAACTCAGATGTTTTCATCAGTGATCTGCTGTAGCAGTAGGAAATCCTCAAAAGAAAGAGCCAAATAAAAATGGACTTTGTGTAAGAAAAAAAATCATCTTAAATAACCTTTTCTGAGCATTTAGTAGAATGAAAAATGACTGACATTTGTCAGCCCAGCTTATACCATCCAAAGACCCCCTCATGGTCACTACTCAGTGAGAGTAGAGAGCTTAAATTTCTTTGCCATTTTCCCACTCACATCCCGGGGGGTAATATTTATTGCCTCTGTACCAAAAAGCATCCAAGCAGCCAGAGCATTTCAGTTTTTGCATTTGACTGTTTTAAAAACCTAGTAATTGTTTCCATCAATTGCCCTCCCATCCCATTACCTTGGGAGGAGAAGCAGCACAGGTTTTTATCACCAGAGCAAGCCTCAGGGATTGCTGCTATCAGTCTGCCTGTGGCATCAGGGTTGTGGAAGTTACAACAGTAAATCAACAGATGCTGGATTTTTTTAAAAAATAAATAAGATAAGTAAGTATGTAATAAGTAATAAGGCATGTAATAAGGTAAGTAAAGATTACCATATGCTGAAGACAGGAGAGAAGACCAAAAGCTGCTTTCTGTGAAAGGGGTGGCTATATTTAGAAGGAAACAGTGCATCAGAGCAGACCAGATGCAAGCGTCTGATCTGCAGATGAGTTATAACAGGTGATTCTTGGGCTTTGTGATATTTGCACCTTTCCTCACCTCCTTGCTCTCATAAATCTCCATACACACAAGGCTTCCTGTGCAGGGTTTATCATTTAGGTAACTGAGACGCTGCGTGTTACTTACCACCCCGCGCTCTGGAGTGCAAAGGAATTAGCTCCGTCTTTGCTCTTCTTGCTGCCTGCAATATAGGGTACTTAGTAGCCTGAATGGGCTGTTCTGCCAATTTGCCAGGCCATGCTCTTCACCTATCAGCCCCACCAACATCCGTATCTGCTTGCTTAGCCACCTAGGGCTCTCTGCGTATAATGGTCTCCAGGCAGCTGTCTCAGGCACTCACAGCCAAGCTCCAACAGTGAAAACGTCCAGCACCTTTGGAGGTTCAAGACACTAGTTTTTGAATTCTGTTTATCAGCAATGAAGGTGCAGGCATACATTCAAGATGAAGGTTGTTTCTTTCTAGTAATCTTTACATTGCTGAATTTTACTACATAAGGAAAATTTCACAAGTATTTACAGGCAATTAACAGAGATAACTTCCTGAATCCCATCAGTGCTCAGGTCCCTAATTCTTTTAGTTGTTGGAAGCTTTGTCTTCAGGGACATTCAGCTGTAGAAAGCTGAAGTCAAGGTAATTATGGGCAATCTAGATATGAAGTAAGACTTGTATTACGTGGACCTCCTTGTACTTAGTGAATTTTATTTGGAAGACAACTCTTCTATACTCAGCTGGTGACTCAGGTAATCAAGGTATGCCTTTCTCTTTATATTGAGTAAAAGTTGAATGACTTACCAGAATTCATGTATTACCTTAGAGGAACACATTATTTATGCACTTTTCTAAGTAAACTGCATAGAAGAAATATAAATGAAACATAAAGGTCTTATGAATTAAACATTTTTCTTTTTAGCATATAAACTGTTAGTCAGGATGTGATAGGAATGCATTCAACACAACTGTAATTATGTTTCCCCACTAAAACTCAAATACTTCATATGGTCTTGCTGCAGCTCCTCTAGACAGGTAGTAATTGGAAAATTTAACTCAGTGGATTTATGTCTTATATAATAAAAAGTAAGGTTACATGTTACATACAGAAGAGATTTTTGTCAAATATGAAAAACTGTGCTATGGTAATTTTACACTTGGAGAATTCCAGAGCTACATTGTAAGCTGCAGTTCATCTCTGAAGAAGAAAGAAAAAGAATGATAAAGAAAGAAAATTCTAGCTAAAATTCATTATTTTCCCTCCTGAATAAACCATAATTAAAATAACCACATTTAATCCTGTTGGCCTGTCACATAGCATTTCAGCCCTGAGGAATATGGTTTGAAGTACACAGAGACAAATTAATCTGCTTAAGTATTAGGAATATAAATTAAAAACAAACAAGAAAGCCCCTGAAGATGTGTGTCTGAACGGAGAAGTCAACATCTTCAGGAGAGAAGACACTATCCACTGTGGCATGAAATCTCAGTCCTTTTCTGTGTCAGCCATTCAATCTTCATTGTCATAAGAATTTGCAAAGAAATGATCTGCATCACACTTTTATTGTCGCACAGGCTACCAACTCATTCATGGAAAATGAATCTACCCAAACTTTTCATGATCTGAAAGGACTTCCTCCCTAACTTTGAATTTGTCTACTCTTTCCTATTCCTATTAGGTTATCTTTTTATGCTAAGTCTTTTTTTTTTTTCTCTTTTTCTTTTGTTATGCCAGAACATCTCAAAGTTGATACTGTTTTGGAGATGTAGTTCCAATGATACAAGTGATATCTGGTTTTTTTTAGCAGATAGGCCTGTTATTGCCCCAGCCTCTGTTCAGCCTGTTGTCAGCTGGATCAGCAAAAATAAATTGAAAAATAAATAAAAAAAGAAAAAGAACAAAGAGAAAAAAAAGAAAAAAAATTACTTATTTTTATACATCCAGAGAAGAGGTTTTATGTACACAAGCAGGCAGAGCAGAGTAACTTTTTTCATGATGCAGCAGAATTATTTCACTTCCTCTGTTCCTGGTGGATGTCAGGGTCTGGTATGGCAGTTTCTAATCTCTTGCTGTGAACATCTCATAGTTGAAGGGGTTTTTTTTCCTGAAGACTCATCCCTCTCCACAAAAAACTTGTTTTTCCTCCTAAGAGCAGCAGTGAAAAGCTGCCATACCAGAGAGAGATGACCTTACTTGCTGCTGATTACTGTGACATACCCCATAGCTTTGCATTTTCGTGAACATGTTTAGCTGGGCATCAGCTCTGCTTTCATTCTTGTATTGCATTTTCTCCCTTTAGAAAGCATCGAAATTTCTCTGCAAATGCAACCTGGCATGTCAATCTTTCCACAAGATGGCGTATCACTCCTGCAGTTGCAGGAAGCCACACAGGTGAGAGATGAAAATACATTTCATACCTCACCAAAATCTTTTTTCCCTTGCACTTGGATAATCTTGTGCTTCCTGTATTTCTTAATGGTGCATCCATATCAGAGATAACTGCATAGGTGTCATGGTTTAAGCCCAGCTGGCAATCCAGAATCATGCAGCCACTCGCTCACTCCCCCCCCTTCCTCCTCCCTCTCCCAGAGGGATAGAGAGGAGAATTGAACGAATATAACTTCCACAGGTTGAGATAAGAACAGTCCAGTAACTAAGGTATAACACAAACCACTGCTGCTACCACCAATAATAATAATGATAAGGGAAATAAGAAGGGAAGAGAATACAACCACTCACCACCCGCCGACTGATACCAAGCCCGACCTGAGCAGCGATCTCTCCCTTCTAGGTAACTGCCCCCAGTTTCTATACTGGGCGTGACGTGCTGTGGGATGGAATACCTCTTTGGTTAGTTTGGGTCAGGTGTCCTGTCTCTGCTTCCTCCTCTCTTCCCCTCCCCCCTGGCAGAGCATAAGGCTCAGAAAGTTCTTGGTCAGAGTAAACATTACTGAGCAGCAACTAAAAACATCAATGTTATCATTGCTGTTCCCAGGCCGAAAGTCAGAAACACAGCACTGCACCAGCTACTGAGAAGGAGAAAAACGACTGCCACTGCTGAACCCAGGACAATAGGACTCTTCAAAGGGGGAAAAATAAAATATCTCCCCATCTCATCTTCCAAATCACTGTAGAAGCATTTTTGTTTTTAATGAATTGTTTATCTGTAGAAGAACAAGAGTTTGGAAACAGTTGTTTTATCATTGCTGCTGGTGATACTGTGCCAAAAAAAAGCTGAAAGGTGTTTTGTAGGACAAAGTTTTCAGAGCTACTACCATCATGGACGTACAACGTAACGGTTTGCGATAGGAAGATGGAATGCACAATGTAAATGGCTTTTTTTTTAATTCCCAGTCTAGCACATGCAATGATAAAAGTAATCCTCAAAAAGTTATACAGGTCCTCTTTAAAGTGTCTTTTGGTAAGTTACTGAGACTTGGGGACCACTGTAATTTGCTCGCAGTGGGCTGTCAGCTTTAGCTGTGTGGAGCTTTGCTTCATAAATACTGTGCTTGCCCATCTCTTTCACAGACTTCTGTGTGTCAGCCTTCAAGGGCTGTTCTGCAGCTTATGAGGAAAGTGGCTTTTCTCAATTTTTCTCTCTTTGCTGAGCTTATTCCTGGCAGTCTAGCCTGGGCTGAGGAGATGGAGTCAGTTGTTGAAGAGGTACTCTAACGTCTGTTAAACTATTCCTATTCCCCAGCATTTACATAAATGCTATTCCCCAGCATTCCTATCACATCCTGAATAAATTACCCAGCTTCTGTGAGATATGCATTCCACCACCAAAAAGTGATGATGAAGAGCACTCCCTTGACAGATGGCTGTGACAGGAAGGAGATTCAAAGTCACAAAGGGCTCAGGTTATCTAAGCCCTCTATAAAAGATCATTTACTATGGCAAATGTAAATTTTTTTCCCATTTGCTTGACTAAAAGTTAGAAAATCTCTACCATAGGCTCAAGGGCACAGTTTGTCGAACCATATAATTTCCTTGTTTAGGATGTGCTGGGAGGAACTGACATCTCTACTTGCGTGTTAAGATTTCCCCCATGTGGCCACAATACACATTCGAGCCCTGGATTTTTTGGGGGGTTTAAGGCAGCTTTCCAAAGTTGTTCTAACAGGACCCTGTGAAATGTAAGAACTTTATTCAGTGGAAACAGAAATCAAGATTTCAGAAAGGGAGAAGAGCTGAAAACAAAAATATTTGCCTAACCTGCAGAAAAGACTCTCGCCTCTCTTTTTCCAAAATTTATACAAGGCAAAAGTGAAACTTCTTGGTTTGCAATGAAGACATTGTCTTAGGGATGTGCCATTCACCACATGAAATCTTCTTTCCACTTGTTAACTTTGTGTGTCTTGAAAATGTTTCTGGAGCTGAAAACACACCTGACATTTCAGGCAACCAACTGTCTCATTATTCAGTTCATGGCCAGCACAGGGAATAGAGCAGAATGGCACAGCGCAGCACAGCATAGCATAGTTCAGTGGAAAGGAATCTACAACAATCATCCAGCCCAACTGGCTGACCAGTTCAGTGCTGACCAAAAGTTAATGCTATTAAGGGCATTGCCCAAATGCCTCTTCTACACTGACAGGCTTGGGGCATCAACCACCTTTCTAGGAAGCCTGTGCCAGTGTTTGAACATCCTCTCAGTAAAGAAATGCATCCTAATATTAAGTGTGAGCCTTCCTTGACTCCCACGCGTCCTGTCCCTGGATCCCAGGGAGAAGAGATCAGCATCAACCTGGGGTTTCATTTCTTGAAAACAGTTCTTTTAAGTTTTGTTTTCTATATGTGTGTAAACTCAAATCTGTGTTCATAAATAAAGTTAGCATGATTTTACCTTGTGGATTTCCTGGCATGTCTGTATTACATTTCTAAGTAGCAGCTTGCCACAAGCTGACAAGGATGTCTCAAAAAAATACAACCTTAAGAAAAAGGGAATAATCTGGAGTTGAAGGGAAGACTTAATTAGAACTAAATAAAGTAAATTAAAGGCAGAGTGAAAACATTCCCTTCCTGTTTGCTCTGACTGTACCTGGTCTGGTTTCTGAGTATCCATAAGGAGGATGGAAGCCTTGCATCTCTCTTTACAAGTGTTCTCTCTCTCACTGTAAAAGCACTGCAGTCTGAGGTGCTTCTGGTGTTGGGGACACACTTAACATGATTCTTAAAGCCAACTCACGTCTTATCTGAAATGTGTGTGGGTTTGTTTTTTTGGTTTTGTTTCTAATGCACATATTTCTGTATGTATTTCAGAGCAGAACCTAGATCTTAAGTGTGGTACAAATAAATTCCTGGAAATCTTGTCAGTTATTGTTGACCAGTAAAGCAGCAAACTTAAAATGAGTTGTGGCTTTTTTTAAAAGGATGCACAAAAGCTTCTACTTTGACTATTTCTCCATTATCTTACTCATCTCCTAACTGTCATGCTACACTTCCAAATTAGTGGTGTTGTCCTACTGTAACCACAGTCAAAACAAGAAGGTAAATCTGTTTTGGTGTAGAATAACTATTTCAGGAACTGCAAGGATGTTGCTCCTAATTGACTGATACCCAAGTTCCTTGAGGTGAACTGACCCACAGGCTGTCAGTGCAGATCATCGGGGCATCGAATTGTCACCAGAATTCACAAGTGGCCTGTGCTGACTGCGGCGAGAGGCTGGGAGGCAATGCATAGAACTACAAAGGTGTCCCAGAAAAAGTGGGGAACCCCAAAGGTGATTTTACAAAGGGTTCTCCCACCCTTTGAACATCCAGGTACCACACAGTTGGACTAATCACAAGCACCCTCACCAGCAACTACTAGTTCTAGTAAACTTTGCCAGGCAAAGCTATTTCTGCTGCAGTCCTGCTGTTGCCTACTAATTTAGATGTCCCTGGAGCCAGTCTGGCAAGAGTTACTGATTAATGGTGCCGGGTGACAATAGGAGGGTTTCAAAGATGTGTTGGAGGGACTGTGTATATATATGTGCACATACACACACGTGTGTGTATATATATACATGTAGATATATATATCTACACATGTATATATATGTGTAGATATATATATGTACCTATGTGTGTACATATATATCTACATATTAATACTTTAAAGACTGGTTGACCTAATAGTTAGAGGGCACGAAAGTTTCCTAACATGCCCTATGAGTCTCACCAGCTGGGGTCCCAGATGGCAGTGACAGGGTGACAAGAGCCAACAAAGATGCCATCTGGGGAGGGCCAGTCTCCTGCAGTGATGAGATTTGCTGCTGCAAGTCAGAAACCCTCTTGCAGCACTCAGGGCATTGCAGCATCCCTGGCAGAGCTGTCCCGCAGTGTTTCATGTCCCTGTTCCCTGCCAGCCCCTTTCTCTGCTTGTGGCAAGTGCCCAGGAAGGGGCACAGAATGTCACAGCTTTGCTTCCACGACAGCGAGACTGAGACTGAGCTCTGGCCCAGACCAGAGAGAGGGGAAGACAAGAACAACCCAAAAGTGCCACAAGGCCTTGGAGCCTGACCAGGACCAGCCTGTCCCCTAACATCTGGCACAGGGGGTGTCAGGGTCCCTTGGGGCCCTGGAGCAGCTTCTGCACCTCCCCTCTGCAGTGCTGATCCCAACCATGGCATAGCTCCCTTGTGCCCATGGACAGGAGGTGGCCTCCAGCAAGGACAGGGCAGCCGTGGAGGACAGCATGCCCACTTCCAGTCTCCACCATCCTGCCCCAGCTCTGCTAACTCCCAGAGCCACCATGAAGCCCAGAGGTAAGGTTTAGGGGGATGAGGAGCCTGAGAGCGGGCAGCCAACCTGAGCAGAGCTTACATTGTCCAAGGCTTGGCTCAGCTTTGGTTGCTTTTTCAGCTGTGGTTGCTTTTTTCAGCTGTGGTGATCACCCAAGCAGCCCTGGAGGAGCCCATAGAGGTGTTAGAGCAGGAACCAGCTGCCTTTGCTGAATCCTTTCCTGAGCAGGCAGCTGACATTACCTTCAATGAACGGCTTGGCTGTTTTAAACACTGTGGACAGAGGTAACACCATCTCTGCTGTCTGTGGCGCACCATGACACTGACTCAAGTTGATGAGGACACTCAAATCCAACCTTATTACAATAAAGCCCTTTTTATCCCCTTGTTTGGTACTTTCCCAACCTGCACAAGCATGCCATGTTCAATCTCTTTGGGCCCAGTAAAAACCTCCAGGTAAATAGTCCAATCACAATACTGAGCACACGTTGTCCAGATGACAACAGCTTCACCCTGCTGTCTCAGACCCTCTTGCAATTCCCACATGGTCTGGCTTCAACTGAGACTGCTGCCACAACGACATCCGGGCCCACCCCCCCAAGGCTTGTTTTTCGACCTTTTTCTGTCCTTCAATGGTCCAACTTATCGCCCCAGGTCTTGTTAAGCATCAAGGCCTCAGAGCTCATTACCAAACTGTTTTTCATGCAAATCTTATCACCTTCACTCCCCACAGAAGCCCTCAGCTTGGTTGCCTTCCTCCATGAATTCCCTGAACTCTCTGAATATGTTGTGGAGAGTGGCAGCGTGGTGGTGGTGGGGCTAGGGGACAGTGAGGACACTTTCCCCAATGTCTTCCATTTCCCTAATGGCCTCACCATCAATGACTTCCTCATTGCGTTCTTCAATTTCTTTGGAGCAGATGACTAATGGTGACTGACATTGGATTGTGGGATGCCACAACTGATACTGCCAATGTATTTTTCTCAATTCCTGTGGCAGCAGAATGCAGGCCACAGTTTGCTTTTACTCAGAGAAGCATTGTGTACACTTGGAACTGTCTGCCCCAGGGGTGGAAACACAGCCCTGCCATCTGCCATGAACTGATCCTGACTGCACTGGAACAGGGACAAGCTCCAGAACACCTGCAATACAGTGGTGACATTATCATGTGGGGTGATACAGCAGAAGGAAAGAAAATAATCCAAATCCTGCTGAAAGCCGGTTTTGCCATAAAACAGAGTAAGGTCAAGGGACCTGCACAGGAGATTCAATTTCTGAGAATAAAATGGCAAGGTGGACGTCGCCAGATCCCCACAGATGTGATCAACAAGGTAACAGCAATGTCTCCACCATCTAATATGAAAGAAACACAAGCTTTCTTGGGTGCTGCGGGGTTCTGGAGAATGCACATCCCGATTGACAGTTTGGTTGTAAGCCCTCTATATCATGTAACCCGGAAGAAGAATTACTTCAAATAGGAAATCCCAGTCATCCGGGAATCGTAGAAGTTACCATGGACCGGCCAGGGGCTAAAGATTTTGGAATGTCACCAGAGGAGGAGGTGACATGTGCTGAGGAGACCCCACTGTACAACAAGCTACCAAAGAATCTACCTGTTGAAGAAAATCAGTCTGGTTTATTCCTGCCTCAGGCCAAGGCAAACCCACTTCTGGGATATTGTTCACTCAAGGACCAGGGTGCACTTGGTGGGTAATGAGGGAAGATGGGGAAGTCCAGTGTGTATCTCAAGGGGATTTAATCTTAGGTGAGAATAGCCACTAAATTGGACTGTATGGTGCTGTATACACTGCATATTATCACTTCCACAGCAGCTGTAAAGCCACTAATGCTCTGGATGCCTCACGGCACCCATCTCCACTGCTCCACAGTGGAGGATCTGAACCTGACTCCTTTTGATCACCACATTAATGAAGCATGAATTTTGATAAAACTGGACAAGTGGAGCGGGGATAGAATTGGAATAAGCTTCAGCATGCAACAATCCACCACCACACACCATCCATCTTTCTTGTCTGGAGAAACTCATGATAAATGGAGCCCCAAGTCATGGACTGAATGAACTCAATGCACGTTTGTAGGGATGGTCCACATACTGCAGGAATGATATCTCTCTGTGTGTATATATATATATCAATATCTCAAAAGACAGAAAAGGTGGTGGTGGAAAGTGTGAGACATGGCATGGTGTGAATGGTATGGAATACGGGGTGGACACTGTCCTGGCTTTGGCTGGAATAGAGCTAATTTTTTTCCTAATAGTTGGTGCAGTGCTGTGTTTTGGCTTCAGTCTGAGAACAATGTTGATAACACACAAATGTTTTAGTTGTTGCTCAGTAGCACTTATGTTGATCAAGAACTTTTCAGTCTCTCATGCTCTGCCAGTGAGGAGGGGCACAAGGAGCGGGGAGGGAGCGGAGACAGGACACCTGACCAACAGGGGCTTTCCATACCACAGCATGTCATGCCCAGTGTATAAACTGGAGGCAGATATCTGGAAGGGACAGATTGCTGCTTGGGTCAGGGTGGATATCATTCAGCAGGTAGCGAGCAATTATATTGCGCATTACTGCTGTTTATTGCGTTTTTCCTATTCCTTTTCTCTTTTAGTTTCATATTCTATAAAAATATATTATATTGTACTTCAGTTATTAAACTGTTCTTATCTCAACCCATGAGTCTTACATTCTTTTGATTCTCCTCCCCATCCTATTCTGGGAAGGGGGGAAGGTGAGTTGAGCCACTGGCTGCATGGTGTTGAGTTATCAGTCATCTGATAATGATAAATGATTATACCCTTGTGCTCAGCACTGGTGAGGATGCACCCCTAATCCTTGGTTCAGTTCTGGGTCCCTCACTACAAGAGAGACATTGAGGCGCTGGAGCGGGCCCAGAGAAGGGCAACAGAGCTGGTGAAGGGTCTGGAGCACAAGTCTGAAGAGGAGAGGCTGAACGAACTGGGGTTGTTTAGTCTGGAGAGAAGGAGGCTCAGGGGAGACCTTATTGGCCTCTACAACTACCCAAAAGGAGGATGTGGGGAGGTGGGTGTCATTCTCTTTTCCCAAGTAATAAGTTGTTGTGGGCGGGGCCCACAGGCTCCTCTTGCCTGTGCGGTAGGCAACGACTGCAGGCTCCTCTGCCTGCGGCAGGCCCCCCTGCCTGCTCTCTGTGGTGGGAGAATGAAGACAATCAATATGATCATTCATCAGACTCAGTTTATTTCATCTGAGGGTTCCAGTTATATACTCTATGCAGGCACACTTGCTAATATGCGATTGGCTACTTATGCTACTAATTGATACATGATTGGTTACATGGTCGGTATGTGCTTGGTCACTGCTCAAAGGTTACATTCACATCCCACCCCCCTCTGTAGTTTTCCTCTTGGTTGTGTTCCAGAGGGGTTGCAGCTTGCAGCTGTGCTTCAACGTTGCAGTTATCAGTTCCTCCCTACATATCCCAACTTCTCAGGCTCCTCTGCCAGCTCCCTCAAACTCTTCTCACGCACACGTTCTCTAGTAACCTTCAGCCAAGGCCTCAAAGCCTTTGGTTCACTACTGCTGGGCCTATGGTCTCATCGTGTCCGTTCTCCAGCAGCCATTCCCCAACAATAAGTGATATGAAGGGAGCGATACTGCCTCAAGTTGCACAGGGAAAGGTTAAGATTGTATATTAGGAAAAATTTCTTCACCAAAAGCATTTCTTCATCAAGCATTGGAACAGGTTGCTCAAGGAAGTGGTCGAGTCACCATCAGTGAATAGGTTAATTGTTATACTCGATGACCTCAAAGGTCTTTTCAAGTCTAAATGATCCTACAATTTCTAGAGGTGCTTTTAGTGATGTGGAGATGAATTGCCCTCTGGAGATGTTTATCTCACTTACAAGAGGAAGTTTGGATATCTTGCTTGGACAGAGTTTTAGGTGGCCCACAGTAGTTGAAACCTACCCTACTCTTCTTCTTGGCTGGGCTTCAATTCTCTTGTAGAGTGTGGAAGATGCTTCTCTCTTAGTCATCAAGTCACAGGCTTAGTTGAGTAACAGTAGTCGAGTTTGATACACATACATGTCCCACATCTACTACACGGGGACTTCATCCTAGCAGAAGCTTCTGTGATATTAGTTACCACATTTGGATTGCGAGGGGGAAAATGAACTTCCAGTGGACATAAAATCATCTGTGTTTTTTAGGTAAAAGCCCTGAAGCAGCAGTGGGCTCTGTCGGTTTTACTGGGCAAGAGGTATTTTGACAGCTTGGAAAGCTTTCGATTTCTGCTGAGAAGTAGAGTTCCCTCTTACCTCTACCATGGACAGCCAGAAGAACTGTTGTAAATTGAGGAATTCAGGGGCATCGACCAGATGCATGTGGTTTATTCTATATTCAGATCTGAGAAATCACAATATATCCAGAACTGAAAGAATGAGCAGTGGCTTTTTTCCTTCTTTCTCTTTACATTTCCTGCTACAAGTGGTGTTATTCGACCACGCTGAATTCCAATTTGCACTGCTGAATAACTTTTTATTGTATAATGGCAACGTTGGGTTTTTTTTTACTTCTGCTCTTTTCCAAGATTGGGATAGAAGGGGGGGGAGGGGGGGGGGGGGGGAGGGGAAGCGGAGAAAGTTGTAATATTTTGTACTATTATCCAGATAGTAGCAGTAAAGAGACTTATAAAATCTGCAAGTGTATTATTAATAAAAAAAGTCTAAAACCAAAGTACTGCCTGAAATTGAAAGTTTACTACTTTCTGACTTGGGAAATTTCCCGATCAGTATACTCAATCAAAGTGTAGGGTAGCTGAGCTCTGTCTTTTTTCCTGGAAGATTATGGTATGTTTGATATTTTGGGACTGAAATGAAGAGAAAACTTTCATCTCCAAGGAGTGTTTTCTTTTGATGAAGTAAAATCCAGTGCCCTGAAGGCAGAATTCGGTCTCTGCTGGTAGCAGCATGAAACACTTGTTTAGAACAATGTCTCTGGGCTCTTCTGCAGCATTTTGGGATCTGCAGAAAAGCAAGAGGCTGTGACACAAATCCATGTACGTTCACTGCCTTCGCACGGAGATGTATTCCTCTGGGCACACAGCATGCTCTCTGCTTTGCAGAAAGATGGCTTGTCTCAAAAAGGTTTTCCATAGGGCTCTTCCAATGGAATAAGTGGCATATTCTAGAGAGATGGATGTATTTGCAAAGCCTGCATATTGTGGCCAAGTCAGATACTTGAAAGTACCACCATTTAGTCCAGACTGTGAATGAGCCTTTGAGAGTCACACGTGATTTTCTTGCTTCTGTGCTTAATTTCAGACTCTCCTATCATCATCTGATCTGCTGTCATCAAGAAAGTACCAGGTCTGGCTCCTATCTACACAAGAGCACACTGCAATTGTTTTTCAACTATCAAGGAGCAGCTGGGGCTGGCTGCTCTGTAAGGAACAGAGAGCCAGGAGCCACAGAGGATAATGTGACTGTCAGGGTAGGATCCTGCCAGCAAGGGACCATCCCACAGTGAACAGGATCAGTTTGGGGAATGGCAACGAGCACCCGCAAAGTGGCCAGACAGACAAGGCAGGAAGTCTTTTTTGAGTCAGGCTCCAGCTCAGTAGGGTCCATGGCCCCCTGGCTTGGCTGCAACACAGCTAGTTTGGGACATTCATAGAGCACAGTGCGAATGTAGAGGTCTGGTCTTCAGTGGGGGTAGACAGAGGTGCAGGAGAGGGTGATCAGGCCCCATTAGTGCTTTCAGGGCCTTGACATCAGGCTGCTCTGGAAGTTTGGGTTTCTGCTGTCATCTGT
Organism: Ara ararauna; assembly: GCA_028858755.1. Taxonomy (NCBI): domain Eukaryota; kingdom Metazoa; phylum Chordata; class Aves; order Psittaciformes; family Psittacidae; genus Ara; species Ara ararauna. Next base: position 62,610,874 of record CM054376.1, on the reverse strand, counting down.
TCTTTACATGTGCAGCTGCATCCTTCTGATGTCTCAGAGGCCTGATTTCCTATGCTAATGTTTAGCACCAAGTTAAAGGCAGGGTCCAAGTATGAGCCAAGAGGGGAACTGCTGGTGGGTCTCACTGGTGGGTCTCCTTTGCTGGTCTTGTGGTGGTCCCAGGCACTTAGGGGGCATCACCGCCAAAACCTCATGATGCTGTAAATGAGTGATCCAACCTGCCTTGAAAGAAACATGACCAAAGGAAATGGAATTAGTTATATTATGTAAAATAGGTTTATATTCTTTAAAGTAGGATGAATTCCTGATACGACTTCCTTTACAGTGAGCTGAAGTCTGCCTGCCTTGGCATGAAGTAGTGAATAGGCCAGAAATGTAAAGCCACACCTTGAGCTGTATTGCTGCCAAAGTCTGTAAAAATTAAGCTTTTATGAAGCCTAATATTGAAACTAGTAAAGTTAGACTCTAAATGTTCTTTTAGGAGCCAAAAATGAAAGTACATCTTCAGAAACACCAATATTGTTAATTTGTCTGTTTCAGATCTTCAAAGTATTGTTGAGGTTTGGATTTTTCAAACTTAGCCAAACTGATAATCTGTTTTTTTTTCACTGGCATGGAAATTATTTTTTTCCAGACTGGGAGAAGGACAGAGGAAAATCAGTTGCCTTGTACTTGTCGGGAGGGCCCGTCTCAATTAGCACTAAGATTATTTTGCAGCATGATAGATGATGGATCTGGGTGAAATCCATACAGAAAAGGTACCTATCAGAGAGCCAGACACTGACACAATGATTGTTAAATACTGTCACCACCTTTGCTGGGTTTACATATAGAAAATCATGAGTTAGTCATTCTGACACAAACCAGATGTAAAATAGCAATTAACCAAAAATCTTTCAACCAGTTATAATACAGGTAGGACTGATGGTGATTTTGTAGCATACAAGTAGAATTTGCAGGCCTGATCTTTCTCCAAACCTGCTCCAGAGGGCAGTCTTTACCTTAGCAGAAATGAAAAGCACATAGGCTTTATTAACACGCTTAGTCTTGTTTGTCGCTGAAGTGCAAATGGCATTTTGGCACTCCACTGGTCACAACACCCTCTCTGGTCTTTATAACAAATAATATATTCCAGTTTTCTTTATTTTCAACGGAAGCTCCAGGAGAAGCCCGGCATTTGTTACATTTGATAAGGTTGGTCAGAAGATGGAGCGCTGTAAGCAAAATGTTTCAGAGAAAGTATCAAGTTATATTGTAGCTGGGGACTTGCGGTACAGTGTGTCAGAGTAAGTAGCTGGCAGCTGTCGTTTGTTTTTTGTATTTCTTTTCTATTTCTTCCTTTATTCTTTGTTGGGTTTTTTGTTTTACGCGATTTTTCTCCTTGGTGCATGTACTCAGCTGTGGAGGGTTAACGCAAGTTTGACTTTCTTAAATTGTTGCGTATCTGCAATTGTGTGGTTCCCCCCCCCCCCCCCCCCCCCCCCCCAAATAAGATCATAGAATCATAGAATAGCAACATAGAATAGTTTGGGTTGGAAGGTACTTTCAGAGGTCATCTAGTCCAACCCCCTCTTTCAGTTTAACATCGTTACCCCTTGTGCTATTGAGGGGCAAAAGAGGCCCTGCTAAAATATCTCTCCCTTTCTTTCTTATAGGCACCTTTTAAGAACTCAAAGGCCATGATAAGGTCTTCCCTGAGTCTTCTCCAGGCTGAACAACCCCAACTCTCTCAGCCTGTCTTCATAGGAGAGGTGTTCTGATCCTCTGATGATTTTTGTGGCCCTCCTCTGGACCTTCTCCAACGGGTCTATGTCTTTCAGGTACTGAGGACTCCAGAGCTGGACACAGTACTGCAAGTGGGGTCTCATGAGAGCAAATGGGCAGAATTACCTCCCTCAGCCTTCTAGCTACACTCCTTTGGATGCAGTCCAAGATATGATTGGACTTATGGGCTCAAGCGCACACTGCCGGCTCATGACCAATCTTTTATCCATCAGTGCTTCCAAGTTCTTCTCCTCAGGGGTATTCTCAATCCCTTCATCTCCCAGCCTGTATCAACACCAGGGGTTGCTGTGACTCAAGTGCAGGACCCTGCGCATGGCCTTGTTGGACCTCATGAGTTTTACACTGGTCCAACTCTCAAGCTTGTCCAAATATCTCTGGATGGCATTCCACCCCTCAGGTGTGTCAACCTCACCACTCTGCTTGGTGTCATCTGAAAACTTGCTGACAGCGTACTCAATCCCATTGGCTGTCTTTGATGAAGATATTAAGCACTACTGGTCCCAGTATGGACCCCTGAGGGACACGACTTGTCACTGATGCACATCCAGACATTGAACCATTGACCTCTATCTTCTGGATGCAACCATCCAGGCAATTCCTCATCCACCGAACAGTCCACTCATCAAATCCATATCTCTCCAATTTAAAGAGAAGAACGTTGCAAAAGACTGTGTCACAGGCTTTACAGAAGTCCAGATAGACATCTGTAGTCCTTCCTTTGTTCTTTGTAGTTACTTAGTCATAGAAGACTCCTAAATTGGTCAGGCAGGACTTGCTCTTGGTGAAGTTGTGTTGGCTGTCTTGAATCACCTCCCTGTCCTCCATGTGCCTGATCTTCCACGTAAGCATGATGTCTCCTGTAGCTGGTATTAAGAAGGCTTCATTAATAGTCTCCCCCTGACTGAGCTGTCCTTAGTAGACACCAACCACAAGGTTTCCTTTGTTGCCTTGGTATCTGATTCTTACCCATAAAGCTTTCAGTCTGCTCGTGGCTATTCTTCAGAAACAACTCTTCACACTCTTTCCATCATCTTGATATGGAGGGCAACCCCTCCACCCTTCCTTCCTTGCCTAACCCTTCTGAATAGCCTGCAGCCATTGATAGCTGCACTCTAGTCATGGGATCCGTCCCACCAAGTTTCAGCAGTGGCCACCAGATTGTAGCTTTCTAGCTTCACAGTGGCTTCCAACTTCTCCTGTTTGCTGCCCATGCTGCATGAATTGGTGCAGAGGCACTTCAGCCTAGGTGAGTCCACTGCCAGGCAGCTGCTGGGCACCAGCAGTTAGAGAAGCTCTATGCAAAGATGTCCTGCATAGCATGGTGCCATGGTCTGCCAAAGCTTTATCCACCAGCAGTGTATGCATGCCAGTTGGTTTACAGCTAAAAGTCCTGCTTCCTCAGCCTGCAGTAGGGCTGATGAGGAGCTGTATTTTCTCCCTGCTTCTTCAGAGTGGTGAGTGTTGCTTCAATTATAGCCTTTGTTTGGATTGCCAGTACATGTTTTTCTATCAGTTCTAGGGTTATTCTCAAGTTGGCTTCTGTCTTTGTATTCCCACTGACTCAACTGAAGCACTGTTCCAGGCAATCAGTTCCTGGTTTAGCTGCACAAAGCCAGATCATTAAGTACTCATAGCATAACCACCAGTGCTAGGCAGCACTGTAGTGGGAAGCTTTACAAGGAACTCTCGTTGGGCTTCTATTATAAGGATTTTCCTTTCGCTGAAAATGCATTGTTGCATTATATGTATCTAGGATGTGTTAGATTTCAAATGCCCCAGATGCTTTAATTGGAACATCATCCTTCCTGTAACATGTTCTTTAACACACAGTTTGCCAGCACTTTCAATGCCCTGGGATCTGACATGAGACTGTTTTCCCACTCAATTTATTTTTATTTTGGCAAGATGGCAGAGAAGAAATAAAATGCTATAAGATATTTATAGGGGAGGTTATCTAATGACCATGATCTAATTATAGAGGATGTTGTTTTACACTGCACATGTTTCTCTCTGGATTATTGATCTCCTATCAGTATTTGATCAAAGGATAATATCAGTACCTGTCTTCTGTCAGAACCTTTGGAGTCTATCTCCAAATTATTAAGAACAAAAATGTATGCATGCAAAACCAACAGACTACTAAATCAAACACAGTGTAAAAATAACAAATAACAAGAAATAGGGTAATTTCAATACATTATTTCCTTCTTAATGAATCTAGAACAATTTAAGGATTTTTCAGTGGTTTGTTTATTGAAGCAACATTGCAGGATCAGCGCGCTAATGATGTCTGTTAAAGTCTATTCATGGTAAACAGCATGGAATAAAAGACATTTTCATGAGGCATGCCTTTCTGAGAATGCAATGGAAGTAGTATTAATTTGTATTTGACAGATGTTGATCAACATGGAGGGAATGTTTGGCAATGAGTGAGTGAGACCATTGAAGCTCAGATGACAAATGTCGGCCAAGTCAGTGTGTTGTGTCTAACTTCAGCGCTATAAAGCCCTTGTTACTTCCGCTGATGTTGGTCCATGTTGCCAGAGTTGAGAATCTTTGAAAACTAAGCTTCAAGTGCAGACAGGAGGCTAAGTCAATGGGAAGCTTCTTCCTCTTCATCAGTGATTCATCTGTGATTGAGTCTAACATTGTCCTTGCTCTGGCAGGAGTTAGTGCTACCTTTTCTTTATCCTAGATGCATTTGGGGACTAGGCTTTGCTTTATAAAGGCCAGTGTAAAACTTTTACTTTTACTTGAAAGTGAAGACCAAAGATTTTGGAACTTGATGGCAAACTTGATGGCATTGTCAGTTGGTGATATGAACAGAATGTTTTGTCTTTCACTTCTTGACTTGTGTTATTATTTGCATTTCTGAAAATAAGATCTTGTGGTGCATTGCCAAATGATTATATCTTTATTGCCAGTGTCTAATGAATGTTAGTAACAGTCCAGTTCATGAAAGGCATGAAGCAGGGAGTGGCCACATTTTCCTCTGTATGTCTACCTCCTTTCTCCCCCTGCCCCCTGCCTATTCATTCTCTCTTTCAACTGTTGGGTTGAACAGACAGAAAGTTAAAGCTGATGCTATATAACTGCAGCTCATTGTTAATTCTCCTGGCTTGGAAATGCTCAACAAATACAATTAAACAATGTACACACTACTTCACTAACTGCTGTAGAAAGGCATCCAATCAATTGAAGCTTTGACTCTTGATATTGCAAAAGAGGAATTGGGGAATGAAACTCAGAGAGATGTTCAAATTAATTAAATAATTCAGTTTAGCATTACCAGGGTTAAAGAACTCATCCCTTGTTGGGAACAAATGTTTAATGCATACATGGATCTTTCTGCATGCCTTTTATCATTCAGAGAAACTTCAGTCAAGACTGTGATGTGGAAACAATTAAAATTTAAGCTAAAGTTTGGTTTAAAAAAAGGGTTTTTAGGATGAAGCACAATTGCAAGCATTTCATAGGACTGGCAAGACAAGAGTTTTTGTTCTTCAAAGTGGCAGAGAAGCAGAATTCAGAACATAATCGTAGTCAATCTGTCTTTCCATGGGATAATGAGAAACTGCATTTCTTAACAATAAAAGAATAAAATTCTAAGCAGTGAGGAAGACTGTCATGGATGGAGTGAAAACACTTCACGCATAAGATAGAAGCAGCAACATAGTTATCAATATAAGCCAGCAATTTAACAAAGTATAATAAATGCAACTGTGATTTTAAGACATTTGGTGTCAACGTACACAAATATTTACTACATAGATGACAGAGTCAGACTAAACTGTCAGAGAGACCCTCCTTTTTAGTCATGAGGTTCAGAAAGGACCCCTTTGCTTTCTAGATTTCTCTAGAGAGGAGTCTAGGTGTGGCTGGATCCACTCCTAGTCCCAGACTTTGCCATCAGTTTATAATCAGTCTAAAGTATTATATGTGCACAATCAATCCTCTATATTGCTTAGCTAAGATTTTAAAGTTCAGCATTCTATCAATCACTTACTGGGAATCTGTTGCAGCAAGGAATCTCTCAGCCTTGAGAAGTAACCTTGAGAGGCATCCCTACTCAAGGGGAGATCCTGGCATGCTACTTGCTGTCGTGTGGAAGAACTTAGCAGGCCCTGGGCTGTCCACTATGTCTGGAGTAAGATGATTGAATCATAGTCATATTTGCATACCTATGGAAGTTAGAGTTTGTTTTAGTTTTCCAAACTTGGCTTGAGTCAGACCTTGATCAGCACTGTGGTTTGCAGTGTGCTGTGTGTGTGCACATTGTTCAGATTAACTCTTTGCTATTTTATTGTCATCTTATAACACTTTTTTAATGTAACTTGTCATAAGTAGTACATCATAGAATCATAGAACAGTTAGGGTTGGAAAGGACCTTAGGATCATGTAGTTCCAACCACCCTGCCATGGGCAGGGACACATACATCAGTTCAAAGTGTGTGGAAAGATGGGTGCAAATAACTTGCTCTAAGTCAGCTTTGTGCAAGTTATCTTCCCATATTTGTTCCTGGATCTCTAAGAAGATACAGGTTCACTGTCTAGGACTTGACTTCTGTAAAGCAACACACAATCACATACAATTAAATCACACACAAGCTTTTCAGCTTGACTCTGGCCAGCACCTTTTTAGGATGGGAAAACAATGCATCTGTTAACTGCTAGCAAAGGTCGGTGTCTTGCAAGCAGCTGTGAATTAGGATTTGACACTCTGTGCTTGGGAGTTTTCTTAACACAGCCACCAAATGAAAATATCAGCAGAGAATGTGTGCCAAACCCCACATTTCCTTTAGAATATGGCACACAACTTATTTTTGAGAAGAAACCCAGAAACAGATCATAGCTCAGCAAGGTCTTCTTGCTTTTAAATAGAAAGAGCAGTGAAAATTGCCTTTCTAGACCAAACTTGCAAATAGTCAAGACAGCACATATGTATCAATTTGATTCTGGGACAGACAAATCATCATGGTGTGAATGCATTTAAGAATCAGATCTTTTGACAATGGTTTTAGTGTTTTCTGACATTGCTTGTTAGATAGTGGAGCTGAGGAAGAGAGGGAATTTGCAGCCCATAAAAAAGGAACTTAAGTAACTTCTGAATATAATGTACACTCTAATTGTGCAGAAAAATTGAAATGCCATGATTTATGTTCTTTTGCTACCTGGCTTCCTCTCCCAAACAGTCCTAATATCTCTCTATTTGGAAACAAAGATGCACTTTAATTTTTTGGCAGTTGTTAACAAAATATCTCCAAATAGCTGCTTGGAGTTATTTAATGTAACTGTTGAGAGATACGAGTTATTCAGCTTAAATAAATAAGTTTTAAAGAGTTTGATTCACTTTGAGTTATAGCATCATGTAATTTAGTTGTTATTTGCTTAGCTTTAAGTGCTTAGCAGGAGTAGATTTGCTGAAATCTTAGGCCATAAGCTGTGGACTTTTACCTGGGTATGTTTTTGGCTTGAATAGAGTGAGTTTTCTTAGCAATTTTCCTAGAAGCTGCTGCTCCCTGACCGCCAGGTGGGATGGGGAGAAAATCAAAAGAGTGTAAAACCCACAGGTTGAGATAAGAACAGTTTAATAACTAAAATAAACTACAATATATTACTACTACTACTAAAGGAAATAACAAGGAGGGAAATATAAAATTAAAAGAGAAAAGAAAAAACCACAAAACTGTAGTTATGCACAATACAATTGTTCATCACCTGCTGAGCAATGCCCACCCCTTCCAGGGTAACTCCCCCCCAGTTCATATACTGAGTTTATATACCAGTGTGCTGTGGAATGGAATATCCCTTTGGCTAGTTTGGGTCAGGTGTCTTGTCTCTGCTCCCTTCTGGCTTCTTCTGCCCCTCCTCACTGGCAAAGCATGAGAGACTGAAAAGTCCTTGACCAGGGTAAGTGCTACTTAGCAACAACTAAAACGTTGGTGTGTTATCAGCATTGTTCTCAGACTAATGCCAGAGCACAACCCTGCACCAGCTATTAGGAAGAATATTAACTTTAACCCAGCCAAAACCAGGACATGATCCTGTGGGCTTAATTCTGACACTGCACCTGGTAATTTCACCTTGACTTGCAGAACAAGCATCCTGAAAAGGTTCTGGGGAGCATCTCCCATCTCATGTCAGAGCATCTGATCAAGAGCCACTGGTGAAGGGCCTTGAAAACTGCTGCAGTGGGTGTTAACAAAGCAAAGAGCAAAACTTTGGCAAGGCACAGGTTATTCCTTGCCCTGACATCTACAGTTCAATCCCAGTGGATTGTAAGTGTTGGCACAAAGGGTCAGTGTCAAAAGCCAGCCAGATTAGTTTACTGATGCCATGCTTTTATTGCTTAGCTGCTGCAGAGAACAAGAGAAAGATATCAGCCTCTGTAACCTCTGTGGCACATGTCCTGTAGCAGCAGGAGTGATTTAAGATGTTGTCTACTGACAGATGAGTTGTCTTTATGTGGTTGCTGGAGCCTTGAAAGGTTTGAGATATCCCTAAGTTGTTTGTAAGCTTAACAGAATGAAAGCTCCAAGTGCAGAACTACAGAGCTGGTGCAGCACCTACAAAATGTATGGATTTCAACTCCAACTTGCCATCTTTTGGTCCTGACATTTGGGGTGTGAATTTGGGTCCAGCTTGCAGGTCCCTTCTTCTATGCTGTCAGTAATTGTGGCAACTATAAAGCTTTTGGTGAATGAGTCAACAGCACTTCTTACCTAAAATCAAACAGTAGCCGGTTCTCTTGGGATGCAGTCCTGCTGCAAAATGTTGGAGGTATCAGCCCCAGAGGAGTGCAAAAACCTCATGTAGGCATGGTTCCACAAATTTTACTTGCTGTCAGCACTAATTTATACTTCAATGCACCATGTTGAGCAGTGTTCAGATTAAAAAGCCCCCTGCAATTAAAGATGGCTCCAGACTGCAGCTCCATGAGCTGTAGTTGCATGCTGGAGAACAGATGTTCTTTTAACTCAGTCTTTGGACTATTTACATTGTGGCATTTGTACTTCATGGTCTAATGAAGTCATGTAGTTTAGCATTATGCTATAAAAAAGGGTGGCGGGGTGGGATGGTGGGGATGGCAGGTTACAGCAACAAGCCAGGAGTTGTGGTGGCTCTTCTTTATTACCCAACGCTAATTCCTGGTACCTGACATCGTAGAGCCCCAACTTGGATGCTAGATGGTGAAAAATTTCTCATGCACACATATAGGAAGCATGTATTTGTTATTGACACCAAAAATTGTATGTATCCCAGCTTGTGCTACAGGTATATAATGCTGTGTTTCCTGACAGCAAAATAGTCACCAGCAAACTAGATAATGTTGTTATAATTTGTAGCATTTTTATAAATGATGTAGATATAAGAATAGAATATACATTAAGTATTTTTACCTACAATACTACAATAGGAGGAGCTGTGGATTGCCTTGAAGGCAGAGAGGCCTTATAGAAAGATCTGAATAGACTAGATTGCTGGGCAGTCACCAACCATTTGACCAGAGCAAGTGCTGGATTATGCACTGGGGTGGGATAATCCTGGTTGTACATACAGATTGGCGGACGAGAGGCTAGAGACCAGCTTCACAGAAAGAGAGCTCAAATTTGGGTTAATGTCAAGTTGAATATGGGTCAACAGTCCAGAAAAGGGTGACCAAGATGTAAGGTCTCAAGGGCAAGACTTATGAGGAGCAGTTGAGGTAATTTGAACTTTTCAGTGTGGAGAAGAGAAGGCTGAGGGGTGACCTCATGGCAGTGTAAAACCTCCTCAAGGTGAGGGCAGCAGGGAGGAAGGTGTTGATCTCTATTTGCTGTGGATGTGGAAATAAAATGAGGCTGTTTCAAGGGGAGTTCAGACTGGACATCATGAAAAGGTTCATCACAGAGAGAATGGTCTGTCACTGGAACGGGTTCCCTAGGGAGATGGTTGTGGCATCAGCCCTGTCAAGAGTTCAAGGAGGGTCTGGACAAGACTCTTAGTGATATGATTTACTGTTACGTAGTCCTGCAAGGAGCAGGGAGTTGGACTTGGTGGTCTTATGAGTCCCTTTCTAACTCAAGATATTCTATGGTTCTATCCAGGACTGAGGTTTATTGAGAGGAAGATGGCTTTAGTCTGAATGTTAAAAGCACAGGACTGTAGAGAACTTGCAGATTGAGGGCCTTTTAGGGTCATTGGTCAAAGCAAGCTATTGTAGAGTGCTTCTTTTAGGATGCTCCTTTGGCTTAAATTAGATGCTTGATCTCTAGACAGCTGCAGTTTGCTGAGGTGAAGGCTACCCTTGGCTGACTTCTACTTTTTTTTTTTTCCCAGACATGAAGAGGAAGATCAACTCCATAAATTCCCCTAGAAACCACCTATTTCATTGCCTGAAATTCCTCTGTTGCTATTCAGGCTGTTTCTCTATTTTGAAGAACAGTTGCAATTTGTGTATCATCATTAAGTAGGTACTTGAAATGAAGTAAAGGCAACAGCAAGAGCTCAAATTGTTGTTCTGTTTCACTCCATCTCTCTGGATCAGACTCTCCAAATAGCTGACTAACATATCTACCAGGCTGTGTCCTGATCAGAGTGGGTATTTATTATGATCATTTTTGTTCTGTTCAAACATGAAAAATTGAAGCTCAGGGCTCTTTTGTGTATAGTGTAGTGTAGACAAGGTCATCTCACCTGGTAAAATGAAGTGGAAAACTCACTGAATATAAAGCAAACCCCTAAACTCCATGTTTTCCTGAGACAGCCTCCCAGAAATACGCATATGCAAGAGCTCAGGTAAAAAAGAGAGAATGAACAATTTTGTATGCAAAGAAGTATGTATGTACAGCGAGTTCAGCATCTTCACCAGAGATGATTTTCATCTGCCTCTTCATTCAGGCTGGAATTATAAGGTAATGAACTCCCATTCTCCTGTAAGCAGCAGTTACTATGAGCTAGGAGAACACAAAGAACACAGGCCTATCTTTTCCAAAATCAGCCACCCCAGGTGTTTCTTCACTAGTCCGAAGCACACAATTTTAGAAATCAGTGCAGTATCCACATCTGTTTGCTCCATCCTCCTAATCTTACTTGGGCAAATGGATTAGCTGGATCATATTTTCTGAGGTACTAAAGTGTGTAAAAATTGCAAGAGAGGAAATTGTCACCTTATAAAGTCTGTCTCTTTACTAGAATATTTCTGGAGACTCTTAATAACATTGCAGCCACCACAGCATAGTAAATTTCACTGAGTTACCTGTAATGAGCACTTTTTGACACTGGAAATTTTACAGTATGAATTTGGACCAGTATTTCAAAGAGAGTGCAAGATTTTGTCTTCCCTGAACAAGCTGAGAATTACTTCACTGCCTCAGACACCTTTCATATATTTCCTTTCTCCCACCACTGCAGAGGTCTGGACAGAAATCATCTGATCAACAGGTGTCATGGGTTCAGCAGCAGCGGTCATTTTTCTCCTCCTTGGTAGCTGGTGCAGCACTGTGTTTTTGATTTTGGGCCTGGGAACAGCGCTGATAACACCAGTGTTTCGGTTACTGCTTGGTGATGTTTTGGTCTGGCCAAGGACTTTCTGAGTTTCATGCTCTGCCAGGGAGGAGGGGAGCCGGGAGGAAGCAGAGACAGGACACCTGACCCAAACTGACCAAAGAGGTTATTCCATACCACAGCACGTCATGCCCAAGATGGAGGACGGAGAGGAGAGACCTAGAAGGGTGGGGGGTGCACTGCGTGGTCGGGCTTGGTTTTAGGTGGTGAGAAATTGTATTCTTTCCTTGTATTTGCCTTGTCATTATTATTATTGGTGGTAGCAGTAGTGATTTGTGTTATACTTTAGTTACTAAACTGTTCTTATCTCAACCTGTGGGAGTTGTATTCTTTTTGGTTCTCCTTCCCATCCCTCCGGGAGTGGGGGGCAAGATAGAGGGGGGAGTGAGTGAGCAAAACTGCGTGGCTGACTGGACTTAAACCACGACAGTTCTTTTTGGCGCCCAACGTGGGGCTCGAAGGGTTGAGATAACGACAGGATTAATAGCCACTCGTCACAATGCTGATTTATTGGCTCTTAAAGTTGTTGCTTTTGGTTCTCTTGCGTTCATGGTTTCAGCCTGTTGTACCTTACTTACAGCCGGTATTTGTTATCTTAGCATGTTTCAGATATGGGTTTTGGTTTAAGGTTCTTGTTTCATTGTACTTTATTGGAATGGCTTGTGATACGGGCGGGCTCCAGAAGCCGTGGGGGGCGAATGTGTACCTGGCAGTTCGGCTGCTCTTCACCGTCCTGGCGAGGCTGTGGAGAGCCGAGGGGGGGCTGCCTCGGGAGCCGCCGGCTGCCGAAACGGCCCGGGGGAGCGGATCCGGGGAGCAGGAGCCGAGCCCCTCCACCGAGCCCAGCCCGACGGCTGCCGAGCAGAGGAAGGAGGTAGCAGAAGGGGTGAGCCCCCCGACTGAGCCCAGCCCGGCGGCTGCCGAGCCGCGGGAGGGGGAGGCTACCGAGCGGCAGGAGGAGACGGCAGAGAAGCCGGGCCCCGACGCTGAACAGAGTCCCGTGGCCGAGCCCAGCCTCGTGGCGGCCGAGAGCATTCCCCGGCAGCTGCCTGCGGAGCCGCAGGAGAACGCAGGAGACCCCGCAGCACTTCCCAGCAAGGCAGAGGAGGAAGATCTGGACTCAGACAAAGAGCAGCTGGTGGTGAGAGAGCCGGCAAGCACGGCAGCTACACCAGCCCCAGTGACAAGCACAGCAGCCTCATTTGAGGGCTCTGAAGGGTTTGAATGGCCTTTGGGTACCCTCGAGACCTGCCTGCTGATTGTGATGGGGATCAGCATGGTGGCATGCATACACAGTGTGTTTTACCCACAACCATTTTGTCTGGTCCCCAGAGTTAAGCAGAGTGGGGTGTGGGCATTGTCTGGGGTTAGTCTGCAATCTATGATGACTAAGAGATTTTCCCCAAGCCTGGACAGTTATGAGTGGCAGGGTGTGTGGGACTGTATGGGCAAGTATCTTGTCCACTGGGCCCCTCCAGTGCTTTGGAAGCATTGGAGATGGAAGGCAGCTGTATGGAGTCCCCAGTGACAAGCTGCAAAAACTGCTGGAGGGGAGAGTGAATTACTTTGAGCCTGGTGGGCCCATGACACCTCAGGCCATCAGGGCAGAGATGCAGCATACAGATGGACTTATGATCGAGGGGTGGACTTGGCAATGGACACTGTGGCCCAGGTTACTGACGAGTGTGAACTCTGCACACAGCCTCTCCTACTCTGAAAGGCTGTTACAGAAGATGGAGCTTGACATCATGGACTGGATGGACTCAGCAGCTTTGTAGGGATTGGTCTATGCACTGAGGGATGATCTCTCTCCCTCTCTCTGTGTGTGTGTGTATGCATATACATATACATGTGATGGTATACTGACAATGTGGAATCTGAGCATAACGTGAATGGTATGGAATAAGGGGTGGATAATGTCATGGGTTCAGCAGCAGCGGTCATTTTTCTCCTCCTTGGTAGCTGGTGCAGCACTGTGTTTTTGATTTTGGGCCTGGGAACAGCGCTGATAACACCAGTGTTTCGGTTACTGCTTGGTGATGTTTTGGTCTGGCCAAGGACTTTCTGAGTTTCATGCTCTGCCAGGGAGGAGGGGAGCCGGGAGGAAGCAGAGACAGGACACCTGACCCAAACTGACCAAAGAGGTTATTCCATACCACAGCACGTCTTGCCCAAGATGGAGGACGGAGAGGAGAGACCTAGAAGGGTGGGGGGTGCACTGCGTGGTCGGGCTTGGTTTTAGGTGGTGAGAAATTGTATTCTTTCCTTGTATTTGCCTTGTTATTATTATTATTGGTGGTAGCAGTAGTGATTTGTGTTATACTTTAGTTACTAAACTGTTCTTATCTCAACCTGTGGGAGTTGCATTCTTTTCGGTTCTCCTTCCCATCCCTCCGGGAGTGGGGGGCAAGATAGAGGGGGGAGTGGGTGAGCAAAACTGCGTGGCTGACTGGACTTAAACCACGACAACAGGAAAGGGGTCAGCAAAACCTGTGCATGACTTAATTGCCAAATGAGGGAACACACATTTTTATCGTTGTGCAGAATGGAAGGCAGTGGTGGTAGAGTTGGACTTTTTTAGGTCTTTGTGGGGATAGATTTTTATAATATCTGATAAAATGACAATATTAAGTACTATACTGCATCACCTAAGGGCACAGAGATGATTTATTTTCCCACTACTTTCTTTGCATGCTGGCAGGTGACCTCTGATTACCAATGATGATTAGTTGTTGCAAACATGTTTCAAACTGAATTTAAGAGAGGAAGAGAGAGAGAAGTGGGCAAACTAGTAAAAAAGCAATGCCTGTCTGATACACTCACATGTGAAGTATTGCATAGGTGTCAGGGTTATTTCTCCAGAGAAGATGGGAATTATTCTTATAATTTTGCTCCATTAAAAAATAGAATAAAAATTAATCTAGCTGGTCAGGTTGTCCTTTCCTTTAACTTGTTTTCATCTACAGAGTTTGATCTGAGTACATGGAGAGGTGCCAGCTTCCCTCCTGCTCTTTACACTGCTCAGCAGACTGTATTTGGTAGGAGTTTGATTCATGCAGCAACCTTTAAACAATCACAGAAGGAAGTGAGCACGGTTTTCTCATGAACTCCAAGTTGCAAACCATCCAACAAAATCTCTGAGGCTCTTCTGCTGCTTTTGTGGTCAAGGTAACGCCACGCAGAAGTTCAACATGTGTACAGCAACATTATTTCACAGCCCATAGGGATGCATTAGGCTGGGATGCTAGTTGTCTCAGAATCATTCTAGTTGCATAGTGTTTTGAATAGTTGTCTGTCCTGAAGGTCAAAAAGCAGACTGTCATGGTTTAAGCCTCTATAACTCACGCAGATTTGCTCACTCACTCCCCACTTTATCTTCCCCCCGCTCCCGGAGGGATGGGAAGGAGAATAGAAAAGAATGCAACTTCCACAGGTTGAGATAAGAACAGTTTAGTAACTAAAGTATAACACAAGACCACTACTGCTACCACCAATAATAATAATGACAAGGGAAATACAAGGAAAAGAATACAATTGCTCACCACCTATACCCAGCCCGACCAAGCAGTGCACTCCCACCCTTCCGGGTTTCTGCCCTTTTTTTTTTACATCCTGGGCATGACGTGCTGTGGTATGGAATACCTCTTTGGTCAGTTTGGGTCAGGTGTCCTGTCTCTGCTTCCTCCCGGCTTCCCCTCCTCCCTGGCAGAGCATGAGACCCAGAAACTCCTTGGTCAGAGTAAACATTACCAAGCAGTAACTGAAAACACTGGTGTTATCAGCGCTGTTCCCAGGCTGAAAGTCAAAACACAGAGCTGCACCAGCTACCAAGGAGAAAAAATGACTGCTACTGCTGAACTCATGACACAGACATACTTGTCTGACTTCAGAGGTGCCTGTCTAACATGTGATGTGGCAAGATGATGAAAATGACAGAAGGGCATAGATAAATTTTTAGGGGTAAGTTTTAAGTCCGTGGGTCAGAATTTGGATCAATTCTTTATCCAAAGTCAGGCATAGCTATGGCCAAACTAAAGCCAGATATACCTACAATACAGCTCAAGTAGGAACTAAAAAGCCAAGCCATTGAAGCTCATTTAAAGAGGCCCCTGGGTCCACGGGCAGGGCTGTGACTGTAGGCATAGGTGAGGCTAACAAAGACCATTGAAACCTGTCAGTGTCCCCAGTTTTAGCTAACATTAACAGACTGTTATCTGCAAATGGAGAAAGAATTAGAGACAGCTCTTGTTCTGACTGCCCCTTGGAGAGATGCAGATGCATTTCACTACCTCTTCTAATTCCTCCACCCAAACTAGATGATGAAAACTTTTGAAATCAGTCCTACGGGAGTTAAGGTAATATAATCGTTACCTCTGTGAAATGCTGCTCCCATTAAAACTGATAATGAGAAACTTCTTATTTTATGAGCAGAGTGATCGTAACCTCAAAAGTGGGAGAGAGGATGTGGGCTGAGGAGGAGTCATAAAGAGGAAGCAATATAAAGTTTTCCACACGCAAACTTTACGTGTTTCTAACCCTCAGGTAAAAATATCCCTGCACTTAGCCAAAACTTTCCCAGTGGATTGTAGGTTTTAATCAAGTACAGAAGTAGCATTGTGGAGCAATGAAATATTTTTCCAGGCATGCAAAGGTTGAATTGACTAGTATGAAAGACTATGCTCTTGAGAAAGGCTGTAATCTCCTTCAGGCTGCCTCATGGTAATATGTTTCCCCTAGACAAATATTAGCTCCATGGACAGACTGCTGACACCCTGCCTCCCTGAATAACATGAGCAGTTGTGCTGGGTTGACCATGTTTGTTTGCCAGGAGCCCACCCAGCTGCTCTATCACTCCCCTGTGCTCAATTGGAGAGCGGGAGAAAAATATCATTAAAAGCTTGTGGGTCAAGATAAGGACAGGAAGATCACTCAGCAACTATTGCCACAGTCAAACCAGACTTCACTTGGGGCAATTACTTTGTTGCCAATCTAAATCAGAGCAGGACAATCAAAAATAAAAACAAATCTTGAACACACATTCCCCCTTGGCTTCTTCCCAGGCTCAACTTCACTCCCAACTTCTCTATGTGCTCCCCCTGGATGGCACAAGTGGATGGGGAAGAGGCACTGTGGTCAGTTCATCATGTGTTGCCTCTACTACTCCTTCCTTCTCACCCTCTTGCCCTATTGAAACATGGGGTCCTTCTGATGTGAAAATGTCCCTCAGACCTCTCCAATGGATGTCCTTCCCACAGACTGCAGCTCTTCACAAACTGCTCCAACATGGAACCTCTCAACTCCTGTCTACAGCAGTTTTCAACCACTTCTTATATATGTTATCACAGCAGGGCTACCATCTCTGATTGGCTCAGCCTTGGCCAGCAGCAGATCTGTCTGGAGGCAGATGGAACTGGCTCTGTTGGATGTGGTTGCAGCTCCTGTCATCTTCTTACAGAAGCCACCCCTGAATCTCCCTACTACCAATACCTTGCCATGTATACTCAGTACGGCAGTGTAGGCAGGATACTAGCATATTGTTCACATAAAGTATGATTCTCTCATGTCACACTAGCCTTGGAGGAGACAAGGAGTGGCACAACTTTTACGTACTTTCAAAAGGCTTTGCACAAATGGCTGTTGCTGCTAGATTACTTGTATACCAACTGTTCCTGGCAGGTCACTGAAGAGATGGCACCACTTACAATCCTGTTTTCTACTGGTGACTGGGTGAGTCATAATAAGGGCTCATCTTCCTACCACTTCAGTGCAGCTTTGCATCATACCATGATGTCGGATCTAGTTACTGTTCTGACCAAGCCTGTGCCCTCAACCACGCGGCTGTTTCTCCTCAAAGGGAAAACCGAAGCTGCCTTTTTCTTACTGACCTCCTATGGATATTGAAGCAGAAGGAATGTGAGCTTCTGTTCTAGAAGCTGAGCTGGAATATCATGGCATCAGGTTTTCCTGAGCGATTTCCAGCATGTCTTGTTTTGCAGTAGCTGGACATATGGCATGAACAGACTTCCATGTGGGTTTTTTCAGTAGTGTTTTTCCATTGCCATTCACTGATAACACCAGCAAGGGCAGAGGAGTGTGAAAATAATTAAGGCAACAAATAAATATAATCTGCACTTCTTCAGAGCTCAGAAGTTTGTCTTTGGCTCAGCAGGAGCATTGAAGAAAGTTTCAAGCTAGAATTGCTATTTTACATGGTGTAGGGTTTATTTACATGTGTTGACCTAAGAGTTTTTATGACTGCCTCTGTTCACTTCTGATAATAGCATTTGACAGACTTTACAAGTGTCTGGTTGAGCAAACCATGATGCAGGGCTGTTTGGGGCAAGGAGAAGAAATTTCAGAGTTCAAAGAGCCTGGAGCTGGCCAGAGGTGGAATGCTACTGGCAAGAAACAGAGCATGGAGGGAAGATGGAACCTCTCAAATCTTTGGTATCCTGACCATAGATGTACCTCAATAAAGGTGCTCTTCCTCCTGCTCATTACGTTTATTCAGAGGGTTTGTGCGTGGCTCCCTGCCTTCACTTATTTGGTACATGTTTTGTGTAAGTTCACAGCTGCTTGGCTTTATCTACTGAAACTATTTTTAACTCTATCATTTGCATGCAAAATGCCCACTGCAGTTGTGCTACCACAGAGCACACTTAGAGATGTATCAAGCCACAGATCTGTTTTCTTTGTTTACGGTATTTCCCCTGGACAGACCTTAATGAAAAGGAATGGGTTAATAGGATTTTTATATGCATCCTTATGGTGCGGCATCCCTATCTATGCTTGTATCAGGTCTCTCAAGGAGTATGCTCCTAATGTTTGAATTAATTACAACAACTGTTGCTATGAGTCTGCAGCCTGACTTATTTTAAAACAGGCCACAGAAAGCCAGGATCTGTATGTCCCTTTTGGGCAATGGATGGCATTTACCAAGTTAATCATCTCCATAAGAATGAGCAAAGGGAACACTTCACTCTGATGGAATTTTACTTTAAATATGCATTTTATCACATCATGAACTGGTTTAATGTGGAATAAATTATTACCCATCTTCAATAGCATTGTAATCAGCCAGAGGACATGAACCTTGGATCCTTTTACCTTTGTTCGTGGAGTGGTTAAAACCAGACATTGTTCTTGTAATTGTTAACAAATGACAAGAGCTTCTTAAGAGGAGAAGAACTTAAAATCTCTGTGGCAACATTATTGCCTGTTCTTTATAGTGCGTACTTTTTGTATGCAAGCTATATTCTCCCTGGGACTCAAAGTATTACTAGATGTCTGCATTGATTGTCTCCTCTCTGCTTCCTCCTGCATTTCTCCAAATACATCCTTTGTCCCTGCACTTAGCTGCAGCAGAGTTGACTAAGGCTGTGCTTTTCACACTTTGCCCTCTTCGCTGAGGTGATCTCAGTATGTTGTACTTTCTCTCACTGCAGAGGCTTGGGTATGATCAGCATGTAAGACACCACTTCTTAGCAATGTCATTACTGTTGAGATGGATTGGCCTGATGGGCATGAAAACTGCAGCGTGAAACCTCCAATCTCAGTTATGTCAAGGAAAAGGTGAAGAGCTGAAAATGAATCTCAGACTTACGTTGTGAACTTTACAGCTGGAAACATCTGAGAGATCAGGGCTAAACCCTCTGTGGCACTGAGCACTTCCTGCGTTACCATCTCCTGGGGTAAGAGACGCTCAACAGCCCTGTTCAGCTGTTGCTGAACTGGAAAATTTTGCATTCTACATGAAAGATCCCAGTGGCAATAGTCTGCACCTCTCCTCTTATGCATCAATACATGCAGGATACTAAAACTGGAGAGTAAGGATGTCCTGGGACACAAGATAGACAAGTCCTGGGACTGCAGGTCTAGATGTATTCCTTGTTCTTTCATAGGTTTAGTAGATATGTTGGTAGGGCATTCTCTCAGGCCTTAGTCTTAAATTATTTAAACTCTGTGGTTGAGAAGTGGGGCATAAGCTGTGTTACACCTCATAACTAAATAAGCTCATTTAGATCTGCCATGGTGGACACTATGGAACATCATGTTGCTATTCACTTTAATAGAGAAAGGGAGTTTAAAAATCTTTCTGGATGAGTGTGTAATTCTCCTGTGGTTCAGTATCCCATGGGTAAATTGTAGACATAAAATGTCAATGAGTCTTTTGTGAGCCTTTTATCTAATAAATACTAAGCAAATATGGCAGAGACACATGGAGGAGAAGGTGTGTTACAGAAGACAAAATAAAGATCAAGTCTTCACTTTTTTGATCTCTATAACAATCCTAGTGTTGACTAATATTAGGTTAATCTTCTATTTTTCCCATTAGAAAAATTAACAGGACCATTTCCTTCTTTCTTATTCAAGTCATATGATGTTTTTAGGAAAGGACTGTCTCTACCTATATGTCTGATTCACACTGAAATAGGTCACTAAGCTCTAATACAGAGAAGCAGTGTAACAGAACTGAAACCCACCATGTGAATCAGAAAGGATATTATTAATATGCTTTTGGTTTGAAGGACTATGCAGAAAAGGCATTAACCACTGCAGAGAGAGTGGTAGTAGGAATTGCACTGCCTTTTTCGAAACAACAAAGCAAGCATTTTGCATGTCCACAGCTGACTTTAAATGAAAATCCCCCAACTACCTTTTCCACATATAAACAAAATCAGATTTAAAACTGTTCTGTTAGTTTGCCTTTGTACTCACTGGCACTAAAGGAAACAGCCTGAATTTCCAGCGGTTTTTAGATGCTTAAATACACAAGCAGGCATCTGTGAAGATTTCAAAAAATTAGTGAAAACCCACTAGAAGACTGCTCATGAGGAGGCATATCTGAATTCCTGGATAAAGCTTGCATATTGCTAATATTACTGTTTCTGCTGTATACTCACTGCATTTCATCTCCTTAGGGTATCACACTTCTGCAGCATCAGGCAAGAGAGGAACAATTTTTTAAGTGAGAAAATACTACCAGTGAATTTTGTTGTCTTTGTGAGGGAAAATGAAAAGCAGGAGAGGTAAAAAAAAGGTAGTCACAAATTAGGTTAGAGAATAGAAAACTCTAAAATTTATCGTTCTTATTATGCAAAACTTACTCTGTCTTCAGCAGGAACTTGAGAGGTTGTTTTCCAAACCCTTGCTCATCTAGCTGGGCTGAGAGTTTTTTTACCCTCACTTCTGGATCAGAATGGGATGCTGCACATGGGAAGATCATTTGAGATTTGTGTTGCAGGAGCTGAGTCTAAGAGGTGATTCAGGAACAGCATATTGCATACATCCTTTGCTCTTCCTTTACTCTGGCGTTGCACTACAAATCTGTATTACTTAGGACAGCATTTCTAAGTTTTTGTCAAACTTAAAAGCCAAGAAATCTCTCTGAAAAACACCCTGAGCCCAATTACCACAACAGTGTTTCTGTGTTGAGAATTCTTTGTTGAGCACTGTTATAGCTGATTCAAGCCAGCCCCAAGAACTTCTCAGGGGAAACTATACTGAGCTAGTCTGAACTGAAATGAGGATTTCACCAAAATTCTCTTCTGTTGTCCCACAGGAATGCATCAATTTTACCCACCCTCTTGAGCCCTCTACCCCCCCCCCCCGCTCATAGAGTGTTTTTCATGGGTGCTTTCACTCTGCTGTAACTCAATTTTAAGTATCACTTCACTTCATATTTTTAGATTTCAAAGCTGAAATAAAATGCCATTTTATATCAACTTTCCAGAAGAAATTACAGGTTTCCTTTTGAGTTCAAGTACCTGGGGTTTTGTGAGTTGGTGTTTGTTTGTTTTCTTTTTAAGGGGACTGTAGAGCCAAAGTGAAATAACATCTTGTGTTACAATGGCCCAGAGTAAAGCGAACGGAAGTCTTTGTCCCAGATTACCTATGGGAGAGAATGAAGGAGGTTTGAAAATCTGGCTTGTCACTGAGAGAGACTAGGATTAAAAAAATACTTTTGATCTGCTTTCAAGTTAAATGCAAAAGCACTCCTCTGTATCTGTCAATATCTTGGAGATTCTATTCTTAATGGCATTTTAATAAACTTAATGCATACAGGCAATTTTCAATATTGGGCATTTGTGAAGAAAGTCTGTCTTGTTTCTGTGGAAACCCCCAAATAGAATGGAATGTGGGAAAAACTGAATGGAAAAGAGAGGCGATGCATTGAGAAAATACTAATGAAAAGAACATCCAGTTATCAATAGGAGCTGTAATTCTAAGGTGGAAAACTTGGTAGAAGTTGCTTATACTTCTGCTGAGAGTACTCCTTCTCCAGTTTCAAGTGCCCAATGACCTTGTAGACACATTATTGCGAAGACAGACATACTAAGGATTTGTGGCAGGAATTAATTGCAGAACAAAGCTGTCTGGCCCACAGCTTCAGATTATTTGACTGTAATAACCCTCTGACCTGAAAATCTTGGAAATACCCAAAAATATACTCTTTATTTTCTGTAAGGGCTGAAGCAGTTGAATGCTCCATCGCTGGCAGTGCTCAAGGCTGGACTGGACATGGCCTTGAGTGGCATGTTTTAGTGGGAGGCGTCCCTGCCCCTGGCAGGGGGGGTTGGAACTAGATGATCTTAAGGTCCTTTCCAACCCTAACTATTCTACGATTCTATGATTTTATAAGTTATTTGGCTTGGATCTTCCTTGTTTTTCAAGGTGAAGGAATGTACTAAAAGTACAGTCAAAGGTCCATGATTGTTCATGATTTTTCTGACTAAATGGTTGCTATTTGGGACAAACACTGTGATTACTCTTGAGCTACTGGCTCTGTCCCCTTATTTCAGGACACTCCCAAAACTTGGCATCTGCTTTTAGCTTTCATTGCCCATCTCTGTGTTGCAAAATGGCATGTATATCATCTTGGGGCAGGACTGGTATTTGAAGATGACTTGCACCTAGAGCACCACCAATCAGCAGCACAGTGGTGAGCAAGAAAAACCATGCAAGCCCCATGGGGCAGCTGGGCACCTATAAGAACCCTGCTGTTAGCATTGTCTTGGACACCTTCATGACTTGCTTGTCTTCTTGCTAGATATGCATCTGGAACCATGAGTGGTGTGTGTGTTTGTGTCTTGTCTCCTTGTTTCATCCTGACAGCCCCCCCCCCCCCCATCTCCAAGATGCTTAACCCCTTAAGCAAGGTTACTGCTTTGCCCTTAGAGGAGGGAATATTGGAGAAAATAATGATAGCAACATTAATATTGATGGTACTACAGAATTTCTGGAGAACATAACTGGCTTGAAATCAGGTAATCTTCAATTTATTACACTTTTAGTTATGCTGTCCTAAACAAGGAGAACTGCCATACACTGTGCATTGCAGCTCTGCAGCTAGATAGAATTAAATTGAAGCCTAACCAGAAAACATATGCTTTACACACTGGAAATATGTTTTAAGTGGGAAAAAAATGTTTTATGCTGCTTCCCCATTTATCTGGGGAAATATGTATCATCATAAGTTTTCAAATTAGTTTTAGACTTCTGTGAGAAGGAAGCATAAATCTTTCCTTTTAGCTTTCCCAAATTTTTAGGCCAAACAGTGGTCTACAGTGATTTCTACATTGATGCTGTAAATCAGTAGAAGTATTAACAAAAAGAAAGAATGGAGAGGAGATGCCTCATTACTTGACTTTATCACACTGAAGCCATAAATGGTCTGTTAAGCAAAATTTCAAATATTTCAGGAGAAGCCCCGAAGGTAATTTCAGACACCAAATAGCTTTAACTGTTTCAATAAGGATTCGGAGCTTCTTTACACCACACAAGAGTACTGAACCTTCCTCATTCTTTTCTGCAGTGCCTCTGCAAGTTTCTGGAAGCGTTTTGTCCAGGTTTACTCAAATGTTGAAGCTGAGGTTTAAATGCAGGTGCCTGCATGCCAAGAGCTTTCTCCTGTTCTTAAGGTCTCCCTGACTTGCTCAGTCTGAGTGCAGCTTCTTCCTCATGCCAGGCTGAAGAACACTTAGACACAAAGTTAGTTTGTATAGGGATGAAGGTAGTCGGGAGACTTAGTACTTGATGTTCTGGGAAGGTGCAAACTCAACTTGGATCCATTCTACTGCACTCACATTAGGAAGGATTGACACAGGATGCAAGTCTCTGTGATGAACATTTGATATCACCTCCTGTATGGTAATTCATTTAAGAAAAAATTCAACCCCAACAATGATTCTATCAGTCTTTTTTCTCATTCAACATTTTGCTCTAGAAGAGCACTTTCTCATTCCAACCTGTGCTTTAGTTTGAATTATTAGGTCAATTATTGAGTGTAAGACAGTCATGCACTGTTTCCTATTCCCAGGTTGTGATGTGTTTGACATAAATGAGACTATGGTTGTGCTGTGACATGGTAATATATATTACTGCTAATACTGTTGGCTTTATCTGTGTGTCTAAACATAAATGTGTAGGTACTTTGCAAATTTGTAACCCTAAGTCATTTTTGGCTTTTGGCAAAATAAATTATAGGACATTGACTTGCATGATGCAGGATCTACACATACTGCTATGCTAAAAGGCTTGCCTAGCTCAGCACTGTTCCTGGGCAAACCCCTGGCCTTCAAAAATACATCTGTTGGATTTCTTTACATTCTGAAGATACATCCATGGGTGAGCATCCTGGTTAAGACTTCTTTTACATTGAATCTGCTGTTTATTTTTGTAACATTGACAAGGAACATCAGCTTCATAAAACTGTGTGTGGCAAGAAAAACTTTCAGTATTAGCAGGCTTATTGCAATTTCAGTTACATTACAAGGCTATGCTGGTAACATTAATAAGATTATGAAGACAGCTTTAATAAGGTTATGAGAACATGTGTCTAACACAGCAGCCAAAATGTGCTAAGCCCATTAACAGAACTCTGATCTTTTATACGTCAGTGGTTTTAATGTTGGAGATTTTTATTATTTTTTTGTTTCAGGAGCAAAACCAGGAAAAAAGTCAGAAAAAAAAAGTTGCTTTGTATTTTATATTGGCCTGAAATTAGCAGGCACTACCAGGAAGGAGCATCTACCTTAGGTGTGAACAGCTCAAGATGGAAAATGTGTAGGTGAAGACCCTCTCCTGGGAACATTCAGCTCTCTGGTACAGACCTGCTAGGAGAAGGGAGAGCTTCCAGGTTGCAAGGCAGCTCCTGGAGAAGCATGCTTGAATTCCTGTTTCACCATCAACTTCCCATTGCCAAATCACTTCACTGAAGCTCGTCACTAAGAGGTGCAAAGATGCCAAACTGGCATTACGATTTATTAGATATACAGCCATTATTTCCAATGGTTCAAGAATACTCATGTCGAAACACTACCTCTTTGGTACCTTCAAACTATTATGTATATGATCTGGGCAATTAAAAGAAAATTGTTCTTGTGCTAAAAATAAATAAATCTGCTGCTCTGGGCAGTGTATTCAATTAGGAATTTTATATCAAATGTTCCTTAGAATTTTGAAGTAAATAACTTGCCATTCTTGTAACTGTTTTGAGCTCAAAACATCTAAAACCACTTATTAAATTAACATGAGTGACATTTCAAGAGAAAAAATAAACAAGTGCCCTTAAGGTGTTTCTAATTTAAATGGAAAGCCAAAAATCAAATTAATTTTCAATTCAAAAGTATAAAAATTACAGGGCAAATATTATTTCATATTGGAAATTAAGGGACAGAGCTTAATAATGAAAAATCTTTAATTAGTGGGATAGAACTGAGTGGAAAACTATTAATGTGTCCTTTCACCAGTCTTTATTGCTTAATCGATTATTGTTTTTCAAACCGAGATGTAATGAGGAGTCTGTAAATAAGCACTATGTTGTAACCTTTAGAATTAAAGTGAGATATGTGCCCCTGCGTTTTAGTACAGTGCTGAGGGATTTGGACTGATCCCTCAGAGGCAGTTCCGCGACACGAGTCAGATGTGCCATCAGGGCAGCATGGAAAGTCAGGATAATATCTACCTGTCTCTGCTCTAATCCCAGCCCTGTAATAGAGTGGCAATATGAACCCTGCCCACCTGCAGTATTACTACAGTGCCTGAGAGGGCTGAGAGTTGCCTAAGGCTGTAAAATCACTCTTTCAGAAGCTGGCAGGGCACTGGGGCAAGTAGTGTCATGGTGAGAGGAACCACTGTGGAGTCGCAGGTAATAACATTGACCTAGATATCACACTAATTCTTCTGCATCTTCTTGGTCCTGAATAGGAACTTAATTACTGTCAAGTGCCCACCCTCAACATGGCCACCCTTGCACAGACCTGCTTTTTCTTGGTCAAGCAGATATAGGCAGCTAAAAAGACGAGCTAGAGTAACTGATGCTAGATGTAGACCCAAAGGCCATTGAGACAGCCAAGGAGCAAACTCAGTTCTTAGTGGCATGCACTGTCTGTGAAAGGCAGGGGAGTAAGGCTTTACGTTAGCAGCAGACCTTTGGTTAGCACTAACAAGGCACAGACTGGATAAAAAAGAGAGCAGAGAATGGGATGACATAAAAGTTCTGCTGTAGACCCTCCCACCCCCCCACCCCCTCCCCGAATTAGGTTTGAGTTTGAACTTACTAGTATTACTGTATTTGAACTTAATAGTATTACGCAAAAAATTGCACAGACTCTCCTGAGGAATTCTGTCCGAAGAACAGATTTTAAGTGGTTGCCAGTAGTCTGGAGAACAACTGCTGTCAACAGTGGAAGGACGCAAATAATCCTGGATGTGACAGCTCATCAATTCCTTTGTAAAGTCCAGAGCAAAAGAATAAGTGGAGCCATTTTAACAGATACTGATGAGAAGAAATAAATAACCCTGAAAGATATAACCACGAGCTGATCTGTTTTAATTTAAGAGGAAGAACCAGCACAAGGAGGCCAAAGTTTGGGAGCGGGAATTCAAGTCCCAGGCAAAGTGAAAACAGTCTAAGAATGAGCATCATCATCTGTCTTGAGACAGATACTAGGAATAAGCAAAGAGACTACAAGGAACAGAAAACTGATTGATAAGCTCACAGCTGAAATGTCAGGAAGTAGAGGGTTAAAATGAGGGTTGTCAAGATTGAGGGTTAGACCTTGAGGAAAGATTGATACCAATAGTCAAAGTTTTGTCCTTTTGAAATGAAAGGAAAACAATTGATAACAGAATGATGCTGAATATGGGAAGCAAACTAACATCTCATTTAAAATAGAGTTAGGAAATATCAAAGACATTCAGAATGTCTTGGATTATGAAAATATGAAAACTGCCAGAGAAGAGAGAACCTCTCCACCCACAGAAAAGCTGCTTCATTCTCTCAGATTTAATTGAAGAATGGCTAATCTGTGTCGGAAACCACCGAAAGCATGATAAGATTTCCTGCTCAAGAAAGGATGCAAGTTATTTCTGATACTGGCTGAACTGGATGAAAACAAGATTTTGTGTCCCTATCTGTTCCAGCAACATATGCGCAATCATTAGAGAGATGGACTAGAATCAAGCATTCAAATCCAAATCTTTGCACAGCACAGATATGCTGTGATTAAGGCTTATCCTGGTCCCTGATGACTCCATCACAGCACAGCAACTTAGTGAGGTGACATTGTTCATTACAAAAGGTGTTTAAGGTAATAAATATTAAAGGTAATGGCAGGGAACTACAGAAGGGTGTTGGAAAATAGTATAGGCGAGAACATGAAAGATACAACTCAGTGTTACTGAAGGCAGTATTGGTGCCAAAAGCAACCCCAGCTATGCATGTGCAGGGATACTCTCAGGAAGAGGAGATGGGGTGTCTCGTTGGTAGAATTCCAAAGACATCAGTTTCATGTTCACTTAATTATATATCTGCAGCAGATCTCTTTCACTTGTTGTCTTGAGAAATTTCTCTGCTTTCTGAGCTACATGGTCTACTCAGGGGCCTGGTGTGTTGCATTTGTTGACAACAGTTGTGACTGAGCCACTGCTGTTCCTTGGTCCTTCTATCACCCCTGTTTAAGCTTTGCTCCACATTCTGCCAAAGCAGCCAAACTCTACCCTAGCTATTCCACAGGCATGAGGAGCACAGAAGCTAGCGGAACTACTGTCCTATGGAATACTTTCATATCATGTCACTACCCCATTACCAGACCCTAGTTAGATCACTTTTGTGAGAAATTACTGCCAAAGCTTCTGGAGGCACAGTAGCCTTAATGAATCTAGGGAATTACTCCTCTAGATGTCTGATAATCAATCAATCCTAAATTTAATTATACTGTTCAATGAAATAGGAAAGTGATGCTCTTGCAATCCACTCCTTGTTTTTTATTTTTCTGTGTAGGGTATTTCCCCCTGACACCTTGGCTAATTTTATATTCAGTGAAAAATGTTAATGTAATTTAGTAAACTTATAATTATTTAAAAAGTGAGTTTTATTCTACTACTTGGCTTCATTATCATTTTCCCACCTAACTGCAGCTCCCCGGGAAGCTTTATGATACAACCAAATTGGCAATCTAGGGAAAACTTTTCAATTTAATGATCTTAATAGTTAATTAGGATACTGTGATGCTGGGAAGGTTGTGTGACTAGATTGTTCAGTCAGGTGTTCAGGGGTTTAATAAAGGGCTTCTACAAAATGAATGTGGTAAAGTCCTCAGAGCACTCACACACATCCCAGAGTCTTCTTGGGAATTTCAGACTGTGCTAGTCTAAGCTAAATGGGGATCATTTGCCTAAACCCACAGGGTGATGGCAGAGACTCTCAAGGCACTTTGTTCCTCTGCCTGCCTGTTCCCAAGGGACATCCCACCATGTTATGTTCAGCACAGAGATATTCAGAGACCATTCCTGTTGTAAAGTTCAAAGTGGAAGTGGAGTTATAATTATTTTAAATACAGTGCTTTTAATTCACCAGTAGCCATAGCTCCCCAGGAAGCTTTTACCCAAGGCTGCCCTCCAGCTTCACATTCCCCACCAGCCCCTCCCTGTTGGTGTGAACAAGGTCCAACAGGGCCCTTCTCCTCATTGATTCTCCTCATTGGTTTTATCTGGAGAAGGAAGTTTTCATCAGTACATTCCAGGAACCACCTTGATGTCTTATGCCCTGCTGTGTTGTACCTCCAACAGATATCAGCGTGTTTGAAGTCCCACATGAGGACTAAGTCTTGTGAACCTGAGGCCATACCTATCTGTCTATAAAGGGCCTCATCCACTCCGTCTTCCTGGCTGGGAGGCTTATCACAGACCCCCACTGTAATGTCCCCTGTCCCTGCCCTGCCTTTAATCCTGACCCATAAATGGATAAAGGTAGTTAGAATTAGTACTTCTGCTAAAGCAATGAAGCAGCTCACACCATGGTATCTTGACTTGGTAGCTGGAAGGATCTAAACTTCAGGACAGTGCTATGCAGAACTGAACTGCAGGTGCTGTGCTGACTCAACTGAAGGTAGTCTGTATGATGGGATTTATGGAATATAATCTCACATAGCTGTATATCTGCTGCATGCCTTAGTCCATGTCTAAGGAGATGCAAGATTTAGGTAAGGTTTTTCCTCATGTTGGGGTATTTGTAACATCTTCTGTGCCTCCTTTAGTGTCTAATATTAATGCCAAACTCCTGTGGCTGACTTTCTTTAGTGTTTGACCACTCATTCAAATGTTTCTCTTAATTCAGCTTTCTATTTACACTATTTTAAAGGAGCTCCATTTCATAGAATCATAGAATAGTTAGGGTTGGAAAGGACCTGAAGATCATCTAGTTCCAATCCCCCTGCCAGGGGCACAGACACCTCCCACTAAACCATGTCACCCAGGGCTATGTCCAATCCAACCTTGAACACCGCCAGCGATGGAGCATTCACAACTTCCCTGGGCAACACATTCCAGTGCCTCACCACCCTTACAGGAAAGAATTTCTTCCTCATATCCAGTCTAAACTTCCCCTGTTTAAGTTTTAACCCATTACCCCTTGTCCTCTCACTACAGTTCCTCATTAAAAGTCCCTCCCCAGCATCCCTATAGGCTCCCTTCAGATACTGGAAGTCTGCTATGAGGTCTCCACGCAGCCTTCTTTTCTCCAGGCTGAACAGCCCCAACTTTCTCATCTTATCTTCATACGGGAGGTGCTCCAGTCCCCTGATCATCCTCATGGCCTTCCTCTGGACTTGTTCCAACAGTTCCATGTCCTTTTGATGTTGAGGACACCAGAACTGCACACAATACTCCAAGTGAGGTCTCATGAGAGCAGAGCAGAGGGGCAGGATCACCTCCCTCGACCTGCTGGTCACACTCCATTTGATGCAGCCCAGGATACGGTTGGCTTTCTGGGCTGTGAGCACACTTGAACTTCAACTCTTCTGCTATATTTGCTTTAAAAGTAGGCATGAAAGCTGTAGTGCCAAGCAGACTGCTTCAACACAATCTGCTCTGGAAATGGTAAGAATTAAAAAAGAGGCACACACAGTACTTATAAATTTCTTAGTAATACAAGTGGGAAGGGACTTCTGCAGGTTTCTAGTTCAAGCCCTCTGCTCAAATTTTGCAGCCACCTTTAAAGATCACTAAAGTCCTTTCCAATGTTGAAAAACTCTAACAGTGGAGATACTACCAATTCTCTGTGTCCTTGACCCTGGACTGCACCACTTCCACTGTGTAAAGTTTCTCCTCATATACAATTTGAATATCTTCTCCTCAGAGACTCCTGGATTCCTCAGATAGTCCAGCCTCTTTCCATGTTGTTTATTCCCTGCCTCCCTCACCTTTCACATGGCATTGCATCCTGTACATTTCAGGCTGGGGATCAACAGTGCAATGTGTGAATGGCAGGGAACTGTGTGCACTGATAGACTGACTTGCAGCTACCTGCTGAACATCCTATTTGCCTGCTACTTCTTTGATCAGAGAAGAGGTAGAATACTGTCTGCCTTTCCCTCAGTTGATTTTAACTTACCTCTCTCTGTTATCCAGCTGCTGATTTTCACACCACTTGTAGTCTTTGTTACTGCTGAGACTCTGACAATTATGAAAACTCAAGAGTGAAAAGGACTGAGAGTCTGATGGCTGAAAAGACAGGTGAATAGACAGACACAGTGGAAAACCAAACAGAAGTTTAAGTCAGATTTTGGCTCTGCTACTTTTGAAAGCACAGTCTGCTAGGCAGGAGATGGCAGAAACCCAGTTCTCTCACTCACTCTGCTCCCTAGGACAGGGAATGTGGTCTGGCCCTTCCTGTCAGCACTATAGGGAACAGCAAACCTGTGGAATTAGTGTGTCAGTTTCCAAGGTAGAATGGGAAGCCCATCAACTCTGAATGTTGTACCAGTGCCAAGTGTCAACATTAGCTCCTCCTAGTGTGTTTCTCAGCAAAACCATCTGGATGGAAGGCCACCCGCCAAGGCTGGTGGTTACAGGAGTGCTTGGACTGACAGCTGGAGTAATTCTGCTCTGTTAATTGTTATTTTAAACCACACTGGTAAGTCTGACAGTTGATACCTGGTTCCAATAGTCTCCAATTCATATTTTCTCAGTGCAAATTCAAAGGAGATCCTGTGCTTGAGGAGACCAAGAACGGTAGAAGCTCAGTCCTCGGTGAGGTCTAACCCAGGTTTTATCTCAGATGTCAGCTAGGTGCAAGACTGGCAGCTGGCACTGTGCATTAGCAGAAGCTACTGTTCACTTGTCTGCCTAGACTCAGCTTGCTTACATCATATGGTAGTGGGGCTTGGTACCCTGCTCACTGCCTCCTCTTTGTTCAGTTTGCTGTGGTTGGCCTGTTTCAGAGGTACAGTACTAAGCAAGAGGGGTTTTTAGATAGAGCTTTTGGGAAAAGGGGAGTTCAACTCAGACTGTCACTTCTGTAACCTGTCTGACACAACCATTGTTTGTTTTCCAGAGCAACTGCTACGTGTACTGAAGTCCTACTTCCTAGGAAGTGGCTGGACATTGCCAGCTGATGGAAAGTAGAGAATAAATCTTTTTTCCTTTGCTTCCTTGTGTGGCTTTTGCTTTATTAAACTGCCTTTATCTTTACCCATGAGGGTTTTTTTCCATCTTATTTTCTCCCCTCCCCATCCTCCTCAGGAGGGGACTGATAGAGTGGTTTAATGGGCACCTGGTGACAAGCCAAGGTCTACCCATCCCAAGTATTCCATATGATATGTATTATTCAATACAGAAAAAGAATTCTACATAGGCTGCTTCTAGCAAGAGTAAAACCTCAACACCTATAAGGTCAAATTTATATCAGGCAGCATGTTGCCACAAGGGATTAATTTGATCCTCATTGCTTCAAGATGCCCTCATAGACAATGAAGAGGAGGAAATAATCAAGAGGCACATGAAAGTATGTTACAGTGTTGCCAAGCACTTAGGATTCCTCATCTGATAAAACTCCTCAAGCCACTTCTAAATCTTCTGAATGTTTGGGTGCTCTCCCTTTTGATTGCCATACAGCTGCAAGAGAAAAACCCACTGTCATGGGTTCAGCAGCAGCGGTCATTTTTCTCCTCCTTGGTAGCTGGTGTAGCGCTGTGTTTTTTGATTTTGGGCCTGGGAACAGCACTGATAACACCAGTGTTTCGGTTACTGCTTAGTGATGTTTTGGTCTGGCCAAGGACTTTCTGAGTTTCATGCTCTGCCAGGGAGGAGGGGAGCCGGGAGGAAGCAGAGACAGGACACCTGACCCAAACTGACCAAAGAGATGATTCCATACCACAGCACGTCATGCCCAAGATGGAGGACGGAGAGGAGAGACCCAGAAGGGTGGGGGGTGCACTGCGTGGTCGGGCTTGGTTTTAGGTGGTGAGAAATTGTATTCTTTCCTTGCATTTGCCTTGTCATTATTATTATTGGTGGTAGCAGTAGTGATTTGTGTTATACTTTAGTTACTAAACTGTTCTTATCTCAACCGGTGGGAGTTGCATTCTTTTCTATTCTCCTTCCCATCCCTCCGGGAGTGGGGGGCAAGAAAAAGGGGGGAGTGATTGAGAGAGAGTCTGCGTGAGTTATAGAGGCTTAAACCACGACACCCACCACAACCAAGAACAACAGTGATGCAGAAACCTCAGTTGCTCCCCACCAACTGACCGATGCCCAGCCAGTCCCTCAGCAATGGCAGCCCTGGCTAGACTCTACCCTCCTGCAGTTTTATTGCTGACCATATGATTTGGTTTGGGATATTCTTTTTGTCATCCGTCCCAGCTGTGTGCCCTCCCAACCTCTTGAGCACCTCCAGCCTACTCACTCTGGTGGTGCAGTATGCGAAACAGCAAAAGCCTTAAATTTGCATAAGCACTATTCAGCAATAACTGAAAGTTTCCTTTGTTGTCAACACTGTTTTCAGCACAAATCCAAACCACAGCCCCATACAAGCACCTATGAAGAAATTTAACTCTACCCCAGCCAAAACCAGTGCAAGACTTTACAGAGGGATTACTCTCCAGGTTCGGTTGGTTAGAAGTGAAGAAGCTACTCTAAGCATGTTGCTTATACTCTCTTCCTCACTGGGATAAAAGATACTGGTTATTCCAGAATGTCATTCATCCCTCTATTCAATATACTGGTCATAGCACAGGACAAGTTGCATTCTGGATTGCTCTGTCTCTCAAGGCTGTCACTGCATTCAGTGGAACAGACAGACATTTTGTGCAGGCAGTTCATCTCACTGGTGTAAGACAGTCATAGAACCACAGAATGGTTTGGGTTGGAAGGGATCTTAAAGATCATCTAGTTCCAAACCCACTGCCATGGGCAGGGGCACCTTCCGCTAGACGACCTTGCTCCAAGCCCTGTCCAGGCTGGCCTTGGACACTGCCAGGGATGGGGCAGACACAATTCTCTGAGTGGCATGTTCACCTGAGGACAGGATAAATCCCCCAAATTGCAACTGGGCTGCAAGACTGTAAGAGTAGAAATAAAATTGCGGTAACTGGCAAGACCAAGGTTGTGTGCTTCAGAATTGCCCTCTTGTAAACTTTCTTATTTTCCAAAGTAAAACTTACTGGACTACATGTCTTTATAATTGATTCATAACCAGATTTTCAGCTTTGTTTGTTTGTGCTAACAGAGTATCTCCAAGGTTCTGAATTGGGAACTGCGGCTGTTAAACAATCTGGCCCTTTTTCTTATGAAAAGTTGCTCTCAGCTTCTCTAAAATGCAATTCTGCAAAACCACCACCCTTTCATAATTTCATTTATGAGGACAGTCTCATCATAATCTCATTACTTGTGGGCCTCAGAGTTTCCAGGATCAGGCCATTAAAGGTGCATGTTGCTAATTAGTACTAACATCCTATAATGGCTTTATATTTTAACCCAAAGCTTTGTTAGAGCTTACAAAAAAATGAAACTTCAATTATATGAAACCCATGTATAACTAATAAAGAAGTATTTGCTCTTTTGCATGTAAATATCACTCATTCTGGAGGGACTGCTTGCAATGTTGTCTGCTGATTAATTCATTAGGATTAAAACTAAGAAGAGGCTTCTGGATTTATACTGCTCTCACACAAACAGGCACACTTCAGGGGAGCAAGTCATGCATGTAATGGGTACCCAAGTAGTTAGTATGTTTTGAAAGCAGAAGATTCCCCTTACATCCACCAGTGACAAGAAGTACAGCTTGTGATCAACAGCCGTCAACTCCTGCAAAATGAAAGCTTTGGGTTTTGTTTAGTTATACTCCAGGTATTGCCAGAAAAATGGCTGCAATGAAGTTACTGTCTTCTTTTAAGTGTGGTATCAGTGCCCTGTTTGTGCTGGCACTGCCTGATCCCTCAAAGTAGGGTTGGGCAGGGATACTAGCTGCCTCCCCCTGCTCCTGCTAAGCAGAGAAGGAGCAGAGTTTGTCAGCAGGGAGTAAAACCAGACATAATTCAAAGCTCTGCAGCAGTCTAGGCAAAACTAACACTGGTACAGTAACCATTTGAGTGTTTCTCTCCTGTCACTGCTCTTGAATCTCCCAGGTAAGAAAAAAAGGTGTGAAGATGCCAGTGGTCATGTTCCATGGCCTTGCAGGGCTGTGCCATTAAGAAGCTCTTGTTAGCTTTTGAAACTTACGGGACAACTGACCTCATTTCCTCTTGGGCTTGGTGTAGGTGCTCATATCAAGTCTGAATTACCACATCTCTCTATGATGAAGTTATGGTCCATACTATTTGCTGTGGAGCCTGTGTAAAAGTCCTACCACTTGGTATCCCAGTTGATCCTCTCTAACACAATGGTCTTGACAGTCCATTTTTATCTGGCCCAGTCCAGCCTCCTGGACCTGAGGTAATGGTGCTGACAGCCTTTCCTCCAGGATATGTCACGCAATGCACTGGCTTGATAGAATAAGTAGTTTGTATATTTGATGTATTCTGCGCTTAACACCTCATTTCCTCCTTGACACTGAGGATTCATAGTATAGATCTGTGTAATCTCCCCTCATCCTTCCATGAGTGAGGGGAAAGCTTTTCAACTAATCCAAGGCTGTTTCAGTACTCTCTGAAGCAGCGACAGCCCCTGCCACGGAAGTCTTAAC
Source organism: Ara ararauna (assembly GCA_028858755.1). NCBI lineage: Eukaryota > Metazoa > Chordata > Aves > Psittaciformes > Psittacidae > Ara > Ara ararauna. The sequence goes on along the minus strand of CM054376.1, from coordinate 62,576,079 downwards.
CTTGTGGAGAGGCAGGGGTGCCGATAGGTGCCAAGACCCACTGTGGCAGTTACCATCACATCCCCACAGGTTGGCTCTGATATGTCACGGGGGGTCAGAAGAGCGGCCCCACACTGAACTAACACCTTCCAATGCTCAAAGCCATGGTAGCCTGTGTTGCTACCCCTGAAGCGGACTGCAGAAGCAAGTGTGGTGCAAATGGACTAGAACAGAGAAAACAGATAGTCTCCAAAAAAACTAAACCAAAGTGCCAGCAGGTTTCACAAGGAGATCCATTTGAGGAAATAAACAAAAAGTAATTAAGAAAAGCAAATTGACATATTGGGCTGGATTCACAGAAGGGAAGGGAGTGATACAACTTTGTGTTTGGGGACTTTGTGCAACAGCTTGTCTGTTTCCCATTTGTTTAAAGGCAGAACAGCAGCAGTATCATCTGTTGGTCAATATTTAGGGGAAAGAGCTGACAGGGAAAAGAGTCTTAATCACTGAGGGTTGTCTCTGTAAACACAATGTTTATTTTGCATGTGTGCTATGCTTTAGAGCTCTTGCTTATTTCTGCACAGCCTGGGAAGAAGTTTCTGTCTGCAATTAGCTTCTTTTCTTCCTCTGTCTATAGTTTGGTCTCCCTTTTCCCTCTTCCCTAAGACAACTGATGATTTGCCACAGCTAGCAAGGGTAAGATGCAGAGCAGTGTACTGATACTACTCAGAGACAAATACTTTGCTCTCCTATCAACTGGCCTTGCTCAGACTAACTCTGTGTTAAGCAAACTGAAGTGGCTGGGGGATAGGCAGGACTTCTCCCCCTTAGTGGTCTGTCGGGGTGCTTTCCCTGTAGCTGTTTTTTCTTGGGCTCACATATATGTTTCTCCACATGAAAATCACACCATTTTGGGTTAGTGTTTCTTCTATTTCAAGCCAGTGCACAAGACAATGAAGGTGATTAAAACTGTATGCAGTAAGTCACTGTCATCTGAGACTCAATAAGCCATTACAGCTGTGTCAAGTGTAGCCTATAAGCTGAATGAATTAAAAGGTACAGTCAGTAACATAACCTCACCCTCTTTACCGCCATTGCGTAATGGTGTGTCACTGTTACTAGGCCATACTGCAGAAATAACTTTTCCTGTTTTTGCTTCTGCCTTCACAGAGTGACTCCAAGTCACTTGTAAAGCTCATTTGCTTCCTCACCTGTGGATATGAAAAATTATATTGACCTCAATGGGAAAGACCTTGAACTGTCACTCCCACAGCTGTCATCTAATGGCTTACTTACTTCATTAAGTTACACAGCTAATTCAGCAAGTTCAGAGAAATGAAGATGCCAGGAAGTGTCATATCATTAAAAGACTTAAGTGACATTAGCTTCTCCACTGATAAAGTTTTGTTCCATGCCTCTATGTAAGATATGTTTTTTATTAAGGAGCTAATTTCACATTGGTCTTTTGTACAGGAAATGGCAGCTGGATCCCAATATGTTCCTTAACAGCTTCTTTTAAAGAAGTGGCCAAATAAGCTGAAGAGGCAGGTCACAAAAACTGGAATGCTACCTAGGAATTTACTGTAGTGTCCATAATATGAGGGGAAGAATTGTATCTCTTGTACTCAAAGGTCTGTTTTTGACTCACCAGTGTGAACAATAAGGAGAAAAACGTGCACAAAGGAACCAAGTCCATTTTCTCTGGTGGGCTAGCAGTGGCTCCCATGGTCAAGCATGACGTCTTGAAGTGAATCCTGACTTTCCTCCCTCACCACCCTTCTGTTCCTGCCACAGACAGGTCTTGGAGGTCAGGAACTGGATTCCTAATAGACTGATATACCCTGGTAGACAGATTACAGGACTGTGACAGTCCAGTGTGTCCTCCTTAGTCTATAGACTTTTTCTTTCTATGAAGATAAAGCAAACCCATGTTTTCTGTATCCACTGGAATTCTTTCTCTTGCCTTTGGGTCTCACTTGAGAGAAGTGAGCAAACATAAGCAGGAGAAAAAGCAAATATCTATTTCCAGCTTGTATATCTAGACAGAACTATTGTACTTAACACCTTGCGTCTGACAAAGTTAACTGCTGAGATTGCTGAAAGTACAGGTCTGGATATCTGCCATTTTCATTAGCTGGAGATATGTTTTTCCCAGTGATGGATTTGTTACAGGTTCTGTTACTGTGTCCAGTCATAAACAGCACTCAGCTATAATGTCATTGAGTCTCATATCAAACCAGGCTGCAAGAGCAAAGTGAGTACCAACACAGAGCAAGAGACAAGATGGTGCCATCCCATTCATTGTGGTGTGACTGTCTGCATCTGTGCATGTGGAATAAATATCATCCTGACAACAGACTGCCTGGATTTCTTGTTAGAGTGATAATGAGCATGATTTGAAAGACCTGCTGTATGAGATTTAACTGTGAGCTGAAAGCCACAGAGGAGAAACAGATAGATAATTGCTTTCTTTGATGTGAAATGGTCTCAGCAATCTCCTACCCACCTCAGTCCTTTAAACTGCATTTGCAGCTGATTAGACATTTCTGAAGCAGTTGTATTTGCATGAATTCTGAGATTTCAAACTCACCAAAGCAAATCAGTTCTTCAAATGGACTTAAGGGGTTTCAAGTTTTGTTCTTTGTGGGGTTATTTTTGGGGCATTACAAGGAGCTATCATATATACCACAGATACAGTGGGCACCTCGAAAGTCAGAATGTGCATATGTGTTTTGTCAAAATGTGCATATGTGTTGTGATACTTGCTCTGGCATACTTGCTGTAAGCTGCATCACATGCTTGGTGTTATCTGTTTTCCCCCTTGAGGAGGGGAAATACATAATTTGCCTTTCTTAGGCTGATGCTAAAGTCTGGGTCTTCATTCCATTGGGACCTCTAAGGAGGTGTATTTGGTTTGTGTGGCAAGGTTTTGGTAGTGGGGGGGGTTACAAGGGTGGTTTCTGTAAGAAGTTGCTGGAAGCTTCTCCTATGTCCAATAGAGCCAATGCCAGCTGGCTCCAAGACAGACCCACCACTGGCCAAGGCTGAATCCATCAGACCCACCGTGGAAGGCAAATTAGGCTGCCCCAAAAAAAGACATATTACGTGGTCAACCCACACATGACTGATCTGTCTGTCAGTGCTAAAACTTCTGCTCCCAGACTGGATGCTTGTTACTTTTAACTGAGAGTAAGCTGACAGAAATATTCTCAGATCCCTGGGTTTACAGGCTACTTATCTAAGCACTTCATAAAAATTTGTATGAGTGACATATCTCAGTTTGTCCCACAATAAAGATGGGGTTGACAGCTGCACTGGTGACCTCAAGGGAGTTCAGCACCTTGGTAGATACCTATACGATTTTGCAGCGTCCAGGTAGAGCTGAGCAGGGTTAGTCAGGTAAACAGTAAAATATTCACCTCACTCCTGCAAGGATTATTAAAGGGAAGAAGATATTTTACTATTAGCATTTCTGGTTTTGTTTTGGTTTGTTTTGGTTTGTTTGGTTTATTTGTTGGCTTTTTTTCTTCTTTCAGTATGATACATCAATCAGTGGTTTCTTTTTAAATACATATATATATACACATATGTGTGATCTTTAAAATACTGAATATGCAGGTCTTGGAGATGCACATGGGCTATCCATCAGTGCTGGACTGTACAGGCTTCCATAGTTGGTGGCTTTCATATGTGAATTGGATCTTAGAAATGAACTCACAAGACAAATTCAAAATCAAGACACAAATCCCTCAGAGGAGTACATCTGCCGGTGTATAATAGCGCACATTAATTTGGCTCATGATATATGAAAACTGAAGTTCTCAATCACAAAGCTCTTGTGGTAGAGGCTTTAAGATAGGGGCAAGGGGGAGGGATGAAAAACTTCTGGTGATATTAGACAAGTTGACAATACTGCCCTTCCAGTCTTTCTTCCCTTCAGCACTTCTTTACTGCTGTGTATGTCCTTTTGGGATGAGATGGAGAGGGGTGAGGTTTGCTTCTTTACTGGGCAGATTCCTGTCATTTAAAAGTCAGGCAATTCACTTAACTCAGGGTGGGTTTTCCGCCTTTGTTGCCAGCCAGGGCCAGGCTCCTCTCCTCATTTAGGCCCTGACTCTATATTCTCAGTGAGTCATTGTGTAAGCAGATGTTGGATATAGCGCTTGTCACTCTATAGATCATGCTTTATTGCTTACACTTGCAGAATAGCAGCACACTAAGGAAGCTCAGCCAAGGTGTGTGGAGTATCTGACATGTCAGTCTTCAGTGCATGCTAAGCTGAGCTGAATGGAGCTGAGCTGTAGGGCTTTGCAAAGGCGCTTTCAATTCAGATCTGAGCATCCTGCTGTTGATGCAACAGGACTGAATGCACAGCCTTTGCATACCAGAAATGCCCTCTGTTCTCCAAAAATAAAACCGCCTTTTTTACCCTTATGTAGCAAGCTCAGCTTCTTCCCTGTCCATCTTTCCCACTTAAAATGTCGATAGCAACCTCTATGCAGGGTATTTCCAAGGACTGAGAGGCAGAGAAGGTTAATAGACTGAGGTATATCTAAAGGCCATCAATTCTTTGCAGGCAGCATTAATCCCTAAGAAATGACCTGTTCCTTAATCATTATTGCTCAAGTGATTTTATTCGTGACCTTTAATTGATGTGGCAAAATGCAAGAGTGAGGGTTCTCCACAGGAGGATTTTCATACATATATACTGATATTGTCATTTTTAAGGAGTAATTTTCTTTTTAAATGTCTCCCACTTGCAACTAATTTGATTGATGTTGCTGAAAAAGCTCAGTTTCACCTGCAATAAGAAGACAGAAGTGCAAATTTAGTTGTGTTTTGGGGAAGATGAAGATGACAGGCTCTTCCTGTCTTCATATTGCTCAAAAGTTTTCCTGGATACTTCTTATGTTTTCACACTTCAGATGCTGCCCTAATCTACACAGCTCTTAATTACTGCCTGGACACATATGTGCACATAAGACAGACTTGGCAATGACTGACATGAAAGGATTAGTAAGACTAGTGAGACCACTGGTGAGGAGAGGGGAATGGATGGTATCAACTGAACAAAGGAAACATGATTTATAAATGACATATGTTGAGTTCTGAGCAGCATTAGGGAAGCTTTGTGCTATTTCTGCAGAACAAAGATGCCCTCCAGCTGTGGATGTATCACCCAGGTGCAGTGGGATCTTCCATCAGAATCAGTGTGTGGTAGCAGATTCTCTCACTGATCACTGTGGGCTGTGTTCAGAACATGTATGGATCACCTTCCCCTCCTGCCATGAGCAGCTCCTAACTATGAGCTGCCACAATAGTGTAGGGAAGACTCAGGGCTCCCTGCAGTCTTGGGGCACAGTCTTCCTTCAAAATCAACCTGTGTCAGTTCTCTGAAGGGTGGGGTGAATGTGCATGGAGTAGGCAATGGTGACAAATCTGAGGGGCCATGCTTTTGCCTCAGGACACCCTCTCCTGTGAAAGTGTCATCCTTGATTGCATCCAAAAGCTCCATGGAGGAGAAGACAAATGTTCCTAGCAATATTTATATATTGTGTGTTAGAGTAACAATTGTGTGGTGAGTAACAATTGACTGAGTTGCTCCTTACTCTAGCTCTTGATTTTCCCTTCCTGTAAAATGTTCGGCTAAAATAGTATTAGCAGTGACAGCAGATGAAGCAGAGGAGATTTAACTAAGATATTTAAATCATGAAGGACATAGTTAAAGTTGCTGTCTCCTGTTATAAGAGAATAAAGGGTTCACTGGATGAAGTTAATGGCCAGAGCATTTAAAGCAAATTAGAGGAGGTACTTCTTCATGTGGTGTGAAGTCAGCCTATGGAATTCATTACCACATTAGGTCAGGGAGTCAAATGTCACAGGCAGACTGAAAAACAGGCTGTATAATTTTATGGCCAATAATACATTTGTATCTATGGCTGCAGGATACGGTGGGAGTAGCAGTTGTGGTGTTCGCAATACACACTGATGTCAGCAGGGGTGGTCAAACAAAGTGTTTCTCTGGGTTCTGCCTAATGAAAATGCTGATCTTTTTCCCTTGTCAGCCTGAGGGATGCAGTGCACCAAGACCAACCCACTCTGCTATCTGTCCTGAGGAAATCAGGGTACCTTGTTCATGTTTGCTCAGGGGAATGAAGGTCCGGCAAAAGCTGGCCTGGCAAGCTCTGGCTAGACTGGTAAAGTTTGTGCTGTTCCAAGGACATGTTGTGTACACCTTCAGAAGAGCAGTTTAAATTCATTTTCTGTGTGTAAAAATGTGCTGTCAGGAACTGGCAGCACAGCTCAGACCTAGGAACATGGTAGGGCTCTACTGGAGGCCTAAACCAGCTGCTTCTGAGGAAAATCCAAGAAATTCTACAGCTGCTAGATATGTTCCTACTGCAGAAATTTCTTCCTGGTCTTTATGAAAGGTAAACAACCTTGTATTCTGCATCCAGAAGGGCAAATTGGCATCCCTTGAGAGTATTCTAGTATCATGCCACCACCTCAGTGAGCGCCTAACAGATATATCATGTGGAGAGGAGATATCAGATTTCCCTGTATACTCTTATTCTTTCTTGGGTTCAGTATTTTTCTTTCAGTCTCATTCACCCACACTGATCTACTGCCAGGTGTAGCCTGGGCACTTGTCCATGCGTAAATCGAATGACATTTTCCTTGGTAGGGAGAAGAAAAACTGAAATCCTATTGCCATCCAGGGACAGAACCCAATCCCAATACAGAAAAAATCAGGAGACTGGAACAGGATCTTCCACTGGATTTCATGGGTTCAACTCAAGTTTCAGCAGCCTTTCTGCACAGACATCCAGGAAATTTACAAGTCATGTTTGCTGGCTTTCCAGAGCTGCCTTGCCTTTTGTTTTCTGTATCAATGAGACCATAACAGACTTGCCTTACATACAGCACAAACTGTAGTGACAGCTGCTTATCAAAGCTAAAATTAGAGGCTGTGAATCTCTAACCTTGAGGTAAAGTCCCCCAGATGGAGCCCAGCAACAAGGAATCCGTAACATAGTCAAACCAGATGAAATCATTAGAAGATATGTTAAATGCCTGAAACCTCTCAATGCACGAGGATGGAAATTACTTTCAAAATTGCAATTGCAAGCCAAAGTCTTTGGTTTTCAGTGCACAAAGAGGGCATGTTTTCTCTATAAGTGTATTACTGAAGGTTTTTTTTTAATAATTTGACAAACTGAACTCTGCCAGACCTACTGATTCAGGCAAGCATTTTAACTCAGTCAGGTGTCTGCCTGATTAGAGAATGCTTTTAATCTCTGAAAAGCATGCAAAGTGTGTAAATGTATATGCAAACAGGACTTTTATCAAACAATTCAATGGGAAAAGGTGGAAGAACATTCCTTATCGTCCATTGTTCCTTTAATATTTCCATTTATAAAGGACAGCTGTCAATGCACAACACAATTTGCTCAGGCATATAAGGGCAAGAGATATCCTGCATGATCACAATCCAATTTGCTCTCCTGAGGTCAAGACTTATGACTATCTGAGAGATTATGATATAATTTTCCTCAGCAGAGTTCTTGTTAAATCTGTTGTCTCTCTTGTCTGCTTTCCACAATTTTGAGTAAAACATTGATTTTTTTTTTGTGGGTATAATGGAGCAAAAACAGAATAAACCAGCTACTGCACAATCCAGCATCTTAACATAGGCCCTTATAAGCTGGGATCTCTTGGGAATGTATCTGAAAAGATAAAATCAGTGTGGTGATCTTGAAATACATGGTCAGATCAACCGTGAGCCAGGAGAGATTTGTAGGAGGCTCAGTATGCTCGGAGAAGGATAACAGATAGAGGCATGTTTCAGCAGAAAGAAACATCTGCAGTGTCTGGAGTGATGGAAGAAAAATAATGTCTGTGATGGTGGAAAACTCAGACTATGATGAAAACGTGGACCAGGAATAACCATGACATGAATCTCTGCTGGCTAGGATGAACACTTGGGAAGAGGGGGAGAGTAACCACAGCACAGAACAGAGCTTGCTTTGGAAAAGCAAGTTTCAATCCTGAGGGAAACTCTTCTCCAGCATTCTGCTTTGACCTCAATCTCATCAAATGTTACAAGAGCAACTTCTAATGGCAGGAAAGGTTTCAGAAAAGTTGTGAAGACATATTTCTGTAAAGGTCATGTTTATTCTTATGTGCTGTTCACCTTTTCTGGGCTGCAGGGCTGTGATGCACCGTGAAGGATGCTCTCTCCCAAATGAGTCTAAGCTGTGAGGAACAATGGGTTGTACAACCTCTCACACAGCACATGGGCTGCTCTAAACCTGAAGAGTGTTACTATTTATTATTATTATTATAATAATCATTATTGTCATTATTATTGTCATTATTATTATTGTCATTATTATTATTGTCATTATTATAATCATTATTATAATTTTGAGTGAACAAGACAGCAATGAATTGGGGGAAAGCAACTGCTACTTACAATTAGAGGTTTCCTTATTGAAAACACCCTGCTAAAACAAGGCTGTTACAAGGACAATATCTGCACTATTAAATAATAATTGCTATTCCCTTTAATAGCGAGCAAGCTCACATCTTTGTGATACAGTCAAAACATGGCACAGCAGTTTTGTTCAAGATATCTCCATGTTCTCATGAATGCCTGAACCCCAAGGTTCCTGTGGTCTTTTCTCAGAAACAATCCTATTCATTACCTCTGGATCGAATTAAGTATCCATATGCATGCATGACCCTGAATTGGAAATTCCTCCTTAGCTTGGTTCTCATGGCTTGATTAGTCTTTTCTCTGTCTTTCCACAGTCCTCCGCAAAGGAACCGTGGGGTAAGTATAAGTTGGAATCCTAGTGTTGGTATACCACATGGACTTAGCAGGTAATAAATAAGGACCCTGTTCTGATCCATGAGATCAGATCATACAAATACTCCCCTGATTCCTTTTGAACTGCTTTGAGAGTAATGCACAATGATAGTTGAGATCTGAATGCTCTGCTCCCTTGACTGTTTTTTTTTTTATGCTACCTGGGATTTCAGAGTGAAGGATATCTGTCGTCCCAAATTTAAAAAGAGAGGATCAATGGAAGTACTCCTACACCAGTGAACAGTCATTTCTCAGGTCAGAGCTGGGTACGCTGAATTTCATCAATCGAAAAGGGAAATTTGGACTGTGAAAACCAAGGCAGAGCAGGTTTGGTTTGCAAAGAAAAGTGCCACAGAGCAAAAGGTATGATCTATAGGGCTCTTCTGACTCCTAGTGTACAGGTAAGCCTCTAGATTTGTGCTAAACATCATTGCTTTTGAGGAAAGAGCTCAGTGACCTTCATGCCACCATCCCCTTCTCTTTGAACAACTCAGATACTATGAACTTCAAAACACTGACATTGGGAAATTTAATATTTTTTGCACGGTATGGTGGTTTTCTTTGTTTTTTTTTTTTTTTTTCTTAAGTTACTTTGGGGCTTTGTTTTCCAGTTAGCTTGTTTGTGTCTCACTCCTCTGTTTTATGCCTAGAGTTGCTGAGCTACTGCTCTTATTTGTCCAAACTGCCCCTCAGGGAAAGCCTGAGACAGATGCTAAAGCTGGGGTTTTTTTCCTTGTAATGCAAGCTGGTTTTAGTGTGTCAAATGCTTAATAACTCAAGTAATTTCACTCATCCATTTCTTGACATAATTTGTATGACTTGATTTCATAAGAAATGAGTTATTTAGAGAACTTTAAGCCTCACATCATTATTTGGGAAAAGAATATTAAGTATCATCAACAAACATTCCCCTGTTTCAATGGTCCTTGCATTCAGCTTCCTCTAACTAGATTAGTGCTTAGGAAACGTCTTGAAACATTAAAATTGAAGGACCAGACTGAAGTCAAGGTCCACCTAGCCTAAAGTCTACCAGAGTCAACAGAAGAGGAGCATGTAAAAACCACTTACAATAATCCAGTCTCCAGGTTCTTTATCCATTAGCTAGAAAATAGGCCAAAGTATCACATTTAATGTCCCTTTCACATTTTTTTTTTGTGCAGGATGTTAGTTCTGAATGTTCTTCGCAGCAACGTAAATGATGGAACCCCAGAGTTCTTGGCTTGGAGGACTTCTGTTATTTGTATTGACTACTTACCCTTTGGTCCAGAAAAACATTTCCATCTCTAAATTCTGAATTTCCCTCCTTTCAGACTTGGCAGAATTCTCATTATTTTTGTGTCTGGAGATAGGATGGACACAAACTCCAATGGAGTTATGCTTTTAAGAGATACAAATGTGCTTATGTCTCTGCCAGGGACATGTGAAAGCGGCAGTCTGCATAGAGTAGGCCCGTAGGGGCTCTGGTGTTGTGGCTCCGGTGTATGGTGGAAACATATACCAGAAAGTCCTAGATAGCAATGGGCAGAAAGTCCTAGGAGCAATGGCAAGGAATGTGACAAGCCCAAGTTTTGTGGTTGCCCCTCAGAGGTGAGTCCATCCAGCTGCTTGATTTTCCTGCTGTCCAGGGGTATCTGACTACTTTTTAGCCAGTGATAATGTTGAGCCTTGGAGACTCTCTGATATTGTGAAGAGACACCTCTGCTTCACAGGCAGGGAACTGAGGTGCAGCAGAAAATGATGGGATTTGCTCAGTTTTCTGTGCAACCAAATGCAAAGTGAAGAGAACTTCCTATCTAACCCATCACCCACTCTTCAACCATGTAAATCTGATGGCTTTTTTTCTGTCTTAGCAAGTTTGCTCCTCTGATAGATAATGGGCCTTTTTCTTTTCTTTTTTTTACGCTCATGCAAATCTCTGTTTATGCTTAACCTTTACAAAATCCTGAGCATAATGACTGGCAATGACATGAATAAGTATTTAAAAAACCCCAATCCTTTACAGTTCTTATGTACGTTATTCCCTGAGAACATATATTAAGATATTAAAAGCAGGTAAGATTGTCAACCAGGGTTCACTCACCTGATATTTTTGTCATCTCAAATTGCTTTGTTGTTTATGCTTCAGCTCAAATCTCCACCCAGTACTCATTAATTACCCAATCAGTATGATTATATCATAACAGATTTATCAGCATTTTAAATGGTACAGTGCCATGGTGTGAGAAAGGAATTACAGAGACGGCTCACAGTTGATTGTTATCATTAAATGTGGCATATAAAAACAAAGTTGCAATTTCAAACTTCCCCCCCCTGTTCCCAGTGAAGACATAAATAAAGCTCCTTTCCAGGCACACTGATAATGTAGGTAAGTAAACTTTGAGAGCACTGTAATATTTATGAGGTGCAAGTGTCTCATAAAATCAATGATTAATCAGACAAAGTGAAAGGCCTATGAAGTGAATTTATAAATAATACACAACAGTTGGTTTAGGAACTAACATTTGCAAAACTGAAATTCTTTGGGAAAAAAAGGAAGTGACTTGCATTACTGGAACCTGGGCTTTTCAAACTGCGATATCAATAGATGATCCACCATGTGTTTATTGTGCATCCCAGCTCCAGAGAGAAATATTTTTTTCCACAATTCATATACTCTAGTGACAATAATATCTTGTGACTTCCCCACAAACCTGATGGTTTAGCTATTAAAAATACTGTTCCAAAGAGCATGGAGCTCATGGCTTAAAGTTGGCTTAATTTTTTATGTGTCAAGACAACCTGGAGGCCCAGAAAGAGGCATATTCTCTAGCCAATGTCTGCATAAATATAGCTGCTGTGGGAAGCAAAGGCATTCAAATACCTTAAGCATTTTGCTAGATTTGGTCTCCTGCTGAAAAAATACTGAACTAAAATAGCTAATAGAGCTCATAGAAGTAAGCTAACTCTAGTTACCGTCACTGAAGCTATTGTAAGAGGAAAAGCATTGCAAATAAAAGGCAGACTAGGGACAATGTGGGCCCTCTCCAGAAGCTATCGAGAGAACTGGCTACCCTGGATTTGGAGAAGGCTGAGGTTCTTAATGACTTCTTTGCCTCAGTCTTCACCAGAAAATGCTCTAATCGCACCACCCAAGTCTTGGAAGGCAGACACAGGGACAGTGAGAATGAAGACCCTGGGCCCACTGTAGGAGAGGATCTGGATCGAGACCATCTTAGGAACCTGAATGTATACAAGTCTATGGGACCTGATGAAATCCATACGCGGGTCCTGAAGGAGCTGGCAAATGAAGTTGCTAAGCCACTGTCCATCATATTTGAAAAATCATGGCAGTCAGGTGAAGTTCCCCATGACTGGAAAAAGGGAAATATAACCCCCATTTTCAAGAAGGGGAAAATGGATGACCTGGGGAACTACAGACCAGTCAGCCTCACCTCTGTGCCTGGCAAAATCTTGGAACAAATTCTCCTGGCAGGCATGCTAAGGCACATGGAATACAACAAGGTGGTTGTGACAGCCAGCATGGTTTCACTAAGAGGAAATCCTGTCAGACCAATCTGGTGGCCTTCTATGATGGGGCTACAGAACTGATGGACAGGTGTAGAGCAGTTGATGTCATTTACCTGGACTTGTGCAAAGCATTCAACACTGTCCCACATGACATCCTTGTCTCTAAGTTGGAGAGACATCAATTTCATAGGTGGACCACTAGGTAGATAAAGAGCTGGCTGGATGGCTGCATGCAAAGTGTTGTGCTGAATGGCTCAATGTCCAGCTGGAGACCAGTTACAAGTGGTGTCCCTCAGGGATTGGTGTTGGGACCGGTCTTGTTCAACATCTTTGTGGGTGACATGGACAGTGGGATTGAGCGCGCCCTCAACAAGTTTGGCTATGACACCAAACTGTGTGGTTCAGTTGATACGCTGGAGGGAAGGAATGCCATCCAGAGGGACCTTGACACGCTTGTGAGGTGGGCTGATGCAAGCCTGATGAAGTTTAACCATGCCAAGTGCAAGGTCTTACACCCGGATCGGTGCAATCCCAGGCACAGCTACAGATTGGGCAGAGAAGACATACAGAGCAGCCCTGTGGAGAAGGACTTGGGGGTGTTGGTCCATGAGAAAATGAACATGAGCCGGCAGTGTGCGCTCGCAGCCCAGAAAGCCAACCGTATCCTGGGCTGCATCAAAAGGTGTGTGACCAGCAGGTTGAGGGAGGTGATCCTGCCCCTCTACTCTGCTCTTGTGAGACCTCACTTGGAGTATTGTGTGCAGTTCTGGTGTCCTCAACGTAAAAAGGACATGGAACTGTTGGAACAAGTGCAGAGGAAGGCCACGAGGATGATCGGGGGACTGGAGCACCTCCCGTATGAAGATAGGCTGAGAAAGTTGGGGCTGTTCAGCCTGGAGAAGAGAAGGCTGCATGGAGACCTCCTAGCAGCCTTCCAATATCTGAAGGGGGCCTATAGGGATGCTGGGGAGGGACTCTTAATGAGGAGCTGTAGTGAGAGGACAAGGGGTAATGGGTTAAAACTTAAACAGGGGAAGTTTAGATTGGATATGAGGAAGAAATTCTTTCCTGTGATGGTGGTGAGGCACTGGAATGGGTTAGCCAGGGAAGTTGTGAATGCTCCATCGCTGGCGGTGTTCAAGGCTGGATTGGACATAGCCTTGGGTGGCATGGTTTAGTGTGAGGTGTCTGTGCCCCTGGCAGGGGGGCTGGAACTAGATGATCTTAAGGTCCTTTCCAACCCTAACTATTCTATGATTCTATGGTTCTATGAAATGACAAAGGGTAATGGGTTCAAACTCAAACAGTGTAGATTTAGATTAGATATTAGGAAGAAATTCTTCACTGTAAGGGTAGTGAGGCACTGGAACAGGTTACCCAGAGAAGCTGTGAATGCCCCATCCCTGACAGTGCTCAAGGCCAGATTGGACAGAGCCTTGAGCAACATGGTTTAATGGGAGGTGCCCCTGTCCGTGGCAGGCGGGTTAGAGCTAGACGAACTTTAAGGTCCTTTCCAACCCTAACCATCCTATGATTCTCTAATTTTGTAATATAAAATGATTCTGAGTGTGGTTTAAACAAGAGGTTGAATCGTTACCCATTTACTGTTATACATAAGCCTGGCAGAGTTCTTTCTGCAATGAAGGAAAATATTTCTGGTGTTTCTGGGTGTGACCATTTTAGACTAATCAGGGCTGACCCAAGAGCATCTTCACATGTTTGTGAACAGACAGTGGAAAACAGTTGGAAAAACAGCATCTGAATAGACTTTGAACTCTGAGAAATGGTGTCATGAATACTGCATAGGTGAAATTATGATAGTTCAAATGGTGTTTGATTGTTTCTATTCATCAGAGATTCCTTGTAGAGAGAGTGGGTGGGGATCTGAGATGAGGTTTGTCAAGGTTACAAAGGCCTATCAGCCCCTCAGGACTCTAATGCAACATGCACGAGCTTCAGTTTTCCAGGTAATTTAATCCACAGTCCTTCTCACTGCAAACTGCATTGTTATTAACTCATCATAAGTGGAAAAGGCTATTTCCTGTCATTTCTTCTTTAACCATCACTGGGTAGACCACTACCAGGAAGGGATCTGTGATCACTCCATACAACAAGGCCACTAATATTTTTTTCTCAGTAAATCAGGGATCATAGTGCAGTATATCCCAGACAAAATGCTAAGCCTCTAACTGACAAGGGGAGTTAGCCAAAATGCTAGCAGTTGATGCTGGTAAGCACCATAATACGGCTAGATGATTACTTTTGCTACCCTGAGGTTTGGATAGCTTCCCTGCCTGAGGAGGGAAACAGAGGACGTTCTTGTGTCAACCAGATATCGATGTGCACAGTTCTTCCTATGCTAAATGAGTGAGGTATCTTCCTGAATTATTTTGCTGTCTATGCATATTTTAGCAGGACCATTGCTTAGAGAAGCTGTGCTATTTGGAGCGTGTTCATGTTTCTGCTGCATGACTTTCTGAAATTGGCTTAAAGGAAAAAAAGACCACAGAAACTAAGGGTGCCTTTCTTTAAAAACTGCGGATTTCACAGAAACTCACAGAAGCACCACATATCATCTCCACGAAATCAGGTTATTTTTCAGTCACCATTTCTATAACCCAAACAATTATTTGGTCTCACCGAACTTGTATACAGTAAGAGATGCAGCAGGTTATGCCTTCACACCACCTCAAAATAAAAGAAGGGTAAAAATAGTGAGCCTCTTAGCAGTGATAATTTACAAGATGAGCATCCCAAATTGATCCTCAGTGGTGCCAGGAAGTAATTTTTTCAGATATCTGATCCAGTTACAGCTATTTAAGCAGTTACTAAGCATCAGCTTAGCTGTACTGATGTGTGTAAATGTGTGTAAATGTATGGTAAAGATATATGTATGTTATGCTAAACTTAGCTTTCTTGGCAATTAAAAGGGATTACATTGCCTCATGTGGTGGGAGCTGTGTGTGCACGTGAACATTTTTGCAGTAGCTTAGATGATGCGTGGTAATTCCTAGCCACACTAGAATAAAAGTGTATCATTAGAATTAAAACATCACAAACTGATGCTGCATCGGTGGAAATGATTCTTAAGACATGAAAACTAATTTGCTAATTTACTACTGCAAGTTATTCCTGCAGTAAGGAGGTTAGCAGGATCCAGCAAAAGATCAGACATTTATTTGAGTATTGAGACTGCATGAAGTTACTCTTATGTCAGATGAAATGTTTGTTTGACAATTCTTGGGTTTTATAGGACATGCAAAATCTACAAGGGACTTTATAGCAAAGTAGTTCCCTGCAGAAAATATCTAATGTTGGCAGATACTTGCATCTGTCAAAGCCTCCATGCTCCATTACCTGCACCTCCCATGGTAGTTCCCATAGGTTGACATGTTACCCTTCAAACATGGAGTCTGAGTCTTGCATAGCTTGTCTTCACTCCTGCAATTTGTTTCTGACAAACTTGAAACTCTTGAGATCAAAAGTTATTTTAGCTGTTCACCTATGTTAATAGGCTTGTGTCCATGCTTGGGCTGTTCTGACACTGGAAATCATCCTGTTGGCTTTTAGTGGTTCTCGACTGGGAGAACAGAAACTCATGTCAAGGAAGGCATGTTGCTGCACAGGGCACTCTGTCAGCAGCAGTTCCTACTTCTTGTTTAGATACATCAGACCAGTGATACAAGTCCTTCAAAAGTTCGTTATAAGCTAGTTCTCAGCCCTGAATAGATCTATTTGTATGTCTTATGAAGTTGTGAGCTTTTACTTGAGTGAAGCCTTCACAGTGCTTAAAATTGGACATATGCATATGTCTTTGCTCACTTGGGCCCTTACTGAATGACCTGACATTGGCAAGAAACTGAAAAGAAAGAACTGTCCCTTTAGCAAAATATCTTTCTACAAACTGGACAACAATTAGTATAGTTCATTTTGATGGCAAATGCAAAAAAAGCTTTTGTCATTAGCCAAAACCGAAAGGCATAACTTTCTTCTTCGTTGTATAAGCAAGGTATTACCTCAAGTTCCCTGCCAAGTCTGAGCAGACTGTCAACAGCAGTGAGGATATACTGTTTCTGGGTTGCCTAATATGAGTCTAAAGAAACGAAGCAGTGGGAAATTTTAAGGAAAATTCATAGATAATATAATGTTATGCAGACATTCAAGAGATGGCTCTTGGAGAATTTCTGCTATACCAGTCAAGTATGTGTCAGTAATTAAAGACTTATTGGGAGCACTTTCAAATGAGAGCATAAAATACTTATTTAATTTAGGTTTAAGAGGAAAGCAGATGTACTTCCTGGTACGTAAGTATAATTTATTTATTTAAAACAACAATACTTGAGTATTACTAGTTAGGAGCTGAGCCAGAAATGTGTATAGCATTTCAATTGCTCTTAGTTAACCTTTAAATGAATGTCTGAATATAACAGACAGCTCTTTTAAACACCCTTTAATTTCTTTATAGCTAAGACATGGATGAGCTTAGCTTTGTCTGCATTGAGGGGTTCTATGACCAAAAGTCTATGAAAGTTGTTTACAGGTTGAATCATTATTTTTCCTGAATTTGTCATCTTGAGAAACATGGTCAGAAAGCTGATCTCAGTTAAATGAGCTGGAACAAATACAAAGAGATACACGTTTGATTTTTCTTGAAGGAGAAAATTTGATGTAAAAAGCTTCATAATTTTACAAAATGTGAGATCAGGATAGTATTATATTCATCAGAAGTGTTCAACCTTTCCCAGAGCAATGAAAATAGTTGATTCAGGAATCAGATTGAAAAGGCACGTGTTTCCTTACATACACGCACATGTATCTTTTGAACTAGATATCATAATACACAAGCTGGTACAGAATGTTGTATTTGAGAAAAAAAATCTCTTTTTGAGTGGCTATTAATCCTTAAAATTAAACAAAAATTCAGCCAAATTTCTAAATGAAACTTTTCCAAGTGAAGGAAAAAATCATAGAATCATAGAATCATAGAATAGTTAGGGTTGGAAGGGACCTTAAGATCATCTAGTTCCAGCCCCCCTGTCAGGGGCACAGACACCTCCCACTAAACCATGCCACCCAAGGCTATGTCCAATCCAGCCTTGAACACCGCCAGCGATGGGGCATTCACAACTTCCCTTTTCTTTTGTAGCAGAAGTTTTCCTGTCTTCCAGCTGATTTCACCTTTTATTTTCAATGATCAGAGGTTAGGTTGCTTAGCAGATGGACAGAAAAGCACTAAGTCTACTGAAGTCTTGAACATCTTTGTCCAAAGCCAGAAGCTGGCTGAAATGATATATGTTCTTCAGTAATAAGCTATCTGAGAAGCTAACTGACTAGATTTATGTGTGGAACACAACTAAAATTTTCAGTGTTTGACTTCTAGGAACCATTCATTGATACTCTGCTGTTTGGCAGCTCATGACATAACATTATGAAGGAAAAAAGACTGTAAACAGAAGCTGTGCTCATTTGACCATATTTTTCTTTTCATTATAATGCAATACAGATGTTTTACAACATGTAAACAAAACAGACGAGAATCAGGTCATAATGTTTGTAAAAGTAAGAAAAGGTGTTAATTCATGGGCAAGTTCCACCAACTTTCTTGTACATTTTCTCTGAACAGCAGGAAGCACTGAACCCTGCTTGTAAGCTGTTCAAGCAAGGGATTTAATTAAGGCACTCAGAAGCTGTAAACATGTGAAGGAAGAGAACAGGGAAGCCTGGGAAAAGCGGAGAGAAGGTTGAGTGAGCAAGGGACTGGTAAAAACATAGGAGGTGGAAGTTATAAAGGAAAGGACAGTAAATAGAAAGATGAAAAGGCTTGTTGTGAGATACTGAGGTTCCCAACTGAAAAAATAATCGTAATAAACTGGGACAGGAGAAAAATGTAGTGATATAGGGGGAAGAGAAGTGTCAGCACAGCAAAAGGTCTAAGAGCTCAATTTATGATAATATTCAGCTCCGCAAGGTAGAAAACAGCAAACTCTCTATTTGAAAATAAAAACATGCCTGCTTACTCTGAAATCATGAATTTTCCTATTGAAACACATACAGAAATATAATAAACCTCTGTCAAAGGAGTTGGGTTGTAAAGGAATTCAATGCCCTATTTAAAGTACATATTCTTCCTAGCTCAAATAAAAAAGTTTAAAAGTCAAGTTTCTGAAGGAATTTCACCATCTCAATTACAGCATGCACGGGAGAGGCTTATGGATTTATCCAGACAAGTACAACTGATAGACAAAATAGACTGAGCAAGAATGGAGTGGGGGAGCACATACACACAAAGGGATGCATGGACAAAGTACTGAATGGGGCATATAGACATCCGCCTCTTGCATTTTGTTACACCTGCTGGGAATCCTCAAGGTTGAAGTGGGTTGTCTGCTCTCTGTCCATCTAAGACAGGTGCTTCCTGGCCAACTCTGGTTCCTGGAAGACAATTCTCAGATCCCTGTCTTACTGAAAATGCTGAAACTTGTCCGTGAAATTTTGTGTTGTCATTCTTAAAGGCTGGGCAGAGCTACTGATTTTCCTCGTCACATTACACAACTAGCATTTCTGGCTTATATCTTAGTTAGCAATTTCCTGGCTCCAGGCTGCTATCCTTTCTTGCATAATTCTGAAAGAAACATTGACACAACTTTACAAATTATACATTAGGAGAATAATAATGACTTTAAGCTCATTTTCTGATGGATAAGGTTCAGGTTTCAAGGAGTTTTGCCTGGAATCAGGGCAAACATGCTGAGAAATTTAGATCAGACAGTGACGTGGTCAAGGCCGCAAATCCCTCACTTCATACCTGGCTAGATTCTGGGGGTGCAAGCTGGCAGCATGAACCTTGTGAAGTTCAACAGGGAGAAATGCAGAATCCGCACCTGAGACAGAACCAGCCATTGAGCTATGACAGGCTGGGAACTGGCTGGGAAGCAACTGTGCAGAGAATGGGCATCCCAGTGAAAAACAAGTTGAACATGAGCCAGCAGTGCACCCTCACAGCAATAAAGGCCAACTGCATACCCAGAGTGGATCACAGCATGTACAAGGAGAGGCTGAGGGAGCAGGCTTTGTTCGACCTGAGAGAGGTTGCATAAAGAAAGAGAAAGTTGAGGTTGAACTAACTGCATCTTCCACTTCAAAAATAGCACAACACAGACAGAGCAATGCCCCTCTCAGGGAAGCCAACAGACATCTCTGCAACACACGAAACTGATGAGCTACGAAGAAATAATTCTTCCCCATGAGAGTGGCACAGTGGTAGGATGTAGCTCATAGAGGCGGTAACATCTCCAGCAACAGGAATCTTTAACCCTTATCTGACTCTGAGCTACTCAATCTAGCTATGACGGTGGACATGCTTGGAGCATGGTGTTTGATAGAGATGTCTAGACGTCCTTTGTCACCTAAATTTGTCCATGACTGTATGGAATCTTTTTAGTCTGCCTTTTGAATTGCTGCTTTCTTTTTCTAACAATGTGTCTGAAATGTTTTAGTGAAGAAAAGTCAACCTTCTGCATGCAGAATGCATGTCTCCTCCTCATGTTCTGAAGTTTTATCTTTTCACTCACCTATGCACAAGGGAAGATGACACTTATTCCTGTTACTGGCTCAATCCAACTCTTTCTTGGTCATTTCAACCACACTCCATGTCAGTCCAGCCCACTCCAGGACTAGAAAAAACAGCTGGAAAATGAGCGAAAGATTGTCTTGCATGTATCAGTTTTTCCAATTATTTTTCAGCAGCTATGGTCTCAATGTCTATACTGCACTGATGACTCTGTAAAAGGCTGGTAAAACCCTGCCCCAAACAGAACTTTCCATAGCTTAATGCAAGGGTTGTATTTATGGTTTTTGATGACAGCTATTCCAGCCAGTGTCTTTTATTCAGAGCATTTTGGAGAATAATAAATTCTCTATTTTTATGCCTGGTGTCTTAAGTGGTACATATGTAGTTGTCTAAGAATTAAAAAAACCCTATTTTTAACTACTCTTACTTTTATTCTAATTACACCTCCTCATAAGCATAAACTAGAAAAATTTTATTACCATTGCCTCTCTACTGCTGCAGAATCCTGAACCAATTCCTTCACTCACTCATTGTCTCCTATTACTGAGCTCCTACTGTGCCCAGAATCACATACTTTCCCCATTGTATCTCCTTTTTCCTGGGTTGCAGCTCCCATATGTGCTCTGTAGTGAAGAGCTTGGAATGATCAAGCTGTTGAAGACAAACTAGCCATCACACCTTTGCCTGTCGCATCTACATTCCTTCCTTACTTGAGATAAATCTGCTTTTCCTTCTGTCATATTTCCGTCTTCCATACAGACCTATCTTTTAGCTCCAGGCAGGGAGAGGTCTCTGTGCAGAAAGCTGTATTTTGCCATGAACTGTGGTCCTGAAAATTGCACTGGAGACTGCCCATGAGTTGTTAATTTTGCTGGCCTTGGCAATATTAAGCTTAACAGTCTAATGACAAGCGACCTGTCCTGCCAGTTAAGCATCCCTAACCTGGTTGAAGGCAGAGGTCTCTGAGAGGTCACTGACTCCAGTGTACTGTTACACATGGCTCATTAAAGCATATGAGACCATTTGTACTCCCAATGTCAGTGCATAGCCTTGCTATGGGATTTCTGGCTTAGATCCAGTGGGTACAGGCATTTATGCTAAGAGACCCTTGAGAAAAAAAGGTTGGATTGGTAGCTGCATATTTTTCCTGTTCATAGCAGTATGTACCCATGAAACTTTGACACTGCTAAAAGAAATGTTTGTGAAGAGAAACTGTCCTTCTGCGGCTAAATACAGAGATTTCTCTACTTAGTCACAAGGCTATAAATACCTAAAGTCACTATCCTTGGTCAATCAATCTTGACTTTTGAGTCAGTACTGGAAGCAAACACGAGCTTTCAGCCTTTGGAGATCTACTCATCTTGTTTGGCAAGTTCCTTTAAAAGCCATGAATCCAGACTATGTTGAACTCTTTGTGTGCTGTGTTGCTAATATGAAGTTATATATCTTCCCATTAGTTCTCGTAAAGGTTAACATAATCTTTTCTGCCTTAAGATAAACAACCAACCCTGGCTTTCAAAAGGTTCTGTGTTCCAGTCAGCTTTGTTATTCCCTTTGGTTGGTAATATTGCTACTGACTTTCAATATGTCAAAGAATATTTGTTTTATGATAAGTAGTATCTTCTCTTAATACTGAAAAAGGTATACTGCCAGAAAACTGTATATTTATTTCCAAAGGGTGAAATTTAAGCAAGGGAAATTATTCACTTCAGCAAGATTTATAAGGCTCTTCAGAGCTGCATTCCTCAGTGCTACAAATTTAAACAAAACGCATGACAAACAAGCAGGACAATGAACAATCACAGGAATATGAGTTGCACTAGGAACACACACACATTTTAAATGCCCACTTCAGAGTGTGGTATTTGTTTAGTTATTTCTGGACAGAGATGCTGGAAATATGGAGAGTTATGGCTAAGCTAACAAGCCATCTGTTCCACTGTTTAAGCCAGAGAAGGAATGGTACAACAAATGTGATATCTCTGGGATTTCTCTCTGCCCCCTTTAATTATTCCATCTACAATTTGGATCTGAGAGGTCACACTGGTGATTCCCTAGAAAGTTCTGCTCGTCCTATGACTTAAGATGTTAAAAAAAAATCTTAGCCCAAAGTCTGTAAATATTGAATGGTCTGTCCACTGGGCCAGGCTGTAAGAGATGAAGCCTTGAGTGTAATAGGGAGAACAAAGCTGTATGCTTTCTTTTCCTTTCTGGCACCTTTTAAAGCTTTATAACTCTGCTAGGTTTGGTGTTGAGCAGTTTGCATTTGTTTTAATCATAAACTGTTGCGAGCAAAAACTAATATAAGGTGACTCACATAAAGGCAAATCTATGCTTTCCATGTGCAAAACCCTTGAAACTCAGCTACAAAAACATCCTACCTCCCAGTACATTCCCAGTGAATACATTCTCAATGAAGGGAATCCAAAGCAACGCAGCCTACTTATTCATACACCTCTACGGACCCGTGAGCTGTGAAAACAACTGTGGAGGATCAGTTTGGTTACAAATAGCAGGGACACAATCCTGAGTCTTGAGGATCCTCAGGAGGGCTGTGTCTACACAACTTTTCAGAGTACAGAAAATAAGATGCTAGCTGTTGAAGACACCCTGAGCTCAGGGAATTGCAAAGCTTTTGTGCAACCTGGGTGAAATGTAAATGGGGTATTTGTGGAGAGTGTCTCTGACTGAGGGAGATCAGGTACTGTTAAGTGATGAAGAAGTGAGCAGGTTTTGGGATCCAGGAGTGTTTTTGAGCAATGAACTGGTGGGTGATCACTCAATAACCTCTTGAGGGCTTATTGGGCTGGGTGATAGACCCCAGGTCACAAGGAAAGCCTGTTACTACTGAAGTGAGAGGACTGTTGGAGTTAGTGGAAGGAGTACAAACTGCTGCTTGCATCCAAGAGGTGTACAAGAGAGGGCTTCACAGAGTACTGATGGCTGTACTCAGGCACCACAGACCCCTCATTAGAGGATTACCAGGCACCCTGAAGATGCTTATTCAATCTCTTATGGAGAGAATTCATGCAGCCATTGAGCACTATCGGCAAGGCCTTCAGAACCCCCCAGGCATGTTTTAGCTTTGGCAGAGACATTACACATTTAGTCACCCACAGGTGTGAGATGGGATGGACTGATCCTGGGGTTTGGCACAGACAGGAGAAGGAGGGTCCAACAAGATATTTCACTTTGCTTATGTGTGCTGCTTTTGCTCAACTTATTAAACTCTCTTTATCTCAACCCAGGGGTTTTCTCACTTTTCTTCTTCTTCTCTTCCCTATCCTGCTGTGGAGGCCTATCCTGGTTTTGTATCCTTAGTTGCTGTCTGAGATTAAACTCTGACACTGGTCTGCAGTGGCAGGACCACAGCAGGGCTATCCAGCAGGGATATGACAGAATTATCCAGGACATCTGAGCAGTTTGAACTTTGGAAGGTCCTTCTGGAACATGTTTGATCAATACGAAGAAGTTAAAGATGAAAAGAAAGGAGGCAATGCTGTTCTTCAGCTTCTGAAATCTAAAACCTAAATAATCCATAATATCAAGTATCTGTTGTCATTGGATGGACTGTTGACAGCCATTTTAATAACAAAATTAGCTCCTTATTAGAAAATTACTGCAGACTATTTGACGCTTCGTGTTCCATTCATTGACAGACATTATGTGTTGGGGTTTTGTTCCCTAGAATACCATTAGAAAATAAGTGAATTTTCAAAATAACTTTTTTTTTTTTTTTTTTTTTTTTTTAATTGTACTTTAAGTAAAAAGCCAAAGGATTTCTGCCCAGAAACAAAAAAGAAATGGAGGTGCTTCTGGAACTCACCAGAAGTCACCTCTTTCACTTGTGGTCTGGGTTTTTCAGCTGGACCGCATCTTCCACAATGCCTCACAGCCTCTCCTCCTAGAGTCCTGAGCTGTGGTCCATTAAAACAGTGCAGACCTCCCCTTAATGGATAATGAGCAGCCACATTTGCATTATTTAAAGAATGATGAAACTCTCTCCAGAAAGAGGACAAACTATAGATAAATATGTTTTAATTTAAAAGAAAAAAAGCATTTTTGATAATTAAGCTTGTACCACTAGTAGGAAACGAAGCGCTTGCAGCAGAAATCATTATTGGTAGGCTTATAGAAGCAAGAGGAACATGAGGGCACAGATTTGGCCAACAGGACACTTTCTTCTCTCTCATTAGCTTTCTGAAAAGAAAAGAACTGTATAGGGAAAAAACAAGTGTTTAGATGCTCAAACAATCTTTGCTTGGGTGTTACACGAGATTGTTGAGGAAAATTCACCACAAATAGAGAAATGAAGCCTTGTCTGGAATAAAAAACCTGAGTAATATGTAAAACTATGAGTGGAAATAAAGCCTTACCATCTCTCAGTGTGAAGAAACAGGTGCTGAGAAATGGTTTCTGCTTTGGAAGTGAAGTGAGCATTTAAATTTTGCATACAACAGTGTTAAGCAGCTACAGGTCTTGCTGCAGTGTGACAGTGTACATGTTGTGGGTCACATTATGTACATAAGGCTGAAGGGATGCACCCAACACTTCTCTGCCTGCTTTGCCCCCCACTGTGATTATAGCTGTTTCAAACGCTACCTGGAAAGAGGAGGCAGTCTCAGATTATGCTGGATGCTAGCAGTCTTCATCTATTATGAGCTCCTTTTTATCTACTAGTGACCATTCTGACTATATGATCACTGTTCTGCCAGTTGCATTCCAAGTTGCCTTTTACAGAATACCTGCTTGAATAGTGATTTTTTTTCTGTGATTAAGATTATGAATTTAGGGTATGACGTAATGAATACTTAAAGATAATGAACAAAATGTCACAGCATGGAGACATTCTCACAGCACTGACTACCAGCATAAACTTCAGTAAGATGACAGCTACAGATGCACATCTGACACTGCCTTTGCAGTATCAATCACTATCAATACCTTCTATGAGCCTCTTCAGATGACATCTGACTTTTCTTAGGCATTCATTTTAGGTCGTTTGCCTCCATTCCATGCCTGCTGTTCATTACTGGTGAGACAGAACAAGCACTTGGAATTGGGATGTGCTCAATTCTGAAGATCAAAAGGGAGGTTTTTGCTACCTTACTAAACAGGTACTTAGGCAAGAGATTTGAATTTTGGAGGTGTTTATTTGCCTGGCACATCTCCATGCTTTTGTGTTGGAGTTCCTCCAGTTCTGTATCTTGGGCCCACTACTTAGGAGCTTAAATGTAATTACAAAGTGCAGACTCCCCTTTTGATATTTTGGGCCAGTGACTACTGAATTTCCACCTTCTTCTCTATTAAAGGTCATAATCAAGTCCTCTTAGGACTATAAGGAGCAACACAGAGACTTATAGGTCTAATGTCTGACCAATTAATGAATTTTAGCAGCTTGAAAGGCTTTATCCCAGAAAAGTTCCAGCTCCACTAGAAAACAAATCAATAAATGTCTCAGACATGTCCATTTTTCTCTCATCCTGAATAAATAAGAATGCTTGCATTTTTACTGTGGTGTCTCCATTCATATGACTCTCTTAATGGATGGAAATTGAGCACCTGCTTGAGGCATGAAACATTGCTAATATGTTCCCTTTAGTGAAATT
Organism: Ara ararauna; assembly: GCA_028858755.1. NCBI lineage: Eukaryota > Metazoa > Chordata > Aves > Psittaciformes > Psittacidae > Ara > Ara ararauna. Next base: position 62,550,542 of record CM054376.1, on the reverse strand, counting down.
ATTGTGATGAATCACCTTTGTCAATGTTTTCTGAATGAGACAAATCCCAAACTAATCTGCTATCTGCAATCCGAATGTAATGGGCTCATGGGTCATAAATCTTCTGCAGGGAAATATGCCTCAATTCTGTATCGATCAATAAACAAAGGTGTTATTCATACTTTTCCGCACAGGGGCTCCAATGAAGGATATAATTAGAAGGTGAGTGAGAAATTTGGCAGAATGCAAAAGGCACTGTATGTGTTTGGATTTAAATTGATTTCAGGAATGTATCTGTTATTTACGTGTGACAGAAAACATTATGCTCAGTAAATGAACTGTGTAAGCTCTTCAAGTCAATATTGTAACTTGCTCAGAGTGTATTCTGCAAATGATCTGAGTTATGAATATCTGAGTTATGAAAAATATGATACAATGGTCATAAATGGATCTTAACTGGAAATACGGAGCAACCAACAATTATCTCCTTAGGCCGTAGTGAGTTAGTGTCAGAATGAGTGAAGAATTTCAGCTACTCAGAGATCAGATTAACTGAACCTCATCATGCTCCAAATATCATTGGAACAGCATATAAATTGAAGTTATCTGCTCTTCAGCCCAAAGTCATAAACATCAGTTGCACACGTCAAATGGATGAGGCATTCTGGAGGGCAAAGAGTTGTAGTTCTTTTTGTCTGAAAGTTAGTTTAGCTTCACATTTTTCTATAGAAATGTGCCTTTATTACTTAACTGAATCCCAGGAGACTATTTGGCCCATGATATACTTTATGATGTGATCCCAAACTCCTTTTGAATATTGGTTACCTTCAAGCTCTACAGGTAGCTTATATTTAGCTTTCTTCTACAAACTGTGCCTATAGGAAGTTAATTGAAGTAGTCAAATGTCCATGATAGAACTAGAGCATTGCGCAGTGTCTGTGCTGAAAAGACAAGAACTTAGCAAAGTTGCAGAGTTTGTGTAGTGTGCATGGGTATCAGGAAGAGCTGGAGCTGCAAGAGGTTCTAAACAGAGCTCGAGGAAGGGCGATATGAACTTATAGTCCAAAACCTGAGTGAATCTCTGCTAGGAGAGATGAGTACATGGACCCTGTTGTTGTGAGCCTTGAGCTGTGGACAGACATACTGGCTCTATGTTGGACCTGCCAAAACATCATCACAAACTTGTCTCTCAACCTGGATTTTGTTTCCTTTCCATAAGCTTAAAAAATAAAATATAAATAATAAACTACAGCACACTGTCATTTCATCACCATGATTAAAAGGTGCCCTGCAAAATTCAGGCAACAATTACAACTTGTTTGGCCCAGTTCTCCTGACAACCCTTCCTACATATACTTATACACATTTACCAGATTCCTCTGAGTCTTCTCTTCTTTAGGCTGGACAGATCCAGCTCCCCCAGCCTTTCCTCATATGAGAAATGTTTCACACCCTTTACCATTCCAGTAGCCAGTTTTGATTCTCGCCAATGACAATGTAGCCTGATGTGACAAGAACAGAGCTGAAATGACTTTTCCTGTCCCCAAAATATTTCTGATTTGCTACTGAAGCCATTGGTAGCTTGGGCATTGAGCTAAGCAATTTACATCCTGTTTTACTGAATCTGCCACTCCCTTCTTCTCTGTTCTGTTTGACTTCTAGTCTCCTCTTAGGGATAACATCTTACTCTACACAGCATCTTACTCAAGATGGAAGCTTGAGTTTATTTCCATATGGGTAAATGTGGGAGCTACTATTGAGTTCTCTAAAAATCTTGACAGGCAGAGAGAAGCAGGCTATGAATTTTGAGACAATTCCAAGTAGAAATCTAGCAAATGTGCTTACTCAACCCCTTGCTGGCTTTAACAGGCTAAGTCATGTGCATGAGATCTCTATAGCAGTTACACTGAGACACCTGAGTCAGTGCCTAGTTTGGGAAGTTCTTAACAGCCTGACTGATAGCTGTGGGAAGGAGCTACTTGTATGATCTCATCTTCAGCAGTCTCTGTTGGGCACTGGGTTGGTTTACACTTTGTCTTTAACTGGTGGCTGTGGTTGTTCAGCTGTGCTTCAGAATAGGGCCCTGCTGCTTGGTTTGATCTTACAAACCATAATTAAAATACATGTAATTCCACTCTCTCTAGATAATGACCAAGGCACCTGTATTAATGGAAGATAAAAATTCCCGTTTCATGTTTTCTTGCTTAAATACCTTGCATTGATTAAAGTGGAAAGAGTTCACCATAGGCTCCCTACCATTTCATACCAATTTAAGAGCACTAATATGCCCCATAAAGACAGAGTAAATTAATTCCACAGCTCAGACTACAATTCCATTTTGAGCAGCTTGCACTTGAAATTTATCCTCCTATGTACCAGAGAACATTGATTTAATTAGGCAGCAGGTGCTGACAGGTAATAGAGAAGGAATACTGCTACACATTCTTTGCATTCTTCAGGCCCTCTACCTCCTTTCATGTGGTCAGGTCTCTTTTGTTGCATTGTCAAGAGATATTCTTTCTTTGTATTTGTTAAATGCATTACTATGGTTAACCTGATATATGTCTGTCCACTTTTTCTGAAGAGAGTAGTGTTAGGCTAAGCAAATTGTGACCTAATATAGTCTCTAGTGCTGGTAATGATATTTATTGGCCATTCATAATTCTTTGCCAGTTCTTACCAATTTGCCCCCCATCACTAGTGAAGTCTTTCTGGCTTTTGAATATCAGAACATTGATGCTGGGTTGTTTCCAGTAAGCAAAATTTTCATTAGGGATGTCTGCATTGCAGAGTAACCAGGTTTTCTTTTGTGAGGGATCACTAAATTTGCACCCAGGTGTGCTTGGGTCTGAGTAGTGTTCATTTGGTAAGCCTTAATACAAGTTAAGTCTGAAAGTTCTTCCTGTCTGATTTCTTCCCACCCTGCAACTCGGTATCCATTCGAATGTAATGGCAGTGCACAGTGAGGGGTTTCTTACTAATACACTGTCGAAGGGAAAGGAACAGGACAGATTATATTATGTGTACCTTTATGCCAACCAGAGAGGGGATTAAACTAAAACAATCTCCCCAGGCTCAGTCTATCTGTTGCATTGCCAGCCACTTCCATCCTGTCACACAGAGGGCTGAAACGTGTGACCCCCATGCTTTGACTGCTTCCCACTTCCCTGTATCTATACAGATTCTCTGTTTCTGTGCAGGAGAAAAGCTCTGGTTAATAGTGAGTTGCAAATACAGGGAAAGAAACAGAAAAGATTCCAGGTGAGATGTAAGCAGAAGCTTTGTTCTCTCTTTTGCCATTAGATAGCGCACTGTGACCAGCGTGTTATGTCAAGGTACTTCCATGGAAACAACCTCTAAAGAAATATTTTTAGGTCTTATATACAGTAGCATAAAGAAGACTAAAAAAAAACCCCATTAAAAAATTAAAAGATCCATAATATAAAAAGTAGTCAGAAAGGTTTCCACTTTTACTATCAGCCCTTTCATCTTTTTCTTTAGCTGTAGAGAAATCTCATATGGTTCACTCCCATCTCACTCCCTTCCATTTCACTGGCATTCTCTTAGATAGTATCAAGGACGGCTCCAGTTCTATTCTAAGGAGAAAAGCAAACAAAAATGAGATGGTATGAAATATTTTTATTTTTTCACTTTAAGTCAAATTTTGTGTCTGTGAAGGCAAAATTTGACCAACAAAGAAGAGAACAAGAAGAAAAGCAGTGACACAAAATATATCTTGTGTGCCTGGCTGACTCTTACTTAGAAACGTACTGCTGTAGTAAAGCAAAGCAGGGGGAGATCCCCTGACCTGTGGAATCACTGGTGTCATTTAAGTTACCTCACTGGTCATGACCTGGTTATTGCACTGCAGAATAAGGACCTGGGAAACAAGGAAAAGAACACCCATGTGAGAATGAAAATAGGAATAGAGTCTCACAGTCAAGGAATCACTGCAGAGACTGCATATTGCTACCAGCAGATTAGGGCAGCTGTGGGTTTGTCTAAATGATGTCTGAAAACCACACCAACAGATATAGTCTCCATCTCTCTGGTAACCTGCTTGACCTTCATAGGAAAGAAGCTTTCCTAATGTCCAGCCTGAACAATCTAAGTCTTTCCACTTTTTCCCTTTCAGTTATGCTGGCTCTGGTACTTGAGTTAATTAAAACCAACCCATGTCAAAACAGAACAACCTTCTTAGAGGCCACTGCATGGTAGATTCCTCTCTTTCAATCTGAGGCATCTGCAGTGTAGAAATATCTACCTGGGCTCCCTTCCAAGTCTGTGCATAGACCAGAACACATCTAGTATGAGAATCACCTAATTGTGATGAAATTTCTGCAGTTAGAGCACAGAATTGACAGTTTTTCTGCTTTGTTTAAGAAGGGAGGTGGAGAATTGGCTCAAAGGGAAACCCTTACCTTGTGAAACAGGAACTCTGTCCTCACCTTAGCATCCCCCTTCAGACCACAGTATTGGCCAAGGGACACAGTTTGATTCAAACATGGAATCACATAAGGTCATAACCAGGCTGACCTGCAATAAAAACCACATATCTGGATGTGCCCAGGCAGTTTGTACCACATTAAAAACTGTGGGTCTATGTGGCTAGAATACATGCAGAAAACATTTACAGATTTAGATGATAACTGCACCACTAAATTCCATGTGCTAAGGAAGTACATGGCCTTAAGGATAACTGGCACAGAATGGCCTGGTCTGTGCTAGCAAAATTTCATCTCCTTCAAACAGAGCGGCTGCAGCTGACTTCATTCCGTGGTCCATGATAGCTCACAGACCATGCTCAGGAGAGGGCTCACTCGCATGCATCAAAGGACTGCCAAACTAATGACTGAGCCGCACAAACAACAATCCTGGGCACAGCTTAGCTTTGCTGCATGGTCACAACAGCATCTGCAGAGATATTGATTACACATATAGAAGAAAACCAGCTTCTGAAACTGCTGCTGAAAAATCTGCTTCTGAGCAAGAAAAAGCTCTTTCTTTCCTGTGTTCCTGGAGGCTTATTATAAAGATAAGTGATACGCCCACAAAAGCAAGATTCAAAGGCTTGGAGTTATATGGCAACAGAGCAGGTTCCCAGATAGCTACATACAAGAATATTTGCGGAGATTGACTGTGAATGTAGCAATAGTGTAAAGGCCTTTGTCACCCTGTTGGACACAGCTGTGGAATGTGTTTTGTCTGCAAAGCAAAATGCAGTTTTTGAAGAAACAAAAGCAAAAATGGATAACTTGTAACTGTTGCCTTGTCAATAGTTTATGAAGGACAATTTAATTATTAATGGCTGTTTTAAGTGTGTGATGGATGGGTATGAGCTCTGTGTTTCAGCACAGTGGCAGATGGTATTAGGAATGACCACAGTCATAGACAACTGATTGAACTGTTGAGTTTTAATAATTGATATGCCTTCTATTAAAACATCTGTTACTTCTTTGTTAACCCTTTCCAAGTGGCATACCATACTCTCAGCAGGTCAAGTGTTGTTTAGCTGAGACCATCTTCCTGTCACAAGACACAAATTCAGTGAAAGCAGGAGGTATAAAATCTGAGTACCTATGAAAAAAGTAAGGAAGATGGTATGGTACTTCTATCACAAAAATAAGAGCAACTGCCATGTGCTCAGTTGCCCTGAAATAAGAGAACTGATTGTGAATCCTGGGCTCCAAGAAATGGAACATCTTTTTAAGAAAGTTGTGTGCTTGCAGGACTTAGGCATGTCACAGTACAATAAACTGAAAAAAAACAGTATGTCTTAGTACCCAGAAGGCTTCTAAGAGCTCTGTGGAATGCAAGGACATTCTAAGTTTTAAATGAACAGATGATTAATCCAGGTAGAATACCAGTCTGGTGGAGAAAGAGACCCTGTATTCACCACAGCCTTCCCTTCTGCCCCTTCCCTTCCTGATTATGAGTATATACTTGAAAACACATAGATGTTACAGCTCCTCTGAGAAAAACTGCAAGCAAAATCACTGAATTCCTTCTTCTGGCCCAGTCTCTAAGGCTGAGGTTCAAAGAAACAATTCATTCTGACATATATGAACTCCAGGGAAAATTTCAACCCACTCAAGGTCATTGAGAGCATGATTTCCATAAAGCACCATTGAAGAGCAGCTGCTGCTTTTATTCTGTGTTTATAATTAGAGAACAATAATAAGCAGGATGCAGCAGGGTGGGGATCAAAGACTGCACATGTGTGTTGGGATGTCTATACTTGAGCTCAGCTAGGTCTGTCCCTAAATCAGAAGCAAACATTGTTATCCACTACCAAACTAAACACCCCCTGCTGATGTACAAGCAGCAGGGAAAAAGTGCTATCGTTTTTCTAGTTTACTGCCCTGACAGCCATCTACAGAAAGTTGTTTCCACTCCAGAGCCACCGTGATTTTTGCTCAGGTCTTCATAGCATTCCCTGGGGAAATTCATCTCCACCTCTCATACTAACACGTACGCACTTCTTTTGTGTGAAAGAATCTCTTCTTCGCTTACTGAAGTGGAAAACTTGCCTCTTTTCATAAGGCAAGGACTAGTGTATGAATTAACACCAGCTGATGACAGCAGAGAGAGCTGCTGGATTCTCATTTCACCGTGCATTTTAGCAAATAGCTCTTGTTTTCTCACTAGTCCCCTCATGCCTTTGAATGGAGAGAGACTTGCAATTACTCACAGCTAATTACACATCTGACTGATAGCTAAGAGCAAAATGCATTGGAAGAATTTCCATCCCACTCTGACATGAAATCCATTTCTCCTGATGGACACACAACTTGCCAGTCCAGGAACAACTATGGGAAGTCAATCGCTTTTCTGTCCTGTGGAGTCACCTGTGAGTTCCAATTGCACAGTCTTTAGTGGTTGTGGAGGCCACTGGAAAGGACCTTCACCTTTTCTTACAGCATCTTAAAGTGTGCCTTATAGGAAGCATGGGCATTTTGTAGACAGAAGTGATTCTAGAAGTTACAATATGATCTTTAAATTCCCTTTCTGCAGTGCTGCACCAGTGAGGAAGCCAAAGAGATCTGCTTCTGTGTTAGAATTGATGAAGAAAGCAGGAGGCAGCATGGAAATCATGCATGAATGCTACCTGCCAAATAGATTGTGTAGATACAGTTATATCAGAAATAGCATTTTTCTTCAATCAGCCCTAGTGAGAATAAGGTGTTGGAATTAGTGACAACATTCTTATTTCAAAACCATCCAGTATCATCTAACATGACTTCTGTTTCTTAATATGAAGTTTTACTTAACACATTTGAAGAATGATCTTGCACACAAATAGCAAAAAGCTATATTCTTCATGTGAAATCTGGGTTCAGCCTCCTTTTCACCACCTACTAAAATGGAGGTAAATGACTTTTTTTCTTATTCTTCATTGTTGTTCCTCAGTGTGATAAGGAACAACAATGAAGATGTTCTTCATCAGTGTGACAATGATGCAAATTCAGCAGTACGTTTCTGTCTGCATTGCAACACGACTTCTGAGAGTGGGGATCTGCTATGGAGCAATGTAGCAAGAGTTCTTCTACCACATTTTAAGGTAGACAAACTGAATTTGCAGCGTCTTTGTCAAACAAAGAGATGAATCAAATACTCTTAAAGTAAAGGAAAAGAAATGGAGCGAGAACAAAATCAGCAGGATTTCTCTTAAATAATTTATAGCACATAAGACATGAGGCTTTTAGAAAAGGGACTCTAAGTGTATTTGATGATGGATTCAGTTTTCTTTGACTCTTCTTTCATCATGTCCTTCAAAGTGAAATGTCTTTGAAGTATGTCTTTGCTGCAGCAAGATACATGAGTTGGCTTCAGCCAATGAGCTTCTTGAAGTGAGTTTGCTGAGGTGCAGTTGGAAACCATGGGACTTCAAGTATAATGAAGTGTTAGGAAATAAACCCTGTTTCTGTATCCACAGCTGTTATTTCTTACTGATATGAGTAGACTGATCCATTATCTTAGAGTTCCTCATTCTTCAGCAATCCAAAGGGGATGTTTCCACAAAGGAAGTTCAGCAGATAGTCAAGAAGGAAGGGAATTTGCATATCAGACTGCAACTCTGGTTTGGGGTGGCTATTGTTGAAAAAACAGAGTAAAATTCTAATTGTGGCACCCATGATAAACACAGTGGATTTGATGAAAATAGATTGTGGTTAGAGGCTGACACAATGGAGGCATAGGAATGCCTTTATTTTAAAGAAGACCCTCAATTTCAGCTTCCTGGGAGGCTGAAAACTTGATTCTGTTTGTAACAAACCATTTGCAGCACTGGATATCTATGTCTAGGTAAGTACTTATGTATGTACACACACTGAGAGGTGTTTGATGACATAGTGCTAGACAATATTCCTTTGTATTTAGTAAGCAAATTATTGTCAATTCCTCACTACCCACCTCAGGATCTGTCTCCAGGTTTGAGAATGGGTTGATCTCTGCTAAGAGAACCCTCAAATGTTTAAATCGAATAATGAGCCTGACTTATTAACTGTAGCACACCCCTGATTCATGGCATCACTGGTAAACTGGACAGCTTGATTTTGTCACCGCTTTCAGAGAAACATCAGCTGTCCTGGGAAAAGCTGCAAGATCAAAGAGTGGTTCCATCTGTCATGTAGTTTACTGAATCCCTGGAAGTTATCTCACTGTAAAAATAGGGTAAACTAGATCACAGTCAGGTCTCAAGTGTTTCCGCTGGCTCAGAGTGTGTAGGAGGAATTAGGAGAATGTTACTTGAAGCTTCTTCAGGAAGGAATCTGTAAAGGCAAAGCAAGTTCTCAGTTGGTATTAGTGGAGTTAAAGGTTAGATCCATTCACCAGATGACAATCTGGTTACAAGACAGTAATTAAACACCCTGTGGCTTGAAGCTGGAGGTAATGGAAGTTAGGAAGGGCGGGCTGGAAGTGATGGAGGTAAGGAAGAGATGTTATAATCCCTATTTGTAAGGACAGCTGATTATTTCTGATTATGTTAATAGCCTAAATTAAGATACGTAAACAAGACATAAGACCTGTTCTGTAAGAACCCACCTTACAATTGTGACAAGATCTTTTCTACTCTACTTAAATGTGGACAAGTGTCCAGAACCAGTCTTCTGTATCTCTTCTTAGACACTTTTTAATGCAATGAAAAAAAACTAGTATTCACCAACATGTGCACATGGTCCCAAACCAGCTCCCTCTGCTACATCTGAACTGAGAAATTCAAATAATTGCAAGTGCCTGTGGATTTATGTTTTTGTTTCTATTCATTGAATGAAGGCATTAATCTAGGAAGAGCCCCAGGTAGAAAATCCATAATTTACCAAAAGTGCATATCTTCTTGCATGGAAAAAAACAAGATTCTTGAAACAGCAGAAAGAATATAGGTCCAAGCAGAGACCATTATAGATCTGATCAACAGATTCACCTTTATTTTTCTCTTTCATCAGGTAAGGTGAGTAAAGCAGGCATCTTATTTTTAAAGTCAATGGTCAAGGAGCTTTTTCTTACTTCTTGTTTTCCAGACCTAAGACAAATGAAGAATCCATTAAAACTATAACCTGTGGGAATGAGTTATTGTTACTGTCAGCTCGATAGATGTAAGCAGAAATGGTCTTTCAGGATATAATACAACTGTCCAGGGCATTAACATAGAAATAGGTGAAAGCCAAGGGCTCTGGTAGAGAAAACAAATTAATTTCCTATACATCAACTCTTGCTTAGAAAAATGTAATAGACGTTGTTCAAAATTTGGCAGTTTTAAAGATCTTACAAGTTCTGATCTTATAAAATAAATCAGTTATAAAAAATCAATTTGAAGAAGCAATTGTTAAAACTTTACTTACCACAAAGTAATTCATTACATCTTTATCTCCCTGCTTTGCATGTATTTATAGCTAATGATCAAGGACAGAATAGCTGATAGTATTCCACTACCTTTTTTTTTTTTTTTTTCAGAATATTTCCACCAAGAAAGATATTTTCTTTTAAAAGATGATTTGGTGACATTGGATTAAATATCAACTACTTTCTTCCCTTTACTCTTTAATTTATCGTGCATTTTGTTACAGTATCTGTGAGAAAATGGAAAGACAAGTGTTTTAACTCCTACATGTCCATCTGTTCAGTGAGAAAAGTATTAATGTTTTCCTTTCTCTTTTAGTCTGTAACCTTTTTCTTGTAATCTCCTCTTGAGCTAATTTTTTTTATTCAACTTTATTCCTCTGAAAAGACGGGTAGAGAAAACCCTGCAAAACACTTGTCAGGGTTAATCAATAGAACTTCTGCTTGTGTAATAAAAGCACAGTTTCTCCTTTCTAACTCATGGACAAGCACATAACCATGTAAGACAGCCTTACAGAAGAGAAAGAAAAACTTTTAAGACGAACAGAGGAAATTGAAGAAAGTATAGATATTACCACATTACAAAATTAAACAAATTAATAGAATGACCAAAGTTTTTCACACTAACTGGGCTGGAGCATAGCAGCCCTCAAAAACTGGATTGGCCTTTGAGGAAACTGCATTAAAAGCCAGACGGCTTACAGGGTGGTATGTACAAATAAGACAATAATGTCTGCTTACATATAGCTAATGGATCAGAAGGGCTAGTCTTAATTTCTGGTTATAATCAGTTTGCCATTATATGTCTGGTCATGTTCAATCAGAACTTTCACAATTACATATTTACAAATAATGTGGTTTATTGAAGCAACAGAAATACAGATTTGGAATTGCTGTTGATAAATTCACTTACTGTATTAGTGTTAAAATCCAAATCTAGCCAACAATTGATTGATCTCATCTAGAATAAACCAACTGGTAATTCATTAAGCTTCGTTCCAGCTGAGTATCCTCCTATGTAGGTGGAGGCATAAATCTTACCAAAGGGGCATAGGGACATCCCTGCTTTTGGGGAGGAAATCAGAGCAAACCCATTGACTTGTCTAGCAAGTAGGTTTGTATTCTCATCCTCTGCTGTGGAAGAGTTCAAATGCCCAATTTATACTTTGAGAGAAGTGGAGATGAGACTGTAGTCAAGTTACCGGTTGTTGCTGTCACAGATGGTGTGGGGAGCAGCTGCTTTCTCACTTTGATGTATTCTTGATATGTAAATGAGAGTCTTGGTCAGGCACCACTCAGGTGCTGCATGGGTCTTATGCAAGGGCAGAACAGAACCAGGAAACATTAGCATCAGTAGATGGCATTAGACAATCGAAGATGCCTTCCAGATTCAAGTCGCTACTGCCCACTTGTTTTTTCCACTAGACAGACAGTGGGATTATACGGAGAATGTATGTGGGTAATAATATCTCTCTTCTCCAAATCAATTACCTCTCCGACAATTCCTGAATGCGTGGAAGCTGGCAAGTGATATTATCTCACATCAGTAATCTTACAGGATGGTGGAAGTATAGACATTTCTAATAATTTAATAGGCACTGGTCTATCTGGGTCCATTGCCCAGCTGTAATTAGGATCTACATAGGACCATACTCCACTCCCTTGTCCAGCAAAACTCTAAAGTGTTTTGTCAGGGATTTTCCACATCCTGCCATACAGCAGATCAAAACCTAGGATATTTGTATTAGCAGCACCAACCAACAACATGAGTTAGTTATTGCTTACCGGGGAATCGTAAGGAAACTTTTACAATGGATCATTCATTTATAATTCCATCAATTCCTGTATCTTTCACTTCACAGCGACTGGGTTTTATATTTAGATTGCTTACTGTTTTATTAGTAATTACTGACATCTGCTCCCCTGTGTCAATAAGGAAGCTTACAAAACTTTTCTTGGGGCATATCAAGATGGAAATGGCAGGCTCATAATATTTATCAAAGAGTCCTTGTACAGCTAACACCTATATATAACACCTATATATCTATAACAGCTATATGCAGTACTGTATAGATCACTCCTCCCAGGGTCTTGATCTTACAGCATGGGACTGATTTCTTTAAGGCAAAGTATATGGATTATTTGGAAATCAAATCCCAGGTGAAAAAATATATTTGTAGGTAAGGGCTCTAGCCTCATCTAATGAACAACTTCAAAGGATAAGAGATATAAGCAGACATCCTACAAAGGAAAAGGAAAAATGATACATTAGGAAATAATGCTGAAAGGTGAAGTATAAGGGAGAGCAGCTAAAAGTCAGGCTGAATTAAACTGCTGAGCACATATAAAACCAATAATGTTCTTTGGCAACCTGAATAAGAGGATAAGGAAAGCAGAGGTGATGATCATAGGAATTGAGAAGAATCATCTAGACACATCTCAGAAGCTAGATGAGATATCTGGGTAATGTCAGGGCATATGGTGGTCATGGGGACCTGGAAGTGTACTACTGTCATTGTATAAGTGATTTAGGCATCGAAGTGCAGGTATCAGGTCATCTCCACTGACCATCTTGGCACCATGAACACCCAGAAATGTCTGTTGCCAGTCGATTGGTAGGAAGCCCTTGAACCATTGCTTGCCTAGAAAGCTGGCAGTTCTCTGAGTAAATTGAATCATTTAAAATACATATATAGATACTTTGTATATACTGTTAAATATACTTCTCTGTATTCTTTAATATTAGTATTTTTTATAAATATAATTTTACATGTACAGGATTACCATTACCACAGGCAGAGGCAACTTTACGGAGCTTGCCACATATGAACAGTGTATTTAATTTTTATTTAAGTCCCACTTTGCCACATATAGGATGGCCATGTAGAAATCCTTGGAACAAAGGAGCAGGAAGGAAGACACCAGGATGTAAGAAGCATTATAGATGTTAAGGCTGTTGCTGAAGGAGCCAAAGACAGTAGAAATCAAGAATTTATTCTGGATCCTGCTTTGGTAGAGCAACCTATGGACTGAGACAAACATACAGATGAAGTCTTGTCATGCAGCACAACCCTCCCTAAAGCATCAAGGAAAACATTCAGTGCAAAACAGCTTCCTGGTTGGATAGAGAGGCTCAGGCACAGGACATGGCTTCTCTCTTCATCACCTCATTTATCTAGCAGCTCAAGCAGGAACTCAGTCCTCAAGTAACTGAATCTTGGGGCTCTGTGTGAGTGAATGAATAGAATATATTGTTCTCATTTTTATGAGATGATAGTAAAAGCCCTTTCTCCATCTCACCATCAGGTGAGCTCACTGGAGCAGCAGGGGCAGGCTAGGTGAACAACAGTCGGGAACACAGGGTTCATGCAAGAAAGAGGCATTTGGGTTTCTTGTGCATACAGTAACATAAAGTCAGCAGTCCAGCAAAGTCCCTTTTTTCGTGATTTCACCCTGAACTTGGTGAAAACTTCAAAAACATCTGAAGAGCTCCAGGTTTGTGTTTGCTGGGGATAATAATGAAACTGTGCTTGCAAGAGGGATTTTTTTAGTGACATGAAAAGGACTGTCTCTCCTCTGCGTGGCATGGCAGGAGAGTAACCTTTCTGGTACAGGAGGGCATTTGTTCAAGATCCACTTATAGACAGCCACAGGGAGGTTTTCATGTTTCTCAACTGAAAAAGTTATCAAGAAAGAAATTATTTCCGCAGAGTGGTCATGCAATTAAACAGCCTGCCTGTATCTACACTGACTGACTCATGGGTTCTGTAGAACAAGTTTTCTGTACAAATGTTAACATGACAAGGCAGGCTGAAGAAATGCCATTACAAAGTACATTAGCATTGCTTACCTTTGTTTTCCCAATGTCATGGGTTCAGCAGCAGCAGTCATTTTTCTCCTCCTTGGTAGCTGGTGTAGTGCTGTGTTTTTTGATTTTGGGCCTGGGAACAGCGCTGATAACACCAGTGTTTCGGTTACTGCTTAGTGATGTTTTGGTCTGGCCAAGGACTTTCTGAGTTTCATGCTCTGCCAAGGAGGAGGGGAGCCAGGAGGAAGCAGAGACAGGACACCTGACCCAAACTGACCAAAGAGGTTATTCCATACCACAGCACGTCATGCCCAAGATGGAGGACGGAGAGGAGAGACCCAGAAGGGTGGGGGGTGCACTGCGTGGTCGGGCTTGGTTTTAGGTGGTGAGAAATTGTATTCTTTCCTTGCATTTGCCTTGTCATTATTATTATTGGTGGTAGCAGTAGTGATTTGTGTTATACTTTAGTTACTAAACTGTTCTTATCTCAACCGGTGGGAGTTGTATTCTTTTCGGTTCTCCTTCCCATCCCTCCGGGAGTGGGGGGCAAGATAGAGGGGGGAGTGGGTGAGCAAAACTGCGTGGCTGACTGGACTTAAACCACGACACCCAAACACAAAACACTGCAATCCCAAGACATGTGGTATGCTTAGAACCAAGAAAGTTGAAAAAAACAGACACATTTTCAGCATTTGTCTAGGTCCACCAAAAAAACCAACATACTTTTTTCTTTTTTTTTTTTTTTTTTAATAAAACCTGAGATTCTCATGCAAGCCTCTGAGCTCGGCAGGAAAAACAACCCACTGAAAAAGACAGTGAGAGCTGATGATACTAAGAATAAACTGTAAAGCTTCACAGCACTACAAGGAAAATTCTACTTCCTTTACACTCCCTCCTTGGAAGAGTAGTGTTCATGAGTGTGTGTGTACATGCAGATGCACACAGATTTGCATAAGGAAATGTGTTCAGGTGCTTAAACAACTGCAATATTTGTCTTAAAAGTATGTAAGCTACAGTCTGAAAGCTGAGGAATGTCTTTATGTTCGTCTAGCTGGAGTTTAACCCTTGTTGCACACAGTGTCTTTTTGCCATTGCCTTTATCTTATGATGACAATTCTGACAATTAACAAGCATTAAAAGTGATTCAGAATGATTTTTAGTGGTATGCTAAGTATAATATACTTGTGGGAAAAAAAAAAAAGTTGGAATTATTTCAGAAGGCAAAGTTTAGTCCCCAGCTGGGGTAAAAAAATTGCAGAGGACTGGAGAAGAAGTTTCATTTGTCATCTCATCAAATCACACCATCCCAGGGTGTGTTTAGTGTCATACAAAGACCATTTTATTAGCAGTATGGTTGCCAGGACAAACCTTTTTTTGGAAAGGTACACTGTTGCTATTTTGTGGGTGAGGAACTGAAGACAGAGGTTAACTACCTCCAGACACAGAATGTGCTGCCACTTCAGTGGTGGCAAGGATAGAGGCATAAAATTGTCAAGAGAAAGAAATACATACATTGAAGCAGACTGCAAGAAGGAATTTGTGAAAGTCAGAGGTTTGCCTGGACTGTGAAGGTCTGATATTTTTTCGCCCTCTGTGGGGAGAAGAGCAGATGCTGTAGGCTCCATGGGCTAAAGGCATGGGTAAGCTGTGGGATGGGAGCAGTGGTGGAAAAACAGAGTAATTTAGTCACCAACTTGACTCAGGACAGTCCATGCAAACATGGTGTCCTGAGAAACGCTCTTCAGAGGAGCACTGCATATCAGCTGAGCTGCTCTGAAAAGTCAGTTGTGGACTGCAGATACTAAGGACTTAGGAAAAGGGCGCGCTCAGTCCAAGACTTCAGGAGAGGAGAGGGGAAGATGGCAGGAGTCTTTGAACTTACAGCATTGTTTCAAATGATCCCACCCCATTCCCCCACCTCCAATCAGAGTGCAGTTCAGCATGCATTTGAATTTTGTAGCACGTTTCAAGTGCAAAACACAATTAAAATTTTGGCTTTTTCCATTGTCTTTTTCTAAGTAAAGAATAGGGAGTGCAAGGAGATTCTTCCTCCCACCAAAATATTTTTTTTATTTGCTTACAAAGAAAAAGAGATAGAAAAGAGAAAAGTAGATTTTTTTTTTCTTTTTTTCCACCAACAGTTTGAATATCCTCAATTAATTTTAATTTTCCTCACAAACTTTTTTTATTCTAACTTTGCATTGCCCTTCCACATTGACAAGGTATAAATGGTCTAATATTGAAATGTCCAAAGAACACAAGGCTTGATAGTCCATCTCCAGCTATTAACAGTGCAAGATTAATTATCTTCAAACTCATAGATGAAATGAGTTCAATAACATTTACTGTATCATTCAGGCATTTACTCTTTCTTCATCAGTCCCTTACTGCTATCTGAATTACAATTGCTGCTTAGCTAATAAATGAAGAAGCTGCTCCTATTAATGAATTAACTTTTCAGATACTTATTAAAGTGACAAATTAATGGGTTGGAAGATAATAAATCTACCTGAAATATTAATGACAAGAAAGATTGAGTTCCAGCTGTTCCTTTAATCTACATTTTTCTTTAGAGTGGGCAAGCACTGCAGATCAGTCAAGAGAGCACGAAGGGATGCTGTGAACATTTTTGGATGACATTGACAAGACACAGCACAAGAGGTGACAGAGACAGTTTCATGCCAAATGTTAAGAAAGTGTATTTTTTGCAAAAACAAGGGGATGTGTTGCTGGGACTAGTGTAAGCTCACCCAGTGACCCTCTAGATCATATGGAAAAACACTGTCACTAAAATCCAACCCTACATATGCAATCAAATGACCTCAAGAAGCCCTTGGAGATAACCTCAGTGCTAAGACCATTTAGTTGAATTATGATTTTCTTCTAGGACATCATTATTTATTGCATGTATTACTGCTATATTCAGTGTGAGAGCACTGTTGGCTCCAGATGATTGCTATGACGAAGTGTTTTGGTTGATAATTTATTTTTCAAAAACCCCACAAACTAAACATAATCCATGCAGAGAAGAGAAATGTTAGCATTTCCTGTATTGCAGAGGAGAGAAGAGCTATACAGGGTGCTAAAAATACTTGCATTAACAGAACCAAAGTTCACCTGGAAACTCTAAATGATTCATCTAAGACCATGTTAAAAATCACTGACGATCACGTCTTCTTCATTCCTTTAATTGCAGTTTTTCTCTGGTTCACTTGGTTTACCAGTTACTACTGCTGTCAGTGGCATCTTGGACAGCAGTGCAAAGTCTGCTCCTTGACACCTTACACTAGTAGATCGCACTGAGTAATAGAGCAGCAGGCTATGAGAGAAGCCTAGGCTCTTTCGTTCCTTCTCCATGTCCCACCTTGATAACATTTCAAGTAGCAGTCAAGAGCAGAAAGCAGACATATTGGGGAAGGCCACTGATTCTTCAGGCAATACATGAATTGCTATGGCACGTTAAATCGATAGCTTGCATGAAAATAGGAGAACAATGCAATGGTTAGTGTAGATAATTATTTGAAAAATTGATTGTTGTTTTAATGTTTATTTAGATAAGCAAGAGTCAGTTGTAAGTACCAGAAAGTGATATGAAGTGGTTGCAAAATATTATGGGCACTCTAGAAAAATTTGAAGCTGAGTTGTATCTTTTAGAGCATAATCAATACACAATATTAAATAGTCAGCACAGTATAGAGATTTACATTTCAACACCCTTACCATTCTGTACACTGAATCAATAGGTTCTTGTATAAATAATAGGATAGTTCATTGCTAAAGCATGCCATCCCTAATGCTTATTAAGCTATCAGAGGCTTAATAACGTGCAAGGGTTAGTTACACATCCCATGTACTGTAAAATTCTCAGAGATTTTTGTGAGATATCAGCAGGAATACAGTATCAACAGAGTAGCAATTTCCAATGATCTGTCAGTGAGAAACAGTGCAATCCTGCTTACACACTTTTCTCAGGTGAGTAGCATCCACACAGAGATGGTGCTTACCTGTGTCAGAATAAGACATTTTGACCTTGGATTCATTCTCTGGAAATTGAGTGAAAGCATAAATACCTGAGGATTTCAGAAAGTTACAGTCACCTAACAATTCTATGATCATTATTACTGTTTATCTTTCATTTCCTCCCTGTTGTTCTAATATTGGGTGGAAATGAAAGGTATAAGGCTCGTCTGCATCGTAAAAGTGTCTTTATTCCTTGGAAACAATAAATGATAGCTACATGCTGAACTTTGAAAATACGTTTATTTTGAAACACTTCTATTTGCCTATCTTCCTTCCTTCTTTCCCTGCTTTACATTTTCTAGGCTGCTTGCATTAGAAGGCTATCTTGAATTTGCAAGAGTTTATCTGCTTCAGATACTTATGTGTATAACTGAAGTCATAATACTGCATTTTTGACATGATAATTACTTCCACAGCAACTAACTGCAATTTTGCAAATTGACTTCAAGTAGGGAAATTAGCAGCAGGAGCAGATGAGCCTTTAAGAAACAATGATTCTGCCCTTGAAAACAGGGAATGAGGATGAACTGTAGCACAGAATAATGATTTACAAGCAGAACAACTGAAAAAAAAAAATTCTCCCCTTTCTTTGCTATGCTGGTGCACATCCAGGCTACCTTCCTAGTAGCCAGAGGGAGTCCTGCCTCTTGCCTGGTAGGTTTTATCAGGATATAGTCCTCACATTCTATGTTCACATTCCATCACAAACTTCTACTAACAACTGTGAATGAACGGAGAAAACTCTTCTCTCCGACACACTTGACAATCTGCATTCTGCATTGGCTGCCACCTATCCTGAAGTCACAGAAAAGTTCTAACAGCCCGACGTTAGCAATTATGCAAGATGTCTAAGAGGGGCACTTCAGCATTTTATTGGAGTATGTCTCAGCAATAAGATTGGTGGGAAAACAAGCCTTGCTCTGACAACATGCATTAGGTTGTGGTATTAAAAAAGCAAACCTGAGGGATTTTAATAACCTGGGAAATGCAATATACACATACAGATGTGTACCACATTTTTAGGGTGTGGAATTGCTATCAGAAAATGCAATTAATAAATAAAAGCAGGGAAAATATTTACTTGGCATTCCTAAATCTGGACTGGTCAGAAAGCAATCCCCTTCAGCTTCTTCTACAGGGAAAGTGGAATAATTGGTAGCAAAGCCAACAGTGACTGTATTTTTTATCTTAGAGTAAAGGCAAGATGAGAACCTGGCTCCATCTTAAAAACAGTTTAAACACTGTTCTTTTATAGGGTATGAAATGCTCAGTTTCAGAGTACCATACTCAAACTACAGTAGGAAAAGTAAACTTTTGAAGTTTTTCAGGTTAATTAGCAGCAGGCAAATGAACAATAGCTAGATATAGGAGCCTGTGCATCACCAAAACAAGAATTGATGGAGTTCTGTTTTGAGCATCAGAGAGCATTTTCATGACATCACTAGTGAAACAGTTTTATTGTCAACTGCTTGCACTGCACATTTTTTCTTCAGGTTCCTTCAAAAATTAAAATTTGGCAGGAACTTCTTAGAAGCCAACGCAAGAAAGTCACTAAAATCAAACTTGGTAAGAGTTTGGTCTACTGCAGACATGGGCTATTAGTGTGGAGCGGTGCTTAGTCAACAACTAAACGCAGAGGCACCTGACCCAGGGAGCTGCATACAGCCTGGATGCAGGCATGCATCTTGCGTTTCCTGTTCTCGTGGCTTAAGTCCAGCTGTCAACTAAGTACCACACAGCCTCTCACTCACTTTCCCTTACAGTAGGGATGGAGAGGAGGATCAGAAGAAGGTAAAACCCAGATTGAGATAACCAGGACACCTGTCTTGGATCTTCCCAAAGGGTTCAAGCCACACTCATACTATGAGTGTGAGGATGTGTGAAATATATGACCTTCTGCTTCATTGGAGTTATCACATAAAAAACCTTTTCAGCTCAAAGGGGGTCATGAGTAACAGGGAAAATCATAAACAAAACACAGCGACACATAGGTGTTGGGTGAAGAGACAATGGCAAAGACCCAATCACTCAGTGACTCTCAGGTCATGGACCATTAGCAAAGTACATGGACTTTGTAACTGATAAGAAGGGGGAAACACGATGCCCTTGAGGATTTTTTTATAGAATCATAGAATAGTTTGTGTTGGAAGGGACCTTAAAAATCATCTGGTTCCAACACTTCTGCCACGGGACACCTTCCATTAGACCAGGTTGCTCAAAGTCCCATCAACACTGCCGGGGATGGAGCATCCACAACATCTCTGGTCAGCCTGCTGTGTTGTGGTGAAAGTAGTTTACGCATGAGATACAGAACCTGTACCTTGACTACTGAAGATTAAAGCTTTCATTACGTGCCTTCTATATGA
Source organism: Ara ararauna (assembly GCA_028858755.1). Lineage (NCBI taxonomy): Eukaryota > Metazoa > Chordata > Aves > Psittaciformes > Psittacidae > Ara > Ara ararauna. The sequence continues at coordinate 62,530,529 of CM054376.1, read as the reverse complement.
GAAAGGGCTCCAAAATTCAGGAAAATTCACAACATCCTGTGTTTTAAATGCAGATCTGAACATATATTTGGCTCAGAATATGAATGAAACATGCTGAAATAAGTAAAAATTGTCATGTCATTTCAATTTTAATATGGAATTAATTATTCTAACTCAGCAAAATACTTAAGTATGTCTACTTAAGACAAAGGGCTTTTAGTATTTGACTGGTTCTTTTGCCCTTCATGAAGTAAGTGATGCGGTTGAAATTAGTTCTATGCTATGATCTTCTGACACTATTTGATACAATTCATTAAAGTACTTCAGTTTTAGCATAGGTAAGAGGTAATATCTGGTCATGTATTCTATGGAGGTCATGTAGATGTGTCCTATCTAGATAAGCATCACTGAATGGAAGATCTATACATGTAGATAAAGTGGAGTTTTGTCAGTGGTGGATTGCCGTCTTGTTGGATCTGAGGTAAGAATACACATTCAAGTTTTCCATCTTACAGGTACAGAGGAAGACTATCTATTTCTTTCTGCAAAATGAGTCCAGGCAATAGCTTAGACACATGCTTGACTTAGAGACAAAGTCCAGTTAGATGAAGACTTTGAGACTCTTCCAGCAGAAACTTTCTGTTAAGAAGTACATGATTATTAAGCTTTATGATAATTTACATGATTTTTAAACTTGATTGTTTAACAAATAAATTTTTTAAAAAAAGTTTCAGTTATGCAATCATGGATATTTGAAACATTATTAGAAAGAGTACTAGAAACTGAAACACTGAAATTTTCGCACATGAGCAAACCAATGCAAGCAGTCCAGTTCACGTGCTGAGTGCCAAGTTTCAAATGTTTGGAATACGAAAAGAAGAAAATAACTCACAATGATAGAATCATAAACTGAATTAGTACTACATCTATCAGATCCATTACCAACTAAGTAAAAACAAAAATCTTCTTCTTCTCCTGAGAAAAATAAATGAGAAAACATCAAAATAGAGGAGATTAAGAGGTAGCAGAAAAACTTAATGCTGTCTCAAGGAATCTGAGCCTAATAACAAAGAATAAGTAAGGACATAATTATCTCTCTTGTGGACTTCTACAATAATGAGAACATTATTCTAATCAAATATAAAGAAATGTATATTTAATTACAACATGCTTAAAATATGCACATCTTTCTATTCAGTAACAATGAGCTTTATTATTAGGTGGAAAGCATGTGCTTTATGATGATCTTCCCCATAGTCATTGGATTCTTTCAAGTGGCTGGCACACATAAATGATGAATTGGCACATGAATTGATGGCACAATACCTTTCTATGGTATTTTTTCCTCCTTGCTTGAAAGATATATGGCTTTATAAATTGTACTTAAGGGCACAGAGAGATATGCAGCCAGACCTTCCCATGGAGGAGGATAAAGTGCTAGCCATGGGAATGAGGCTGGAACATGTCTTCTCTTCATCTACCACCAACCTATATGTCAGCCTGAAGGCTAGAAGAAACTGAAGGAAATCCCATTCAGAACATGCATGGTGGATCAGATTCTAAACTGCAAGTTATGTCCAATCAGACACAAGGCAGATATGTCACACCTCTTTTTATACTGGCTTTGAATCTGTTGGAAGCAGATAACAAGAAATACAAAGTTGGTGTGTTCATTTTACAAGGTTTCTGGCTCAAAATGTGTGTGTATATGCATAGAGTTTTGGTGAAGAGAATGTATGCATAGGTATGTTTATGATCAGTCTCAAAAGTAATAAAATACACATCCCTCACATGGAGATACTGAATGAATAAATGCAGTAATGCTTGCCAAGTGCTCTAAGAAGCTTTCTCAAATGATCATTGCTACAGCAGGTAACTGGCTTCAAAACATCTGTACATTAGATTAACAACTGTGAGCATATTAGTGAAGATGTGGGGTATTGAATGACCCTTTCTGTCCCTAATATATTTGCTGAGCGTGATATTTCTTCTCAAGGTTTAGTCCTGTTCCCCTGTACACTAGAAAAGGCTTTGTGTCTTTGGAATAGACATGACTGCTATTCTCCAGAAGAATAATTACAGATTTTAGTTTGCCTTCCTTCCTGCTGGATTTCATACAGGGGTCACAGATGGGTCATACACAATGGGTAGTATTGCATTACTTATTCTGGTTGTCCTCTCCTTCAGAAGTAGATTGTAAAACTACCTTCCACTGTTCTGGAGGCAGCATCCCTAGGCTTCTCAGATGATCCTAGCACCTGGCAGAGACTGCTGGCATTTGTTCTTGAGGTATTTTTTGCCTCCAGCAGATGGAAGCAACTCCCTGTTTGCAGAATTGGCAAGAGTGCTTTCCTGTGGGGGTGCTAAATTTCATTTCAGATTTGCACTGAGCTTGAAGATGTTTGTTAGGCTCTGACTCTGTCTTCACATCATTTGTAGCAAAACAGCTCTTTCCTTTTTTTTTTAGAAGTGTAATTTTTTCCTATTGACATCTCAGTTTGAAGAGCAGTTTTACTCTGATAAAGTGCTGAGGTTTCCTTAAATCAACCCAAATTACTTGGTGGATTTTTGAGATCTATCTTCCATAAATATGAGAGCTACCTTCATGTGTTTTATTGGAAAATGTATTTTAAGATTATGTATATGAATGAGAGTTCTTCTGAGACTCCCTGCTAACATGTAAATTTCTTACCAGATGTTGACCCTATAATTTTAGCACTACAGAAATACAATAAGGGCCTAGAAGGCTTGCTGGAGATAAGTAAATTGTCTTGTACGTAGGCTGACGTAGAAGATATTCTCTTACAGGAAAAGCTCTAGCATTTTAGTGTCCTCCTTAATAGTTAAAACCAAAACAAAACAGAAACCACCATATTTTTTTCTTTGTTAAAATGCTGATATAGTTATTTGCTGCTTTAGTGGGGTGACGATGAGTAGAGGATTAAGCTAATTTATCATCATATATTAATTACCATTGGCATAGACACATTAAGCTCCATTAAGAATCACACATTAATGTATTTGTTAACTACAACAATAAAGATTTGTTAAGAATTAGTAGATAAAAATGAAAGGCATGTTTTTACAGGGGAGCCTTTCTGACAGGCTGCTTTAAAAGAAAAAGAGTAAAGCGCTTGGATTTTATCAAGGGAGAATGTTAAACCTTTATTTCTGTAAACTTGAAATGTAACAGATCTAGCTTCATTTGTATCATAGTGTACTTGGCTTGTATCCAGCTTTTCCTCTTGGAAAAGGGAAAGCGCAGCTCCTGTGCTGAAAATAGATACTGTGATGCACCACCGCCACAATTTAGGTGGCTCACCAAGTTTGTGGCGGAGTTACGTGACCATGTGGCATCCATGTGCAATGTGCTGTGTCACAGTGGAAAGAGGGGAAGAAAAGCATGTGCAGAACTGGGGTATAAAGGGAAGAAACTACAAATCACAGATGTCACAGCAGCAATTGGGAAGGAAAAGTTTGATGTGAAACTGAGCTGAGGTGAAATGTTTTGATGTTTAAAAAATATAGAGAAGAATCCCATCTATATGGTGGTCACTGCAACTGTAGCCACAGTTCATAGTGAATGGAAAATAAACGTCAAACCATTGGAACTTCATCAAAGAAAACAAACAAACAAAAAACCATAACTTTTTTCACTTAGATCAAAATCAAATCTTCCTGGTCTCAGCAGTGGCCTTACAGTCAGATCTTCTCGATCCAGCTGAGTTGCAAATGAGGAATATAAAACACAGACACATATTGTAAAGGGCTCAGCTACCAGCAGCATCTCTTTCTGGCAAGCATGGCCACATTTACTGTAAAGGACCTAGCGTGCTCAAATTAGCTGCCTAGGCATTCAGTTTCATTCGAGACACCCTCAGGAATCTGGAGCTGCCACAAAAAGTTGACTGATATGACACAGCCTTATATGCACTGGGATGGTGGCTGGGGTATATGGAGACTCCTGGAGCAGATAGAGGCACTTTGAATAGATCAGACACCAATAGTGAAGCAATTGAACTGAATCTCCTTGAAATGAGTGGCAGAGGACACTTCATAAACTGTACAGAGGTCTGTGAGTTCTGCTTAGCTTTTGTTCCTAATTGAATTAAAGATGTTACCAACTTCACCAGGAAATCCCTAAACATACCATTTTCTCAGAGCTTCAGGAAATTCTATGTGTTTTACAGAAAAAGAATTGGCCAAATAGTGAAACTACACTACATCTACTATGTATAGAAGTCTGGAAAAGCTCACAGTATCTTAAAAGCTGAATTTTCTTTGCAGATGTTGCATGTACTATAAGTTATGCTGTTGTTTACCATGACATGCTTACAAACAAATTCCAAATATATTCTGATTAATAACAGTTATATTTCCATATGTCGTGGTTTAAGCCTCTATAACTCACGCAGTTTTGCTCACTCACTCCCCCCTCTTTCTTGCCCCCCACTCCCGGAGGGATGGGAAGGAGAATCGAAAAGAATGCAGCTCTCACAGGTTGAGATAAGAACAGTTTAGTAACTAAAGTATAACACAAGACCACTACTGCTACCACCAATAATAATAATAACAAGGCAAATACAAGGAAAGAATACAATTTCTCACCACCTAAAACCAAACCCGACCACGCAGTGCACCCCCCACCCTTCTGGGTCTCTCCTCTCCGTCCTCCATCTTGGGCATGACGTGCTGTGGGATGGAATAACCTCTTTGGTCAGTTTGGGTCAGGTGTCCTGTCTCTGCTTCCTCCCGGCTCCCCTCCTCCCTGGCAGAGCATGAAACTCAGAAAGTCCTTGGCCAGACCAAAACATCACTAAGCAGTAACCGAAACACTGGTGTTATCAGTGCTGCTCCCAGGCCCAAAATCAAAAAAACACAGCACTACACCAGCTACCAAGGAGGAGAAAAATGACTGCTGCTGCTGAACCCATGACACCATATTTCTGAGAATGAACTTCAGTTTAAAACATTGTTTATTTAAAATATTTAATAAGTAATAAAAATGTAATTTAGGGTTTGCATTTTCTGCTGTGTCAGTATTATTTGTTATAATTTGGATTAACTCTAGGAAAAATCTAAAGGTCATCTCTACATAAATTACATAGCTTTGCTTTAGTGATAATGTAAGAAAGTTTGCTGGGCAGTAAACAACAGCCCAGAGACACTTTTAGGCAAGGAAAGTGGGAACAGAGATTAGTAACATCTGTGTAAACTGGGCCACACTGCATATAATGGTTATGTGTTTTCTGCTTTAGTATTATGCCATGAGTGCTGTGCCCACCTAGCCCCAGAAAAGCACATGCAGGCTAATGGCGGAATTAGCTTTTAGAAGTGGACAGCTAGGCTATGTTCTGTCAATGAAGTCAGGTACAGACAATCCAGCTGTATGTAGTGAAACAACTTCTTTACATTGTGCTGACAAAAGCCCCTCTCCCAGGGCAAAATGGCATGAAAAAATTAAAGTTCAACAGCACAGACAAGAGAGCTTTGGTCCCCAAATCACTGCGTTCACTATTACACGCTCTAACAGAGACATGCTGGAAGCATCTTGACATAACACCTTATTTCAGTGACCAAAGCCAAACCCATCAAATCCTTGATGTGAAGCAGTTTTACATATTTACCCTCTGCCCCCATAACTTTTCTGGAAGGAGATCAAGAGACATTTGAAGCAACTTCTTTGCTGAGGGGTCGCATATCACACAATTGGGATTTAGTGCTTCCCATCCCAAAACAGTTAGAAGGCCTCAGCTTTCCACCAGGCACTTCAATACAATTCAGAGAGATACTCCTTTCAGTATGGGATTAGCAAAGTCTAATCTGTTATTGAATTTATCATGTAAATGACTCTTGGAAACTGCAAGCAGCCCATTATGGAAAATGTATCCTATTAACAAAGGTCGCATTAGAAACTTGCACAAGTAACTAATCCCTTCAAATGTACAGCACATCAATATGCCCAGAGTCTCGTGAGCAGTGTTTTCCAATTCAGCAAAATAGTTTGGCCTTTTGAACCACAAATAAACTGCCAGAGCTGCTCAGAGAGACTTTTGCTTTCACTGCAGTATAACACCTCAGAACTCAGGCATACTTACAAAGTTAGACCTGGAACAGTCTGATGGACTGGGTGAATCTTTAAACACTTCTATCTCAGAAAAGAACATCCTCAAATTTGTGCAGTGTGTTCAGAATTGCACCCACTGGAACAGAGTGTACCACAACTAAATACAGCCTTGGTATCGTGTCCTCAGATGAGGCTGCATTCAACTTGAGATAAACCTCTTTGACTCACATAAACACTGAGAAGAAGAGGACTTTTTAATGGAAATAATGAGAAAAAGTAATTATCTATAAGGCTTTTTAAACATTTTTTTCTTTTCCAGTTAAAACTCTTAAATAATTTACTGCCTGCTTTTAGGTATCAGATTTCTATGCAGAATCTCACTGAGAAGCCCTGCTTTCAAAAGAGAAGGATGAAGCTGGAATTCAGCACAATGGCACCTACAGTTACATGCTTTTGCTTCCTTGTTTCAGAACTGCTGTGCTCGTTCTCTGAGACAGATTACTTGTTTTGGATAGCATCAGCATCTTGGACTGGCCCATAGATACAAACACAATTTTGTCATTAACATCAGATTCTAGGGTTTTAAAGGCATTTCAAATGCCATTAGAGACAGGTTTTTGAAATAAAAAAAATGAGGTGGGACATCTTATGTAAGATACAGAGGGACAGGTGGCTCTACTTTGTGTTGCTTTGATTTGAGATATGTTTTCAAACATGCACTACCCTTGGCTTGCTGTTAAGGTCAATGAATAGAGCAAATGATAAATGCCAACAGAGCTACCTTGGGAAGCTGTAATGTGTGTGTGGGGAGGGGTGTTTTGCTTTTTTCCAAGCACATATATACTCACCTGTAGCTCATAAATTGCTAAGCAGCTCCAGCTGAACATGAAGGAAAGATTGAAAGATGTCAGCTTTGCTTGGAAAGAAAAATGCCAAAGGATTGTAGCCTGATTTGAGGAACGTATCAGGAAGTTCAAGCGCTGAAAAACAAAATCAGCTGCCTTTTTTTTTTTTTTACCATGTTATATGTTTCACAGGGGATCCTAACATAATAATGTATCTTTAACCACAAGGCTACAAACCTCCTTCTGTAAAATAGACACGTGTGTGTGAAGTGAAACATGGTGTCCTAGTCTCAAAAAGAGTGCGACTCTATCACTGTTTCAAAGCTAGACACAAAGAGAAGTATGTGAAGAGCAGAAATTAATAAAACTTCAGGTAACCTACAGGTAGCCAACTTGCTTCTCTGCTTTGCCTACAGCTCTGCTTTGCAGCTTGTGCTGTGACCCAAATACCTTTGCCTTTTGCTTTCATATTAAGACTCCAATTTTCTGTTACCCACATCAGAAACAACAAAACAAATGACTTAAGAGCTAGAGGAAAAGAGTAGAGGAGGAAAACCCCATGAAGGCTGAGGAACAGTCTTGTCCTGTGTTGACTCCTTCTTACGCTTTTTTGCATTCATGGAAGCTGTAGGAAAGTAGGGTCTGTTGCGTTAAATGGAGAGGGGGGAACAAACCCCTGGTTTTATATAAAGAGAGCCAGGAACAGCCCCAATACACAACTATCAGTCCGAGCGTGTCTGGTGTCGGATTCACTGACAATAACCGTCAGTCCGAGCACGTCTGGTATCGGATTCACTGATAATTCACCATAGGGACAGCTCCTATATGCAACTATCAGTCCGAGCGCGACTGGTATCGGATTCACTGATAATTCACCACAGGGACAGCTCCTATATGCAACTATCAGTCCGAGCGCGACTGGTATCGGATTCACTGACAATAACTGTCAGTCCGAGCGCGACTGATATCGGATTCACTGATAATGCCCCACACTTTGCTCACAGTTATACTGAATTTATTAATGCAACAGGTACAGGTTCTTATGGATTGTCGGTGATAAATACTGTCTGCAAAAGCACGTGCATATAATAGTTACATGAACACAAGCGCTTGATAAAGTTGACACAGCATAGCTCTAGAATATACAGGTGACAATAAGAGTGACGCTATAGAGATTCTAACTTTTCCTAGGAAAGCACTGGATACAGTGCAAGTCTTACCCACAGGCGTCCCTATGGGGGGGGAAGAGGGGTCCAGCCTGTCGACCGGTCCCAGGAGTCGGTTGATGTTATCTTCCGTGACTCGTCCACGATGGTATCTTCCCCGAAATCCCCCTTTCTCTTGGGTCATTTTATATTATTTTTACCTTCAAGGTGGAGCTTGAGTGACTCTAGTCATACATACCTTTATTACCATTGGTGAAAATTTCTCTCGCCTCGATTTAAAGGTATATGAGACTAAAAATTCAGAGGGCATGCTCAGAGAGAGGTGGTCTTATTTCGGAGGGGGGTCGCACTGGAGAGGAGTGTGTATTTTAGTATTATAATGAAGCAAAGTTCACACTAGGACGGTATTTTGTCAAAAAGATGACAGGCCGCTGGCTCAGGGTAGCAAGTATGCAGCTTATCAGTTTCTTGTACCACCTAGTTCCCGTTTTATCTGCTGAAGTTAGGACAGAGCATAACCGCAAGATCTCCACCTCGCTCTATCCTCCTCCTGTTACGGGAACCGCTGTGGAGTGCACATTCCTGGCATACCAGGCATGGCTGCATCTCGCCCCGAGAGGCCCTGGAAGTCCGTTTCTCTCTTATGTGTGGACAATGCTGCATTTTGAATATAGATTAAATTCCCAATTATCCCAAATTTCCTAATAATTCCACAGGGTCTGAAACAGGGGAAAAGAGGTTATAAAGAGAGGAGTGCAAAAGTTCAAGCTGCATTCTGATCTGTTACTTATATCCTTTGATTTACTCTCTTCAGATTATTAGAGAAATGGGATATGGTGAGAAGTGGACTGCTTGGGGGAAAAAAATTAGCACCCTCCCCACATATATTCTAGCTGTCCTCTCAAACAGAGCCATGCTATTGTAACCTGTCTGATAGATAAAAACCCTTCAGCTCAATTTCAGAGCTGGCCATAGTTTTCATAAGATCTCAAGATCTTATTGCTCTCTGAAATACAGCAGGCATGGTCCAGCAAGCATAAGCAAAAAATACTCTCATTCTGGCATGCAGATTATTACAACGTTTACTAAAGGGCAGGCGTCAACTAGTCTGTGACCAATCTAACCAATTTTGTTGTGACTTGTTCATGATTAATAATGCATGGCTAAGAAGGGAAGCAAAATTGTAAATCAGTAAAGTATTTACCTGCTACTCAAGTGGCTGTGCTTGTGGTTTGTTACAGTATCCCCACTAGGGGCAGCTCATCTAATTCAATCTTCGAAATGTGCTGACAAGAAAGGAGGGATTGTTGGCTGCTGTTCTTTGCATTACTTTCTTTTGTTACATCCAGTGAGAATGAAAAAATGAAAGCTGATATGAAGTTCTGATTTCAGCAGGAGGAATCAAATGAATATCAGAGCACCAGTAGTATCAGAGTAGCAGTAATCAGAAGTCAACATTTATGCTGCATGACGTGGACGCGTCTTTATTCATTATAAAAGGTGATGGTCTTTCAGCCAATTAGTGGCTGTGTGGTAGTTACATTTGCCATTGCTCATGATTTTAACAAAGTGCTTTATTCTGATACCAGGCAGATAGTATTTGAAACAGAGAGTTGGTGATGCTTTAATTAATAAAGGATGTTGACTCTGAGGCAGAAAAAAAAAATACGGTCCTTCACAGTAAGAACAAAAGCCATTAGTAATGCCTAGGAATTTTTAGTAGAGGCCACTTCTGTGCTCTTTAGTCTTGTGCATCTGAATGGCTGGAGTAATTTACTTTTTCAACACCTAGTGACATGCGAAGGTGACAAATGAATGCAACATCCAGTCATACTCTTTTTTAGAAGTTAAATCAATAGCCCATGAACAGCTGCCTCCTAAGCAAAAGGCACAAATGACTATACCTTTCCACATTACATTGTATCTTGCAACCTTTTAATTCACAATATTCCTACTGGAAGGAAAGCAAATTACACCAGGAAAAAAATGTGCTGGGCTATTTTTTCTGACGCTTACTTGATACAGTGTCCTGGGTTCAGCAGTAGCAGTCATTTTTCTCCTTCATAGTAGCTGGTGCAGTGCAGTGTCTTCTATTTTCAGCCTGGAAACAGCGCTGATAACACCAATGTTTTTAGTTGCTGCTCAGTAATGTTTACTCTGACCAAGGACTTTCTGAGTCTCATGCTCTGTCAGGGAGGAGAGGAAGACGGGAGGAAGCAGAGACCTGACCCAAACTAACGAAAGAGGTATTCCATATCATAGCACATCATGCTCAGGATGTAAAAACTGGGGGCAGTTACCCGGAAGGGTTAGATCACTGCTTGGCCAGGCTGGGTGGTGAGCAGTTATATTCTCTTCCCTTGTTATTTCCCTTATCATTATTATTATTGGTGACAGCAGTAGTGGTTTGTGTTATACCTTAGTTACTGGACTGTTCTTATCTCAACCCGTGGGAGTTACATTCTTTTGATTCTCCTCCCCATCCTTCCGGGAGTGGGGGGGAAGGAAAAGAGGGGGGAGTGAGAGAGCGACTGCGTGAATTGCGGCTGGGCTTAAATCATGACATATAGTCATCACTCTTCAGGCTCAGAGAGGAGCCTGAAAAGTTTGCTTTGCCTATTAGCAACACCAATATGATGTTTTTTGCCTTTCCCACACTCCAGGAGCTTTCTTTTCACACATATTAGCGATTCATACAGGCATTTGCTGAGCTGTCAATGACACAGGTATTGCCCTGACTTCTGGTACTCATCATTCAGCCCCATAGGTCCTTAAAGGTGTGGTTTTCCATGAAGATGGAGACTGTGGCTACAAGAAATGGAACAGGTGCTTGGAATTTCTTTCCCACACTCCTCTGTTGAGTTCAAGAGAAAACCTTATTGTATTGTCCCACTTACTTGTTCTTCCAAGACTGAAACCCCTAGTTTTTTTTTTTAATTTATAGCTACCATAAGTGCCAGAGAGAAGGAGATGTGACCCAACCCTAAGGCAGTATACTTTGTTTTGTGGAGTATCCAGAGATGTTAGGCTGTGCAGGAATAACATTAGGAGATACACTGATTTTGAGAACCAAAAGGAACCTCCAGCACATTCTTCCACGTACACAAGTCTTAACTTGTGAGTCTGGAATCAAGCTGTTGAGCTCTTATACATTCATATAGCTTTCACACAGCAAAGGCTGGAGTAAGGGTTTTACCTGTAAGTCTTCCCCTGCCCCCATCTGATTCCCTTTGCTCTTGAAAGTGGAAAGAATTAATCTTTCCAAAGCCAATGGTAATTAAACCCCAGCAAAACATTCAATCTCATACCAAAGGAATGTTTAATAAGCATGGTAACTTGCTGTGAACTTTCTTGTAATAGAGATGTCTGTTTTCAGCTTCAAATGTGGTCCTGGAGAGTTCTGTGGGACATTTCCTTGTTTCTCCTTTATTGTAAAGCCAATTTGAATTTTGAAATATTACAATAATTCAAATTAATAATAATTTTGAGAATATTATTTGGTTTCTTTCACTCAGTATTAAGTTATAACCTTTAAAATCAATAAGATTTTGAAATTCAGTGCTACCCAGCAATTTGGATTTAAGAAATGGCTTTCGCAAATTTTTCTCCTTGCCATTATTAAAATTCCTCCTGACAACTGCAACTTGTTAATATAAATGTCTTATTTGACTTTCACACTATGCTAGAACTGACAGCTTCATCAAAACCTGATATCTTCATCTTTAACAAAATGAATTATCCAGCTGAGTAATTTTTATTTGTCAGTGTGTGAATTGATAGGAGCTTAACCATTTGAAATCCACATCCCAGCAAATGGTTCACATTTCTGTATGAAGTTCAAGCCAGTGCAGAAATGGGGCTTTGGGTCAGAAAGCAATCCCCTTATCTCTGAAGGCTGTTCTGTGAATGTTCTCCCAGGAGCATCCACACTGGGTATGCATCAGACACGTTATCAGCAAGCACAGAATTGCTGCCTGTCTTGAGAAAAAGAAACAAGTAGGTGAATTAAATAATTTCTATTTCTTGAACTGAGTGATGAGTCTAATTAGCTACTATTGGCTTTCGGATTTTATTGTGGTTTTTTATTTGTTTATTTTCCTTTGGTCTGCCTTGAAAATATTCATGGCTGTGTACTTACTACTTTGTACTTTTTAGAGTTATTTGTTCAGAAGATTCAATCAACCTTTGTGAAAACAATACAGTGTCTTATTCTGGTGCCTTTCATTTCCAGGATCCACTCAGGAGAACTATATACAGCTGTGAATTTTGCCTTTTACGCCACTTTGAAGCAGAAATTTTATCTTAAGTAGAAGTGTCTCATTTGATCCTAAGTAAAAGATGCAGCATAGAACTCAGAAGCCCTTTACCTAGTGAAAGAACAGTTCATGGAATTTGGATTTTGGGACAGCCATGATACAGCAGTGACTGTTCTAAGGACACCCAAAGTAAAATATATGACCTGCTAAAAGCTCAAAGTTCATACTGAGTATGCACAAGGTGTCACAGAGACTAACAGAATGCACTTATTCCCAGGACTGCCAAGGACCATGTGACAATTTTTGACAAGTTTTGACAACAGTGACAATTTTTATTGGGTGCTAAAGTAATTTCCTTTCAGCTGACCCAATACTGAACATAATGCTTTGCTTTTAATTTCAACTGCATTGTATTTCCACAATCACAATCAGTCAAGATCTTTGGAAATGAACTTGTTTCCCATTACCAAAAAAAAATTCATTGAAGTAAATTTAAAGTTCTCCAAACTTTTTCTAATTATTCAAGACAGTCTTCTCAATATTGAGATTTGATGAAAACACTCAATTTAGTCAAAATAGCTTCTTCTAATGAAATCTGTTTCAGAGGAAAATTTTCCCTGCATTTCTACAGCAATACCCTCAATGAGATTGTTCTGCTCTCAAGCCTTACTCGAAAAATCTTACTAAAGAAACCTAGCCATGAACTCCTGAGCTGCTGCTTTGTATTCTTTTTTTCACCTGTACCTTGATTTTACACTATTTTTTCCACTGGTTTTTGGCATTAAAAAAAAAAAGAAAATTAATTTAAAATAGGTCTTAAAGGTGTTGTCCGGGAAGCTAGGGATCAGGTTAGGAAAGCTAAGGCCCACTTAGAATTAAACTTGACTAGGGATGTTAAAGATAACAGGAAGGGATTCTATAGGTACATTGTGAATAAAAGGCAGACTAGGGACAATGTGGGCCCTCTCCAGAAGCTATCGGGAGAACTGGCTACCCTGGATTTGGAGAAGGCTGAGGTTCTTAACAACTTCTTTGCCTCAGTATTCAACGGCAAATGCTCTGACCACACCACCCAAGTCTTGGAAGGCAGATGCAGGGACAGTGAGAATGAAGACCCTGGGCCCACTGTAGGAGAGGATCTGGATCGAGACCATCTTAGGAACCTGAATGTGAACAAGTCCATGGGACCTGATGAAATCCATCTGCGGGTCCTGAAGGAGCTGGCAAATGAAGTTGCTAAGCCACTGTCTATCATATTTGAAAAATCATGGCAGTCAGGTGAAGCTCCTGATGACTGGAAAAAGGGAAATATAACCCCCATTTTCAGGAAGGGAAAAATGGATGAGCCGGGGAACTACAGACCAGTCAGCCTCACTTCTGTGCCTGGCAAAATCTTGGAGCAGATTCTCCTGGAAGGCATGCTTTAAGGCATATGAAAAACAACAAGGTGGTTGGTGACAGCCAGCATGGCTTCACTAAGAGGAAATCCAGCCTGACCAATCTGGTGGCCTTCTATGATGGAGCTATGGAACTGATGGAAAGGGGTAGAGCAGTTGATGTCATCTACCTGGACTTGTGCAAAGCATTTGACACTGTCTCACATGACATCCTTGTCTCTAAGTTGGAGAAACATCAATTTGATAGGTGAACCACTAGGTAGATAAAGAGCTGGCTGGATGGCCGCATGCAAAGAGTTGTGCTGAATGGCTCAATGTCCAGCTGGAGACCAGTAATGAGTGGTGTCCCTCAGGGATCAGTGTTGGGACTGGTCTTGCTCAAAATCTTTGTCGGTGACATGGACAGTGGGATTGAGCGCGCCCTCAACAAGTTTGGCTATGACACCAAACTGTGTGGTTCAGTTGATATGCTGGAGGGAAGGAATACCATCCAGAGGGACCTTGACATGCTTGTGAGGTGGGCTGGTGCCAACCTGATGAAGTTTAACCACGCCAAGTGCAAGGTCCTATACCTGGGTGAGAGCAACCCCAGGCACAGCTCCAGGTTGGGCAGAGAAGAGATTCAGAGCAGCCCTGTGGAGAAGGACTTGGGGGTGTTGGTCCATGAGAAAATGAACATGAGCCGGCTTCAGTGTGCGCTCGCAGCCCAGAAAGCCAACCGTATCCTGGGCTGCATCAAAAGGAGCATGACCAGCAGGTCGAGGGAGGTGATCCTGCCCCTCTACTCTGCTCTTGTGAGACCTCACTTGGAGTATTGTGTGCAGTTCTGGTGTCCTCAACATCAAAAGGACATGGAACTGTTGGAATGAGTCCAAAGAAGGGCCATGAGGATGATCAGGGGACTGGAGCACTTCACATATGAAGATAGGCTGAGAAAGTTGGGGGTATTCAGCCTGGAGAAGAGAAGGCTGCTTGGAGACCTCCTAGCAGCCTTTCAATATCTGAAGGGGGCCTATAGGGATGCTGGGGAGGGACTCTTCAGGAGGGACTGTAGTGAGAGGACAAGGGGTAATGGGTTCAAACTTAAACAGGGGAAGTTTAGATTGGATATGAGGAAGAAAATCTTTCCTGTAAGGGTGGTGAGGCACTGGAATAGGTTGCCCAGGGAAGATGTGAATGCTCCATCGCTGGCGGTGTTCAATGCTGGGTTGAACAGAGCCTTGGGTGGCATGGTTTAGTGTGAGGTGTCTGTGCCCCTGGCAGTGGGGTTGGAACTAGATGATCTTAAGGTCCTTTCCAACCCTAACTATTCTATGATGCTATGATTCTATGATCTATGAAAAGCAAGCTGGCCAGCACATTCTCCTCGTCCTGTGGCATATTTGTTTATTGTTCAAATTTCAATACAGAGAGCATCAAGTTGTGGTCGGTGGAAAATCTGAAAAGTGTGTCTTTCTCAAATTATATTTGTGTCTTGATACCGTAAAACCATGTAGGGTGTATTGCTTATTAAGCTCAAAATCTTTCTGAGAATAATGTGTTCAAATATTCCTGCTTAACACATCATCTGGCTTGATCCAGCTTGGTTTACTGTTTGTGCACATAAGGACAAGCTAAAGAAATCACTATCATTGCCTTTTCAGAAGCAGTATTTTCAAAGGTACTTACATTTCTCAAAAAACCTGCCTTAGGAGTTCATGAAAAGAGCATTCTCTCCAAGTTTCTGTATTAAAAATTATTTTCAAAGGCATAACAGAAAGAATAGGAACACATATAAGGATGTGTAGCTATCCCACACATTTTAAACATTGTAAAAGATGGAATGTGACAAGTAACATCTCTTCATTTTGTGTCACACCTACAAAATATTGCACTTTAGCTCTCTCCAGCTATCTGCTAAAAAGACAGAAGACATGCTGTGTTTTAATTGGTCTCAAGGCCTCTGGAAAATGTCCTCAGTTCATCCCGCAGCACAATGTGCTGTTACAATCAGGCTTGAAGATATTCTTTGAGTGCTCAGGTCAATATGATTGACCTGAAAAACAGAAGGAAATCTTTTCTATTTTCGTGCTCTGGAGCAGAAGAATGACTTTGGAGAGGTACTAATTTAAAGGGATGTTTTATACAAAGACTCTGGAGTGCTTTTTATCAAAGGCCTTTCCAAATGTGATTGGATAAAGAAAGAAAATGATGAGGATAAATAGGAAAGAAAAGACATCTCAGCAGCTGAATTGCCTGCCAGTTGTGGCATTTAACAATCCAAAAACCCTTCAGAAAGGGTCCTTTCCATAAAGAGGAGGGACTTTCCTTTCACTATAGTAGGGTGTATGATCGTGCAAGAAATAGCTCAAATAATAGTTGATTCTCACACATGCACTCAATAAGTCCATCCACTTCAGTGGACCTACTATCATTTGTGTAGGTTGTTTTTCTGTGGAAGCAAACAATACACACCATACATTTCTTGCCCTCATTTGCTGAGGTAAGGAGAGGCAAAGTACATCTAAAATGTGTGAAGACAATATACTACCACTATATGTAACCTGTCATATTACCATGTATATATACATAACATATAGAACTATAGAATCATAGAATCATG
The DNA here is from genome assembly GCA_028858755.1 of Ara ararauna. NCBI lineage: Eukaryota > Metazoa > Chordata > Aves > Psittaciformes > Psittacidae > Ara > Ara ararauna. The sequence continues at coordinate 62,514,217 of CM054376.1, read as the reverse complement.
GAATCAGATAGGTTGGAAAAGACCTTAAGTTTATCAAGTCCAACTATTAATCCAGCTCTATCAAGTCCACCACTAAACTATTTCCCTACGCACTACATCTACACATTTTTTAAATGCCTTCAAGGATGGTGAATCAACCACTTTTGGCAGCTTCTTCCAACATTCGACAAACCCTCTGAAGATCCTCTAGCGGATCAACACTCCTTCCAAACTTGGTGTCATCTGCAAATTATTGAAGATGAGCTTGATCCCTCATCCTGATCATTGATTAAGAGATTAAAGAGAACTTGCCCAAATACAGAGCCCTGGGGAATGCCACTTGTAACTGGCCACCAACTGGATTTACCTCCGTTCACCACAACCCTCTGAGCTTTGCCATCCAGTCATTTTTATCCAGTGAAGAGTATAACTGTCCAAGTAATGAGCAGCAGTTTCTCCAGGAGAATGATGTGGAAAACATAGCATCCCATATATATACACCATTGTCATGGGTTCAGCAGCAGCAGCCATTTTTCTCCTTCATAGTAGCTGGTGCAGCACTGTGTTTTTGACTCTTGGCCTGGGAACAGCGCTGATAACACTGATGTTTATAGATACGGCTTAGAATGTTTTGGTCTGACCAAGGACTTTCTGAGTCTCATGCTCTGCCAGGGAGGAGGGGAAGCTGTGAGGAAGCAGAAACAGGACACCTGACCCAAACTGACCAAAGAGGTATTCATTACCGGAGTACGTCATGCCCAGGATGTAAAACTGGGGGCAGGAACCCAGGAGAGTTTAGCTCACAGCTCGGTCGTCGGGTGGTGACAGTTGTATCCTCTTCCCTTTTGTTTCCCTGGTCATTATTATTATTGGTGGTAGCAGCAGTGATTTGTGTTATACCTTAGTTACTGGACTGTTCTTACCTCAACCCATGGGAGTTACATTCTTTTGATTCTTCTCCCCATTTCCCACACCCCCCCCCCCCCCTTGGAGTGGGGGGGAAGAAGAGGGGAGAGTGAGTGAACGGGCTGCGTGATTTACAGCTTAAACCACGACAACCATAAATATACAGCATAGCCATGTTAGTAACGTGCACACATATCTTTCCCACCCCATCTTCTTGTCTGCTGACAAGAAAGGTTACCCAGTTCTCAGGGTGTGTCCTCCTGGATATACATAACTGGATCTGACAATTACAATGTGAGACTGCAGTGTTCCTAAGCCTGACCAAAGAATTTCTAGCTTGCAGTCCTCCTCCTCCCCAAGAAGATTCAGATTCTACTCAAGTATACTTCCAACATCTCATAAATGTTGGAGAGAACTTGTCTCTCTCTGTGCACATCCACATGCTGCAGATATCCTCTCCTGCACAGGACATTTATCACAGTGGGTACCAGATAGTGGAAATGATCATAGCTAGCCACTTGCCTGTGTAAAAACCCTGCTAAACACAAAGCCTTTCAAAATTCTGGGTCTATACAAGCTTTTGTTCCCAAGTAGGCCATAAGCCCTTTGGTGATGATTTGTGCTACATTCAATCTTCTTTTCCTTTAATCAGTAACCGTGCAACTATTCTGTTGACATCCATGAAGAAATGAGGACCTCTTGGAGTAACGTCTCAGTATTATATTTATCTCCTCCACAAAGACACTGATTACATGATCTGTCTCAGGCATTGCCATTCTCTCAAGGATTCTCAAGGACTCTCAAGGAGTTGTTTCATCAAAATCATCCTTGGGATACACTAATAGGCTGACTTTGTACCAAAGCAACCAACCATGTGCTAAGACATTGTATGTGTGATAGGCCAGCATTTAAAGCTGACCTGCAACTCTCTTAGTTTCACCTCTTCATCTGTCAATCTTTAATCTCTCTAGGAAATTCAGGCATAAACCTTACCAATGATGAAACCCCCCTGTATTCCTTTTTCAAATGACTCTCTAGCTTTTCATTGTCGGCTGCATTTGGATTGGACAAAATTTTCATTTAGTCCATAATACTGCTTTTTTGTCCTAAGGTCAAGGTGTAATAGATTTCAATCATGAACTAGTTTTGCAATGATAAGATAATATTAGAAATCCATTAATCTTGCAATTTATTTAGCTGTGTATGTATTTAAATACAGAAGTATATGTATGTATGTATGTATTTATACATTCTCACTATGAATGCCATAGGTCAAAGAGTGTCTTGACGGCACTGTTAGTCATATGGTTTAATTTTAGGTATTCCTGTGAGGAGCAGGGATTTGGATTCTATCCTTTTGGTCCTTTCAAACTTGAGATATTCTATGAATCTATGATCTGCTTGTTATCCTGGCCAACTAAAAAACTTTGATTTTGCTGTTATTCTTTCATCGTGACAGACCCCTCAATGTGGGTCACTATCTAGGTCTCTAATTTGGGCTGGTTTTATACGCACACTTCATACTTCTCTCCTTTGTAAAGCTTGTCAAGCTGTTTGTCTTGAATAAAGAGGCCTGGATGGTACGTCACCTGTTAAGGTCACTGGCAACAGTGTTCTACTGAGCCTTACACTAAGGTTTATTTTCATGCCTTTCTGTGGGAGCTAAGCTTTTCACACAAGAGGTATATCTCATTACAGGACAGAGAGCCTTTTGAGGGAGAAAGGTACAGATCTGAACATATCAAGCTGTTTAACACCAAGTGGCTGACAGCACAGCCTTTTTATCCGTGTGCCGATCTCACTGCTGTTTCAATGACTCTTGCATCCCTAGCCTGTGCTGAAGCATGAGGTAAACCACAGAGCCATCTGCTGGAGCATTTTAATTGTACAACTGATCATTGATGTAATCTATTTTGTATGCCGAGTAATAAAAGGGAATGTTATCTCTTACTATCACCTTTGATGTTCTTCGCTGCAGAGAAAGGCTAATGTCATCATCCTAAATAAGTTCTAGGAAGATTCCCCATTGCTTTCTTTAATAAGCACAACTCTTTCCATTACCAAAGTAGTGGCAGGAAAAAAATACCTGTTTTCTTTCCCTTACAGGCTAAGCAATGAAGCAACACGCTATCATGGAAAGCAAGAAAGGGTGCAGCTCTTGTTTGCATTTCCCATATGGCAAGGTCCATCTTAAGTTGTAATACCGAAATGTTATATGACCAAAATACATGTTGCAGATCTTCCATGACTTAAATGACAGAATTACAAAGATATATAAAAGCTATGATCTTTTCCTTGAGTTCTACAAGAGCTCAGTTTTACATTCAAGTCAAGAGAGAAAAGTCTGGATAGATAAAACTATAATTAACCCATATTTTCATTCATGATACATTACAGTGAGCAATTGAAGAATCAGTGTTTCAGAGCCAGATAATAATTTTTGGTTCATCAGAGATGATATGTCACTGCAGCAGAACCTTTGTGCAGCTTGGCCAAAAAAAAAAATCTTTGGAAAGTCTAGGCCTTCACAATAAAGACTTTGCCCCATTACAGAGGTAGATATTGAATGCTCTGAACTGGTGTTCACTCAGCATGGTGAAGACCCAGGATCAACTCTGGCACCAAATGAAGGGATTATGGAATTTTACCTAGGACTGACTTTTACCTTCTTGATAAATCAGCAGGGATCCTGTCCTTTCTTTGCTGATTACCCAAGGGGGAAGAACTTACACATTCCTGAATCTCTCTCAACCACCTCCTGATGCATAATAATTGAAAAATCTCCAGATCTGGAAATCAGAACTCTTGTCTTCCAGGCAGTGCAACCAAGGCAAACAGATTTTTCCTATTGATTCAACAATTAAACAGGAAAATGTGAAAGCAGCTCTGTGAGTGTCTATGTGTGTGCAAACTGAAGGACAAAGTTTTTTTAAAAATAGGAGCCTGAGGAGATTTGGTTTGTGTAAGTACCTCATTAACTGAACTGATTCCGAGAGAACAGAGAGCACAGCAGCTCTCATTGAAGTATACAGGAGCTTGGAGCTTTTCTAAATTTTGCCACTTTTACATATTTGTAAAGACTTTGGAACAGAATATCACAGCTCCACTTAAAACAAACAAGACTTCTGTTGCAGCCACTGGATTTAGGGCACAATTAGTGGGTAAAATAGAGTCACTAGCATGGTTACAGTGCACTGATACTTCAAAGGTACCTTTCCAGGAAGAGTACTGCCACGACTGTGTGTTAAGCGCTGAACATGTCAGCAAACTTGCTGATTGGTCAGCATTTTTCTGTGCCCTTAACTTCTCCAGCACAAGCTGCTTATCTTAAAACTACCTGCAGAGGCAGACAAGAAACAGAGTTAATGACAAGAAAATTGTCGCAGCTGAGGAAAGAGATTGGAGAACTGTGGCTTCAGGAACTTGCTGAATGTCTCCTTGAGACACTTTACCTTACACTCAGCAGAATTTTCGGGCACATCTTATACCATACAGATTGCACCAAAGCCTCTTTAGGATAACAATTAAGCCCAGTTGTTTTTGTAGGTTCTAGTCCAAGTCAAAAAGGCTTTGGTGTCATCACAAAACAAAACCTAAATAGCATCCAGCTTCTCCTTTTTGTTCAGCCTTTTAAAAGCACCACTTTCACAAACTGGTCAAGTGCAAACTGCCTCTGGGCCAGCTTTGCATGACATGAAGATGGCATGAGTTGATGGCCATGATTTACAGACATTCAGACATTTACAGGTTGACCTTTTGTCAGGTGATCTTTTGTCTATGGCAAATCAGCACATAGATTTTTTACATATGAACCTCTGAACCTATCTTGGTATGGCCCCCTTCCACACACACCTCATCTTCAAATCCAGGGGAAAACTCCATCTTCTTAGAAGACAGAGAAGTAACTAATGCACAGTCAATGTGGGTTCACAAAGGGTGAGTCTTTTCTAACTAATTTAATATCCTTCTATGATGAAGTCATCCACCTGTCGGGTGAAAGGAAGGCAGTGGATGCAGTTTTTCTGGTTTTTAATAAGGTTTTTGATATTGTCCCTCACAGCATCCTTCTTAACAAGTTGTCCAATTGTGCAATAAGCGGGTTCAAAGTGCACTGGATGAAGAACTGGGTGAAAGACAGGGCTCAAAGGGTTGTAGTGAATGGGTTTATATCTGGCTGGTCACCAGCAGTGCTTCTCAGGAGTGAATTCTAGGGCCAGTTTTGTTCAGTATCTTTATCAACGGTCTGGATGCAGGAGTTGAATGTAGTATTAGCAAGTTTGCTGATAACACCAAACTGAGAGGTGCCGTTGACTCTCTTGAGGGACAAGATGCCTTGCAGAGGGATCTAGATAGACTGGAGCTTTGGAATATAGATAGATGGTAATCATCAGCCAGAACTAAACCTAACAAGAATACATGATGGATTCTGCACCTGGGATGGAATAATACTGGATGCAAATATAAACTGGGAGAAGAGTGGTTGGAGACCGGCCTTACAGAAAGGAATCTGGGTGTGTTGGCTGATAATATGGTCAATATGGATAACAAATGTGCCCTGGCAGCCAATAACATATGTATACATTTCAGTCACTGCAAAATCCATTGAATCTGTTCTACCCAGACAGAAGTATTTGATATTATGCCAAGGTAGTTCTGGGGGAAAACAAAAAAAAAAAAAAATGTGCAAAAGAAAGAAAGAAAAAGTGCTAGGTAATTACAGCCTCCCTTAATTAAATGCTAAGCACTGTTTCCTTGAAGGGGTTGAGACAAGAAGCAGAAAGCAGCTGCCTTTAGAACAAAAGGATGGCTATAAATTCTGATAGAGCTGCTATATCAGATGTACACATGTGAAATATATAGGATCCATAAAATAATACTGCACCCCTTAGCTGTGCTAGGTTGCAGGCTGAAAGGAATAGGTTGCAGTGCCCAAGAACTTGCTGTCCTTGGCCCAAGGCTTTATTTTGTCCTTCCCAAACTTGGAAACCTACATTTAAAGTAAAGCAACCATCAGGACCTGTCCTGCTTTTAGGTGATCTGAAATGGCTTCCCCTATTTGAGGTTTTCAAGTGTTGGTGAGACACAACCACTAATATCAAAATCTACTGATCTACCTCTGTTTGTATTTCTGTTCAGGACAGAATGAGCAACTCGACATATCCATAAGTCCCTTCTCACCGGAATTTTTATGAGTCTGTGTTCTGAGCCAGGGACTGGGAATGGGTTGTTGCTCCGCATTTCTCTGACTTCAAGTCTCAGAGGGAATATATCAGGACTTGTAGAGTCCCAGTAAGGTAGGAAAAAAGATGTGTTATGATTTTGAGGCTACTGGACATCAACAACTTGACGTGGTGGGCTTTGAACTTTGTCAGAATAACAAAGACCTACTGTAATGAACCATGGATGTGACTGTGTCTCAGAACAGGTGGTACTGGCTCCAGAGCAAAGCAAGAATGCAAAATGAAGGGTCCAGCACTGAGCCCTACAGTGCAGTGACACTGCAGGCTGCATGAGTGTATAAAACCTCCAGTGGCATGCAAGACAGAGAGAACAATCATAGCACTGGCACCAGACTGTGGACACTAAAAGGTGCTAAATACTGGCATATGGTCAAACCATAGTTGGTATCACAAGTGCCTTTGAATCAATTCAAATTAACATTCAGTTTAACTACAGAGGCTACATAGGACTTTTCAGCTGCGTTTTTTTCAAGAGAGCAACCAGCTGTAAATATGAATTGAAGCCAGCCTGTTGGATGGTCATTCCTGAAGACAATATAAAACCAGAGTTCTCAGAAAATAAGTTTATTTTTTTATATTTAATATATTTTTATACATTTATATAAATATATATTATATATTTTAAATAATATTTCTAATTTCAATTTAATGATTTTAAAAAGCAAAGAAGCAGAATGAACAGCTGCTGTTCAGAGACAGTTAAAGAATATAGGGAAATTCTAACAATAGGAACAAGAAGAAAATATACTTCAAACCCCACAATAATGCAGCCAAAAAAAAAAAAAAAAAAAAAAAAGTGGAAATTAAGGCAGAAAAATCCCAGGATGGAGAGAGAAGGACAAACAATCTGACCTGAGTGTTCTGCCAAAAATATATTTAAAAATCAATAGAAAAAGACCACAACAGAAAAGGTAGGAAATAAAGACGCACTCTCCAGAGACTTATTCTGCCTAAAGATTTTCTGATATTTTTCCATTTAATTTCTGACAACTCTGCAAGAAAGTTATCAGAGTAACAACCAAACTGATTGCCTGGTACTTCCACTAATACTTAGTACAGAAACCTGAAAATATTTCCAAATCTCTTCAATGTATAGGGATTCTTCTGAGATCTCAATAAAAGCCCTATAAAATCCTATTGTAATGTAAACTCTCTTCTGTGGAAACACACACAAAATATCATAAACCTTTGATTTGAAATCAGTGTTTATAATAAAAAGGCAGAATTATTAAACAAGTGTAGATTCAGTATCAGTGGAGTTTTTTTTCAATGGATATTTTTTTACACTCTTTGGAAAATGGTTTCATTTATATTTCTTCTAGGAGAAAGCCTTGCTTTATGATGTAAAAAAAATATTGATCTGGAATGTATTTTTCAAATTTTATGACATTTTGCAACAAAATAAATGTTTCTCACTTGTATATGGTAATTTTCTTTTAGTATTTATGATCCTGATGGTTTGGAATTTTTTTTTTCCTGCAAAACAATGCTATATATTGAATTTGCTGGAAGGGTAAAAAAGAACTTCTGATGATGAAAAGCTTGTAGCTTTTTCATCAACTGTACTTGTTCCCTGTCAAAGGTAGTGTAAAAGAAGGTATGTCTTCTTAGCAACATCTGCTGTTGATAGATAGCAACAGGGGGGATTTGGCAGTTACACCCACCCTCAAGGAAGGACCTTTGAGCCACAATATGTGCTAATATAAAAATATATTTGCTGATAGTAACAGATATCCACTGACTTTGCTCCAGCTTGGTAACCACAAAGTCTACTCATTTTTGTTACTACAGGGTTGTACAACTGGCCATGGCTAGACCCATACTTTGGTCAAACGTCAAGAGCCCTCAGACCCCATTTTTTACCAGAGATCAGATTTTACTAGACTATATATGAAGTTCCACCAGGAGGCAAAATTTGAGCTGGTTGTTCTCAGATCCGCAGGTCTGAGGAGTCTGCCCTTGGGTCATGGCACTACCTGAGGTAACTCATTGAGGTTGAGGGTCCTCATCTTAACTGGTGAGTGAAACATGTTTTGAGTTAATTCCCTTAAAACTTAAGCTTAAGTTAGTCATGTAATATCTGATTCTATTTGGCATTTTGAACTTGCAATTTACTAATGTTATCAAAATATAAAAAAATCTTTGGTTAGGATAAGTTTCCCTTGGGGCTTGTAACCTATCTTAGTCAATTTTGTGGGCCTCTGTGACAGTGCCTAATAGAACAATAAACCTTGAAATCTTGACTAAGTGATATAAAGGATTGACTGTGCATCTGTATAAGTATAGTCCTTTAGACATAAATATTTGATGTCTGACAAGTCTGGAGTGCATCCCATCATACCTAGAATTCCCTAAGAAAGAGCTTGGAATGCTAGGGGAACCTCTCTGAACCTCAAAGCGCATGCCAATCTCACTGCCTGGCCTTTGGGAATATCTCCTGCCACTCAGTGACTATAGTGCCACAGATGAGGCACAGTCCACTGCCGCGTTATATGCTCCCTGTTCTGCACCTCCAGCCCATACTATTATTATCACAGCAGAATTTCCTTTCCAGTGGCTGATGCTGTTGCTGCTGGGAAAGGCTTGCTTTGTAAAATGTATTCTTAATCATCTTGCACATGATAGTGGTAAGATCAAGAGAATGGACAATGTGATTCTGGTCCCTGAAGTACCCACAGTGCCCAGGAGGCTTTGACTCACTTTCAAAACCTTCCCTGCTTCTCCCTTGCTGTTGGGAAGTATTAATAGGTAATGCATGCTCTCAAAACTGGAGACCCACTTTCTCTCTCCAAAAGCAAACTGCCTTTTGTTCTGTGATTCAAGTTACAGAAACACGAGTGAGTTTGCATAGCAATTCCTTCTTCCAGATCCAGTACCTAAATGCAGACTTGGGACTTCTTCTTTGTCTGTGTTACCTGAAATGGGAATCAAATAATATATTTTCAGTTATTTTCAATGAAAAAGGAGAAAAATTAAAAAAAGTGGTCAACTTTGATCTTTTCTCTCCAAATGCTACTCTGATATCTAATAAGATGCAAAATAACCTGTTCTGCATTACCATACAGAGATGAGATATTATCTGTAAGAAAAAAATGTTTTACAGCTGTCTAGGATGTCTGTTCAAATGCATGTTGTTCCAATGATTAAGACAGTGATTTTATGAAATTTTTTTCTCTTTTGGGGAGTTTATTATAATAAAGGATTAAGTTCTCTTCAGTTTGCATTTCCTAAGCAAAACAAGTCTTATGTGGAGTGCCTGAGGAAACTGGGGTTGTTTAGTCTGGAGACTAAACACAGTGCTGAGTCTACAAAAGATCTTGAAAATTATGTATTAAAATCTTGATATGTATATACTCACTCAGGAATGTCTCCATTGGCACAGATTTTCCAAAAAGGAACCATAAACACTGATTTAAAAATCTTAGTCAGGCTTCTACATTATAGCACCTACATTTCCAGTTGTCTATCCACCCCTAAAAGCTCTAAAGGTGCTTCCAAAGGAACCTAGAAAAGTTAAATACCTATATTTTAGTGAATTGGAATGAAGAGGTAAACTCCGCAAATCTTTATTTCATATTCTGATATATGAGGATAGCTAAATCTCTGCTAAATTAGAATTTATGAAAGTGAGTAACAGACTTAAAATCCTAACTATGGTCATTAATACTTAAAAGGCTTTGCTCTACAATAATAAAAAATTCCATGCAAAGAAGTTTGATTTTTCTTTGTAACGATTCCATACAAGTATTTATATTAGAACAGCTGTGGACTTTTTTTTCCAGCCCATAAGCAAGTAGAAATAAAAGGGAGAGAGTGAAGAAAAATGAGTGAAAAACTATGGGACAAATATTGATACTCAAGTACAGGTTACACTGTATATTTTAAAATAGATTTTAACTGTCTAAGTGTGTTTTTCATAAGCATGTATATTTAGCTAGTGAAGCTGCCCAACAACTGTATGGAAAGAACAGAGTTAATAAAAAAAAGAAATAATTGTTAATTATGACCTGTAGAAAGAACATAAAAAACCCTGTTGGACTGAGTAGTAATTGCAATCAATAGTATCTTATCAACAGTTATTAATCAAAAATAGTCATTGTGTCAATAGGCACTGTGTCTACATAATATTTTATTTCTAAGGTCAACAGTTTCAAAATAACATGACAAACTGAAGGAAGGTAAATGTGGGCTGAATGAGGCATGATGAAATAGAAAAAATAGGATACAGCATCAGAGTTTAAATTAATATCGATGACCATGGCTGGAGAATTAGCCCTCGTCTGGTCCACCATGACTGGCCCTTTTTAATATGAAGTCTAATGCTCTAAGGCTTGCTGGAAATCTGTATGTGAAAAGGTAAGCTCTTAGGGAAAAGATGAATAAGCATACAGCTGAAACAATGAAGGTGTTATATCTGGAGTGTTAACAACAATAAGGGATGGAGGATTTCCTAAATGTTGGAAACACGTGGCAACAGTTTGTTGAAAAGAAGCAATTGAGGAAATTCTCTGAGTCAACCCAAAATTAGCATGACTTATTTCTAGAGTTAAGAATGGTGAGAAGCCAATGGTAGTACGGTTGCTAGCATTTGGGCCCGAGGGTATCTTCCCAGACTGTCAGTGACTTCAAGTTTGGGAATAAAAATAACTAACAATTTCATAACTAAACAAGTAAAATACATAAAAAGATTCAAATAATGATTATTCAACAGCTCACAAAATGCTTCTTTTCCCTCCCATGGATTAACATTTCAGCAAGACTGTATACTAGCTTTCAATTTGGTATGTGACTTGCAGCTGAGCTTTGTCACCACCTCATAAGGGTAATATTGACAAATTTACTCTTCAAAGAAACCACTCAGACTTTGCATTTTTTTACCCCTGGTTAATCAGTAACAGATTTAGAATATTACTTTCATACAATTAAGAGCTAAATTCTTCTTAAAAAAAAAAAAGCAAAACCAAAACCAACTTGCTCTTGTTAAGAAGCAATGGCTATATGTTTTAAAAGACTCTGAATCTGATTTTGAGGAAAGCAGTTCTGGAATTCCAGAAAAGTCACCTACAGACTGCATGAGCAGAGCAGAAAGTCTCCAGACTTATCCAACGTGGAATACACAGCTTGTTTCTGCTGGGACATCAAGGCTTCAGTGCATGGATCCTGTTTGAGAGCTGATTTTGAAGCATATGGTGATAGTGCATCTGCTTTAGGGAGTAAGTGAGCAGGATTCTATTAACGGCTTAGCATCTGGAATGGTCCCCTAAATCTCCCTTCACTCTGATTTTGAGACATTAAAAGCATCCATCTTCTTCTTTCTTCCACTTCCCTTCCTTTCTCCCCTCCTTTCTGCTTTCTCTATTAGCATGAGGTACTGGCTTCTGGCTGGATTGTGGGAAGTTCTGTCTCTTTTCACTAGTACAAAAAATGGGTATTTCCACTAACATTTAAAAACCACTACTGAATAGATAGCCCTTGCTGAATTCCATCTTTAAGTGTTGCTTCCCTCCTCAAAATGCTTATTAACAGTGACCTGAGAATGGGACACTCAGCTACATCTTCACTTTTGCTGCCATATGCTCGGGGTTTTTTGGTGCCAAATACAGGGCTACCGCTGTTGCATGAAGCAGGCACACCATTTTTCATTTCCCAGAGAGGGCCTTCTGCTAGAAGAGATGGAGTAATTTCTATGGCAGAAGCAAATTATTTTTTTTCATTTTTTTTAAACAAAATTCTCATCTCCCACTCTGTGAAAGCGAGAGGTGCCGACCTCTAACCAAGCACAGTGTGCAAACTGGAAGCAAAACTCTTTCCTGTTGTGCAGGGGATGCCAACATCATGCCCCATCCTGACCATCTTCTTCAACAATATTTGTGGTGGAAGATTTTGTAGGAGGTAGTTTTGCATGGTAGCATTTTTCTCTCCAGTTATCCTCAGGGGACTGTTTTGTTAAAAAGGGGGAACACTCACAAATTTCAGGTCTTTGATTGTTCATAACATAGTGGCCTACTGAAATGGCTGGTGGCATCATACAGGTGGGAAGAAACTGAGCTTGGAAGTAAGAGATCTGCAGTAACTTTCTAGTTCTGTTGCTGAACTGCTTGGTTGCCCTGCTAAATCCATCCTTGCTCCTGTCCACTCCTAAAATTAAAATCTAGCCTCTTTGGTACAGAATATCAACACTTATACTCCCTAACACAGCATAGTCCTTCTCAGCTTTATAAATCAATGTAATAGAAATAAAAGGCTAGCCTTAGCTATTTGGAAAATAGATTGTGATCATGAAGAAAAGGAAAAATCCTCTTTGTTAATGGAATTGCTGACATTTATGGCATATATGCATCTACAAATATATACAGAATTGACCTCGCAAGTAGTGTATTTTCAGATATATTGCTTGGAAATGCTGCCAAGCTTTGTACAGAGCATAGCCTGGACTGGACTCCATGCAACCCAACGGACCGTGTTTGCTTCTATGGCCCCGCAGAATGTTGCTGAACCAAGATATTTAAATATTCATTGTTTGGTGTTATGATCCCACAAATAAACTAATGACAAAAATTTCCCTCAGAAAATCCTTTTTGGGTGCAATGTTGACTCAGTGACAATTCATTTTTTGCCCTTCATAGGAATTGTTTTAACACAATAGTTTGAGTAGTCCTACAAAGAGCATTAATATTTTCAAAATGCAGGATAGACATTTTCTAATAACATATTTTTGTAATTTATTATTTATTTTGCTCAAAATACTGTCTCTAGAAAGAGAAATTGTTGCACTTCATTGGTATTCACAAGCACACTAGTAACCTCAAAGATATGCATTTGCCTATGAGGGAAAGCAAAATATCTCATAAAACCTCCAATTTCTCCTACAAACCCCCAAGGAACCACAAGTGGTAAAAAGAAAAGGATCCTCTCCCTTCAGAAGTTATGAAAAATGCTTTGGTTGTGTCCTTTTAGCCACGGGTTTATGGAAAGCTGTAACTCGTTATGTTGTGTTTTTTAAGGGGCATACAATTTTTTTGAAATGTGAAGATTAAAGGTTCAAGTACTTACAAAAACATTTAAACCAATGTTCATGACCTGACTCCAAATGGAAACCCTGGACACATAAGAGGCCTTTTCTGTAGGCCAGTTGATACTTGCATGTTATTGCTATACTATTTGGCAGGGCTGTGATTTCTCAAAAATGCAGCTGCCTTTACAGTACTGCAATCCCTAGAAGAATTATGTTAAACTAAAAAAGATCTTGCTACTTCAGAAAAATGAGACTTTACCACCTGTTAACTTTTACCTTCTTTCTTCCAATTCTTGTTTCTCTCAATCCCTCTGTAAAGAGACACCTGAAAATCTTCAGTGATCATCCACTGTTAAGCACTATTCAAATTTCCACAATGTCCACAAATTAACCCATTATTATGAATAATCGTTTTAAACACTCAAGATTCCCACAAAAAAGTAACTGCAGATTTTGTATTAAAAAGCTGTGTTGCTCTCCAGTTTTATTTCACAATTATTTATACAAACTGACTTGACAAGGTCAATAAGTCTTTGCTCTGATATTACTCAGTCAATAAGTGTTTCCTGAACCTTACCTATTCAGAAATAAGAAACTCAGTCTCCCACTTTTTGCATTTAAGTAACTTTATGCATGACAGTATGCAAAACTCAACAGCTCCTATCCTCTTGTTATACAGACCATTTAATTCCAACAATGTTATAAAAGAAGAAAGACGAAATATTGTTATGTAGTTAAAAGTTATTTGCAATTAAATTTCTTTATCCAATTTGAAAAAATGAAAAGAACATGCTTTTCCCTTAGATATCATATAAACCACCAAAGCAAATAGTTTGTGGCAGGTTTTTCCAGCAGAAAATAATAGTCTAATTCATAAAAGTTAAAACTGGGTTCAGTTGCTTTTATGCAACTTTATGCTTTTATGAACCCCAGGAAGCGTTCATCATTCCAGTCTGTGCACATACAACAACCAGAGGAAATAAATATATAGGCCTTGAAAACCCAGAGAAATTAAGCAATATTATTGGAAATGACCCAATAGACCTCTTAGCTTCTCAGAAGTGTTTGTAGCACATTAGAATGTCAGCAACTTTATGTTTGTTTTTGCTGAAAGCAGAATTAGCAACAGTTCAGTCTTTTTGTGAAATTAAGCATATACCTGTTCTAAAAGGATGTATCCTTATGATAAATTAGATTCAGAACTGTTTGTCTCCTTGTTCTCTCCTGTGTCTTTCCCTACCATTCTGGTACAAATAGACACCACACTGGACAGCTCTTCTGACCATACTATGTTCATTAGAACAAGAATGAGAGCACTAAAACAGGCTGGGATGTTCAGCTGATAGCATTGTTCTGACTCTGCTCCTCATGGAACTGGTAAGCCTCAAGCTATTTTTCTCTGAAGAAAACAAGGCTTAAGGAAGGGATAATATTGAAGTTTAGGTGATTAGAAACACTGCTCATTCCTGCAAGTTGTAGGCTTGGTTTGAGAGTCTAGCAGGTTGGGTTTACTGGGTAAGGCAGTGCAGATTTCACTCTAGACTAGCTCATGCTGAGGTCCCTCTCTAGGAAGTTGTAGCCCTGAGAGAACAGACCCCCAAAACTGCTCAATAGGCAGATGTTCTAGGAAAGGGGGATAACTAAGGATGCCATTTCTGTAACCAAGATGTGTAGCACCAGATGAGATATAGTCAGCCCCCTGCTCAGGGGCTGTAATGAACCAGTAGGTCAGGAGGCACCTCAGGGGTGTCTCCTATTGTTTTGGAAGAATTAGAGAGAGAATGAATCATTATCATGTCAGCCCTTCCTGTTATTCAGTTGTGCCCACTCGATACACGGCAGCCTAAAGCAACAAATATATATACTACAGCTACATGTGTTTCTTTTGGAGCTTATATGGCCATCCTTGCACAAGCCTGCAGGTTCAACACAAGGCACTTCCTGCAATTAGAATTTAATTGCCTTGGAGAACATCTGAAAATTTCAATCTTCTTATTTCCTTAGGTCCATCAATCTTGTTTCTTGAAGTAATTTAATTTCCCCCTCTTTCTCAAAGAATACTAAATCTTCTCAGTGGCAAGAGGGAGCACGCGAAGAGGAAGGAAATCATTTTAGTGGACATTTAAATACAGTGCTTAGTGTTTGCTGGGAGCACTCCAGTGTACTTACAGCTGAATAACCCTACCAGATGCAGAAGGTCTATTGTCCTTAGTAGGAGGCTGCTAGCAGCTGTGAAACAGTAGCATAAAATAGCGGGATGATTCAGACCAAGCTTGTGAAGTGATCCTACTTCCGTATCTTTAAACTTACATATTTTTGAGCAGGGTTTTTAAAACTGTGGGACTTGGCAACATCTCAAAGGTAGATGGAAGATTTGTGGATTTTTTGCAGTTTTGAGGTTTATTCACTCAAATGATCTCCTAAAGAATGGAAAAGGGGCTGCTAATAGCTAGCACTAGAAATGGGTCAGGAAAGGATGTGTAGTACTATTGTTTTTCTCCAGATACCTGACTTTGTGGAGCACTGCCAGCTATGAATTCATTCAGAGCTGCAAGCGCTGCACATTTCAGCCACTGGATCACTGCCTCTCTTCTGGTGATTAACAGGAAGAGAGAGCATGGAGGCCAGCATCACAAAAAATCCCAGGGAGCTAGGAAAAAGATGTTAGTATTTCCAAGGTACACAATCATTTACAACCTCCTGACATGGTAAATCAAGTAATTGATATTCCAAATATATACCTATTAATATGCAAAAATCTGTTTTTCTGCACAGACAATATGAAACACTATAGGTTACCAAAGTGGTTTCCTCATCACCATTCCAGCAGACAGAAAAGTTCTCCCACAGAAATGAACTGAATGATTCACCATACATTACCACTCTATGTACGTAGGTGAGAACCTGGGCCCGCATAGTCAAATGACACCCAAGTATTTCCTGGTGCATTTATCTCAATACAGCAACTTCAAAAATAATTGTTTGTCCCAATCTCATCTGGCACTGCACATGGGTCTGGCTCTTGTACGACAACCTGGCAGGAGATGTAGCTTTTCCTGCACTTCTCTCGCTATTTCCCTACTGCATCATATTATTGATTGCTGACATTCACAGCAAGAGTCAATAGCTACAAGAATGAAGGATTCTTTTACCCTGTTTTCCATTTATTCTTTCCTCCAGGAAACAAGGGTTCTGTGGCTCCACTCTGTCAGCTTTTACTCCTTTGTAACTTTGGAATCAGTTGCCTAAACCAGATTTGATGGCAAAGTAGAATACAGAGTTTCTGTAAATCTTATGTAAAACAGGTAGCCAGGCAAAGAAAAATAATTTCACTTGGAAGAAAGGCGGTGTGAACTCAGCTGTTTATTTGTAGCAGAAAACTCGATAAGCTAGAACAAGGATACAAATCTGCAATGAGGCAGGGCTTTAGTGGGCCCAGAACCCCTGGAAAAATTCTGGGTTTTTTTTCAGTTAAATATACTGGTTTAACTTATGTAGTTACATTTGGGCAGGTGATTGCATTTCTGCCTTGGTGATGCTCATCAGTCTTTTGTGTCAAGGCACTGGGCAGCCAGGAAGAAATGACTTCATGTCTTCTGTTTCTTAGGCTGTTGGTCCATGCCTATTAGAGATGTTTTTTAAGCTTCAGTTTTTCATGAGTGCACATTTGTCAGGACCATCAGTTCCTCCAGTCTCCCTAGACACTGAACACCATGCAACTTGGAAGTCCATCAAACATCACCTTCAAAAGCTACAGTCATAGTACACCAGAGGGAAAACAGCCATTGGAAAGCCACTGGACAACTGGTGTTCCCTAGGAACTTCATCTTACTCTGCTTTCTGTCACAACCACATGCTACAGGACTTCAGATGGAGGTAAAAGAATAGATGAACTCGGAAGTTTAACTGTGGCAAAAAAATTAATGAACTCAGAAGTATAACTCCTCAGGGAGGAAAATGTTCCTTCTCAGCTCCCATAGCTAATACATTTTGAAGACTGATACTAGTACAACCTCCAGATTCCACTCTGTATTCAAGCATTAGATGTAGGTTTGGACATACGATTATGGCCCAAGGACTCATGTTACAAGCCTGGTACGCTATCTCTGAGTGACACGATCCTTTCATAGCACTTTGGCACAAAAATTCACATCAGAAGATAGGAATTTCTCACAGGTTATAAATTCTGAATTTCAGTCATCTCTAATGAATAATTAATTTCTGATACAATTAAACATGAAAATCCATAATGAGCTGGAAGTGATGGACATGTGCAACTAGCATAAAACATGGTGTGATTGCAGCTGTCTGTCACTATGAATGGCAGCTGTTGTTTGCAACCCCTGTGCACATAAAAGTCACAATGCCCTTTTTTCCCTTATTTCCCGACACTCTTTTGCTCCCTTCACACTTCTAGAAGCTGTTGAGAAGACACTATTCTAATTTAAGTGTGTAATAATAATGCAGGTTGTGAATATATAAGAAAAAAATAGAATATCTGGTCAAAAGCTTGCTGAAGTCTATAATTAACAGTCCCTTTTTGCATTAGTAGCCTTTGAGTAAAACCCCAATTACAACAACATGAACTCTGTCCAATTAGCAATGAAGAACAAGCACCATTTCCTTTGGACAAGCATATTCTGAGCTAATGCTATATTTCAGAACACAACTAGAGATACTATTAGCCCACCGGAAAGCAGCAAATGCAGTTAAAAAGACTCAGTAGAGGCTAAGATAAGACAGCTGTGTTGCTATGGGTAAAATGAAGCTTCCAGCTTCAATGAAAATGGTAAACAACATGATGGATAATTGGTGAAGTTCTAAGCAGAGATGTCAGCTGTATCTCCCAGCAGTGAGCAACATTGAAAAGCCAGCATGAAAAAAGTCTTGCTCCTTAAAGTTGCCTGGTCAAAAGCATTTGGTACTTAGTTATAATATGCTTATTTACAAAGCTTCAGCAGAAGAAAGTAGAATGGATGCAAGAAGACTGATATACAGTTAATTTTAAAAAAACAAACACAGATTATGCCTTTTATTGTGTAACAGTCAATAGCAAAAAGAGTGGTATTCAATACCCAGTTTTGGCAGATCTTAGCCTCTGATATCCAGGATGCTATTTTGGTGATCAAATGAAAATTGAAGTTAAAGGCATTTGAATGGGGTTACTAAAAATTAAGAAATAAATTAGGCAGTCATGGGAGTCACAGCATGAGACAACTATAGGAGAAGAATCTGGCAAACTGTAGAAGAGGAGCTACAATGAAAAATTTGTAAAGGTAGTGCAGGCTTTACAGAAGCAGCAGCTGGGAATTTCATTCGCAAAGTAATCCCAGAGGACTAAAAATGTCTAGAGAATCTGAAGAAGTGGGATATAAGATAGAGATTGTAAACTTAGAAAATTGGGGCTGTTCAGCCTGGAGAAGAGAAGCCTGCATGGAGACCTCATAGCAGCCTTCCAATATCTGAAGTGGGCCTAAATGGATGCTGGGGAGGGGCTCTTCATTAGGGACTGTAGTGAGAGGACAAGGGGTAACGGGTTGAAAGTTAAACAGGGGAAGTTTAGATTGGATATGAGGAAGAAATTATTTATTGTAAGGGTGGTGAGGCACTGGAATGGGCTGCCCAGGGAAGTTGTGAATGCTCCATCGCTGGTGGTGTTCAAGGCTGGATTGGACAGAGCCTTGGGTTGCATGGTTTAGTGTGAATTGTCCCTCCCCCTGTCAGGGGGGTTGGAACTAGATGATCTTAAGGTCCTTTCCATCCCTAACTATTCTATGATTTTATGGTTCAAAGCACAAACTACACCAGCATTGATTGTGAGGATAGAAATTAGTTTTATTTCATAAGGAAAAAATGTCTCCTTTGACACCCAGAAACATGGGTTTCATTATGATGATACTCTTGCCAAATCCCTAGCTGGGCCCAAACTCAGTTTTGCTCTTGCCAAAGGGAGTAAACCACTGTTTTACTGATACATAACAAAGTGCATCTCCTTCAGCTGTACATAATTATTTCACAGAATCACAGAGTCACAGAATGGTTGAGGATGAAAGGGACCTCACAACATAGATACAGATTTTCACATTGTAACCCAGAAACAACAAAAGGCTTAACCTGATTTTCTGTCTTGTATATCTATGGGTGTCAGCCACAGAACTCAGCAACCCAGCAGATGGTAAGCTGTGTTTCACTGCATTCCAATGTGGACTCCATGCTGCAGTGGTATTTGATCCAGATCCTAGGATGTATTAGAGATCTTGTGTTGAGAGACTAACTTTTCCTAAGCTTTCCTTTATATCAATCCTCACCCAGATGTAAAAGCCAGGGTAATATAGACCTAATGTCTTGGTCAAACTTCACGTTGACACAGCACAAAGTGGATTTTACTGCATGGTTTAGAAAGCACATTTACTTTGGCAATGCAGCTAAAGCATGCCACAGATTCTTAATTTTCCAGTGCGGGCAAGATAATCTAATATATTTAGAATGGGAAAATATTTAGATCAGATATTGCAATTCTCAGGGGACAAAATACTTTCAAATTCCTTTTATCTCTCTCCCTCAGTGGATAAAATTTTAATATCCATAACAAGAAGGCATATTTCTTACTGACTTTCAGAGAGTTATCCTATCAAACCTAATTGATGCAATTTTAACATAACCAGAAACAGAACTCTCATTCTCTGTATAAGCAGTGCACAATAGGTCAAAGGGAACCATTCTGTGGAAAAAAATGTCCCTTTGCATGTTTGAAAGCAACACAAAACTTCCACAATTTCTCCACAATTTCTAGACTGCTGAAGAGAATGTATTTTCATTATAGGACCCATCTTTTCACCGCGTATCTTAGTTTCAAAGCAACATCACCACCGCATAAAATTGTGAATTTGGGAAAAATAGTGATAATTTTTTTTATGCATTCAAAAGGAAATATACCTTACATATCTGCATATACAACAGCACTTCCAGTCCCAAAACTGATGTCCAGAAGCATAGCTAAGCCACAGGTCAAGATAAGCAGTTAATTCTAATTAAGAGGATATCTCTATTCTCACATATGCAGCAGGAGGAGCTGAATTATTGCACAGATGTTAAATAAAAATTCATTAGGAAGTTCCAATATTTGGGAGATCTGATTTGTTCTACATTGTTCCACCAGGGTAAGCTGTTCTACAATAGGAGAAATGAGTTCTGGCAGAGGATCTATACTAAAGCTGGCTCCTGAAACACCTTTCTCCACAGTGCTGCTGAGACTCATTAGTATCATTATGCAGATGCAATGCAAAAATCAAGTATTCAAAGGTTAATTCAATTTCAGAAATAAACTATTACCTACCGCTGCCTAGAATTAGTACCACTGTATCTCAAAGCTGTGCCAATAGTCTTGCCTGGCCACCAAAATCTACTCTGGTTCATATTGTTCTCACATACACATACCTTTTGACCTCTGGACTTCCGGTAACACTGACCACAGTGTGTGAGTTTAGTCAGTGTAGTAGCTGAAGTGCTAATCGCCTTCATTTGCAAGCAATAAATAAACAAAAAACTTGTTTCTTTTATCCACATATGCTGTACTGAAAGTTTTGAGGGAGGAAGAGTGGGGTGTTTTACAAGAGATAGATATATAATAGTAACTTCGTGTGTGTCACCTTCTGGGTCTCTTCTGACATGATCCCTCAACTGCATTTCATTGGTGGCAGTTCTCACTGCCCTGCCCTTGCTACTCCTTATGTCTTGGTATGATGTGTCAGCATGGCCCCTAAAAGTATGACAACAATAGCCCTGATGTTACATAGGGATGCAATTTTGACATATGTTTTTATCTTTTCAAGCTTCTTGTCCATTTTCCTTGGCTGTCACAATCCCACCTGACAACCATTTCGTTTATCATCAATATTTGAAGGAAGAAGGAAAAAAAGATGTGATGCTTTTTACAGCAAAAATATCCATAGGAAATTTAACTCCAGCATAAACAGTCCTGGATAGGTCTGTTTAGGGGTCTTAACTGTTATCTTCAAACTGGACTTAACATAAACTGTGTATGTTCTTTGTGACAACAAAGAGATCATGCCAGTAACTGGTTTCAGGATTTGATCGTAAGCAGACAGAGTGAGGACTGTAGTAACTTTTGGCAGACATAAACGCAAAGCATCAATGATCCTTTATCCACCTTCTCTACTTTCTTCCTTAGTTGATATTTGTCATGATTCATGAGACTCATTTGTCATGAGTCTCAGACAGCCTGCTTTTGTAGGCCCTACCCACATGATATGAATCTCTACCAGGCACTGTTTGAGAGGTGAGATGGTACTGCCCTATTCAGAGGATACAGAAGCTGTATAAAGTACTTCACTCTATCATTCTTTTTATATTCCTTCAAGCTCTTTCAGGAAGGAGATGGCATGATTTGCAACATCCCTTTCTTTCTATAAGAGCTAGAATTTTATCTTTCGCCTAATGAGAAATAAAAACTTCTAATTTTATCATTACAATTCAGTATTCAGAATTTCAGAAAAAAAAAAAAAACAAAAACACAAGCATAACAAAATTTTGTTACCCAGGCACAAGGTGCCAGGACTACAGGACTTCAACTGCACTGAACTGTACTGAAAATGGGCAGTTTTCCTAAAGAAGTGCATTATATACCTAAGAAAGAATCTTTTGAGATCAAAACCTTTGTTGAAATGAACTAACGTTGGCACTCTGAGGTAATAAAAAATCATACATGAGCTTCCACTGCTTGCAAGCCAACTTCACTCTTGTGTTCTTAAACTGATGAGAGTGGAGGATAGGGTCCAAAGGTAGTTATGTATTTACAAACAGCAGGGAGGATGAGTGCACATACCAGAGTAGTCAGAAATGCTTCCAGTAGCTGGAGCAGTGTTGTGTTTTTGACTATAGCCTGAGAACAACACTGATTATACACTGATGTTTTCAGTTGTAGCTCAGTAATGCTTACTTCAAGCTAGGACTTTTCAGTTTCTCACGGTCTGCCAGTGAGGATGGGTACAAGAAGCCAGGAGGAAGCAGAAACAGGACATGTGACCCAAACTAGCCAGAGGGGTATTCCACACCACAGCATTGCATGCCCAGTATATAAACTGGGGAGACTTACTCAGAAGGGATTGATTGCTGCTCAGGTCAGGTTGAGTATCTGTCAGTGGGTGTTGTGTATCACTTGGGTTTTCTGAATGTTCACTTATCTTTTTGTTGTTGTTCCTTACAATTATTATCAGTACTGTTATTGTTGGTGTTATTTCTATTATTATTATATTTTAAGTAATTTAACTTTTTAAACTGTCCTTATCTCAACCCGCAGGTTCTACCTTCTTGTGGTTGTCCTCCCTATCCTGCTGGGGGCAGGGAATGGGTGGGGAGCGAGCTAGTGACTGAGTTGTATTCAGTTGCTGGCTGGTTTTAAACCATGACAGTCTTTTTTGGCACCCAACATGGGGGACGAAGGGTTGAAATAATGATGGATCTGATTAGAGCATGTTAAAACAAATTTGTTGTAAACATTTATTATATTGTAATAGTAATTGGTCACAGTGTTGCCTCATTCATTTTCAGAGTATATGTGTGTGTGTTCACTGGTACCCTGTGTAATACTGTGCTTGTCATATGTGCTCCCTGCGATGTTGTTTATCCCTGGGACTTGGGCTACGGTTGTCATTTTGTTGTACCTTGTAGAGCTGGGCTATAATATGATAAAATCAATGGTCATGAGACTAATCTGGTATGCACACTCAGTATTGCCATCACCTTTGTCCCTCGGGAGCCATCTGGTGGGAAGTATAAACAATTACACCTTTGGCCTTGTCAGTCAGCATTCCTCCTTCTCCCATCATTTCAGCTGTGGAAAAAGCTGTCCTGGGAGTTCCAGCAATTTATAGAGGATATATCCAGCTCCCCATTTGTATGGACCCACATCTCAGCTATTAACAATAAGCGCCCTATTGCTCAAGAGGGAGGATACAGAAGGTACAAACCGCAGTGTACCCTGTCGTTTTATCTGCGGGATCATGAGCAGGACATGAGGAAGTGGGATGGAAAGCCTAGCTTAATTCTAGTGGAAGGGGTACACACATTTCAAGGAAAAACAACAGTGAATGAAGATCTTGCCAGGAAAGTTGCTGCTCAGTCTCTGGCGGGCAGTTTCCCAGGTGGAGTGAAAGAGATGATTTTACTCTTGACTTCTATGAAGAAGAATTCTAGTCCATTTTAACAAAAAGTAAGTGAAGAAACTTATGATCAGTATTAGAGGAGCCCTGCCTCCAGCCAGGTGGAGAAAAGGGATGACCGGGTTTCCTGGCTTGTGTGGATTAGATGGCCTAGCATGTCAGAGCCACTGAAGCGTAAGGCCCTAGTAGACACCAGTGCACAGCGTGCCCTGATGCCATCAAGGGGTGGAACCCATTTGTATATCTGAAGTAACAGGAGGATCCCAACAGCTGATTGTACTGGAGGCTGAAATAAGCCTGAATGGGAATGAGAGGAAAAAGCGCCATGGACTTGTGGATGTCAAGTTTATCTAACAAAATGACTCCTAAGATTAATTAATATCTTTCCCCTAGAAGGATCCTCCCAGCCCTCTGTTTCAACCACATTTATAAAAGGGCTTAATTTCTACTTTGAGAATTTAGTAGAAATCTCCAGCATCCAGGACAGCAGTGGTTGAATATAGCTGTGGAACATGTCCAGAAGTTTTGGGACTGTCTTTTCACGTTGTTCGCTTTCCCACAGTACAAACTTCCTACTTCAGGCACCCAAACCAAAGCTTTTGCTGTTTCATGGAAACCTCAGCCTCTGGCTAGGTTTGGAAGTTTTACAATACAAATTTTATTCAGGTCTATTCCAGACCAGTGTTGAACAGGCCTTGCAAACTAAATTTTGCTCTGGACTCTGAGCTTAGGACTGGTCATGCAATAACAGATCATGGTGAAATACAATACATTTTCCTACATTTTTTTCTGTGCTATTTCTTTTTTTTTTTTTTTTAAATACAGTAGAATATCCTTTGTATACTGAGAGAAGAAGAATTAGGAAACAAGCCATGGCCTTGGATAACTTTATAATGGCATTGACTGAATCTCCTACACAGAGACAATGTGTGCTACCTTCAGAAAATTAATTGGCCTTGGGTAACAATGAACAATGTGGTTTTCATATGAATCACCACTTGTTAGAACAATAGGGGATTTTCAGATTTTCTGTATTTTGAATATCTGGTGGCTGTGGCTTAAAGTCATCTGCAAAAACAGTACAATTTTTCCTTTTATTACCAGAACTTGTTATCATAAAGCTACAAATACTTTGCACTTACAAAGCAGTGATGTAGCGTGGTAATAACTGTGTGACATTTAATTTTATTTTTTAAAATAAAATAGCAGACTTGGCTCTTTATTCCATTTTTCTTTTATATAGTAATAACATGAGTTTGACCTTCAGGTTCATGCTTTTCTT
Source organism: Ara ararauna (assembly GCA_028858755.1). Classification (NCBI taxonomy): domain Eukaryota; kingdom Metazoa; phylum Chordata; class Aves; order Psittaciformes; family Psittacidae; genus Ara; species Ara ararauna. Next base: position 62,489,614 of record CM054376.1, on the reverse strand, counting down.
GTGTGCTTTAAAATCATACAGAACTTGTCTATGTGCAGCGTCTGTAGCTTTCACAGGCTGAAAATTGGTTAAAGAAAACCATGAAGTGCATCTATACATACTAAAATGGAATTTTTAATCCTTTTCCTTTTAAGACTGCTTTTTAGCTAGGAGGTGTGTTGTGAAGACAGTTTTTAGGAAAAAAAGGGGTGAAGTTTGGTGGAACAATATGAGCTAGCAGTCATTCACTAGTGCTACTTACTGTATTGTTCAAGGGCATACATAATTTTTCACTTCCTTAAATAAAAAAGGGAACATGAACTCTAGCAGTATTTTCAGGCATGCAAAGAAATTTTATTCACACTTTTGGAGATGGAAGGGGGAAAAAGAAAAAGATGGGGAACAGTAGAAAGAAGAGTCAACTTGTTTTGTTAAAACAGGTTAGGGTTGTTTAGAAACCAGGCAATATATCTCTGTGGACCTAGAAGCATTAGGCATGAAAAGAGTTTCCTAACACTTTCAGATAGCATATGCAAGTTTTCATCATGTTTTGTTTAGAAGCAAAGCTTAAAACCTAGAGATCACACAATGAGAATAGAGCGTAAAAATAATGACTGAAGAAGAATGTTTCTCAAACCATGCACCATTGAGGTGTTGAATTTGTTGTCACAAGATGCAGCAGAAATGAGAAATAGAAATGCAGCAGAAAGCAGAATGAGACAAATTGATGGAGGATTGTTTCACTCCTTTTCATTATGCCCACTGATCCAAACGCACCTTTTGGTCAAGGAGGTATTTAACGGCAGACTGTTGCACCCTAGAAAGGTAGGACCTAAGGAAAAAAATGCTCTAGCATGCTGCATTAGCATGCATAGGTATTCCTTAAACATTTGATACTGACCACTGTAAAAGTCAGGCTGCCGGATAAATGATCCTGTGGTTGAAGTTGATAAAGCTGTTCTTTTGTCTCGGTTGATCTATGGGAGCATGCTGTGTTTCTCTGACAAACTATTGATCTTATCTGCTGTCTATATTTTACAATATGCAGGTACGTTGTCAGAAAGACACGGTGCAGTGATTTGTGCCAATGAGTGCACTTAACTAGAGAAATGGGTATAAAAGAGGGCAAGTTGTACCATCTCTGTTACCTAGGAGCTGCTGGCCCCCAAAAGTTGGTATCCATGTATCACCCCACTCTGGTGATATGGAAGAAGTATACTTTGAGCATGCATATTGCTAATAATATAACTAAACTGCTGTGCTTTTTTTAAAAGACAAATGTACAGATCACAAATCACAACTAATAAATTCAAGTTGGCATTTCATAACAGGAACGTTATTAAAAATTGATCTTTCCTGATTATTCACCAACATTTTTTTAATGATGTAAACAAAAAAAGCTGTGGTCCCACAGAGGCATTCAAAATTAAAGACACCTGGCTTTTATCACTAGCATCATCCTACTCCCCTCACATATCATATGAATTGCAGAAATTGAGAAAAACATGTGAAAGGACAAACAGGGACAAGTTTTAAGAAGTATTTAGGTACTTAATGGGATTCTTAAGGTTTCCAGTTTCTTGCTAAGCCTGAGGTACAACGGAGCTCTTCATCCTGGAAGAACGTGGCCAGTAATTCAAAAGGAACTTAAAAAATATAGGTGAAATAAAACGGGTATTACTGCCTGATCCTAAGAGGTTCACTGCACCATTCTCTCTCTTGGCTTGAAATGCTTTTTTGAAGTCCAGGGAGAATATTCCATAATTTGCTAGTCAGCAGAAGGCCTCAAAAAAAAGACACTAGGGATGTGAAGAAATTCAGATTGGGTAGCCTCCAAGTAAAATGATTGCCTCTGTGAGACGTCTGAAGTCAATAAGCGAGTCTGCTTATTACACCACTGCTTAGAAACAGATCTGCTTTTGGAAATCAGACAAGAATACATGGAGAAACAATATTAAGCCCATTTTTGTGTTTAGAGGAAATAAAACTGCAGCTAAGCTCATTGGGTAAAAATAAAATAATTTTTACTCTTCACAATTAAACAAAACATTGCTAAAAGTGACATTGCCATTAGAGAATTTCCATTCCAATGGAACTATATACCCATCAAGAAGTTCTGAAGTGCAGATTTTTTTTATATCAGATTGCATGTCTTTGCTTTTAAACATTTTCACAGAGGCCATTAGGAGAAAACTAACAAAAATTTGACTGAAAAGGGCTATGACAGTAAATAAAGCTTGATGCATTGTTTGTAAGCCCTGGAACACATTATGCTTTCTAGTTTATTGCATTTTGTTTCACAGCCTTAAAAGAAAACTTCTCTATGCTTTGCAAGGTTTATGCTACTGTTGGAAGTTTTGTCTTATACGCTTTTTATAGTAAAATTTACTGGGAATTGGTAACTATTTATGTTTTATTGCCTGCTGTGTCAGGCTAAAAAAAAATATTCATGCAATATGAAATGTGCGTCCAGGACATGGAAATAGTATCAGCACTCTTTGAATTAGACAACAAAATCAGGTACATTATACTGTCTGTGGGAAATACTACTACACTATATAGATACTACTGAACTTGAGATTTCTAAGTAGTTACTAGACATCCACCAGATATGAGCAAAAAATGAATGTCATGACATATGTGGAAAAAATGACAATATCTGTTTACAAGTGAGATATAGATTGAGATTTATAATCAAGTGGAAAAACCGCATCTGTCCCAGTCACTTAAATACAGTAAAGATTTATTCTGTAATAAAAGAGACCCTTCTTAAAAGTTCCCCTCCACACTAAATGCATCTTGATGTTTATTGTACAACCACTCTTAAATGTTAATGTTATAAGCACATGATTTTTTATTTGCAAAAAAAAAAGCTAGTTATAGGCATCTGTGTGAAGCTGGCAGCATGAGTTGTTTTAAATTGAGGGAGGTGACATGAAATAGAAGCTGAGAAAAAAATGAAAGCATCTCAAATAAAGCAAAATAAAATAATAACTGGAGGAATTAAAGGATGAAGAAAAGCCTGGCAAGTGAGGTCCTCAAAGTTGTCTTGTAGGCATAAAAAGGAGAATAAAAAAAGGAGTCTGAGAAACCAAAGTCCTTGCAGTTTTGGTCCTTGACAATTCATGAGACAGAGGAAGATACTGTAGTCAGTCAGATTGTGTAGAAGGAGCCAAAATGGAAGACAAAACCTTTTAAGCCTCAGACATAAAATATAGGACTTGCTCATAAATTTTTGGAGGTGGATATGACTTCCTGATGTTAAAGGCAGGCAGGTTTAAGACCTGAAGTCTTTCACTATCCAAATGGTGAGGGCTATTAATAGTCATGCAAGTGAATAGCGCAGTCATATCTCAAGAGGTCTTGCTTTTGCAGAACATTTATGTGCATTCCATCTTATGTCTGTGTAACACAAAGACCAGCGGTTGGCTAAAGTTTGCTTCTAAATGTCATGATCTTTACTTCCACCAAGCTTTCCTCCAATATTGCACTAAGTACAAAAAATAGGGAAGAATCACTGGAAGGTGGTCTTGGCAGAATTTCTCCTTTCTCTTATATCTAATTGGCCTTAAGATTACATGGTTGCTAACTTGATCAAGACAACAGTTGATTTTATTACCTTGATTGAAGAGCAAAATAAGGAAACTTTTACCAAGACTATCACTTTGCTAAGGGTAGACTACTCTTCTCACAAGGGAAATAAGTTTTCAGGCAGATCAGCTAGCCATTAACAATCTTTCCCCAGTGCAGCAACTAGGATGTTTTCCATTATTCACAAATTCAGAAATTGACCAGAAGATTACACTCTCAAGTCTGATGTCTTGTATTATCAAAGCCAAAAATTTGTCTTGAATCTGTTTTGCTTTGACAAAGAAATAATTTTTAGGCAAAGATTAATCTGAGCTACTAACTACAAATGCTTCTGGTGATGGAAGATTTAGATTCATATAAATATAAAATCATTTAGGTTGGAAAAGACCTTTAATATCATAAAATCCAACTTTTAACCTAACTTTACCAAGTCCACCACTAAACTGTGTCCCTAAGTGCCACATCTACACATCTTTTAAATACCTCCAAGAATGGTGAGTCAACCACTTCACTGGGCAGGCTGTTCAAACTTCATGCTTGACAACTCTTTCAATGAAGAATTTTTTCCTTATAACCAATCCAAACCTCCCCTTGTGCAACTTAAGGCCATTTCCTCTTGGCCTATCACTGCTGCTTGGGAGATGAGGCTGACACTCATTTCACTACAAACTCCTTTCAGGTAGCTGGAGAGAGCAATAAGTTCCCCCCTCAGCCATTTTTTTTGCAGACTAAACAACCCCAGTTCCCTTAGCTGCTCCTCACAAGAATTGTGCTCCAGACCTTTCACCAGCTTTGTTGCTCTCTGGACCAGCTCCAGCACCTCAATGTCTTTCATGTAGTGAGGACCCAGAACTGAACACAGGATTTGAGGTACAGCCTCACCACTGCCCAGTACAGGTGGATGATCACTGCCTTGGCCCTGCTGGTCCTACTGTTTATGATACAGGCCAGGATGCCATTGGACTTCTTGGTTGGTTGTGCACAAGCTGCTCATGTTCAGTTCTGTCAATGAGCACTCCTAGGTGCTTTTCCTTTGGGCAGCTTTCCAGACACTCTTCCCCAAGCCTGGAGTGTTCCATGGGGTTGTTGTGGCCCAAGTGTAGGACCTGACACTTTGCCTTGTTCAACCTCATACCACTGGCCACAGCCCATTGATGTAGCCTGTCCAGATCCCTCTGCAGAGCCTTCCTACCCTCCAGAAGATCAACACTCCTGCCCAGCTTAGTGTCTGCAAACAATCTGCAAACTTACTGAAGGTGCACTCGATCCCTCATCCTGATCATCAATAAAGAGATTAAAGAGAACTGGCCCAAATACTGAGCCCTGGGCAACACCACTTGTGACTGGCCACCAAATGGATTGAACTCCATTCACCACAACCCTCTGAGCTCTGCCATCCAGACAGTTTTTTATCCAGTGAAGAGTACGACTGTCCAAGTCATGAGCAGCCTGTTTCTCCAGGAGAATGCTGTGGGAAACAGTGTAAAAGACTTTACCAAATCCAGGTAAACAACAACCGCAGCCTTTTCCTCATCCACTAAGAGGATCACCTTGTCGTAGATGTGGAGATTGGGCTAGTCAAGCAGGATATGCCCTTTATAAACCCCTGCTGACTGGGCCTGATCACTTGGTTGTCCTGACTTGTCATATAACTGTCCCTATGGTCAATGACACTAGAATAGTTTCCGAGTTTAGTTTCTTATTATGTGGCATTTCGTGGCATTTCATGGCATTTAATACCTGAAGTCTGCCTTTTGTCATTCCCCTCACAGAAGCGACATTACAAGCCTTACTACAAATGCAGAGAGATTCTCAAATTTGTAACATGCTCTTTTGTGGAGGAAAGGAACTGTCCTCCATCCATCAGTTACTGCGCTGGTTTTCCTTTCTGGTCAAATCCCTGTACTGTACATCTAAACATACATCTTGATCTCGATCTCTTGTTTTAAAAGCCACTATACCTTCAAATGAATAAAAACAAAGAAAAAAGCAGCGAAGTACATAGCTCCATTTTCCAAATGAATATAGGCACCTGCTGTCAGGCTTTTAAAGGCCTTTAAGATCAAAGATTTGCTTAGATGTTTTGGAAAATCTGTCTATATAGAAGTTAAAGAACTGTGTTAAGAAGGTTAACCTTGCCTATTATCACTGTTTTCTTCACTTGCACCGGTTGTATATACCAAAACCATCCTACTGCTCCTTTTTACTGCATTTTCAGTGAGGCTTTTGTTTGAAACTTAGTTCTAGCACTGATCTATATATAATCTTGAATACAAGACATTTTGTGTCCTTTAATTTTCATTTTCTTTTCCCAGCCTTCTTCTTACTGTGAAGAGCCAGAACTTGAATGCAGAGGACATACTGTTTACCAGATGGTGGTACAAACACCTAGCACAACAGGGTCATCTTCTTGCAGAGGGGCTACTGTTTTGCCATACATAGCTATCTAGCTTGCCCCACATCTGCTTTTGCTATTTCCTCTCTGAACACAAAGATATCCTTTCTTCTGAGGAGTCCAACCAAGTTGACAGACTGGATAATGGAAGCATCTGTGGCTTTTATATAGTGTCTCTCTCTGTCTCCTGGAAGACAGAAAAGGAAGAGGACCCAAGTGTCATTCCACTACCACCTCCTGGCTTAAAAATGCTCCTGTGCTGTGCCTCTGGTCTCAGAAAAGTATGAAGCAGAAGCAACTTTACAACTTCGGAATACGATCACAATTTTTAAAAACCAAGTCTTCACACCAGACTCCTGCATCCATTCACGTTTAATCTCTGAAATCAGTTAGATGACTTGTGGAGTAAAGACAGCAGAAAGCAGATAGTTTTGTAAAAGTCCATAATTCTTTTCCATCACTTTTGATGAAGTCCCTACATTTCCCAAGTCTATAACAATTTGCTCAAGGATGAACTGGAAATAACCTATTCTTATTTTTGCTTAGGCCTTTTCAAACAATTCTGGCATCTATGAAGGCTTTTTTCTAATTGTAATTTGTAATTATTCACTGGGTAGAATGAAACTTTATTACAAATAAGAAAAATCTGTGCAGATTATCCTTGTAAATAGGTGAATAATATATGTGATATGACATATCAGTAGTTTTAGAAACATGGATCTGTGTGTAATATGAGAGCTCACACATTTCAAATCTATGTGATTTTAAAAATCACTATGAAGGAAAAAAAAATTGATGTTTCCCAGAATTTTCTGCAATACAAGACATATTCACAACCAAGTGTATAGAAGGTTAGGTGTTAAACTTCTAAAGTTTGTATACGTATCAAACAAGAAGCACCGTGTCAACTTGGCTGAGCACCTAGCCAGAATACCAGGACACTTTAACACTGTGAACATAAATACCTGACAGTGGGAAGGAGGTCAAGCTAGCTTCTTGCTTTGAGAAATCATCTTTATTGCCCCAGTCTGAAGCTCTGAAATCAGTGTGAAGTTTTCCATTGGTATCAGTGGGCTTTGGGTTAAGAAAGACAATGCAGCTACAAGGGAACAGTATTGCTCATCTGATTGCCTTAAAGTGAATTAGCAAGTTCTGCTCACAGCTGTTTACTTCTTTACAAGTTTCTTGTGGTGTTGTCTTACTATGTGTCTATCGTAGAATCATAGAATAATAGAAAAGTTAGGGTTGGAAAGGACCTTAAGATCATTTAGTTCCAACCCCCCTGACAGGGGCACAGACACCTCCCACTAAACCATGTCACCCAAGGCTATGTCCAACCCGGCCTTGAACACCACCAGTGATGGAGCATTCACAACTTCCCTGGGCAACCCATTCCAGTGCCTCACCACCCTTACAGGAAAGAATTTCTTCCTCATATCCAATCTAAACTTCCCCTGTTGAAGTTTGAACCCATTACCCCTTGTCCTATCACTACAGTCCCTCATGAAGAGTCCCTCCCCAGCATCCCTATAGGCCCCCTTCAGATACTGGAAGGCTGCTATGAGGTCTCCACGCAGGCTTCTCTTCTCCAGGCTGAACAGACACAACTTTCTCAGCATATCTTCACAAGGGAGGTGCTCCAGTCCCCTGATCATCCTCATGGTCCTCCTCTGGACTTGTTCCAAGAGTTCCATTCCTTTTGATGTTGAGGACACCAGAACTGCACACAATACTCCAAGTGAGGTCTCACGAGAGCAGAGTAGAGGGGCAGGATCACCTCCCTCGACCTGCTGGTCATGCTCCTTTTGATGCAGCCCATGATATGGTTGGCTTTCTGGGCTGCAAGCACACACTGGAGCCGGCTCATGTTCATTTTCTCATGGACCAACACCCCCAAGTGCTTCTCCTCAGGGCTGCTCTCTAGCAGCTTTACAGCTGTGGAAACTGCTTGCACCTGAAAAGCAGAGTCACAGAGGGTGCTGTTATGCAGTTCTAGACCTCCATGCTAATACCTATGTTGGAGAGTACAACTTTGCATCATACAGGTAGTAAGTCTAAAAATGAAGACTTGCAAATGGCTCTCAGTCAGTGCTAGTGATTATTTCACATTTTCCCTTCTTTCTGTGCAAACCTTGTCACTTCAAGTTGTATTTCTGTTGTGTAAGCTAGTAACATCTCTCAGAGCCTGGCTGGTAAAAAGTTTATGAGGTCAGAGAAACCTCCTTATTACTAAATTGGACAGTCTAGTTTCTATGTGTAAACATGTCAATATCATTTTTGTGAAATTCAATACTCCTTAATGTTTTACAAAAACACAGAGCATCAGACTGTCTGCTCTGATGTCTGTGGGAGGCCTGCCAAGGACAGGGCTGAGGAAACACAGCCTTATACAAGCTCCATCTGTCCCATTTAGGCAGTCGACAAGGTCAGGTCTTGAGGTGAAAGTAATAACTACAAGATGTTTTTCTAGACAGACAGCAAGGGAGGGTTACTGCTCGTGTTGATTAAAATAAACAAACCCAAAGGACAGGTTGTACTCATTGTACATTTGAGCTAGACTACTGATTTTAGGTAGTCCCTTTTTATTTAAGACAACATGGCAACACAGAGAAATAAAGAACAAACAGCATAATTCCCTTGTGTACAAAGTAGGTTTTCACTGATGTTGATATTCTCTGAAAAATACCTCTTAAGAATCTCTACACATCCATCCAGCTCACTGAGTGCCAAGTAGCTGGCACTGAGACAGAAAGGTAGGATTGAAAAGGTCAGTCCTGCCTAACCTCTGCATGCCTGCCCATGCCAGTATGTTGCATCTTCCTTAGGCAGTTTAGCAGGGCCATGATGCAATATTTGGCAGTCAGTCATTTCATGCAGAAAAGTTAAACTAGAGCTATGAAAAATTAGGGCATATCTAACTGTGAGGACTGGCCTGGGTACAAGAAAGACTGGAAAGATGAGACACAGAGAGAGATCTGTCTGCCTTTGGAGAAATCTATGGCAAAAAGTGGGGCAAGCATGATTACATTTTCTTAGGTAGAGGCAGAGTGTAACACTCATGTAAAAATGCATGAAGTACATGGACTTACAGAAGGAAAAATGAGGGCAAGAGGTACAAGACATCTGTGTCCTTTGCTTGTTCATAGTATGTCTTTCACCTTGCTCTATGGCCGTCACATACATTTGATAATGCAATCCCAGAGGATGTCAGAAACCCTGTGATTTTATTTAGCTTACTGCAGAAGAGCCCGGAGAACTGTTCTCATTTTGCAACAACTACAGAAAAATAATAGGGGAATATATTTAATGACTGTGTAAGAAATCCTACTAAAATCCAATATGAGACACTCAAGAAACGAATTGACAAAACCAGAGATAATCTCTCTTCAAACATGAAAATGCTGAACTCATGAACAGCCTTGATAGCAGTGCTCTCCACAAACATATCACTCATTAAGTCAATATTTGGGTTTATGTGAACAGCTGCAGCTCAGGTTTGGTACTGTGCTGTCTTCTCCAAAATCTTAAGTTTTGTTCTCAGAAAAAGCTGTGTGACAATCTAATGACTGCAGAATTTCACTGACTGTCTCAAATCATTTTAGGAAGATGAACACACTTCTGCTTATTTTCTCATCTGTGGTAACTGCCAGAATGCCAAGGATACATATATAAAGTGTTCACAGCCTCAGGACAGCATGATGAGAATTGTTACAGGGAGACAGGAAGCATTGTCAACAGTGTATACCATCAACAAATGATACTTAAATGGGAGCACATTTTTACTTCACTAATTTCTACCACAAATATAATAAAAATTAGCACTTTATCAAACTGTCATTGGAATACTTCAAAATGTATATCTAATATCTCCATTTAAGTCTCTGGTTTAATACAACATCAAATCTATAAATTACTGAACACAAAAAACCTCCAAACTAACTCAACTGCTTCCACACCACCACCAAACAACTTTGTATCCTCAAAAGCCATTATGTATAGCCAAATCCTTCAATATTGTTGCAACTGTGCTACAGAAATCCCTTCTGACATCCATCTCACACTTAGCTAAAATTGACTACAAACCTGTGAAGAATACTACTTCTGGGAAACAGAATGAGTCTTTGAAGGATTACCATGAATGCTAAGTATTTCAAGGCAAAAAGAAATAAGCAAACATTGCATTGCACAGGCCTTAACTTTTGCTAGTGATAGGACAAGGGGTAATGGGTTCAAACTTAAACAGGGGAAGTTTAGATTGGATATGAGGAAGATATTCTTTCCTGTAAGGGTGGTGAGGCACTAGAATGGGCTGCCCAGGGAAGTTGTGAATGCTCTATTGCTGACGGTGCTCAAGACTGGGTTGGACAGAGCCTTGGGTGGCATGATTTAGTGTGAGGTGTCCCTGCCCCTGGCAGGGGGGTTGGAACTAGATGATCTTAAGGTCCTTTCCAACCCTAACTATTCTATGATTCTATGATTAGCTTGCCTATATCAGAATCTTCAAAGTCACTAAACAATCACAACTTGTGTTAAAAGAAGATGATAACTTGAAAGAAATGCCTTCTGAGCTTTTCCTGCTGACTTTGAAATATCCCTAACCTCACCGTATTCCTGACCAGAGGAAATATTCTCACAGAACAAGGATGGCTAAACCAGAACACATCAAAGCAAAAGAAGCGAACAATGGCAAAGCAGCTCCACCACCACTAAAATCAATACTCTATCCCTGTGGAGCCATCAAAATCTCTGAAGCCAGGCATGCTTATCCTAAAGCATTCTTTCAGTGACAAAATGACCTTCTGGAAACTATGCGAGCAAAGCTAGCCAACCACTACCTAGCAATGATTTCCCCTAAATGAACTTTGTCTCTCACCTCCCAGTCCTCAGCCTTAAGGGAGAAGCACAAAATTATTTCGTTCTCCAGCTGGAAACTAAAATCCATGGATACTTAATGCTAAAAATCAAACAATGAACAAAGGCATGGGTTTTGTGCCTCATTATGGTTTTCTTGCTACTGTCTTATACATGGTGACTAGCAACTCTTGCCTTTTAAGATTTTTCCCAGCTCAGCAGGCACAACCATCCTGTTATCTCCAGCAGCCTAATATATTATACAATTATATAATACCAAGATCTGATGGGCTTTTTAGCTTGGTTTATGCTCCTTCTTGTCAGGCTCTGATGAAGGAATTCAGAATCTCAAAATTAGTTCAACCCCATTTGTATCATCTCGTCTAGCATCAGCAGCCAGCATTTTTAAAGACATTTTCTGATTATACCTCTTCTATAACATCCCATGCAAATATCTATTTAGCCTGTTGGTTGCCTGTATGCTTCCTTAGAGAAAGGTATGGGTAAACAGTGATTCTCTCGGCTACTGTCAGGGGTTGGATATTGAGCTAAAAAGGTATTTGCTCTGACTCAGTGTAGTCACTCTCATTCTCTCCTTCAAACTTCTTATGCAGACACTTGGATGAGAGAAGAGAATGAGTTTCAAAACCATTGGCCTCCCTTGACCTGCTGTGAGATCCTTCTGTCTTTTTCAAAAGAAGGTGGGAGAGCATGGTTTATTAGCTCTGTCCTGGTTTCAGCTGGAATAGAGTTAACTTTCTTCCTAGTATCTGGCACAGTGTTTTGGTCTGATAATAATGCTGATAACACACTGAGTTGTTGCTCGGTAGCACTTACCCTGACCAAGGACTTTTCAGTCTCTCATGCTCTGCCAGTGACAGGGAGCACAAGAAGCCAGGAGGAAGGAGAGACAGGCACCTGACTCAAACTAAGCAAAGGGGTACTACATACCACAGAGCACCATGATCAGTATATAAACTGGGGGAGTTACCTGGAAGGGACCGATAGCTGCTCAGGTGGGGCTGGGTATTGACTGATGTGTGGTGAGCAATTGAATTGTGCATCACCTGTATTTGTTGGAGTTTCTTTCTTTCGCCTTTTAGTTTCGTATCTCTCCCCTTGTTATTTCCTTTATAATTATTATTATTTGTATTATATTTTACTTAATTCTAATTATTAAGCTGTTCTTATCTCAACCCATGTGTTTTACTTTTTTTTCTGACTCTCCTCTTCATCCACTGGGGCTGGGGGGAAGGAATGAGTGAACAGCTACATGGTAGTTGGTTACCAGCTGGGGTTAAACCATATGACATAGCTCACAGCCACAGCATTCTTGCATGGAGGACGAGAAGAGCAGCTTAATTATAGAAGGCAAAAATAATGAAAGCAGAACACAAATTGCTTGATTTTTTTCATTAATATGCTGAAATCATAAGCTATTATTATTTGGTTTCTGTCATCTTTAATCAAATTTTCTTCAAAATGTACCCTGTGAGCAATCTATGCAACAGTTTGTTTTTTTTTAGCTGTTTCTAATGGAAGAATATCTCTTTTTTTAGCTCAGAATCAAAATGGAGGTACTGAAACAGAGTTTGTGAAATGTAATTTAGTTTAATTGGTGTGTTTTACAACATTCTTTTAATATCACCTACTAATCAAACCACTGAATGGTTTCCATATTTTGAAATGTGAGATCATAGATGTGCCAAGTCTCTATCACTTTAATGAGATATGAAAAACTTGTGAATGAGACGCTAAATTATCTACTGAAAGGTACTTTGCTCAGCTTTTGTCTCTCAACATTTGCTTCAGATTAAAGAGAGCTAACCAAGACTTTGGAAGGAAGACTTCGGAAGGAAGACTTCTCTGGTCTGGGAGCTTTGACAAGTGATAAATAGGATTTTCAGTGTGGTGTTTGTAAAAGTACCTGCCAGACCTGAGCATGCACTTCTCACTTGAATCTACTCAGGGGTGACAATGAAAGGCAGGGAGTGTCCTGCAGTGAACAACAGTGAAAGGGGATGCTGACTATTAAACCAGTTTAATAGTCACACTGTCTCAGACTTTGCTTCTTGCCTGTGCCAGCTAAACATTATGCCATGAACTTTTAGCTGGTTTAGATAGACAGATTTTCAGCTACTCTAATGAAACCTCTGTAAATTCTGAATAATTCACATCCTAAGCATAATCCAATATAAATTTTCCCTTGTTACCTGGTATTCTAAAGGAGACAATTTTGTACTTATTTTGGTAGTGTTCAGCTGAAGGCCACTCTTCTGATTCTTCAGAAATGACAAACTTTATGGCCAAGGTTTCAATTTGTGCAAAACATACTATCTCGTGAATTTCAACATCATGGTGGGAGTTTCTACTTGCTGAGGGCCTACCTGTGTTTGCTGTACTGGATCTGCTTCTCCAGTCCACCTAGCAATTCCCATTGAGTGGAGTTAGTAGCCAAAGCAGTTCTGTAAGGGGGTGCATCCAGATTGGGTCTAAGGGTTATGAGAGAAAGTTGGTCTTCAATTATTTCCTACTTTCTCTCAGATAATAACCTGACTACCACAATTCTCAGCTTCTATTTGACTTGTAAGTTTGATGTATCTATTTGCTTCTCTTGAAAATAAGCTTGGGTGCCCACAAGCTGGTCTGCTTTTCCCAACTGCGTTAATTAGCACTGTGAAGAATGGTGCCTGTTCGTCAAACCTTGTCTTGCTTACGTTCTTGAATCTTCATAGCCACAATGACACTACCACACTAACCGTCCAAGGCTTTTATTCCACACCATATATGTTTTTAATGTCATAGACATAGAATGATAGAAACATATAATCATAAAATCATAGAATGGTTTGTATTGGAAGGACCTTAAAGATCATCTGGTTCCAACCCCTCTGCCATGGGCAGGGATACTTTCCACAGGACCAGGTTGCCCAAAACCCCACCCAGCCTGGCCTTGAACCTGCCAGGGATGGGGCAGCCACAGCTTCTCTGGACAACCTGTTCCAGTGCCTCACCACTCTCACAGTGAAGAACAACTTCCTAATATCTAATCTAAATCTACCCTTTGTCAGCTTAAAGCCATTCCCCCTTGTCCTGTCACTACACACTCTTGTCAAAAGTCTGTCACCAAATTTCTTGTAGTTTCCCACCTTGGATATTGGAAGACTGTTAGGAAGCCTCCCCTGAGCCTTCTCTTGTCCAGGCTGAACAAGCCCAATTTTCTCAGCCTGTCTTAAAAGGAAACGTGCTCCAGCCTTTGGATCATCTTCGTGGCCTCCTCTGCACTTGCTCCAACAGGTTTATGTCCCTCTTGTGTTGAGGGCCCCAGAGATGAACACAATACTGCAGGTGGAATCCCATGATTGCAGAGTAGAGGAAGTGAATCACCTCTCTCAACCTACTTACCAGTCAAGCTTCTTCTGATGCACCCCAGCATATGGTTGGTTTCTGGGCTGAGAGTGCACAATGCTGGGTCATGTTGAGGTTTTTGTTGACCAACGCCACCAAATCCTTCTCCTCAGGACTGCTTTCCATCCAGTGTCCACCCAGTCTGTATTTGTGGTTTTGTGCTTGCGATTGCCCCAACTCAGGTGCAGGACCTTGCACTTGGCCTTGTTGAACTTCATAAGGTTTGCACAGGCCCACCTCTCAACCTCCCAGGGTCCCTCTGGGTGGCATCTCTTCCCTCCAGCTATCTAATGTCTGTATAATGCTAGATAAGTTGCTCCAAATATGTGCACTGAGGACAAGCTATAGTTTCTATTTCATGATTGCCTGCTTCAGGCCTGGAAAAATAGGTGGTAATCAGAATATGGGTTTTCAAAATTGTTATGGCAACCGACATATAAAAGCATCATGGTTTGTTTTGCAACCATCTATATATTTAAAAAGAGGAAGGGAATATTTATCTTGTTTGATTCATAATTAGGATTCTGAGAGTACAGACCTACTCTGACTCTAAATTACTAATACCAGTTTTGTTTACTCATTTTGCAGGAATATTAACAGATTAGTTTCACAAATCTACTTAATCATTTAAGGCCTGTTCTATTTGGTTTATGTAGTAAATTATTATCTCTAAAAAGATCTTTCATTAACTTTAAATAAGTGTTAAATAAATGTTTGGTCTTAAGAGCAAACTAACTTCATCCAAGGGTAAAGGAATATAGACATTCTATTTTGTTTTGTAAATGTTTTTGCAGGCTGTTTTCAAACTAGGATGACCTCTCATTGTTTAAACTAGAGATCAGTAAAGAATTAAGTCAGAATTAACATAAAGATCTGTTTTAATCCAGCCTCCACTTCAAGAATTACCAATCTGTTTGGTATGCTGTCAAAAACTACAACAAAATATGTACGTAAAATGTGCAGGAGTGCAAGTCAGCTTTCATGACCTCAGCAAGGGAAAAGCAGGATCTAAGCATTTACGATCTACATCCGTAGGTGTGAGAAACAAGGATGGAGTCTTCTGCCTGGAGATCTCACAACCTGGAGTCAGGGCCAGATAAATATCAAATAAAAAGATAAATATGTAAATAAACAATCTTGGGATCAGGACTGAAGCGACATAAGGACCGATCGTTTGAGTCTGAGAGATACATCTAAACAAACAGCCTTATTACTTGTAGTCTGAATCAGATTCTTTTCCTGAATCAGTCACTTAAGGACAGTCAGAGCTTTGATCTCCTGACAGCTCGACCATCAAAATACTCAGGTCGAGCTCTGGACATTCTGCTCTTGGATCTTCAGTCTACTGAAGTGTGAAAGCATTTTTTTATTTTTTTTTAAAGCTGCTTTACTCCCATTTTAACACCATTTTCCCTCAAAAAAAAAAATCTGGTGTTTTCTCTGAGTCACTTGCTTGGATGAAGGTGTGATTGTGTTCCCTCTCCATTACTGTGCCAATTGCCTGCCTGGATTCTCTTTATAGACACCTACATTGGTGGTTTCAGTAGCTGGCTGATTCTGACCATGCATATTCCCAGATATCATAGATGGCTCTTCCCATGAGCACGATTTGAAACTGCCTTTGTATCTCTGCATGGAAATCCTGTCTGCTCAAAACTTTCCTCCTTTTCCCAGTCAGATTACCTTCAGCAATTTTCTTTGTAACACAGATAAGGAACAGGGAAATCCATAGCTCCCACTATATACCTTGCTCTGGAAGCATCTGACAGGAAAGTGCAGAATCTAGACAGTATGGATGCAGTAATCCCAGTCATACCACTGGCCTAGTTACTTTTCTAGCTGCAAGCTAGACTTCTGAGGAAGTCATGGGAGATATGCATGAACTTACAAGAGGTATTTCTTTCTTTTCAGTACCTTGAGAGAACCCTAGAAAGCTTCATCAGTCTTCAGAACAAAATTCTTCTCTCCAAGCTGGCTCCACAGCATCAAAAAAAAAAAAAAAAAATCTAGACAGCTGGAAGTCTATGGGAGAAAGGCACAAATATTTCATAGATCTCTCTGCTGCTGCTTTCATCTCGTAATTTTCTTTTCTAGCAGCATCAGCATGTTTCCAGATGTAGGAAACAGTGATAGACATCTTGTAGGTAGGAGAGCACAGCAGTGCTGCTCTGGTGGCCAGCTGAGAATTGTGGTGTTCTGTTCACACCATGACAATCCTTTTGTCACAGCTTTATCTCCACTCCAAAACACTGAGACCATCTGCCTGCACATGACACTGACAACTATTATGCGCCACTTGCAGCTGTGTCCCAGATACCAATTACTGTACTGCTGAGCGGTAAGAAGAAATTCATTCTTCCCATCAATCATGCAAATCCTTCCTTCTCTACTCTCCTCTCATTCATTTAGGTGAATGATAATTGTTTGGACACATAGTCAGACATCTGAGCTCTGCTTGGAAAGGGGAAAATCTGCTTACTGCTTTTAAAAACACATGAGCTTCTTGACCAGATGAGATGATTGAAAACCTTTAATAAAATAATGATGTTTAAAGTGACCATGACAAAATGTGTTTTCCAGAAAGAGTATTAATTGCAGGAGATAAAATATGTACCTTCCTCTGTACTGTCATTGCAATGACTTTGTTTGTGATACCATGTATTTAACCTCCCTAACCTTCGCAGTTGCAGTAGATAATTGTTGTAGGTCCATTCCAATTGAACTATTCTGTTCCATTCTATTGTATTTGTCCAGGTAGATAAAAAACCAAATTCAGATTAGTAGAGCTCAAATTACTATTAACAATTAAAAGCAGTAGTTTTAAAAAGGTTTAGAGGCATGAGCCTCTAAATATGAGTCACATGATGAGGACCCTCAGCCAACTCAAGTTGAACCTGAAACTGCATGGTAATTGGCGCTTGTAACTTACACAAGCTAGAATCATAGAATCATAGAATAGTTAGGGTTGGAAAGGACCTTAAGATCACCTAGTTCCAACCCCCTGCCATATGCAGGGACACCTCCCACTAAACCATGCCACCCAAGGCTACGTCCAACCCGGCCTTGAACACCACCAGTGATGGAGCATTCACAACTTCCCTGGGTAACCCATTCCCGTGCCTCACCACCCTTACAGTAAAGAATTTCTTTCTCATATCCAATCTAAACTTCCCCTGTTAAAGTTTGAACCCATTACCCCTTGTCCTCTCACTACAGTCCCTCATGAAGAGTCCCTCCCCAGCATCCCTATAAGCCCCCTTCAGATATTGGAAGGCTGCTATGAGGTCTCCATGCAGGCTTCTCTTCTCCAGGCTGAACAGACACAACTTTCTCAGCATATCTTCACAAGGGAGGTGCTCCAGTCCCCTGATCATCCTCGTGGCCCTCCTCTGCACTTGTTCCAACAGTTCCATGTCCTTTTGATGTTGAGGACACCAGAACTGCACACAGTACTCCAAATGAGGTCTCATAAAAGCAGAGTAGAGGGGCAGGATCACCTCCCTCGACCTGCTGGTCACGTTCCTTTTGATGCAGCCCAGGATACGGTTGGCTTTCTGGGCTGCAAGCACACACGGCCAACTCATGTTCATTTTCTCATCAACCAAAACCCTCAAGTCCTTCTCTGCAGGGCTGCTCTGTATCTCTTCTCTGCCCAACCTGTAGCTATGCCTGGATTGCTCCGACCCAGGTAGAAGGAGAAGAAAATCTCCTGGTCCACATTTTGCATCAAGGAATAGGGATGTAGTGCTTTAAACAGATTCATCATGATTATATCAATTTGTGATCAACAACAAAATTCAGTCTAGCCCAGATCAGTTACACTGCTAAAGTAAAATCCACTGCCTTCCTGGAAGCACTGCTGTGAATGATTCCGTCAATGAGCTGCACTAGCAGTGTCCTTATTTTGAGTGAAGATAATAAAGGCAAATTTCTTTCTCTCACATTTTGGAGGACATGTGAGGGGGTGCTGGTTCACAGAATTTAAACAAGCATCTGGCCAAAGTGCCTTTGTATTTTCTTACCTCTCAAAAGTGCTCTGGGTACATCTAAAAAGCCCTCTGTGAAAAAGACATGAGCATTTCCACTTCAGCAGGATATGTTTCATCAGTTTAACGGGCCTTTGGACCAGTAATCTCACAGACACCCTGTGCCCTTATGTGGCCCCAAACTACAAAGGAATAGGCTCTAGCTGCCTCAGGGAGTGGGGTTTGTTGTATCAACAATGCATATGTGCTGAAACTATAGCACTTATTGCAGTTGTTTTGGTAAACTCCAAAATCTGTAGTGTCCAGGACACAATAAACCATGGTCTGGTTTGAGGACTGAAACCACTGAAGCAACATGAAGAAGTTTGCTGCCAACTTGCCATGGTTAGATAGAGTGTCTCATGAAGAGCTCCACTGTAAACTGTATTTAGCTTCTCTTAAAGGAGTGCTTGTCATTCCTGGCACAATACAAAGTGAGGCCATTGCTGTCCACAGCAGAAGTATACTCTAATTATCCAGAAATTAGTGTCTTCCCAAAAGTGACAGACTTTTGAAAACCCATCTGCCTGGAATGTTACCTTCAGCCTTTGCATCTTGCCCCTCTGCAGCCTGCACTTTACTTTCCTGTGAGGTGACCATGACCCCTGATTAAAGATAGTCTTCATGGCTATTACCCCTGCATTTCTGCCCTACCAAGATGGGGAAACAGATCCCTGCCTGCAGCCTTTCCAAGGAAGCTGCAAGGCAGAGGCTCATCAAAATAAATGCCAAGAGGCAGACAAAAAGTTATTTACATGGTGGGAAACAATTGTTTCTGGTTGCTAAAATCTAACTTGGCTCCTACAGGAAAGAAAGTAGACTTTTTATCTCTGAGAACAATATATCACCTTAGATACAGAGCACACAAATAGCATTGTGTATGCTGCTGCTCCTTCGATTCTAAATTCCATTGAGATCCTTATGTGAATTACCTGGCTGAGATAAACTTCACTAATGTAATAGCTTCTGGGGACAGTTCACACTTTCTTTTAGTCTCCTAAACTGCTGTTACTTTCCCATGCTGGACCGCTTTGTGAGGGCAATCGCTTGATCTGCTGCAGTTAAGGATGTCTCACCATTTCCATTGTGAGTCTGTTTAAAAAGATGCTGCAGGCTCCAATCTAGGTTCAAAGTCAGAGAAAGAAAGCAAAGGTTTTACCATGTTTTGAAAAGACTGTCTTTTACCATACCTAAAGGCAAGAGTCCAAACAATATACATTTTCTCTTTGGAGCACTTTGCTGCATTTCTATTACACAAAAACGCTGTTAATGTCTCTGCATTTTTGTAGAACTCTGTGAAAAAGAAGAGCCAGCTCCTTTGCTTAAACAAAATAGATATTAAAATAAAAATAGTCACTTTGGGGTTTAAACGTTTCCATTTATCCCTGAGAAACATTTTTCTCTGGATATTAATAGCTAACTGAAAAAACAGAGCATGTGAGGATGCTGAACTTTAATATCTATACTCCCTATCTCTTGCAACTAAGCAAATGTTTCCCATTTAGGAGGCAAAATCAAGAGTTGTATTCAAAGGCAAAGTGGGCTGGAAGGAATTTCACTTTCTCTGTCAGCAGCTTCCATTCTTCTGCTGCTGCTGTTCATACTTCCACCAAGTCTACTGAGTATGGCTGCTTGTGGGACTGTACTAATAAAGTGATTCAGATTAAAACCACAAAAAAAAATTTAGATATATTCTGAGCATAGAGTAACATGAACATCCAAACAGCCAGTGGCCCAATGGATAGACCATTTTGTTGTCTTTTGGTCAAGATTTTTTTCTTTAGTTTTCAACAGAAATACCATCTCCACCATAAGGAAGTTCCCTTATGCAGATGAAACTTACTGAGAAACATTTCAACCCCTGAAAATCACTATTTTCTAATGAAAGAGAGTCCTCGTGTTATAAATTGAGACCACAACGGACTAGAATCCAATTGGAATTTATTAATTATAGCAAGTAGAATATGAGCAAAAGCAGCGCTGGACGGCAGGGGGGTCTACGCTCCGCCAACTGCCGTGCTAAGCAGTTCAAACAGTCCCCTTTTATACATCTTTTCTTCCGTGTTCTTGAAATAGTGGAGGTACTCTGCGCATGCTTCAGTTGCTGCTAGGGGGTCGTTTCCTGCTTCCCGGTGGCCGTTGAGTAAGAAGTCCTCCTCCCTTGTCCCATAGTTGACCCCTCACTCATATTTCCTTTTGTCATGTTTATGTCGGTTCCTGGAACATCTGGCGGTTATCTTATCTTGCACAAAGGTGTCTGATGGCTGTTTTAGTTTGCATAAGCGATCTTATCTTATCTTACACAAATGGTCTGACCTTTACATCTGGCTGTAAGCGATTTCATTATCTTAATAAACAATACCCTAGTCCATAGTTTCTCACAATCCCCCCTTTTTCTTTTTATTCTATTATTGTTTATTAGATGCTGCTTTCATTCTTGGCACTGCAAGCAAACCTTTTTCCACAATCCCAACATTTATCATAACACTCACAAGATAATATTTCACAATTACAATCATAGTTCCTACGCGGCATAACGCATTCACAACAATCTTCATCCTCATTAACAGATACACTCTTATATTTTGCCCTAGTCATCGTAGTTAAAATAAGCAATTTAGCCATGTCAAATCGTTCTCTAATAAAACGTAAAATATAGTGTAATATACAAGGCCCAAATGTAAGTCCCAGAATCAACAGAATAAGTGGTCCCGCTAAAGCAGACAACATAGTGGTTAGCCAAGGTGTTCTATTTGCTTGAGTTATTATTAATAACAAGATTAACGGTATACCAGGAAAAAAGGTGTCTGTCAATTTTGCCAATTTAAGTATATTTTTACCAGTCCTGGGGAAGTTCGGCCATGGCTGCTTTTGCATCCCATTGTTCTGGTTTTTTTTTTTTTTTTTTTTTTTTTCCCCACAGTTTGTTCCTCCTCTGCCTCGCCCGTCGACTCAGTTGCTTCGAGTCACGGGGTGTACCATCTTCTCGGCAGCAAGGGAATTCTTCAGGAGAATAGCTGTTTCGGGCTTTCTGCCTGTTTACATAGGCTTCCCACTTCGCAGCTTTAACTAATGAGGCAAAGCAAGACATGGTTAGTACTTCCCTCCTGCACTTTATAACCAAGATTTCAGCTACAAAGGGGACTGGTTCGTTGGAGTGGTAACAATAATATTGAGGGTTTATTCCTTTAGCAAAAATTTCCCACCACTCCTGGGATTCCCGAATAATTTCTTGTTTAGACTCTAATTGTTTTAATTTCCACTTAGTGAGAGTTCTTTGGATTTTCCAACATTGTGTGCAAACTCCTGTCGGAGGGTATCCGAATTCACAGTGTGTCCACCATTTATCCTGGCATACCTTATACCTGAAACAAGCAAATGGATAACAATTGCAGTTTAAATTATTACACCTAATTCGTATATTTAGAGTGCATATATCATTTACATCAGTATATCTTCTATATTCAATATTGTGTGGCTGCATGAATTTAGCAATTACACTTCGTACACTTCCATATATAATAGATAAAAAGCGAAATAACTATAGCAAATATAAACAACAATATACACTTTATACCAAAAGGTAATGCAGCAAAATAATAAAATAAAATTTCTATCATAACTTTATTTTCTCAGTGTTATCTTGGTGTCACCTGGTGTACTGATTACTTTCCAGTGGGGTCTCGTCACTGGGCCTTTAATCGGTGGGATTTCCAGTCTACTAATTGTATCCGGAGAGTACCAGACATCGGGGTTAATTTGTTTTTGATCATCCACGGTCAAAGGATAAGCAGACACTGTTAGCTCTTGATTTTTCACTTTAATTTCTAATTTCAATTCAACAATTAAATCTCGTCCTAGCAGATTAAATTCTGCTTCAGGGACGAGCAAGAGTTCACCTATTCTAAATTTATTTTCAGTTTCGAATACCACATTCTTGATTTTGCCGACTTTAAAGGGTTCCCCTTTTGCTCCAATTACTTGTACTTTTTCAGGGGAAACCTTACATCCCTCAGGTATTTGCCTAATAGTCGATTTCTGAGCCCCAGTGTCTACTAAAAAGGTGAACTCTTGTTTATGGGGACCTATTTTTAATTTTATCAAGGGCTCATGATGACTCCGGTCCCCTAAGATATAGAGCCCCTGACTCTCCTATTCCGTTTTCAATATTTCCTCATCCCTGATCCTTTCTCTGCAATTCTTCTTTATATGTCCCTTCTTTCCACAGTAAAAACAACATCCCTGTTCTTTCTTTGCTACTGCATTCCCTTGTTTCATTCCAACAGATCTGTGTTCACCAGTCCGCCCTTTGCGATCTTCTCTGACTGCTGCTACCATCATTTTTACTTGCCGCTTGCTGCTCTCCTTTTCTCGCCTCACGTAGACTTTCTGAGCTTCCCTTAACAATTCATCCAAGCCTCTATCTTGCCAGTCTTCTAACTTTTCAATCTTCTTTCTGATGTCTTCCCATGATTTTGCTACAAACTGAGTTTTAAGGAGTGCCTGCCCTAAAGGGTTGTCAGGATTTACTCCAGAATACAGTTGAAGAGCCTTCCTCAACCGTTCCAGCCACTCAGTAGGGCTCTCATCTTTCTTCTGCATTTCGTTAAATGCCTTGTTAATATTCTGGCCATGAGGTACTGCTTCTCTAATTCCCTGAATTACTATTGTTCTTAGGTCCTGCATATGGGTTCTATGCAGCGGATCCTGATTATCCCAATGAGGTCTTTGGAGTGGCCATTTAATATCTGCTTGGGGTCCCTGGGCATGTTGAGTATCCCACAGTCTCATTCCTGCTCGCCTAATCATTTCTCTCTCCTCGGTAGTAAATAATTGACCAAGGATAGATTGCATCTCATCCCAGGTGTAAAGATTTGGTCCCAGAAATTGATCTAACCTTTCTGCCACTCCGAGTGGGTCCTCAATTAAGTTCCCCATCTCGGTTCTTTTAAAATCTCGTAGGTCAGTCGAATTTAAGGGCACAGAAATATATCCAATCACAGGTTGAGGTCCCCCCATGGGCATTTCCCTTAGGGGGTACATCTGAGCTGCCCCTTTTTGACTTCTAGTCACACGTCTAGGAGTAGGAGGGGGGGAAGATTCTTGTTCTGACTCTGATGGAGGAGAGGGCGCTCTGGGGACCTCTGGAGAGGCTGCGGGAGCAGGAGGAGGAGCATAA
Source organism: Ara ararauna (assembly GCA_028858755.1). NCBI lineage: Eukaryota > Metazoa > Chordata > Aves > Psittaciformes > Psittacidae > Ara > Ara ararauna. The sequence continues at coordinate 62,466,186 of CM054376.1, read as the reverse complement.
CGGGGGGGAATTAGAAGGGTTTCGTCTAATTCTTCCTTCTTTTTTTTTTTTGTTTAGTTTTTTTTTTTTTTATTTCATTCAGCGGGTAAAGTCTAGCTCCCGGTTTTTCTAGCCACACTTCCGCATATTGACTTTCCTCCGGGTTAAGGGTTTTTTTATTATTAACCCAGAGGTTTAACTGCTGTTTTACCCAATCTTCTTCTGACCCATAGACCGGCCAAAAGACATTTTTAGAAATCTTCTTCCCTCCCCATACCTTAGTACAATATTTTATCATCTTCTGCTTATCTTTCCCTAGGGTTCCAGGGAAATATCTCCAATTATCTAAGATATATGCCAGAGGGGTATTCTTAGGTACAGTGGGTACCCTCCCCATGGGAGTCGAAGGCTTGCTGCCCTTCGCCCCCATCTTCTGGAATATCCACAAACACACACTCACTCGCTCCCCTTGTTCCTGGCCCAGTCCCTCGCGGGAGATGGGAAACGCAGTACTTAAGGGTCCACAATCGCTTGGTTCAGTATGTCGAACCTCTCGCTTGCTATATTCCAGGAAACCCAATCCCGCCCGAATGGTAAACCCGCGAACAAATTCGCAATATACTTACGCGTCCTGCGTCTTCGTCCGGACTCCCGTGCACAGAATCTTTATGGGATTTTACCGGTTCCTTTTTGCTCAATATCCTAGAATTTAGGTTCGTCGGTAAGGTGGCAGTGAGCTGTCGGTCGCGGGGCCGCGGACTATCGCGGGGCGCCTCCCCAGAGGACCAAAGCTCACCGCTCCTTATCCGAGTCACGGCACCAAGATTTGTTATAAATTGAGACCACAACGGACTAGAATCCAATTGGAATTTATTAATTATAGCAAGTAGAATATGAGCAAAAGCAGCGCTGGACGGCAGGGGGGTCTACGCTCCGCCAACTGCCGTGCTAAGCAGTTCAAACAGTCCCCTTTTATACATCTTTTCTTCCGTGTTCTTGAAATAGTGGAGGTACTCTGCGCATGCTTCAGTTGCTGCTAGGGGGTCGTTTCCTGCTTCCCGGTGGCCGTTGAGTAAGAAGTCCTCCTCCCTTGTCCCATAGTTGACCCCTCACTCATATTTCCTTTTGTCATGTTTATGTCGGTTCCTGGAACATCTGGCGGTTATCTTATCTTGCACAAAGGTGTCTGATGGCTGTTTTAGTTTGCATAAGCGATCTTATCTTATCTTACACAAATGGTCTGACCTTTACATCTGGCTGTAAGCGATTTCATTATCTTAATAAACAATACCCTAGTCCATAGTTTCTCACACTCGCTTTGCAATAAACAGTGGTGTTGAGTGTCAGTATCAAATATAAGTGAGCAGGTGTCATAGTTTAACCACAGCTGACAACTATGTGCTACCCAGCAGCCTGCTCACTGCCCCTCTGCCCCTTGTTGGGATAGGGAGAAGAACTGGAAAAAAGATAAAACCTCTGGATTGAGTTAAAAATAAATAATTGAAATTAATAATAATAATAACAAAAGTAATGGAAAGAGAGACAGCAAAAAGAGAAAATAAATAAACCCCAATAGAAACAAACGATGCATGATGCCATTGTTTGTCACCTGCTGACTTATGCTCAGCCAGTCCCTGAGCAGCAATTGGCACCTGCTGGCCGACTACTTTATATACTGAGCCTGATGATCTATGGTATGGAATATCCCTTTGGCTAATTTGGGTCAGATGTCCTGTTTGTGCTCCCTCCTGTCTTCTTGTGCTTCTCCTCTGACAGAGCATGAGAGACTGGAAAGTCCTTGGCTGGGGTAAGGGCTACTAAGCAACAACTAGAATATCAGTGTGTTATCAGCAGTGTTCTCGGACTAAAGCTAAAACACATCACTGCACCAGCTACTGGAAAGAAAATTAACTCTGTCCCAGCAGAAAACAGGACAGCAGGAATGGATTTTTTTATTGCATTTCATAGCAGGTCAGTGACACTGGTCTAACAACTAAGTGCTTAAGTCAGAAGTTCTGAGGCTGAACATCTTTGGCTTTGTGCTGACTCCACAGATACCTCACATTTCACCCCAAAGTCTCACAGAGTTCTGAATTTTCTGCCCCTTCTTATCTCAAAATGCATACAGCTTGGTACTCAAAGCTTAGCTCCTTATTAGGTCTTGAAGAGATCAACTCCAAGCAACACAATGTGTTGCTTTCTTGAAGGGAACTTACTATTTGGTACCAGATTAAGTTGCCCTCAAAATGCAGAAACAGCAACTCCTTTTTCAAAATTGCGATAGACAATTTTTCCTAGTGACTAGCTAGTGTGAAATGCATGTATCATCCTGGAAACTGAAGCCTGGGTCTCCCATCCCAAGAGTCACCATATTCTGTCTTTAAGCATGCACAAAGGTGAATGAATCTCAAATAAGATCTACAGTTACAGTAGGAAAGACTAAATCCCACATCCTGAACAACCTGCACTCCTTCCTACCCAGCCTGATGGCTGTCCTGGGTGACTACCTACATTTGAATTCCTTCAGGCAAAGAAGGAATCTGAACTATTCATGTGCCAAGGTGCCATATCACACTGCTGCCTCCAGCTCTGATTGCTTCCCTCTCACTTTCAGAATGCCATGGCCCTGCAGACCAGGCAGACTGCATGGTTTTGAGACCCTCACCTGCGCATAATATAGCAAGGCAACTGCAGACTTTGGAAATCCAGGGAAAGAACTGGATGGTGAAAAGCACAGCCACTGAAATGCACTGCTATAGCATTCATTGACCTGTCTGGATCTAATCCCTCCTACTCACAGACTAAGCACAAAGTCCCATACTCTGCTACTGTGGGATAGACAGCAAATGACTGTAATTGTGATTACCACAGATACCTATCATTTTCTTGCTCTGAAATATTTTTTACTTTGCAAGCATAGATGCTTCATGTTAGTCTCTCTTGTTTTTCATAGCCTTTTCTGTATTTTAGAAAAGGCCATATCTCACCAGGAATTCCTGACAGTGTTAGAGCAGGGGCTGCAGTGTGAGATTCCAATCTTGCAGGAAGGAAGCAAAGGAAAACATGACCAAAGATCCCACAAGTAGCAGTCACTACATTAAGATCAGATGAACTGAACTGAAGTTTGTTACTCCCAATAATTTCATCCATTCCTTTCTATTTCACAATCAGGAGATCAGACTTCAAATGTCATTTTCCACAGCAGTTTTTGCTCATTTTTCCCCTCTTGGCTCCAAAATATCAAACCATATAAGCCTTAGATAAAGTGTTTTTCTTCTTCTGTTTCCAGTATTAAGCATTTATTCCAGGGCTAACTCTTAAGATAGTATGATGTGTGCAGCAGGAGATTGGCAATGTACTCTCCTTCACCATCCTGGGAATACATGGGCAATTTGAAGGGTGGGTAGGTAGCAGAAGTATATTACTGTAGGACCACAAGACAGAATGACCTCTGTCTCTCAGCTAGGTCTTTATTGCATGCTTGTCCCACATCCTGCCCATGAACACAGTGGTGATTTCATTGTCCAGAGCATAGTCCCTAATCATTCCTTGCAGAGGTGGAAGATCCACTAGTAAGAGAAACAACTTTGGTTCTGGGTTTAGCAAACCAGTTTGATTTTACACCAAAAGGTATTCTGAGTGACCACAAGGTCACTCTTGGCTGAAAGCTGTCCTGTACTGTCACCCAAGATGGACAGTTCAGATGTGTTGTCCTCTAAGCTGCAGAATGGACAGGATCAGACTTCCTGCTTCAGTTACAAAGGCCTTACAAACATGGTTAGGTTGCAGCTGTAGTACTAGAAAGGGTTGTTTTACAACACAGTCAGTGGACTCAAACTCAGACAGGAACATGGGCTGTTCAACAACATATATAAACCCTATGAGACAAGATGTGATCTCAACTATAAGAAGATATAATCTGTGCCAGATTTACTCAGATCACCCTAGGATGGTTTAGCAATGCTGCCATCTCTATCTAACCCCAGAGCAGAGGAAAAACTGCCCAGGAGTAGCTAATTTTCCACTGTAAACTGTCTGAAAATGCAGGTACCATGTAAATATGGCATTGGTGGCTCTCTGTTACTAGCAAAATTACTAGAATAATACATAATTAACCATTCAAAGTTCAGCTTTGTGAAGATCTTGAAGGATGATCTGCCACTTCTGGGAGGCAAAGTCAGCAGGGTACAGGATAAAGAACATTGACTACGCCTATCAAAACCATTTTATAAGATGGTTGAAGGTTGCCATTCTAGTAATCTGCAGGATTTCCAAGCCCAGTTAAACTTCATCCCGCATATAAACAGGACAATTTATGACTGTCCTGGATGTGCAGCAGCACAACGATATCTTAAAATAATATTATGCATGCATATTATGCTTTCCGCAGATCCTAGTATAAGTCTTTGTTACTGCATGTGCGTTTTCAGATCTGTTGAGTTTTTTAGAACACTGTAAAATATTGATAAACAGACACTACTCTTTCCCATTCACCACAGAGCTGCCCATAAGCAACATAAAGATGATACTTTACATGGTATTTGGAATATCTTGAATAAATTTTAGCAAACCTGCTGAACAATAAGTCTATTGATGTTCTTCATACAAGCCCCTGCTTATTGATGTTACATACATATGAAGAGGAAAGTAGAGGTGTTAGGTGAAAGTTTATACCATAAATTTAAAGCTCAACTGACACAGCATCCCTTGTTATCTTTTTTCAAACACACTGGGTAAGCTAGATGCTTTGAAGCCCGAGGAGATTAAGACCGTCTCTGTTCTTTCAAATACTTGATGCCTTTTCAAACCATTAATCAGTTCCAAGGTCTCAACCACTGGTAATATCACAGCCCTAGGGAGTAGATTTCCCCATCTGCAAGTGAAAAATGATCGGATTCCTCATCCCACATAATAAAGGTGCTACAGTCCATGTAAAAAATGTCTTTTCCTTGGATTTCTAGAAAGTTCTGAATTCACAAAAAAGTGTTGATTAATTTTTGACATTTACTACAGTGTTGTCCCCACTGTGTGTTCAAGAGTTATCTAGATACAATGACATTTGCCATTTAAGAGGGAAGAGGTGCCTAAACACCTACTGGAAGTCTTTATGAGTCTGAACTCTGATCTTGATCAACTTCAGCCCCCATCTATGCTTAAGGTTTTGGCATGGAAGACTTTAGCAGAACTGCTTGAAGGCTGACACTGTAGATTAGAGAGTTACAAGACTGCTCTTCCTACTTCCCTTGGCGGACATTCATACAATGGACAGACACTTAATAGTGAGCAGCCGTGCCCTGTGTTCATATCTCCATTGTCTGCCCAGGACCCATGCAAAGCATGTATACTCGGTCCTGTCACATTTCACCCCCTCTCCTGAGTTAGCTGCAAGTGGAAGAATCTATAAAATATAATAGCTGTTTTTCTCAGTAAGCTATTTTTCAAAGCATTTTGAGAATTTATCAAATCCTGGCCTTATTTTGCTATACTAAAATACAAAGACTAAGGAGCTACACAAATCAAGAAATAACTTCTCATTCTTTGGTGTTATGCAATCCATTTGTGCCCCAAAGTGATTTCCAGATTTTTTTTACAGGTTAAATTTATAATTCTTTTTGTGCTTTCCAGAATCATAGGTAACATTAAATATTGAACTGCAGGGACTGTTTCTCAGTTAAAAGCAAACATATCTGTGCAGTGCTCCAAACAACATTAATATACATCAAAGATGAATTGAGTGTGAATTTAGAGCAGAGCTTTGCACTGTGTGCCATATTAAGCACTGCTAGTTTCAATTTATTCTTCACCTCAGGGTAAGTTCCAACCCTAAGTTATTGTCACTTGATAAGAATGCAATTTTATAAGACATTTTGTGCTGCCGCATAAAATGTTTGATGAGTACTATGTAAGCAGAATAGATACCAGGCATCATAAAACAAATGGTCTACTGGGCTTGCTGAAATACTTGCAAATACTTTTATAAATAAAATTAAACAAAACTTGAAAAGAAATTAATATTTTATGAAGAACACTCATTTCTTTATGTATGCTAAATAATATCAGAGAACTGGGTAAGGTGGGTTGGATACATATCTATCTAGCTGTATATTTATTCTAAGGTTATAAGGATGATAATGAGAGATTTTACTGAACATTTTTCTTATAATCTAACTGTAGTAGCCTTACTCTATCAAATCAGCATGGAAATGAGCACTGACTTGTCTGAAACATGTATTGATTTCATCTTTGTGTTTATACAAAGTGCATTTATTAAGAAGGGATTATATGGGCTAAGCAGGACTCAAGGAAAATTTTAAGCTCCCTTATTAACATGTTGAGGTTATTAGCCTTCCTATTGTCTGGGAGAGAAAATGTCTCATGGGAATCCTGAGTGCCACCATCTTGGGATGTTATATGAAACACCATTGCTGCCTTTCTGTAACCCTACCCATAAAGCCATTGGAAAAGATGGAAAGAGGACATTCAGGCATAAATCTGGACTTAATTAAGATGTCCATTTTCAGCAGTACTTTTTGGGAACTTTTGAATGGCTGCTTGCAAAAGGCACTCACCATCTCTTCTCTTGATCTTTAAAGCTACTGGAAGAGCAGCTGCTTGCAAAAGGCGCTCACCATCTCTTCTCTTGATCTTTAAAGCCACTGGAAGAGCAGCTCTTGACCATGCTCTGCACTTTTCTAGCTAAAAACCTCCCAACTCAACCCAAAACAGATACAAAAGTTATGTTTCTTTTTGTCTAACATCCCATAAGGAGACTCTTATGCTGCAGATCTTATGGAGGTAGCAATGGTTAGTTCAGCCATTTCCTTCTCTGCATCTCTTCCTTTAGGCTGTCTGTGGATGACTTCCTGCTCCAGAAGAAGCTTATGTGTACCCCAGCCAAAGTTGCATATTTCTCCTTTGTGCTGCATAGGGAGCCTGGATGCTTGCACAACACTCTGCATGTCATGATGGCACCAATATGACTTACTGGATATAATCCTTAATCTCTTGGACTCAGAAACCCTACCTCCCAGCAGGAATAATAATGCATCAGTCTCTGCATCTCTAACACATTGCTTGCTGATTGGGATGTCAGGTGTCTGTGCAGTGCTGAGTTCAATGGCTGAGTGTGGGGAACAGTAGCTAAATTTACCATCAGGAAGTGCAAAATAGCATGGCTGCAAGCACATACTTACTTTCCTCATGTAATTGCTAAGGTGTATCTGATATCCTCATATTTTCTGAATGTTAATAGCACACAGCTCTCATATTCTTCAGTTAGCCTATCTAACTTCCTGCATAGAAAGCAAGGTGTTTATGTTCTCTGAACTGACAAGGATAGAGTAGGTAAATGATAAATGCTGTAGCATAATGTGCTGCTTCTGATAATGTTATCTCCAAAGATTTTAATAACCTACATCATTACAGAGGGTACCTCTGTCTAGGTAAGCACAACAGCTGTTTGCCCTGCTAATATTGGTCTGCCTTCATGTGCACATTAATTGAGAAAAGTTTTTAAGGCTTTCTGGACTATTTTGGTCATGCTGGTAGAATGATTTTGGTTTTGTTCAAGCCACTAGTTTCTAACTTACTTCTGGTTTTATTTGCCATTTAAATTTCATACACTAGAACAGAAATGCTTTCTTTAATTTGTAAAAGATATACAAAAAGGTATGTGAACTTGTTTTCACAAGGCAGGTTTGGTTTGTGCTGGTGCTATAAGCCCTGGAGAATGTGCTCCAGAAAATCTGCTCTCACAGAAGCAGAGTGGAACAAAGCAATTCATACTCGCTCTGCATTTTCTGGTCTTACAAATCAAGGAAGGTACAGATTAGAGCAACCCATAGGACTTGACAGAGAAAACCTTAACCAGTCTGGAAGTCCTTAACAAGTATCTCAGTGGACAGTTTGAGGGGTACGTCTTCCTTTTCAAAGAGGAAGAGGGAGAATGGAAGATTTTCTTTGTGGTCAATAGATCAACATCAGCTACGGGAGAAACAATATGGTACAGCTGCCTTCTTTACCCTCTTAAGTCCTACTTAATTCTCTCCTCTTGCCTTAGCTGCTTCTTGACATGCACATTTCCGAGTTCCTGGCTCTCTCAGGTGGTTTTTCACCCTCCCTGCCCATTCCATGGTTCTTTCCAACTCCAGTGTCTGCCTTGTCTAATTCAATCACTTCTCTGCTCTTCTCAAAATATTTCATCTCCTCCTCCCATAAATACACAGGCTCCAAGTCAGTCAACTCTCTAGCATCAGCACCATGGCCTATTTTATTGTAAAGACTTTTCCACTGTGTTACTTCACATCCATCCTCCCTCCTTAGTTCAGAAATAGTTGCTTCCCTTTTCTCATGTGAAGTTTCCAACTGTCTTTGCTGAGGATTGTTCAAAAGTGCTTTGGAGAAGGAAGGGCATTTTTATTTTTCTTCCACACAAATTTTTCCTTAAAGAAAATAAGGATTTTCTTTTTACCTTTAGTTTATCCATAGACAATATGGAAGATCTGGACAAACCCTGAAATATCAAAATACTCATCTTGATTAGGAAACTGCTTTAATTTTCACTGCAGCAGTTGTCTCCTGGGAGTTACAATTGAAAGGCATGATGTTATCATTCTTACTCTCTGTAACTGAACAATAAAATTTATCATCCTTTTTCCATGGCACAGCAAACCTTTGTGGAAGGACCAACTTTTTTAAACACTGGGCCGTTCATTCATTAGCTTGTAGCAGCTGTACCCTCCTTTGAACTTCTCTCAGAAGACTACCAGAACAAGAAGACATGGGTAAGAACATGGTATTTTAAGTCTCTGATATGTATAACTGAATATTGTCCCACTGTGGAAACCAAAAGATGGTTAAGACTTCAGTTAGTTAAGAAAAACTAGTTTGATTAGTTAATAATATATCATAGTTTGGATAAGTATTCCTCTAAAGCATTGCATTTCTCTCCACCCAGTCTGTCCCTTCATACACCAAATTTCTGAGGCAACATTCAGCAGCAAAAAAGTGTGGGTTTAATTTTAATATGCACAGGAGATCAATTAATGTATTTCACATGCAAATATGACAGCAATGACCCTGATTCAGAATGCTTGTTATTTCTGGAGTTGGCATATGGTTCTCTCTAACAGTAAGCATAATGATTGCAATAAATTAGCTTCTAATGCCATGTAATGAACTCTGATTTGTGTTAATTTGGGCAGTACTTAGCAATTTCATTTTAATTTTTTAATCAGGTTTGTAAGACAGTGTATGCGAATTCAGCTTCATATTTAGGTTTTTAGCAATGGCAAGAATAGGGTCTGGCATGTAAATTCAGCTTTTGTTGCAAAACCATGTATTGTTAATAAAAATACAGAAGTGCAAGAAAGACCTTAAAGAAACTTTCATGTGCTAATTGACCCCATACTTCTTTTAAAATTCTTAATTCTGATTTTTGGAGAATACTTCATTACTCATTATAATAAAAAGCCATTTCTTATTTTGCAGCAATGCTTTGAAAGACATCTAGGGTAAAGACTATAATTTTTGTCTCCAGTGCAACCTCTGTCTTACAAAAATCTTAAACAAAGCACCTAATGAGTCAACAGAAACACCCTCACTGACTATATTAGGATTAAAAAGAAGGTCTTAACGTACCAAGAACACAGATCCAAATCTTGCAAACTGCTGCCTGCAAAGAACCTCTCCTTATATTAGAAAGCACTTGGACTGCTTTGAGTGAAATGTATGAACTTCCTCCCACCTTGACTGCAGAGGTGAGGTACTCTGAGTTGGCTACCAGCACCCAGAGTCTCATTCACATATTCAATTGCTTTTAGATAAAGGCAATGATAGATATTGCAGTATGAGATAGAAATGGACCTCAAACTGCCTGCAGCAGGAATATTATTGTTTGATGTTTGTACAGCATCGGGTACGCAAGAGGGGTCTTAGTACAAAACTGGCACTTCTTCTAGACAGATCATGTTAATGTCATGACTGCAGAATACTGCCTCTTGGGCAACATGTGAGAAGAATGAGAGAGAACAAACTAGTAAATTTTACTGCTCTCTATACTTCATTTCATTTTATTTACTAGTGAATTTATGTACTAGATTCTTCTGCATTCTCTATACAAGCATAGCACCAATAAATATACTTAATTTAACAGTCAGTGGAACTTTTCACATGCTTAAAATTAAGCATGACTTTATGTACATTGCCAAGCAGGGATAAAATTACATGCTTCAGTGCTTTCTTGGATTGGTGCATTAGTCAGAGATTCAGTGCCCAGGAGTAAATTTTTCTTGATTAAAATCTAATTCTCAATGTTATTAACACTTTGTATAATAAAATCAGAAAATTATACTGGATTTACAAAAGAAATTAATATGTGTGTGTAAATTAAAAAAGGCTCTTGCATCACTATGATGAAACTAACCCATTAAAAAGTGTCATTTGGAATTCTAATTGTTTGGTCTACCCTCTTCTGATGTTTCTCCCTCCCTCCATATAATCAGCTTTCACAGGATGACTATGAAGACAACTCATGAGCAGGGGAAATCTCTAACATTGTATGAAGCAGTTCAGTAATTAAGTCAGTTACTGAAGTGGTTGAGTATGGATTTAGAAGCCTGATTCTAGGTTGTTCTTTATAAATACTATAGGTAGATATAAATACTTATAAAGATGGTTAGCTGAACATTGCAATTTGAGTACAAACTATATTTTCTCATCTCTGTAAAATAGGACTTCACTGAAAGATTATATAAAGACCACTTATCAAATCTTTGTCCAAATAAGAGGAGAGAACTGATTAGAAAGGCCACATAAAACCGTCAGTCATTTAATAGCTATTTTCTTCCAATTAATCCTGGATTATGTAAACAGGTTGCTTTATACAATTCTTTAAGAAAATATTCTCTTAAAGCTGAACCGTTCTATGTTGCTCTTGTTCGCTAACATAAAGGACAAGGATGTACTTTTGGTAGTTCAATGCACAATAAACTATTGATGACAGATTTGCATACCCTGAATATTTTTATGGCTTGTTTCTGCCTACTGCTGTTTCTTTCACACTGCTGATACAGTGTCAAATGTCCACTGGGTGCTTTGGATCAGAGCAGGTTTAGATGCTGTATGAGATATATGGGGAAGGGAGAAGTGTTTTACTGTAGGAATTACCAGCAACCATCACTGAGACACAACAGAGTGATAGAAGAGTTTCCTTCCAAGATAGATTTAAATGACTAAATACTCATACTTTTCAGTGATGATACTCCCCCTTTTCTTGCAGACCAATTTGAAAATTCTACTTTTCCTCCCACTATGCAGTTCCTTTACAATTCCATACATGACCAATAAGAACAGATGAGGGAAGACATATTCTGAGATTCTCACATTGTCCCTTTGAGCACACACCACTTTCTTCTGAACCCTGAAGAGTCTTAAATCGTCACTGTGAACTTGCACACAATATACTCTTGAAGTGCGACGGAAGATCTCATAATACAATAGCTTCTTTTTTTGTACGAACATCTCATGCAGACGATGTGCATTGTTCTTCTGTAGCCACAATGCGAAAGCTGCTGCGCTGCTTCTGTGCACATGTAGATTTTCCTCCCTGCAAACACCTCTGAGTGATGGCTACATACATACTTTCTCATGCATATGAAGGTGCCAAGGTACACGGTCTTCAGCAGAAGTCACTTTCTGAACTAATTTGTTTTATAATCTTTTTCTTGGTCTCCTTCTGTATGTGTCAGTTCAAGTTTGCTTCATTTTCGGTTGACACTAAAGGCAAATTTTACAGTGGAGCAGTATATGGGAATGTCAAATAATCACTAACATGTCCATGTTACATTTCTGAATGGTAACAAACACTACTACATCTTCCTGTGCACTGACTCTTCCAAAGTCAGGATATGAAGAGACTTGTACAGTCATTGGCACCACAGCAGAGTGGCTTATCTAGGGTAGCACAATATTTTCCATCATCTTATAGCTGATTGTACAGCATAGGCAAAAACATCTCTTTCACTCATCTTGCATGGATCGAGCCTGAAAATTTGGGCAGATCAGTCTCAAAGGGACTCCACTTAAGAGCTATGTATGCCTGGGATATCAGTCATACCATTTAAAGACAAAATGGCTCCTTGTGGTTATACGCTCTTACTTCAAGTCAGAGAGCACCATGTACATCACTCTTGCATCAAGCACTATATTCTGTGCTAATGTCAATCCTGCCTTCCAGAAAAGCATCTCTGAAGATGATCAAGGCAAAGATTCCTTTGGGAGTTTGTTTCTCATCCTTCTCAATCATCCTTACTGTCATAAACATACACTTTTATTTATCGGGTGAACTTTGCCTGTCTTTGGTTTCTGAAGCTCTTGCTACGCCTTTCCCATGAAGATAAAAAGTTCTTCAGTTTCTAATATTTTTTCACATCCCTTTTAAAATGCTTTTATCCTTTTCTTGCACCTTAGAGGCTTTCTTCAAGCCAAGGTTAGTTCCAGCTCCAAAGCTGTAAAGATGTGACCTTACTGTCTGAGGTATGCATGCAACAACACATTAGCAGGAAGGAGATGGCCAAAGATACATTGAGATAAACTTGCACCTCAAGTTCTGCTTACCTTTTTTTCACCCCACCATGCTTCTGTGCACTGCAGTACAGGATGCTAGATAAAAGCTTACCATCCTCAATTACATGTGTTACTTTAGACGCATAACTGCAACTTTGGTGCTGTGGATGGATTGACTATAAATCAAATATTTATAAGCTGTCCCTTTTGAACAATGGATATCTGGATGGATATAGAAAAAAATAAATATATTTTATAAAAAAAATATACAGGCAGAAAATTTACTACAGGGCATCCTTTAGTAGCAGTGTCATAGCTATGCTTTATAAGGTGGGACACCAAGATAGCTTTCATTTCTAACTCAAAGGAAAGGATTTATGACTAAAACAAGAAAAGACACACCATAGGCTAAATAGAGACATCTAGGTGATAGCAAGTAAAGAGTAGATGGAAATAATATTAGGAGATGTATCAAGGCCGAGCTACCAATATTATAGGGATGAACAAGTCCAACAGGCCAATTTGTAACTGTCAGCAGAGACATTCTTGTCCCTAAGGTAGAGGAGGAGATGGAACATGACAGACTCAAAAAATGCATTGTTAATCTACTGTTTACTTTCTCTGAAACAGATGCAATGGCTGTAGCAGCCCAGATGGCAAAGAACAATGGCAATACAACTGCAAGTTTGTCGTAGATCTTTACTTACCAAATTACTATCTTCTCATGAACTAGGTCTTTGTTCAGTCCTTTTCCAAGGTATTAAGCAGTGCTTCTACAGATCTTTTATTTGTTCTCAGTATTCTGGCAACACAGTCACATAGTCTCTGATTCAGAAAGGGCTTATTAGCAAACCTAGCTAGTGTCTGGCTGAAAGTAGAAAATAGACATATCTTCTGTGCTGAGCTCCTTTAAAGCTTCCTGAAATTCTTTCCAAACTTAAAACCTTTGAAAAACATGAAGATTTGTGTCCCCTGAACCAACCCATATCATCCACAGCAATTCAGAAGGAATCACTTAACCCAGAAAAGACCTATCCTAACATAAATTCTATTACATGTTCCAAGAACAATGAGGCCTATGTCATCAGAGCCTTTAAAACACAACTATCATTGCCATCCAGAGATATAGAGAATTACTGCACTAGAGATGTGGCTTTTTGAACTCTCTTGCTGAGCAGGAAATCTTACCACCTTCTCCTTTTAAGTTAAGAAGGGTATCCTTACATTTATACTGTTTGTAATGCTCTGATCCAGTGTTGTTCTTTTTGATTCTTAAGTACAGCTGAGCTTTAATAAACACAGCAACTGAGGTTGAAAGAAGTCCAAATCATTTCTGTGAGTGAGCTGACTGTTTTTTCAAAGGTCTCCCAATGAAAACAATGAAAATTATCTGCTAAACGGTGTTTTCATTAAATCATTCTGAAAGCTTTCAGACTTCTTTCAGATGACTCCTGTTCACTTGTTGATGAAAAACACCCCACTGGTTTTCACGTAAAGGCCATTTCTGTTTCCCTAGATCTTTTGGAAGGAAGAAGAGACATATAAAAGCCTAAATGCTGAAATCTGTACTCAACTTACGAATAGGAAAAGCTGCCTATTGACTTCAATGCAATTGCAGGGGCAGTTTTTGCCTCTTAAAGGAGAAAAATTCAGCAGAAAATTAAAGGGGAGAGAGGAAAAGAGGCAGAAAAGAAGTGAGGATAACTCATGGAAAAGCTGCAAGAGAAAGGGAATTAAAATATGCATGTGTATATATTATACACATTATGTTTTTCATACTTTCTTTTTTTTTAAACTCAGACTCACGTACAGCTACTACTAGATTTTTCCCAAAAACATCTTATTGCCATGATGAATTTACGCCACCATTCACTATTATCCAGACTAAAGTTTGGCTATGATTCCATTCTCCTAGTCAGCTCCCTAGCAACCTTTTTCCCTGTGGGGATACCCTAAAAGTCTCTTCCCTGTCAAGCTCACAAAGCACTTGGGGAACAAAAGTCAGAGACCAAATCCAAGGATCGTTAGCATTTGAGTCCTTTGACTCTCCAGGGCTGATGTAGTTTTACCAGGCCTCTGTTTCTCCAGGACTGGGCAAAGGTCCCCATCTGAGGTTCTATATGTGGTTTCTTCATATTTAATAAAATTACTTACATTCCTTAACCATGATCATTCTCACCCTGAATGTCTCTCAGTCAGTCCTCTACCTCTGCAAGGCTTTCCCACCTTGCCTTGTAGTCGGTTTCTTTTTAATCTTTCCAGCTACTATGCAGCCTAAATATAACCCCAGCATTCAGGACAGGCTAATTGTTTAGTGACCACATGTACAGACTATAGGAGCCTCATGACAGGGAAACTTCATGACCCAACTTGTATTTAGTCCATTTCCATGACCCATTAACATGGTTAATTAGGCCTTCAGCTTTTCTTGATTTCAGAGAGAATTAGGTGTCCCGTCAGCCACTGGATTTATCACAGTTCTCAAAATCTTATCTTTACTTCACTATTTCCATTTTTCTAAACAGTTTTTTCAATAATTGAGCATTTGGCACCAGGTTTACTGCCCTGGGGAAAGCCATTTGCTGTCAGCATGGGTGCAGACCAAGGCTAGTGACATCAAAGCTATGTGAACCAGTTTCTTCAAGCCAACTCTTCAATCAGAATATCAAATATGACCAATGCACCAAGGCCTTCAGTGTGTGAAAGAAAGAGGAGGTGCTAGGTGCTCATCACCTACAGAAAACCTGTCTTTTTAGAGGCTATTTAGATAGTTTCAACTTCCAAAACAGAAGAGACACAAAAGAAGCCCAGTGTTTTTACATAGTCCTCGAAAGAAGCACAGGCTGAAGAATTTATCTCTTGCGGTGGAAACAATAATCACTTCTATCAACCTAAACTAAGCTAATAGGTCACATTTTTTCCTCTCAACTTACGGTCCTGATTGTGAACAAAACATATCTAATCCTTCTTTAATCTTCCTTTGGTGAGCTGCATGAGAGAGTAGAAATTTATTGGAGAAGGTTGTATTTGCACTGACCTCTGGCAGCACTGCTTTCCAAATATGAATAATGACAGAGTCAGAGGTTGTAAGTGAAAGAGAACAATGCTTTCATCACAGTGCTGCGAGATATGTGTAGTATGATTACCATCACTTGTTCCCAGTGGCACTGAACCCATGTCAAGGTGATGTGTGTCTGCCCTGACTCTTAGTGCATGTTCTGAATAAGAAGTGAGGCTTAAAACTTTGCTGCCCAATCATGGCTAAGAATATATATGCTGTGTAGCTGTCTGAAGCACACTAACATCCACCAGTAACACTTCTGTAACACTCAAACCCCTAGCTGAAAAGGATGCCAGGAAATGCTGTGCACCTTCTCTTTGGTTCTTTTTTTGGGAGTCAGGATGCTCTGCTGACTCAAGTGGATAAAAAGACAGTCTGAGCACAAAAGCTGCTAAAACACATGCAAATATAAATACCTCTGGCAGGAACTCTCTCTCCAACTCAAGAAGTCCAGCACAGTTCCTGACATGTGAACTAACTACCAGCAGGGCAAGATCTAAAGTGTGATTTCTCTGACGAGCTTCTCTCTTAAGAAGGGAGGAACCACCTTCTCAGTTCTGGTTATATTGGCTAGCACTCCACTGACTGAAGGAGCTGAAATAAAGTACTTCAGATCTGAATGCAGATGCATTCTGATGCAGACACCGATTTTCTACGCACTGATGCACAGTTAAAAGATTCTGCCCTTCATATAATGTGCCTGGGATATTCTTCAATCCGTACCTTCTAAAAATGCAATTATTCTCAAAAAAGACTCGTCAGCATATCTACATTTAATTTGCAAGAAAATCGTACTATTACATTTTAAACTCACTGAATACCAGGATTATAAATCTATGTTAAAGTATCTAACAAACTAACTTGAGTTGCAAAAGTACTCAGTAATCCCTAACTACAGTTGTGGAAGGGGGAAAGTCTCTGCCTCCTGTCCACTATCCTATCATTGCCTCAGTTTGGACTTCTATGAAACAGAATTCCAGGGAAAGAAAGGTCACAATAGGCCTGAAAAGAGATGTGGTGCTCTAACCTGAATTTGCCTCTCCCTCCTCGTCAATCCTTGGCTTATTTCAGAGTAGTCTGAATATTGAAGATGTAGGCCAGGCTACAGCTGGATGTGTACACTTTATTCAGCTCAGATTTGCTAATCATCATAATGAATTAGAAGATATCCCATGGACACAGTTTGACCTTTGCTCATAATCAAGCCACCAGCATAGAATATTTTTAGAAGCATTGTTTTCCTTCTTCTTCCTCATTTCTATGTCACGAGTAGGTTGCTAAAGAACTTTATGCCACACAAAAATTGATAAAACACTCTCATAACCTGATCCAGAGGAAACTATTTTCAAACTGATAAACAAGCCATGCAGGGTGGAAGGAGCCTGCATATCTAAGCAATGCAATAGACATTATCTGTTGTGTGCTTGCTATTTTTAGCTGTCTTTACAGCATGCCCCAGTATGACAGTTACCTGCTGGGAGTAGAAGAGAACAAGTAATACCACAACCTGGAATTGATTTTGGTTCTTCCAAAAGAAGATTGTGACAATAAGAGAGAAACCACAGGTAGAATCCCACTACTGAAAGTTTCAGAAATCAAACCTTTGCTTCAACACTCAAATGTCGTACTTACTTCATAGTTTCCACTTTGTAAAAGGCGGATGAACATTTATTTCTAACTATCTGCAAATTCACCCTTTATTCATTGCACATCTTTTACTCTCTTTTATTGGTTTCAGCAAGATACTCAAAACACAACTCATTTTATAATCCCCAACCCAGTTACTTCCAACTGCAAGTTAGCCTAAACCAAAGATGGCATTGTTCACATGGTTTTCTACGTAAGTTATTAGTTTGCTTGAAAAAACATGCTTTACTTTAACATGAGAATATAGATGGATACATTTATTACCACAAAAAAACAAGTATTTTCTGTATCTGGCATGATATAATCTGAAATA
This sequence comes from Ara ararauna, assembly GCA_028858755.1. Lineage (NCBI taxonomy): Eukaryota > Metazoa > Chordata > Aves > Psittaciformes > Psittacidae > Ara > Ara ararauna. Next base: position 62,448,622 of record CM054376.1, on the reverse strand, counting down.
CTGCAATTCACTTTTTCCAAGAGCACAATATTTCAGATATGAAACCAAGTTCACTCCTGAAGTGGGCTCACATCTGAAGTCAGTATGTCCATGGCTGAGTGGAATGTTGGCATTCCAGAAGAAAGTCCTTAAAAAACGTCTGTTTGCTGTAGAAACCCAGGGAAGAATGAAAACATGATATAGGCAGTTGAACTTTCAGTTTTTGTATTAACTCAGGGAAATCCTTAAATTGTAAAGGAATGAAACTTTGTTAAAGATACAAATAGCTGGTTTTGCTTTTTCTTCTCCTCAATACTACTGCCTAACATACTGCAGTGAGTACAGTTCATTACTGAAGGCATTTTCCCTGAACGTAACATAATTTTGCTATTGAAATCTTTAATTACAATTTGCTTTAAAAAAGCATTAAGAAAAGACTTGCCAGTATCAATTTAACATTGTTTGTTTATAAAGAAGTAGATACAATTGAGGAACCTGTGGTTCCTTAATTACTGCAGGGCATAGGCAGATTGGTGACCGCAGATGGCTGCAAGGCCTCCCAGTGGGCAAGCTGGTGGTCACCCTGTAATGGGCGGCTGACAGGTATGGCAGCATGCCAGGAGTGACCTGTCAGGTAGCAGATGGCTCCTGAAGACCAGAAGTGAAAAGAAAACTATGCCTCTGTCCATTTAACCTTCCTTTTTAGCTTTTTTTATCTCTTCCCCATTCACCACCACACCTTCTGATACTCCTGCCTTTCTCAGTGGTATGTCTGTAAAGCTGGTGTAAATCATTCTAGTCCTCATGGCACCACTATGAAAAGCACAGAGTGTGGAACCATACCAAAGCTTGCTGTCCCAGAGAGGTATACATGGAAGACTATGGACATGGGTTAAAACTGGTGCCCTTTTTTTTCCCTGTATAAATACACAGACCAGTTTTGCCAATCCACCCAGAGTCTAGCGCTTGGTTTCTATAGAGCATTAAACATGCACCCAAGTCCCCGGGACAAAGCGCAGTTGCTGGAGTGGCTGTCCCTTACTTATCTGGGCAAGAGTGAGGCTGGCACAAGACTTTTAGAAGCACATGCATCCGAAAACCTTTCTTTCCTACTATCCTCCTTTCTAGCAGCGACCAAAAGCAGTCCCAAGGATGAATATAAGAGCAGTTAAAGCAGAGGTAAATCCCTGCACTGTTTTCTGAGGTACAGCCATGTGTGGCATCAGGTCTGTGGTCATGGTGTGGTATCCTGATATTTGAGGGACAGCCCAGCTCTCCTGTGCTCTCAATGACTTCTTTGAAACAAGATGTTGCTGAGACCAATGCTCAGGGAGAGGATAGAGGAGGAATAAGTCATACTGGGAATGGCCAGGCACATGGACTGGTACCAGAAGGGAAGGCAAGCCAGGGACTGAGTGCTGCCTTAGAAGAAGAGGGTTGGGACAGAGAAGGCAAAGTCCAAACTGAACCTCTCTATCCCGTTCCTTCTTGTCACCATCAACCACTGCCTTGTATTTAAACCTCCACACCTAAGCGAGACCCACTAAGTATAGATTTGTTTGCATAAAGGCCTTACATAATGACTTTTTTGCATGTAGCATGTAGTTACGAATGTTTCCTTGTAGAATTGGCTAACTAATTCTAGTTATAATGACTTTACCTTTTGCTGTCCTTGTTAGCTCAACAACCTAATTAAAGGCTACTGTGAAAGATAGCTTTCATTCTAATGATCCTATCCATGAGTCAAAAAGTGAACTAATGACTGACATAGTTCATCTATAGATTTAACACTGCTCTTGGCAACAAGTTTCATTGTACAGCACAAATAACAGACTGACATCAGTAATAATTTCATATATCTTTCAATAAAACATAGCTAAAATTCAAACAGATAAAAAAAATGTGTCATTGGTGGTATTATGTAAATAAAAGGAACTGGGAGGCACTGTGAGACAATAAAATGGATTTGTAGTTCTGGTAAATGGAATGATTGGGTAATAGAAAGGGACTTAAAAAATTGGCCCCAAATTTACAAAATATCATAAGGACTTTTCTTTTTGTTTTTATTTTAATATATGTATTGTGGTATTTCATATAAGTTACATGATAAAAAAGTTGAGATAGCAATATCAGCTCTAGCAATTGACAGAGCAAAAAACAATAGATGGGGAATGAATTCAGTAGTCTTAAACAAGAAAAGAAGGAAAATTTTACTCACTGGATAACAAAGAAAGTAAAAGGATGCAAAATTCATTCACCAAAACCAACCTCATGCAGTGAATTTCAAGCACATGTATTAAGTTCACCACTACTCAGAAAGTGTTGAAGCCTCATGGCTTCAGCACACCCTGGGCTAAGAGTGATTTTGGGATCTATATTGAGCTGAGATTTGGAAAGTCCTGTTTCCTTGATAATTCAAAGAAACAGGTAATGTATGGATTTTTAAGGCTTTAACAAAGGCCTAATGTCATCAGCTATGCATCTGCAGTTCATTTGGTCTCTTCGGCAGAAGTTCAGCTGCCTGGACAAAGACAAATGATAGACAAATAAATAAAGAGATACAAGAAGCTTTCTGGGTCCTTGGGCTTTCTTAGCATTTCACCATATATCTATTTTTAATAAGTCATTGCAACAGTAGAATGGATTGCTCAGTAAAAGCTGACATTTAGAAAGAAAAAGAGCACATCTTTAACAGTCTGTTACTAGCAAAATCATAAATACACATCTACAAGCTCAGCCAACCTTCTGCTTTGCTGCCTTTTTCTTTTTTCTTTTTTTTTCTTTCTATATATATGTAAGCAAAATTAAGCATCTAATTTCAGGATTCCAAAACCACCACAATAAAAATGAATTATATTACTTGGACAGAGTGTTTTGTCTTCATGCTTGTGTTTTATTCAGGCAAGATTCACTCTCTGCACTGGGTGTTGCTGGGTGCCAAGTATTTAAGAAAGTGTGGCTTGCCAAGGTAGGACAGAAAGCAAGGGTTTAAAATCAAAGCAAATTGAATACTTCAGAACTTTCTACAGGGCTGCAATGTCTCCTTGTCTGTTTTGCATGTACATCTTCTAGCATCATGCAGTCTTGACTCTATACTGTAGTTCCTACTTAGGGCTGTAATACTACATAAATAACCTACTAGCTCCGACATAACCACTCTAACTCATTTTAAAAACACTGGTTTTGTTGTACATCAGTTAAGGTAGATTCCTTACATCTTTCACTATAAAGCAGTTTCCCAGATCTGAAATCAGTCTCATGGCTAATGAATGAAGGCTTCTTCCATGGTCCAGCAAGGTTAGTACATTAGTGCTGTGAGGTTATCACTCAGGTTATGGAGTGAGAGGCCTCCCTCTTCACCTGCCTGTTATCCCTGTGCTTTTACTTTCAAGCCAATGAAGGCATAGCTTGAATACTGGCCACAAAGAACTTGATGGAAGCTTTGGAGCACTGTGAGTGGGATTTAAAATCTTTGGGTTCATTTGGAGTGAAATAGTGTTCATTTGGAACCTGCTTTCACTTTCAATTAATGGTAGCCCTGATGTGCACTTGCTTGTTATGTGATTCTGCTGTAGGATGACAATGGGTACCATTTTGCAATGAAATTCAGAGCCTTTGATATCTTCAGCAGTTGCCTGGACAAGACCTTCAGAAGCCTGATTTAACTGTGTGAACTATAGACCTCCAAAGGTCTCTTCACACTCAAATCTTTCTATGATTCTGTGAAGGATTTTTCCACCACTTATGAGAAGAGGTTATTTGAGTCAGAAAGAGGTCTGATCCTCATTTGGTGTGCCAACTATTTGCTTTATCACAGATAAGCATAGTTTTCATTAATGTAACTCACAGCTCAGGAGCTCTAATCTCTCAGCTGGCACGAGGGTCAGGAAAACTTCAGAGTTATATCTAAGGAAAAGTGAAGCATGGCTCCTATACTTTCATGCAAGGAAATGATTCAACGGAAAACCTGCTGAAAAGGTTGAAGCCCTCTTACGCATGCAGATAAAGAAAAGTGTGGCATTTGGATAAAAAGTGATAATGAGCAAAAGTATTATCGTGAAATAAACTTATCAGGGTGGTCACACTAAGTTCAGAGCACTATTTGCCCCAGAGTAACTGACTTGCTTTTTCTTTTTTTGACTTTAAATGCAATATCATGTTAAACAAGCACAGTTTCCATGGAGGTCCAAATGTCACTGCATAAATTGAAGATACTAAAGGCTCTGGATTTCACAGTCAGGGTAGAAATGTGGTTCTACTTAAACAGGAAGTTCTATCATCAGCTGGTAAAAATTAAGACAGATCAATTAAAACCAGTGTAAATACATCAATTCACAAAAAAGAAAGATCTGGACTTGCAGTTTTTTCAGGCTATTCCCAGTTATCGATCCTGGGTTAGTGGTCATTGAAAAATATTGCTGCTCAGTTATTCACTATGAAACATGGAAGTTTTTTAAGAAAACATATCAAAAGTGGCAAACAGCTATGGAATCTGAGGCTGCAGCTCCAGCACAGGCGGGTTCTAATATAAATATCCATACAGGATATTCCCAATCTTCTCATTCTGCCTGTTCCCAGGATCCACAACATGTGGCTTCTCCATTCTGCTGGCATAACTTCATATAACAACGTTGTCAACAACACTGGGACCTGATGGGTCTCTTAAAAAGATCATGCCTTGACCTTGCATGCCAGTTTCACGCTTCATGTTTTGCTCTCCTTTCTTCCCTGTCCTGTAACGTATTCTGCCTTATTCAAAAGGGGGCATCTCACTTTTCTGCTTGTATGTGCTTTTCTTTCTCTCCCTGTGAGATGCAATTGCCTTCTTTTTCTACATACAACCACCTAGTGCCAAAGTCAGATCTTGCCTTGCTCATCTTCTAAGGGGCCTTTAAACCAGGGGAATTTGCATTGCGCCGATCAGTCTGCTTTCTATCGGGGCAGAATTCCCCTTCTGGTGCCTTAACTCACTGGGAAGCTCAGATCACTGCTGTGTGACTCATTTCACACTCAGTTCATGAATCTAGTAGCTCAGAAAGCAGATGGTGTGAACTGTACAAGAGTGGCTGGGGAACTGAAAGGAAGTACCACAAAATCTAAATGTTTTCACCAAAATCTAAGTTAATTTTCCTGACCTGTCAGACCAAAGTGCTATCAGGATATTCACTCCAGACATTTATCTGCTTGCAACCCATGATGACCTGGAAGACAGAAGTACAGCTGATATCTCTCCTTCAGGTCCCTTCTGGCCAAAATTATTCTATGATTCTATGATATAATCCGTGTTCTAATAATGCCCTTGACATGAAAACTCTGTAAGATACAAAGGCTTTCACCATTGAAGGCCTGACATGTATGGTTTCCTCATTGAACTGAGCAAAGATTCTGTGGAAAGGATAGGCTTGTTTCACTGTGAATTGAATGATTGTTGAAAGCAGTGATTATCTGGCACATTATGCAGATATTTAGATTTGTTTTTCTTTCACAATATTAGTTTTATACCTCATTTCTGATGTTGGCAGATAGCCTTCTGGCTTCTGTGGGACAGCTGTAGGAGTGATCATTCCTTACTTGATGGCTCAACTTCATTAATATCAGTTGCATACAAGAGGCATGACACAGTTGTTTATTTCCTGTCTGGTCATGCATGTGGTGTGGGTTGCCATGAGTGGTTTCCTGGGAGGAGTAAAAGTTTATAAGCATTGCTTCCTCCCACCCCTGCTGAAGATCAGGAAGATTTTGTGACATGATCTTTGTTCTCAGCTTTAACTAAAGAGGACCTACTAGAGCATGCATCCCAATATCTGTTTCAAACCTCACACTTGCTACCTTTTCCTCCTTCACAATGTTCTTGGACTGCCACTTCCTCAGAGTACCTGGACACCATCTTCCTTACCCTGTCAACCATGACCTTCATGGCTCTACCACATCTCCCTTTTGTCCCTCTGACTCCAGATCCAGTTGTGGTGTGATGAAGCTTAAGCTTAAGCCAAGGGCACTGGCACAACTCCATCTGTGGAGCTCCAATACGTACTTTGCTGTTCCTTATTCTTTGCACTGGTCCAGGTCCCTAGTGGAGCATGAGTGACTTGGGAATGTAGGAAAACTGACTGAGATCTCTCAAATCTCCCTTTGGGTCTTTCTTTCTCTGACATTGATGCAATATCTCACTTTTGAAGGAGATTGAGATACACTTTTTGAGGTAGAGGAAGTGCTTCAGGCAAAAACCAGAGTGAAATAAATGTCAGTCAAATTTGGGATTTGCATTCAGAGGGAAAGATCCTACCCTCTGGGAAGCACCTTAGAGGGAAAAAGAGGCCTGGATGCTCTCAGTGAGCAAATACTTTGAAGTTTTTCCTTCCTTCCTTCCTCCTCAGCCATTTTCCCATGAAAGAAAGCTGCATGAGCCCTTTTCTGAATATCACACCCCTGGCAGCTCTGATCTCTGATTCAGTTGAAACGCTGCCTGCTGAGTACTCCCTGACTGAACCACAGCACAGCTGCTGACTGAAAAGGATCACATGGGATAAAGCCTGGCCTTTTATCCTCACTCCTGAGATGTGTTGCATGAGCCCTGGAAGGAAAATTTCCCGTCATCTATCTGTCACTGCTGGAACTGAGTTTGGGAGTGCCTGGCAAAGTACTATTATTTTCCCTCTCTTGTCAAGCAGTTATAAATTCAGCTGGATCACCATGGAAGCCAAGAGGGGAATCAGAATGGGAGGCACAAGCAGAAGACTAGAGACCCAGAAGAGGAAGGTATGGGGAAAACTCTGTGTTTTCCCCTAGATGGGACACAAATAATCACGCATTTCACATTACCAATACAAGTGCAGCCTCACTTTCCCCTGTTCTCGGTAAAGGTGGCCAACTGCACTGTGATTGTTTTAGGTTGAATCTCCAGGATGGAATGAGTTTAAAGTGCTAAACAACACATGGGTGTTGCAATGAACATGTTTTACTCAACGTATCTGCAGGTCAAGATGAGGGTTGCCATTCCCTCCCAAGAGTGTTTGATATATGCAGGTGGTCTGCTCGGAAACACTGACTGTTTAGGACATGAAAGGTGAGGTGCTTTTTACTATTGTCCCCTGCTGCTATAGGCTTAATGGAAAGAACAGGAAATCTGCTTGAGTATGCACTTTGAGACTGAGGCACTCATTTGTTAGTATCACCATAATGCAATGTCTTGCAAAGTCAGCACAGCGCGCAATTGTGTCTTCCTCTTCCTCAAGGCTGCCTTAGACTTTATGGAACAGTTATCTCTTCCCCCTCAACAAACTGTGCAGCAAGGTGTCCATTTAAAAAGTGATAAATAGTTACACCAAATATCCAGACTTAGCAGCAGTATTTCTGACTTTAAGAATGCCTCACAAGTAATCAACTACAGATGCCACCACCTTGTTTGAAAGCAGAACTTAAATAGCCCTTCCTGTGTGGTGTAAAACACCCAGCCCACTCCAGAACAATCAGTCTCTTAAATCATTAACAAGGACAAGCAGGGTCTTTAAAACCAGTCTCTAGCAGATGGATAAAAGTAATGTGTTCAATCAGCATTTTGCCAATGCCTCTTTTAAAGGAAAGAAGCCTGGAGGAAATAGCCTGAAACAAGGGCCCATAAGGTAAAACAGAAGGAATATACCTTCTCTCCCTGTCCCTGCAATGGTACTCTTAAAAAAAAAAAATAGTCATTTCTTTATCTCTTCATTTGTATTACAGCTCTGAATCTCACATAATTATCCCCTAATTAGTGATCATGCTATTGTCTCATAATTTTAAAATTTCTTTTTTCCCCTTAAGCTATCCCCACCAAATACAGTACCTGCAGGGTAAAGATAATTTTCTTCTTTCTAAAACAAACAGTGAATCTTCTTCAACGTAGTCTGGCCCAGAAATTTGTCATTACAAAGATCCCACACAAAAAGATCAGAGTGATATGGTTTAGTGGTATGGGACTGTGAAACCAGAATCTTAATTTTAAAAACTTGAGACATAATGGTCATGAAAATATACAAAAAATGTATGGTTCAGTTTTTAAAAGCACTCAGCAGGCAGAGTGCTTGAAGGAACTTTCTGATGCCATATAAGTAGTTTGGTCATGAGGACTTTTTAGCAATTTTGACACTGTCGTGGTTTAAGCCTCTCAGCCACGCAGTTTTGCACACTCACTCCCCCCTCTTTCTTCCCCCCGCTCCTGGAGGGATGGGAAGGAGAATTGAAAGAATGCAACTCCCACAGGTTGAGATAAGAACAGTTTAGTAACTAAAGTATAACACAAAACCACTGCTGCTACCACCAATAATAATAATAATGACAAGGCAAATACAAGGAAAGAATATGATTGCTCACTATCTATACCCAGCCCGACCAAACTGTGCACCCCTACCCTTCCGGGTCCCTGCTCTCTGTTTTACATCCTGGGTATGATGTGCTATGGTATGGAATAACCTCTTTGGTCAGTTTGGGTCAGGTTACCTGTCTCTGCTTCCTCCCGGCTTCTCCTCCTCCCTGGCAGAGCATGAGACTCAGAAAATCCTTGGTCAGACCAAAACATTACCAAGCAGTAACTGAAAACACTGCTGTTATCAGCGCAGTTCCCAGGCCCAAAATCAAAAACACAGCACTGCACCAGCTACTAAGAAGGAGAAAAATGACTGCTACTGCTGAATCCGTTACAGACATTAGTATAAAAAATATTGAAGACACTAATCACAAATTTAGGAGAGAAGTTTTTAAATGTGTCACCCCATTATGTACTCAAGACTCTTCAAAAGCCAATGGAAGTACAATTCCCTTATGATAGTGAAACAGAGACATTCAGGTGACTTCAGTAAAGTTTCAGTCTAAGTACTTGTATTTAAAAATCTTTGCTACGATTACTCAAATGGCTAAATACAGAGCAGAGGGAATAGTTTTTGAAAATGTTGGTCATAATGTCATAAAGCAATCATTTCCATAATGGATGACATCACCTCCCTTTGACTCATCTTGCCTCATATGGCTGTAATGCTTGAAAAGGATTTTATTCTTAAATTATACAAGGTTCCCTCATGCATCCTGTAATTTCTCCCCATCATTCAGTCTTTCCAATCTCTCCACATGGAGCCAATCAGTGGAAAAACAATAACTTCCAATAGCTCAAATTGTTGTTACTCGCCACACAATGTCAGTTTGTGCCCTTAATTCCAGCTGTCTCCATTGTTACCATATGCTACTGGCAACATATCAATGCTAGGCAAGGATTTAGTCTTTTGGCACACCTTCCTTCTATGACTTTTGATGTAAAACATGATTCCTTGCATTCTCTGTGGACCACTGAAAGGAAATATTGTAAGTGATGTTAAAAAAAGGGGCGTCTTGGCAATATCAACTCCTCATTTGTAACAGAGACTGAGAAAATATGATATTTAAAATGGGAGGCTGGTAATTCATAGCTCTGATGTTGGCTCAAGTTAACATTTGGTCCTCAGTGTTCATAAAATACAACAAGCCAATCATTTTCCAAACAGCATACGGTGTGGTAATACACAAAACACTGGAGCTGGAAGATATGTCTTCATGACACAGCTTAGGAACTACTGGGAGATTGCAAAAGTATGTTAGTTGGCCTGTTGCTTAAGGAATCCTAAAAACATCTGGACCCTATTTCATCTCAGTGTATGGATGACCTGACACTCTGTTTTATGTTTCTTTCTTTGTTCATGTTCACGTATATTTGTATGATACCTCAAAACTTTTGTCTCATTCAGCGAGCTCATACATATCTTTTGCCCACAGCCTAGAGTCTGGCACACACCAACTTTGGACTGAAGGAGTTTGACCCCGACAAATCAATGGGCCCTGAAAATATCCACCTGAGGGTATTATGAGAGCTCACTGATGATGTTGTGAGGCTGCTCTCCATAATCTCTCAGAGGTCATGGAGACTGGGGATATCCCATAAGACTGGAGAAACATTAGCAGAGTTAGTGGAAAAAAGTTAATCCTGGTTAGATTCTGACTGGTCACAAAAGTAAAATTTTTCACAATTAGAACAATCAACTATGGCAATAATCTTCTCAGAAAAGTGCTGAATTCCCCAACACTGGCCATTTTTAAGATTTGGCTTGACAGGGCTTTGAGACATTTAGTCTAGATTATGCTTACCTAGAAAGGTTGAACCCCATGATTCTTGAGGTCCCTTCCAACCTTCTATGATTCTATGATTTTCTGAAGCACAGGCATAACGTGTGCACTATTAAAGGCTTGTCCAAAGTCCTTCCACTAGGAGGTTTCTTGTTACTTGCTAAATTTCCTGCCCTGTTACTTTAACATCTTCCTAGACAAAAAAGCGACGAGCAAGCACAATAACCAATACAATACTATACTGCCTTCAGCACTGACTGGGTAAACAAAATCACTTTCTTCACCCATTATAAAGGATAGGAAAGTAAAATAGTTGTCAGGGAAAAATAAGAGAGAACAGCTAGCATGATAACCTTACAGTAAAAAGACTGATTGACGTGTTAAAAAAAATGCAAGGTTCATGCGTCATAGAGCTTGTGGTCTCAAAGAATCATAGAATCATAGAATAGTTAGGGTTGGAAAGGACCTTAAGATCATCTAGTTCCAACCCCCCTGACAGGGGCACAGACACCTCACACTAAACCATGCCTCCCAAGGCTCTGTCCAACCCAGCCTTGAACACCACCAGCGATGGAGCATTCACAGCCTCCCTGGGCAACCCATTCCAGTGCCTCACCACCCTTACAGGAAAGAATTTCTTCCTCATATCCAATCTAAACTTCCCCTGTTTAAGTTTGAATGAAATCCTTTCTTCTCTGCTTTGATTTCATTCCTGTTGATACCACTGCTAATGCAGTTTTGAGGGAGAGGATGCCATGCTGGGGATCAACTTGTACTTAAGATTACCACAACCAAAACTGAAAACCATCACTTTGAACTAGCTAAACTAGTCTAACCAAGAAGAGTACAAGTACTTGTCATGTTATTTGCATGTAGAAAAGTGTTTACCTTGAAAGCCACAAAACCCACGCAACTAAACAGTTAAGGCATTTATGACTCTCATCTATATTCTGTTAATTCATTTCCTCTTTCATTTGCAGTTTTCTCCCTTTTATATATCTCCAGAATATCCAAGATGAACCTTTTATTCTAGTTCTGCGTATTAGTTATGACTTCATGTGATTTCATCATTAATAGGACACTTGTGGCTTTCATAAATTATATGATGTGTAGTTCTGTATGTGGCCTAAACCACTGAATTATAATGACTGATTGCAAATGGAGAGATCCTTTTTCCCAGTTTGAGAATTTTCATGAGCTCTGTTGTTAGTGATTGTTCTATATTTGGTCATAAAAGCAATTTCTAACTGAAATATGCATAAGGGTTCTTTAGCCTGGTTGGTTTTATCCCTCCTTGCTTTCTCTGAAAACTCTTGGCTGGGATATAGCACCCAAACAGAAGCACTGGCTTCTGTGTCCTCCAATGTTAGCAATACAGTGTATATAAGGACAAGTTACTGGGAGAACCTCATCTTTGCTTTTCCTTCTTTTGTATTCTCATATTTATAAATATACAAATAATGTATTATGTAATTATAATAATGTAACTCACTGCCATGTGGGACAGACAGTTGTGGGACCTACCTCTTTTATATGCACAGGAACCAGTAATAAGCCTGGTTTATCATGTTCTTTGAGCACCCTCATGTTCAAACTCTCTCATGGATGTGACTGGTAATGGCACACTGGTAATATCTTCTTTAATACACAGATGCATTAGTGCCTGAAAGGATCAAGAACTGAGCTGCATCCCTTTTACTGTTAGCTAGAGCACAGCATAGTACCACACATCTCCTAGTTTCACTTCTACTTCTTTTGTAACATTGTAATGGAATAAGAGAAAATATTTCAAAGAATGGATAAAATAGGATGCTGAAAGGCAGGAGAAAGAAAGCTGAGCAAATCATTCAGCACAGCTACAATAACACCTGCCCTGTGCTACCCTCCATGCTGTCACTGCTATTCTCTTGGTTGGTATTTTGTACATGAAAACAGCCAGCAGTCCATGAAAGCTCCGGAGGAAGCCTTTAGAGAAACCTTGCATCAGGAAAAATAAGAGGTTTGCAAATGCATCTTCTCAAACCAAGGCCATGTGGCTCCTAATAACTGCGAAAAAGCCTGTGTCTCCTGTTTCAGTGGGGAAGAAGTAGCTGAAGCCCAAGCAATTTCCATTATCTTCCTCCATTTTTCTTTCTTTCTTTGCCAATAGAAAAAGAAAACACAGGTGGAAAACTGCAGTGAATAAAGCCTAGATGTCCTTGTTTCTCCAAAGTTTAGAGGCATGAAATAACCTTAAACACTTGCAGCAGAGCAGACCTTAGTGAGAAATTTGAGCAAGTAATGAATGCAAACCTGTGCCCCTGTCAACCCAACTGCATGCTATTATAGTCACCCATTGAATCCAGAAGCTCAAACTTTCCTGTTCCATTCCTGAGCATTGTTGCATATTTGCCATTCTTTATCTCAGGGATCACCAAGGTTCAGATGATGGGTGAACAGATCAGTAAATTCACAGTGTATAAAGCTTTGGGATTCAAGACTTTGTGGAAATGCTTGCTTAAGCAAGACGGAAAGCAAATCAGGAGAGAAAGACCTGGGGGTCTTAGTGAACACCACATTGAACATGAGTCAGCAAGGAGACGAATGGTGTCCTTGGCTGCACTAGACAAAATATTGCCAACAGGATGAAGGGGGTGATCTTTCCCCTCTACTCAGAGCTTGTGAGGTGCCACCTTAAGTACTGTGTGCAGTTTTGCACCCTTAAATATAAGGACACATGTCCAGAGGAGGGTGACCATGGCTGTGAAAGGACTCAAAGGCAAGACTTAGGAGGAATGGCTGAGGTCACTTACTTTGTTCAGCTTGGAGAAGAGAAGACCGCATCATGGTCTACAACTTCCTCAACAAAGGCAGCAGAAGGGGAGGTGCTTATGTCCTCTCTCTCTGGTAATCAGTGATAGGACACAAGGAAATGGTATGAGGCTGTGTCAGGACAAGTTAATTTTGGACATTAGGAAAAGGTTCTTCCTGAGAGGGTGTTTGATCACTGAAACACTCTCCCCAGGGAACTGGTCATGACACCAAGCCTGTTGGAGTTCAAGAAGTGTATGGACAACACTCCTAGCCATATGGTTTGCTTTCAGCTGCTCCTGCAAGAAGAGTGGGGACTATTCAGCCCAGAGATGAGAAGGTTCAGATATGATCTTATTAATGTATATAAATACTTGAAGAGACGGAGCCAGGCTGTTTTCAGTGGTGCCCAGTGACAGGACTACAAACAATAGGCGCAAATTGAATCACAGGAGGTTTTTCCTAATAATAGGAAACACTTTTTCACTGTGAGTGTGACTCAGCACTGACACAGGTTACCCAGAGAGGTTGTGGAGTCTTCCTCTTTAGAGATATTAAAAACCTGTCTAGACATAGTCCTCAACAACTGTCTTGAGCAGAGCGGTTGGGCCAGATAATCTCCAGAGTTCCCTTCCAACCTCAGCCTTTCTGTGATTCTGTGAAGTAGCAACCCATAATATGGCATTGTGGCTTGTTTAAGTGCTATGAGAACCTTTGAAATTGAAAGAACTGCATTTATAAGAATAATGGACTAAATTACTGAGTAAACAAAGAAAAAATCCTCTATTAAAGACTTCTTGCAAGGTAATCTGATTTCAGCATAAATGCACATGATAAGCAGATTTCTCAAGCTGTGAGAAATACCAAAACTGAGCAACCAACTGAGGTAACCTTCTTGTACAAATGACACAGGACCAAGACTTATGGCAATCACTGAACTGAAAAACAAAGATAGTTTTGGAGATCTCTGACAGGTTTAAGAACCAACAGTGTAAAATATGGTAACTCTCAAAGAAATGCACAAATTGGAGACCTCACCAAGAAGCTAGTTAAGTGGAGAAATGTCAATAGAATGAGGTAGTACTGAAGCCAATCCCCTGATTTTGAAACAAGACTGATTTTTGAGGAACGTATCTAAATCTATTTACATTGCAACAAGATACTGTGTTTAGTTGATTTGACATGTTTATCTGTCTCCATCCAAGCCTTCTTTGTCATTTGAGAAGCCTCTCTATAGTAGACTTTCACTAACCTTCCATCATCTTGCAGCAGGTGGCTGGAGTAAGTTACTAGAAATGTCCATACCTAATATGCTTTCCTACAGGAAAGGACAATCCAGGCTTTAGGAGTGAAACCATGCAAGCACACAATTTGTTAAGCTTATTTCTTATGAATATTAAGCTTGCTGATGTTATTACCTATATAAATGCTTCATTTTTATTTGAGTTTTCTTGACCACTTGGCCTCAGTGATGCTGTCTGCCAAGGAGTAAGTCTGATTTCTGTTTTTTGTTAGAGTAGTGTAACCTGGAAAGACTGGCTTGCCTTCCCAGAGTATGTATTGCATAGAGTTTCAACATGTTATGATCTGGAAGGTCACAGACTTCAACTAATGGAATGTCTTCAGTGTCTGAGAAAAGAGAAAGTTGAAGGTTTAGCTGCTTATTACAAAGTCATCCCTGTTTTTTCAATAACTCATTTTGATATTTTGTAATTTGCAAAAATGTGCCTGTGTGATCCCACAGGCTCTTAACTACTTTGTAATGAGTATGCATGAACAGATGGAAAATGTTTTCAATTTCTGAGAGAACTGCTAATGGATGTCACCCGCTATTAGAAAAGCTCAGGTGGTTCCATTTTGGGAGAATAGCTATTGTCATAAGCCCCTTAATTTTTAATGAAATGTTTGCTCATTTATACCTTTATGGTAAGTTTAAGATGGCCTGTACTAGTGAAAACAGATTAGAACTTGAGCTGGAAATTATTCACTATTAAATAGTCCAGAACTTTAGATCCAAACATTTCTCCTGAAAATAACAAAAGCTTGTTGTAGGTCACTTCAAAATGAGGGAAAATTAATCACTGGAAAAAACCCTAATTCTAGCAAGGTTAGGCTTCTTTTTCCTCTTTCTAACAGACACAGTTGGAAAAAAAAAAGGAAAAGAAAAAAAGTCTGGTTTCTTATCTGAAAATCTAGAACTAGTTTTGACTTCACAGCAGAAAGGAACTGTTGTCCTATCTAAAATTTAATAACCTTTCTCTATCATCTATTTAGATTTTTATCCACAACCCAGATGAGATTTCATACTGTTTCTGAGCTCCCTCTCCCCCTAGACAGTAGGATCTTCCCATGACAAGGAACTGAGCTATGAAAAGATAAAATGAAACTCAGTAAATTTTCCCTTGTATTCCTTCCTGGAGGGTAGAATTAGTGCAGTGAATATTGCTGAGAAACATCTAAAGGCACCAAAATGTTTTTCCTGGCTGTGAATTGAAGACTGAAAGGAATGTAGGCACAGAAGATAACAGTTTTACTGGGATAGAGTGGTACTAGTAGGATGCCCTTCCTTCTGTTTACTGCAAAAGGCAGAGTTCGAAAATATAGATTGTTGCTCTCTGTTCTGATGTGGGCTCACATTTACTAACTGTATTGAGGCTTGCTTTGATCACAGAGCTATGAACTGCATGAGACTGAATTAACAGATAAACATACCTCTGTCCACTGCATACAGGATGATATTCTGGAGAATAAAATATGTCTAGATGATTTTAAGGTCCTTTCCAGCCCTGACTATTCTATGATTCTATGATTCTATGACTCTGTGTCAAAGGCCCTCTGGACAAAATCTTCCACTAGTTCTCCAGGAACTGGATTATTCCCACACTGGCCATCTCAGCAATCATGAACATCCTCTGCAAACCAATTCCATGTTTTGACAATCCAGACTTCAAGAGCAGTGTCTAGGTTGTGTCCAGTGTGGCCAAATCACATTGATATAGGTGGTTCCAGATTTTTTCATGGGTGTTACAATTAAGGAAAGCTTTGGGAAGACAACAGAGATGGCATTTTCATAGTACCTACAGACACACAACGGGACAAAGTACCAAAGGAATTGTTTAAAAAACGTTTGAAAATCTTTAAAGGATGGCTGGCATTCCTGCACATTTTTTTGACTAAAGAAATGTGGTGTCCTCAACATAAAAAGGACATGGAACTCTTGGAACAAGTCCAGAGGAGGGCCACGAGGATGATCAGGGGACTGTAGTACATCCTGTAGGAAGATAGACTGAGAAAGTTGGGGCTGTTCAGCCTGGAGAATAGAAGGCTGAGTGGAGAACTCATAGCTGCCTTCCATTATCTGGCCCCCTTCAGGGGGGGATATATATATCCCTATATTATAGGGATGCTGGGGAGGGACTCTTCATTAGGGACTGCAGTGAGAGGACAAGGGGTAACGGGTTCAAAGTTACACAGGGGAAGTTTAGATTGGATATAAGGAAGAAGTTCTTTACTGTAAGGGTGGTGAGGCACTGGAATGTGTTGCCCAGGGAAGTTGTGAATGCTCCATCCCTGGTGTTGTTCAAGGCCATGCTGGACAGAGCCTTGGATAACATGGTTTAGTGTGAGGTGTCTGTGCCCCTGGTAGGGGTATTGGAACAAGATGATCTTAAGGTCCTTTCCAATCCTAACTGTTCTATGATTCTATGATATCTAAACTCCCACTGCCAGGCCTGCTTCTAAGGCTACATGCGTGTATTTGACCTTTGCCTGGGAAAAGACTTTTTTTGAGCCCTATATTGAAAATCAGCAATACACACACATTAAAAATGACAAATGGAGAGTGAAAAAACTCTGATCAGAGAATGGAAATCCTAGTTCCCAGTAGAAAAATTGTCTACAAAGAAATGATTCTGTGTTTCTATACCTTGCACTATTATGCTTTACAATAAGCAATGTAACACAAAATAAAAATAAAGGTGAGTTCAGCAGCCCTCTTTTCTGCTTATAACACTTTTGACTCCAGCATTGTGCAGTGCAAAGTATAATCAGTCCAAATAAAGTAAATCAATTTAAGAAGGAAAGCAATTTTGGTTAGTTTACAACAGCAGGCTGGAATGAAACACTAATTATTTGATAAGAATTCATAGAAATGGAAATGCTAAGCATAACTATTTTTTAAAATGGCATAACTTAACGTGAAATGTGAAGAAGGAAGATTGAGATTGTACTATTAAGAGCCAAAATACTGAAATTAAATAAAGAAACTCTTTGTGGAAGTAATAGGCTCTCTGTTTTCTGAAAATTGTGCAGTGAGTCATAATGGTTGTATAACCTTTAAAAGGTTATGCAACTAAACAATGTTTAGGGATGCAGCCTTGGTATGCCAGAATTCAATAGCAAAATGAGTCAACAATGTAATTTATGAGGGACTCTCTCCTGATTCACTCCTTACACAAATCAAATTTGGAGGCAGAATAATGTCTTAAAATAGCAAGGTAGTACTGCTGCATGGCAGTTTGCAATATACCTTCATCTGAAATCACATTTATAAAAGAAATGTTCAATTCAAAACTATTTTTACCACATTTCCTGACACCTAATATATAATTCTTGCCACCTTGTATATTTCTGCATGTAAGACGTTGTACCATGCAAACAGCAGTGAAAAAAGGGAGCAACAGAGAAAGTTCTCATTAGTGAAAGAGAACCTGCAGTTCTGTTTCTCTTGCTTCCCACTGAGAAATGGCCCTTCCATATCACTGGAAAATGAGGCAGACTGTGAAGGACTCTTCTTTGGATTGAATCTAGGTTTAAAGGGGTCAAGTGTGTGTGTCCTGCCTGAAGTACCCAGGAGAATAGAACTATGAGGGCCAGGCACATCAGAGTCTCTCTCTCTCAGCTGTCTCTTGCTAAGGCAGAAGCATGAAGGATGCTGATGCTGGGTAGCCCAGAACAGCAGCTTTGCTTTCCCAGGTCATTGCAGAAGGAACATTAAAGCTGCTCATACCTAATGTACCATCTCTACTACTTAGAAGCTCAACTTGTCTGCTCTGCATCTGCCGATATCTTGTGACCCCAGTATTTCCACAGTGCAGGAACAGGCCTTTAGATCTAGCTTAAGTGGGTCTGTGCAAACCAGAGGCAGTTAGCAGTAAACCAAATTTGCATATGAAAATAAATAGCACTAGTGCCACTGCTCTAACTAGATTATTTTTTTCCCTTTTCCATTTAATTCAAACCTCCCCCTTTTAGAATTATCTGTAGCTGTCACAGAGTTTCCAGTTGGATGCACCAGAATGCTGCAGGAACCATAGAATCATTGAATCATAGAATAGTTAGGGTTGTAAAGGACCTGAAGATCATCTAGTTCCAACCCCACTGCCAGGGGCACAGACACCTCACACTAAACCATGCCACCCAAGGCTATGTCCAATCCAGCCTTGAACACAGCCAGCGATGGCGCATTCACAACTTCCCTGGGGAACCCATTCCAGTGCCTCACCACCCTTACAGGAAAGAATTTCTTTCTCATATCCAGTCTAAACTTCCCCTGTTGAAGTTTGAACCCATTACCCCTTGTCCTCTCACTACAGTCCCTCATGAAGAGTCCCTCCCCAGCATCCCTATAAGCCCCCTTCAGATAATGGAAGGCTGCTAGGAGGTCTCCACATAACCTTCTCTTCTCCAGGCTGAACAGACACAACTTTCTCAGCCTATGTTCATATGGGAGGTGCTCCAGTCCCCTGATCATCCTCGTGGCCCTCCTTTGGACTTGTTCCAACAGTTCCATGTCCTTTTGATGTTGAGGACACCAGAACTGCACACAATACTCCAAATGAGGTCTCACAAGAGGAGAGTAGAGGGGCAGGATCACCTCCTTCGACCTGCTGCTCACGCTCCTTTTGATGCAGCCCAGGATACAGCTGGCTTTCTGGGCTGCAAGCGCACCTTGAAGCCGGCTCATGTTCATTTTTTCATCGACCAACACCCCCAAGTCCTTCTCTGCAGGGCTGCTCTGAATCTCTTCTCTGCCCAACCTGGAGCTGTGCCTGGGATTGCTCTGACCCAGGTGGAGGACCTTGTGCTTGTCATGGTTAAACTTCATCAGGTTGGCATCAACCCACTTCACAAGCATGTCAAGGTCCCTCTGGATGGCATTCCTTCCCTCCAACGTACCAACCGAACCACACAGCTTGGTGTCATTGGTAAACTTGCTGAGGGTGCACTCAATCCCACTGTCCATGTCACAGACAAAGATGTTGATGAATCTTCTAGCTAAATTCAGACTCATCCTCAACTGCAATGAATGACCCTCTATTTGTCTGCCATCTCACATATAAACCGGGTGTCATTTTCATCCCTCTTGCATGTTTTTTAATGGAGATTATTTCAGTCAGTATAATCGCAAGATGCAAACACAAGTTGACAAAGGAATGACTTCTTTTATCTTGCCCAGGGGTGACAGTGCTTTGTTGCTGTGATGTCAGCACAGTTGCAAGTTCCTTTCGAAGACAACGCTTATTTGATAATAAGTATTGCAAAATTCACATCTGTTAGGATTAGCTAGTGAGAGACAGGAAATATTTTCCGAAAGAGAAAAAAAAAGATGTAGACTTTCATGATGTATATACACCAAGTCACTTGGTTCAAATAAACTTTTCCCACAGAGGAAAAATCCTGAGCCACACATTTGCCCTCCTCCCTAATAAAATACATGCTACTGACCCCAAAATGAGTATAAGCAGCTCAGAATATGAGCTCCCTCCTGCAGAATTGACTTTGAAGCGTTCTTAGGAATCAGTAAGTTAATATTCCTACTTGTCTCTCCATTGCGGCTTTGCTCAGGTGGTTGTGCCCATGGGAGAGATTGCAGAGCAGTTTATCAGCTGATACTACTCCATTTTAGAATTGAATTCAGCTGTTCATGTAATCTTGCTTTAAAGAGAAATGCTGAACAAGAGTCTGAGGAGTGTTAACACTTCTTTTATTACCAAAAAATGCCTTTGGGTCAAGAAGAATAGCTGTAACTGACCCCAGCTTGGTACTCTTTACTGAGTAGTTCACTCAGGAAGTGCAGCTGTGAAAGCTGTTACAAGGGATCAGCATTCATCTTTTTGGAAAATTTTTCTGTTTATCATGATGGCTGCAATTAATGGACAAAGACCAATGTGACAGGCCAGCACTTTCCCATGTAAGACACAGGAATCCCTAAAAGGATCTAGCTAACAGAGGAAACAACCTCCTCTGACCTGCATGCTGCCAAATGACATTTGACAAGTGTCTCAACTATCCTTCTAACATGTACCTCTTCAGAAACCTTTCCTGCTAAGTTTGGTGGATGGTTTGTGTGTAGCAACATGAATTATCAGACATATTTCTAAATGCTTTTCATGTTACCTCAGTCAAGCAATTCTTCATGACCTTCCCATGGGCACAACCTTCCCTGTGTCCTTTCAGTAATGCCCCGGTGCCTTTCTTAATGAAGTCTTCTTACTTCAGGACAAGCCATGCTGGATCTAATAGTTAGCTCCTTAGTTGTCAGATATCTCTATGGAAGAAAAAAGTTGACACAGGCATCTGAACATAGTTTTGGGTTTTCCTATGCACTATGCTTGTTTCTGCATGGTTGAAACCACAGTGATGTGGAAGCTTCAGGAAATAGCTCCAGAAGTCAAGAGTGGTTCACTCAGGTGTTACAGAAAGATTAAATGAGTAAGTGGCAAAGAACAGGGACCAGAGCTTAGGTTTCTACCCCCTTCAAATACTTCATCCATTTGGCTGTGTTGCCTTTCCTGGTTAAATTTTTACATCTGCAAATCTGTAATTTACACACTTACACCAAAACTTGTAATTTGCTGTGCTCCTTTAAAGTAGTTTAAATTGTACTTTCATGATTAAACTGCAGAAAAATGCCTTAGATAATTTGGAGAGTGAGTGACACTTCATAACTCCAATTAATGTATTCAGATTCTTTTTTTTATTATCCCAAAGTCTGTGTGTGTGGGAATAGCAATACCAAGTGATGGTTAGTTATTGAGAACAACATTTCAAGGACAGATGGATTATTACCTTTCCAGAAAAGTACTCATGTTTGTACTGAGCAACCTTATTAATCTCCTTTTATTACTAAAACTTGATGAGATAGTAATATAAAACATAATTAATTTTATAGTAATTTTTGGATTTACATGATAACCAAAGGGGATTTCCATCTACAGAGCCTGTTGGACCTCCGGTGTCTCTGCTAAAAACGCCAAAAAAAGTCTATCAATTACAGCCAGGGCTAATGATGACCTCTGATCATGAAGGCCCAAAGTGATCTCTGCATTGGTTTCCCAGCTATGAAATATGATTGGGCACACAGATCACTGTAGGCTGTGAGTTCTTTTCCTGTTTCATCTTTTAAAGCTCCAATTTTGCAGTGCATACAAGCACAACTTTATCACTGTGACAGCACTGCTGTCAGTGGAGCTGCTGTAGGAATAAGGTCAGCAAGTGCATGCTTACAAGGCCATGGATTGAAAAATACTTGGGATGAGATTTATTCCACAGTTAAGAACCTGAACAGTGCCCAGCACAAAAGATTCTTCAACTTGTTTATGGTTTCCTCAGTAAAAAAATTTGTAATAGTTGTAATAAACTGAGAAGTTCTATCCTTTATCATTTCTCAGCAGTGTCATATTTCACATCTGGTACTGTGTTTCACTTCATTACCAGCCCTGTTAATATATGATATATCTTTAGAACTATAGACTCAGAAGATTGACTGGCCATTTCTAATAAATATTAAGCTCTAGTGTTATACACTTGCAAATAAAAAGAAAGGAAAATACACCTGCTTTTTAGAGGACTGAATTTTTAATATGCAGTTGGCAAAATGAAACACTCAGAGTCAATCAAAAGCAGATCTACTTGCATGGATTGATGTGCTTCAGAGAGACAAAAATAAGCATAAAAAACTAAGGACTTTTTCTCTGGCTTATTTCATGTTCTTTTCACAAGACTGCACAGTACAATTGTCAGGTATTGGGCATTGAGCAGCCTTTCATACATTATTGAGGAAAATGCTCAGCTGTTTTCGATGGTGAAAGGGTGTAATGTAAAGTGAGTATTATCCATTATTTTCACTTTAGCTGAATATTATTTTAGCCCAGTTTCCTGTCCACAGGGAAACCTAGCTAGTGGATCACTTCTTACTTCTTACTTCTATTTCTGAGGCCTTGAGAGCTGACTTAATGAATCCAGCGCCAATTCCCTGCTGATTATTGATTCTATCTGGCTCAATGAGCAGAAATAAGTAGTTCCTAATTTGTTGCGACATTGCATAGATGTGTTTGTTTATTAATGGAGGAACTATGGCAGCATGTTTTCCATTTTGCACCTGTATAATTGGGTTTGTATTGGCAGGGACTGGGGAGAGAAGGGTGGGCTATGCCAGGTAACTTCAGTGATGAGTTGCTCGCAGTTATTGCTCTTCAGAAGAGCCTCTGGGCTCCCTGTCTTTCTTTGTGGCTTTGATTCCCACCTCTAATAGTTAGACCATTGAGCATTTAAAGACGGGACATAATTTTGTTCTAGCTCTGTACAGGGGTGTCCAAGCCCAGGTCACAAGCTCCTAATCATGACCTAGAAAGATGCTATTCACTAACCTCAACTGCATCTCACAGCCCCATGTCCAGGCCTTCTGAGACCACTATTACAATGATAGTGTTGTCATGTTAGTGGTCTCATTAACTTCCCGTACATTTTCTTTGAAATGAAAGAGAAACAAGGTAGTCAAACACTATTTAATCATTGTTTTTATGATGTAGAAGGTGACAAGAAAACACAATAGGTGTGGAATGCCGGGGGTTCAGTGAGCCCCCAGTTACAGCAGAGGTGAGACCAAGCTAACCACAGCTGCCACCAAAGGCATTTCTCATGCTAACAATTGTGTCCCATTCACTCTGTTCCTGGGTCCTGGCAGTATAGCTGTACCTGGGTGACACTGCTTTGGAACAGTTACATGTTACTACAACTATATTGTCTTGGATCCATAGGTAATGTGGGTATGGCTGAACAGCCCTGCAATGTGGGGGAGACTGAGTGGTCACTCTTAGGGTCTAAAATGAATTTTAATTCTTTTTAACTTTAGGTTTCTATGACATTCTGATGCCTAAGGTTTGAAACTAGTTCACAGAAAACTAGTGATGGTCTGAAATCAGTTGTGATTCGAAGGGCCAGCAAATGGATTAGTTTTCAAAGTTATCAGGTTTGGATTCAGAAAATCTGGATTCAAATTCCGTCTCGATGTGTATTATCTGCCACAAGAAACTCAGTGTTTACAGTTAACATATCTGCAAAATGGTATCTTACTTGTTCTTTCTTTTTTTTTTTTTCTTTATCTCTGCCTGGTTTATCCACTTGCATTCAGCTTTCCAGGGCAGAGAATATCTGTCTCTCTCTGTTTGAGCCAGAACTTTTTACAATGGTGACACCATCTCTACTGGGATCTTTAGGCATGTCCATTATAGAAATAATAACAAATTTTATTTCATGAAAAAAGCAAGGAATTAAGTAAGTTGTTGCTGAAAGCACTATGTGCTGTATAGACTTTTTTCCACTTCTGTAATGAAAAGGATACAGCGTTGAATCCCAAATGTGCTCTTCTTTCAGTAACAGAACTTTAGCAAGACAACTGATGTTCCTTTCCTTTCATTTATTTTCTCTATAAATGGTTACTCAACCCATGAGTTGGAACTGGAATTAAATATTCTACACTGACAATTACATAACCCAATTAGCCTCAAAATTTAATCACTAAATATTCTGGTTTGTGGAACAACTGGAATATATTCTTAGAATTCTATTTGTAATTTCATGGGCAATGGATAGGAGTAAGTTGCAGGAGAGTTTCTGCCCTCAGCCTATCCTGATATCACTGCATTTTTTAACAGTTTCAGGCCCTTCATTCCCAGGAATTTCTCTAGTTCCTCATACTTGATCCAGAAATGGGGAATTTGTGTCAGAAACTGAAGTATAGAACAGGGCACTTCAGAGTATAACGCAATTCTTCAGTCAGCAAGAAGTCATCACTGAATGAGTGATTATCAGACCTCTATGGTTCCCTGGCTGGCTACATGTATTAAGAACTACAAGCTCAACTCCAGAAAAAGAGACAGTTTGTTTCTTGTACCTCACCAAGAATTATAGAAACTAAACATTCTCATCAGACCCTCTCTTTTCAGATATGGGAGTAAACTTGTTCCAGATGCCTTGTTTGGAAAACCTTGTGAGCAGAGATTTATTACTATCTGATATGGGTCTGCAACAGTCTCCAATGGTACCAGCTCTGTAATTCTATATTTAACTGAATGCAAAGCATACCACACAAAGAAGACACCACCCAGATGTGCTGAGAATCTGACACATTTAGATTCCCTACCAATTGTCAATTGATGCTTTGTCAGATTATCTGGGTCAGGAAGAACAAGCCCTCTCCTGTTCTTCCCCATCCCTACCTCTGGTATCTAAGAGAGGAAGGAAGAAAAACAGCTCAACTTCTCGATGATGTTTTATGCATAACCAAGGACCACTGTGAGGTCATAAATTGCCACTCTGAGGCATTCCCATTCATGTAGGCTCCACACTGAGATCCATCACACACACACTGTTTGAAGCATTACTGCAGTGCATGGGGATACGTGCATGAATGCTGGACTCTTGTGCTGTGGACAGATTTGTGCAACTACTCAATGCAGGAATGAGACCATGCTTACACTTGAGAAAGACAATTCAGTGAAAAAAAGTCAGTGTGAGGTTAAAATAGTTCCTCGGTGAAAACGTGTGGAGTTTAAAAAGAAATATTCAATACGTTAAGAGGATAACAAGTAAATTAACACAGAAATTCATTATCTTACATTGAGAATCTCACAGAAATTCCTTCCAATGCAGGTAATATAAAATCAGAATTTACATTTCATAAAATCACTGTCACAAAGTTTCTCATTTGATTAGGGTCACAGTGCTTCAGGAAAGCTACTAGTTGTTTCTCAGTCAGTTGTGTTTCTAGTTACCAGCCACTGTAATTTCTCTTATTTCCCCTCTGACATCTCTGCTGCTTTGCTCTTATTCTCCAACGGCTAAATCAGGCTGAAAAAAGGAATTGTTATTTGAGATACTGAGCTTTCAAAATTCTACATTGTTTTAAGATGGAATGAAGATCTCAGAATGTCTTGCAAAGAAAATATGAAGAAATGTTTTCTTCCTGCTATACACTGCATTGCATTTCAGTAACGTCAGAGCTGGTAATATGATAGTGTTATTCTGATATCTAGTCAAAATACATCATAAAAAAAAAATGCTTGGACCTTTTTGAAATGAAAAAAACCCACAATTTTCTGATAGTGAGATTTAATAAAACTTATCCACTGAGAATTTGGACAAAAATATAATTTATCTGATAGATATTTTAATTTTGTAACATCAATATTTTCTAAGTCAAACATGCCACCCTGGAAAATCTTGTGCTAGCTTTACTGCTATTGTTATGTGGGCCACTGACATTTGTTTACATGCAGAAATCCCTGCAGAATATACCTTTGAATTTAGATGAGAAGATAATGCATCGTGATAGGAACAATTCATGGAGGTAGAAAAGAACGAGTCAGGAAAAAATCCCATGCACATTTAAGTACGAGTCAACAGAAGCAGAGTGCTGTGGAAATGCTTGTATGAGAATAATCTATTGCAGTATCTATAAAAAATGTTAAAACCTCTGAATCAGCCATAGGGATCCTGCTAGAAAATGGAAGTTCATAAGCTTTTTGTTGAGAAGCTCCCTTGGCTTTGATTTGGTACATGATACCTAGTGAGGTGAGCAGTCAGAGAACTTGCTTTTTATAGTGTTTTGAGTTATCTGAGACCTTTACTATGTGCACAAATACATGATAATTGTGTTTTCTCAGCCATAAAACCAGCTGATCAACACTGGTCATAGGTCTGGAGAATCAGTTCTCAGATGTAACATCATGTGACATAAGAAGCCGTCTCATTTCATGTTTCTGTCTATATGGGTCCTGATGATTTTCCCATTGAGATCAGACCACAGTCTGTGTGACTACAGCACTTGAGACCCCATTTGAAACCTTGTCTCAAGCAGTGTACAAAGATAATGAGACTTAGAATTTGCATTGCTAAGCATGGGGAAGGGCAGGAAGTATGTATGGTACAAGTTATACACATATTAGATGTATATAATGCAGGTATCAAACAATAGGAACAATTATAATAATGTTAGCAGCATCTCTAGTTACAAAGCATTAAGTGTAGTTTTCCAAAGACTGTAACAAAAATTGCCTGCACACAAAGAAGTAGTGCTAATCCCCCTTTGACAAAAAAACCCCACAGAAGTGATTGTGTTATGCATGGGTTTATCTTAGCTAGTTATTTTCAAGGACAAGGAAGTAATTACCTTGATCTTTTCTAAGTTCTTTTTACAATAATACTGACTGAATAAGCCAGTGCTGAGGTGAATTAATCCTCAGTTTGGTTATGTCAGACCACAGACTGTATTGATTTCTCCTGTACACACATGTATATAGGAGAAATGTATATAATGTATGTACGTATCCCACATTCAGGCACGCTTGGTGACCCTCCACTTAAAAGCCCTAACTCTAATATTATATCTCCAATGGGCTTCTTCTGTAAACCTCACCACAGCTACCAGGCAGGACGAGGGCAGTCAACATGCATCAGGACGACCAGCGCAAAGCTGAAGGTCATGTTTACTCTTCAGTTTCATAACTGACTGTACCTGCTCTGGCAAAGGGTTTGTTTCAATTCCCCATAGGATCCTCCAGACAGAAAAAAAAGACCCAACATCATTCCAAGCTGAAGGGAATTATCTTAAAACCAGTGCAAAGTCTGGCCTCAAAAGCAGTTTTCACCAGTCAAGGTGAAAAAGGGACACTCACCTGTCCCATGAGGGTGTATACTTCGTGGCAGTACGTTGCCAAGTGAAAGAAATATACTCTGCAGACTTGTCCTTAATTTGAGAGTATTCTGCTGTTTTTAAAGGCACAAGTCCAAACAAAGATGTCAAGAGACTGACCAGGAAGCAAGCCTTGAATACATCTAGAAGGAGGGCAGAGTAGGAAAGCAGCCTGTAAGACCGTTGCTGCTTCTTCAGAGAAGCCAAACTGGTGAAGGCAGGGCTCCTGTGGGAAGTTAGCTAACACTCCCTCTTTTAGGCTCCAGAAATCTATGCAGTGGCTAATAGGAATAAAAATATGTCATTCCAGTGGTGATTCATGTTTTGGTATCCTTTAATTAATGGTGGTTGCATGTTTGTACTAGGGTCAGTGGAACACTGGTGACTGATATTTTTTTCCAGGTATGTCCAAGCAGTTCCCTGAAAGTCATGTAGATTCAGATCAAAAGGTTATTAAGCACATGCCTGCAATAGATGCCCCCCTGACATGCATAAATGCTACCAGAATCAGGCCCTTTCAGAAAAGTTACTTTCAGAAAGTAATTTTAGTTGCAAAATGGTATTTGTAACTTCACCTGCTTTCTTTGCATACAAATATCCTCTCTGCAGCTCCTGAGCTCTTTCACTTAGACTGCATAATTTAAAAACAACTGAGAATGCAAAGAAAGTCCAGTTTCTACAGGGAGCCTGAACTTTGTGGTAACCTGCCCTCTCACTTATTTCTGAATTTTTGTAATAGGGAAGGAGGAGAAATTAGCTGTTGGGAAGGCTGAGATGGTAGGAGAGTATAAATCTTTTTTCTGAACAGCTATTAGCCATCCTTAAGTGACCGGCCAAATATAAGCAGTATGTAGACCTGATTTGTGAATGCAATAAATAGCTGGATAAAGAAACCTGAGGACATGTACAATTTTAATTTGGAAAATGTATATGTGATGTGTTGGTTTGTGATTTCCAACAATTGTCAGAAACACAAATTTCTTGTCTTTACTAACTCAGGTTTGTGAAAAGCATTTCAGTGTAAAAAATAGCTAAGCGTCAGACAGAAAATAGTATGTTTTGAAGGAAGAAATCCTGCATTTCCTGAAAGAAAAAAGAGAAAAAAAGTTATATCTTTTGCTTGTGATTCTGATATCTTCTATATCCCTATCATCGTCCCTCTGATAGTTTTACCTGAGTTTTCATTTTTTTCAGGTGTGGTATACATTAATTTTTCTTCAGAGACACATTTCTTTATTTCTGAAGAAATATTTTTTGGTCCCATTAGTGTAACTCCATTTGTCTTGTCTTTTATACTGGCTGCTTGAAGATCTTAGAACTACTAAATTGTAGCAGAAACCAAGAACTTGAAATATTTGACACTGACATTGTTTAATTATTAATGTTTTCCAACAACCCATTAATTTTGGATTTTGCAACATTTTTACACTCAAATTAATACAATCCATATGTGAATTATATCCATGCAAATTCCTCATAGCTTTTTTTAGTTGCCATAAAAGAAAGCAATCAAAATTTCCAGCATAAATTGGCCAGTTATGTGTGTGAACTTGCAACAAGAGCCCTTTGCAGAGAATCCTGTTCAAAGTGCAGTGCCTGTTGCTTACTAATAAAACCATGCATGCTGACCAGAGAGGCAGAGCAGCTGCTGCGCTGTCAGTACTTAACTCACAGTTGGTTTTACTACCTACATGATAGGTAACACATGCCCCTCTGGTCCTGATTTGCAAAAAAGCTGGAGATACCTAAAGGATCCCATCCATGCTTCACAGCTACCTGCCTACATCAAGGATGTCAGACCTTCACTGCCTGGACCTGAGCAGGCTTCGTAGTCATGTTCCCAATACCAGGCCACTGTTCCGGAGCTCCCTATGCTTTCTGGTAGTGAGTCAGAGATTGAAGGAGCTGAGTCTAGGTAATAAGTAGGAAATGCATCTACTTGCAGATGGGATCCTGCCTCAGTGATCCTTCAGGTTCACTTGCCACCATCAGGTAGAAGACCCATGAAATCTCTCACCACTGTCCAGAGCTTCCATATATTTAATGGCCCAGATGAATGCTCCTAGCATACTGAAAGGCAATGATATAACCTTAATTCTCATCTCCGAATTAATCCATTGGCAGGAAAGCTTTGACTATATTCCTGGTTACATGCTCCAAATACTTACTACACTTACAAATGATTTCTCAATAAACCAGTGCTTTTTTGCATTCTTACAGCCAGCACAGTAACATGAAAATTAAGAACAAATATGACAACAAGCTTTTGTTTGCCTTTGTCAAACGGCTCAGGAGAACCAAACCAAAACAAACCCTGCCACCATGATGGCTGTGTGAAGGACCACGTTTGTTCTTGCAGCTTGGAGCTGAGGTGCTAGGTAAGAGATATCTGATAGCTGAGAAAGATAAAACTAGAGAACTAAATGTGGGACTAGCACACTAGAAATATTTTCAGGAATAGCAGGTCAGTCACCTGATAACACTGTTAGTATGCTTCTGCATGTTGTGAAAGGAAGCTAATAGGGCACAGCTGCTTGATCTACTCCTTGTGGTCCAAGCACTTGGTTATGAGTAGAGGAAAACCAGAATTTACTTAATGAATGAACAATCCCCACTCAAACACTGCGCTGAGCACCTTTGGCTTTTTCAGGTAAAGACCATTACCCTCACAGTCTCAGGGAATGCCTCCTCTGCCATCAGTATTTTGGGAATAATTAACTTGATAGGACATGCAAAGGCTTCCAGTGAGTATTCAAAATGATACAATGTTTTCACTCAGAACATACTGATTGCAAAAGGAGGAACAGGTCAAACTGCTGTGCAATCAAGGGTGAAATGTTTAACCCCACTATCTAGATATATACTCAAAATCAAAACCATGCCCAAAATACATTTCAAATTCTGAGGAGTTTTTAGGTGAACAAATTAAAAACATTCAACCCTCACATCCTTTGGTATACAGCGCAAACTTTTCCCCTTTCCCTGAGTAATAGATGCATTTTCTAGTAGCTTTGAACAACTCCAGCAGAAAAATGCTGTTCAAGGACTGCTGGCATAGGTTCAGGTCTAACAGTTTGTCTAAGGTACGAAAAGAATGCATGGCATCCATCCATGCCTGTAGTGTCTTTCATGCAACAGTTTTCAGTACTTAGATGTGTGTTAAATGATGCAGATGATTGCTTTGCAAGTTTCTGTGAATACGAAGGGCCCTGAAAAATAGATTTTAATTGATCCCAAAGTTTCAGTTTTCCATTTTATGTGTTAGGGAAATTTTATTGTACCTTTTGATGGTATTAAACAGACATTTATGCTTAAAAACAAAGAAATTTAGTGAGCAGTGCATTGGATGGGTCCTACTGCCATGAGCAGTTCTGCAAAGAGTCCTCAAAGATGGGTTAGGAGCTGATTTCACACATACACTGGCACCAGCACCAATCCCAGAGCATCAACATCAGGCACTTTAACCTCATGTTTGGTTCATCCCACTGCCCTGGCTCTGTTTACCAAAGGTGGCATCTGTGAGCTTGTATCCCACTATGATTCTAAAACAATACAGTGGCATTTCATTATCCTCTAAAAAAATGCTTGGAATTAGCTGATTTACTTTTTGCTGCTAACAAAAATATCTGAAGTCAGGGGCTATGTGGTACCATGACCATCAGGCCTTTAAATCTTTTCCCTGAGTTGCAACTTTTTGTTGTGGTCACATATTTCAAAAGACTATCTTTTGTCATTAAGTTAGGCTTAACTGATGAAAATTCTTCCTCCTGGCTTTAAAAATGTGTACATCACTTGAAACAGTTTCTTTTTTTGTTTGTTTTTAATTCTATGTGGTTTTTTTTGTCGAATCAAATTGCTAGTTCTGTTTAATTTAGTCAACAGAGCCCAGCATCTTTATCTCTGGTGGTAAACATGCCAATTTTTAGTGAATTGGTTGATCATCTGGCAGTTTATGAACTGTTTTTGCTGAATGTATCAATTATAATCACTGTGTAATCAAATCTGCCAATCATGTGACTTTTGATTAGTCCACTGAACAAATGCAAAGAAAAGGCTGTGACAAAAAACTGCTTGGTCTGTAGTACTTCCCATGGTAAGAGAAGAACAATTCCTCTGTAGAGCTAATCCAGAATTATCTCCTTCTCTTTCTGCCATGAAAGCTGTATCTTGGCTGGCATACCTCCATTCACATAGCTAGACTGTGATGTCCTCTAATTATTTCACTGGACAGAAAAGGTTTTTGCAAACAACTATGAGAGACACACTCCTGTCACAAGACGATACCAAACTAGATAGAGTAATATCAACAAATATGGCTGTCAGCTGTAACAGCATTTTGGCAGATTTATCTCCCACCAAAAACATTTTTCTCCCAGTCACTAATAGAACATGCTTTCTGGGAGGATTCCCTCCCAAAACCACCCATGTCCCCAAAATCCAGAGTAGTCCATACATGTTCTTTTGCCATAGAGAGCTGGCCATAAAAGGATCTTTCATTCACTCCTCTTTGGAAACACAGGGCAGTATTTGAGTTATTGGTAATCTGAAGAGCAATTCCAAGGCAAATACGCTTCTAAACTGTTTTGAACCACAGTTCATCACATCTGGTGGCAAGTAGGTTCTAAGATTTATCTAGGACAGGTTGAAACATGACCCTGGTCCTCCAGGTATTTATAGTGAAACTCACATTTCTGATCAATGGTATAGGCATAGAATGCCCTGTAGTTCCTCCTTGAATATACAGCTTCTCCACTGTGGGTTTGTCCATGAACCCTCATTTCTAGATAATTATTTTGGAAATATGGAATTGATTTGACTGTGACTATGGCAAAGCTTATAGCCAACACTGTTGATGGCAGAGCAGTTGTTGGACAGAGTAGTTTCAAGTAAGGGTTAGAAAACTTCCCTGAAGCTGATCCTTTTATCACCTGTGCATCATCCACTTGAACACAAGATTGCCAAACTTGTCAGGGTTTCATCAGATCTGTGTTTCATGCTTTTCATATGATCTGTGTCAGCAATCTGTCAAATATACAGAGAAAAAAGATGCTACAGTGATCATCACATAGAACTTTATCTCTTCTCTTTCACATGGACACAATGGAAACAATCTTAAAACTTGTAAGAACATTCCCTTTCCCTCTTCCTAAGTTTGTTTGAACAAGGAAAGAAGTAAGAAAAACAGTGCTCTGCCTCTGAACTCAGTTGTTCTAGTTGGTAGTTCATGCCATAGGGAAATCTGCTTTCATGAATTGTCTCAAACCTTACACCAACTCATGACATCAAGTGATACGTTTCACAGCTCCTACTTAGCAACAGTACTGGCAGAATCCTGCAAGGATGAGAGGTGACTGAACAAAGAGGGAAAATTCTATTCATGTCGAAAATTAGGTGTTTTTTTTTTTTTTTAACAAGAAATACAAGTAGAGTTGTGAAGAACATCTGCAAGGAGCTCCTACAAAGAACATGAGTTCTTTGCACTCTTGCACATCCATTAATAATTCTGAGAAGAAGCAAAGACTGATGCCACTGTGGTAGGAATAAAGCATACTAATACATAGACTGCAGATGAACACAGCCTGATTTCTGAGCTTCAGAGAACTTCTCACAGTCACTTTTCAACTGGCACAAACTCAGCAAGTCTATTATAAACCATGTGTCTCTTTAGAAAAGTTTCTCACAACAAAGTCTTCGTAGCAGTCGTGGAACACACACGTCTCACCTGTGAAACTCTGGTAGCATTGTCATAACTTGGACCTTTCACATTTTTTGCCCCACATCTGCATTTCAGGGAAACTAAATAGGAATTCAAGGCAGAATTCATTGAGCAACTCTAGTACATAAAAGCCAGAAGGGAAAGAATAGCAAGTCAAGCAAATAAACTTCAAAACATGTTATTTGGGCACGTAAGATAAGAAAGCATAATCTTTGGAAATACAAAAATGTTCTTCTTTTAAACAGTTCACACTGGCATTTTTTTTTTTATCTTTAAAATTTACCAAACTCAGAAGGCTAAACAAACGGAATTTAGGAACTCCAAAGGAACATTTCAAATTACTCAGAGTTGAACTAATACGCTGGTTGCTTCCAAATGAGAGATCAAGGATTTGGGGACCATGAAGAAAGAAAGTGGGGCTGAGGGTGTGTTCAGATCTGGTTAAAAATCCCACCACCGTTGCTATAAGCTTTTAGAAATTCCTTTCAGTAAAACAGCGTCTTCTCTCTTCTCAACAAGGGGTTTTCAGCAGCCAATCTGAAAATCACATATAATACATACAGCTCTAGAAGTTATCAGTATGTTCCTGCATGGACAATGTGCCCTTCTCTTTTGTGGTCTGTTAAGGTAGGAGACTATTAACTTCATCACACAGAAAGATTGCTTACACAGTGATAGAAGGAAAGAACACAAATACAAGAACTGTGAATGAACACCACTTGATTTCTGAGCTTCAGAGAACTTCTCTGATGAGTTTTGAACTGCATAAACTGGCAAGCTCATGAATGTCGCTGAAGATTCTATCCAGCCTCAGTTCCACATCAGCACTGCTTGGAATACCTGCCTCTGCACACAAACCACACCACAGATCCAGTGCAGCAGAGCTAAACAAGCTAAACAAGCTTTGATCTCCTGTTGTAGTGAAAATCATCTCCCTTCCCTGCTTGTGAAACATCCTTGTGTGAATAAATATATCTATATTTTTCATAGAATCATAGAATAATAGAATAGTTAGGGTTGGAAAGGACCTTAAGATCATCTAGTTCCAACCCCACTGCCAGGGGCACAGACACCTCCCACTAAACCATGCCATCCAAGGCTCTGTCCAATCCAGCCTTGAGCACCACCAGTGATGGAGCATTCACAACCTCCCTGGGCAACCCATTCCAGTGCCTCACCATCCTTACAGGAAAGAATTTCTTCCTCATATCCAATCTAAACTTCCCCTGTTGAAGATTGAACCCATTACCCCTTGTCCTATCACTACAGTTCCTCATGAAGAGTCCCTCCCCAGCATCCCTCTAGGCCCTCTTCAGATACTGGAAGGCTGCTAGGAGGTCTCCACGCAGCCTTCTCTTCTCCAGGCTGAACAGACACAACTTTCTCAGCCTATGTTCATATGGGAGGTGCTCCAGTCCCCTGATCATCCTCGTGGCCTCCTCTGGACTTGTTCTAACATTTCCATGTCCTTTTCATGTTGAGGACACCAGAACTGCACACAATACTCCAAGTGCGGTCTCACGAGAGCAGAGTAGAGGGGCAGGATCACCTCCCTCAGCCTGCTGGTCACACTCCTTTTGATGCAGCCCACGATACGGTTGGCTTTCTGGGCTGCAAGCATGCACTGAAGCCGGCTCATGTTCATTTTTTCATCGACCAACACTCCCAAATCCTTCTCTGCAGGGCTGTCCTGAATCTCTTCTCTGCCCAACCTGGAGCTGTGCCTGGGATTGCTCCCACCCAGGTGGAGGACCTTGCACTTGGCATGGTTAAATTTCATCAGGTTGGCATCAGCCCACCTCACAAGCATGTCAAGGTCCCTCTGGATGGCATTCCTTCCCTTCAACGTACCAACCGAACCACACAGCTTGGTGTCATTGGGAAACTTGCTGAGGGTGCACTCAATCTCACTGTCCATGTCACGAACAAAGATGTTGAACAAGACTGGTCCCAACACCAACACCTGAGGGACACCACCTGTTACTGGTCTCCAGCTGGACATTGAGCCATTGACCACAGCTCTTTGCGTGCAGCCATTCAGCCATTTCTTTATCCACCGAGTGGTCCACCTATCAAATTGATTTCTCTCCAACTTAGAGACAAGGATGCCATGTGAGACAGTGTCAAATAGTTATTTTTCCTAGTGCAGAATACATTCAGGAAACAGCATTGTTGGTTGCAGGCAAGTGAAGCTGGGTTGATGGTATTTGTTTTAATAATTTCTGTTGGTGTGAAATTATAGAAAAATGCAATGACTTTTAAGGCTGTGTGAAGCTTATTCAAAGAAACAAACTAAAGGTTGTGTTTGGTGCTTGCACTTCGTCTGTCTGCCCTGAAAAATAAAACCTTTTTTTTCCCTCATCTAGGCTCTTTATCATAGGGGAGAACTGACATGCTGCAAAAAGCTGGCTGGGGAAACAACTTCTTTCAGAGGCAGTGTCATGGTGGGGTATCCAGAAGCTCCACAGAGTGCTCTCATCCATGCTTATGACTTGCCAGCACAGACCTGCTGGTGTTTCCAGGGTTTCTTCCAGGAGGTGCAGAGATCTCTGCCTGCAAATGTTGCAGTCCCGTTATTCCTTTTAATCCCAGAGGAATGCATGTACATGTTTGTTTTTTGGTGTTTGGTTTGTATTTCTTTTCCCCTTGGTAGTGTACCCTGGTTTCCTTGAAGCCCCAGACAGCAATGC
This sequence comes from Ara ararauna, assembly GCA_028858755.1. NCBI lineage: Eukaryota > Metazoa > Chordata > Aves > Psittaciformes > Psittacidae > Ara > Ara ararauna. The sequence goes on along the minus strand of CM054376.1, from coordinate 62,413,347 downwards.
TAGAGGAAAGCCATACAGACGAGTAGCCCAAATCCACCTTCTTTGTCAGGAAGTAAAAGTAGATCTCTTTATGACTGTGTTGATCTTCTCAGTGACCTTTTACTGAGCTCCTGTCCTTTCCTGAGACAGAGAATTAGTATCCCTTCTATTCTTGGTTTGAAGTGATAAGCTTGTTCTTTTGCCATGGGACAATGGACAGAAATCGATTCTCATTTAAGAAGCTACAGCAGTTTGCCTTTTCTTTTTCCTGCTGCCTTTATTGATTCCCTGAGCTCTTAGAGACGCTATCAATTCTGCTGCAGGCCAGCTTTATTGAATGGGAACTGCGACAATGGCTACAGTTCCTGAGAAAAGTGTCTTCTGTCTATTGCTTGCTCTTCCAAGAGCCAAACCAAGGCCATTTATCCCATCTGTTGTGGTATGCAAAGAGATTCTGGAGTAGTTTACAGATTTGTGCCATGATTCTAGTGAGCTCTTGTAACTACAGGTCTCTTGTTTATTTGGAACAGCAAAAGAAAAATTAACTTACTCTGAGAAAGAAACAAAAATGTGACAACTTTTTCCTGATGGTAGTTTAGCTTCTGGTCCCTCGACTGTGATTTGCTTTGAGAAAGTCAACATGTTTATCGCATCCTGTTCAGACACTGCCCATGCATCTGCTCTATCTCATAACACTTTTTTTATTTACATGAGGGATTGGACCATCAGTTAGCTCATATTAAACACCACTCTGGAAATGATATCTGAAATTATATTTTCCATTAACATTATGCTAATATAAATGACTATTTAGTGTAAGGAGATAATGGATAGTCAGACCCCCCATGTTCATTATAGATCACTAAGTTCATGTTTCAAATGTTCATTATAGATCATTAAATTCATGTTTCAAATGTTCATTATAGATCACTAAGTGACTCTTCCAATGCTTTTTTTGCAAACAGGAAATCCAAGGCCTGGTAACTCTCGTGCAGCAGGTTAGTTATGACATTGAGACATAGGAGGCCTGGCTTTTATTGATTGCAGAAGGGCTGACTGGTGCAAAAGTTCTTTTTCTCACACAATTATAAGTATTTCTCTAGTTGCTTGCTTTGCAAATTAGGTGATTTTAGCTGTCCCAACATAGCTCAGAAGAGATCAAAAATAGTTACCACCATAACTAAAGCAAAAGTATGACTTGATTTAATGACTTTCATGACTTCCATAAAGGCAGTTGGGCAACCTATGATCAGTCCATTTCAAAAGCATTGTCTTTTTACTCCACATCTTTACATTAACTACCAGAACAGGAACCCTGTCCCAATAGGACAAAAAAGTTTCAATAATCCAAGTGATTTTTATCTGGATATATTTATTTCTCATTCTGCTATCCGAAGCTAACTAGACCCTAGCACAAATAATAGTTGTGCTGTTCCTTACCTGGCAACCTATTGATCACACAGAAATTCTTCTAGCCCATTAGTACACATCTTCATTATATGTGTAATTGGTTCTTAGGTAAACTGGGCTTTGAATCAGGATGATGTGACTGACATCTTTCCAGCAAAGATTAATGTAGTGTGGATAGACTAAAATTAAAAAAGCATGTCATTTGGAGTTGTCATGAAAACACAGTTGGGACAACGTGGTTTACTGCTCCAGAGAATGCTCTATCATATTGTCCAAAGCATGAAATTATAATGTTCCCACATAGAAAGCACAGGAGCTTACAGTTCTGCCACAGCCATGCCTGCATGTATTCTCTGTTGGAAGGGAAAAGGGAGACAGACCAATGAACTAGAGGCATGTCTGCTGTACTGTTGTGTCTGCCCGAAAAACTTCTATTTTTCCCTGCTGTGTCCTCTGGTGTCTGGACTAAAAGATCCTTCCTTCTACTGACCATTTCATGAGGATGACCCAGGAGAAAACGTTAAATCTGTTAGCACCAGCTGATGAAACACGCCGCCCCATGTCTTGGGATGCAGCTGCAGATGCCTGGCTAACCCAGACAGATCCAGGCTATCTGTACTGAACTCCTGTTCTGGCTTAATGAGTTTCAGGTTTCCTATCTGAACTGCATGAAGCATCATTTTTAAATCAGTCTCTTTGTGCACATGAAATAAGCTACCCCTTTAATTTTACAGACAACAAGGTCAGTAGAGAAAAGCAAACAAACAAATAACGGAGAAGTTGTGTCAGGTGCCTGAAGCACCTGCCATCATGCAGGATTTATTTATAGATACAGCTACAAGATCTCTATTGCATACACAGAATCATAGAATCATAGAATAGTTAGGGTTGGAAAGGACCTTAAGATCATCTAGTTCCAACCCCCCTGCCAGGGGCACAGACACCTCCCACTAAACCATGCCACCCAAGGCTCTGTCCAACCCAGCCTTGAGCACCACCAGTGATGGAGCATTTACAACTTCCCTGGGTAACCCATTCCAGTGCCTCATCACCTTTACAGGAAAGATTTTCTTCCTCATATCCAACCTAAACTTCCCCTGTTTAAGTTTGAACCCATTACCCCTTGTCCTGTCACTACAGTTCCTCATGAAGAGTCCCTCCCCAGCATCCCTATAAGCCCCCTTCAGATATTGGAAGGCTGCTATGAGGTCTCCACACAGCCTTCTCTTCTCCAGGCTGAACAGACACAACTTTCTCAGCCTATGTTCATATGGGAGGTGCTCCAGTCCCCTGATCATCCTCGTGGCCTCCTCTGGACTTGTTCTAACATTTCCATGTCCTTTTGATGTTGAGGACACCAGAACTGCACACAATACTCCAAGTGCGGTCTCACGAGAGCAGAGTAGAGGGGCAGGATCACTTCCCTCAGCCTGCTGGTCACGCTCCTCTTGATGCAGCTCAGGATATGGTTGGCTTTCTGGGCTGCAAGCGCACACTGCTGGCTCATGTACATTTTTTCATCGACCAACACCCACATATGCTTCCAGATTTTACAATTCAAACCCATTCTTCCATGGCTCTTTGCAGTGAGAATTCCCTGCTAATTTTCCCTGGGCCTGATGGATAAAACTCTGAAATTGACAAGAAATGTGAGGCTGCTACCAAAGGCTCAATACATTCCTGCTCAGTACTAGCAATAAAAAACTTTTTCTGTTAATAAACCACCTGAGAGGATCTCTTTGCCCTTTCTGAAGATTCTTCTCCACACTCTAGGTCCTCCTGGACTTCACTTGAGAAGGCTCTCATTCCTCACATGTGAATGGATGTATGCAACTTGTGGTAGCCACTTTAAGTTGTTGCTCTGGCAGGATAAACTCAATTAAGTTGGTTTAGGGACTTCAGCAGATGATACTGGATCTAAGTTTAATTTTCCAGGGAGAAAAATCAAGAGCTGCTAACAGTACAAGGCAATTATAAAACCCAGACTTTTAGTGCTGGATTCTGGAGAATCCTGAAATTGTAGGAGAAGTCACTGGCTGAACATAGGGTTAAGTTTCCAAACGACTCACAACTGCATCTTAACTTCTTATTTGAAGGTGGATGCTAGGCTTCTGCAAAATAAACATTAGCACTTGTAGAATAGGCCCAGTTGTACAAGCTTCACTAGGTAGATATTGGCAATTAGTTCTGATTTTTACTACAGTTGAACCACGTTAATTATTTAATGACTTTTGAAATGCCTAAATGTGTTTCCTTCTCAACAACAAAAAAAATATGCTAAGGGACAATCAGCAGCTTTTCTCTGTCCAGTGAATAAGAAGGTTTCTAAACATATGAAATAAATGTTGATCCATAGGGGAGCATTGAGCCTCAGTAGTGAGTGTGAAGTTTCCCATTTTCTTTTATTTGAACTCTGCAAAAATGTATTTGAAAACTGCTGAAGAGTTAGTGATGAGATTCAAGGAATGTACGAAGAAACTTGAAGCAGATTTGGGAGAATGCTTCTTTTTAAGATTTCTATTTTGTGTTTAGATCTGTTTCATATGTCGAGCCACACAGAAAGAAGCTTGAAGGTGCTATGAGCTAACTGTGATAAAGTATTCAGTGACACTCCACAGTTAACAAATAAAGAGGGGTTTTCTGTCACTCAAAATAAAACATCCCTGCATTTCCTACTTCTCAACATAATTCAAACAAACTAGGTACCCAAAGGTGGGAGTTTTTTTGGCAGCAGGAAATTTGAGCTCCTCATGTGCCCATCAAGGTTTGTGCGGTGTTTCATGCTCTGGCTGTAGTGTTTTGAGAGGTGATTAACTATTTATTTATATTCTTTACACTCAGGAGAATGCTCTGATGCAGGCTTAGGGCAGCTCATAAGACACACCAGGAAAAAGTCTTGTGTTCCTCCTGCACTGCGGAGTGTATCCCCACAGGCACATAACTGAGGTGAGGAGCGCAGTGTTGCAATGCCCATGGCAATGGCAGGCAAGCCACTTAGTACTCTTCATGGCAAGGCCCTGGCACCTTCTTCTGCAAGGGTGGATGGGATGCATAGGCAGCCTGTAGTGAGTCAGATAGCTCATAGCCTTTACAAAATACAATGTGGTGGGGCTGGATATCTATGCTGGTTGAAGTGTAAATAGACAAATACTTGATAGTGGAACTCATGAAGGCTATAAAATGCAGAAACACTTCACCTGGCTCAGAAGCATATTAGCAAGGAGAGTTTGTGCAGGAAATACCACTACATGAACATTTTGCTCTGACACTTCCTCAAGTATCTGTTTTAGCAACAACTGGAGACAGCATGCTGAGGGAGATAGAGCTGATGGTATGGACATTGCCAGGTCCCAGCATATCGCTGGAAAGAAGACTACACATTCAAAAGAAAATTCAAACCAACGTGCTGGCACAAAACAACGTTTGTGTTACAAAAATGTTAAAGACTTCAAGCAGTGAATGGTTAGGTAAGAATCCTAAACCAACATTAGGCCAAACTCAAGTTTAGCAAGTAACCTTGAGATCTTCTCTGAAAATGATGGACATTTTGATAGTCCCTATCTCTAAAGGCAACATAGTGAACATGCATACATCTTCAGTCTAATTTTCATATGCACCCACTGAGTTATTGTAATGTAGCCTAATTCAATATAGAACTTCCAGAACATTCCACCTATATAGAACTTCCAGAACTTTCCACCCATACTGGAAACACTGAACCAGTTCTCAGTTTATTTTTTAATTGAGTTTTATTAACATAGAAATATTACCAGCAAAACCTAAATAGTAAAAATGCTAATACAAGTAAATGGGTCATTTGCTTAAAGCTGAAATTGTTTAGCTGACAATTTTTTATATGCATTCTTTGGTAAGTTGATTACACAGCTGCCTTGGTTAATTATTTTGAGTTTGGTGAAAGGTTTCAAATTTTAAAAGATTATGTGTGTGTGTGTGCGTATGTGTGTATATATGTGTGTGTATATATATATAAATTAGTATAAACATAACAAATGAAGGAGGGTATCTGGGGAAAGCCTATGTAGAGAGCTGTCATGCAGCCATATAAATAAGCAGGATGAAGCCAGGCATCTTGTCTCCATCACTGTGGGTGCACAAAGTTCAGAAAATGGAGTACCTAATAGTTTACACCTTCTTCCTCTGCGCTCCTAATCTACCATTTTAGATTTAGCCAGTAAGATGTAGTATACAGCTGCAGTATAAACACTACTCTGTGCATCATTTTCTTCCATAGGAGCTTTAGATCTCACATTTGTAATGTTGTCTCAATTTAATTTAAATTTACAGTTTAGAAACAGAACATTAATTCTCTCCATGAAGAGAAAACAAATCAGTCACTTCAGCTTCAGTTTACTCCCAGAAATTCTGACCAAAAGGACAATAAAACCGCACCCTGTTACTACTCTTTGCCAGCTGTCCCAGCAGCACTGGTAATAGGAGATATTTTGGGAAAACACATCTGAAAAATATATACTTCACCCAGGAAAAGTAGCAGCAAAGCAGATCTAGACAGGTCTTTCCTAGTCAAATAAAATATATGATAACTTAAATACCATCACAGAATGTTGTATCCTTAATTATTGTATAAGCTTATTTTAAACGTCAACAATGATGTAATTTTACTTTCAGTAGAGTAGTAATTATGTCCTGATGGAAAAATGCACTGCTTTATTTTACAGTAAATTAATTTTGGGCAGAGATGGGTTTGCTTGTCAAATAAGACTTAGTTCCAAAAATGTCATTTTCATTGAATCTTAGTGAATTCATGAAAGATAACTTTCATGGTCCTTGACTGACTAATGCCCAAACCAGGGGCAGAAGGAAGTTCCTGTGAAGGAGTAAGCACTAACTCTAAAACAAGCTGGTATAAACACTGGCCTTCATACTTCATTGGAACTTGTAAGTGTTGCTTTCTGGATGTATAGTAATTACCTTTGACTTAAATATCACTGAAAGGTGTTAATTATTGAATGAGTTTCAAAGAGCTTAACTAGCATTTCCTTAAAAAAACCTCAAATCCCCAAACCTACATTGCTTGGTAAATGGCAGCCTTTTTCTAGAAAAGAATCAAAAAATGTATACCATATTTAAAAATAAAATTAAGGAAAAGTTCAGAGTTTTTGAGTTGTTTGTCCATCACTAGGAAGACAGCAAGCTATTTTGCAAGATCAACCAAGGGGCAGGAGCCAGAAGAATCGAAGAAGAATACTCTCATGAAAAATGTGATCTGCCAGATAAGAATAAGAAGCAAATTGGACATTTTGAATAACCAGCCTCTCTTTCCTTCACACACACACGAAAATAGAGGCTGTAACAGAACAGAGCAGATACATGAAATAATCTTGAAAACACACAGACACTTATGCAAAGCTATTTATAATCTACTTAGTAAGAACTGGGCAACAGCTAATTTTGATTCTTTTTGGTGGGCATGCAGAAGAAATCACTATGGGAACTAGAAATTGTTTTTCTTGAAAGGTAACAATGCACTTCTTAAGTGGAAGAAACACTTAAGAAGAGCTTTTGTGATAAAGTACATTTGTTCCCAAGTCTATCCCTGAGAAGAATAGCAGCATGTGGGACAAAAGATTTAATGCTTGAAAAAGCCTCAAGTTAGTGCCTTTCAATGGAGAATATTTCTGAGGCATTAACAGTGCATTAACAAATGGATAAAAATCTATAGTTCTGAAACTGATTGGCTAAGAATGCCAGTTCTTCATTTCAGAAGGTGAAATGGTGAAGTGGCTTCCCTGACTTATTATGGGCTGCTGGTACTGCAGCAAGGGTGCAAGACTAGCGTTATGACCTCTAGCTTTTTTCCCACATCCACTAGGTTGGAATTCTCTTATTTCTCAAAAAGGAAAACCCACAGAGGGCTGCTGAATGCAACCAATCAGCCAGCATTAATCTGCCAGTGAAATCAGGGCACAGAAAAATCCATTTGGTAATTCAGTATTGTGACTACCAGGTCTGTAGAGCAGTGTCTTTCTGTAGCTTCTGAAAAAGTGGCAGATTTACCCAATTTTCTTCCAAAAGAAAGTAGCAAGATTTAACAGTTTTTCTCTATTTTTTGGAATGCTATCCATATCACAATGCTCTCCCTCTTTCTTACCATTCTAGGCACATTTATGATGCTACCAGTTAACCCCAAACAGCTGTTAGCTTAACCCCAGCCAGCAGCTAAGCTCCTCACAGCTGCTTATTCACTCCCTACAGTGGGATGGAGAAGATAGATGATCAGAAGGGTAGAAGTGCAAAAACTCATGCATTGAAATAGACAGTTTAAAAAGTAAAGCACAAAGCTGCACACACAAGCAAAGTAAAACAAGGAATTCATTCACTGCTTCCCATTGGCAAGCAGGTGTTCAGCCATCTCCAGGAAAGCAGGGCTCCATCATGCATAACAGTTACTTGGGAAGACAAACAGTATCACTTTGAACATCCTTCTTCCGCCTTCTTAGCTTTTATTGATGAGCATGATGTCATGTGGTATTGGGTGTTCCTTTGGTCAGCTGTGGTCAGGTGCCCTCTCCCAGCTCCTTGTTTACAACCAGCTTGCTCTCTGGTAGGGTAGTGTGAGGAACAGTAAAGGCCTTGATGCAGTGTAAGTTCTGTTGAAAAAAAAAGTGTCTGTTTAATGACATGGTGTGATTGCAGCCAGCAGTGCTGTCACACATCTCTCTTATCCTTTCTTACCTTTCTGCATTTTATTACCTTAACTGTGAACTCCAGAGTGGTGACCTTTTTGTCTTGTTTTTCCTAGGGGTGAGGAAAATCCTAGCACATACGAGGGGTTATGGCCACACCGGTATCCCACATCCCCAGACACCTTCAAATCTGTTTGGTGCCATCCAGCAGCTCTGTGACACCAGGACCACACTGACTGGGAGGTTATGTGAGGATATGCTAAATGAAACCTTTTAAAATCACAGCAAAGGCAACTGAATCAGAGATACTTTTATTCCTAGGAATAAAACGTTGCAAATGAATGTGGCTCTCTACTGTCAGCGGTGTGCATCAACCCAATGAAAACATGTCTACATTGCTGATTTCAGCTGGACTGCTGTCCTGTGCAGGGTTGCTATGTCAGTCCACTGACAATTGGGTAACTCTTGACAGAAGAAGTACAATGAGCTTCAGACAGTGTAACTCCCACAAAGTTTTGGTACAACTTTTCTGCCTCTAAGCTAGGCTAGCCTTGGCTTTAAGTAGTTATTACTCAGCTACTCCTTGGACGAGCAGCTGGCATAGAGATGCACCATGGCTATCCATTCTTCTACATGTTTAGGAACACTTTTTACTACAGAGTGGTGGTTGTAACTCTCACAGGACAGGCAAATGAAAATTTTTCAACAAGAATGGTCTTCAGGCAGCCTTAGTTCTGAATGTGCTTTAGTCATGGCAGCTTTTCCCCAGGCTCCTCTGCAATTTTCATCCTATTAGTCCCAATGAAATATGAGAACATGAATACACCTAATGCTTTCCTGACTGCTTTGCAATAACACCAACTGCTAAAGACACAAGCGCTTCCTCACTGACAGTGTTTCTTGCTTGCCAGATAAAGGGAGACAGTGTGCCTTTTTTATCACTGTTTCACCAGAAACACAGGTTGGAAAAAACCTCCTGATTCACTTTTGTGACTTTTCTTATCCCACAGACAGCTTGCATTTTAACAAATGGTTTTAACAACTCCTCTCAGAACTGCTTCTCCTAAAGGATGGTGAGTAATTTGAAGTGCAAGATCATTGTGATCTAAGTTGCATGACTGTCTGACAACAGGACTGCCTGTCCACTAGGAATTTGCTGAAAGTAGGACTCATCAATTTCAACAGCCAAACTCCCCAGATGCCCATGCAAAAGACAAAAGGGTAGCCAATTTAATTAACCACAGCCTCAAGGAGTATAATTCATTATCAATTTTACCAATATCAACATCCTGAATGTACAATTGCTTGGAACACAGATGTCTAATCATTAAAGCAGCTCTGTAAATCTGATTGTTTTCCTTGCTCTTTAGCTGATGTCAAGAAAAGGAAAAAAAACCTAAACCAATGGATTTGATTAGTGTAGTGGACAAATCTGCCCAAAGAAGTCATTAAAGAATGCTTTTCTGAATCTTTGAAATTGCTTCTGGCTTCACATACAAATACTCCTTCCCTTCTAACCTGATTTTGTCATGCAACAGTTGTGGCAATGAAAGTGGTTAGTCATAGAAATGAAGAAAAGCAAGGTCTCTAAGAGGTCACATAGACTGTCTCCTTGAATCTAGGACAGAATTAACTGTATCTGGATTCACTAATGTGTTTCTCAAAACCCATTTTAGAAACTCCTGTCACCAGATATTCTACTACTTTTCTGCATATCAGCCAGGAGTATCAGAGGGAAGATTTTCTTAGCATCTAACCTCATTTTCTGTGCTGTAAATTAAGCTAATTACTTATCTTACCTTTGAAGGAGAACTGATTAGGAATTCACACTTTTACTCTGCAAGAAATTTGAGCTTCCAAATTCTGTTTTTATCCCAAACTAGAGCAAGAAGACAAAATGTCATCTTTTTCCTCAAAGTTAAAATGTCTAATCTTGGATTAAGATGACCAAAATATTTTTAAGAACACCAAACATTTGTCTAATTATCCTTTGTTATAATCCTCTGGTGTAATTATTCAAAGGAAATTTTTAGCATTATCAAAATGGAACAAGAAAGATGAAATGATGTGGCTCTATCTTTCCTGCTGAAATTGTTAGTGAAACTTTTACATGGCTGTGACTTATTTGTTTTTCAAATAAATTACATTCTGTGGGAAGGTTTTTCTAACTCTGTGACAGATTGTAAATCAAAAGCTTACTTGATAATTTGTTTGCAATGACAGTGATTGTGGTTAATTGCTTTTTTAAGAGAAGCTTTCCTGTTATTTGCAATGAAAACCTCTGTTAAAATATAAAATTAAAATCATCACAGAATTGAATTTCATAAAATTTTACTGAAGTTTTTTACTAATATCACCAATCTCTGAAACCTTAATCTCAGAATATATCTAGACATATGGGTATGCAACTGCTGGAGTTGAGATATGAGTTTTACACCAGAGATCTATAATACCCTTGAAGTCACTGATGTTTCATTCTTTGGTGAACTGTTTGAATTAAACATTGGTAGGGAGTTGAGGTAGAGGAGAATAAATACCAGACTTGTTTTCTTCCCTTTGAATTTTGAGCTGAACACTCCTTGCACTTTATGAGTGTGCCTATCATTGAACATAGTGGATTACTGGACAATTCACACACGTTTTCTCAAATAGACAACAGCCACACATGCTATCAAGACACCATACCAAGAGCTAAACTGAAAGGAATATGGTCATTGCATTGATTTATTTTAGGTATAAATATCCATTGATTATAGCAGTGCACTTGTCTAAGGTATTTCCCCTACCCACAAAAAGCAAGTCCATTTAATTGCATCTAACTTATAAATTCTGCTCTGAGAAGTTTAACATCTGGATTCTCAGGACTTCAAACTGCTCAACTTTTTGATCCTCCAGCTTAACAGCTAAAGTGTCTTCCACAGATTTACTTTAAAAAACGTAAATCTAATGTGCTGTAACCTCACTGCAAATGTTTATTTCCTGTAGACTGTGTATGCTCATTCTTCTTCTCTGCATAAGTGATTTTCCATAAAATTCAGCCCAGTGAAAGACCAGGGATAAGCCAGCTTTTAAACTTAAGGAAAAACTGGTTTTAGTTTCGTATCCAAATACTGTCATGGATGAAACAGAAAAATATTCAGCAGCCTGTACTTTTCTCTCCTTCCCCCAGCTTCTGTAATTCAATGTATTTTTTTCTTGCATCTTTTTATATTCTCATAATGTCAATGACAACATACATGTTATACACAGCCTTTGTCTTTAAGCTATTTTGCACCTAGTTTAATGACCATGGGATATATTATTTCACCTACGTGTGATTTATATGCTACCAAAATCTCTCACTATCGTAACAGCAAAGGACTACTGGTACTACAGTGAAGGAAATGATCAGCCAACAGCCTTATGCCTTTTGGTATCTTGTGCCTAGTTATTTATGTCTGCCAAGATAACATGACACTGAACCAAACTTCTTGCAACTGTGTATTTCCATCTTTCTTCACCAGTAGGATTATACAGTGACTCGTTTACGTCTCCCAACGCACTCAATTAATTTGGCCTTGGGCTACCCTTCAGGTCATTGCTTTGATTTCTTCTTATCAAGTCTTCTCACCCAGTGGTAGGAACACATTTTCCTGGTGAAGTAGGCATGGGACAGAGAGGCTCAGCAGCACCCAACAACTCACACATGTTGGAGCTAGCCTCACTGGGCTCTGAAGCAGCCAAAGAAGGATGTAGAATCGGTGCTTCTCACAGCTCTTATTGGTTTATTGTCATAGGCATTCATCTGCTTTGCTTGCCTAAACCCAGGAATAGATGTTGCATAGCTTAGGACACAGAGAAATATTCTAGCTGCTATACTTGATGGCAAATCAGGTATCTGCTTCCAGTTCATCTGCAGGGCGATGCCATGTGCATTATTCATTTGCAGTGTGATGAAATGTGCATCATTGTGCTACATGATGCACCACCCTGGCTACACAGGCAAACCTTTCGGTTTGTCAGCATCTGAAGACTGAGGCCTGCTTCTAACAGGTTATTGCACTGACTGCCAGGACATGCACTGCTTTTGGAAAAGAAGCTCCCCTTGAATAGGGAAACTTGAACAGGCAAAGATGCTTATCATCTACCCTTCCCACCATGGAGTCTGTAGCTGCAGGTCAGGCAAAAAAAAAGTGAGAACCAGAGCAACAAGGAAACAACTGCTTTTCAAGACCCAGCACGCATAAGAGAATCGTGGGGGTTTCTCCCCCAACCTTGTCTGGTTTTCTGCCCTGATACATCCTGTTCTTCTTTACACCACTGAAAAACATCAGCCATTTAGGGCTTTGCAAGGGGCATAGCTTCCTCCTCCTCAATTAACAATGTGACTTTTCTAGCATTTCATGTTTTTGTCAATGAAAGCTGAACTCCTTTCCCCTTCTTTGGGTAGTGTTACAACACCTGGCTTTCTCTGCTGTCCTCATCTCTCTGTTGCAAGCCTTCCTTACTCAGTATCTATCTCCTATCACATTCACAGACAGTTCTTCATACCAGGGACACAGAGAATCTCACTCTGTTTATGTGCCACTCAGGTATGTTTGCTGTCTGCATGTAATTAAGCCTACTAATTTTCTGCTGACATCCAAATTCACAACACCATTGAAACCCTAATGGCTCAGCAGTCAAAAGAATGGTTTTGGTACTGTTGAGTGAAATGCAGTCTTACAGCGATTTGCTTTCAACACTGTGTGCCAGTAGTGGCATCATGATCCTGGCAGTTGGAATCTTCTTAACAGTAGAGAATTGAACTAGAACCTGACAGCACTGAAAATATTGCCACCATGTTTGTTTATGGCCAAGGGAAAGGCACAGCAGAAGCAAAGTGGTTGTGCATATGAACCTAAACCTGCATACACAAACAGATGTACAAACTCAAGCTGGTAATTGCCTACACAGTCATTACAGTTCTGGACTGGCACATGTATCAGAAGTTCTACTTAAACATTACAGATAATCATCCCTAACCAGGGACAGCATGAGGATGAAGTGGTCCCTGAAGCACTCTAAAGGTTTCTAAGGGATAGTCTATAATGAAAGACACTTTAGGTAGTTTTATCAAGTATTCTGTGTTGAACAATTTTAATTCTCTCCTCTTTTTTTATTTTAATTACACTGCAAGTGTTCTGGGTGTATTTGATGTGAATTACATTCTTAACAGTAAAGCAGTAATTCATGACTATTCACCTTGCTAATGCTGGACAATGTACGAACAGCTAAGGACTTGAAACCTTGCACCTGCTGGTCACTTAATTGGGGAAACTATTACCACATGCAGAAAGACTCTGCAAACAGGATAAATAAAAGTCAAAAGTGCACAAAACATATTTATTGGCTTATATGCAATAACTATCCGGGACTAATGAGATACTTGTCTGAACACTAACATGATTACCACCCTAATGAATCATGAAGGTGGAGAAGAAGCAGCCTCTGGTGCTTCGTGGAATGGTCTGATTCATGATGCTGCTCAGTTGCTGTCTTCCAGTTCTCTACAATTTTTTTGGGTTTATAACTTTTCAAGGTGGAGTTTTTCATCTTGAGACTGGGTAACTAGCTGCTGACTGGCCTTCAGCAGTCACTCAGTGGTTTTGATATCCTTACCATGTATGGCTTCAGTTCATGGTCTTTCATACAACCTTATTTACAGTTTACTCTATAAATTTGAAGCAACTTCACACATCTGCTCTGCACCAAAACAGGCCTTGATTCAGAGAGCTGAACCCTGGGCTGAGGGTGATCTTTTCAGTCTTTGAGAAATTAAAGTTTTATAAAGCCTGAACTGGGACTCAGTGAGATAATAAAACAAGCCCAGTCTTTCTGTGTTTAAAATTTCTAGCAGGTTCAGACCAGGAAAGTAGGCTTATCACACAGCAGGCATTGGGTTGCATTTTGGTGCACCTTTGAAAGGCTGAAGAAGATGGCACTTGGCTGTTCCTGAAGAGCAATCACTGGAAGTGGTTACTCAGATACAATGGAAACAGGCATAGAGGATAACATCCAGACTGGAATTACAGAAGACACTATCCTCTGCATCTCCTCAGTAGCTTCCCCCTTTCCTTGCTATCCTGCAGGCATTTCACTGTGGTTTTGTACAGCCATCTTTTGGCTAGCCTCAATCACACCAGAAAGGGGGAAAGCTTGAGAAGTACCTTGCATTTCCACCTGTCTTTCTCTGAACCAGCAGCAAAGAAGCAGCCCTCTGATGGAACTTCCAGTTTACTTTTGAAGACTTTCATATAAAGATTTCAAATCCTCCCTAGCATGCCACAGTGTCTCTTGCAGCTGCATATTACACACAGGGACATGAAATCCAGTATTTTCATCTTCCATCTCAACAGCTTGACTACCAACTTTCCATTATGGTCAAAAGAACAAACCATATTGTATTTCAATCTCGGTAAACCACAAAAAGTCCATTCAATTTAACTCTGAGATAAAAACTCCCTTTTATCCATTTTTAACTTACCTGTACAGACTGTAAGCTATGTCTGATGTGACAAAGCTTTCAAATCTCTCACATATTGCTAGTCACTTTTAATCACAGGCTTAATCTGCACCAAAAGAGTTTCACTGAATCAAGGACAGCAGTCACTTGTCTGAAACTAGAACAAGTGTACATTTTTACCAAAGATTACTATCATGTACATCTACTCAAAGCAGCCAAAGAATATTTATAAGTCATGTTGAACACATAAAAGTAAATATTTTTTTAATTCCACTGTACATAAACACATTTACCCTTCTGGATTCGGTGACTATGAGTCATTGTGTTTTTTCAGGAAAAGATTAAAGTATATATACATTGTTCAAGTAAAAAGTCTGTTGAATATGTGCTTAAGTCATGCTGATACCATGTTCTTGATTGTTGTTCAATCAGGAAATATTTGAGGGCGTACTTTCTCACATTAAGAACTTTGTGCCCTTTTTTATAAATTCTTCATCAAGACAAAATATTTGCTCTTTTTTTTTTTTCAAGAAGAAATAATTGCTTAAGTAGAGAATGAAGAGACACTTTTTCTAATAGTTTGCTCTTTTCTAATTCAAATATTAAAGAGTATGCCCCTTCCATGCTGTCCTTAATCCAGAAGATTTTTGTCAGACTTCTCCCATTGGCTTAAAATGTGGACCAATGAGAGGCATTTGAGTGCAACCACACAGTGATTCCAGCTCTCTGTGTTATAGCTAGTTTTCATTTAGTGATAATATGCCACCACCCTTGGATTCAGAACTCAAAAATGATACACATCTGTTCTGACATCTGCTGTAATGCTCATCTGCCAAAATAGAGTCATAATTTTGTTGTTCAGGAATTAAAAACGGACCAAGACCAAGTGTACAGGTGATTAGTGGCTCGGATTGGCACATTGCTCTCCACAGAACAAACCTACTGAAGAATAAATGAAAGGGTGGCATGTGGGTTATTTTCACATGCTCATTTCACTTAATAGTCTGCACATAGTTATGCTGAGATCATGCCACCCAGTAATATAATCCTACAATTTCAGCCAGCAAAACAATTCTGGACTGGTAGATTCAATGACTTGGCCTACATCATGAACCACAAAGGAATGCCAATGAGCGTCTAACCATGAATCTCCTTTACTGTAGCTAGAGGCATCCATGATATTGCCATTAGTGCTGACAACATTCAGTTGGCTGATGTGACAATTCTGCATAAGTTCTTATTCACAGATTGCCATATACATCACAAATCCAGTAGGAACATTTCAGTCGTCCTATGCTGCCTTCTCCAGGTGCACATACAGCCCCAATTACCTGGTATTTTTGCCATACTCACAGAATCATAGAATAGTCGGAAGGGATCTTTGAAGGTTATCTAGTCCAACCTCCCTGAAACAAGCAGGGACATCTTCAACAAAATGAAACTGTATAACTTCATATTGTACAAAGCAAATGAGTTTTTAACTTCCCTTGCAGTGTTCAGATATTAGCTCAGAAAGACTAAATGACAGCTATGTCACTGCAACAGACTATGGTTGCAGTCCCAGACTGACCTTGTGGTAGATAAGGGAAATCAACATGAACGTTTCAGAACTTACACAGGAAAGTTGTCAGCTGTCAGAAATAAGACAATATGGTTCCAAGAGGATGGGTAGACACTCTGCTTGGCTTTGAGGGGTATAGAATCAGACCACTGTACCTTTTCCAAGTTGTTGCCTCCTGACCATGTTCCTAACCCTCATCAAAGCCTATGGAAACTATGAGGAGAACTGGATTAGCCCTCCAATGTGGCCACAGAGTTGTGAGGAAGCCTTTATTGTTCCTCTTTATTGCAAAGAGTAAAAGTGTTGGAGCTCAACAGGTTCTCGGGAAGAAAACTAAATTGAGTAACACTGATGGCAATTTCATGGAGGGTAGCTGCCCATGACAGTGGTTTTCTTACCATGCTTACTCTTTCTTTCCCCTGTTGAATTTTCTCTCCAGCTGACTTTGACAAGAAATCATCATAGAAAACATCTGTGGAAAAAACCATTCTTGGGCACTAACCAAATAGACCATAGGATACAGGAAGTTATTGTTAATTTTTAAACATCATATTAATAATTTTCAAGTGTATTCCTACCGCCACCCCCTGTCTGCAGAAAAGCGAGTTTGTATCTTCCAGCAATTTCCTTCTTCTGCCTTTTTGTGCCATGATTTCTGTATCCATATCTGTGTACGGAAAAGCACTTGTAAGACTGCAAATAATGAACTTCTGAAGGTTCATTTCTACTTGGACAGATGCCTTCAGGCAAAATCAGACTGATTTGCATGTTTTAGCATACTGAATTGCCTTATAAAATATGCATGTCATAATTTGTGAGAGGAGTTTTTCGAAGTGCTGGAAAATGAAAGAAACTAATGCTACATCAGAAAGGGAAAGAAATCAGGCTGCATTAGGAACTTATGAAGGCATCTGCCACAATGATTTTGTTGGAGTCAAATATAGAAAGCAGGCAAACATAGAATCATAGAATCATAGAATAGCTAGGGTTGGAAAGGACCTTAAGGCATCAAAAGGAACGTGACCAGCAGGTTGAGGGAGGTGATCTTGCCCCTCTATTCTGCTCTTGTGAGACCTCACTTGGAGTATTGTGTGCAGTTCTGGTGTCCTCACCATCAAAAAGACATGGAACTGTTGGAACAAGTGCAGAGGAGGGCCATGAGGATGATAAGGGGACTGGAGCACCCTCCGTATGAAGATAGGATGAGAAAGTTGGGTCTGTTCAGCCTGGAGAAGAGAAGGCTTTGTGGAGACCTCCTAGCAGCCTTCCAGTATCTGAAGGGGGCCTAGAGGGATGCTGGGGAGGGACTCTTCACTAGGAACTGTAGTGATAGGACAAGGGGTGATGGGTTCAAAGTTAAACAGGGGAAGTTTAGACTGGATGTGAGGAAGAAATTCTTTACTGTAAGGGTGGTGAGGCAAACATCAGGGAAAGAAGACTGGAGTTGTAAAAATCAGTTTGTTTCAGCAGCTAAAGCATGAATGTTATACTGTCTCTATATATTTATATATATACAAAGGCTCAGAGGATGAAAGAAAAATCTTTTTGGCCTGAAAACTAAAAATCAATCTAAGTATCTGAAGTATGAAAAAAGGCTTCCAAGTTCTTTGAATCTGCAAGCCGGTTCCAGGAAAGGAGTTCTGATTCAACCCTTAGCTGGACAGTTGGATTACTATTAAGAGAATTCCCTAAGCAATTATATCTGTCATGGATAGGTTCTTGTGCAACTGAAACGTAGCTGACCTTGATAACTGTGATAGTGTCTGCCATACCTAGAGTACAAATCTCTATGCAAATGTCTTCATTGTGTGTACATCTGCAAGGTCCTTCTGCAACTGCTGTAGATTTCTGAATTACAGAAGTCTTATCTACCGTAACTCTAGAGGCTTGCTTGTGTTCATAATAATGTGGGATATTTTTGCCTTTCTTTTCTCATGCAATGTTTTTCACTATTTAGTGGGAAACTACACTAGCACACACCTATGTATGTACAGAGGCTGGTACATTGCAAGCAATTGTAGCATCCCTGTCATTTTCATAAAATGGATTAAAATAATTTTATTTCTTATTGGGTTTCCTATTGTTTGCTTAAACCTAGATGCAAAGAGCATTTTAAGCAATTGCTGTATCAGTTTCTGTTCCGTTTATCCAGCCAGATTCTTTATCTGTCAATTAGGTCAACACTTCCTGCTTAGCATTGGGGGAGGGAGTCTTTTTCTCTGACTCATTGCCATTTGCTCTTGGGAGGTAGATAGTCCATATGGCTCTAATTGAGCCAAATAACCAGAAGGCTTCTTTTCTGAGTCATAAACAGCTTGTTGGCTGACTTTAGCAAGGACATGGTTTTGATCACTTGTGCTGTTAACAGCAGGTAACACACCAACCAGCACACAAAAAGAAAGAAAAGAGGAGGTCATGAAAGATAGAAAGCAGCTTGCCCAGTCAGAATACGGAAGACTGGACTCTGCCTTCTGTAAGATTGAAGTCAATGAGTATATAGCAGTAGTATATGGAGAATAAAATTGAAACAAAAATATGATGACTGGAACCCATCTAGCAGCAATAATCAAATAGCCCCTTTCCTCTCAACTTCCGCTCCTGTCTGTTTTTTCCTGTTTATGTCTTTTGAACTATAAATTCCTTAACGTGTAAGTGTCCCTTATATAGTGGTTAATGAATTAATAGCTGACTAATTGGCATTATGCTTGTTGACAGGTACAAAAACTCAGCAGTGTATTCTTTTACAGAGCTATCATTCAGCCGCTTCATCACCCAAATATTTCAGAGAGACAGTTGAAAATAGAAAAGATGTTAAAACAAACCAAACACTTGCCTCTCTTCCAGAGAATACAGTAAAACACTATTTTTGCAGTTTTTATTTTAACTATCATTATCAGCTGTTGCAAAACGCAAGAAGTCTTCACCTCATCATCCAATATACATATCAAAGATACTGAGGAGAAAAATTCTAACCTTCACCTGTTTGCTCAGTAAACTGAATCTCAGGGACTGTCAAATTTCCGTCACAAAATGCTTCACCTCCACAAGGCCTGGCAGGATGGTAAAACTTTCTTTAAAAAAGCCCCAAACCTAACCAGGCCATGTGAACAAACAAGGCTGTCAAAGTAATTCACCACTTCCATTACAGGGCCTGTGGCTATAGGTATAAATGTAGTATATTCTACCAACAAACACACAGATACCTCTCTGGACAAATTCTTTTGATGCTAGCAAAACATGGGATAGGCATGTGCAAAACCCCACTGAATTAATATTATCCCTTCTTTCTAGTCAATATGCTTTAACTTAGACAAGAAAGGATAACCCTGAAAGTTATAAAAGCACAATCTGTACAGCCTCTACGCATATGCTTCGCTGCGTATGTCGGTATGGCGTATGTTGCATATGACCCTATTTCATACTAGTCACAGTGGCAAAGGAAGGCATTCCCTGCAGTAAAACTATCACAATTAGTTCTCACTAAATACATAGTTCCAGCTAATACTGAACTGGGATAGAATGAAAAAGAGAGTTGTGAAACTCTGACATCAGGATCGCTGCATTTCCTTCTTCATATGCAAGACATTTCTGGCTATTTACCTTGAGTACTCTTAAGAGTTAACTTGCCTCCTATTTTCAGAAATCTGGTGGAGCTGTGAATTTTTTCTTTTAGTTTTATTGCTGTTGTACAGAAAGACAAGTTAATCCATACAGGACTGCCGAACAAGAATGCTGTATCTCTGCACAAACGCTGCATAGAAAGACTTTTAACTCTATTTACTTACTGTCAATTTAGGCTTGCTACTCAAGTAAAAAGAGTATCTGACGAATTATAGAAGTGTTAAGATGAGGAAACAACCATGTTTTAGTTTGGAGGGAGCTGCAACATGTGACCATTTTGCTGATTAGAACTCAAACCGTTATTCAGTGCTCACTTTCTACATAACTTTTCTAAAGGCTTCAGCAAACACAATGTCTGATCCTATGTATTGCTAGTTACTGCAAACTTAAATCAGAGGAGCTGCAGAATAATGACTGAAGCTGGTTTTTACTCCATCATACTTAGAATCTTGCATTTGTCAAGTACATTTTCCACCCAACAAGATACAAAGCAGAAGAGTTCCCAAGTGTCTTCCTTGGCTTAATGCTCCTGTTGCTGGCTCACCTTTTGTCTCATTGCAAGGCTGCTGTTTCTTGGGCAGAAGCAGAAGTCTTGTCTCTTGTATCCCACTTCATGTTTGAACTTATTTTGTACTTAGTGACAAAGGATCTGCCTTTCCAAATAACCTCAGAAAACTATTAAACTAAACTCAAAGCTCTTTGACATATTTTTCCACAGCTGAGTGAAACACTTATTTGTCCTTCTTGGATTCTTACATATAAAATATTAGCTAAATATGGTAGAGACTTTGGCTTTGTTTTGAACCAGAAGTTGGTCATGCAAAGAATTCCTTAAATGTCCCTGAAAAGCAATATAATAATAATAATAATAATAATAATAATAATGATGTCAAGGTGTATCAATATTTTCTGCCACATGCTCTTCAAGATAGATAGGTAAAAAGTGAGCTCTGCTGTGCATCAAATATGTTTTTCAACATGAAGAATGTGGAATCAGTAATTTAGTTAGTTGCTAAAGTGAGGACGAAATGCAAGCAGGAAAGAGATGCTGAGGAGAATATTTCCTGACAATTTGCTGCCATACAAAAATCTACAAGATTATGCAGAGAGCAGCACATTATCTTACTGAAGAACATTTGGCAGAATTTAACAGCAGCTCCTCTTTATATGCATCTATTAATTCAGGCTTGAAAATACTTCCTTGCAAATCCTTCCCTACCTCCAACCCCTCTCCTTCATGTTCCTGCGGAGTTCAATGCGTGAGCAGATGGTTTCTCATGCTCCTCTGGGAATTGTTTTGCCACATTGTTACCTAAGTTAATTTCAACTTTTATGGCAACAGCACAAAGGTTTTATCAGAGTTTTAGGGCAGGACAATTCTTTAGCTATGGAAATGGATGGAACATTTGAGGATAAAATATATCTTGAATGTTTCCATTTGAAATCTTTGTATTTTGCTGACATATGTGTCTGCTAGCGACTTGCCTAAGATACAGAAACAGAAATATTTTTTAAACTTCTTCTATTGTGCCACTTTGTATCTTCTTTTTGATTAACACATGAAGGCAGATCAAATTATGAATTCCTTTGCCACACAGAACTCAGATTGATTTTCCCTGTGCAAAGGGCTAAAATTACAGCTGCACATTTTAACTAACAGTTGTCTCCATACCTTGCCATGAAAAAGTGACTTCTCCCATCACTTTTACCCACCTTAGAACTACCTGCCCAATGCACAAGCTCTCTGTTATTGCTCAGGCAGAGCTTTGGCTTGCCTGGCTCACATGAAAGATACAGAAGGTTTCTTTTGAGAAAAATATGAGGTAGAAGTCAAATCATTTGCAATGGGAGGTCTGGCCACAACTGAGAGAAAGTTCACCATTAATGGACCATAGCTAGACATGAACAGCAGGGAGGAAAAAGAAGGAATGAGGATTAGGAAAAAGTAAACACCGTCTCATTATTTCCAAGAGTATTTTTCACTTTCCATCACCTTTTCAATGTTAAAATGTTTCTGTGTCAAAAGGGAAATATTCCTCTTTCGCACTGCTTCTCCTACACAAAAGTGACACTGTGGTACACAATCTGTGACGTTGTTCAGACACCTCCCTGGTTACATACGTGCCCCTAAGATGTGCTTTCTGCCCTAAAATCTCCATCCTCATAAGTTTAAACACCATTCAGCCTCCTGTATTGCTGATTGTCATGGTTTAAGCCTAACTCACGCAGACTCTCTCTCACTCACTCCCCCTTCTTTCTTGCCCCCCACTCCCGGAGGGATGGGAAGGAGAACCGAAAAGAATGCAACTCCCACAGGTTGAGATAAGAACAGTTTAGTAACTAAAGTATAACACAAATCACTACTGCTACCACCAATAATAATAATGACAAGGCAAATGCAAGGAAAGAATACAATTTCTCACCACCTAAAACCAAGCCCGACCAAGCAGTGCACCCACACCCTTCTGGGTCTCTGCACTCTGCTCTCCATCCTGGGCATGATGTGAGTTTTCTCACTTTTAACTCTTCCAATTCTTTCCCCAACCCACCAAGGGGGAAAGAGTGAGTGAGTGAGTAGCTGTGTGGTGCTTGTTTGCTGACTGGAGTTAAATCACAACACAGATGAACATCTTCAGATCATGTCTTTTGCTTCAGCATTCCTGATAAGCATTATTCTTCTGAAAATGTCTCTTACCATGAATTTGGAGAGCTAGAAGCATCAGTGTCATGGGTTCAGCAGCAGCAGTCATTTTTCTCCTCCTTGGTAGCTGGTGTAGCGCTGTGTTTTTGATTTTGGGCCTGGGAACAGTGCTGATAACACCAGTGTTTCGGTTACTGCTTAGTGATGTTTTGGTCTGGCCAAGGACTTCCTGAGTCTCATGCTCTGCCAGGGAGGAGGGGAAGCCGGGAGGAAGCAGAAACAGGACACCTGACCCAAACTGACCAAAGAGGTATTCCATACCACAGCACGTCATGCCCAGGATGTAAAAACGGAGAGCAGAGACCCGGAAGAGCTCAGTTTGTGGCTCGGTCGTCGGGTGGTGAGCAGTTGTATCGTCTTCCCTTGTATTTCACTGGTCATTATTATTATTGGTGGTAGCAGTAGTGGTTTGTGTTACACCTTAGTTACTGGACTGTTCTTATCTCAACCAGTGGGAGTTACATTCTTTCGATTCTTCTCCCCATCTCCCCCCCCCCCCCCCCCCGGAGTGGGGGGGAAGAAAGAGGGGGGGGGAGTGAGTGAGCAGGCTGCGTGTTTTACAGCTTAAACTACGACAAACTACTATGAAGAAAATTAATTCTATCCTAGCCAACACCAGCAGAACCAGCAGTGAAGTAAGAAAACATAGCGAAGTTTTCCAGATATGCTCTATTCCTGGTCTAGGAAGTGAAGCAATTAAACATGTTTTTCCAATCCCAGATTAACTTACTGAAATTTAACATGACGTTCTCTCACACACAAAATCTAACACTAATTCAGTCTTAATATTTTTTAATTAATATTTTAAATTAAGCAGTTAGTTGACTAGTTCTGCAGCCAATGAGAACAGAGGAAGACTTCCCCCAAACATTTTCAAGGAAGGCTTCTACCTATTTTTTATAGAAATTCAGATGTTGGATTATGGGTTAATCTCACTTTGCAAAATTGCATGGCTGAGACTCAAAAGTAATCTGAAAAAACCAAACCCCTAAATGAGAAGCTGGGACCTCATTTTTTATTTCTGTATCTCAAGATTTCAAGAACTTAAAAAATAATTCACTCAGAAAAAATATTTGCAGCAATTTCTGAATCTGGAAATTGATCTGTTGTTCTGAAAGAAGCTGAAATAATGATAAACTCAACAGCTCCAGCAAACTCATGCATCACAGTTACAATAAACCATTCCAATTCCTAATTAATCTTTTATCTGGTATATAAATGTGAACTGTGCTTTTTTTGCTCATATGGAATAACTATTCTCTGGGCTAAAAATCGGTGGTATTTTTCCTTGAGGAACATACACTAATTATTATTTTACTTGTTTCTATGACATTGTTAATGGGTGTAATAAATCATGTCCCTCCTCACCTCCCAGTTTCTAAATAGTGAAACACTCTGATAAAACAACAGACTATTTCTTTTAACTTTTTTCTTTCTTTTTTTTTTTTTTTCAGTTTACTTGTGAGGAGGATGCTTTGCCTCCCTGTCTGAAAAATGCTGCCAAACAATTTTTGTTCAGAGGAAAAACTACTTAACAAAAGATATACATTTACTGTAAGGGTAAACTTGTTTCACCTCACTCATCGGTGACTTCCAATTTAAGTCTAAAGTAAATGTCACAGATTGGTTTATAAACCTGAAACATATTTCAATAACCAGCTTGAAAAGCAAGTTGTCCTTGTTTATCATGTAGAAAAGGCATTCTCTATGCAACTTCCACAGCATAGGTACCAGTGTAGTTTTGCATTTTTACAGGTGTAGGGAAATTGTCTGTAGAGTCCATAGAAGCCAATTCAAGTGCAAGGCATAGTTTAGATCCCAAGGGTAAACAAGTCCAGTGTTTTTACCAGCTAGTCACTGCAGGTTGGAATAGCACCACACTTAGATGACTGTTTATTCTGGTCTACCTCTGGGGGTATTTCCAAAAGAATTGGGTGGGACAGAAATCTGTGGGTGTCTAGAGAAACTATCTTTTTATAGGAAGAGGGATGATCCAAATATTTACCCATGCTAATTGGAAACTCTGCTTACTGTCATCCTGAGATGCAGACCTCAAAATTCACTCTTCTGCAGATGTGGAAGGTAGAAAGTTGCACATGCAAATGCTT
Organism: Ara ararauna; assembly: GCA_028858755.1. Lineage (NCBI taxonomy): Eukaryota > Metazoa > Chordata > Aves > Psittaciformes > Psittacidae > Ara > Ara ararauna. Next base: position 62,388,818 of record CM054376.1, on the reverse strand, counting down.
GCCTTTATCTGGATACAGAAAACTTGTCTTTAGTGCCATTGTACTTGCTAGATATCAGGAGGAATGCTCAAGGGATAGCTGCCCTCACTATTTCCTTAAACAGGAACTAGCTGGAATAATGAAGGAGTGTCAGGACACCAGGAAAATAAAGTGCAGAGTATGTCATGCTCAAGTGACTGTGGGGCGAAAAGAAAGCAAAAGGGAGAAGGTTCAATGAAGAAGCTTGTCTGTAAGCCCACACCATTCCCTGTAAATTTCTGGAGGTAAAAGTAATCTACTACTGTCATGGTTTAAGCCCAGAGTCAAAAACACAGCACTGCACCAGGTACTAAGAAGGAGAAAAATGACTGCTACTGCTGAACCCAGGACAACTACCAAGTGTGAGCTATACAGAACCTCGATGGAATGGCTTACCGGGTTAAAAATCTCATAAAGAACAAAGAGTTCAAACGGGTTTGCTGCATGAGCTGAGGCAGAAGCAGTCTGATAGAAGCTAAAGTTGTTCAGGGAAAGAGATTTCAATGGGTTGAGGTTTTTATGCTCTGCTGATTTTTTCGCTCTGAACTAAAAACAAACCAAAAGGACTGGATAGTTCTTATTACAAATCACACCCGATATATTTTATTTTCACCAGAATTTTCTTCCTTTCATAGACAGTGGTTACAATGTGCTACTGTGATTCCACAAAAGCTTCGGAAGGAGGTAATGAACAAGAATATTTGCAGTTGTTTTGGAGAGTCCTATAGAGTCCAAGGAATAAGATAGGCAGAAAGGAAGTCATATAGTGCTCTAAGATGGACTCAGATTTCATTTTTATTTCTACTGTTAGATCACTTATCCTGTAAGGTAGTAATTATAATAGAAAATAAAAAGGGGGAAGTTATCACAGTTAGCAATGTCTGAAGGAAAGTATACTGAACATTGGGTGCTTGCTGATTTAAGTCTTATCTCCAAGTGCCTCTCTCCATTTATGTGTAAACTAGAAAAGGAAAAATAACAGAAAACAGTTTTATTGCTTGAATAGTCTGCAATATTCAGGCTCATTTGAGGGTTAGTTTAATTTCACTTGTTTTGCTACAGGTTCCTCGCAATTGTTGCAAGAGATGGCCAAATGTTACTTTCTGAATAATTTATGGAGAGTTATTTTTGGAATAAAATGTGCTCTTCCTATTAAAAACCCAACTAACAGAACCAACCTAATGATTCACAGATTTGATTGAGTTCTTGACAAAATTTCACCAGAGGTTTTGAAAAAAATATTGACCATTCAGCAGTCTAAGTTCATATCCCCAACTCCCTCCACTATACAAAGTTCAGTACCCAGTGGAGGCATGGAGTTGATATTATAAATCTCTGCTCATCACTACCAAGTAAGCTTCTTCAGTTCTATCAGTCTTGGCTTTAAATTTGTTGGTTTGTTTTTTTTTGTTGTTTTATTTTTCCCCCCAGCATGGTGAAACAATATGCCCCATTTGATGAAAAAATGAATATGAGGTGGCTTCAGTGTGCGCTTGCAGCCCAGAATGCCAACTGTATCCTGGGCTGCTCAAAAGGAGTGTGGCCAGCAGGTTGAGGGAGGTGATCCTGCCCCTCTACTCTGCTCTTGTGAGACTTCACTTGGAGTACTGTGTGCAGTTCTGGTGTCCTCACCATCAAAAGGACATGGAACTGTTGGAACAAGTCCAAAGGAGGGCCATGAGGATGATCAGGGGACTGGAGCAGCCCCCATATGAAGATAGGCTGAGAAAGTTGGCGCTGTTCAGCCTGGAGAAGAGAAGGCTGCGTGGAGATCTCATAGCATCCTTTCAATATCTGAAGGGGGCCTATAGGGATGCTGGGGAGGGACTCTTCAATTAGGGACTGTAGTGAGAGGACAAGGGGTAATGGGTTCAAACTTAAACAGGGGAAGTTTAGATTGGATATGAGGAGGAAGTTCTTTCCTGTAAAGGTGGTGAGACACTGGAATGTGTTGCCCAGGGAAGTTGTGAATGCTCCATTGCTGGTGGTGTTCAAGGCCAGGTTGAACAGAGCCTTGGGTGACATGGTTTAGTGTGAGGTGTCTGTGCCCCTGGCAGGGTGGCTGGAACTAGATGATCTTGAGGTACTTTCCAACCCTAACTATTCTATGAGTCTATGATTTAAATGGCTGTGGCCTTGAGAGAGAGAAAACCTTTTCTGTCTGTCTGATCCTCAATCCTTCCTTAGGCACAGCATGACCAAAGGAGGGGTATTACTAGTGGGAGTGAGGGCTGTCCCAGCAGCACCTGCTCTGTTGCAATCAGCAGTACTGCTGCTGAATTTTTAAGGGGGAGTCAGAATTTCAAGTGTGGTGTCTGGCATGCTGTTCAGTTACTTGCTCTGAAGTACTGTGAATGTCCAATGTGTGCTAAGACAAGCCACTTCCCTCTTCCTATTGGCAAAGCTACAAATCCCCATACACCAAGGAGGAGAAAAAATGACCAAGGAGGAGAAAAAGTGACCAAGAAGGAGAAAAAATGACTGCTACTTCTGAACCCATGACAATGATGAAACACTGATCTTTTCGTAGCTCAGAAACTTTTCTGTAACTCCAACACAGTGGAAGATAAGAAGCCCTTGCTGTAAGCAATTTAGTGGTAAACTAATTCTGTGCTGTGAGGGTCAAAAGCTGCTGAGCGGATGCTGGCATGGGTTCAAAATACACTGTTATTCAGGAGTTGACCGTCCAGCTGATACTGCAAATTAGTGTCTATGCCAATGGTTCATGGCTGGCGCTGTGATAATCTGTGTACTCATTTATAGCTCAAAGCCTCTGAGCCTTTCTCATTGCATGTTTTTTCCTATAATATTTACAATTTCATACAGTCCAGTGAGAATTTTAAAAGCAATTTCTCAAGAGTAACAATGTTGCTACCATTCATTCTCATGTTCTCTCCTAACTGTGGGGAACCATGTGTAATGGTGGAAATTTGACATCACAGGAGATTGTGGGAAAAGGATTGTGAGGAAAATTAACAGAAGAAAAACATCAGATTACAACAAAACAAAACAAAAATGTTTTCAGGACTGACTTGTCCTTTTATGCAGATGTTAGGGGCAAGGGTTTCTACACAGATACAGGTTAAATACAAGAGACAAATGAGTATCTGATAGTACTAACAAGGAAGACAAAGTATTTGTTTTTGTACTATTGATCTGCAAAAGTCATCAGTGAAGAGCTTTCTGCAAAGGGTGCAAATCATAAGCAAGAAGAAAATAGAAGGTATCTCTTGTAAGAACAACACTAGCATGACATTTTGAAATCTCTTAAAGGTGAGGAATATTTTTGAGCTAGTTTGGGGCTTAACATTTCCTTGCAGTTTTCCGATTTGTCACAGAAAGCAAAAAGAAGTTTTTCTCTTATGATTCAGACTTCTTTTTATCATGAGGCAAAAAAAAAAAAAAAAAAAAAAAAAGCTATTTGATATCTACCATTTATCCCAGTACTCAAATGAATCTTGAGAAGAAGAGCTCGATGCAATTATAACCATTTCAGTGTGGAAATCCAAAAGGTCAAAATTATTAATGTAGGATATATCTGACCTACTCCTGCAACAGTGCCAAGTAATTACAGACCATACAAGTACTAACAGACTGAATTAGAAAAACTATGCATTTCAAGTAAAACCCAACATTCTTTATTTAATTTTTCCCCACACTTCCTTCAATCTTCCTCATACCTTTTCTGTGCAGACTTCCCCCATTTTAGCTTGGTGTAATGAGGTGGCTATTTTGGAAAATGACAGTAAAATTACTGCACTTATTTTTAATTCTCTCATACTGAAAAAAAAAATCCCCAACAAAACAAATCAGAAAAGAAAAGGAGGTTCATACACAAGTGCTTTACTAAAATACCCCAGCAAAGGTGGAATCTATCTACACATCTACACCAATACATAGTTCCCAGACTAAAGAATTCAGTTTAAATAGGATAGAGGGTCAAATAAATGGGAGTAAAAATGACACCCAGACAGGTAAAGTAATTGGTTATGTCACACAGTAGTTCAGATCAGAGGTACAAGCAGCCTTTTAAGAGTCACTGGTCCTTACTCTGTCTGCTATCCTTCTTTCTCTAATAACCAAAGAAGAGCAAATCTCTCCTCAGAGAGCATTCTGGCTAATCTTTTGTTTTGGTTTTATTTTGGTTGGTTTGTTTGTTTTCTTTTAAACATTCTTGCCTGTTTTCAATTAAACAATGCTTTGACTTCCTTTCAATTTAAAAGATCTCTTGCATTACATACCCTGCAGCAAATGAATTGTGTTCTCATTAAATGAGTAAAGTTTTGTAAGTACTTTACCTTTTTTCAAGTGACTCAGGGAACAGAGTGAGAACATTCTAATTCAGAAAAGAAAGAAAACTGCACATACATCCCCTTCTAAAAATACTTTTTTGTCTCTTTAGCTTTTGCCTTTTTCTATTACCAAACAAACTTGTGGGGAAGAGGAATATAGCAATAAAGTTGACATTTGTCACAGAAAAAGACTTACTAAAAAGCAAAGCTTCCTTTTCCAAAGCATAAAATGGCTAACAAATTCAGAAAATCACAGAGGTATGGAAAATTTTACAGTCTATTTGTTACTTTGTTTTTCTGCCGTGTTTGTAAAATACACTCGTGCAGGAAGTAAGGGCTTCAGCTCATGGTACAGATGAGCATAGCTGATAATGTAAGCCTTACTCCTGGCTTACAGCTCCCATAGTCACCAATGCCCATTCACAAGCCTGCTGATGACACAGACCCAAAAGAAGCAAGACTGGTTGTTTGGCCAGTCATAGCTGCTAAAGGGACTAGTGTGTTACCTTGTGTTAGCAACAATGAGCTCTGAGGTAAATGTTGGTTTATCCTCAGTGGTAGAAAAAAAAAAATCATTTTGCTAGCAAATAACTATCTCAGAGCAATTTTTATTTTCTTCTTATCTTTAATTCTATCCATATAGCGGAATTATACAGAAAAAATGGGGGAAAAAACAACAGATAACTTCACAGTAAATATTTCAGCCTCTACTGCAGCCTTCGAGGCTCTTCCTCTGAGCCATAACATTGATGGATATCTATTAGCATCCTCTAGCTCCATGTGGTTTGTTTGTTTCCTGTTAAATTTTACAGCAAATTTCCATAGGATTCAGAGAAATATTGTATCTGTGTCCAAATGAATTGTTTTGCTTCTAACTGCAAATGTTCCAGATTGAACAGAATACTGGGCAGCATTAACATGTAGATTTGTACTGCAGCAAGGTTTTTGAAGACAAACACTATCCATACTCCCAAGGATAAAATGGAAGGTCTTCTGTAATAACTGTTATTGAAGAACTCTCACTCAGTTTCCTAAATAAATAAATATTATAAATAAGTGCTCTGTGAAGGGCTGAGCACACAAGAGCTTTTACAATCCAGGTGAAATATACATAGTGAAATATAAACTGTAAATATACACTTAAAATTCTCATCTTTGAAAATGCTGGCTCCAAAGTTCCTGCACTAAATCTTACTGACCAGACATTTGGTCTCACCAGAATGGCCAACACCAAGTCACCAGTTAATTTTATCACTGGCCCTATTCTCACTCTGTAACATTAAGAGCTGCACGAAGGGACAGCAAATAAAATAGCCCTCTCATTGGGCAAAGAGAATTGGGAACGAATTCTGATACTTAACAGAGTTTCTGTGCCATTTGTGTTTCTATCATGTAATTTATTTTTACAAAGCCACAGGTTTCATTTTTCAGTGAGTAAATACTTTTGTCTAGAAACATTCCCATTTAAACATCAACTTGACACTTCTGCTTTTATAGCTGCATTGACACTGTACAAATATTTATGGGTAGTAAGAGCTTACTTTCACCAAAAGGCTCTCAAAAATGTAGTGTTTGAGAAGGGATTAGTGAAAACTTTTTTGCATAAATCACTGATTTTTTAAAGGCCTTCACATTATGTCCCAGTTACTGCTGAAGTGGTATAACTCTCTGACAGTCAAAAGACTTTAGCTTAAAAAACAACCTTGAAGTCATGAAACCAAGAAGATGTTTGTATTTCCGTAAGACATAAACATCTCAGGCTTTTAACAATAAATTATCTGTGCCTCATGTTTACTGCGCTGAAGCTGCTCAACCCAGAATTAACAGTCTGTTTGGGCTACTTGATGAGGGTTTCAAGACTATAATAACACGCATTTGAAACATATAGAAACATTTTGTTGAAAAGCTTGAAGAGTTCAAGAAGTGGATACCTTTATAAATAAATAAATCTGCAAAGAAAGAAGGAAGGGCTCATGTCCCCAAGAATGTCTTTCTGAATAAGTCTGGGAAAAATGCTCTAGAAGATAAAAATATTTTTAATTTTGTGGGGTGGAATGAAGCAGGGACTGTACTTCATTTTATTTTGCTCAGAAAGCCTGCTATGCAGATAAGTCAGAGATTGTATCCACTGATGCAGAAACACATTTACAGGAGGAACAACTGCCGCAGCATGTTTCAAGCATTTGGAAGCTGAACCAAGAACAGACCTAGAGAGAGGACAGGTATTACCCAGCTTCAGTTGCCTGGCAATTAGTGCCACTCACTTCTTTTAACAGAAACAGAAGATCAGAAATCACTGCGTGAGGTACCTATGCACTCTCCTCGGACTAGTGGGATACTGCATTGTCAGTGTAAATTGGGGTGGGCTAGGTGAATCCATCTGGAGAGATACAGAGTTCAAAGACAGCAAATTTTCCTGTTACCTTGTACAACCTGATAGAAAACTGCATTTTTTAGTGTTCTATAAACTTACATTAATGTGAAACTGGAGAAGCAATGAAAAGCAAACTTTGCCAGGGAATTGTCTTCACACAAGCCAGGGTGCTTACTGTCACCTTCGACTGTAACACAAAGACATTAGGAAGGAGGGCAGCAGATCTTCCAGCTGAGTTTCCTTTGCAATTTGCAAAACAGTTCCCAAAAAAAATTTAGGGCAGTTTCTGCTGGCAGTTTGTTTGCTCTCTTATTGGCATCATCAATGATGAAGGAATTTCATGTCTTTAAATGCTTAGATGGAAAGTTAGGACAAATTTACGCTGCATCTGTTCACGAGAATTTGCACGTCTTTCTTTTAACCAGCTACAGTTGCCAGCAGGAAAATTTTGATGGTAGCAATTAGTGTCTAAATTTAAGAAGCCTCAGACACAATTAATGGACAGTATCTGCTGGGGAAGCTTCAGACAGGATGCGTGACAAACTGAATATTTTGCTGGCAGGATCCCCTCCGGACACGCTTCAGCTAACCAAATAGAATTATATGAAAATGACACTGACTTAAGTCTCTCCAGGAAAGAGAAGAGAAGATTTCCACTGACAAACATCATGGGCTGCTTGAAAGGACTATCCCTACTTCAGGTCAGAACTCAGTTGGATCCAAATGGTGAACTAAGTTTGTGGGGAGCTATGTAGTAAGTGTTGTTTGTTACTGGAAATCATAAAGCCAGGGCCTTTCTCTGACTCTGTCTGCTACAGATTTGGTAAGAATGACAAAGACTTCCCCTCCCATGGCAATGAGACTGTGTCAGTCTTCATGTCTCAAGCAATGATAAGGTGATGTAGATTTTACATGTTAGCAAACTTCCAAAACAGTATGACTGATGTCAAATGCTGCTCTGACAATGTTTCCTCTTAATATATTAAATTAGTTCCAGCACTGTGGGGACTTTGAAAGTCAGTTGTTCAAAAATGAGGAGGCAGCTAAGTAGAATCAAATGATTTTCATAATGTATTTTAAATGAAAGTCTTAAAGAAAAATCTCCATTATTAATTGCTTGAAGAACGCTTTTTCCCAATGCCAGTTCCTTTGAAAAGGAATATGCTGACTGTAGAGCAATATATTTTCCAGAGAAAGCCTTGTCATATGCTATTAGGCAAATTTGTTTTCTGTGTCTGTGGAGTAGAGCTGGTCACATTATTTGTTTCAAGTAAATTATCCAATGAATCTTTTTTTATGACTACATTATTTCTGACCAGGCTCTATCATTATTTGACTGCTTCTACAGAAGGTAAATATTCTCTGGTGAATAATGTTTTTTTCCACATCCCTCCTCCCCATTCCTCCTTCATCAGTTGTCAAATAAATTTGATGGCGTATTGTATGAAGCTATTTACTTCTGTTGTTTAAGCAACTTTCAGAAAATCATGAGTTCAAAGCAGAGCAGCTCATAGATTCCCTGAAATGTTTCTACTTTCCAAACCAATTGTACTCCCTCAGAAATGCAGTCTTGTTAACGAAACTTTTTTATCTGATCCCTATCACAGGCAGAAACTAAAAAAAAAAAAAAAAAAAATAGCCTGGTGCCTGGGCATGGACAATCCCAGCTGAGTTCCTGGACTATCAAGTCACAGGTTTTATTTGCGTGGGAGTGGAGGAAATGGTCTTTGTGTGTGTGTATGACTGCACACATGCTCATGTGGCCTAAATGGACAGCAGAGTGATAAGCACACCAAATAATTTCTGAAATCCTGAAAAACATCTGCAATTTGAATAAAATTCCTTGCCTGGCTGTAGCACTGATTATATATATTTTTAATGGAAGTTGTGCTAGGCTGGGAACTAGGACACACCCTTAAGGGGTGAAAATAGGTACTGGGAACTCAGGATGGATTCCACCTCCACTAATGGCAGTAGTTTAACAGCAATTATTTAGGCTACCCAGCCCTGTGAGCTTTCTTTGTAGTGGCACATCCAGAGAATAATTCATCCCACGCTGATGTGAATGTCTAAGCAAAAGTAATCAATTTTAGATGTTCTCTCTCTCGACCTGAGAGAAAAAGTCTGGGACAACTAAGGCTACACACCTATCTTAGAGAAGGCTTAATTGAGGTCCCTGTAATCCTACTCTTAACATAAAAATGTTGAAAGCCTGTAGTGGTGCCTGCACAGTTAGTCCTCAAGGAGCTGTGCTAGCCTTTCTCCTTGTAGTCAAAGGCTTTTATAGCATCAGCAAAATCTAACACTGGGACACACTCCAAAAGAAAAAAAATTACTTCTGTGATTCAAAAAGAAAAAGAAAGTAAGAAGTGTGTCAATGTTTCTAGTTATCTAAATTTTAATCTCATACCCACCTCTTCTTTCAGTTAATAGAAATTAAGTGACCCAGGATCTAAGATACCAGCTCAGAAAGGCCCTTCTGATTCTGTTACCACTGCCTACTTGTCGAGGGTGTAATCTTTAATCTTAAACTTTCAGGTTCTCCAGCTCCGCAGTAACATATGGATGCTGTGCTACAGGTACAGGGGCTGTAATAAGGAGATGGTATCCCTGGGCTAAGCAGCTTTTTCATATGGGAACACTTTACTGCTATTCCCCAGTTTGTGATTTTTAAAAAGATGAAATATGAAAGTTACTGCCAGCTCACCTAGGTACCACAGGTACGTAAGATCAAATAAGGATCAAATGTAGCAGCCTATTTAGTTTAGACTCCAAGTATTGTGAACTCCTTCACTCCTCTCATTAGTGAGCCCAAGAATTTGCATTGAATTACACTGGGCCTTAAACACATTCTCATAAGTGCTTCTAGTCTTGTTTTGAATCCTCCAGCTCTTGAGCCCTCCCTTTCCCTTAGCAATTCTCCTAGAGGCTAATCACTTTCCTCTACAAAAAACAAATCTTGATACTATTTGAAATAATCTGATTATAGCTCCCAGCCATTGATTTTTGTTAGAATTTTGATTACTGGATTTAAAAGTCCATTAGTCATGGTGTTTCCTCTATCTGAAAGATTTTATACACTATAGTCAAGCCACCTCTCATCTTCTTTAGCATGCCAAAGACATATAGCATTTTAATCTTCTCTGTAAGGAATTTTGCTTTATCTGTGTAGCTTCTTTCTTTTCTTATGTACTGCTTTCAAATTTCTATTCACTCCCTTCAAATATGGATGCTCTTTCAGCCAGCAGTTACTCTTTGTCACAGTTATGGGTAATTTTGATTGTTCAAAATACTTTTTCTTAAAGAACCTCCATTTCTATTCCTTTTTTGTTCTCCCTATCAGTTTCTACTCTAATTTTCCTCATCTTTGACAAAGTAGACTTTCTTAGATCACTAAGCATACATGGTGGGTTGGAAAAATGTTTTGCTTGCCATAGTGAATGCAACCAGCTGTCCCTAAGCAACTGCAGTCTCCTCATGTGTGATGCATTCATCTTGAGCTATCAGAAAAAATTCCAAATACACAGTTCCTGTGCTGGGTGCAATACCACTTTCTAAATAAAATTCTAACATTTGAACTTTAACATCTACAAGATAAAGTATATAATAAAAAATATAATAAATTAATCTAAAACTGTAGGGCTATGGTGGGTTTTATTGTTTTATTGTTTGTTTTGTTTTATTGTTAGTAGAGAAAGATTATTTCAGTACAGGTTGCATTGGTCCTCCAAACCATGTTTCCCAAAGCAGAAATTCTAAAAACCATACAGATGAAGACAGGTCTGACACACTGCAGATGTGTCAAAGGGATATCCTACAGCAAGCCTAGAAGCCAAGAACAAATACCTACCAGAAGGTCTTCCTGGGCTGTAGTAGTTAGCACATGGATTCATTTGCTGAGAGAATTCTGCATCCCAAACTATAAACTACCCAACAAAAAAAAAAAAAAAAAAAAAAAACAGAAAAAACCCCAAACAAATGGGTTTTAAATATGCATCTTGTCTGCACAGTAGTGTGTTAGAGATACTTGTGCTAGCTCTGAGCAGAATAACATTTCTATGCAGTGCCATGCAGAAATGGTAGTTCCAGTTGCAGGAGGTAGCATAATAGAACACAATAGGCACGTATGGCCACCAAGCCACATCTCAGCAAGGTCTGTCACAACAACCCCCCCTCTTTGGTTCTCCATATCAGGCAGCAGTGCTCTTCTGCACAGTGAAGAAATAATCTTCCAGCTAGAGAAACTCTCCATCCTCTGTCTGTCTTGCAGCACCACCAGCTAAATTGGGCCAAAAACCTCCTTTATGTTGTTGTTGTTGTTGTTGTAGTTATTATTATTATTATTATTATTTTACAGAACATAGACCAGTGCTCTTCCATGTTGTTACAGAGCAGTTTGAATCAAAACACTCCCTGGAGTACTGAGCTCCATTCACAAAACCTCTTTCATGGGATTCCCTTTCTTAGACAGAGATTAGAGACAGCTCAGAATGGATGATCACAACAGTCCTTTCTGGGGCTAAAAATATAAATGAATGTAGAAACACCAAACTTCTTCTAGGGAACTTGTGTCTTTCTGTCCATCTTCCACAAGCCTTCAGGAAGCTTTCTGCATTCATATGTCCAAAAAAGGGCAATGAGACTTTTTGCATGTGGAAGCCTCTGGCTATATTCACATCCTTTTTTTAGTTTGCAAATTCATCTCATATTTCCTTCATACCTTGCTGTCGTATTATGTTTTTGTGAGAGATTTCAACTTCCTAGATATGAATCAGGAATATCATACTGTTACAAAGAGCAGATCTTGAAAATTCTTGATTTGTTTAGCAGATAACTTCTTGTCACAAGTACTCAGTGAGCTAACTAGGAAAGATACCCTCCTAGATTTGCTATTTGTGAATAGAGAATATTCCGTTCTATTCTATTCATAAATATGTGCTGACTCAGCTCTACCATTTGTGGAGACAAGCTGTTTTGTACATTTGGTTATAGTAGTCTGATTTATGAACAATGTTGGACAGAACAACGTGTCTTTTAGATGCAAAATTAGTGGCATAATTCTCTTTTCTTCTAATTAATTTGTTGTAAAGATTCAGTTTATGACCAATATGGCACTATGTAATTGACAAAGAGTACAACTTCCTTCTTTTTTTTTTTTCTTTTTTTCCCTCAGAAAAGATAAATACCTCATTACTCATCAGAAGAAATGCCTTATATCGTTAGCAATTACAGAAGTCTACACTGCAATGGGTCAGAAGTGACATCAAAACAGCCCTTTCAATATTTGTTTTTTCTAATTCTTTTACCAGCTTAAACTAGAAAATATGTAATTGTGAATGAGAATAAACATTTTCAAGTCTTTTCTGATTAGCACAGAAGATTCAGGCTTTAGCCCTGATATATGCAGCATTGCGAGCATCCTTACAATTCCCAGGTCAGGCTGTTTTCTGGGGAGGTACTCTTGGTTGGTTTCATGAAGTAAATGAGCATATTTGGTCACCAGATTTCAGCTTACCTCCTTAGCTTTTATTGCACGGTGTGTTTTGGGCTTGAGCTAACTGGTTTCCATGCTGCCAAACATTGGCTGGGATGGTGCTTTTCGTAGTCAGATGATGTAACCGCTTAGGCAGTTAGCATCATACCCTCTGACCAGGTTCCTTTAGATATTCCACATGTGGAGAGTGTAATGTTTAATATAAAAATTATTTGTTGTAAGACAGGTGATGTTACACAGGATTCCTGACTTTTGATTTTCTGGTACAAAGTATAGTGAAAAGGCAATACACTCTGAGTGGTGCAAAGTATACTGAAGGAACAATACAGATAAAAGTTATACTTAGCAAAATCTAGCAATTCTGATATACAGTTCAATCACAATACCAATGTGATTCTTATTACTGATCTGTATAGTATGCTCACTGTAACAACACTGGGCATCCCCAGTCACCAGGAAAGTGATATAGCACCACTTCTGCTGCTATTTCCTGAATTTTTTTGCCAAGAAAGGACATCACGCTTATTTGCCCTTTCTTTGTATTAAGTGGTCACATCAACATAGTAATTTTGGAAGTCCATCCTCCTCTAAATAAAGAACAATATTCACTGCTCCTTATAATCTGATTTTAAACTCTTATGTTCCCAAGTGCAACAATATAAATTCCTATACAAAAGAATATCTGACAGGACAAAGACACTTAATCTAACAGATGAAAGTCTAACAAGATCCAGTGGCTGGAGGCTGAAAATAAATACTAACCAGTCTGAAAATAAAGACATGATTTTTTTTCCTTTTTTCTTTACTTAGAGAGAATAGCTAATAATTTGATCATCTCCAAGTGGTTGGGGATAGTGCATTTGCTATCACTGGCAACCTCAAAGCAAGGTTGTGTATGTGGGGAGTAACTCAGACAGCTTTTTTTAGCCATGTAATTTAATGCCCAAATTAAGCAATCCATCTCTCTAGATTTCTCTAAAAGCACTGCTCAAGACAAGAGGGATTCAAAGCAGAAGCCTTACAGCTGCTCTAAACAGCTCTCCTCAGTGAATTTAGGCTATAAAAATAGACTCATAGAATACTTAGGGTTGGAAAGGACCTCAAGATCATCTAGTTCCAACCCCCCTGCCAGGGGCACAGACACCTCACACTAAACCATGTCACACAAGGCTCTGTCCAATCCAGCCTTGAACACCACCAGCAATGGAGCATTCACAACTTCCCTGGGCAACCCATTCCAGTGCCTCACCACCCTTACAGGAAAGAACTTCTTCCTCACATCCGATCTAAACTTCCCCTGTTTAACTTTGAACCCATCACCCCTTGTCCTCTCACTACAGTCCCTCATGAAGAGTCCCTCCCCAGCATCCCTATAGGTCCCCTTCAGATATTGGAAGGCTGCTAGGAGGTCTCCACGCAGCCTTCTCTTCTCCAGGCTGAACAGACACAACTTTCTCAGCCTATCTTCACAAGGGAGGTGCTCCAGTTCCCTGATCATCCTCGTGGCCCTCCTCTGCACTTATTCCAACAGTTCCATGTCCTTTTGATGTTGAGGACACCAGAACTGCACACAGTACTCCAAGTGAGGTCTCATGAGAGCAGAGTAGAGGGGCAGGATCACCTCCCTTGACCTGCTGGTCATGCTCCTTTTGAGCAGCCCAGGATACGGTTGGCTTTCTGGGCTGCAAGTGCACACTGCCGGCTCATGTTTATTTTCTCATCGACCAAACAGATAGAACAGAACAGAATAGAACAGTTAAAAGGGAACTAAATCATCTACAGTGACAACTGCCTGACCACTGCAGGGCTAACCAAAAGTTAAAGCCTGTTATTAATGGAATTGTCCAAATGCCTCTTAAGCGTTGAAAGGCATGGAGTATCAACCACCTCTAGGCAACCTTGCTGTAGCACTAGGCTTGTCTACATTTGGATGGGACATAGACTACAATTAGGCATCCCGATTTGATCAGGCTTTCATAAAAATATGTTCCCTCCCACGCTTTAGCATGGAAGAGGCAGTGGGGTTATGCATGCATGCACCCTCTCTGATCTGAATGGCTTTGTAAGGTTGCAGTACAGATGGAGAAGCACAGAGCTGTCGTAGTCTACACTGCAAGGGGACAGCTGGAATAGGTACTGCAACCTTCTATGAAACACGGGGCAAATGTGGGCCAGCTGCAAGCCATGGTTTCCATGAGTGGTACCCAGGGTGTCCAATGCTGCCTTCTCAACCCAGGCTGACTCAATGTCAATGCTGATGCTATCAGAAACCGCTAATTTGTTGCTGCTGACAACAGCCAACCTCTTAAATTTTGTGGTCCCCATGCCTGCTAGTATACCAGGTCCCTCTCCAAATCTATGGCACATGATGGAGATCTCTTGTTCCTCTTATCTCTGTGCTTCCACACAGGACCTAATTACACTCTTCTTCCTTGTTAAACATCTAAGCTGTAAGCAAATAGTGAAAATTTGTTTGGATGGACCGTGAGGGCTGTAAAAGAGTGCAGGTCTTCCTCCTTTCTGTGGCATAGATATCAGCCTGATTTTCTGCATACATCTGCCTTTTGTGGCCATCCTCACTGTCTCAGCACTGTGCCATACTGACGGTGAGCCAAAGCTAGTCTTCTGGTGAAAAACCTTCAGCTAAGCCTTCCCCAAGTATAACAGGATAGATGGGAGGAAAGAGGTAACTGAGCATTTCTGTCTTTATTGTGGTGTGACACTAAACGTAAGGTTTAATTTTCAAGCTGAGAGCTGAGTAATACACCAAAATACTTTCCTCAAGAGTGAGGAAAAGTCAAGCCACAATTTAAACATCTAGTAGTTCCATGTGACACCCTGGATGTGTGGAAGAAGGTTAGCTAGTGAAAAACAGACTAGATCTCTTGCCTGCAATGAACTGTGATGGTAGACAGCAGCTGAAGATAGGCAATGATGGTATAAACATAACAGATGCATATTCTGCCCTGAACAAAGCTGTTCCTGGGTAACTGGAGGGCAGTAGTAATATAACCCCTCTCTTTTTTACATTTCATAGATTGGAAAGGCAATGTGGTAACAAAGCAAAACAAAAGAGACAGTGCAGGAGAGAAGAGCACAGAGGAGGCCCACAGGGAAAGAAAAATATTCAGATAATGGAGTGAGGGTGAGCTTGGCAAACTTTGTGGCAGTGAAACAACAGATGGGCTATAATTTTAGCAAGTTGTCCCACAGATGGTTCAGCAGATGGATTCTGCTAGGTTCATACAGCTTAGGTGGAAATATCAGCTGCTGATCTTGACAGGCAGGGCAGCTTCAGCAGAGAAAGGATCCTTGCTTTGCTTTGCTTTGTGCACGTGCTGTTCTAACACAAACTGGCAGTGCGGGGACAATGTTGAGTGCCACAATATTAGCCAGCCTTTGCACTCCTTACATGCCACTTAGATTCAGATTTTCTGTCAGTTTAGGGAAGCAAAAAGTTTGCTGGAATTAAGTTTGCCACCTCAGTTCTGACAGCCAGTGAAGTGACAAATGCTGCTCTATGGAAAACAAATGATGTCTCTATATTGTGATTTCTTTTTACAAAAAAGACTTTCATTCTGGGTGGCAGCTTTGGCAGAATATAACTTCTCTGAAGGATGGACCATCTTCCCACCTTACACTGTGGGGTCTAAATTCTCAAATGGCCTATAAGTGCTAATGCAATAAAGGGGAATTAAAGAACAATTATACTCCTAAAATACAACAAAACAACTAAATTTTTTCTTACAGATGTTCATGGATGTCACAGACCCAATAAATTGAGGCCAAACAAAATTTATTGTTCAAACTCAACTGAAGTTCCACCAACATTCAAAATAAAGGTCTGCCTTGCTTGAGTGGCCTTGCTTGATATGCAACCATTCAGCTAAGCAATCCCAGCCTCCTCTTTCACAGATCATTATCCTGATCTGGGCTAAGTGATCTACTTGCTGGTTCCACTTTGCATCAGGGGCTTTGTCCCATGCATAGCCTTTTACCTATCCCACCTTCAAAGGTCAAGATCTTCCTGTTTCTTGGAGATGCTTCCAATCCTCTGTTCTCCTTACTTTTGTATGACCTAATTCTTACCTGTAAGATTTCCACTGACATATCCATTCCATAGCACCCTTGTAGGTTGTGTAGAAATCGGAGCAAATGGCAGCAGCACCACTTTCTGCAGCCAGCAGTAGAACTCACAATTCTCTTACCTGTGTGCTACCTTCACCCTCTTCCTCAATTGTCTTTCCAGTGCCAATTTCTAATGCTATTGCTTTATATTGCCACCTTAATCCCACCTGACGAGCAGATGCATCAGTACATCATATTCCCTCTGCGTCCAAGCCTGCCACAGTCTCAGGTGCTTCTTTAATAGGAGGATTACAGGGTTGACTTAGTAAGCCTGGGTCTGGATTAATGGTTTGCTGCAATTACTCTTAACGGAGTAATTGACTAATTATTTTTAAGTATGCAGGCTATTTCCAAACTGTGGTCTTTTGAGCTAGTCCCTGGGGAGGAGGTGATCCATTAAAGACTGGATTCAGAAGGGGAAAAGGACCCTGTACTGTAATATCTTGTGGTGTGCATAGTTTCTCAGCTTCCTTAACTGCTCTAGTGAGGGGAAGGATCCCCTTTTCCAAATCTCAGTACTGTTCAGTTTCTTTAAATGAGATAGAATAAGACAGTAGAGGCCTGGCTGGTTCTTGTGGTGCCTTTTGAAAGACACCACAATATGAAGTACGGCTGGTAGATTCTCACTCCACTCTTAATGGATCCTGTGGGTGCAGTGGACCCAGTCTCTGACAGGCTTTGAGCTCATCTTTCAGAGCATTAAGGGCTTCTGTAAATTGCATAATCCTGGGCCACACCATATTTTTCCAAACCAAGTTGTATAGCGGGCAAGCAATTACTGAAAATCCTGGCATATGTCTTGTCCAGTAACCTAATGTACCTAGCAACTGTTGTAATTCTGTTTTTTTGCCTGGGGTTTGTCTCCTCCTGATGCCTGATAGAGCATCATCAGGTACTGCAACAGCTCCTGATACCCGCCAAACCCCTAAGAATTTAACTTCTTGTCCGGGACCTTGGCATTCAGAGGGTGCAAATTTTAGCCCATTTTATTCAATAGGTTCCAGATGGATCCAGCCATTTGCCCCACCTTTTCTTTATTGTCTCCACCAATTAGGATATCATCTATATACTGATATATGTGGACATCTACTGGCACCTCCACAGTATTGAGGAGCTTGCCTAAGGCATTGTGGGCAATAGGAGGGAGACTGTTTATACCTTGTGGGATTTGGTTGAAGTTGTACTGCGTCCGCTTCGAAGAGAAAGCAAACAGGTTTGTCTTGGGGAACCATAAAAATCATATCCTTAACATCTAGAGCGGTTAGCCAGGGGTGGGCAGCAGCTTGTACTGCTGTCACTACAGAGGTTATGCTTAGGACAGCAGCAGTCCATAGTGGAGTACTCCTATTAAATTTCCTGTAATCAATTGTTAAACACCGCTGGCCATCAGCCTTATGCACTGGCCAGGCTGGAGAGTTATAAGGGGACTGTGTACAATGTATAACATATCTCTTCTCTAGATCTTTATTTCAGAGATGCACTATTTGGCAGCGGTTGGCAATGGATATTGAGAGACACGGGTTGTTCTAGACTATGATAGTGCAGAGGCAGTCTGCAAAAGCCTTATATGAGGGGCTTCAGCTGCTCTGCATCCAGAACTCCACACCCTACCATTGGGTAGATACCACTGTTTGCCTGCCAGTGTGTCAATCCTAATATATTTTCCTGTGGGAGAACTTAGCACCACTTCCACAGCTATCATCTTCTTCTCCCCAGGTAGCCAGAACTGAGTCTGAGCTGAGGAGAATTTTTCTGCTACACCAGTTACCCCCACTATATTTACAGCTTTCCTTGGTGGTTTAATTCTTCACTTCTCTGCTTGCTGTTTAATAAAAACACTAATTTGGGCCCTGTATCAACTAAAAATCCCAGAGTTATCAACTTTTGCCCCACAGGGATATGTCTAGAGGGCTCCTCAGCAGTGGACCATTGGCAGGTATTCACCATGCTAGAAACCTAAAAAGTTTCTAGCTTTCTAAGCCCTTTTGGTCCTCCTGCAAAGGCACAAAAAGGTTAAAAGCATCATTGCTGGGGGTGTAGTCGCCTGTCTGCCTGGGGTCTGAACCACTCCTCCCATCAATGCCGACGGTTTCCGGATGTGACTGGGGGGTAGACCGTACAGCCCCTTTCGGGACACGCCTAGCAGGACGGCTTTTTGTCAAAGATCATTTCTTTCTGAATCCGTCCCTGTTCGTCTTCGCATGGTTCCAGATCCTGGCAAATGGTGGTGGCCAGGCTGGGCTGCAGTTTGTGACTGGCTGGCTGGATTCTCCTGCTCCCTCCCGCACCACCTTCTGGATCGGCCCAGGCTGTTCCGCACCCGTGGGCGACTATATTGTGTAACATCTCTACCCGAGTGAAAATGTGCATGGGGCGGCTCTGCCTAAATTCTCTCCATAAGAGACTGAACAAATGTTTTCAGGGCATCTGGTAATCCTCTGAGGAGGAGTCTGAGGTGGCTAGGATGCAGCCATTGGTACTCAATTACACATACATCATTTGGATACAAGCAGCCGTTTGTACTCCCTCCTGTAGCTCAGACAGCCCTTTCAGTGACTGGCTGTCTCTCTCCCGGGCTCTACCCTCAGCTCAATAAGCCCTCGGGATGTTGTCGAGTGATTGCACACCTGTCTGTTGCTCAAAACCGCTCCTGGACCCCAAAATCTGCTTGCCTCGTCATCACTTAACAGTACCCAATCTGCCCCCATCAAAGACACTCTCCACAAATACTTAATTTCCTTTCACCCAGATTGCACAAAAATTTGTTTGCAATTCAGTGAGCTCAGGTCCTGTCCAGGGAATTGTGCGGACCATGATTCGGGGGTTTCCACCTTGTGGAACTTATCTGTTCTAATAAGAGCTCGCACGTTCCTTTCCTCCAACTTCTCCACCTCTTCAGAACTGCTCTCGTCAGAGTGTCCCCAGATATACTCATCCCAATCCTCCATGTCTGTGCCCTCAATTTCCAAATTTAGACAATACAGGGATTTATTTTTTTTCTTTTCTTGTGCCTGTATAATTTCAATTTTTTGTTCTAATAAACACATTTGTTCTCTTTCTCTTTTCAATTCCTCTTCTAAACAGTCTATCTTCAACTGCTTCTCCAAATTATTCCTTACAAGATAGTCCTGTGCCTATATCAAGCATGCGCTTAGGATGGCGCACACACTCTCTTTACCGCTTCCCTCATGTCTACAGCTCTGTTCGAGTCTCTCTAGAACTGCTCCTCGATCCAAACCACTTCTCCTTTGCCCACTGTACACATGGGGGAGACAGGACACATCCCTGCCTCCATAACAAGTCCTCTATGAACATCCTGCCAACTAAGCCATTTTAAATGTCATAGAACCAGTAAATTGAGTCTAAATGAAATGTATTGTCCAAACTCAAAGTTTCACCAACATTAATAAAAGATTCAAGAGGTCTCATGGATTTGTCACTGCACTGCTGGTTCTTAAAAATTATTCAAAATGTGCAATCACTCACCCAAAAAAGGAGGTCTCTCAACCTAAGGGTTTTTCCTGGACAACATCACAACCCAAGGGGAGAGTTCCTGACTGCAAGTCCACTGCTTCAAGGAGGACCAACTCCAAACACCTGCCCAGGGGGCTCATTTTATACCCTAGTAGAATCTGATCTGTGGTCAAATATGGGCATGTAGCCACCCCATGGGCTCAGGGCTCAACTTCCTACCCCTCCATCCGCCAACCACCACCATACGGGTGGGACAAGAGCTGCACATGTGGGAAGCTCTCTTGGGCTCAAGTCTATGGGGGGATGCTTCTATGGGCTTTGGTCAAGTCTTTGTCAGGGCTTTTTTCAGGGCAGGTATACCTGCCACAGTAGAACATGTGCATATGTAGGAAAGAAATTTTTTACCATCTTTCTCCTCAGGTACATCTGTCTGATCTTAAAGGTTGTCAATTTCTTGTTACTTCATCATAATCCAGGTTTTTCACCCAGAAAGTCACACCTGACACACAGGTTCATATTGATGTCTTCTTGTCACTTGAAGGTGATGACAGGCCAGAGTCCCAAAACCAGTGTTGACCCAATGCCAAAGCAAAGTGCACTTTCATGGACTCAAGACGTTAGGCATTTACATAAGTCACTTTCCCCAGCATTTTCAAATTCCCTCTTGCTCGTCCAAATTTATCAGTGCTTCAGAAATTTTGATGGGTTGAGGAGTAAATGTTACACATGATTAGTGGATGCATTCTTCTTTAGCGTGTGCCTTGAAGGAGAGAGTAGCTATTCTGCATTTAGATTCCAAGACCTAGGTATTTAAGTTAGCTGGGTGCTTAAGCATACAGATTAGGGGAATTTCAGAGGATGCTGTGAGCCAAAATGCCATTGAAAAACTGCATTTCTAAAAGATCTAATTAGGTTTTTATCTGAATGTTTAGGCACCTAAAATTCCAGGCTCAACTCATACAGTATTCCCCTGTTGCATAAAAATATATTATCCTAGATTAAGAGCATGACTTTGCTTGTATGATGACAATGTTTTCCCTGTTTCTCTCCTCACTAGACTGTGCATAAATATGTAAACAAAAGTTCCATAGCAGCCTTTGATCAATTCAGAAAGGACAGGGAAATTGTTAAAGCTTAAACTTGAGTGCTTTAGCTCTCTGTCCCTGTTTAGAAGCTCTAGTAAACAGAGACTATATTTAACTATTAGTCAGTCTCGGTAGATGCACTTAATCTGAATATTATAGCTAATGTATACCAGGAGAAAGACTGTAACTGAAACAATTGTCTACTTTACAGTTTTTTTTTTATTAGCAAGAACCACTGTCTCTCACGCACACCCCAGGAAGAAGAGACAAGGTTTTATGACTCCACAGTCCCTTGAAGAAAATGCTTTGTTGGGTTTTAAATCTTGATTGGGTATTGTGGCTGCTCTGTCTACTGCTGAAAATACCTGGTCTCCTAAAGAATGGACAGGTAAGCCAGGCGTGCAAAAATGTCATAAATAAACAGTTCAAACAGGCAATTAAGAACTTTTTCCGCATACCTTCTGCTTTTCAGCATATCTCCTAGGAATGGCAAAATATTTCTTCTTCTTCACTTATCCAAGAGCATGGAAATTACAGGTGTGACCAGAGAGGTCCTCCAAGTCCTCTCCTGGTTATCAGCAAGAAAGTATTGGTGGTAGGTCTCCTTGATTCGCCATAAAATATTTTTGGCCTGGACTTTCTGTAAATAATGCAAGCATTTATGCTGACTCTCTGTGGGTAAATTTGAAGTAAAATGGGAAAAAAACAGTTTAAAATGTCACTGAAAAAGTGTGGAGTTTAAAATAAACTACAAAGGAAAACAGTGTGTCTGCTGTCAAATCAAATGATTATGCAAACAACCTTGAAGGGACTTGCTCACCAGTTCTGCGGTCATGATTACACCTTGATGTTGCTCTGCATTTGCCAAGGTGGATCCAAACTCAATTTCCTTTTTGTCCTTTCTCCCTCCTGCCCTGTTCTAAATAGAATAAAATGAAACATTTAAACACTGTGTACAGTTTCAAGCAGCTGCAAGTCAAGAAGGGGTGCAACTGATTTCCAGTACAAGTTTTTGCTTTCTGATTGCAGTCCTCTCTCCTCTGCTCTGCTTTTTTTTTGCTTTTCCTGCAAAAACATATCAGTCATTCTGCCCTGTGCCCTTCCCCCCCAAATATATATACTGTCAGTTTCTTAGTGGAGTCTCATAATTATTCAGACATGATGGAAAAGAAAATTGAAGAACACAGAAGTGGCTGAGAAGAGTTGCCTACTTTTTAATCTAAGGTATACTTACTCCTCATAGTTAGCAACCTAGCTCTTCTTTTGAAATTCCCTTGTTTTAAGAGAATTGACTAGTGAGATGAGGGGAAAAGAAACATTTAATTCCAAAATGCCAATTCAGGTCAAGCTCCATAAAAGCAAATGTGGCACCAGTCCACATATGGAGCTTTACTTGGTATATCCGAGGTGGCTAAGAGGGCTGCTCCTACTGAGCCTAAATAAATATGCCTGTTCAGCAACTAGAAAACACAAAATGTCCCCCTCCCCTTAATGAATATTTGTTTTAACAAAAGTGAGGATATAGGACAAAGCACTTGGAACCAAATATTTTTATGAAATAAATATAATCCATAATTTTATTTTGCGTCTTATGCCTACAATATTTTTTAAATTTTTACTCCATACCATCCTCCTTCCTTCTCTTCAAAGTATCTCACTACACAATAGTGGACAGCAGTAGAGATAACTTCATTCTTCAGGAGAAAAGAAGCTCTAGCTTTTACAGTGCAAAGAAATGTCCCCTTTAATTTCTGCCAGTGGGAAATATATGGAAGCTGTGTGTTCCTTTTCAAGTATTAACACTGTCACTTTCTCTCTGAAGAGAAATAGCCTCCACGTCAAGTGCTCAAAGTGTGATTTTTCAAAGGCAAAGTGACTTTCTCTCAGAAAGCCAAGCAGCTAGCATGTGGTCATGGTGTTTCAACTGGCAAGTGTCACGAATTGCTAAGATGCGGCCAGAAGCTGTTGCAGCTTTGAAGCAGAGCATCACTAGAGCCTCAAAACATTACATTTAAAATGCTTGCCAGCTGAAATATTTTTGTTCAAACATAAAGCTACTGAGAAACAGAACAAGGCACAAACCCTGAACCACTAACCAGAATGGTTTGACTAAACCTTACTTCTTTTAAAAACCATGAATTTTGGAAAACATTTGTTCTTCATGTGCCAAATGGAAGAAAATGAACCTGAAAACTAACAGAGGCCTGACAGTGCCCCTCCCCAAACTGCAGAGTTACACAATTATCCTGCTGCTATATTAGTGTATTTAAGTACAAGGAGAGCATATGTGTAGCAATTCCAGGCATTTGGCATGCAGCCTGCCAGAGTGTAGGGACTGCTTGAAGATCTAGGCTGAAAGAATTGGTCCTTTCAGTGTGTAATTAGTAAAACACTTGCAGCCTTGCTCTGCGAACATCTCAGATATTGATCAGAAAAGGAGCTCTCTTTTATTTTATAACAGGAAGGAAATGAAAAAAGACTTTGAAAGTGGTCTCCACGTAACCAGTCTTGTAGCACAAAAGTCCCTTAATGTTCCACAGCATACCCTTCAGCCCAGCCTTTTAGTGGCTTCAGTCTCCTGATGGCTTTTGCAAGTGTCAAAACTTGCCACATTTTTTTCCTCCAGGTCTCAGCTATTTGCTAGTTGGAGGTGCTGGCAACTAGCACGACTGGAAGTTTGACCTTCCAAAGTAACTATAACTAATTTTTTTGTGTGCGTGATCAATCATCCAATAGTTTTATAGACCAAACTGAGGGTTGTTTCTTTTTTCAGAAGCTATATTTTTAACTAAATTTTTTAGGTGAATTATGCTTCTTTCTATGTCATTAACAGCAAAAAGGAATAAAAAACTGAGAGCCAAATCCCTGAACACCTCAGCAACCCTGTACCCAGAACAGTCCCAAAAGGAGACATGTTATAGCAGTGGATAGCAAAATCCTTAAGAGAATATACTAAGCCATTGTGGTGGTGGTAGCAAAGGAAGGGAGGCAAAGAACTTCCTGAAGTGTCTTTTTAGAAAAACATCTTCATGGTGGAAGAGTGTCAGCTTAAAATGACAGCTTTGCTTTTATAAGTTCTTTCTTTCCAGTTAGATGCCAATGTCATTGTCATGGGTTCAGCAGCAGCAGTCATTTTTCTCCTTCTTGGTAGCTGGTGTAGCGCTGTGTTTTTGATTTTGGGCCTGGGAACAGCGCTGATAACACCAGTGTTTCGGTTACTGCTTAGTGATGTTTTGGTCTGGCCAAGGACTTTCTGAGTTTCATGCTCTGGCAGGGAGGAGGAGAGTCAGGAGGAAGCAGAGACAGGACACCTGACCCAAACTGACCAAAGAGGTTATTCCATCCCACAGCACGTCATGCCCAGGATGGAGAGCAGAGAGCAGAGACCCAGAAGGGTGGGGGTGCACTGCGTGGTCGGGCTTGGTATTAGGTGGTGAGAATTGTATTCTTTCCTTGTTGCCTTGTCATTATTATTATTGATGGTAGCAGTAGTGATTTGTGTTATACTTTAGTTACTAAACTGTTCTTATCTCAACCT
Source organism: Ara ararauna (assembly GCA_028858755.1). Lineage (NCBI taxonomy): Eukaryota > Metazoa > Chordata > Aves > Psittaciformes > Psittacidae > Ara > Ara ararauna. The sequence goes on along the minus strand of CM054376.1, from coordinate 62,364,415 downwards.
GTGGGAGTTGCATTCTTTTCGATTCTCCTTCCCATCCCTCCGGGAGTGGGGGGAAGAAAGAGGGGGGAGTGAGAGAGCGAAACTGTGTGGCTGACTGGACTTAAACCACGACAGTCATTCAGGTTCCTTTTTCAGTTTTGTTCTTTTCTTTACAGCCATTTCCTGTCCTTGTTTGCTTCTTTCACAAATGTTGTCATTTTATTATCCTTCTCAATTCCTATTTCTCATTTACAGCTGTTACACTTTCGGCCGTTAGTCCTGAGGTAGGGGATTGCTTTACGTGGTGCTAGAGTCAGAAAGTCTGGTACCCACACAAGCATAGGCGGAGGTAGCTTCCCAGACGTAAGAGAATTGCTGGGCACTAAGTGCTTTGCCGCTTTCTTCTTTGCAATCCCCTTCACTGTGGCATACAGGAGGTTTTAATAAACGCATTAAGACTAATATCACCAACTCCAGAGACAGTTGCTAGGGTTACAAACAGCAGGTTACAGAGCAATGTTTATCAGTCGATGGGTTCCTAATATAGTTTCTTTTGTGGAGTGACTTGAGGGACAGATGAGAACCTGAAAGGAAGAGGCAATCTGGACAACAGTGATTGCAAAGTGATGAAATTCAGAAATCTGAGCAGGGAAGGATAAGACACTAGACTTAGCAAAAAGCATATTTCATGCACAAATAATTGGCAACTAAGGTTTCTCAGCAAAAAGAAGAGTAGGTGCTTTGGCTCCTGTAGTAAAACACACAAAGGCAAGTTCCTCAACACATAAAAGGGAAATGTTAACAAGCGTAACAGCAATGGATGTCTTCAATGGCTTGAAAATCAAAGAGGTACCATACAGAAAGCTGAGCTAGTACACATCTGAGGATGGGTATAGCAACAAATGCAAGGATAAAACCTGTATCATGCAAAATGAGTTCCCAGTATCACTAAGCATGAAAACCAGCAGGAATTTGGTTGTGTGAATGCAACTAACATGCTTAGAGGGCAAGGACATGTTACTGGAGAGTGAGAGAGTCAAGAGTTAATGGAGCAGGCATGGAGAAAGTGAAGCACTTTTCAAGAAAACAGCTAATTCTGATCAGATATTTAAGCATGTGAGGGTGATGTTCAGCTCATGACCATTTACACTGTGGTCTAAACCATGCAGATTACTAACTTGAGTCCATTTGCTAGATGTGATTTTAGCAGGGCTGTCTCTGATTCCTACCAAAAGAAAAACGTGATCAGAATAGCCCTGCTCTTTCCAGATTCAAGGCACTGTAGAACAGTAGCAGCCCTACAAACCTACAAGTAAATTAAACCTATTGCTCACCTTTGCAGTGTCTTGGGCTATGGAAAGGAAACAGGATATTGGGTCAGACCCACAACAGAAAAAGAGTGAGGTGTGTTGATCCAGGCACAGTAGGGAGATATTAAGCCTTCAGAGGTTTCTTCTACCTTACATATTTATGCTGTTTGTTCTCTCTCTCTCTTTTCCCTGGGGGCAAAATAATACCTCCAGTGTTTTCTTATGCTTTATGCTACGTGGGCTGTGTGTTTCATTATTGATAATAAGATCTATGATGTATGCCTTACATCTGGGATGGCCTGGAGTTTATTGGGCTTTTGGTTGGTTATTTTTTTAATTTTGAGGTCTAGGTTCCCGATCACCTTTTTCAAGTATTTTACATCATTATATGTATTTCTCACAAGCTATCTGCAGCACTATCCAAGCTGAGAGAGCTGGGTTAGAAAAATGAATCCACTGTGGAAACTGACAGATCCACATCCAATGACGTTTTAGTTTCCAGTTGAGAATAGGCTTATAGCTCAGGCCACAAGCATTACAGAAACTTGACCAAACCAGTGGCAAATTACAAAGCAGTAACTTTTACCTCTGCTAAGCACCATATCTTGCTAACAACAATGGCTACATAAGAGGAAAAGCATGACTTCTTCTTCTTGATGATGGATTCCCTAAATCCTACAGATATTTGCCACTTACCTGTTGAACCATGACAAAATGCAGGTTATTCTCCACCCTGCTGTTGTGTCTTGCCTTTCCAATTCCCAGCCCTTTGGGATAAGACTGAAGCTTTCTGTGTATGTTTTCAACCTATGCACATTGGTGCTCTGAATTCATTAGTCTTTGGATATATTATCTGTGTGATGCCATAGCTTGTGACTGCTGACATAAGCACAACCAATAGCCATATAGCCACAGGGCTCAAGATGACTGTGCCTACATTATGCAGAAAAGGACAGAAATGAAGGTTTTGTATAATACTGGGAGAAGACAGGTTTGGAGCTGAGTTATTTTGAATTTGATTAATTTTAGAACACTGCTACCTTGGCCAGTCAAGACACCACACATCGTTTATGCAGAAAGCAGCTCCTGGGTGGTGGGTTGATTTGCTGTGTGAATATATTAAACAGCAATGTAAGGTATCACACTGCTAAAAGCTTCCTATGTTTGTGGTATCTTTGCAATGTATTCTTATTTATTTAGCAAAGAACTGTAATTTGGCCTCTGCAACCATCTTTGGCCCTGTAATACATTAAATCAGTCATAACAATACAAAAAAATGAAGGCTCAGCTCAGCTCAGGGAATTTTAGACACATCCCAAAGGCTCTTGACTGGAAGCTCAGTCATGCGGAGATATTTACGTTGGTGCTGGAGAGAGACAGCCTTGTCTTGAGGGCATTTTATTCCACTGAAGAGCTGAACTGTCCCCCAGAGGACGTATTATAACAAAATTTTTAACTTACCTTTTGATTTGGTAGGCTGAAGCTAAATGTCAGTTCTGTAATCCCTGGAGAGGTCATGCAAGATATGAAGATTACTCCACAGCCCCACTCCCTTACAGAAACTGGCAAGTTTTTCCAGAAATTGTGCCAGCCAGAATGTACATGCCATAGTTCGCTTTCACAAATACAAAAATACACTTTCCATAACTTTCCTTCAGTTTTTGTTGACACTTGCTTTGATTATTTATCTTTGCATTGCTTTTATATTCTCTTTTTTTCCTAGAACTCTCCGTCTATCATCGTTCGATGAGTTCTACATTTATTACGAGAGAAAGCAGCAAATAAATGACAGAACTTAAACAAGACTAGACATCTAACTGGACACTTGCAAACTTGGAAATGCATGAACAGAAGTTATATTGTAAATTCTTTATCTTATCTCAATGTTACAATCAATCAGCTATTTTCCAGTCCACTTGGGAGTATTACTACAGGAACTGATTTGAGATATGAATTATGTAGAAAGGGTTTCATGGGTTTATTAAAATCCACATATATTGGATGACCTCTCTGCAGGCATTTATCATGGTGTCTTCTCAGAAAATCAGCTGTGTTCACCTGAAGTTTGTGGAAATACTTGCATTTTAGACAGATGAACAAGCTGGAAGGGTATTTCTCAAAAACGTAGTTCTCCTTTGGAAAACACAAAGATGTGGAAACACTCCCCATAAAAAGGTTAGTTAATGTAATTTCAATTTTGGTCAAAAAACCCCCTAAAAGTTTAAGTCCTGAAAATTCAGAATTCTGGCATATTCAAATTCTAATGTTTGCTGTTTTCTTTTTTAAACTAGCAAAACAGATTGTTTTCAAATATTATTTCATTTTGAAGGATACATAGCTCAAAATAATCATACTGACTTAGTGTCCTAGTTTTGTCTAGGACAGAGTACTGACTGCACTTCTCCAGCCTGATAAGGAGGAAAAGGCTATGAATTCAAGATCAGGATTTTGCACTGTGTCTCATGGCAATTTTGACTTTGGGGAATTAAGGACATGTCCTATGGGTTTTTCATGTCTGCAAAGAAGAGGGAACCATTGCTGCCCATATTAACCTAAATACATGTATTGGGTTTATGTGACAAGGTTTTGGTAGCTGGGGAGCTGGCAAAAGTGACTTCTGTGAGAAGACAACAGAAGCTGTTCCTATGTCCAACAGAACCAATACCAGCCGGCTCATAGACAGACCCACCACTGGCCAAAGAATAGCCCATCAGTGATGCTGGTAGCACCTCTGTGATAATGTATTTAAGAAGGAGTAAAGTGTGATGTGCAACAGCAGCTATGAGAAAGAAGAATGAGAATACGTGGAGAAAAAACTGCAGACAGCAAGGCCAGTGCAGAAGGAGGGAAGGAGGTGCTCCAGGGCTGGAGCAGAGATTCTCCTGCAGCCCATGGCGCAGATCATGGTGAGGCAGGCTGTGCCCCTGCAGCCTATGCAGGTCCATGGTGGAGCAGATACCCACCTGCAGCCCATGGAAGATCCCATACATCCTGAAGGAAACCATGACCTCATGGATACCCTGAGCTGGAGCAGGCTTCTGGCAGGACCTGTGACTTGTGGAGAGAAGCCTATAAATAAATCAGAAAGGGAAGAGCAAGAGAACTTAATCTAGACTTTTCTTTTTTGCAAATGTGCTCATAATTCCTGATCAGTCTGAGAGGAAAAGGGAAAAAAAAAAAGGCCTGTTCTATTCTAAAGTGTTTCAACTTTGAAGATACCCTGCTGGACAGGAGTCTGGGTATGAGTAGACCTTTGAATTTTTGTGGGTTCTGAAGGCAAAAGAATACACTGTGTTTCCAACTTCAGTTTGACCATCTGACAGCAAGGAAAGATTTTTTTTTTTCCCAAAAATCCTTCACACAGATTGCTTGTCTTTTTTCAGAAATCAAAGACGTAGGTTTCTGCATTGAATGAGGTTAACTCAACGATCATAACTTCTAGTAGTATTCTCTGATTACAGCCTATAGCTGTGTTGTGCTGAAGAATACATTCCTTCCTTTCATACTTACTTGTATATAAAGCTCTAGATTTTATTTCCTTTTGTCCTACCACATGTCCAGCCATAAAGTAGTAGCAGTATCTCTGGATCATGTATGTCCATTAGGGATTGTAATAATGTACAGCTGGGAATTTGGGCTGTCCTGTCTTTATACCTAGTGATTTGCGTACCATTGCAAAATTAGTTTTGATTACTGTTATGGAACAGAACAGCATCTTCTTATCTCTGTAAAAATGATGTATGTTTGTTTCTGTTTGCAATTTTGATCTCTTCAAGGTGACTTCTAAAAGGGGGGAAAAAAACCCTGGACCTCTTTTTTGCTTTTGTTTTTGTTTCCTCATGATATTTCTCAACTATCAAATGCTGTTTTCTTTTTTCTTTTTATAGCTTTTTCCAGAAATTTGAACTACATGAACAAAATTACATGTGCTGACTAGAGTGCACGTGAAATGGCAACTTCTGAACAGCTGTGTAAAGGAAAACATGATTGAGGTCAAAGAGGTTTTTTTCAGTCAGTCTGATTTAAATTTTGTTTTGATTGTCAACCGCTGCACTGCATCACCTAGTTAGCATTTTGGATAAAGACTCTTTGTGTTGAAGGTTAAAAGCACTCAGCCTTTTCAGACAATAAGTTTTGGTAATTTGGCTTGAGTGAGAGATTGAATGTACCAGAAAAAAAAGTAATTAAAAAATGGCATATTATTTTCAGCAAATAATTATTTAAGCCTGATGAAATATATTTTCTTCTCCATACTTTTCAACTACCCTCTGCCCCTAAAAATCTTCTTCTCTCAGACTACTGTCTTTGCTAAGATGAAAAAAACTTGTAACAAATGGCTTTATATACTCACGGCACTATGGAGTTGTTCTGGGGTTATTCTCCATTTTTAATGGCAGTAAGTAGATGTCGTTTCAGGCATTGAATGAAATAATTTAACCATAACACCACTAAACTTAGTATAATTAAGTCATGTTAAAAATGTGGGGCCTGTTATCAGTGTATCATAGTTCAGGTTGTAAGGACTCCTCTGCCCTGCATACAGGAAAAGACACAACTGCAGCAGCAAGGCAACGCTGGAGAGTACATGGCTTCAGTGGCACAGACTCCTATTTAACAAAGACAGCACAGACAGCCTCAGATACTGCGTGTCAGGGAACAAAATGTTTTGCATCTTCCTCTGCAGCCCCAAGAATAAAGTCCCTTTACCTGATTCATAAAAAATGACCTACATGGATCCAATCTCACCAATTTACTTCCTTGCTTGGTAGCCTAGTGACATACTTAACAGATAACTCAGGCAAGGGAGTAAAGCTATCCATTTTAAACACCTTCTTCTTCCTCCTTATCCTTCTCAACATCTTCAGTCCAAATGTTTAAGAAGAAGAGCACTTTCCTGCTGCCCGTAGGGTAGCATTACTCAGCAAGAGGCAGAAGAACTGTTTTCTGCATTAACCAAAGGCTTGCCATACCTCAGTACAGCAGGACAGCAGCTATCATATCCTGAGCATTTTTCAAATGAACTGATCCATTGTAAGTAATATAAAGAAAGATACAGAAGCAAAGTCCTGGTGCATCTCCTGCATGCTTGAGGTGTGAATATTGTGTTCCTAGACGTTTAATAACTCATTTTAAATGCTGAAACAAAGGGAACAAAAATGCCCTTCCCTAACATAAAAATGAGATTAAAAAGCATTAACATGGTCTGGAGAGCCATAAAGTCTTTTGGTGAAACCAGGCTTCACTAACTGGTTTCATAACAGTGTACGCTTGCAGCCCAGAAAGCCAACTGTATTGTGGGCTGCATCAAAAGGAGCGTGACCAGCAGGTCGAGGGAGGTGATCTTGCCCCTCTACTCTGCTCTTGTGAGACCGCACTTGGAGTATTGTGTGCAATTCTGGTGTCCTCAACATGAAAAGGATATGGAACTGTTGGAACAAGTGCAGAGGAGGGCCACGAGGATGATCAGGGGACTGGAGCACCTCTCATATGAAGATGGGCTGAGAAAGTTGGCGCTGTTCAGCCTGGAGAAGAGAAGGCTGCGTGGAGACCTCATAGCATCCTTCCAGTATCTGAAGGGGGCTTATAGGGATGCTGGGGAGGGACTCTTCATGAGGGACTGCAGTGAGATGACAAAGAGTAACAGGTTCAAACTTAAACAGGGGAAGTTTAGATTGGATGTGAGGAAGAAATTCTTTACTGTTAAGGGTGGTGAGGCACTGGAATGGGCTGCCCAGGGAAGTTGTGAATGCTCCATTGCTGGCGGTGTTCAAGGCCAGGTTGAACAGAGCCTTGGGTGACATGGTTTAGTGTGAGGTGTCTGTGCCCCTGTCAGGGGGGTTGGAACTAGATGATCTTAAGGTCCTTTCCAACCCTAACTATTCTATGATTCTATGACCCAAAACAAGAGGAAGGCATTTCTGTCAGGCTATGCTAATTCACACCAGTTGCACTCAGGTTTGAAGGCCCACTGCTAACTTTTTCTTTCTCTGTGTTTTCCGTAAATTAACAGACTTCACTTGGCCTGTCTCATAGTCTGTGGACAAAACCCTGCCACTGCCTTTTTCATGTTCTTCTCCCACCAACTCCTGCCAGCCACCTGGCCTTAAGGAATGCTGCAGAGGGGCTCATGGTGTCTATGAAGGTCTGAGCCTCTCCACCTGAAGTTCGGGTAGCCCATAGAGAGGGATAAGTGGGAAAGTCTTGTCTGGATTGTTCATTGAGACATTTGGCCTGAGTCATAGCTTTTTAGCATTGCTCTAAGAAGGGAACAAAGGGAATTGAGCAACAAGCATGCTGGCAAGATGGCCCAATAATGGAAGGTGATGATTCACCAAGAGCTACTCCATAGCCCAAAACCAGACACTCGGCACAGTCATCACAATTCCAGAAAATCATGTAAATTCATAAAATAATAATAATGATAACAACAAAAATTGTTCCCAGAGATCCCACCTGGCCTTTTCATTACACCAGGGCTATCCGAAATATAACCACATGAACTCTATAAAGTACTCCCTTGTCTCTCAGAGACAGTCATTCTCAAGGACATCTTGAACTCTGTAAAAGTGCCTCAAACTTGGGTCCCAACGTTCATTGATATCCCATCATAATGCCCCATAGATAGCAGTGGATTAAGTCACTGCCCTTGTTTTCTATCTCCAGAAAAGCTGCCAGCAGTTGAGTATTCCACATACCTTGAAAAAGCAGCTCCTTGATATAAAACAACAGCCAGTGTGCAACCACATTCTTTGCAAGCACTATTGCTCCCTTGCTTGCTGGAAACAGAAACGTAGCTGTGTTTTGATGAGATGAACACAATAGGGCTTGGAGATGCTTCTGCCTGGGAATGGAGTCCTATGGACCTTTTCCATTCATTGGACTTGATGTTATCAGGGGCTGGGGGGGATCCAGCCACAATAGATTTTATTTATGAATTCATAGTGATCAAAAAACTTGAGTTTTACAAGGCAGTCTCCGCTGTTGAAAAGGCTTAGCAAAAACTTTTCAATGAGCAAATCGAAGAGGCCAATTGGAAAAGAAACTGCAGATTCTGAAATGTCTATAAATTTCTATATTGCCACTGGGGAGATATTTGGATCATAGAATCACAGAATCATAGAATAGTTAGGGTTGGAAAGGACCTTAAGATCATCTAGTTCCAACCACCCTGCCATGGGCAGGGACACCTCACACTAAACCGTGCCACCCAAGGCTCTGTCCAACCTGCCCTTGAACACCGCCAGTGATGGAGCATTCACAACTTCCCTGGGCAACCCATTCCAGTGCCTCACCACCTTTACAGGAAAGAACTTCTTCCTCATATCCAATCTAAACTTTCCCTGTTTAAGTTTGAACCCATTACCCATTGTCATCTCACTGCAGTCCCTCATGAAGAGTCCCTCCCCAGCATCCCTATAAGCCCCCTTCAGATACTGGAAAACTGCTAGGAGGTTTCCACGTAGCCTTCTCTTCTCCAAGCTGAACAGCCCCAACTTTCTCAGCTTATCTTCATATGGAGGGTGCTCCAGTCCCTGATCATCCTCGTGGCCCTCCTCTGCACTTGTTCCAACAGTTCCATGTCCTTTTGATGTTGAGGACACCAGAATTGCACACAATACTCCAAGTGAGGTCACACAAGAGCAGAATAGAGGGGCAAGATCACCTCCCTCAACCTGCTGGTCACGTTCCTTTTGATGCAGCCCACGATACGGTTGGCTATCTGGGCTGCAAGCATGCACTGCCAACTCATGTTCATTTTTTCATCGACCAAAACCCCCCAAGTCCTTCTCTGCAGGACTGCTCTGAATCTCTTCTCTGCCCAATCTGTAGCTGTGCCTGGGATTGCTCCCACCCAGGTGGAGGACCTTGCACTTGGCATGGTTAAACTTCATCAGGTTGGCATCAACCCACCTCACAAGCGTGTCAAGGTCCCTCTGCATGGCATTCCTTCCCTCCAACGTATCAACCAAACCACACAGTTTGGTGTCACCGGGAAACTTGCTGAGGGTGCACTCAATCCCACTGTCTATGTCACTGACAAAGATGTTGAACAAGACTGGTCCCAACACCGACACCTGAGGGACACCACTCTTTACTGGTCTCCAGCTGGACATTGAGCCATTCAACACAACTCTTTGTGCACAGCCATCCAACCAGTTCTTTATCCACCAATTGGTCCACCTATCAAATTGATGTCTCTCCAACTTAGAGACAAGGATATCATGTGAGACAGTGCCAAACGCTTTGCACAAGTCCAGGTAGATGACATCAACTGCTCTACCCCTGTCCATCAGTTCTGTAGCCCCATCATAGAAGGCCACCAGATTGGTCTGACAGGATTTCCCTTTAGTGAAGCCATGCTGGCTGTCACCAACTACCTTATTGTTATTCGTGTGCCTTTGCATGCCTTCCAGGAGAATCTGCTCCAAGATTTTGTCAGGCACAGAGGTGAGGCTGACTGGTCTGCAGTTCTCTGGCCCATACATTTTCTCCTTCTTGAAAATGGGGGTTATATTTCCCTTTTTCCAGTCATCAGGAACTTCACCTGACTACCATGATTTTTCAAATATGATGGACAGTGGCTTAGCAACTTCATTTGCCAGCTCCTTCAGGACGCGCAGATGGATTTCATCAGGTCCCATGGACTTGCGCGTATTCAGGTTCCTAAGATGGTCTCAAACCAGATCCTCTTCTACAGTGGGCCCAGGACCTTCAGTTCCACTTGATGATATCTTTTGGAGGGATGGTACGGCCTGGCACGAGCAATCTAGGAAGTTCCTCAACTGTGTGGAAGACAGCTTCCTTCTGCAAGTAATAGAGGAGCCGACAAGGAGAGGTGCCATGCTTGACCTCATCTTCTCCAACAGGGAAGGGCTGGTTGGAAATGTGACGCTCCAGGACAGCCTTGATTGCAGCGATCATGAGATGGTCGAATTCAAGATCCTCAGGACAGTGAGAAGAGCGTGCAGCAAGCTCACTGCCCTGGACTTCAAGAGAGCAGACTTTGGCCTCTTCAGGAACCTGCTCAGTAAGGTTCCATGGGATATAGCCCTAGAGGGCAGGGGAGCCCAAGACTCTTGGTTAATATTCAAGGATCACCTGCTGCAAGCTCAGGAGTGATACATCCCTACTAGAAGGAAGTGCAGCAGGAGGGCCAGGAGACCTCCTTGGATGGATAAGGAGCTGCTGAGGAAAATTTGAGAGAAAAAAGAGGCTTCTAAAAGGTGGAAGCAAGGACAGGCGGCCTGGGAAGAATACAGGGATGTTGTCCGGGAAGCTAGGGAACAGGTCAGGAAAGCTAAGTCCCAGTTAGAATTAAACTTGGCTAGGGATGTTTAGGATAACAGGAAGGGATTCTATAGGTATATTGCAAATAAAAGGCAGACTAGGGACAGCATGGGCCCTCTCCAGAAGCTATCGGGAGAACTAGCTACCCTGGATTTGGAGAAGGCTGAGGTTCTTAATGACTTTTTTGCCTCAGTCTTCAACGGCAAATGCTCTGACCACACCATCCAAGTCTTGGAAGGCAGACACAGGGACAGTGAGAATGAAGACCCTGAGCTCACTGTAGGAGCGGATCTGGTTTGAGACCATCTTAAGAACCTGAACATATACAAGTCCATGGGTCCTGATGAAATCCATCCACGCGTCCTGAAGGAGCTGGCAAATGAAGTTGCTAAGCCACTGTCCATCATATTTGAAAAATCATGGCAGTCAGGTGAAGTTCCTGATGACTGGAAAAAGGGAAATATAACCCCCATTTTCAAGAAGGGGAAAATGGATGACCTGGGGAACTACAGACCAGTCAGCCTCACCTCTGTGCCTGACAAAATCTCGGAGAGGATTCTCCTGGAAGGCATGCTTTAAGGCACATGAAAAACAACAAGGTGGTTGGTGACAGCCAGCATGGCTTCACTAAAGGGAAATCCTGTCAGACCAATCTGGTAGCTTTCTATGATGGGGCTACAGAACTGATGGGCAGGGGTAGAGCAGTTGATGTCATCTACCTGGACTTGTGCAAAGCGTTTGACACTGTCTCACATGACATCCTTGTCTCTAAGTTGGAGAGACATCAATTTGATAGGTGGACCAATTGGTGGATAAAGAACTGGTTGGATGGCTGTGCACAAAGAGTTGTGTTGAATGGCTCAATGTCCAGCTGAAGACCAGCAATGAGTGGTGTCCCTCAGGTGTCGGTGTTGGGACCAGTCTTGTTCAACATCTTTGTCAGTGACATAGTGGAATTGAGTGCACTCTCAGCAAGTTTCCTGATGACACCAAACTGTGTGGTTCGGTTGATACGTTGGAGGGAAGGAATGCCATGCAGAGGGACCTTGACACGCTTGTGAGGTGGGTTGATGCCAACCTGATGAAGTTTAACCATGCCAAGTGCAAGGTCCTCCACCTGGGTAGGAACAATCCCAGGCACAGCTACAGATTGGGCAGAGAAGAGATTCAGAGCAGTCCTGCAGAGAAGGACTTGGGGGTTGTGGTTGATGAGAAAATGAACATGAGCCGGCTTCAGTGTGCGCTCGCAGCACAGAAAGCCAACTGTATCCTGGACTGCATCAAAAGGAGCTTGACCAGCAGGTTGAGGGAGATGATCCTGCCCCTCTACTCTGTTCTTGTGAGACCTCACTTGGAGTATTGTGTGTAGTTCTGGCGTGCTCAACATCAAAAGGACATGGAACTGTTGGAACAAGTGCAGAGGAGGGCCACGAGGATGATCAGGGGACTGGAGCACCTCCCATATGAAGATAGGCTGAGAAAGTTGTGTCTTTTCAGCCTGGAGAAGAGAAGGCTGCGTGGAGACCTCATAGCAGCTTTCCAGTATCTGAAGGGGGCCTAGAGGGATGCTGGGGAAGGACTCTTCATGAGGGACTGTAGTGATAGGACAAGGGGTAACAGGTTTAGACTTCAACAGGGGAAGTTTAGATTGGATATGAGGAAGAAATTCTTTCCTGTAATGGTGGTGAGGCACTGGAATGAGTTACCCAGGGAAGTTGTGAATGCTCCATCGCTGGCTGTGTTCAAGGCTGGATTGGACATAGCCTTGGGTGGCATGGTTTAGTGTGAGGCGTCTGTGCCCCTGGCAGGGGGTTTGAACTAGATGATCTTAAGGTCCTTTCCAACCCTATCTATTCTATGATTCTATGATTCTATATTCATTTCATAAAGCATTCTGAAGAGTTTATCATTCTTTTAGGCAACTTGGAGACTCTACTCTGTCAGAAGAAGACAATCACAATGAAGTTGTGTGTAGCCTTCAGCACTTTGCAAGGGGACTCGTTGCACCTAGTAGGTTCAGTCTACTGGTGAGGGAAATTGTCCTACTGACAGCTGCAGATGGAGGTCACAAATCAACAATGTTATGGATTTATAGAGACAGCTGAAGGGTTAGGCTTGTGAAGGAAGGAGAAGAATTTTTTTTATCACTTCAAAAGAACATGTTAGCTGAAAAGAATTATCTGCATGAGAATCAGATCAATGTAGCTATGAGTTTGAGTGCCCTGCTAATGATCTGTTTTGACAGCATTAAGAATAAATGTTCCATAGCCTTCAACTCCAGAGGAGATGATTGTGAGACAGGAGCTGCACGGGACAACATAGAGAAGGAATATGAGTGGGATTCAGTATGAGACCCTGTGCCTGGGTGGACATGTGCCTGTATACCACTGTTTTCTCCCTCCTGCAGCTGAGGCATGTTCTTCCTGCAGATCAGTTTATCTCAAAGCAAGCTACTACTCCAGAGAACTATCCTCTGTATGCTCTTGGCATCTGTCCTGTAAAAAACAGAGCAAAAGGAAAAAAAGAAAACCAAGCAGCCCCATTCATTTGCTGCTCAATGGAGCTGGTTGGAAGTTTCCCTTCTTCACGCACAACCATTTTCTCATCCAGTATGGTCTTGCTAGACCTGAAGATTCAACATGAAACTGTTGGATGAAAGTCATTTGAGAAGTGCTTTAGGGCACATCTGCTTCAGATACACCCCAGCAAGAAGGATGCTTGTCACATACTTGTTTGGTGTTTGATAGTACTGAAGTCCTGGCATTTGTAGCTTGTATTGCTCACAGGTTGAAAAGGCCACTAACTCTCGTAAGCTACATTGGTTGCTGTTGGTGTAAGTAATATTGTTCTGTGACGTTTTAAATCAGCATAGATCAAGGTTGGTAATATGATTTGATGGATTGTAACAGATTTGCTCTGCAATTTTTTTGCAATGTGGCTTGTTAGGGCTTTTTAATCTGAAGTCAAGCAGACAGCACATTAAATTTTGAATGTCACGTCTGACCAAAATGTATCTAGCAAAAAAGCAGTATCTTACTCTGAGAAGTACCATTAATGCAGACAGCATATTTCCTCAGATGAAATGGTATACTTTCTGTCCCTCTTAAATGAAGTATAATCCAGAAGCTATAATTGCATTAGTTGTGGAGTAAACTTGGAGCTAAGTGGATCATAAATCAATAAATAACAGCCTGCAGCCTCATGCTTTATTGATTCACAAGCTGTTTATCTCCCACCTCCCACCATATACTCTGCAGCAGATGGAATTATTGCTTAATTATCCTTTTTGTGAATGTAGGAATACTTACATGTCTCATCAGACCAAGCAGACAACAGTTGTGAAGACACAACAATCTTAACTGGAGGACTTTTTTGCCTTTGTTCCCTTTGTTCCCTTTAGAAGTGTATTTAATTCATCTGAGCCTCACACAGTCCTCAACCAGTATATTCACTTGGTGATTACGGTAGCACTATAATTAACATTGCTTTGACTATTTAGGACATGATTGATGAGCTGCTCTGCTTGATGGCCAAGCTGTAGGGAAGATGGCAGAATGAGGAGTACTAGGGAGTCTGAGAGGGAGAGTGATCAATAGAGCCATACTCTGCCATCTTTGATGCATGGAAAACAACTCAGCATGAAGACTATGGAGGCAGGTTGAAGATCTACTTTGTACCAGGAGGAAGGCAGCTTTACAGGGTATAAGGAGGGGTGGAAGAAGGTTACAGCATGGAGGAGTAAGAGAAATCCCTTCCTACCCTCTATGCTAGGATTACAGAAGAGGTATAAGGCCCTAGGTAAAGTAGACAAAGCACATAATGAGATAAAAGAAGAACTTCTGCAAGCACTCTTGTCAAGGTCAGTGAGACCAACCTCTCACAACAAAACTAGCATTAAGACCAGTGCCAAGAAGAAACAATGGCAAGGTACAGTCGCAGGTGATTCCCTCCCATCCTGGAATCAAAACACCAATTTGCAGACCAGACCCTCTTTTCAGGGAGATTTGCTTCCTCCCTGGGGCCCAAATCAGGGATGTCACCACGAGACTAAAGAGCCTAGTACAATCTTCAGTCTAGTATCCGCTCCTGCTTTTTTACATAGGTACTAATGAAGTCACAATAAAAAGGCTAAGGTCAATCAAAATAATTTCAAAGCCCTGTGAAGAATGCTAAATAATTCAGGATTAAGGGTAGTGTTTTCCTCAGTCTGTTCAGTAACACGGGGAGGTTTTGGAAGAAACAGATGACACCAGAATATCAAAACCTGGCTCCAGGACTCATGCCTCCACCAAAACTTTGGGTTTCTTAAACCATGGAAGAGACTTTGAGGCACAAGATTGGCTGAGGTCTGACAGGATCCACCTCTCCCAGCAATGAAAAGAGGCCTTTGGATGTAAGCTGGGGGAAACTGATCAAGAGAGCTTTAAATTGGAACTGATGAGGAAAGAGAATACCAGCAACACTGCAGTAGATAAATCAAGGGTTGGCATGGCATTGCCTGAGGGTGGCAATGCTATTTGGAATATTTACATGCGTCTGGGAGCACGAAGGGCTCAGGATCATACCTGAAATGCTTATACTCCAATGAACAGGCTTATACACATCCAAACAGGATAAACTGGAAGCACTGGGCAGCTCCCAAAACTACAATATCATTGGTATTAGTGAGACTTAAGGAAATGAAACCCACAATTGGAGTGCTGGCATGGAGGGCAGCAGGCAGTTCTGGAGAGACAGACAGGGCAGGCAAAGTGGAGGTGTCGCACTACGCGTGAGGGAGAGGTTTGATTGTACAACACTTACAGTTAGTGATGATGCGTTTGAGAGCCTCTGGATGAAGATTAGAGGGATGGAAAAAAAAGGACACATTGTATCTACTAGTGATGACCCAGCCAGGATGTAAGCACTGATGAGTTCTCCTATAAGCCATTAAGAGAAATCTCTGGATAGATATTCCTTGTCCTTATGGGAGATTTCAACTTCCCAGATATGAACTCGGAATATCATACTGCTGCAATGGGCAGATCTTGGAAATTCTTGATGTGTGTAGGAGGTAACTTCTTGTCACAAGTACTCAGTGAGCTAACTAGGAAAGATACCCTCCTAGATTTGCTATTTGTGAATAGAGAATATTCTGTTTTATTCTATTCATAAATATGTGCTGACTCAGCTCTACCATTTGTGGAGACAAGCTGTTTTGTACAGTTAGTTATAGGAGTCTGATTTATGAACAATGTTGGACAGAACAACGTGTCTTTTAGATGCAAAATTAGTGGCATAATTCTCTTTTCTTCTAATTAATTTGTTGTAAAGATTCAGTTTATGACCAATATGGCACTATGTAATTGACAAAGAGTACAACTTCCTTCTTTTTTTTTTTTCTTTTTTTCCCTCAGAAAAGATAAATACCTCATTACTCATCAGAAGAAATGCCTTATATCGCTAGCAATTACAGAAGTCTACACTGCAATGGGTCAGAAGTGACATCAAAACAGCCCTTTCGATTTTTGTTTTTTCTAATTCTTTTACCAGCTTAAACTAGAAAATATGTAATTGTGAATGAGAATAAACATTTTCAAGTCTTTTCTGATTAGCACAGAAGATTCAGGCTTTAGCCCTGATATATGCAGCATTGCGAGCATGCCTGCAATTCCCAGGTCAGGCTGCTTGCTGGAGAGATGCTTTTGGTTGGTTTTGTGAAGTAAATGAGCATATTTGGTCACCAGATTTCAGCTTACCTCTTAGCTTTTATTGCACGGTGTGTTTTGAGCTTGAGCTAACTGGTTTTCATGCTGCCAAATCTTGACTGGGATGGTGCTTTTCGTAGTCAGATGATGTAACCTTCAGGCAGTTAGCATCCTATATTTAAAAACACCTCTCAGAGCCAAATACCTTCTGACCAGGTTCTTTTAGATATTCCATGTGTGGTGGATGTGATGTTTAATATCAATTTAACATCTCCACTGAGTATCATTCCATTGTGGGACTTTCTTCCATGAGTCACATTCTACCCTTAAGGGTGTAGTCACAACACCTGAATAGGTTAACAGCCTATATCTTATGGATTCTCTCTGAAAGCTTAAATTCTCTGAGTTGTGCAAGTGTAATTCATGTGTTGGCAGCTGATTGCACGGCTTTTTATTCAGAGCATCATGCAACAACTCTCCAAACAAGACTTTGCTAACACCACACTTCTTGACCCAATGAAGTCAATCTTCACGGGGACACACATGACCTTCTTCAAACTTGAGTTCTTTTTGATAGTATTTATTTCAGCTTTACAAACCACTGAACCTGCCCACTTATATGTCAGTTCACTTACATATAGTAACCTAGCAGTTGAATCTAACTTTGAAAATTGGCTCTCCTTTGAGATAAGGTTTTAGACTGGAGACTTTCAGAGTTCCCTTTCTCTCTGAAAAGCCAAGCATCCACTGCAACTGCAAGATATTCTCTAGTCTCAGCCAGGCTACAGATGTGAAACATTCATTAAAGCTCAGTGATCTCACTGGCTGCAGGACAGCATCAGGGTGCTTTCTCTAGAGCCTGAAGTTCAAAGATAGTCCAAGAAGATGCTGCAAATGCAAACAAGTGGGACAAGATATAACACATCCAAGGAGCCCACTGTAGCTTCTGAGAAAGTGTTCTCTAATTTACAGCTTGTAAGGGCAAAATTAATACTGGTAATTCCACAAGCCCATATATGTGTGTACCCCGTGGTGGGAACCAAACATTCTTCCTGTGTGTTAACCACCAATGGGTGATGTTTTCAAATGATACAGGGAAAATCTTCAGAAAGGTCTCATTTTAAAAGAGGTTTAAGTCTTCCCAAACTTTTGAGAAGAACTATTTAAAATATCATGCAACTCATGCAAATAGCATACCTTCCTCAAAATGGACTTGCAGTGGACAGGAGATATAGGTAACCTAGCCAGGCAATGATAATCAAAGTTCTTCACAAGAAAAAGTAAACTATTTCTCACTCTTCCAGGCTTTTCTTGAAATTTAATTTCAAAGATGACCACATTTGCAATCAAAGTGGAGTTTTGGAGGAAAATAAAAAGGTCAATAAGCAGATTTTAAGGCAAAAGTGATGCGTTTACCAATACTTTTCTGTGGTTTTTGCTTTCAGCAACCTGTGCTAATTAGAAAGCATCTAGCCCTCACCACAATTGCTGGAAATGAAGGAGACTGCCTTTAAGTTTTACATTCTTTCATTAAAATGGAACTTCTTGCTCTCCTCAGATTTGGTGATTATCTCCTCTGTTTCTTAATCAGTTGATGAGCAAAAAATTGACCTGCTGTCCATCAAAAAAGTTCACATGCACTGTAGTAGAAGCAGCACTAAAATCTGTTCTAATGCAACTTTGATTTAAACATAGAAATGTTTACTCCCTCTGAAGAGCTGTTAATGCCTCTATCCTCTATCGCTACAGTAAATGCAATGATTTAGGTGTCAGAATAAAATTAACACAGGTTATAAAAAGCTACCATATGCCACGTATGTACATTCACCAGTAAAAACATATCAAGCCATAACCAATTTCAACTCTGGGGACAAATATCTCATGTTACATCTACTTAAAGAGCTTATTTTGAAAGGCAGTCTGGAGCTTTAGATACTCTCTTGCAGCTCAGCACAGGCAGGGAGAAAATTATGACAACACCTCTGAAAATCAAGCAACTTCTCTAAGTGCCTATATAGAAATCAAGGTTCTAGATTATGCTATAATCTCTGTTAAATGGTTTGTTTACTAGTGTAAATTGTTCCTAGTGTCTACTAGTGTAAATTATTGCAACTCCATTATCTGCAGTGCTGCTATGACAATTTCTGCCACCTAAGGATCAGTTTGAGCACATTAGAGGTGATCCATGAGTAATCTAAAACAGTATATATAGTTTCCTCCCATATATCAGTGACATGTTGTAAGAAAGAGCCCAATATACTTAGGGTATTTTGTGATCTAACTCTCAGTGATTTCAGTATGATCTAAGTATCTAAATATCTAATTCTGGACTAATACCGTTAATATAATTACATGTCATTTGTCAAAAAGCACTAGCCTGGATCAGAGCACAAATTAATGCATCTACTGTAGCTACAAACCATGCTGAAATTTAGTATTTTAATTCTACCTTAAACCTTGACTTTTCATCTTTATCATAATGTTTAAAAACTGATCTGGCTTCTGTTGTTGTGGTGGTTTGTTTTAAATGAAGCTGTTGTAAAGTGAATAGGCATAGAAGAACACATGCTTCAGAAGTCCCAGAGTAATCATGCCTTTGTTCATGCTCACTATCTCCTGTCACACTGTATTTGCACAGATTATATACTAGGATGTATTTTTCATTACTCCAATATTGCAAATATTAGTATTTATCATGGTTTTTAAGAACAAAACCAACAAAATGCAGAATCAAAGAGATGGGTGATTACTAATAAATAACTAATCACTTATCTTCTGGGTTGGGGAGCAATTTTTTATGCCTTTCCTTGCAATGGTATTTTTTCCATGGCCCACTGACCTCTGCAGCTCATTAGGGATGCAGCAATTCACAGAATCACAGAATGGTTTAGGTTGGAAGGGACCATCAGGGATCATCTAGCCCAACCTTGCTGCTCAAGCAGAGCCACTTTAAAGCATATTGGTCAGGACTGTGTCCAGATGGTTCTTGCATATCTCCAGGGAAGGAGACTCCACAACCTCTCTAGGCAATTCATTGAATGCTCAGTTGCCCTCAAAGTAGTTGTTCCTCATATTCAGGTAGAACTTCCTGTGTTTTAGTTTATACCTGTTGCCTCTCATCCTATTGCTGAGCACTACCAAGAAGAGTCTTACCCCATCCTCTTGACACCCTTCCTTCATATACTTATACACATTGATCAGATCCTCTCCGAGTCTTCTTTTCACCAGGCTGAACAGGCCCAGCTTCATCAGTCGTTCCTCATATGAGAGGTGCTCCAGACCCTTAGTCATTCTAGCAGTGCTTGGATGGACTTGCTCCAGGAGCTCTATCTTTCTCTTGTACTGGGGGCCCAGACCTGGACACAGTACTCCAAGTGAAGCGTCAAGAGGACCACATTTCTCAGTGGGCTGGCAATGCTTTTCGTGATGCAGCTGAGGATACCATTGGCCTTCTTGGCCACAAAGGCACATTGTTGGCTCATGGACAAATTGTTGATCCACCGAACACCAAAATTCTTGAATCTGCACCCAGTGCTTAAACACAGATATAAATACAATTCTGAACTGTAGCATTAGCATATGTATCTAATACCCAAATAGCTCTACTTTCCTTTTAAAGTTCTTTGTGGACTGCTTTTATGACTTCTCAGAATATTATGCCCTTGGGCATGCAAGGCTTTTCACAATGCTGAAGAAGTTCCTCCTCTGACCTCATCATTCAGGCTAACACAAGGCTGATGGGCCTGCTCTTAAAAAACAACCTATTCTGGGAGGTCTTTAGTAGTTTCCTGACTTGAACATTTACCAGCATCTAGTGGAACATCTAAAAAAGCCAACAACTGCCGTCATCATGTGTCCTCTTATCTCACCGTTCCTCTGCACAACAGAAAGCATCTCATAGTGTGATGGAGAATACCACACCTGATTCACCCATAATTTAGAGGAGGGGTGAGGTAGCCCAGGCTGGGGCTTGGCCAGCAGATTTCAAGGAACTGGACAAAGCAGCAGAAGTTTCATTCAATTTTGTGGCTATCATTTCATTCAAGATGTCTGGCTCCCTCACTTTATTCATCAAGCAAATTAGCCTAAAAATCTGCTTCTCCTTGTTTGTAGTTCAGGCGCATGGAGACACTGTCACATATCAGTGTAACATATCATAAACACCAGTGATAATAACTGCCATAATAAAAATACTTACCTGTTCTTTATTCTGAGTTTTAATATAATGATTAAGGGAAAATGTAGACTGCTTATTTGTTTGAGATCTTCTTACTGATCTGATTAAAATTAGTTTATTATCCCTGAAAATTGAAAAAAAAAGGCTCCAGTGTCTCATCCCTTCTCCAAACCCCAGTATATGAATTTCTGCAGTTTACAGGCTTTCCTGTGGAAAACATATTCTGTGTTACAGAAAAGATAGTCCTTAATGTATTTCATTTAGTATTTGAATTGCATCCAGTAATGATAACGACAACCAACAGTTTTACAGATGAGAGAGTGTGACAGATACTATAACTTCCAGTTTGTCATCTTGACAATGCATGGCAGTGGAAACAGCTGTTACTGCACTATAATGCATTGCTTGCTATGTCTTATTTAATTATAAACCATGCACAAATGTCTACATTTTTACAGATACAAATATTTCTATTTATAAAACTTGTATGACAACCCACATCAGCAGGCCAAGCCCAAGAAGAAGCAGGTGCTGTACCTGCTACAACAGTTTTTGATGGATCTGAGATCTAAATGCATGAAAGAGCAGTTTGAAGAAGAGTCTCTTTGTGTTGCTTGTTCTGTTGGTAGCATGAGAAGAAACAATCCAGGAGGTTCTTGGAGAGTGTAGAAGACAGCTTCCTAACCCTGCTGGTTAGTGAACCAGCAAGGGAAGATTCCTGACTAGATTTGCTGTTTGTAAACAGGGCTTGTAAGTGATGTGATGGTTGGAGACTGTCTAGGGCAAAGCAATCATGAAATTATTGAATTTTTATTCCTTGGAGAAGTCAGCTGACTTTAGCCTGTTTAGGATGCTGGTTGGCAGATTTCCTTGGGAAACATTACTCAAGCGTAAAGGGGTCCAGGAAGGCTGGACACTCTTTAAGAATGAAATCCTTGAGACACGGGAGCAGATGGACCCTATGTGCCAAAAATCAAACCGGCAGGAGAAAAAACCAGTCTGGATGAACAGGGAGATAGTGCTGGAACTAAGGAAAAAGCAAGAGAATTTATCACCTGTGGAAGAATAGAATGTCACCCCATGAAAACTGCAAGGATGTTGTTAGGTTATGTAGTTAGAAAAAGTTAGAAAGTTAAGAAAAGTTAGAAAAAGTTAAGAAAGTTAGAAAGGCAAAAGTACAGATGAAACTAAATCTGGACACTGCCATAAAAGATAATAAAAAATAATTTTACAAATATATTAGCAATAAAAGGAGGGCAAAGAAGTACATCCTCTACTGATTACTAGGCGAAACCTAGCGACTGAGGATGAGGAAAAGGCTAAGGTACTTAATGCTGCTTTTGCCTCAGTCTTTACTAGTCACACCAGCCATCCTCAAGGCATTTAGCTTCCTGAGTTGGATGATAGAGATGGGGAGCTGATTGAAATCACTATAGATTCAGGAAGAAATGGTTAGTGACCTCCTGCTCCATTTAGACACACACACAAGTCTATGGGGCCGGACGGGTTACTTCCAAGAGGGCTGAAGGAGCTGGCAGAGGAGCTTGCTAAGCTACTTTCCATCATCTAGCAGCATAAATTAGGAAAAATTGCTTCACAGAAAAGATGGCCAGGCATTGGCCCAGGCTGCCCAGGGAAGCGGTGGAATCACTAGAAGTGCTCAAAAACTGTGTAGATGAGGCCCTCAGTGACATGGTTTAGTGGTGGACTTGACAGTCCTGGGGTAATATTTTGACTTGATGACCTTAAATGTCTTTTCCAACCTAGCTGATTCTATGATTCTACGATTCTATGAGCAACATGAGACTGAGGGCAGAGCAGCCTGTGATAAGACATCAAGTTTTTATAAGAGGGGCAGCATAATCGATAGCCTAAGAGTGGGTTCATACAGCTGGTCACCCTGCATCTGATCAAAGCATGGAATGAATGGTGGAGGCTTCTGTCACTAATGTTATCCATTCACATCTCTGTTATGGCTGCACAGCAGGTGTAAAAGTTATTTTATAGGAAGGGAAAGAAAAAAAAGAGAAAATACAAGCTCAAGGACACAGCTACAAAAGAAATCAGATCAAGTAAGGGTCACCTTGTGAAGTAAAGTTGTCAGTCTCACAGCTTGAATTCAAGAGAGCTGCCACTCACCCTGCTAAATCACAGCTATAAAAGACAGCATACTATAGTCATTCCATACAACAAGCCATGTGTATGCTAAGCGTGGCTAAGAGAGCAGAAGAAACAAGTGACAAGTGTGGTACTCCACTACTGTGTGACCCAGTGGAGCCCTTGTTTCACACTATGAAGAACTGCTGTGAAAGGATAAAATCAATAATTAAATACATCATACTAAATCCATATTGAGGTCAATGAACTTTATTAATAAATTGAATATGCTTGCTACTTTCTCAATTAATTTTTATGCACTTTAAACCTTGCTTTTATATTTTATATTTTTTTTTTCTTGTTGCATGCAACCAGATCACAACCTCTTAGGCAGACCTGTGATATTGACTTATTTTGTAAACATCTTTGGACCACAAGTATTGATTGTCATACTTCATTCAAAGTATTGACTATATTCAATGTCATCCGTACTACAAAAAACTCAAACACTTCAATAAAGGGTCACATACTTGATAGAACTGTGGTGCGTTCCTCCAAGCTTAAACATGAACATTTGTCAGCAGTCAGTCTGTCTTCACATTGAAACAGTACTGCACTGAAGAAATGCTTAGCAAGATTGTTCTGTTCAAATATTTGCACCTAAAGATGAAAAAGTTTCGCATCTTCCAAACTGTGGGGATGGAAGCAAAAGGCATGTATGGAAAGAAATAAGAACTAATTTTTAAATGAATGAACAATTTTAACTCCACGATATTCAGCAGTTTAATTTGACACTGAGATAGATTTCCACCCAAGTCTGAGTCACATCATTAGAACTTTTATGTCCAATAAAATATAATTATGCATTTTTAAATATATTTATACTATCTAGAAAAATTGTTTCCAAATCCTCTCACTCTGAAAGCCTGAGGTCATTCTGATCCAATGAGATTTACAACACAGTTTTTTTAAGAACAATTTTGCTGCAATGGAGCAAATTACGAAGAGGACAGATGGCTATTCAAATTGAAAAACCTTCATTTTGGGACTGGGTTCCCTTTTGGGGAGATGCTCCGATAAGACACGGGACTCGATACAGAAGCAGTTTGGTTAAGTCCTCAGGATCTAGCCTAGTCCTTCCTATGTCATCCTCTCCTGGTAAAGGGAAACATCATTCTGCATTTGCACATCATTTGCTGCAAGCACAGAGCTCCAAATGATTTTAAACACTAAACCAAGCTTACACACACCATCTGAAGATTATTAGAGCCATATTCCAGCTGTGTTAAACTGCTCCATGGAAAGGACAAAGAAGAATAGCAGACCAAAACAAATCAGTGTCCAGTCTTTTAGCTTTCTTTCTGTGTTGGATTGAGGTAGTCTCCCATGCAGAAGGAGCTACTGATCAAAGCTTTTCTAGTCTTGTGGGGTCAACAAGGCCAGCAGAGCTGACACCATTATTTCTTTCCTGGAGGTAAAAATCTCCTCCTTCAAGGCTCCAGTTGGACAGGTTGGAAGGAAAGTCCTCTGAGAGTGAAGTGTTTAAACTCTGTGAAATGTCTGTGCTAATATAAAAGCTGGAGAAGACTGTGTGCATAGTTGTAAGCACACCTTTCTTTTTTTCTAGAAAGAGAAAGGTTAACAAGTGTCAGCCTTCAGGGAAAGCTGTGCTCATGTTGCGCTGCTGCTGCATCCCAGCTCTTAGTTGGATATATCAATTATGTTTGTCTTCCCTATTGCTAGGACGGGGATCAACCCTCATCTCAGGCTGTGATTCAAACTATTTGGCAGAAGATTATTTCCATCCTGTAGAAATCTGTCTATTGAGAAACTAGACTTAAACACTAAAGGGATGTGACTAAACGCCTTGGGGTAAAATGTTAGTACATTAAATCACAGCATTGTTGGATGCCACAGACATTCCTGTGTCAATGGGTACTTTGTAGAGATCTTCGTAGAGATTCAGCTTTCCCAGCCAAATTTATTGCCATGATTTATATGACCACAGAGAAGAGAGAGGTGTGAAAAGTTCCAAGGAGATCTTAAGGGACTAGCACGCTAGTAAGGATTATCAAAAATTCAAGACAAGAGGCAAATATATTACTGATGGAGATTGGTTTGTCTTTTTTTACTAGCTGTGTCATTTTGAGTCATTGAAACGGTTTAGATAATAATTGAAAATATGAATTTCAATCCTAACTCAATTTCCTACAAAGAGAAACAGTTTTATACAGGGCAATATTGTATGGGTAAGATAATCACTTAAGAAACAGTAAAACAAAATCTGTAAAGCTATACAGTTAAAGAAACATAAAGATTGAATACCATTTTATTTGCTTTAGCAAATGACGACTCAATATCTGGTATACAGCATGTGATTAAAATATAACTCAGAGTGCTACAGAGAATTTGTGGGTGCCTCTCAAGAAGTGCTATATGGGGAAAGACATAATAAATTATTTCATTGACATAGCCCTAGAAAATTTACAGAACTCACACAGTTTTGTAGCTCCAAGTCACGGCAATAAATCCTTCCAAAACCTGTCTTCCACCTGTAGCCATCATTTATTTTTCCATTAACACCATACATGCAGGAAATCAAGAGGCCAGGAGGATGACCAAACCTGTGAACTGTAACTACTGTGTGTAAATACTGCATAGTGCTTTTCTTCATGTATGCAAACCCCCACTTTTCATATGAGGAATCACAATTATACTAACATGTATATTTTCCCTAGCAAAGGGAAAAAACAGAGACAGACCTTTAGCCTAGAAAAGAGAAGGCTGTGTTGAGACCTCATAGGAGCCTTCCAGTACTTAAAGGGGGTCAACAGGAAAGATGGGGAGAGACTTTTTATCAAGGAGTATAATGATAGAAAAAGAGGGAATGGTTTTAAACTGGAAAAAGGTAGATTTAGATATGGCATTAAGAAGAAACTCTTTACTCCGCGGGTGGTGAAGCACTGGAACAGGTTTTAACGGAAGATGTGGATACCCCATCCTTGGCAGTGTTCAAAGCCAGGTTGGATGGGGCTTTGAGCAACCTGGCCTAGTGGAAGGTGTCCCTGCCAGTGGCAGAGCGGTTGGAACTGGATGATCCTTAAGTTCCTTTCCAACCCAAACCATTCTATGATTCTGAGATTCTAGGACGTGAAACAGAGCTTGTCAAAGGGTGTTGCAGAAGCAAAAAATGCATGCAGCTTCAAAAAGCAGTCAGGCAAATCTAAGGAAGGAAAGCCTGTAAGACCCATTAAATGCAAAGATACAGTCTCCTCCAGGGTGCACTTCAGACATTGGCAAGGAGGCAAGCGGGCATTTTGGGGACATATGACATTGCACACCTCTGTCATCTTCCCTCACCATCTACTACTGGCCACCACTTAGCAGCTTCCAATCTGATGGGCTATTATTTTGCCTCTGAAAGCTCTTAGATATATCTTAGATATATGAACAAAAGATTTATTCACTGTTTCTCCCTTAAATTAATCCCATGTTGGTGCTAGGCATGTTTTGTCCTGGTGATGACTTGAGGCTGGAGGCAGCTGCAGTAGAGGTGAATGGGGGTTGCAGGAGAGCATAGACACACAGAACATCACCACACCAGGCACCACTTGACTCAATTCTTGCTGGAGAGCCTACCAAAGGCTGCCAATCTGTATTTATACTATGGTAGTACCTTAGATGTTCCTGGAATTATTTGGGTGCCAGGGAGACAAATAATCTGAAAGTCCTTTGGAGAAGAAGGAAGGACACCAAACCATGTAGCTCTGGTACAGCTGGGATGTAGAAGCAGGGCCAAGCCTGTTCTTAGGGGGACTACCTGCAGATGCACCACACATGCTCCAGAGAATAGTTTGCACTGATAGGGTAAGATCTGTCCACAGATCATTTATAGCAGTCTCAAGCTTTTATTCATGTAGAGTCAGTGATCTAACAGAAAGTGTCACTTAGACACTTAGAATTACTAAGTATCATCAAATGACAATGCTTTCTTCACATAACCTCAAGGCAACTGCAACCCCAGTAAACAGGAGGGCCATATAGTAATACAGCTAAAACACATGTATCAGCCTCAACAGCACATGGCCAAGGCACCAGGGACAAAGACCAAGTGGGAGGCCTTATAGCTGTTAAATCTGCATCCTTCTTTCCAAGACAGTATATGAGACTTACAAATAAAATAATCCAACTACCCCTGCCAGTTCCTACCACAGACCTTTCAAATAAATAAGGCTGAATTCTCTCCTATGCATTCACAAAGACGACACCCACTTCCACCAAATAAAATATAGATGTAGCTGATGATGTAGTCAGCCTTCATGCCGGGCAACTACGCAGCAATGTTTTGGCAGTACTTATTTAAAAGGAGGTCTAAAAGCAAATATGAAATGAACAGACTCCAGAAAGAAAAGCCTTCCCTCCAGGGAGCAGTAGCAAAGTCATATCCAGGTTTACCAATACAGAAGTTCCATTCCTGCAAAGCTGCTGTTTTTTTCTACAATTACTGCCTGAAGTCACTTTGTCATTGTGCAAAGGAGAATAGAGGTGTGATGTTGCTGCTGTCAACCCTACTATGCTTCTTACACTGCTGTTGCTGTGTCTGCCGCAACCAAGTGCATAACTACGCAATGCTTCCAAGAAGCTTTCTTCTCAAGGAAACTGTGGTCACCACTAGCAGCGAATATTGCAGTTCCTTATTCCTCAATAAGATCCAACAGGAAATCTGTGACAGACCAAGAGTCTGAATCTGCAATCCTGAAACCGATCTTCTTTACGTGTAAGACTTTCCTTCTTTGCGCACCCTTTCATGTCCCACAGAAACTGGAAAAGAGGATGGAAAATACATCATAGGCATTTAGACAGTGTTTGAAAGCAATGTCTAAGTCGTTACTAAAACCAAACAGAAGTAGAACTCCCAAACTCATCTGTCCAACCTCAGTGTTGAACAGATGGGAACTGTGCTAGAAGCTTATCACACTGTTTTATTAGTAAATTGAAAGACATTTTGGATAGCAATCACCATAATCAGCATTTTCACAAGCCCTAGAAACTGTAATAAGCTTTTAGAGAGCAGTTGGCTTTACATCCTAACTGAGAATGGATGTGTTTAGCTTATCCACCCAAAAGTTAGAATAATCTGTCAGTGAATCTTTAACAAGCAATTTGACTGCAGATAATCAGGTCTTTCAAAACAGACATTAATTCAGAGACAAATTCCCTTGCATTCTTTCCATCTATCCCTGAAGTTAGTAATGCCCATGAAAGAATTGCAATTAGCTTTGTCTCTGCAAAAAGGAACTTATCTTTTTCTTACTTATTTTTGTTATTTTATTTTTAAAGCCATTTTGTAGTCAAAAAGCCTGCTATTGTCACCCAAAAGAACAGAATTTTTATCTGTCCACATTTTCATTGCAAGTTAAGCCTGGAACTATAAAGCAGCAGTAACTTATTCAGACTACTTCATTCCTTCTGATACATTTTCCTTCCCTAATCCCTGATTGGCAGGCATAAATAATGTTCCCTTTCTATGTAATTTTTCAGTGTTTATATTTAGGAAAGACTTGTCTGCTTTTGTTTGTTTATTTGTTTGTTTGTGGTGGTTTTGTTTATTTGGGTTTTTTGTGTGTGTGCTTTTGTTGTTGTTCAGGGCTTTTTTGGGGGGAAGAAAGGGGTGCTTGCAAAACAATTGTGCTTTTGTTGTTTTTCACAGAAACCAGTTACCTGGCCTGAAACCTGCCCGGATCCAGTAGGTGGAGCCGTATCAGCTTCCTATGCAGCAGAATTGTTTCTGCTGAGTGTTGAAGGTATCTCCATCATAGAATCATAGAATCATAGAATGGTTAGGGTTGGAAAGGACCTTAAGATCACACTTATTTTTCAGGTGGACAAAACCCAACTGGCTTCTCCTGCAGAATCTTCAACCATATCTCACCATTATCACTTCAAGTGTATTTAGCAGTGGCAGAAAGGTATTTCTGCAGGAAACAGGGTAGGTATTTCACAGCAGCAAATCTGCCTTAGAAAGAGCTCAACTAAGAACTCAGTGCCACGACTGAATACCCAGCCTAGTCATACCCATATGGCATCAAATCATGCAGACAGCCTAGCAGAATTTAAAAGCCACAGAAAGATGAGGTTTTATGCACACTGCTGCTCTGTACCACCACCTTGCTCTAAACCAACACGCACACAGAGGCAAGATCACTCAGATACATGGAGGAGTATTTTCTGAGGAACAGAGGAAAAATTCCTGCTTATGCTTCATTTATTATGACCTTTTCATTTTGCCTGCTCACTTCCTATCTCCTCCTAGACCTTGTCAATGCTGGTCACCTCAGACCATACTGAAGCAGCTACCAAACTTTGACAGCCTACCTGCATGCAGAGGCGCTTCCCTCTGTGCGCTACGCAGGTGCAAATGCATACATATCAGGTAGTCTGAAAGGCAGCATGGGTGATATTCAGATGCAAACATGGCGATCTGCCAGTGTTGTCTCTCGACACATTGAGGTCAGGAACAGAGATTTCTGACCTTGATGAAAGCAGTCAAAGGTGGATTCTCAGTGAGAGCAAAGCAATGGGCATCAAGAGCCTTACCTCAGAGCTGTACCTAGTAAAAACCAGGGCCCTTGGAGCTTTGCACATGGAAGCAAGTTAAAACAGAGGGACAAGCAGACCTTAGCACTGAGATGGTGATTTCTATGCCAGCAGTGACATTTCTCCCATAGTCAACACAGAAGTTTCTATCTATGGGACGAAAATGGGGTGATGATTGCTTCAGCTCTTCTTTGAAAGAGATGGAAGATCTGATGGGAAGCAGCACATGGCCACCATATGCTGGTGACCATTTCACCAATTCAGACCTTGAACAATGTCTGGACAGGAAAAGGCAATGCAGAAGACATGAGTGATGTATTACCACTCCCAAGAGTACTTGGAGTGAGGCCACAGGCTCATTTCAAACAGGTCTGTAATAAATTCTCAGATCATGATTGCTTCTGCTTTGGCCTCAAGTCTATCAGTGAGGCCCACCAATTGAGCCTTGAAATCCCGGTCAGACTCCACTCATGTCCCTGGAGCTCAATGTCCACTTGGTAGAGCAGAGGCACTTCACAGTGCTGTGAGACAGGTGAATCTCTGCTACAGAGTGACACTGAGTTCAAAATTCAAAGAAAAAATAGACCTTTCAAGGCAACCTGAATTAAAACCTTTGATACTTGTCATGGTTTAAGCCCAGCCAGCAACTCAGAACCACGCAGTCACTTGCTCACTCTCCCCCTTTTTTGATCCCCCACTCCTGGAGGGATGTGGAGGAGAATGGAAAGAATGCAATTTGCACGGGTTGAGATAAAAACAGTCCAGTAATTAAGGTATAACACAAAACTACTACAGCTACCACCAATAATAATAATGATAAGGTGAATAACCAAGGGAAAGAATAAAACCGCTCACCACCCACCAACCGATACCCAGCCCTACCTAAGCAGCGATCTGGGCCTTCCGGGTAACTGCCCCCATTTTACATACTGGGTATGATGTGCTGTGGTATGGAATACCTCTTTGGCTAGTCTGGGTCAGGTGTCCTGTCTGTGCTTCCTCCCGGCTTCTTGTGCCCCTCCTCACTGGCAGAGCACAAGACTAAAAAAGTCTTTGATAGGAGTAAACATTACTTAGCAACAACTAAAAACATTGATGTGTTGTTCCCAGGCTAAAGTTGTCAACACAACTCTGCACCAGCTACTAAGAAGGATAAAAATAGTTGTTACAGCTGAGCCCAGGACAATACTATTCAGAGTTTGGGAAGGGACAGAAAACTCTGGTTTAGAGCATAACCTGTATTCTCAGCAATGCATAAGCCCTTAGAAAACATAGGCAGGGTTTATTCAAATAACCTCCAAAGTGGATAAAATAGTGGTTGGGCAGTTGGACTAGATGACCACTGAAAATGTCATCCAACTTGATTGACGGGCAGCAAACCAGAAACACCTTTACATTCGTATCAGTGACCTGCTACTTTTTATTTGCACATAATTGAGGAATAAAAAGCAGCTGATTTTTCTAGTTGATGTCAAAATATAGCAGGTTAAACTTTGCTGTTAGGCACTTGTCATTTCAACTCTAATCTTAAAGAAAGATAAGATGTGAATAATTAAAAAGGTAGAGTGAAGATAGCAACCCACATCTTTGGCTCTGGAATATTTGTGTGATCACAAAGGATAAGGAGAATTAATAGGAGCATCTCTATGCGTTGTAACAGGTCACTTCTTGGAAAAACATGATAAAATATCAGGCCCCCAGTAATAGTTGCATTTTCAGCAGCACTTGGAGTGATTATGCTGCATATAAGATGTATGGGTAGACTTTGAGATGGGATGCCTATATGAGTATTAGTTATGACTACCTTTTCAGCTTGAACAAATCATTAATATTTAATTAAATTAACTCAAATTACACAAATAATTCTTTGGGAATAATCCCAGCTGCTAAAAGTCTAACTTTGCTGCCAGAAATTGTCTGCCACAGTATCTGACTGTATCTGAATGCACTTAAGTCAGGGCAGCACTGAGAAGGTGGAAATCACCTGAGATTTCATCTGAATGCCAAATACACATGATCAGACTCCTCATAGTTTAACAGGCACTCTGAATTACTGACAGCATCTCCGTTTTGTTAGCAGTTGATGGTTGTTTTGGTGCTAGAGATTTATACAGGGCTTTCTTCTCCAAGTTCCAGCTTCCCTGGGAGACCTAGGATGATCAGTTCAGCTTCTTTCGTTTGTTTAAATGAACCAGAAAGGAAGCTGGAAAGCACAGCAGGCATGTGTGGTGCTGCTAAACACTGCCTACACTGCCTGAGCATTGTCTGTAACAGCATTCTAGCAGTTTCAGTATTAGCTGAAACAGTGGGGATAATTTCAGTAATTTCCTTGGGCTCTGTGTGAACTGTAAAACAAAAAATAGGGATAGCAAGGTAGATTCTCTGCATCTGTAATGCAGGCCTGAAAAATTACTTCAACTAAGAAGCAATATTATTACCTACCACAGAATTTTTTGCACAGTAGCAAATAAGGGACAGATTACTCTTGTTTTTAGGAGCTACCACTGATTTCAGCAGAGGCAGGATCAAGTCTAGCTAATACTTCTGCTGGCTATGTTCTGAAGTAGGCTTAAGTAGTCTCTGCACCTCACCTGAGCTACAAGCATCCCACTTAATTCCTGAGAAGTTCCTCTAGCCTGTAAACAAGAAAGAAAATGCTGGTGCTTTGCTGGTTAGATATGCTAATCATCCTTCCACATGGATGAGACCACACCTGGGACCAAACCTCCTAAATATGAGCAGAAAGATGGCATGGTTAGTCATAAGGTAATAATTTGAGTATCCTGCAATTTTCAGGTATTTTTTTCTTCCCCCTTCTATTATTGCTATGAATAATCATAAAGAACACACTTTCAAATACAACTCTGCTGTCTAAGACAAATTGCAGATATTCTCACCACTCAACATTAAATTTAGAATTGTTGGAAAATTAAGGGGCAAGAGTGAGGAAGAGGTTTACTGTCTTGGACTTTCCAGCCACCTGTGTAATGTATATGTTCCTGCTCTCTGCTGTTGGCTGAGCCTGAGGTACAAGCGAAGCACAGTCCTTCTCTGTTTCACAGGAATGCTGCCTCACTTACAGTGTCACACCTGTCAATATCCAGCATGCCTAGAAGTAATATGACATTCACCATGGAGGTCTCACACAATTTGTATTCCCTGGATATAAGTCCAGCCTTAAACATTGTCCCTATCCCAGATGTAATCAGGACAAACATGCACATCCAGTCACGAGCATGCTGCAGTAGGGTGTCTGTGACAGGAGGTTGTTCCTACAGATTTAATCAATGATGGGGGGAAGCCTACCCCTGCTGCCCAGGAACGGATATGAATCAGGTAGCTGTGGTTTGCTCTGTTGCCCTTCCTTCTTGAAGCTGCTTGTAGTCTCCCTTGCCAGTCTTCACTGCAGTCCTGCCTTCACTACAGTCAGGACTGCACCACATTCAATTAGAAGCGCATTAAATTTAACCTAATGCTGTGGTTTAAACACAGCTGGTAACTCAGTACCATGCAGCTGCTCACTCACACCCTGCTTTCTCCCTCCTCAGGTGGGATAGGGAGGAGAATTGAAGGAATGTAAAACACACAGGTAAAATATAGTGCTAGTAGAAAGAACACCACCAATAATAATAGGAATGATACTAATAATAGGGAACAACAAAAAAAAGAAATGAAAGCTCAGAAAACACAGGTGGTGCACAGTACAATTGCTCACCACCATTTGACCGATGTCCAGCCTGACCCAGCAAGCGATCAGTCTCTTCTGGGTAACTCCCACCAGTTTATATACTGGGCATGACATGCTGTGGCATGGAACGTCCTTTTGGGTCAGGTGTCCTGTCTCTGCTTCCTCCCAGCTTCTTGTGTCCTTCCTCACTGGCAGAGCATGAGAGACTGAAAAGTCTTTGATCAGGTAAGCGCTACTGAGCAATAACTAAAACATCGGTGTGTTATCAGCATTGTTCTCAGACTGAAACCAAAACTCAGCACTGTACGAGTTCCAGGAAGAAAAATAACTGTTACAGCTTAAACCAGGACACCTAACTAGCCTTTGAAGAGAGAGAAGCTGTACAAGCCCAGTATAACAGTAATGGCAGTCTCTGCTGAAGCCCATGCTGTCATAATTTCAGCATCACTACTGTGTGGCCAATTTGAAGTTAAGTTGGTGCTGTCTCACTCGAAGAGGCTTAAAAATCCAGTTTGAAGTGGAGCACAGGCATCCTCCATGTCAGGAACATTTTGAATAACTGATAGCTTTCGATATGCAGGTTTGGGTGGTTCTCCTGACTGTTTTATGATCTGTCTCACTTCAGTACATTACTGAAAAAGCCATGTCAGTTCCTACTCTATTCTAAGATTTAGTTCCTAGTGAAAGCAGAAAGCCTGCGCCAGTGCTTTGGTTCTTCTTTTTCCCATTCCCACTGACCAGCATTTGCCCTAGTCCTATGTAGGTAGAGCTACATACTTTGATTGATCAATAGAATGTGTAAAAGTGTATTGTTAGTAAATTTTTCTGTGAGAAACAAACGGTTGTATATTTGTAAGTGTGCAAAATTCACATATAGACACTTATGATTCTATGATTCTATTTGACTTCATGTAAGACACAGCTGTTAAACCTAATTCTGTATCATGGCTAATGCCATTTAATAATGCTTGGTTTATTATAAAGATCAGCCTTTCAAATCCATTTCTTCTCCAGCTCTGCTCAAATCATGACATTAAGTAAATGCAGAGCCTTCTCTTCTAGTTCTCATTAACGATAAAAAAAATGAAGAGCATACCCCTTAGAGACAGTACTGTGCATGACACTGAAATAAGTGACTAAACTCTTGTCAGTATCTCCAGTATAGATAACTAAGTGGGGTGGTGGGATGGAACAGCTGCTTTTTAGGATCATAGAATCATAGAATAGTTAGGGTTGGAAAGAACCTTAAGATCATCTAGTTCCAACCCCCCTGCCAGGGGCACAGACACCTCACTCTAAAGCATGCCACCCAAGGCTCTGTCCAACCCGGCCTTGAACACCGCCAGCGATGGAGCATTCACAACTTCCCTGGGCAACCCATTCCAGTGCATCACCACCCTTACAGGAAAGAACTTCCTCCTTATACCCAATCTAAACTTCCCCTGTTTCAGTTTGAACCAGTTGCCCTTGTCCTATCACTACAGTCCCTAACGAAGATTCCCTCCCCAGCATCCCTATAGGCCCCCTTCAGATACTGGAAGGTTGCCAGGAGGTCTCCACGCAGCCTTCTCTTCTCCAGCCTGAACAGCCCCAACTTTCTCAGCCTATCTTCATACGGGAGGTGGTCCAGTCCCCTGATCATCCTCGTGGCCCTCCTCTGGACTTGTTCCAACAGTTCCATATCCTTTTCATGTTGAGGACACCAGAACTGCACACAATACTCCAAGTGAGGTCTCACAAGAGCAGAGTAGATGCTAAGGTACAGTCAGATAGAAGCTACTGCTGGATCAAAAGTCTGTGTTACATCTGATGTAAGAAGACCTTAAACAAAAAGAATATATTAATGATGGAATAACTGTTTATCTACCCATTAAGCACCAACTCACCCTGCCACCCTGCCTTTTTCACTTGATGACAATGCAGACTTAGTAAAATAGAAAGACCAAAGCATAGCACTTCCTATGGGGCTCACTTTTGCCTATTTTTTTTTCTCAGTTATAAAGCAATATGAAACTACATCTGTTCATGCTTGCCATTTGCCTTTGTCAAACACAACAGATAACCATTTTTAGTAATCTTAAAACATAACACCATAAGAAAACAGAACCTGGATAGAGAAAAAAAGTTAGACTACAAAAATAGATCAATCAAAAGAAAATGAAATAATATTGCTCCAGACAGCTAAAATCAAATGCTGTAAGCTATAAATTTAATCACAAAATCCAATATTGACATCTAACAGATGGAGGAGATGAATCTTAAAGCACAGACAATAAAGAAGGAGTTTCAGCATAATAGATAGGGATTTATAAACCTGTGGTTTTAAGTTATACACTAAACAAAAGCAGCAAAAGAGAAAAAGATATCATAGACTCATAGAATAGTTAGGGTTGGAAAGGACCTTAAGATCATCTAGTTCCAACCGCACTGCCAGGGGCACAGACACCTCACACTAAAGCATGTCACCCAAGGCTATGCCCTACCCAGCCTTGAGCACCACCAGTGATGGAGCATTCACAACTTCCCTGGGCAACACATTCCAGTGCCTCACCACCCTCACAGGAAAGAATTTCTTCCTCATATTCAATCTAAACTTCCCCTGTTTAAGTTTCAACCCATTACCCTTTGTCCCCTCACTACAGTTCCTCATGAAGAGTCCCTCCCCAGCATCCCTCTAGGCCCCCTTCAGATACTGGAAGGCTGCTAGGAGGACTCCACGAAGCCTTCTCTTCTCCAGGCTAAACAGCCCCAACTTCCTCATCCTGTCTTCATATCAATTACCAGTTAGGAGAAATGTTGTTACTGTAACTCATCCCTGAAAGTGTATATGAGGAACTGCAATAAGCAACTGATTTTCTAACTATCTGCAT
Source organism: Ara ararauna (assembly GCA_028858755.1). Taxonomy (NCBI): domain Eukaryota; kingdom Metazoa; phylum Chordata; class Aves; order Psittaciformes; family Psittacidae; genus Ara; species Ara ararauna. Next base: position 62,328,722 of record CM054376.1, on the reverse strand, counting down.
TTTAGACAAATCTAAAAAAAATGTACTGATGCATATTTTTGCATGCATTAAATATTTACACATTAATGTGGTTGTTGAAAAAAACAGTAATTCTCTCTGTCTTTACTTCCCTTTATGATTAGACGCTTTGATTTTGAAGGGTTTCTTCTGAAAAATTTCAAAGATTCTTCACTGTGCTAACTTAGAAGAGCTGGAATTTTAAAACAAAGGTTAAGTGTGTGATGGCAGTGTTGCAATATTAATGGATTTTGTGCCTGTTTGCCTCTATGTGAAGTCCCGCTGTAATAGCCAGTAAGTGTAATAATATTCAGCTCCTTATGCATCTCAGAGACTATCAGGGAGACTGGTATTATTCTCCTTATTTTCAAATGGGGATACTGAGGCACAGGAAGAGGAAAAGATTCCTCTAAGGTTTCCTGTCTCTTTGTACAGAAGTGGGCACAAAAGGCTGGCAGGTTTCATCAGTCTCCAGTTATAACACACTTTGTCTGCCTCCCAGATCCCAAAAGCTGTCTATTTGTGGAGCTATGACTCTTCTCCAGAAGACATAAAAGTAAGTACTAGCTGAGATTGGTCTTGTTGAGAATCAGAGACAATTGTCATGATTTGCATATATGTAAAGCCTATCTGAACCTGATGGCTCTTGTGCTGTCAGCAGCAGCTGTGTTCACTCTGCTGAGATTTATGTTTTGTTTGTGACTGACTTCCTCCTCTCTTTCCTGCACCCACCTCCTGTTCTTTTGCTCCTTCAGTCCCTGTAGAGTTGCAGGATATCATGACCTATAAAGATTCTCCTTTCTAAAGAACAAAACAGCCAAAGCAATAAAGAACAGTTTAACCTGATACAAGCATGGGATGGACAGATGAAAATAAAACTGTATAGAAAGATCTGGTACGTAAACAAGTTCACTCTCCTTCATTCCTTTCCTAACCTTCTCCCTAACCACAATTTTTGCACATGTAGGGTAAAAGGTATAAAGAAAGGAAAATTGCCCTGCTGTCTGGAGCTTATTGTATGCTGGATGCAGCTATTCTCTTAAACCATAGCACTGGTGAAGTTGTGCTTCTGAAAACCTGCTGAAGCTGATATGCAAAAATGAGCTGTGAGCAGTTGCAATGTTCTGTTGTTAAACTCAGATTAGAGGCACAATGGAGGAATTAATCATTTGCACCAGACAGAAGTGATTAGCCTAATGAGGAATGCACAAATATGGGTATCAGATGCAAGTTCTGATCACCCTCTACCATGGAGCAGCATGCCTCTCTGGGCTTGCATTTCTCTCCATCTGCTGTTACATGAAGGTCCTACCAGGAATGACACTGGGACTTCTAAGTAGCAAATAGCCTTTGAAGTATCTTCCAGTCCTATTTTCACTGTAAAAAAGCAAGATTTCATTCTGTTGTGGATTTGGCTTTTTTGTTGTTGTTGTTGTTGTTGTTAGGATCTAAAGGGAAGACAGTGGAAGACTTATTAACTTCAAAAAACATGCAGCTTCAGAAAAGAGATAAAAAACTTAGAGAGCACAGGTACAATAGATAATGAGTGCATAAATGTGGACAGAGAAAGCAAAACCAGTAATATCTACAAGAGGTCTAGCGGGTCTCATCTTCTAAATTGTTTCGAAAAAATGTTACTACTTAGAATAATTTTGCCCAATAGTGAGCACAGGTGGTGCTGAAGCCATCTTAGCTGAAATGTCTCTGCACTGTTAATAAGATTTATAAAGAGAAACTCTAAAAATAGAAGACTGAATAGTAACCCCAGCTGGATTAGGTGCTAATTTTTACATTTTGGCTGCAGTACAGCCCAAGGATTCATACAATGACACAGGTCACTGTCTTTTCTTGTATCTTTTAAAAAAAAATATTTAAAAAAGTGACTGTGTAAAGAGCAGTTTGCTGGCAGGTTTTACAAAAATGTGGGGGATTTTGGTGCAAAGTTTCCATGAAGCTGTATAGTAAGGGGCCAGTATGACCCTGTATGAACATTTTACAAGTGAAAAATAACTTTGGGGCAGTGTAGAGACAACTTTAATGAACCACCATCTCTCTTAAAAAAGCTTGTACAGGCTGCCAGAAAGACAGGTGGGAAAAGTCCTCTAAAAAATTCATGAAGTAGCATGCCTATAAGGTGACGTTTCCTCCTAGTTCCTGGTTACTTATACGTGACTTAAACTCAGAAGTATATGTAAACCTACTTGTTATTCTTGTTTCCTATCTGATATTATTGTGAATGTTTTTAACTCTTGCAAAATATCTAATCCTAATGGTATTGGTTTAATAGTTTCTTGTTCCTCCAGTTACTTTTCTAATATTCAAATAATCCAATTAGATCTAAATATGTGGTCTTAAAATTTAACACCATTTTTCCTGGCTGTACATAAAGGATAATTTTAAATGTATGGTCCATTTCTCTAAGACAGTATTTTATAAACTCCTCATGCATCTCTTCTGATTTATGTCCAGCTGAAATATCTTAATTTCCATTTGCTTTCCCAGTACTTTTTCACCTGTATGTTTTCCTGGTATCAAATCAACATGGTTCATTCAGTTCCAAAAGGAAGTAACGTTTGTCATTCACATTTTCAAAACTTCAAAACGTACTCTTTAAAGAAGATGATCAGGAGAGAATCCCACATGCACTGTGAGGATGGCATCACCAACTTACTCACATTTTCTCACATACAACCACCACCTCAGACATTCCACACAAAGTCAGGAAAGGGAAAAAGCAGTGGCAGATAAAGAAGGATATTTGGGTCAGGGGAAGGAAATTGTAGGAGAAGGCTCAGAAATAAACATTTCACTTACATTGCCTTCATGTAGGTATAACCTGCAGTTATTGTACTGAAGCATACTTTTGTTTCTGTTTTGTCTCCGTAATATACAAAATGGCCACAAAATTATAGTAGCATTCATTCTTGCCATTCTGCTGTAATGGTTTAGTATCGTCACTCTCCAATCTGGTTTGTGTACATGCCTCCATGCAGTTTTGGTTTAAATCATTTTTAGCTGTGAGTAATCACTGACTGACTTATCTACAGATAGATGAAAATCCCATTGTAAAGCTGACAATCACTATGCAAGCTTTTAATATTAACCTTTCAAGGAATCCATTTAGATTCAACTGATTCTGCTGTCAAGATATGGTATGGACATGATGTTCCAGCTGTAAGGTGTGGAACCTCAGTTTTGTTGAAACTGGTGTCGAATGAAAACATGATCTCATCCATTAAGCTCAGCTTTTTCAGTCCTCCCCCAGCCAGACTTTCATATGGTCTCTACTTCCATTACTTCTCAGTAAATACTAACTTCTCCATTTCCATAAGGAAAGATATGGAAATTTGGACTTCCCCTGATATTTCAATAGTATATTGACTTTGACCTTTAGAACACTATTACTGTCCCATGAGCTCTGTGGCCATGACAGAGTCACCTACAACACTCCAAGGTGTTATATTTTGCATACAGAAGTAGCATTTTCCAGTTGAGCTGTTTCCCCTAACTTAGAAAATCAAATATGGGGGATCTTTCCCTTAGTGGATGATAAGGGCAAAATATGAGAAAAAGAGAAGCCAAAGTGAGAGAGACGATCTCTAAATAAACAAAAAAGATGTGCTGGAGCAGACTGAAGACCCCAGCTCCACAAGCTTGCTCCTAGAGTGGAACATGATCCAGGCGATAATGCTATTTTCTCATATGTGACTCAGCTTGGTTAGCATGACAGTACATTTTAAAACTGGAGGAAGCAAAATCCAAGAGACAAACACAGTTTAATGCTCATGAAAAATCACATGCACAATCTTATAATTTTCCCTGAGATAAATCACTACGCAGACAACATCTAGGTTCTTTGATGGGGGCTGACGGGTGCTAGTTACTGTTTAAGGAATCCTATGTTAAAATGTTACTTACAAAAAAGTACAGAAGAAAGAAATCAAAATCTCATCAACTACTTGAATAGCTTTATTCAAGGATAAGGAAAAAGACTTGATCTCAGAAGCATTTAAGGATGCTGAAATTCCATTCTTAACTCTGCTGAGCACTCAACCTTAGAAAGCTGCTCTGAATATTCCTCTATTGATTCTTAAAAAATACACTGAAATTTTAATGACCTTATCAGCAAAGTACCTTCAATCTCAGATGACATAACTATAGAATTAACAGATTCTTGTAAAGGAAGCAGACTGGAATATGCTGTTTACCAAAGAAATGTTCCTACTCCGCATTCCCCATTGCTTATCCATGATGAACTGGTAGTATAACTACTCTAAAGCTCCAAAGCATCACTTTTGTACCACTACCATAGAATCATTCAGGTTGGAAAAGACCCTTGAGAAGATCATCAAGTCCATCAACAAACCTAAAACTGCCAAGTCCACTACTAAATCATGTCCCTGAGCTTCACAGGTACACATACCTCCAGGGATGGTCGCTAAACTGCTTTCCTGGGCAGCCTGTTCCAGTGCTTGATAGCCCTTTCAGTGAAGAAACTTTTTGCAAACAGGTTAAAGGTCAGGAAGTAACACGTCTTGGATACAACACTTTTGGAAAAAAAAAAAAAAAAGGCATAAAGTTTGCCTTAAACTGAGGTAAAGAAAATTCTCATTTTCTGTAATTAAGGAAGTGTCCTGTTTTCATATGAAATGCAGTTGTTTTCCTTCTTAGCAGTTGGTGCAATGTTGCGGCTTTGCTTTAGTCTGAGGGCAATGCTGATATCATGCCAATGTTTTAGTTGTTGCTAAACAGTGTTTATACTAAGTCAAGGACTTTTCAGTCTCTCATTTTCTGCCAGTGAAGAGGGATGCAAGAAACTGGGAGGGAACAGAGACAGGATACCTGATCCAGGCTAACCAAAAGGATATTCCATACCACAGCACATCATGCTCAGTATATAAACTGGGGGGGGGAGTTATCCAGAAGGGACTGAACACTGCTTGGGTCAGGCTGGGTATTGGTCAGCAGGTGGTGAGTGGTTGTATTGTGCATCACTTGGGTTTCCTGAATTCTCATTTCTCTTTTTTTGTTGTTCCCTTTTATTATTTTCACTATTGTTATTGTTGTTATTATTTCTGTTATCCTTATATTTCACTTGATTTCAATTATTAAACTGTGGGGTTTACATTCTTCCAATTCTCCTCCCTAGGGAGGAGTGAGAGAGCAGCTGCATGGTACTTAGTTGCCGGGTGGGTTTAAACCACAGCAGGAAGTGTGTTTGTAAACAGCCAGATTACTTTCTGCTTTCCCCCACTTTTATATGGCTGTAACTCAAATTAATGGAAATCAATGGAGTCACAGAAATAGAAATGTAGAGCAGCACAATGATTTACACTACAGGAGTTTGAGAAAACTCTCCTTAGCAGTGATCAAATACTCTGACCTTGGCAATTTAGTATGGGAAGGAAAGATTCCAGTCCCAGGATATGAAAGGCAGCACCACCTTTTTAAAATTTACTGTCTCATATTGCTATCACACTGCTTTAAATATAGCAAGGGGAAAATTCAAATGATCTGACACAAGCAGCCCTGCTGCCTTGAGCAAAGCACGAAACGCCCTGTGTTTCACTGATGAAATCCGTATTTCCAGCCTTAGAAAGAATTTCTATTGGTTCATATGGGTCATTTGCTTGATGTGTTTCAGTGGATGGTTGGATAGTATTAGGAAATCCAGGTACCCATAGTGGAATGTGTATTTTGTCCATTTTGTGAAAAATGCTCCTTAATAGTGTATCTGGCCATGATACCACGGTCCTTGGGGAGACATGGTATTTTCACAGACTCACTCACATTATCATGTTCCTCTGTCCTCAGTATCAACTATATACTGCCTTTTTGACAGTCTGTAGTCTCAGTAACTTGAAAATTATTTACAAACGTTAATTAAGCACCCACAGAATGGGGAAGAAAAGACCATTCATGGCAGCTTATAGGGACACAACAAGATTAATAGCTGCTGCTTAAGAATAGAGGAAACCTGCATCGGAAACATCCATATAATACAAATCGCTTGCACCTCTGCTTATTCAAGCTACTATTTCCTTGTATAAATACAATGATGTAGACAATTATCATGTACAGTGGCTAGAGAGTTTACCAGTTATGTGAGACAGAGAAATCCCAACTCAGTTTTAGACAGAAGAAATACCAGCCCAAAGAAACAGATTCCTGAATCTGGAAATCTGAAGTGTCATAGCCTATGAAAGCCTTTGGGAGTAGTAAATAAACACACAGGAGTTTATAAAAATCCACATTGTCAGGTACAGTCATGGGAAGGCAAATGCCAGCCCTTCTTTCACCACTAGAAATTCACTGCCTGTTGAAATTTCTTTAGTCTTTTAAATTTGAGATCCAGGTAAAAATATCCACGTATGCTACATTGCTGCAGCTGTCTTTTATAAATACTTTTGGATATGAGCAGGTGAGCAGTGGTCAAAAGGTTAGAAATTGGACATCTCAGAAAGAACTTTTATAAATCCTTGAATTTTCAAGGAAGAGGCAAGAAAACAATTAACATCTGCAAAATCCTTTAAAAGGTCCTCCCAATTTGCTGTAGAGAATATCGATAAGTGCAAGAGGAAGTTGGACAGCCTGTTAAAAACTGATTCAGATGAAATCCCAGAGAACATTTCCCCTTGTGCATATGCCTGTCTTTTTCATATACACTTATTTCTCCTATTTCCAGAAGTCTGATTATTTCCTATTATCAGGTTTGCAGTCACCATATCTCAACTTGAACAAGTACTTTACTTTCCCTTTTATCAATATCTTACCACTGTGTTTGAGGGAAAAAGTCAAAAAGAATTGAGTCTATGTACTTGGTACCTGAATACGTAAGCCTTAAGACTCACCTATGAATTTGTAGTAAGTTTAAAAATAAAATACAAGTAATTTGTAATGAAGAGCTCCCTTTACATGCAAATGAACAAAACTGTGCAGGAGTCCAAAATTGTGTGGAGAATTTAGAGAAGTCTACCCATCTCTAGAACCAAATCCAGTACTTATGCCCACCCTCTGTCATTTAACTCTAAATCATGTACAAAACAGAGATAAAGATCTGTATTTTCAGGGTGAAATCAGGCTCCAATAAAGTCAGAAATAAAGCTCTCACTGATTTCAGCAAGACAAGGTTTTAATTTTTCAGATATATATTCTGCAGGCATGCTGTAAAGATTAATTATTTCCCATTTGTGCTAAGTGGTGCTGGAATGATTGTAGCCTCTGTACTAATCTTTAGCTCTTATTTGGCCACATTTTAACCCTGTGACACTGACGTCAGAAGAGCAAGACCAAGCAATTGACTTCATTGTGCACACTGAATGCAGCTGACATGACTCTACTTTAGCTGCTCCCCTTGTGGACCTGCACATGTGCACTTGCTTCCTCCATTCGAACTAACAGGGGTATAAACATCCTGTCCAAATCAAGGGTGCCACTGCCTCATGTGTTGGCTAAAAGCTCCAGCATTCTACAGATTACACAAAAGCTTGCTGCTGTATCATAAAATCATAGAATAGGACCTCAATTATGTTGAAATTTACACAATCATTTCCTAGGAGAGTTTTCTTCTCTGCGGAAGCCACCTCGTCAATGCAGTATGTTACTGTCAGCATTTAAAACAAGGAAGAGCTATGATGATCTGGAAATAATGCAAGTAGACAGCCTAATGGCACAGTTAGATGACTCATATCTGAAAATCCACCAGAAAATGGACATTTCTGTGGAGCTGTTATTATGTTTGCTTGCTCTTTGCAGAGCTGGGAAGAACATTAAAAAATTAACTCATCCTTCCCCAGGCAAAACTGAACTGTACTTGCACCATTTCTGAATAATGCTTGCCCCTGCAGATTTTTAGGAAGAGAATAGTCTCCCTAGGTTGTTTACTTCAGCACTTTCCTTTTTTCACATTCTTACTCTTTGCTTTCTGACATTAGCCTAGCTGCACTGGATCAGAGCAAAGATGCATTCAGTGTGGTATTTTGTCTCTGATTACATCAGTACCTAGCACTGACAGCCAAAGACATAGTAGATTTTCAAAGATTATGAAATTTGGCATAGTGAGAATGCTCATGTACTCCAATTATCTAGTTTAATTCTGTTAGTCTGGATTGCACTGACTCTTGGTAGAGCTATCCAGTCAAGTCAGGGAAAATGACGGAAAAATTAACTCAGTGTTTTACCTAAATGTTTCAGAGAATTCATGGACAGAAGTGCCAGAGAATTCTTAAAAACTTGCAAGTTTAGCTACAGCCTCTGTTTGATTTGAAAGATGCTCAGACGCTACAGTGAGAGATGGGATAATCTCAGAAAATTCTTATCAGCAAAATCATTTTCTTTTACTCTGATTTGGAATGATTTCCACCAGTTTCCCCCAGGGGTATTTTTTCACCCCAGTCTCTTTCTCAGTCAACTATGCACTGATGAAGCAGCAGGAGGCAATTTAGGGAAAGTTGAGTCAGCATAAGGGATTAAATATGCTGTGTTGAATGTCTCTGGTACCTATGCCATGACCAGTCCCCAAGGTAGAAAAAGTAACAGTTGGCCTGGACCCGACCATGCAAGAGAAAGGACCTGACTTTGCAGTGTGACAGAATGGGGAAAAAAGACACCTCCTTACATTTCCTGGCACTTTGGAAAAAAGGATTAATTTGGGAGAGAAAAAGAAATACCAAAGCCAAGTTTATAAAAGTATTTGCTGCTCCCCTTTCTTTGCTGGTGTAAAAGGGGTGGTTCATTGCTTTGAGGAAAGTGTACTGCAGAGCTGAGAGAAAATACAAAGTTTTGTTTGCAGAGGTCGCTAAGGTTTGTGTAATATCTGATTCACTTTTTTTTGATGTTTGAAGAGATGAAGTTCAGCATCCTTTGTCTGAAAATTGAAATGCACCCTCGTCAGCAAAGAAGAAAGTGTTGCTGAACATTTAAGTCCTACTTTCTCCTGCCAAGCAGGAAAGACATTAAGTGTGGCTATCTACCAAGCATTGCTCTCCTGCTGCATCCAATAAAGACTTTTCACTTGGAGTAGATCACACAGATCTTTACTTCCACTGTCTCTTTTCCATGCTTCAATGAAAAAGTAAACAGTTATTTTGACATTTGAAGTGTCATCACTAGCATGTGAGTTAATATATGAAGCTGAAAAGGGCTATTCTCACAGTACTTCAGGCTTTTGGCGTACTCAAGCATATAAAATTGCATTGGCTACTTTCAGATCATATTTGCAAGGAATTCTTTACAATTACAGCAGCTACAAGCACTTCATTTCTAACAAGCAAACAAGTAGAACACACCAAAGTACTCGGATAACCAAGAAACTGACTGCTAACATGTATGTCTCCTTTACAAGCCATAAAAGGATGGTTTCTACCAAAGTTCAAGTAGCAGAACCTCTTATTTTGCAGAAAAAAAGGCTCTTAATATAGTCTGCAAATCATTAGTATGGAGCACGTATACACATGCAATTGAAGAAAAACTGTAAAGATCAATCTGGATTCACTGCATAAATTGCCTTGTGCCTTCTGATGTCTTCTAATCACCTGATGTTCTCAAGCCTGCTTATTTTATTCTGTCTTGCATCTCTTGTTCTTCAAAGCATTAGCTTTATGTCTTAAAGTATTTAGCTGCATAGATATTTACATTATACTTTTTTTTCTTTTTTTCCTAATAAAATAGAAAAAATTTAATTGTATGGGATAATCAGTTAACATTCTCTATCATCTGTTTGGGGAAGTGAATATTCTGTTCTCAGTTTGGAGAACTCATTTCATTCAACCAGACAAACTTTACTTGGGCACACATTCTAGGCATAACAATGGTAAGTCATATTAAACTCAAAGCATCACTACTCATTTCAGAAAAGAGATAAATGAGCTCTTTAAAAGTGCTTCATGATTGTATAAGTGATTAAATTGTATCCAGATAGATTCTTTAAATTAACTTTGCATGTTTAGAAAGAGTAATGAAGAAGGCTAACATAAAAATATAGCACTTGAGGCAAGTTTTAAGTTGTGTCTGTCAGCCTGTTTTCAGATCAAGAGATTACACATATTCCATCCATGTGTAGTTTCTCACTTTAAAGAAAGTCCATGGTAAAATAAATTGACTTGATATGAAATATAAAAAAAGGTACTGTTTTTTGCTTTATTATATTCATCAAATTTTGAAATACATAACATATAAAAATGTGGCACATAGATCTAGACTAAAAGCTGATCTCATTTTCCAGTGAGAGGCTCTTTTTCCGTGTTTGTCATCCCGGATGACATTACAATTCCTCACTTTCTTTTCCTATCTGGAGGGCCACAGACCCATAAGGAGAACTATGGGGACCATACTGCTTTATCTTTGCAGAACCTTATTTTCCTGAGCCAGGGAAACCCAGAGGAGCACCAAGACCTGCTGGGAGCTGGCAGCTCATATGAAGGCAGATGACATGGGGGGGATGGGGCCAGGAGTAATGGTGCCTACCCACCACTCTTACAAAAGGCAGCGTTAGGATTGATTGAGGTTCCCCTCTCCTGGCAACTTAGTTTAAAGGCCTCATGACTCTTCATGACTAAGACTTGCAATTCTTTATGACTGAATTGAAAATTAGCCATAAAAGTGTATGAGAGACAAATTTCCCCTTTATTCTTGCATTACAGGTCTGAGGTTTTTTCCCACCCAAAAAACTTACTGGAAGCAATAGACAAGATGGGAATCTGTCAGCAGGGCACAATACTAACTCTCACAGGGAGGCTTTTTCATTTTTTGTTTTCTGCTGTGCTCAGGAGACAATAAAACCACAGTGTACAGTCTCTAGTCGAAATGATTACTTTCCCAACTATACTTCCACTACCTCTTCCAGAAAAAAGAGGTGATATCTCTTTTATATAAGAATTATACTAGCCGCTCACCCAGAAACTGAACTTCTCCTGCTTGCATGTCCCCAGAGTGGGACCTGCCCTTGGAGCTGTACTTGCTACCCATCTCTAGTTGGAGATGCTATAGTCAGACATTTAAGAAAAGCAAATATGGTGATAAATATTTCAGCCAAAGGGAAGTGCAAGGACACTCCCTTGTCTCATTCTCCAGCAATAAAAATAACTGGCCACAGAATTAAAGATTACAACGGTGAACTTTCCCCTAAAGTTTGCATATAAGATTTACACCATAAAAGATATGCAGATAAAGTGTTTTAGGTTTATTTGCAGCACTAATACCAATGCCTGACAGCATTATCTGAACTGTTCATATAACTAGAATAGTGATACAATTAGTAATGCTGAGCTTAGATAGAATAAATGGTAATACTTACTGATTGTACCACTGTAAACTTAACTTTATAGTGGCATGAATGAGCAATATTTGTATCATCATGTTTAATGACATGAACCAATCTCAGGTCTATGAGTATAACACAAAGATCCTGCATGCTTTAATGTCACACCTAAAATGCAATGAAAAAAACATCCCAATTCATCCTTATGATGCTCAGCCCTACACCAGTTTTCATTCACCTTAAGCTTCAAGGACATTTTTTTCTTCTTTAGTTATAAAATAATTGCAAACATCCTATTTCCAAAATTGTATTCCTAAAGCACTAGTGGGCTATGAGTGGTCCCAGTGATACTTCCAACAGCAGGTCGAATAGATGGGAACTGATAGCTGGCACAAGCTGGGGCCGGCTCTCTGCTTAAACTTCTTTAATCATTTCCTTCCTTTCCTATTTCAGTTACTGTCTTTTATCCAAAGGGGAAGATGACAAATGAAAGACTTATCATTTGCAAAACAAGTTTCAATTCATTTCATGGTTTTGCCTCATTCATTTCATAACTGATATATAAATGTCTTTGAAAGACTGTTTGTCAGTCAGTCCCAGAGTAGCACTCACTAGCAGAAGATAGGAAAAAAGATCTCTGATATTACATTGTGTTCTTTGAAAAATGACTGTGTGACTGCCAATTACTGGAATAGATATCTGTTCTGCACTGAGGTTTTATGCGCATTGGTTAACTATGCAGTATAAATGTCCCCTTCTGGTCTTCTTGTATGAATTGCATTACTACTTGTAATACATGCATTACTACTTGTAATACATCCTGATCCACAGAATTCATGACAGAAACTCCTTCTCTGCTACTTCTCCTTTGCCTATAGTTAGCTTCACAGGAAAACATGTTCTTAGAACTTTCACGTGCTTCTATGCTTCTCCATGATACCACTGGATTTCCATTTTAGCCCACATTCATAATGTTATTTAAGTCAACAGGAGGAACTGCAGTTCCTCATGTAACAATGAATTGGGCCTCATAACCACAGATCTTCATGTAAAATCATAGAATCATAGAATAGTTAGGGTTGGAAAGGACCTTAAGATCATCTAGTTCCAACCGCACTGCCAGGGGCACAGACACCTCCCATTAAACATGCCATCCAAGGCTATGTGCAACCCAGCCTTGAGCACCTCCGGCGATGGAGCACTCACAACTTCCCTGGGCAACCCATTCCAGTGCCTCACCACCCTCACAGGAAAGAATTTCATCCTCATATCCAGTCTAAACTTCCCCTGTTTAAGTTTCAACCCATTACCCCTTGTCTTCTCACTACAGTCCCTCATGAAGAGTCCCTCCCCAGCATCCCTATAGGCCCCCTTCAGATACTGGAAGGCTGCTATGAGATCTTCACACAGCCTTCTCTTCTCCAGGCTGAACAGACACAACTTTCTCAGCCTATCTATCTTCATATGGGAGGTGGTCCAGTCCCCTGATCATCCTCGTGGCCCTCCTCTGCACTTGTTCCAACAGTTCCATATCCTTTTTATGTTGAGGACACCACAACTGCATCCAATACTCCAAGTGAGGTCTCACGAGAGCAGAGTAGAGGGGCAGGATCACCTCCCTTGACCTGCTGGTCATGCTCCTTTTGATGCAGCCCATGATACGGTTGGCTTTCTGGGCCGCAAGCGCACACTGCCAGACTTCACTAAGTATCTATCACCCTATAGGAGCTCGAATATAGGTATAGTCTAAATGTTGAAGAATCCTGGGACACCAAGCCTTGGGGCAAACAATACATTTATTTTTTTATTTTGTCTGCAATGCAAGTCCGTCAAGCATCCACATTTTAGTCTCAAAACTGTGCCACTCCAGTAAACTGTTGGCAAGATACACAAATGCAACCTCTAATAAGCCTTGTGTGGAATTTAGTCATCCATCTCTAAGCCTGGGGATGTAATTTATTTAGACAATATTGGTGTTGTGCTTATCCAGCACAATGTTTAAGTGTATGCAATAAGTTCTCCCGCTGCTTCCTGTTTCAGCACTATATAGACAAGCACATATGCTTACTGTTAGGTAGGTGGGAACAAATATGACATCACATGTAAATGAAATCAAGTTTTGTTTTCCTCAGAAATAAGGAAGGATGCTGGCAATTCATGGTGGTACCACAGGGTGTCATGGGTTCAGCAGCAGCAGTCATTTTTCTGCTTCGCAGTAGCTGGTGCAGCGCAGTGTTTTCGACTTTTGACCTGGGAACAGCTTTGATAACACTGATGTTTATAGTTATGGCGTAGCATGTTTTGGTCTGACCAAGGACTTTCTGAGTCTCGTGCTCTGCCAGGGAGGAGGGGAAGCCGGGAGGAAGCAGAAACAGGATACCTGACCCAAACTGACCAAAGAGGTATTCCATACCACAGCACGTCATGCCCAGGATGTAAAAATGGAGAGCAGAGACCCGGAAGAGCTCAGTTCGCGGCTCGGTTGTCGGGTGGTGAGCAGTTGTATCCTCTTCTCTTGTATTTCCCTGGTCATTATTATTGGTGGTAGCATCAGTGATTTGTGTTATACCTTAGTTACTGGACTGTTCTTATCTCAACCTGTGGGAGTTACATTCTTCCGATTATTCTCCCCATTTCCTCCCCCCCCCTGGAGTGGGGGGAAAGGAAGAGGGGGGAGTGAGTGAGCAGGCTGCGTGCTTCACAGCTTAAACCATGACACAGGAGCACTCTGAATTCAATCACAAATTCCAAGAGCTGCTTTCACTTATTTTCTGAAATTTCCTGATTCCTTTTGGGGGTGTCCAGAGCCATTTAATGCCAGCTTCCAGCCACTTTTATGGTTACCTGTACAGGAACATGAACCACCAGTGAAGAAGCTTATATTTTGGAAGCAGGGTTTTTTGACAACACATAAAGAAAAACTCACAGATGACTGCTAGCATCATGCTGTCAATTCATGATGTCAATGAGCATGTCAAAACCTGAAATAGACTGCCTAAAACCGTGACTAGATTTTGTTTCATTTATCCACCTCATCCATGGTGCACCTTTCATGTGCCTTTAGTGTCCTGTAAATATTGCTGTTCCCTGTTCTCCACTGTGCCCATCTTTGCCCACACTTTGCACAGAGTTAAAGATCAAAAAAGAGAGTTCTCTATGGTACCTACAAGGAAAAAGAGGAAGATAGCAAAGCAGCTGTAGATGGACAAGCTGACAGAGGCCATGTAGCATCTTTCCTAGTCTAGTTTCTAGAAATCCCCTTCTGCTGATCAATAAAGCAAACACTAACGTATCTCTGAACAGAGCTGCCGTCTATCCAACATCTTTTCCAGCAGCTATATCAGGCTTTTATGGACTGAACGGCCAACCGAGTCCTCCCTCATTCTCACACAGATTAATGCAGGCAAGCAGTTTTACCTGGTTTTTAACTTTCACAACATCCCACACTTCTTTCTTTGACTTTTTTCCTTCATGCTACTTATAGGAAATGAATAACCAGGAAGGTCATATAAAGCTGCCTGACATTACCACATATCTATCCTACATACAGCTCACAAACTGTGGGGCAACTTGTTTCTGTATCTCATTACTAGGAAAATTCATAAAGCCTGAAGATAGGATAACTTTTTGAGATATATTATCTTCAAGGAACTGTAGCCTAGCTATATTACATAGCTGCAATGAAAGACTGAGCTAATCCCAGAGTAAGTAGAATAAAACAAAATCAAAGATCCTATCTAAATCAGACACTGGAGACACTTATCATACTGTATAAACAAACATCCAAGTGCAATCAGTGGTACCTCCTCATGTATACACTATGCACTCCATGAAAAAGAAACCAGCTTCCTTTGTTTTTAATGCTAATGCTGCCTATCAATACATAATTCTGAAAAGTCCACTGGTAGGAGTATGTTGGTCACTTATTCAATTTTTTCATGGTGGCCTCTAATTTTATTCTTCATTTTATGAGAGTTATTATAAGCTTTAAAATATTTTCTGGCTTCCTGGAGGGTAATGAATTATCTGTGCTTCCAAACTAATCAAGAATAATAGTCTTTCTAGAACACTTAGGCAGACCATACAGGGGTAGCTAGGGAAATCCAGATGGTTACTGCCACACTAACATTCATTGAACCGATAATTTAGCCAGTTTTTCAGAGCTTCTCAATGTATTCTCATTATATTCATATACTTCTGTAACTGAAATAATAGTGAGAATTAATTGCTTCTAATTGAGTTTGGTGGTGTTAAATCAAATTTGTATCCACAGCATAATACAAGCAATATTGACAATATTGACTCCATTACAACAAGTGCTCAAAATTGCATCATTTAGAATCTCTACTGAATTAAATTCTGACCATTAAAGAATGAGGTTTTGTAAGAACATCCATGTATAACATGACCTGTACCAACGAAGGGTGAAAGAGTCATTTGGCATAATTCGCAGAAGAAAATGTTTGATAACACCCATGACCCCAAGGGCTTTCATAATTTTTCGCTCCCCAGGGTAAACCTTTCAAAATATGTTAAATACATGAGAAAGAGGTGCAAGCTTTTCAAGCCCCATTTTCACTGCCACTAACAGATCAAATAGGGTAAGAATATGGCTGGAACGGTCAGAGGAGCTCCACTGACCCCAGTGGATCGCTTGACAATTCTTTGGATTTCTCATTCTGAAGCTACTCTGAGACGGAGTTCGCAACTGTCACGTGATAAAAATGACAATTACTTTTTTAAAGTGATACTGACTGTCCATATCTAGAAAGGATTTAACTTGAAGTGAATTTTCCTATGAAGACACAAGTGGACTCTCTCTGCAATATTATCAAGTAAGCAGATGCATTGCTTTTCATAGTTGTGCCATTTCTCCTGAGGTGACAAGAAAGAGCCTTCACCCTAACATGCAATAGTATAGCTATGGTTAATTATTTATATAGTCCTTCTGCAGCACATTCCATAATAAGCTGCTTGGACAGGATAAAAGCAATACAGACATTTGTCTTTCTGGAGACAAAATAGAGAAGGTAGGCTCAAAACTGAATAGATAAATATGAATGAATATTCTGGAAGACAAGTAAAATGTACATTTTAAAACTTCTATCCTGATCTGAAGCAATCATCTAGAGTACTGGTGGTAAACAGCTTGTCAAGATCAGTTCCATTACCTACGGGTAGATGTCAAATATTTACCCTTATCCCAGGGAAATTCCTCTAAATCTGCCAAATGTTATTTCTGTCCTGAGGAAATGCTCCAGGCGTTCTGTGGAACTAAATATTGAAAAACCTAACCCACTGTTTGTAAAAATTTCTTTGTTGATACTGAGCAAATGGAAACTGAATAAAATTAATAGCTTAATCTGACCAAGCACAGGACACTTCAAACCATGGAAGGTAGCACCCCAGAGCATTAATAGTGCAGATGGGCAAAAAAAATCAGACCTTGGTTTTACTTCTGAATTTCCAGATAATTAAACCAAAAAAAAAAAAAAAAAAAAAGACTGGATAGGCAGTCCAGATGCCTCCTGAAGCATCCTTTTGCCCAAGGCTGTCTCAATCATTATTGAAGGAAATTTTTCTAACACTATTTTTAAACCTGTGAGACTGAAAGCATCACAGGCAAAGTTGAAATTATTTTCCTAGCTTCTTTTCTTATGTTCCAATTTGAGCCTGCTACTCATTTTCCTTCGCAGAATGCTCATAGAAAAAGATGAAATTTGCTTATTTTTCTAAGGCAAGCATCTTCCTCCAATTTTTTCTCTGATCTAGATGAGATAAATTCTGTATCTCATCTCCAGCCTTCTTTCTTGGATCATGTTGTCTAGATCACTGTTCATTCTC
Organism: Ara ararauna; assembly: GCA_028858755.1. Classification (NCBI taxonomy): domain Eukaryota; kingdom Metazoa; phylum Chordata; class Aves; order Psittaciformes; family Psittacidae; genus Ara; species Ara ararauna. The sequence continues at coordinate 62,311,624 of CM054376.1, read as the reverse complement.
ATTGCTATTTTCACAACAACAATTTCAAACCTTTCTCGAAGTGTGTTTGCCATAAGCATAAAAAACCTTAACACTAACCCCTCAACAAGGCTAAAGGGAATTACTCCATGTTGCTGGCATCATGCTTCCATTTCTAAGCATTTGCAATTTCTCCTATACCATCCAAAAATAAGACACTGTTGAATTTTCTTCAACTTGTGGTTCACTTCAGTTTTATATCCTTCCCTGAAGTACTGTTTGCTGACTCCTGTGTTTCACTGTTAGTTATTCTTCCAGTGGAAGTGATATGTGCTGAATAAAAGTAAGTAAAAAAATAAATATTCTCTTATCCAACAGACAAACATAATGAAGATTGGCTCTCTAACATCAAACTACATAAACATATCCTTCTAGTTACAATGTCAATGAGGGCTGCATCAACTTCCACAACCAGCTATAACCGAATGAGGTTTTTAAGGAACAATGACAAAACCAAAGGTTTTATAGACATGTCTTGTTAATATTTCAGCTATTTGAATTAATGTTGTAAAAAGTCTTGATAGGAAGAAATCCATAGAATAAGACAGTCAAACAGATGGCACATCCATTCCTTTCTTCCTGGATAGCAGAACCTAAAGAGCAACATAGGTCATAAAGTATCTTGAATTTCAAAATTGACAGACTTCTTGCCTTTTGTGACTGATGTTTTTTGTCCCAAGTTGCATAAGCTGTCTACCTCAGTAAAGTCAATAATTGCTCCTCAAAAAAAAATTAAAATTACCAAGGTCACAAAATGACTGTTCCATCATTGCTTAAAAGATTATTTGGCTGTTTCATTTTCTTTAGTTTCATGTTCAATCTTCTCCTTTTAGGTTTGTTAACTTTACTTCAGACTTGTAGATACTGACTTTCTAGAGTGACTTTTTAAAAGTCAAGGCTCCATTAAAACCTGAAATGAAATTAGATGCAACTGTTGTGAGTTTTTCTATGTTTGAAACATCTATAAATCCAATAGTTTGGTAGTGTGGTGAGCATGGAAAGACATTTACCCTTGATTTCCCTACAGTGAGATAAGGTGTTTCTCTATGTGTGCAAAATATTGACATCTTGAAATATTTATGTGCCAAGTAGACAAAGATGTTTCTCATTGAGCTGCTGGAAATGTCCTAAAGAATATCTTTAAATATTAATGCTTCCCAGTGCAGCCCTTAGACAGCCTGTTTGCAATGACAAGACATTTCAGCTTGTTATAACTTTGTTATAATTACAGCCCTCCATTTTCTTTTTCCCCCGAGATATTTTGTGCATATAGATACTGGCATTTTGTTGGGGGAGGGGTAAAACTAATTTAATATTTCACCTTCTTCTTTTATGAGCAGGAACAATTCAAAGCTACATAGGCTATTTCAAGTAATTTGTTCTTCTCTCTGTAATTACACTTCTCACAAACTTAATAGCCAGGGGAACAAATGACCAGACAGAAATGTACATGACAGTAATACTTCAAACTAATGTTGTCAGACAACACACTGTACAGAACACACTAATCATGGAGAAAAATGGAGACAGAAACTATTTACTTCTCATCCCACTCATCTGATGTGCCCAAGGATCAAATTTCGAAAATGCGTTTAGTTAACTTAGGAGCATATGTTATTTTTCCAAAAATGAGACTAGCATTTAGATATTTGTGTTTCTCTCAAAACTAGTGACTTCAGATTCTGGAATTTCAGGAACTGCAAAAAATTGTGCCATCCATTTATACAATCTTCTTAATTTTGAAAACTGAAGTACTGGAATTAGGGATGAGTTCAGAACCTTTGTTAAATTCCACTGTAGTGATATGAGGTGTTGTAAGTTATTTAAAACTCATTGTTCTAGTTTCTTTAAAGAACACACTGTATTAAAGATATTACATATAGTATTTTAGTCTGTGGTATAATGAGTATGGTATTTTAGTATATAGTCAAAAGTAGTTTGTCAGGACCTTCATCTGAATAGCACTTATACAAGCATTGTTAGGGTGCAGGCCTAACTGTGTGAACACCTTTTTTTTTTTTTGCATTTGATTCTGTCACCCATGTCTGCAAACAGCACACAAGAGTGTATAAATTAAGCTTTTCTCATCTTCTCTTGTTTTTCTTTGAGCTGTAAATTATTGCAAGGCTGGATTAAAGTGCCTTCCACTTGATCCTTGGTCCAAGCAAAAGAAATAATTTCCTTTCATGCAAGTCTACATCAATGGAAAAGTTAACATGTCTTCTTTCCATCCCAAAGTACTGTGAAAGATGCCTCCTCCAGCACTGACATCTGCCTCCTTATCACGCTTTACAGATAATTGTTGCATTTAAAGTGCAATTATTTGTGAAATACAACAGGAGATATGCTATTCAAAAGCACTGGGTTGTCAGGATTTTTTATGGAGAGTTAAAAATAAATAACTGCAAAAAATGTCTTACATGCTAAAATACACTCATACATTTTATCTCTAAGAGAATGTGGCTTTATATTCAATCATTGTTGTAACTATTTTAAAACCCTAGGTGTGACATGATTTAACTCTGGGAACCATCTGGCCAACAGCTATCATAAGAGTCATCACTGGCTTCATTATCTTAATTGATCTAGACATATTTCATGGCTATCATTAATAGCATTTGATAAACATAAGATGGAAATGCTTAGCTTAAAGTTTATACTATCTATAAATCCTATGTAAGGAGTTAATTGGGAGACAAGTTTTCAGAAGAATAATGTGACTATAATTTTGGCAACAAATTCTTTTGTCTTCCTAAAAGCCCTTAGATTTTCAAAATCTCCACCTGGACATACTTTGGTCAAAAGCCAGGAGCCTTCAGACCCTATTTTTTGATGACAGATCAAATACAACTGGGGTATAAATGGGATCCTGTCAGAGGGCAAGAGTTGAGCCAGTCCTCCTTGGAGCAACAGATCTGCAGTCAAGGACTCTCCATTTGGCCTAGGATGCTGCCTGAAGTAACTCCTCAAGGTAGAGCCCTCATCTTAACTGGTGAGTGAAACATGTTTTGGGTTAATTTCCTTTAAAACTTAAGCTTAAGTAATTTTTATACTATTTGATTCAAATTTACATCTATAACCTGTAATTTACTAATGTTGTCAGAGTATTAAATGATTTTTTGTTAGAATAAGGTTCCCTTGGGGTTTGTAACCTAAGTCAATTTTGTGGGCCTCAGTGACAGTGACTAATAGCATGCTAAACCTTGAAATCTTGACTAAGTGATATAATGGATAAATTGTGCATATGTATCTATATATTCCTTTTGACATAAACCATTGTTCAAATCTGGGACTAGAAGTGGATTCAGTCACACCTAAACTCCCCTGAACTTCATACCTCAATGGGAGGGTCTCCCTGACTGTTTTATCTAGCCCTGTCTTCTATAAATTACGTAATCAAATGAACTTTGCTATTAAATCATATTAAACAACTATCACATTTGCTATTTAATTTTGTTTTATCAATGAAGCATATTGTTGCTTCTCCCTTATGAGTGAAGAGTCTGACTCCTCCAAGACACCCTTCTAACCCCAACTGTTCTATGACCTCACGATTATATGTGCCCACTTGCTCTAATGAAATTGTCATTCTTTTGATTTAAGTATTCCTAGGACCTGCCCCCAAACAAATCCAGACCTTCATCACAGACCTATGATATCTATTAAAAGATACATGTCTTGAAAAGGGCATTCCCTGAAATCTCTGATGTAAGTAATCACAGAAAAACATTAACACTAGACACATAAACTCCCATAAAACAGCATAGCCACATTGGATCTAATGTCCAAATTCCCTCCATGTTTCAGCCAAAATGTTGGGTTATTTGAGTTTCCAATAAAGGTAACTTTTAGACAGCAACTTACAGAAGTTCAAAGACATATGCTCCAACAATGTTCAAATGCTACATTCTCTGAACTCTTTTGACCATAACATCCTAGTAAAAAACATTACATCTGAATACCAGCTACGACATTATTTCAGACACACCCCTTTTTCTAAATTTCACAAACTGAAACTCAGTACTGGACTTCAACTGAAACATCACATTTGTGGCGGACACCTGCAAACATCTAAGTTCTTCCACTGCACGCTTTCCAGCCAAGAAATGTGTTGTTGCTGTAGCTGAATTCTGTTTTAATGCCTTCTTGATTATTCTCTTTTTGATTTCTGCCCAAAATTAGGACAGAGCTGATGTCCTGTACTATCAATGTCAAATAGGTTACCTAGAGAACAAGGAAAATTTTATTCAAGCTAAAATATAGGTATTTCAAAATTAAAAAAAAAAAAAAAGCCTGAGCAAGTTAAGAGTAGCCAGATGAAAAAAATTTACCACATATACTAAAGTAATTCAGAAACCCTTAAATACATAATGGTAAAAATTGTGGAAAATGGACAAAATGGTGAAAAATTTTGACTCCTTCAGATCAAAGCTAAATAAGAGAGTTTTAAATCAGCCAGGCCTTGAATAAATGATGGAAAATGGAATGACAGATTTCTCAGACAACAATTCATACTACTAGATTTTTTCTAAGGTGAAAATCTTATTAAGTAAATCACCCTTCACATACAGTGCAGGCGCATGTCAAAATTAAATCCTGTTCTTAGGAGGAGAGAGTCTATTACAGGAGGAGTATTTCTCAGTATTTCAGTCTATAATGATGGAATAATGGTTATTACATTTGGAAAAAGTTCCTTGTAATACTACCAAAAAAAAAAAAAAGTCAAGGAAAACTTGGGTCCTAGAGTTGTTTCTATAGAATATAAAAGTTTATGCAAGTCTTGAAAGCTATTAGAAGCAGGCAGCCCAATATGCTTCAGCTTCTTTTCTGCAACCTTCTGAACTTGAGGCTTTTTATTTCCCTCAACTAATAACACAAAGGACAGAGAAAGAGTTGTTGTCAAAAGGGAACTGAAATATGGACTGGATCAGTCAAATGACCGGGGAAAAGAACTTGCTCACAGTTACCATGAGTATAAAGCATGACTTGAAGTTGAGGACAGCCCCCAGGGTAAATTTGTAATTCTAGCCACTGTCCATCTGTGCACAACCCAATCTCATCTTCATGAGGAAATAAATCTTCTGTAGGAGGTTTTAAGTAACTCGAAAGACTAGTGGCCATGGGCCACACTTGTGGCTTTACAGCAGTGTGAGCAAGTAAAATTCATTTGAGTGAGGAAGGTACTTGATTTGTAGGGTAGAAATATTCTCACTGCTATGCACCTAATCCCATTGTTTCTAGACACCTAAATCAATCTGTATTCCTGCAGGACTACTTTATCCAGAGAGGATGTCAGTAGCTGTAGACAGCCTGGACATTTTGCAAATGCAACACTGGGTCCGTCCAGCTCCACTGCTTACCAGCAGGAATAACAAACACACAGCAATTAAATCTGGAAACAAATCATTCCTACAGCTGTCTCAAAAGGGGTGACAGTAATGAAAGTGTCACAGTAAGAAAGTGTGAAATAAGGAAGGCACGATAAGGTGAGGAGCCTGAAGGGGCCAATAAAGAACTGGAGAACAGGCCAGAAGCTGGAGATACAAAAGAGAAGGAAAGTGCTGATGGGAGAGACCACATACAGGCTGATATGACAGCAACAAAGGACAAAGATCAAAAATGAAGTGCCCAGAGTAGTTGAGTAGGTCGTTTTGCACTGAAAAAGTAACATTCAAACAAAAGCGGTCAGCTGGTATTCCCCTTAATCTGTTTACAAGCCTGTTGAAGGTAAATTCTTTATTAACTGTCCCGGGTTCAGCACTACCAGACATTTTTCTCCTCCTTGGTAGCTGGTGCAGCGCTGCGTTTTTGATTTTGAGCATGGGAACAGCACTGATAACACCAGTGTTTTCAGTTACTGCTTGGTAATGTTTTGGTCTGACCAAGGACTTTCTGAGTCTCATGCTCTGCCAGGGAAGAGGGGAAGCCAGGAGGAAGGAGAAACAGGACACCTGACCCAAACTGACCAAAGAGCTATTCCATGCCACAGCATGTCATGCCCAAGGTGTAAAAACAGAGAGAAGAGACCCGGAAGGGTGGGGGTTCGCTGCTGGGTCGCGCTTGGTATCGGGTGGTGAGCGATTGTATTGTTTTCCCTTATATTTCTCTTGTCATTATTATTATTGGTGGTAGCAGTAGTGGTTTGTGTTATACCTTAGTTACTAAACTTCTTATCTCAACCTGTGGGAGTTGCATTCTTTCGATTCTGCTCCCCATCCCCCTGGGACTGGGGGAAGAAAGAGGTGGGAATGAGTGAATGGGCGGCGTGATTTACAGCTTAAACCATGACAGTTCTTTTTGGCGTCCAGCGTGGGGCACGAAGGGTTGAGATGACAGGATTAATAGCCACTCGTCACAATGTTGATTTGTTGGCTCTCAAAGTTATTGCTTGTGATTCTCTTGAGTTCATGGTTTCAGCCTGTTGTACGTTACTTACAGCCAATATTTGTTATCTTAGCATTTTTCAGATATGGCTTTTGGGTTAAGGTTCTTGTTTCATTGTACTTTGTTGGAATGGCTTGTAATACAGGCAGGCTCCAGAAGCAGGGGCGGGGCAGACGTGGACGTGGACGTCTACCTGGCCGTCCAGCTGCTCTTCACTGTCCTGGCCCTTGTCCTCGCCTCCGTCTTCGTGAGGCTGTGGGGAGACGAGGGTATGGAATACCTCTTTGGCTAGTTTGGGTCAGACATCCTGTCTCTGCTTCCTCCTGGCTTCCCCTCCCCCCCTGGCAGAGCATGAGACTCAGAAAGTCCTTGGTCAGAGTAAGCATTACTCAGCAACAACTAAAAACATCGGTGTTATCAACACTGTTCCCTGACTGAAAGTCAAAAACACAGCGTTGCACCAGCTATTAAGAAGGAGAAAAATGACTGCTACTGCTGAACCCAGGGCAGTATCCACTCCTTATTGCATACCATTCACGTTATGCTTAGATCCCACATTTTTCAATATACCATCACTCTTGTCTCATATATATATATATATGCATCCACACATGCGCAAAGAGAGAGAGAGATCATTCCTTAGTGGAGGGACCGACCCATATAAAGTTGCTGAGTTCACCCAGTCCATGATGTCAGGCTCCATCTTTTGTAACAGTCTTTCAGAGCAGGAGAGACAGTGTGCAGTGTTGGATTGTTGCCTGCTGATGATACTGCAGAACGTGTCTGGTTTAATCAAATTTCAGTCTTTGTGGGGATGATGGTCAGAGGGAAGTCAGGGCCAGTCGCGGGTGACCTGCAGATGTCTAGTTGGTGGGCTATGAAAGTGCTACATAGCAGGCAACAGCATACAATTGAGTTCATTGGCTGTTTTCCCCTAAAATCAAATCCCCTTGAGGTATACATTAGACTTCCCCATCTTACCCCATTACCCACCAAGTATATAGAATCATAGAATCATAGAATAATTAGGGTTGGAAAGGTCCTCAAGATCATCTAGTTCCAACCCCACTGCCAGGGGCACAGACACCTCACACTAAACCATGTCACCCAAGGCTATGTCCAATCCAGCCTTGAACACCACCAGCGATGGAGCATTCACAACTTCCCTGGGCAACCCATTCCAGTGCCTCACCATCCTCACAGGAAAGAATTTCTTCCCCATATCCAATCTAAACTTCCCCTGTTTAAGTTTGAACCCATTACCCCTTGTCCTATCACTACAGTCCCTCATGAAGAGTCCCTCCCCAGCATCCCTCTAGGCCCCCTTCAGATACTGGAAGGCTGCTATGAGGTCTCCACGCAGTCTTCTCCAGGCTGAACAGCCCCAACTTTCTCAGCCTATCTATCTTCATGTGGGAGGTACTCCAGTCCCCTGATCATCCTCGTGGCCCTCCTTTGGACTCATTCCAACAGTTCCATGTCCTTTTTATATTGAGGATCCAGGTTCCTGAGCAAAAGCAATCCCATGAGTGTGTTTACCTTTACCTGAAGCAGGAATAAACCACACTGCCTTCTCCAGCAAATTCTTTATGTGCATCACCAGAACTTTATCCCCATCTACAGTATGTAAAAGGTCTGACTGGGCTGGACCAGCCCTGTTGGCAGATCCTCTGCCATTGACCAACCAGGTGGCTTTTGGTAAATGTGTATCCCAACGTTTGAAAGTCCCACCACCCATTGCTCTAAATGTAGTTTTGACAACATATTGTACCATTCGATTTTCCTAGAGGCTGGTGCATGGTAGGGGATGTGATATACCCACTTAATGCCATACTCTTTGGCCCAAGTGTCTATAAGGTTGTTCCGGAAATGAGTCCCACTGCCTGATTCAATTCTCTCTGGGGTGCCCTGTCACCACAAAATCCCTTTCTCAAGGCCCAGGATAGTGTTCCGGGCAGTGTTGTGGGGCACAGTGTATGTTTCCAGTCGTCCGGTAGTTGCTTCCACCATGGAAAGCACATGGCGCATCCCTTGGCAGGTTGCAGGGAGTGTGATCACGAGTCCATGTATATGTTGCACCTCTGCCCCGATGGCCTGAGATGTCATGGGCCCACCAAGCTCAAAATAATTCACCCTCCACTTCAGCAGTTTCTGCATCTTGTCACCTGGGACTAAATATCGCTGCCTTCCACCTCTGATGCTTTCCCGCAATATGGCAGGACCCATCAGTAAACAAGGCATATTGCTTTTCACTTTCTGACAGTTCATTATATGGTGGGGCTTCTTCAGCACGCATCACCTCCTCCTCTGGTGACATTTGAAAATCTTTGTCTTCTGGCCAGTCCATGACGACTTCTAGAATTCCTGGATGACTGGGATTTCCTATTCGAGCCCATTGTTTAATTAGTTCAGCCCACTTACTCCATGTAGCATTGTTTACATGATGTGTAGAGGAGACCCTGCCTTTGAACATCCAGCCCATCACAGGCAACTGGGGTGCTAGGAGGAGCTGTGCTTCAGTGCCAGTAACTTCCAAAGTAGCTCAAACACCTTCTTAGGCTGCCAGTATCTCTTTTTCAGTTGGGGTATAGCTGGCCTCAGATCCCCTGTATCCCCGACTCCAAAAGCCGAGGGGTCAACCTCGAGTCTCCACTGGAGCTTTCTGTCAGAGGCTCCACGTGGGACCATTCTCCACAGCTGCAGTGTAGAGTACATTTTTAACATCTGGCCCGCTCCAGACTGGTCCGAGGGCTACTGCATGAACTATCTCTCTCTTAATTTACTCAAAGGCTTGTTGTTGCTCAGGGCCCCATTTAAAATCATCCTTCTTCTGGGTCACATGATAGAGAGGGCTTATAATCAAACTGTAATTTGGGATGTGCATCCTCCAGAACCCCACAACACCCAAGAAAGCTTGTGTTTCTTTCTTATTAGTTGGTGGCAACATTGCTGTAATCTTGTTGATCACATCTGTGGGGATCTGGCGACATCCATTTTGCCATTTTATTCCCCTAAATTGATTCTTCTGTGCTGGCCCCTTGACCTTACTCCGTTTTATGGCAAAACCGGCTGTCAGCAGGATTTGGATTATTTTCCTTACTTTCTCAAAAACTTCTTCTGCTGTATCACCCCACACGATAATGTCATCAACATATTGCAGGTGTTCTGGAGCTTGCCCCTGTTCCAGTGCAGTCTGGATCAATCCATGGCAGATGATAGGGCTGTGTTTCCTCCCCTGGAGCAGTTGGTTCAAAGTGTCCTGGATGCCTCTCCAAGGAAAAGCAAACTGTGGCCTGCACACTGCTGCCAAAGGAAATGAAAAAAATGCATTAGTAATATCAGTTGTGGCATACCACTTGTCTGCCTTTCACTCCAGTTTATACTGAAGTTCTAGCATGTCCGGCATGGCAGCACTCAATGGTGGTGTGACTTCGTTCAGGCCACGATAGTCTGCTCTTAGTCTCCACTCTCCGTTAGACTTTCACACTGGCCCTATGGGGCTATTAAAGGGTGAGCAGGTCCTACTGATCACTCCTTGACTCTCCAATCTACAGATCAGCTTATGGATGGGAATTGGGAAGTCTCGGTTGGTGCGATGTTGCTGCCAGTGCACTGTTGTGGTCACGATTGGCACTTATTGTTCAGCAACCCCACAGCCGAAGGATTCTCTGAGAGACCAGACAAGCTGCTCAATTTCCTCTGTCTCCAAAGCAGCAATACCAAAAGCCCATCGGTACCCTGCTGGGTCTTTGGAGTACCCTGAGGTAGTCTATGCCAAGGATGCATGGAGCCTCTGGACTAGTCACAATGGGGTACTTTTGACATTTCCTCCCAGTCAGGCTGATTTCAGCCTCCAGTACAGTCAACTCTTGGGATCCTCCTGTCACTCCAGAAATGGAAATGGGTTCCATCCCTCTGTAGCTTGATGGCATCAGGGTACACTGTGCATCAGTATCTACTAGAGCCTTATACTTCATGGGACCGATGTGCCAGGCCATCTGATCCGCACAGTCCAGTAAATCCGATTTACTCTTGTGAGACCTCACTTGGAGTATTGTGTGCAGTTCTGGTGTCCTCACCATCAAAAGGACATGGAACTGTTGGAACAAGTGCAGAGGAGGGCCACGAGGATGATCAGGGGACTGGAGCACCTCCTGTATGAAGATAGGCTGAGAAAGTTGTGTCTGTTCAGCCTGGAGAAGAGAAGGCAGCGTGAAGACCTCCTAGCAGCCTTCCAGTATCTGAAGGGGGCCTATAGGGATGCTGGGGAGGGACTCTTCATGAGGGACTATAGTGAGAGGACAAGGGGTAACGGGTTCAAACTTAAACAGGGGAAGTTTAGATTGGATATGAGGAAGAAATTCTTTCCTGTAAGGGTGGTGAGGCACTGGAATGGGTTGCCCAGGGAAGTTGTGAATGCTCCATTGTTGGTGGTGTTCAAGGCTGGATCGGACACAGCCTTGGGTGGCATGGTTTAATGGGAGGTGTCTGTGCCCCTGGCAGGGGGGTTGGAACTAGATGATCTTAAGGTCCTTTCCAACCCAAACTATTCTATGATTCTATGATCTCTACAATGGCTGATTCCCTCTGAGACTGCATGCCTTTCTCTAGAATAGTCCACTCGGCCGAACCACTCATAACATTGTCTGTGTATGGAAACCTTTCTTTCACAGTTGCCAAGAGCTTCTTCCAAAGCCTGAGGGACTGCTTCTGTTTTGCAATTGCTTTGTCAATTCCCCCTACTCTAGCAAGTGATCCCAGTTGCTTGGCTTCCCTACCTTCTAGTTCCTGACTGTCAGCCCCATTGTCCCAGCATTGGAGCAATCAGGTGATGACACGCTCCCCTGGTTGATGGGTAAAATCTTTTTGCATATTCCACAGCTCGGTTGAGGTCCGGAGTCGAGAAGTCACCTCTTATTCCTCTTCTTCCTCTGATTCACGTAATAATAGCTCCTGATCAGACGCTGTCCCATGTAGTAAATGCATTGTTTCTTCATCTTTCTTCATCTTCCTTGCCTTTTTTTTGCTTTTCCCCTTGTGTACATGAGCAACCGATATTGGCACAGATTGGTCCTCTGGTTTAGTTGCAGCGATTATCACTGTGGTTGGAGTGGCTGCAGTATCTGTTGTTGGAGTTTGGGTAGCTGTTGTACTTGTTGCTGGGGTTGGTGTAACAGCTGCGTTTGGAATTGGATTAGCTGTGTTGTCTGTTGTAGTCAGAGTTTGAGTAGCTGCTGTACTTGGCACTGGGGCTGGTGTAGCTGCTGTGCTTGGATTTGGAGTAGCTGTGCTGCCTGTGGTGGCTGGAGTTTGAGTAGCTGTTGTACTTGTCTCTGAGGTTGGTGTAGTTGCTGTGTTTGGAGTTGGAGTAGCTGTGTTGTCTGTTGCTTTACCATCGGATCCAGAGACATTTTTTCTCCTTTGAAGGTGCTGTATAGTGTTGAACAGGGCTCTGTAAGCATAGGCCAAGCCCCAGCAAGTTGCCATGATTTGTCCCTCTCTGGTATGACCAGAATGACAACACACCTCATTTAAGTGTTTTACTAATTTTTCTGGATTTTGCACTTGTTCAGTGGTGAAGTTCCAAAGCACTGGAGGGGCCTACTTGCCTAGGTACTTGCCCATACTATCCCACACACCCTGCCACTCATGACTGTCCAGCCTTGGGGAAAATCTCTTGGTCCTCCTATATCATTGTCTCACCCTAGACAAGACCCAAACCCGACTCTGCTTATCTTTCAAGATCAGACAAAATGGTTGTGTATATATTCTGTATTTTTGGTTTGTTTGCTTTTACCCAAAGGCCAAAGTTAAAAAAATGATTGCATTTTGCTGCACTTTCTCTAAATGTACAAAACAGCTGTTTCCTGATTCAGAGATATCTCCAGGAACTCGCCCACAAAGTTTAAGTTGACAAGCGGGTGTTCTTTATTGCAACACCGGGAGACATGGGGGATAGCTCCTCCTAGAGTGTCTCATCCAAACATCAACCAGGATGTGATTATATTGCCCTTAAACATATATATTCATTAGATTACATACATATTAATTGAGTTACTTATACATTGCATCATACTTCTAGAGAATTCCTCCCACATGAGCACTAAAATATGGTAGTGGGCTTTGGGACCCCTGGTGGTTATTTCTTCATCATCTTCCTCTTTATCACTTCATTTTAGGATCATTTTCATGTCAGTAACCACCAGGCCGGTTCTGGTCAGCTTTTGCATAACGCTTATCTTAGCCATTTCCTTATCTCTACAGTTGGTAACAAAGCTTAACGTCTCTGAAGTTACTAATTTGCAACCCCATTCTTCAACCAACCTTATTCTTCAATCAACCTTATTCTTCAATTAACCCCATTCTTCAATCCATACCAGAGCAAGCTTCCTGTGGGCTCATTGGCGCAAAGCTGCAACAGGCCTTATGTTTGTTGGAAGATTATAATAGCGAGGTGACCCTTCTTAGAATCATAGAATCATAGAATAGTTAGGGTTGGAAAGGACCTTAAGATCATCTAGTTCCAACCCCCCTGCCTTCTTCTATTCCTCATGCTTTCACTACTTCTTTCTGAAATTTGAGTAAAACTCTTGATCTGCTGACAATGTCCCATCTACAAAATTGGTCTCATGACATTTTCAGACTCTAGTTAAGAGCTCACAGAAAGAGTGCTGTTACAAGATCTTTATTTTCTCATATTATTCACATCATACTTTGTTATCACGTGATGTGAAAGCTAATAGTTTACTTTAGTTTCAGTGACTCTGAGAAGGTGCTCAGCTGTCCTTTGGAGTGCGGCGGGAAGCCTGTGGACACATCTAATAAAAACTAAAATCAAAATGAACGGCAAACAACCGAAGGAAATAAAACCAGTTAATACATATACACACAAAGGAATTCGAAAGTATGTAGGAGGGAGAAGAAAGTACATAATCCAAACTGTCATTTGAAATGCAGGAATGATGGGTCTTCTCACATCCATACAGGCAGCTGGTACCGGCTCAGAGTGATTTTTCTCATTCAAAAGTAAAAGAAGTTTACTCACAAGAGTTGACTAAGATCACCTGCTAAATCATTGCTAAAGATGTTCCTTTGTGTTCAGAATGAGAGATTGTTGAGAGATGATGAGTTGGTGGATGCTTGATTAATTGGCAGTCGTGGTGATAATTGTTTAGATTAGGTTGCAGTTCAAAACAGAAGCTGAAATTTCAGTTGGAAATTATTTCTTTGCCTTTTTTGTCAAAACCACTTCCTCTCCCCTCCCCACTTTTCTCCCACACGTGTTGGGCTTTAATTCATACATCTACTTGCAGCATTTTAACTGAATGCCTGTCTTTAAAGTAGTGTTGTGATAGAGATCAGTAATTTCTTCCTGAAGCCTGTGTTTTTCAGCCTGCTTTGAAGAGTGACTTAATTGAACCCTTTCTCTGGTATGTTCTAGTCTAGATAATAATAAAGAGTAGGGGTGATTGGTTGTTTGGGTGGTTATTTGAGCATTTGAGTGGTTGGGGTTGTTTTGTCCCTCTGCATTTAAAAACACGGAAGATACAAGTGGTTTCATCTTCCCTGGAGAAGCTCATGTCCTTCCCCCGCAAATGCACCAATGTAAAATGACTCAGTTCTGCTTTCAACAGGATTTTCAGCAACATCAGAGAACTCAGTGACTTCCTGCTAGGTATTCTCCTGCTGTGAGAAAGAGAAAGAAAATCAGGATTCAAGTGCTATATACTCCATTTGGAAGTGTGTAAAGCATGCTACATTCTTTGACCATGTGGATGCAAAGAAGTGACTTTGCCAAACATTCAGCTGCCAAATTAACTTTTAGAATGGTTAGAGTTTTAAACTCGTATTTAGACTTCTCCTTATCCAGACTTTTCTTAAATCCTGTAGCAAAAGAGTCATCTGATGTCGTGGTTTAAGCCCAGCCAGTAACTCAGAACCAGGCAGCCGCTTGCTCACTCCTTCCCTTCTTCCCTCCCACCCCATCCAGCTCCCAGGGGGATGAGGAGGAGAAATGAAAGAATGTAAACCCCACAGGTCGAGATAAAAACAGTCCAGTAACTAAGGTATAACACAAACCACTACTGCTACCACCAATAATAATAATGATAAGGGAAATAACAAGGGAAGAGATTATAAAACTAAAAGGGGAAAAGGAAAAGAAAACAATAAGCACAAGTGATGCATGATAGACTTGGTCACCACCCACCAACAGACAACCAGCCCAACCTGAGAAGGGATCTGGGCCTTCTGGGTGACGCCCTCCATATTATATACTGGGCATGACATGCTGTGATATGGAATATCCTTTTGGCAAATTTGGGTCAGGTGTTGTTGAGTTAAAGGGGGGAAAATAAACCTTTTGCTTTATTAGAGGAGGCCAGGAACAGCCCTAACATGCAACTAGCAGTCTGGCTGCATTCGCTACTGATCCGGATTCACTGATAGTGTACCACACTGCCCAATACAATCAGCGGCAGCTATCAGTCCGGCCGTGTTCACTATTTCAAACTTCACTGATCCGGATTCACTGATAGTGCACCACACTGCCAGTCGAATCGTGCTCATGAACCCTCATGGCCACACTAAGAGATGGGGTCGTGTTCAGTGAGAAAATTACGATCGGTTACCGAAACAGTGCAGTTTATTGTGATTGGCTACTGAAACAGTGCAGTCTATTGATGCAACAGGTACAGGTTCTTATGGGTTGCCGGTGATAAATACTGTCTGCAAAAGCATGTGCGAATAATAGTTACATGAATGCAAGTAACATGAATAAAGTTAACACAGCCTGTCTCTAAAATATACAGGTAACAGTAAAAGTAACTCTATAGAGATTCTAACTTTTCCTAGGAAAGCACTGGATACAGTGCAAGTCTTACCCACAGGCGTCCCTATGGGGGGGGAAGAGAGGTCCAGCCCGTCCACCGGTCCCAGGAGTCTGTTGATGTTATCTTCCTTGACTCGTCCACGATGGTATATCCCCCTCTCTCGGGTCATTTTATATTATTTTCACCTTCAAGGTGGAGCTTGAGTGACTCTAGTCATACATACCTTTATTACTATTGGTGCAAATCTCTCTCTCTGTTTTAAAGGTATATGACACCAAAAATTCAGAGTGCATGCTCAGAGGGGGGTGGTCTCCTTTTGGGGAGGGGTTGCATTGGAGATGGGAGTGTATTTTAGCATGTAAATGCATTATAAAGACATTATAATGAGGCAAAGTTCACACTGAGGATGGCATTCTGTCAAAAGATGACAGGCTGTTGACTCAGGGTAGCAAGTATGCAGCTTATCAGTTTCTTGCACCACCTAGTTCCCATCTTTTTGCTGAAGTTAGGACAAAGCATAACCGCTAGTTCTCCACCTTGCTCTACCCTCTGTCTGTGTTGCCACAGGAACTGCTGTGGAGAGCATATTCCTGGCATACCAGGTGTGGCTGCATCTCACCCCGAGAGGCCCTGAAAGTCCATTTTTCCCTTATGTGTGGACAATGCTGCATTTCAAATATAAGCTTAATTCCACATTTCCTAATTATTCCACAGGTGTCCTGTCTCTGCTTCCTCCTGGCTTCCCATGCCCCTCCTTACTGGCAGAGCATGAGAGACTGAAAAAGCCCTTGATCAGAGTGAGCATTACTTAGCAACCACTAAAACATCGGTGTTATCAGTGTTGTTCTCAGACTAAAGTTGAAAACACAGCACTGCACTAGCTACTAAGATGGAGGAAAATGACTGCTACAGCTGAAGCAAGCACATCTGATCAAAGCAGAGATTAAAATGAGTCATACATTTTAAAATCTAATTGAATTTTGAGTTCTGTAAACTTGACGAAGATGTGAAAGACAACTGGCTGAACAAACATAGTAATCTGTTAACTCTAGTTATAGTAGTCTGTAAACTGTAGATAACTGTAAAAGCCTAAATTAATTTAAACTTCTTCATTCACACCAATAGCATCCTAAATAGATTTGGAATATAGTATCCTCCTTGATTTCCATCTAGAATGTTTGGCATTTTTCATGAAGATTTCTATGCTTTTTTTGCTGTTTCTTTTCTTTTCTTTCTTTTCTTTCTTTCTTTTTTTTTTTTTTTTTTTTTTTTTACCTGCAGGAAAAGAAAGCAAAAAGGAAAGAGAAGGTTTTGCATCTACATGAAGAAAGGTTTTATTTGTTGTGTTGTTTATGTTTGCTTAGGGTTTTTTTCTGTTGTGAGCCTAAATCTTTGCCCAGAAGCTCATCACAAATGTTTTTTCAGTTCTCTTACAGAAGGATGGGGAAGAGAATGCACCATAGAGGAAACTCATGTGAGATCTTTCTCACCAAAAGTCTGTTGTCACAACTGATCTAAAGTATTTAAAGAGAATTACACAAATAGGGTTTAACCAGCTGCTGTGGTTATGAAGAATACAATAAAGAGGGTCCTAATAAAGTACACTGACCTCACAAAAAATTCAAAAAGCATAGCTCACCTTTGAAAAGATATGAATCACAAGGCAGTGCATTGGTATTACCAGTTTTACTTGTAGTCTACAATGGAATGAAGAGGAATTTTCATATTTGCCCAAATTTTCCTGACTAAACCAGTGTGTCAGATAGATAGTATATAGATATATAGCTTTATGGAGAGAACAGCTAATTGTGGCTGGGTTCATGCAACCATGAGGATGAGAAATCTCATGATTCATGAACTATTTTAGAGGTTTAGCTTCAAAGTCGGTAAGAAAAGACTAAACAAAACCATAGTCTTTGGATTTGAAATACGCTTAAATACTTTCACATAAGAAGTTTAGCAGTTATAAATCTAGCAGTTTTACATAGTTTGTAATTGCTAAACTTAAAAGAGATTTACAAATAAGGCATTTTAGCAGGTATTATGGGTGAAAAATAATATCCAGATCAGACAGAAAATAATATTTGAAAAAGCACCAGTAAGAAGTTATGCAAGTTTGCTCAGTGGGTCACTTATTTATTCCTGCTTATGCGTTAAAATAATCAGTACAATTTTATCTCATTCAGGCTCAACATTTTGCACACGGATCAATGTCCTTTTACTCATTAAAAAACTATTTCCTTTATAATTTCTTCTATCATTTGTGGAGTGTAAATTTTCTAATTTTTTTTTCTGCTTTACAGTTGAACAATGGATTTAGTAATCAAGTAGAAAATTAATGACAAGGAAAAGCTGATTTATAATTACACTTAGACCAAATTGTTATTTAAAGTATGAAGTGTGTGATCTACTATTCTACATATCTCCTTTAATTTCTCACAGATGCTGATTAGAGCTTGTTATAACTCATTCCCCAGAATTACTTGCTTGTTCAAATTCTAAAATTGGCTTCTCCTTTGTAACCCACTTGTCAGCTAGAAAACATTCTCTTCCATTTTTGATCCCATTAAAAGCAGTGGTTTCATTCACATGCTTAAAACTATGAATGTGCTTTAAATATAACAAAGGAACCTTAACTCCACCAGTACGTACTGATTTTAGCAGGGCTTTAATGGAGTACAACATCCACTGTCAAGGATGTTATTCAAGATACCAGTGAAAACTTCAGCAAATGTGGCCATCATATAAGGAATAGCGAGCAGGTAATGTGGAGCTGCCTGTGATGTGTGTGCTCAGGCAGAAGATATTAGTGGGAAGACCTCTCTAGTGGGCAAAGGATTCTTTTCATTGATCAAATTTATTTTGACATCATGTATTTAGCACTACTCTTCAGAGGAAGAAAGAACTGATTTTTGGATTCACTTGCTCCTATTGCTGTCCTTCTACTTAGCCTTCTATATGTTCCTGCTGTTTTCTCTCCATTCTAGAGAGTACTCACAGAAGATAAATTTGAGGTGCCAATTTCCTTCCTGGATGATTTAAGGGCTGATATATTCAAACAAAAGACTGATCTTCCATTACTGCGAGATAGTGCTGCTGTGTTACAAAAGATATCCAATGATATGCACAATGTTCCTGAGTATGGAACAAAGCTTTTACTTTGAAATGTCTGTAAATTATCAGCCAAATCACAGTCTGGTCTTATGACATTCTAAATAAGATGTTATGAAAAGAAGAGCAAGAAAAAGAGAAAACCGCAATACTGGAAGAGCCAGACCAGATGTCCATAATTGTCAGAGTGCAAAGCTTTCTGTAGAGAGACTATTAATTCTGCTTCAGGCTCACACCAGTCCCTTCATCTAAAATGGCGCAAACATTTTGCAAACATTTGCACAACCCTGATACAAGGTAGCAATGCATTATTTCAGGTAGGGCTCCTCAGGCAAGTCTTGATGCAATCAGTGCTACGTTCAAAATGCCTAAGGGTCTTTTTAGGGGAAATGACACAATGAACAGCTCAAGGCTATATTCAGAAATTATTTTATTTCAGCTCTGAGAAATATAAAATAACTCTCTGTGAACTCTTGAGCAGGTACTTCTTCCCCAGTTACAAAGCTACCGGAGTCCAAAATGTTGCAAGCGTATGTAAAAGCAAGAAACTCATGTTACCAGACCACTGCTGAAGCCATTCCTCACACAATCCCAATGGTGATCTACAGCCAGCCATTACTGCTCTTTCTGAAATAGTACTCACATTTGGGTCACATTACAAGCTGAGGTATCCAGGTGCAAAGCAGTCCTTTGCTTGTCTGAAGATCTCCTCAAAGTTGCCAGCTTGGTCATCTCCTGAGGAGGCATCTTCTGGAGCTTAGCCTGATAACCTGGTCTCTTCAGGTAGGTGTGGCAATACCAAAGAAGTAGGAGTCAAAGCTAAGACACCAGCATCAGAGCATGGCAATGATTTCAGATGGTGTCCTGAAAAGCCTGCCTCACATTCTGATGAGTAACGCAGCTGCAATGAAGATCTCAGATACCTTTAGGGTAGCTAGCATGAGTACCAGCAGCATATCCACAACAGCACAATAGTTTAATACTCAAGAAAAAAATAATAAATTAATAAATACAATTCAAGTCATTCTAATTTTTACACTGGTATATTGCAGAAACCGCTTTGCTAATTGTAGTTTGTATCTAATGCCTTCAGGAGATTCTACCTCCATATTCCAGCCCCATTTATGCAGAGTGCTGCACATAGATGCATGCTCATGCAGCCATATGCAACATTTTTTGCTCTGGGTCTTCCCACAACCTGCGCCATGGCAGTACAGACCAGTAGTACAACTGGAATACCTCCATGTGGTGATAATAAAACATGGCTTTACCTGCAGTAATAAGCATATGAGAAACAACTTAATATGGGATTTGTACTGCACTGTGATAACAGAACTTTTTTGGCTCTGAAACAAATTCATGTCCTGACAATTCAGAGCTTAGACTGAGTTAGCATATAAGCACCTCACTGTACCTTACTATGCAGACATGCTTTAAGAAAGCTGGCTCTCTTGACAAATAGAGTTTCTTGACAAATAGAGATATTGCTCTGCTTTTAACATGTACACAAGAACAGTTAAACAAAGTCAGTGTGATCTTTTGGTCTTCATTATCACATGCAAAGGAACATATATTTCATAAGATTGCAGACAATTAACCTCAAATGAACAAGTACTCCCAAAAGCAGCATCAGAGATATAAAGGCAGCAATAGACACAGTACTTTTCAACCTGGATGGCATGCAATTGGTGTGTCTTTGATAATGTGAAGCCAAAACCTCATCATTATGCACATAATGTTTTAGTATTCTAAAAAGATAATCCTGGTAATCTGTCATCTGGATAGGCTGCTGAAAAACCATAAAAAATAGTATACAGTATTACTTTTCCACCTGGAAGATGGTATTTTTTACTTTTTACGTCTCTTATTTAAGTGTCTTCTCTCTTAGGGATGGTGACAATAATTAATTCTACCTCAAGAGACTGTCTCACCCCCTTATGTGGATAGCCTTGTGTGTACAGGTATGCCCTCTGTTACAGGGAATTTCAGTCTATTGCACAATGCATTAAACTATGCTTGTTTTCCTCAAATGAAAAGCAGACAAACAGAAGACTGAAAGCAACAAAGGAGCCCAGATTTTGCAGAGTTGTGATAAAAGGGAGTATCTCTGACTCTGTCCCAGAGGAGTTCAGCTCCACATGGAAACTAGCTGTGTTTGCTTTTCTGGTTTTAGAGACATGGGGTGAGCAGAAACTTTCTCAGATCCCCATCAGGCTGAGTTTCCACTACAATCCAAACACACGCCTGCTAGTCCCATTAGAATGGATTCCTTCTCTGAAAAAACGAGAATAACCAAGTAAATAGAAGAAATTTCTTTGCTAGTCTTGGCTTCACATAGGAGGTCTAACTGACTCCCTCTGTAATCCCTGTAACAGCTCTCACACTTTTTAAGAGTTGGATCTGTCCTTGCACTTGGATTTTTCTGCAGATTTAGGCTGGGATCGGTTGATGGGCTGAATCTGTCTTCTTCCCTCAATAGGGACAGCTATTGGGTAAGAGCTATACTCCATGCACATTTAATGATTAATTTTTAGCTGGCTTTATATATTATTTTCATGCTTGTTTTTGCAGTTAGTGTATTATATTGTTAATGGGAATCTTCAAACCTTAAACTGTCACAGAATTATTTAATAAAAATTCTCATTTGGGATCTGTTTCGTGTGAGTTTCCAGAGACTTAAATTGGTTTCAAATTTTCTTGAAAAATTGCCTAGAAAATTTCTAACTTGATGGGTGAATCTGTTACTTTGTATCCTGTATAGGATGATCAATCACTCTCTGATACAGTGTGCTGTCTATTGGAGCACCTGTAGAGGACTCTTGACAGTTTAATTGGCTTCATGGGTCTCAACTTTCCTGAAATGGTAACAAACCTCTCAAACTTACAGGTAAAGAGGTGAAATTTTTCCCCTTACAGGAAGTAAACCCCTTACTGGGGTAAATCCCCCTTAACATTACAGGAGTTATTAAAAATATATGTAGCTATGTGTAACACTCCAATATCCATATATGGAGACATCAAGCACTGAGCAGCTGTTGACATCTCAAGAAATAAAAACATTTAATTAGAGACCTTTTTACATGAATTATGATTTTCTGTGGTTTTCTTCAGCATTCCTTCTTAACGAAAACATTTGCATGAGAACAGGAACCGTATTCCTTGGATTTAATTTGATGGTCCTGCAGATGCCTCCACTTCACCAGCCTTTACTAAAATCCTCTTTTGTGCTTGCCACTTGGTGCTGTACATTTAACTAGGTGGTTAATCTGAAAAGATTTCCCATTCTAGGTAGGAATAGATGGACTAAGGGAAAACAGCAATCCTGTATTTCTTCCAGTGTTGTCAGAGAAAAGTCAGAGAAGATAGAAAGTAACATCTATAAGCTGCAGTTTCTGAATGCTTTTCACAGTTTCCTGTAAAACAGCAGCTAACTTCAAATAGGTTGTAGTGACAATACTCCATTTCACGGCAATCTGATAGTGAGAAATGAAATGACATTACAATTCATGTTTCACTGTATCTAGAAGTCAGGGTTACAAGGTTAAACTTCACATCACAGTGTATCAATTCATTTTATATTACTCTCTATTAAATGTTATTTGTGAAATAGAATTGCCAGAGGTTATGCAACTCAATAAGCTTATGCTGCACCTGTACACAATGTATTTTCATCACATAACAAGAAAGCATTCTCAGTTGTATTCCTGATACGTGTAAGTAGTGAAGATTTACATCCATGTAGCAAAACACAAAAATCTAAGAATCTGTCCTATTTTGTAGTGCACAGGCCAAAACTTACACTTCAGTCATCCACAAATGCAAACTGCTAATCTGGTGTGAATGGCACTGTTCAATATAGTATGTTTTCTGGCTTCAGTGGGATGTAGGGTCAAGCAAGCTAAATTTGCTGACAGAAAAAATTAACAAGGAAATGGTCAGGATTCTGTCTGACTTGTAGTGTATTAAGGGAATGGCAATTATAGACACATGTTTCTACAAGGTCAAATAGAGCAAAGGTTTCAGCAGATCACTAGAAAAACGATCTGAAGGAGAAAGGTTACCAAGTGAAAGACTGTTGAGATACATTTGTGAACTCTGCTACAGGAATATAGCTGGAGTGTGCAGAAGAGGGTAGAGACCATTTTATTTCATACACAGTGAAGATTTTCAAAGATGACGAAAATCTTGAGGTTTTCTCATCACATACCCGCACAAACTCTTGACAAAGCTTTATTCTGCAGACAGTATATACTGTGTTCTAAGTTCACTACAAAATTTTTAATATCAAAGTCCCTCTTCTCTTTAACTTGAGCACAATTTGTTTATACCTGGTGATACACTCAATCTATTTTATCAAAGAACATCTTGGTGAAACACAGTCTTACATAATACCTTGATTCGGAGAAAACTCCAGGAACAAACTCACCAACAAAGTCAGCAAATTGACAAGCAGGTATCCTTTATTGCGGCCCCGGGAGACACAGGGGATAGCTCCTCCTAACGTATGTCTCTGAATTGCTAAACAAGCCATCCTTATATGGTCTCTAAGCATACATATTCATTATGTACATGCCTGTGTATTCATGAGGTTACTTATGTATTATATCATTCTTCTAGAAAGTTTCCCCACATGCGTACAAAAATGTGGTGGTGGTCTTTGGGGGTTGTTTACTTCTTCCAACAATCTTCATCACTTCTGGCAGCCTTTGAAGCAATTAAGCTGTTTATACCAGCTTAATTGGTTCATTAACACCACAGACACAGCAGTCATCCTGTCTTTCTACTTACCAGTTAGCTTAACTGCAGCCCATTCTGGACACCTGCTATTCTCAGATGCTCCTAATCCTTACATCCTGTTTTCTATCCTGTTTCTCTTACACTCATTTTGTACTAAGGTCATAAGGGCCTAAAATTACATCAACTACAATGGTTTATCTTATACAAGAATTCTCAGTATGTTCTCTAGCTGTACTCTATTTTTTTTCTCTGTGAATCATACACCTCAATAATTTTTCATTGCTACTGCTACAAAGCCATCAAACTTAACATTACTTAAAACTGATTCTAAAGCTTTATATATTTCATTCTGTGATTTTGTGCCCCCTTGTCTCAACCTTTAGATTCTCCCTGACAATACTGAAAGGAGAAACAACCAACCAAAAGTTGTGAAATGCCAAATGGATGACAGAGCCTATAATTTATTTGATACAAGCTAACTCCACGGGGGATATTTTAATGAATGCAATGATGGTGGGTTCCAAGGGAAAAGCTTTAAAATGTTCAGGTTACATTCTGTCTATAAAACCTCCTCAGAAATTAAAAGCAAATTGAAAATTATAAGATGATCATTGTATTTAATCTCACATTTATGAAGCTTTGTAGTTGCCAGGAAAATAAAATGCTGGAAAAAGATATTCAAAAATAGCTCTCTAGTTGTGCAAACATATTGATCCTTTGCAACTTAGCATACAAGTCTCACTGCAATTTTATAGCTCGTTTTTTACTCCCTTAGATTTTTGAAACTCTGTTTCACCGGAAGGAGTGTATGTCTGTCATCTAATCCCACTCACAGATATCTGTAGTTGCCATAACCCAGGTATTCAATCATTTCTCTCCCCAGGCATGCATTTTCTATACATGACTGATCTTCCAAAAATGTACATTATACACACAAGTGTATTTACATGAGGACGTTGTCTACCTTCATGTTCCAGCCATTCAAGCACAAGGGAGTCCCATGCTATCCAGAATTTTTTGGCATATATTTTGATACAAATATTAATTAATTAAGACATGACTGAGCTTCAATAGAAAGCAGCCTTAAACTTTTATTTACCTATAGATAGGAGAAATCATCACACACAAGCCTTCCTTTCTAGCAAGGATAGGAGCTGAAATGTTTATTAAAACTGCTGACTGAGATCAGTTAGGGGAACTACCATAAATGTTTACCTGGTTATTTCCTCTCAGGCCCCATCAGAAACAGGATATAGGGCTACAGGGGACTTTGATGTGACCTAGTATAGCTATTCAGACTGTATTAATTATAATTCATACAAGATCTTCAATAGAGAAACCAATTCTCCAAGTACTGACACAACATTTGATTTCCCATAACACATCATTTGGGCCTACAGTTAATTTGATCAAAAGAGGCAGCAGGCAGATACCAAGTACTATAAAAGACATGATACATACTTATTTTTTAAAATAAATTTATTAAGGAAGTTGCTGCACTGTCTTTGTACTCTAATGCAACACCATCTATTGCAACTACATGAATTTGACTATTTTAATTCTATGTGTAATTCTTTGGTACTCCAAATGCTAACAAGAAGAAATACTGTGCATTGCTCTGTTAATCAGTTCTCTTGCCTGCTAAAGATGTGTCAGGCCTTCTTATGAGTCAGAGAGAATCTCTTCATTAATGTGAATGAGACTTGTACCATATCTCTGAAATGAAATATTTATTTTTCTGCAAAAAATGGAGCTATGTAAACAACATGATATGCAAGCTGAGCCCAGAAAACTTCTATTACTATATTGACTCCATTTCACTTTGAATAAGCCTGGTCAAATTTACTGTTAGGTGTTAAAGGATTGTTTTGCAGTTACAATTTCAGTAGTAATGTTGAAAAATTGATCTAATTGACTATCCATGAGAAACAAACCATCCTAAATTTTCAAAGTATCTTCATATTTAATTTTAAATGCTTATATATATATGTATATAAATAAAATAACAGTCCAAAGTGTCACCATTTCTAAACATAAATTGTTGCTACTGCCCAACTATAGGCATAAGAGGAGAAAACCTCCTCAGGTACTCCTTTGTGCAGGTAGTCCATTTCATAGATGTTTTCTTCCTCTGCCTGAATGCCTGAAGGATGGTCAGAGCCTTAGTTTCATACAGGCAGCATTGCGTGTCACTGTTTTTGCTAGTAACAGCTTCATTTCCCAGCTGGAATTAAAGAAGACCAGTAAGGCAAGAGAAGGGCCAGAAGGAACATCTGCTGCTTTCCCACCAGTATCTAGAGCTGTAGAGTCAAAGTAATACCTTGGTTATTAATGTGTGAACACATGCATGTTCAAGGATGAACAGGAAAGGCTTTACCACCTCAGGATCCTGGACAATGGAGGACCTAATGGAATATGATAAGTACGTATAGTCCATAATATGAAGCTCTAGAGGATCATGGCCTCACAACGTGAATTCCAAGAAGATGGCAATTTTGTGTGCAGTGCCCAATTCTGTGTGCTGAGCAGAAGCCCAACAGCAAGTATACATCTCAGCAACAGGGGATCACAACCACTCGTAGAGGAGAGATCCTTCAGTGGTTAGGAATAGATTTGTTTAGAATCATCTTAAAAAGAACCTTGAAAAGAATTTGTTTACCAAATTACAAAATGGAGTAAAGTGTTGCATGCAAATTCTTGGTTTTCATGTAAAGACTGACAGTTCCACACCAGAAGTGAAGAAATGACAAGCCACAAACCAAAATATGTCAAGCATTTGATTCTTTGTTGAGTGTTCTCCAGCATTATAAACTGTTTTCAGGAAGCACAAGAAGAAATAAAGGCTTTTATACAGCATTTAGTTATACAGCATTTAGTTATACAGCATTTTTCATGCTACACTCGAAGAATGTTTTTTGCAATATTTTACTATGTTTACATTACGGATTAGTAGCTTAATTTGGAAAGCACTTGCAATTCCATAATTTGCATAAATCACATATTCAATTTCTGTCTTTCTAGTTTATGCAGCTAATGCACTTTTCATGAACACTTTGCTTTGTTTGTAATTTAAATTTGTTACAAAGCCTGCAATCTGAATGGGGGAAATTAGCACTGTGCAAGAATGTAAGCATGATTATCAGGGCATACTAAGAGAGCTTTCTAAAGGCACAAATGCTTATGCACTACTGATTCAGTAGCCTTGCTTTGAGGTAAGAGCATTTAAAGATACTTGAAATATTTTCTTAAGATTATGTTAACATGCTGGCTCACCATATGAGTCTATGATTCTATAAAGGGGTAACATCTACATTCAAGACTGGGACAAGTAGTTACAGCTATAAAAACTACTATATAGACCCGTCACAAGATCATGACAGAGACTGTGCTGAATTAGCATGGATCATAGAATCATAGAATCATAGAATAGTTAGGGTTGGAAAGGACCTTAAGATCATCTAGTTCCAACCCCCCTGCCAGGGGCACAGACACCTCACACTAAACCATGCCACCCAAGGCTGTGTCCGATCCAGCCTTGAGCACCTCCAGCGATGGAGCATTCACAACTTCCCTGGGCAACCCATTCCAGTGCCTCACTACCCTTACAAGAAAGAATTTCTTCCTCACATCCAATCTAAACTTCCCCTGTTTAAGTTTTAACCTGTTACCCCTTGTCCTCTCACTACAGTTCCTCATGAAGAGTCCCTCCTCAGCATCCCTCTAGGCCCCCTGCAGATACTGGAAGGCTGCTAGGAGGTCTCCACACAGCCTTCTCTTCTCCAGGCTGAACAGACACAACTTTCTCAGCCTATCTTCATATGTGAAGTGCTCCAGTCCCCTGATCGTCCTCGTGGCCCTCCTCTGCACTTGTTCCAACACTTCCATGTCCTTTTGATGTTGAGGACACCAGAACTGCACACAATACTCCAAGTGAGGTCTCACAAGAGCAGAGTAGAGGGGCAGGATCACCTCCCTCAACCTGTTGGTCACACTCCTTCTGATGCAGCCCACGATACGGTTGGCTTTCTGGGCTGCAAGCATGCACTGAAGCCAGCTCATGTTCATTTTTTCATTGACCAACACCCCCAAGTCCTTCTCCTCAGGGCTGCTCTGAATCTCTTCTCTGCCCAACCTGTAGCTGTGCCTGGGAATGATCCAATCCAGGTGTAGGACCTTGCACTTGGCATGGTTAAACTTCATCAGGTTGGCATCAGCCCACCTCACAAGCGTGTCAAGGTCCCTCTGGATGGCATTCCTTCCCTCCAGCGTATCAACCGAACCACACAGCCTGATGTCATCGGGAAATTTGCTGAGGGCACACTCAGTCTCACTGTCCATGTCACTCACAAAGAACTTGAGCAAGACCGGTCCCAATTAAGCGCCTTGTTCAAAACCTCATTATGATTCACAAATCTCAAGAGCTCAGCAATAGTAAAAGGCCTCACCTACACCACAGCTTTTTATCAAAAATGTCAAAATGCATTTTCTTGAGTAACAAGGTAGAAATGTTTCATGTGAAGATTGTGACATAAATGCACATTGCTCCATATTTCAAGCAATCATGGTTGGAGTAAATCTGAAGGTTGGAGAACACTTCAATTGCTTGTTATTGCACGGATGGGATAAAATATTCACACCAAATTGCTTGTTCAATGGGTATACATGAGGATTGACTGAAAAGGAACTGCTGGATACAGTAATTTTAAATTCTAGGGTTTTGCTCCAAAGCAGTTTTAGATAATCCTATTTTTTAAAGTCTCCATCATGGTTGTTCGTTTGCATTAAGTGCACGTTAGCATCACCTACAAGATATTTAAGGAAAGGAAACTGCTCATTCTAAAGCTGGACATACAAGTTTACTTGTGAACAGCCACCTAATGGCCTTTCAAAAGCTTCACTGATGTCCCTAGAAAACTCTTTTAAAACTCGATTTACAGAAAATACTTCTAGAAGCTTCTCCTTTCTCCCCTCCTCATTTTTTGCCTTGTTTGCTTTCTTTTAAGGGTTATATAAACACCTTAAGATTTTACTCAGTCTCTCCAGAAATACAAACTTTCTGTTCATAATCTTCTTCACACCAAAAATTCTTCACCGAAGCATCATAAATCAAAGATAGTTATTACAAAAGCAAAATTAAAAAAGGTGCTTGAGCAGATATGCTTTTAGGTGAGGGAGAGCTTTATTCACACAACTGTTCTTATTAACCAGAACATTAAAGGGGACAATGTAAAACAGTAAGTAGAAAAATATTGGAGGAAAGGATTATTCCAAAAAGAAGAGCACTGATTTGAATGATTATAAATTGAGCAGAGTAAGAAGGATCTCCAGTCAGGGAAAATACACAAAAAACTGTGGGCGCTGACCAGCTGGAAAACAGCTTGGCAGAAAAGAACCTTGGCGTCCTGGTGAACCAGCAATGTGCTTGTCAGCAAAGACTACTAACAGCCTTCTGGGATGCATTAGGTAGCATGTTGCCAGCATGCCATGAGGGCTGATACTTCCCCTTTCCTCAGCACTTCAGACACACTTGGAGTGCTGTGTCCATTTCTGGGCTCCCCAGTACAGGACAGACATGGACATACTGAAAAAAAAAGGGCCACTAAAATAATTAAGAGGCAGGAGTATCTCTCCTATGAGGAAAGGCTGAGAGAGCCCCTCAGCTTGGAGAGGACTCAGGGGAAACATATTAATGTGTATAAATATTTGAAGGGAGAATGTAAAGAAGATAGATCCAGGCTCTTTTCATTGGGGCCCAGTGACAGGAACAGAGGCAATGGGCACAAACTGAAACACAGTATTTTCCTTGGGAACATCAGGAAATGATGTTCTTGCTATGAGGGTGACCAAGCACAGGTTGTCCAAGGAAGTTGTAGAGTCTTTACCCTTAAAAATATTCGAAAACTGTCTGGACATGGTCCTGGACAGCTGCTGACCCTGCTTGAGTAGAGGTATTGGACCAGGTAATCTCAAAGTTCATTCCAGCCTCAACTTTTCTGTGATTCTGTGACCATGGATCCTTAAGGAAGTAAAACATGCCTGATTACCAGACATAACACAAAGGTGTGCTCTTTCTTTATCCTGCATAACTCTGCATGCCACAGAGGTAGTATGATGCTTATGTGATAGATTCTAAGCAGGTGCTAGCAATTATATCTTACTAGCTTGGCCTAAACAGCAGCAGGAGTTCAGCAGCCGAGGATATATGGGGGAGTCAATAGCAGATTCGTGCAACTTGCAGTGAAACCTACCCATATGTTACCTTCGCTGCTGGAGTTAACTAGATGGGCGCAATGATCCATTTGCACCTGTAGTGTGAATATACACAGGAAGCAAATACCCTATAATGGGTAGCTAAGGGCTCTTCAACCACAAGATGGGCTGCAAGATGGTTGCCCTGTTGAGAACTGTTTCTCAATTTGTTGCTGTGCAGATATGCCAGAGATTATTAATATTATTTGATACTAAGGCTGTTAGTTGCCAAATAACTAATGTTATTTTATACTGTTTTCTTGTGTTTTGTGATATAGAGGAAAAGAGGACTGTATGCTTGTTCTTGTTATATATTGTTACAAAGGAATAAGAACAGTAGTGATTACAATAAGATTATTGGTGACTGCAGAAAAACAGAAATGTTTGGAGGCCTCTGTGAAAAGAGGTACTAGGAGGTATCCTAAAGTCTTTTCCATTTGTGTGAGGGAGAACCCTCTCCTGTTACCATTAGCGTACTGATAGCAAAACAGTTGACATGACTGATGAAGCAAAATTAAGCTTGACGGACACCCACTGGAAAATTTACTTTGCCAGTCAACACTGCTTTTATAGCAGGAAACAATCAAATTAAAAAAAAAAAAAAAAAAAAAAAAAAATTGGATGGAACCAGGTAAAAAAAACCCAGTAATTAGAAAACAATAATTAGAGCAACTTTAAGTTTAATGTCTTAATCAAAGCTGCCTGTCACCATTGCAAATGGGCCAACAAAGTATTTAGAGATGAAGCAACTAGATGGAAGATAAGGGGACTTAATTTGTTTATATTTCTGGGTGCAGTTCCAGTTCCTTAGGAGAACTCGCTAATAGGACATTTGTTTTTTTCCATGTGAGTTCTTTGGATCCTCTCCTTCTTTCTACCAGCGAGGACATAAACAATCTCTCACCTCCCCAGTTTCTAGATCTACTGATTGCAGACTGACACAAGGCTAAGACATTTACTGGTGAGTCATTTCAGTTTTATGCCATATCATGTACAAATTTTCTTTGACAAAGGTCCTACAGATCAAGTGTATATGCTCTTTTGTGCATCATAGCAAGTGACTGGCTGAAAGACTTTGGATAGAGTAGCACAGAAAATGTGGGTTCTCAAAATTTGATTGCTAGGAGGAACTACCTATTTATCTTTATGGGTTTAAATTTTTTCATACATAAAACAATGCTGTTTGCAATGGAGCAAGATTTTAATCATTAAGGAAAATTGAGAATTTATGAGAAAGAAAACCAGGGAAACAACCTGCTGCTGCTTTTTCTTGAAATCAATATGAAAGCAAAGGGAGGAAGCCACAGTTTGATTTTCTGCCACATTGTTTTTATACACTTACTTGAACAATTCTGTTTCTTTGATTTTTCACTTTTTATGCCCACTTTTATTTAAATTAAGCTGCTTATAAGGCTTAACCATTCAAAGCAAACCATTTGGCAAAGTCTTTGGGAGGAAGTCTTCTTTTAACAAAATCACTATTGGTCCTGGAATGCAAATTAATAACAGCTGAAAAGCTGCCAGGATCTCATAATTTCTGGGTATGCTGTTAACTACTCTGGTTAAATACATTGCTAACAAGTTGGAACCAGCAAAAATGGTGTAACCATCAGCCTTTTCACCCAGCAACAATTCACTGAACTAAATGTGTGTGTCTGTTTACAACTTTTTCTTTCCATTTCGGTAACTACATGCTAATGATGACTGGTTAATTATTTCAACAAGCCACAAAGTGGTGTATTCACTGAAGCTGGAAAAAACAGCCTAAAAATAGACTTCAGTTCCAAAAATTAAAATGATTCCATAAGGAAATAATGGGGAGTTGGCTAAGGAGATCAGATTTGATGATGAAGAGTGGTCTGTCTGGGTATTAAATCATCAGAAGCAATGACACACCAGCACTGGGGTTAACAGACATTGAAACAGGCATTTAGATCAGCTGCAGTGAAATTATTCCATGGGCAAATTTTACCTTTTGATGAGTTTATGTAGCTTTCCCATTAATGTAACTGAAGGAATGGTTTTGTTACAGGAGCTCTGTAGATAAAGTGTGAAGCTCAGCTGAGCGGCAAGGTGAAAAGACTAGGCTGGTTTCTGTTTTTTTCTGTTGGTTGTTTGTTTTATTCAGGTTTAAAGGTCCATGTGAAACAGCTTGTACTTTGTGTAGTAATTTCCATCAGCACCATGCAAACTTTCAACCTTATTTGTATCTGATGCTGTTTGTGCTTCTTGTTTCATTCTCTAAGCTTCTATACAGACCTTAAAGCAACAAAGCACAAAAGTTTCGGGTTACATGGTGTCGTGGTTTAAGCCTCTCTTCAGCCACACAGTCTCTCTCTCCCTCACTTCCCCCTTTTTCTTACCCCCGCTCCCGGAGGGATGGGAAAGAGAATAGAAAAGAATGCAACTCCCACAGCTTGAGATAAGAACAGTTTAGTAACTAAAGTATAACACAGATCACTACTGCTACCACCAATAACAATAATGACAAGGCAAATACAAGGAAAGAATACAATTTCTCACCACCTAAAACCAAGCCCGACCACGCAGTGCACCCCCCACCCATCTGGGTCTCTCCTCTCCGTCCTCCATCTTGGGCATGACGTGCTGTGGTATGGAATAACCTCTTTGGCCAGTTTGGGTCAGGTGTCCTGTCTCTGCTTCCTCCCGGCTCCCCTCCTCCCTGGCAGAGCATGAAACTCAGAAAGTCCTTGGCCAGACCAAAACATCACTAAGCAGTAACCGAAACACTGGTGTTATCAGTGCTGTTCCCAGGCCCAAAATCAAAAAACACAGCGCTACACCAGCTACCAAGGAGGAGAAAAATGACTGCTGCTGCTGAACCCATGACATTATCCACCCCTTATTCCATACCATTCACGTTATGCTCAGATTCCACATTGTCAATATACCATCACATGTATATGTATATGCATACACACACACAGAGAGAGGGAGAGAGATCATCCCTCAGTGCATAGACCAATCCCTACAAAGCTGCTGAGTCCATCCAGTCCATGATGTCAAGCTCCATCTTCTGTAACAGCCTTTCAGAGCAGGAGAGGCTGTGTGCAGAGTTCACACTCGTGAAAAACCTGGGCAATAGTGTCCATTGCTAAGTCCACCCCTCGATCATAAGTCCATCTGTATGCTGCATCTCTGCCCTGATGACCTGAGGTGTCATGGGCCCATCAGGCTCAAAGTAATTCATCCACCCCTCCAGCAGTTTCTGCAGCTTGTCGCTGGGGACTCCATACAGCTGCCTTCCATCGCCAACGCTTCCAAAGCACTGGAGGGGCCCAGTGGACTAGATACTCGCCCATACTGTCCCACACACCCTGCCACTCCTGGCTGTCCAGGCTTGGGGAAACTCTCTTGGTCATCATACATCGTAGTCTAACCCCAGGCAAGGCCCACACCCCACTCTGCTTAACTCTTGGGACCACACAAAATGGCTGTGGGTAAAACACATTGTGTATGGATGTCAACATGCTGATCCCCATCACAATCAGCAGGCAGGTCTCAAGGGTACCCAAAGGCCACTCAAACCCTTCAGAACTCTCAAATGAGGCTGCTGTACTT
Organism: Ara ararauna; assembly: GCA_028858755.1. NCBI lineage: Eukaryota > Metazoa > Chordata > Aves > Psittaciformes > Psittacidae > Ara > Ara ararauna. The sequence continues at coordinate 62,278,712 of CM054376.1, read as the reverse complement.
GTCACTGGGGCTGGTGTAGCTGCTGTGCTCGCTGGCTCTCTCACCACCAGCTGCTCTTTGTCTGAGTGCAGGTCTTCCTCCTCTGCCTTGCTGGGAAGTGCTGCGCGGTCTCCTGCACCCCATTGGGGCTCTGCGGGCGGCTGCTGGGGAATGCTCTCGGCCACGGCGGAGCTGGGCTCGGCTACGGGGCTTGGCTTCTCCACCGTCGTCTCCTCCCGCTGCTCGGCAGCTGCCGGGCTGGGCTCAGCGGGGGGGCTCACCCCTTCTGCTACCTCCTTCCTCTGCTCGGCAGTCGTCGGGCTGGGCTCGGTGGGGGGGCTCGGCTCCTGCTCCCCGGGTCCGCTCCCCCGGGCCGTTTCGGCAGCCGGCGGTTCCTGAGGCAGCCCCCCCTCGGCTCTCCACAGCCTCGCCAGGACGGTGAAGAGCAGCCGAACTGCCAGGTACACATTCGCCCCCCACGGCTTCTGGAGCCCGCCCGTATTACAAGCCATTCCAATAAAGTACAATGAAACAAGAACCTTAACCCAAAACCCATATCTGAAAAATGCTGTGATAACAAATACCGGCTGTAAGTAAGGTACAACAGGCTGAAACCATGAACGCAAGAGAACCAAAAGCAACAACTTTGAGAGCCAATAAATCAGCATTGTGACGAGTGGCTATTAATCCTGTTGTTATCTCAACCCTTAGAGCCCCACGTTGGGCGCCAAAAAGAACTGTCGTGGTTTAAGCCTCTCTTCAGCCACACAGTCTCTCTCTCCCTCATTTCCCCCTTTTTCTTACCCCCACTCCCGGAGGGATGGGAAGGAGAACCGAAAAGAATGCAGCTCTCACAGGTTGAGATAAGAACAGTTTAGTAACTAAGGTATAACACAAATCACTACTGCTACCACCAATAACAATAACGACAAGGCAAATACAAGGAAAGAATACAATTTCTCACCACCTAAAACCAAGCCCGACCACGCAGTGCACCCCCCACCCTTCTGGGTCTCTCCTCTCCGTCCTCCATCTTGGGCATGATGTGCTGTGGTATGGAATCACCTCTTTGGTCAGTTTGGGTCAGGTGTCCTGTCTCTGCTTCCTCCCGGCTCCCCTCCTCCCTGGCAGAGCATGAAACTCAGAAAGTCCTTGGCCAGACCAAAACATCACTAAGCAGTAACCGAAACACTGGTGTTATCAGTGCTGTTCCCAGGCCCAAAATCAAAAAACACAGCGCTACACCAGCTACCAAGGAGGAGAAAAATGACTGCTGCTGCTGAACCCGTGACACACGGTTTAATGGGAGGTGCCCCTGCCCATGGCAGGAGGTTTGGAACTAGGTGATCTTAAGGCCCTTTCCAACCCTAACTATTCTGTGATTCTAAGTCTGATCAGATATCAATAGAAAAAACTCCCCTAAAATAAACTTCTTAATTTCCCTGGAATGGCAGTTAGCTATTTACCACGCCTTCTATTTCCAACTTTTATACAGAGCTTTTCAGTATGAATATGCTGAATATTCATAATGGAAATCTCGCACTAAAGGAATTTTGCTTAAGTTAAGATTTATTTTTTGAGATGATTTATTCATTAAATCATAGAATCATAGAATAGTTAGGGTTGGAAAGGACCTTAAGATCATCTAGTTCCACCCCCCCTGCCAGGGGCACAGACACCTCACACTAAACCATGCCACCCAAGGCTATGTCCAATCCAGCCTTGAACACAGCCAGTGATGGAGCATTCACAACTTCCCTGGGCAACCCATTCCAGTGCCTCACCACCCTTACAGGAAAGAATTTCTTCCTCATATCCAATCTAAACTTCCCCTGTTTAACATTCAACCCGTTACCCCTTGTCCTCTCACTACAGTTCCTCATGAGGAGTCCCTCCCCAGCATCCCTATAGGCCCCCTTCAGATATTGAAAGGCTGCTAGGAGGTCTCCACGCAGCCTTCTCTTCTCCAGGCTGAACAGACACAACTCTCTCAGCCTATCTTCATATGGGAGGTGGTCCAGTCCCCTGATCATCCTCGTGGCCCTCCTTTGGACTTGTTCCAACAGTTCCATGTCCTTTTGATGTTGAGGACACCAGAACTGCACACAATATTCCAAGTGAAGTCTCACAAGAGCAGAGTAGAGGGGCAGGATCACCTCCCTCAACCTGCTGGTCACACTCCTTTTGATGCAGCCCACGATACGGTTGCCTTTTTGGGCTGCAAGCGCACACTGAAGCCGGCTCATGTTCATTTTCTCATCAACCAAAATCCCCAAGTCCTTCTCCACAGGGCTGCTCTGAATCTCTTCTCTGCCCAACCTGGAACTGTGCCTGGGATTGCTCCAACCCAGGTGTAAGACCTTGCACTTGGCATGGTTAAACTTCATCAGGTTGGTATCAGCCCACCTCACAAGCATGTCAAGGTGCCTCTGGATGGCATTCCTTCCCTCCAATGTATCAACCAAACCACACAGCTTGATATCATCAGCAAACTTGCTGAGGGCACACTCAATCCCACTGTCCATGTTACTGACAAAGATGTTGAACGAGACCGGTCCCAACACCAATCCCTGAGGGACCCCACTCGTTACTGGTCTCCAGCTGGACGTTGAGCCATTCAGCACAACTCTTTGCGTGAGGCCATCCAGCCAGTTCTTTATCCACCGAGTGGTCCACTTATCAAATTGATGTCTCTCCAACTTAGAGACAAGGATGTCATGTGAGACAGTGTCAAATGGTTTGCACAAGTCCAGGTAGATGACATCAACTGCTCTACCCCTGTCCATCAGTTCCTTAGCTCCATCATAGAAGGCCACTAGATTGGTCAGGCAGGATTCCCCCTTAGCGAAGCCATGCTGGCTGTCACCAACCACCTTGTTGTTTTTCATATGCCTTAAAGCATACCTTCCAGGAGAATCCTCTCCGAGATTTTGCCAGGCACAGAGGTGAGGCTGACTGGTCTGTAGTTCCCTGGCTCATCCATTTTCCCCTTCTTGAAAATGGGGCTTATATTTCCCTTTTTTTAGTCATCAGGAACTTCACCTGACTGCCATGATTTTTCAAATATGATGGACAGTGGCTTAGCAACCTCATTTGCCAGCTCCTTCAGGACCCACAGATGGATTTCATCAGGTCCTATGGACTTGTATACATTCAGGTTCCTAAGATGGTCTCGAACCAGATCCTCTTCTACAGTGGGCTCAGGGTCTTCATTCTCACAGTCCCTGCATCTGCCTTCCAGGACTTGGGTGGTGCGATTTGAGCATTTTCCGGTGAAGACTGAGGCAAAGAAGTCATTAAGAACCTCAGCCTTCTCCAAATCCAGGGCAGCCAGTTCTCCTGATAGCTTCTGGAGAGGGCCCATGCTGTCCCTAGTCTGCCTTTTATTTGCAATGTACCTATAGAATCCCTTCCTGTTATCCTAAACATCCCTATAGAATCCCTTCCTGTTATCCTTAACATCCCTAGCCAAGTTTAATTCTAAGTGGGCCTTAGCTTTCCTGACCTGATCCCTAGCTTCCCAGACAACATCCCTGTATTCTTCCCAGGCCGCCTGTCCTTGCTTCCATCTTTTAGAAGCCTCTTTTTTCTCTCAAATTTTCCTCAGCAGCTCCTTATCCATCCAAGGAGGTCTTCTGGCCCTCCTGCTGCGCTTCCTTCTAGTAGGGATGTATCACTCCTGAGCTTGCAGCACGTGGTCTTTGAATATCAACCAAGAGTCTTGGGCACCCTGCCCTCTAGGGCTGTATCCCATGGAACCTTACTGAGCAGGTTCCTGAAGAGGCCAAAGCCTGCTCTCTTGAAGTCCAGGGCAGTGAGCTTGCTGCACACTCTTCTCACTGTCCTGAGCATCTCGAATTCCACCATCTCATGATCGCTGCAATCAAGGCTGCCCTGGAGCATCACATTTCCAACCAGCCCTTCCCTGTTGGTGAGGAGGTGGTCAAGCATGGCACCTCTCCTTTTCAGCTCCTCTATTACTTGCAGAAGGAAGCTGTCCTCCACACAATCAAGGAACTTCCTGGATTGCTTGTGCCAGGCCATACCATCCCTCCAACAGATATCAGGGTGATTGAAGTCCTCCATGAGAACAAGGGCCTGCAAACGTGAGGCTGTTCCTATCTGTCTATAGAGCGCTTCATCCACCGAGTCCTCTTGGTCAGGCGGTCTGTAACAGATCCCCACAATAATGTCTCCCATCGCTGTTCTCCCTTTAACCCTGGCCCACAAACTCTCTGTCGACTGCTCACCTGTCCCCAGGCACAGTTCCATACTCTCCCGCCTATCCTTAACATAAATAGCAACTCCTCCTCCCTGCCTACAGGACCTGTCTTTCCTAAAGGGCCTGTAACCTTCCATTCCAACACTCCAGTCATAGGAGCCATCCCACCATGTTTCTGTGATGTCTATGATATCATACCCCTGTAGATGTGCACACATCTCTAATTCCTCTTGTTTGTTCCCCATGCTACAGGCATTCATATAGAAATCAAGGAGAACAGTGTTAGACATTCTTGTCTCCGAGTATTTTTAAGTAAAACTGCTCTGTTTCTTCATCTGTGATGTAAAATTGATTAAAACTGCAGATAAGATGAAGCAACAGGAATAAGAAAGAAGTAAAAAGCCTGAGCTAGATGTAGACAAAGCTATAACAAGGGTGTTCAGTAAAAGAAGATTTCAATTAAAGGAACTGATCAACGAATTTTGCCGCACAAAGTATGTCTTCAATAAATAAATTGGGAAAAGTAAAAAAATAAAAGTTAACTAAAGAGTTCTTATATCCTATATAATTATTTATGGAGTTTAATAATACCTTAAAGTATTGTCAAGGCATTGTCAGAATACAAAGAACTGAACAAAGCAAACTAGAAAACATAATCATACATGCTAAGAAAGGTTTCAGCCAGAGAATCTTTTTTCTTTCTTGCAGGACTTTTTTTCTCCATTTTTTTTTTTTCAGTATGTCATTTTTGGAACTGCTCTCTCTCTAGAACTACAGTTAAGTTACCTTTCCCTTTTCTTACAATGGAGTCTGACATGAGACAATGTTGCACTTCTCCTGCTCCCTCTGGTCACACAAAGCTTTAACTTCAGTGGAAGTTTCACTGGATTAGCTCAATGAGCTTACTTAAAAAGGAACACTGGTATGATGCCAGCAGCATGAAAAAATAGTAGCAGGAAAGGTTTGGCGGAGAAGAGATTCAGAGCAGCCCTGCAGAGAAGGACTTGGGGGTGTTGGCTGATGAAAAATGAACATGAGCAGGCAGTGTGCGCTTGCAGCCCAGAAAGGCAACCGTATCGTGGGCTGCATCAAAAGGAGTGTGACCAGCAGGTTGAGGGAGGTGATCCTGCCCCTCTACTCTGCTCTTATGAGACCTCACTTGGAGTATTGTGTGCAGTTCTGGTGTCCTCAACATCAAAAGGACATGGTACTATTGGAACAAGTCCAAAGGAGGGCCACGAGGATGATCAGGGGACTGGAGCACCTCCCGTATGAAGATAGGCTGAGAAAGTTGGCGCTGTTCAGCCGGGAGAAGAGAAGGCTGCGTGGAGACCTCCTAGCAGCCTTTCAATATCTGAAGGGGGCCTATAGGGATGCTGGGGAGGGACTCTTCATGAGGGACTGTAGTGAGAGGACAAGGGGTAACGGGTTAAAACTTAAGCAGGGGAAGTTTAGATTGGATATGAGGAAGAAATTCTTTCCTGTAAGGGTGGTGAGGCACTGGAATGGGTTGCCCAGGGAAGTTGTGAATGCTCCATCGCTGGCGGTGTTCAAGGCTGGATTGGACATAGTCATGGGTGGCATGGTTTAGTGTGAGGTGTCTGTGCCCCTGGCAGGGGGGTTGGAACTAGATGATCTTAAGGTCCTTTCCAACCCTAACTATTCTATGATTCTATGATTCTATAATACATCTTGCTCTCAAAGCATGATGACAGATAAACAGGCAGTGAATTAATCTGGATATGACTTTGATGGCAATAATGAGAAAAGTCACTGTCCCAGGAAGGTGCTTGCTTTGCAAATCTCTGTGAAACTGAGGAAAAGAGTAGCTAATGCAGAGCACCTATCTCTTTCCTGCTATGGGAGACACTACTTGCAGTTGTGCTGGAAAGTAGATTTATATATCTCCTCCTCTAATAAGCTGACATTAATCTTTGAACCATACTGCTACATAGAACTTGTTGCCCTTCCATGTGCAGTGGGCTTCTTTACGAGGTACCGAATACAGCAGAGAGCTAAAACCAGCATTATATGAGACATAAAATATGCCTTAGCTAAATGTGTAAGGTGTTAACAGTTTAGCCTTCCTCTGAGCTCTTCATGGATAAGCTAGCTATCGAATAGCCAAGGCAGACTGCAAATCCAACAGATACAGATTGCTGCCACAAGGTGAAATAGCAATGGACAGTGTTGTGACATATGGCTGGCATGTCAGTGAAGTGGCATGCACTACCTTTTGTGCTGTAAGATGCCTTAGACTAGGTTGCATGCATCAGCTGCACATTCAACGTGCCAGACATTTCTCTGAATTCCCCAGGCACACTGACCAAAAATTCTGCGCTGTCCTCCTGGCTTTTTACAATGATGGGTTTGTTACAGTCTGCACCTTTCTTGCTTTGCAGATCAGAGGGCCATTTGCAGTTGCCTTACCCCAGGAAAGAGAACTCAGCCTTTCAGGCAGCAATTCCTGTGTCAAGACACAGACTGAACAATTCATATTATCACAACAGTCGCTTAACCAGCATGTGATGGCAACTAAATTTAATGCATGGAATTGAGAATCCAAATGCCTTTCAGGGGGTTGCTCTAGAATAACCATTGAGACCCAGTATTTGGGAAGTTGTAGGTAAGAAATGCTGGCATTCATGCCTGTAATCAGCTACATTTCGGTAAATGTAGAAATATATCGCGCAACACAAACTACATTTTACCCAACTCATATATACCTGAGATTTTCCTATTTTGTTTTTTTTTTTACTATTTTTGAATCACCCATGCATCATCAGGCTTTGACTCTGATGTTAATATTAGTTTTTCCAAAAGTCTGTGTAGATTAGACACTTACTCTGCTTAAAGCCTGAAGGCACAAGATAATAGTTTTCTGTAACTTGCTACAGCAAGAGTCTTCATTAGAATTGCAAGGCATACCTTAGCACATATTGAAGTAGTATCATAGCATTAGAATTAGCCTTTATTTCTATGCAACTCTGTGGGGCTGCTCTTGAATTACAGCAGACCACCTGCTTCTTTTCTGAATTAAAGTAAACGCTGAAGTTGCTTATTAGTCTGCATTCATAAGGATATAATATTTTTTAATTTGCCATTTTTGACCAAATTTGAAGGAGGAAGTTACAATTTTAAATGTAACCAAGTTCTGTACGAACTTCGTGTTCAAGCAGAGACAATGCCATGGAGAAGAAACCATGAAGACAATGTGCTGTACCACTACAGAGGAAAGCAGTGGTAGTTGCAGGGAAGGAAGTTGTTTAGGAGACAGAGGTTAGATACCTAGAATCCTGTAGGAAACCAGGCTCATGCCTTCTCCTGCCTGAGCATATTTTGATTTTAACCTGCAGTCTTAATTCTGGAGTTTGTAGTGATAGTGGAAATGAGCTAAGAGAATATGGAGAAGTGTGGCTGAGCAGAGATGCTGAGGAACCCAACTCTGAAAACATTCTCATGGTATCACCAGATACTGTGATATTCTTAAGCTTTAGGTTTATCTATAAGGCTTTGTAGGGTTGTGGTAGAAAGCAGGGGTCTGTCTCATCCCCTCATAAATGTCCAGCTCCATCCCAGTACTCTCCCATCATGACAGAGATGAGAGGCTGTACAAGAGGGATGGAACACCTCTCCTATGAGGAAAGGCTGAGAGAGTTTGGTTTGTTCAGCCTGGGGAAAAGAAGGCTCCAGGGAGACCTTATTGTAGTTTTTCAGTACTTAGAGGGTTTACAAGAAAGATTGGGACACACTTTTTAGTAGGGCCTGTAATGATACAATGAGTAATGATTTTAAATTAAAAGTGGGTAGGTTCAGGCTACATACAAGGAAGAAATTTTTTTACTATGAGGGTGGTGAAATTCTGGAACAGGTTGTGCAGGGAGGTTGTAGATTCCCTATCACAAACATTCAAGGGTAGACTGGATGGGGTTCTGAGTAACCTGACCTAATTGACGTTGTCTCTTCTCATTGCAAAAGGGTCAGATTAGATGACCTTTAAAAGATCCCTTCCAACCCAAACCGTTCCATATTCCATGACAAGTGATAGCAATGTGCTGAAAGTAACGTGGGCAAGAGGAGGGCAGATGTACAGCAGTCAAGCAGTGTACACAGAAGGAAGGAGGGAGAGACAAAGTGAATCACAGAGATAATTCAGTAATGATTGCTTCCCAAAGTTGTTGTTTGGTTTGCATAGCTTTAGAAATATGCCATGTCTCAATATATCATGTCATATCATCATGATTGCAAAGTCCTTGAAATTGAGGGAATCTGAATCAGCAGGGCCCAGCTTCTACATTGGGTCCAAGGCAGCGAGCATTCATCTTAAGATTTGGACATGGCCATACTGCCATTGACTGTGATAAAGGAATTATAAATGTTCTACAGAGTCCCATCTTTTCAACACGAGGGTTCATATGAAGAATGCTTAAAGATTCTGCATCTAAATAATTGAGCTGTAAACATAACGTAGTGCTAGGCAAACTCTCAGAGAGATCACGAAGGTTTGTATCTATGCCATGAAGCTCATCGTCTTCCAATAATGTGATAAAGCGCAACTAATACTCTACAAATGAATTTATACGTAACCCTGTTTCTTTTTTAATAAAAATATTATTTCAAGCAGCCTTTGGATTACACTAACATTTTCAGAGAGCAGCCTTTGATGTATCTGAGGAAACTGCTTTACAGCCATTAAACATATATTTAATTTATGAAATATATTGTCTGCACTTAACACTCTGCTTGTGCAACTGGCTTGTAAAATGTATCATTTGCTCTCTTCATGCTTCTGTGATGTCTTTGCAGAGTAGTGTTGCCTCTGAATTTGTGTAAAAGAGGATTTAGTGGTACAGCTTACTGCTACTCATTTCATACTTAATGTCACTGGAAAAGGTGAAGAAAGAAAATAGGATGAGTATGGTTCCAAGCTGTGTCTGAGGTCTTGCTGAGGTCATTGAGAAATGTGGAGAATTTTTCTCTTCTCGGCACCTTGGAACAGCAGCAGATGATAGAAGCAAATAGGCCCAGGCTTGCTGATCCTGAACTTTGCTTTGCTCCTGCAACTCCAAGCCAAGTCTGTGGGAGGTGCAGGTCTTCAGAACCACTCCAAGTTTGGTCCTTGAGAAGGACTGCATTAGAGGGGAGTGCTTCATTCGGTGTTTTGGTACCATGTTAGATTATTTACTTTTTGCTGCTGGCTGGTTTTCAGACATGCTGTGTGAAATCAGATACCTGGTAGTACCTAATCAAAATGCATAATGGGTAAGGCAGAGGCTTTGAACTGGAATTACGTAAAATAAGCCAATATTCATTCAGGACTGAACAACAAATTTTATCTGTGGCTATTAATAAGGTGTAGTAAGAGTCATTATAATTGCTCTTTCTCAAGAAAGAATATTAGTGCACATTTGTATATTACCATTCTTTACAAGACAAATCCATGTCTCCAATGTTAGTACTTCCTAAAGAAAAGAGAGTATCCTGTAGGGTACTGCACAATGAACACAGGCTTGGTGATATATACAAATTAAGTAGGTACCAAAGTCAAAACCAGTTTCTGAGCTCCCTTTAAGACCTTCAGATTGCCAAGGTCGGTCATGCATCTTACTTTACTGTTTTTTTCAGATGAAAACACTCAGATCACATAACATGAGGAAAGGGCAGATATGACTGGTAAGTCATAGCTATAACATGACAGCCCAGTGTTGCCAAGCTTCTGCATCCTGACAGCATGCCTTTTGATACCCACGACTGAGTGAGATAAATATTTTCTAACAAAATCCTCTTCTATTAGAAACTGTTGGTTTACCAAGATCAAACCCTTCCAAAGAAATTGCTCAACTTAGTTGCTCCTTTCTGCAGCAAGAACTATAAAATGCCCCAAAAAAGAGACAAAACATTTCCTCATTTGAAACTTATGGAAGTGATATGGCAGAGTGTAATATCTTATAAATATTATGCAGGGAGCAGGTAAAGTGTCTTTCATATCTTCTATGTTTCTATATGTAACTATATTTTCCTCCTGATATATTTTCCATGGTTTATTCATATTATAATATATACTAAATATCTATTATACATAAATTGCAGAATTTAATCTGACATTGAGGTCTGGGAAAAAATATTTTGGGAGATATATTTGACAAAAATAAGAAATTTGACATTTCAGACCAAAGTCTGAAGCACAAACATTTTTATTCTTTTTTTTTTGTTTGTTTCTAAATTTTTATTTGATTGTGTCTCTGAAGAACAGCTTTGATTTATAAGAACATTTGTAGGCAGATTTCAGTACAGAAAAAGATCTGCGTTTGAATCCTTTTAACGACTGAATTCGATGATGGAACCAAGGTCAAGAGAGTGATGTTCAGAACAAGAGAGAAATTATTTCAAAGACAGGATGAAACCCTGTTTTTCCTGAAGACAATAGTTATCTCAATGAGGCAGAATTTCATCAAAAAATAACAACTCAAAAAACGTAAGGCACAGATTGCTTTCAAAACTTGAAAATAGCCAAGACTTGCAGCAAGGTCTGAGCCTCCATCAAGAAGTAATTTCGCTGTCAGAAATGTATCCTCTGAAAGGTTGGGAAGTACATCTCCATGGTGTTTCCACCAACCATGAGCCGGCAGCAGTGTGGTCCCTGTTCCACGGTGATCTGATTCCTGTACTCATTATTCCCACTCAATATGGGAACATTATTTTTTTCCAGCCTCTGTGAAGGACAGTGAAAATGGCTTTTCTTCACAGTGTTCACTCATGCAGGGTTTGACATGAGTCTAGCTCATTATATTTTATTACTATTCAGCTCTTTTATTTATAACAACAATAATAAGCTGAGATAATGTAATTGTGGCTGCTTAAAACTGTTCAGTGCTCTTGCACCATGCCTTCCCATTCCATAATTAATCCCGTCTCCCAGTATAAATCTTTTACTTCACTGATAGGAGCACCTATTCCCCTTCTTTTCAGATTGCCACCTGTGAATGGGGGGTAGGCAGAGCTCACAGTAGCAAGAAGCCTGTTGGTTCTCTGAAAGAGCCACTCAGAAGCCGTTTCAGAGTGTCAGAGCACAGTTTGTCATCTCAGTTGTTGCCCTGCTCCTACCTCTGCCTGTTGTAAGCTCCCCAGATGACTCCTGCTTGCTACACAATAAGATACTTGCAGCAGTGAATTAAGAATTCCCCTTAATAAGGTGTTTTCAGTTTACTTTTAAGTTAGTCTCCTTAGTCCTGAGAAAGGGAACTGCTAACATCCAATCCTGTGCTTCAGTAATTGATCAGTACTGTTTTGTCCTGATGATGCAATTTTCTAATTGCAGCAGACTGCAATTAGAATTTGTTAGTGGTCAACTACTCTGGAGCTGGCAACTGTACTGTGGTGGTGGCCAAACTATCCTCGATTCATGTGCATGGGAAAGGCAGACAATATCACCCAGCGCCTCACAGACTGTGGATTGTCGAAGTGCATAGCCTCCTGTCATGATGCCCTTTTCTATCCAGTTCCCAACCCAGGGCAGCTACAATTACATGAAGAGGAAAGGCTTCATAAACCTGCCTGCTCTGTGAAACACAATGGCAGGTGAAGGGCAGGCAGTCTTCTGCAGCAGTTGACTTCATAGTCCACAAAGCACAAGAGATGGGATGGCTGCCTACCCTCGGTCAGTCACTGTGCCATGGTTTTCCTTCTTTCTTGCTGATGTGAACTCCACAGTTTCCAGTGAACAGTGCTTCCCAGAAGACAACACACGTTATGTGTATAGAATCATAGAATAGAATTATAGAATAGTTAGGGTTGGAAAGAACCTCAAGATCATCTAGTTCCAACCCCACTGCCATGGGCACAGACACCTCCCACTAAACCATGCTACCCAAGGCTATGTCCCATCCAGCCTTGAACACCACCAGCGATGGAGCATTCACAACTTCCCTGGGCAACCCATTCCAGTGCCTCACCACCCTCACAGTAAAGAATTTTTTCCTCTGTTTAAGTTTGAACTGGTTACCCCTTGTCCTCTCACTACAGTCCCTCATGAAGAGTCCTTCCCCAGCATCACTACAGGCCCCCTTCAGATACTGGAAGGCTGCTATGAGGACTCCATGGAGCCTTCTCTTCTCCAGGCTGAACAGACACAACTTTCTCAGCCTATCTTCATATGGGAGGTGCTCCAGTTCCCTGATCATCCTCGTGGCCCTCCTCTGCACTTGTTCCAACAGTTCCATGTCCTTTTGATGGTGAGGACACCGCAACTGCACACAGTACTCCAAGTGAGGTCTCACAAGAGCAGAGTAGAGGGGCAGGATCACCTCCCTCAACCTGCTGGTCACACTCCTTTTGATGCAGCCCACGATACGGTTGCCTTTTTGGGCTGCAAGCGCACACTGAAGCCGGCTCATGTTCATTTTCTCATCAACCAAAATCCCCAAGTCCTTCTCCACAGGGCTGCTCTGAATCTCTTCTCTGCCCAACCTGGAACTGTGCCTGGGATTGCTCCAACCCAGGTGTAAGACCTTGCACTTGGCATGGTTAAACTTCATCAGGTTGGCATTAGCTCACCTCACAAGCATGTCAAGGTCCCTCTGGATGGCATTCCTTCCCTCCAATGTATCAACCAAACCACACAGCCTGATGTCATCGGGAAATTTGCTGAGGGCACACTCAGTCTCACTGTCCATGTCACTGACAAAGATGTTGAATGAGACCGGTCCCAACACCAATCCCTGAGGGACACCACTCGTTACTGTTCTCCAGCTGGACACTGAGCCATTCAGCACAACTCTTTACGTGAGGACATCCAGCCAGCTCTTTACCCACTGAATGGTCCACCTATCAAATTGATGTCTCTCCAACTTAGAGACAAGGATGTCTTGTGGGACAGTGTCAAATGCTTTGCACAAGTCCAGGTAGACGACATCAACTGCTCTACCCCTGTCCATCAGTTCCACAGCCCCATCATAGAAGGCCACCAGATTGGTCAGGCAGGATTCCCCCTTAGCTAAGCCATGCTGGCTGTCACCAACCACCTTGTTGTTTTTCATGTACCTTATCATGTTTTCCAGGAGAATCTGCTCCAAGATTTTGCCAGGCACAGAGGTGAGGCTGACTGGTCTGTAGTTCCCTGGATCATCCATCTTCCCCTTCTTGAAAGTGGGGTTATATTTCCCTTTTTCCAGTCAAGGGGAACTTCACCTGACTGCCATGACTTTGCAAATATGATGGACAGTGGCTTAGCAACTTCATTTGCCAGCTCCTTCAGGACCCGCGGATGGATTTCATGAGGTCCCATGGACTTGTATACGTTCAGGTTCCTAAGATCGTCTCGAACCAGATCCTCTCCTAATCAACATCTGGATCAATATGCACTTAGATGGCACAACCCCGTCTAATATGCACTGATCATGATCAAAACATTTTAGTACTTTATGACTGATTCACCTTCTCTTTTTCCCAGCAGCAGCTCAGGTGTAATCTCTCATGAAGGACAGCCATTCCCTTCTAAGAACTTTAGGAAAACCTCTTTTTGTTTCTTTTGTATGTTTGTTCCATAAAGCCATGGAGAGCTCCATGATCCTTTAACTCTCATGGTTTTAAATCAGTTTCTTATTTCACATAACTACATGGATGGTCTGTAATATCACCCAAGGTAGGGATTTTCAATAATATGCAAACACCTGTAATAAATTGGAAGTATTTAAAGCCACAGTAAACCTTCATTTTATGATGATAAATTGTGATGCTCATTACAGAATATGTGCTTTTGAGTATGAGTAAAACAAGAGTAATACTTTCTCCATGTCGCTGGAAATGTAAACCTACTTGATTTCATTTCTCCTTGGTGCTCTATTGCTTCATTTGGTACTCAGCCTTGCAAACTTACTGTAATACACCAAAACAGAACTGCGCCCATATATTGTCTAATAATCAGAATATTTGTATGACCTGCTATTCCTATAATAGGCAAACAAATACAGTATTTCCACTATAGCACAATAAAAACCTAGTTAACTAAACAATTTCAGCATATCAACTTTAGTTAGCTTCTACAGGTTAAAAGTTTTCTAATCAAAAATGACCAGAATAAAGAAGAGGCTGGCTGAACTCAATGAACCATAACCATCTTGCAGGCTGCATGGAACTAATCATTTAAATTTTTCAGAGCAACTTTTGTAAAAATTATGTAGTAAAGGGAAACAAGGAAAATTTATGAGATTTTGTTATGAAATAAATTTTTCCACCAGACAGTTTCAAGCTATTTCCTCTCTTCTTTGAAAAAAAAGGCAGATATGGCAGATTTGGATAACAGTGAATATGGAAGTTTAGACCTGTTCAAAAAAGTTTTTCCAAATGAGAAAAACTTTTCAGGTTATGAAATTTTTTTCCATCCTCAGGATGAAATGGAACAACTATAAAATTTTTCATAAGCTTATTTTTAAGTTGCAACTTAACAATTTCAAAACATTTTTTTTTCAAAACACTTTATTTTTTTTAATTTTTTTTAAACAGAAATGACTATAAGAGGAGAAAAATCAGTAGAATCATAAAAAATGATTTCTGTTTTCATTCTGACAATGTCAAAGATGTTTAATCAATCTCTAAATGTTTTTCAATTTTCCTAAAAATAAGGACTTTTTCAAAAAGCCTGACCCATCCCCATGTAACTCGTCATATTTTTTCAATTAAAAAAAAAATTATATAAGAAATTCAGTCAGCACTGGAAAATGAAGCAGGCTGTAAAGAAAAATGAATCAGTAACTATGAGGTCTCAATTTAAGTATTAATATAAAATAAAGCAACAGACAATGGATTAGTTAAGACCAGCTTCTTTTCAGCAAAGGTTTTGTTTTACGAGTGAATTAATTTTCTTTCAATCATTTCTTGGTTTAGAAATATTGTACATACAATAACTAAGGGAGCCAGAGGTGAACATTTGGCTTTGAAGAAAAGAGCTGTTAAGCCAGGTGATACAGTTTGATAATATGATCCCAACTCTGTGCAATTGTGCTTTTTCAATCACATGGTAATGCTGCTTATATCAATGGCACTAGTGTATCTGTATGGTCAGAGTGCCCATCAGATTAGCTCTGAGCATGCCAGAGGAGTCAAAACCTCTGAATTCTTCCCTGTGGGGCTTGGCATATTGAGGTGACATTAAAAATGCCCTGTGATAGCCAAGACAGGCTAGCTGAGAGATAAGAGTCATGAATAATTCCCACTTAGGTAATTTCAGACAAACCTATTTTTTTTTAAGCTTATTGCTGAGCTGGAAAATGGCCTGTGCAAGTAAGTATATTGAGAAGCAAATGGATTGTTAACATGGAGAAGAGTAACCTTACTCACAGCTGGGCATCTGTAAATTAAACATCTAGAATAATGCATCTTTCCAAGATGCCTCTACAGATCCACTTACCCCCACAGCATGTTATTCCATCCCAGCACAGAATAAAAAGGGCAATGGATTCACATCTGGAGATGTCTCTTTTTCTCTGGTGATTATGGAGGAAGCCTAGGTAGCTGCCTAGCTGTTAGCCAGCTGGAGATCAGTGAAAGAAACCTGCCTATATGGTCCAACATCTTGCTTGAAGGAGATTTTGTTTCTTGCTTCAGTAAGGCCACATAGCATAGAGCTGCCTTTTCCCCAGACTTTGCCGCAAAAAAAAGTGAAAAAGCCAACTGGTGTGTTGTGATTGTTAGCTCTCTGAAGCCTTAGTTTCTTCAGGCTGAACAGTTCCAGCTCTCAGCCTGTCTTCAAGGAGAGGTGCTCCAGCCCTGATCATCCTTGTGGCTCTCCTTTGGCCTCACTTACGCAGGTTCGTGTCCGTCTTGTGTTGGGGGCCCAGAGTTGGACACAGTACTGCAGGTGGGGTCAAACCAGAGCAGAGTAAACAGGGAGAATCACATCCCTTGACCTTCTGGTCATGCTTCTTTTAATGCAGCCCAGCATACGAATGGTTTCTGAGCTGTAAGTGCACACTGCTGGATCATGTTCAGTTTCTCACTGACCAACACCCCCAAGTCCTTCTCCACAGGGATGCTCTCAATTATTCTCTGTCCAGCTTGCATTTGTGCTTGGGATTGTGGTGACCCAGGTGCAGCACCTTGCACTTGGCCTTGTTGAACTTCATGACATTTGCACTGGCCCTCCTTTCAGGCCTGTCAAAGGTCGCTCTGGATCCCATCCCTTTCGTCCTTCAGGTTGACAGCACCACACAGCTTGGTGTCATCAACAAACTTGCTGAGAAGGCACTCAATCCCACTGTCCATGACACAGACAAAGGTGTTGAACAGCGGCAGTCCCACTCGTTGCACATTTGGTAACACGTGTCTTAATGACTGCCTGTAGGAGATGAGATGAAACATTAGGTTGCTGCTTGTGTCGTGATCACAAAGAAATTCTCCTCTCTGGCTTGCGTGAGAAACAAAGACACCAAAGATGGCCACAGCTAGGCCTGCTAGGCTAATTTACATGAAGAGATGCAATGAGCACACAGCCCAGAGGAGAAATCTTCACCATCAGAAACAAATAGGCAACAAAATAATGGGTGACATGTATGCAATGAACAATATGTTGAAGAAGGTATGTTTCCAGTTATAAACAAGCTTTAGATGAGAACATAGGAGTTCCTCTTGGTTCAGGCATTCACAATGGCATTGAACCTGGAGAATCTCTTCTCAAGACTTGAGGAAATTCATGTGTACTGTTTTCCATATCACCCTTCCATTTCCTTCTACTACCAGAAAGCAGATACACAAACATATGCAGTCTTTTCTGTAAATAAGGAAAAAAACCCTGATTTGAACCTAACACACAGGTTTATAGTATTTTCTACTGAAATTCTCACTGATGCTTTTTCAGGTCACTTTTAAACATATCCTTTTGTATAAAAGCCTGACAAGGGGTAATGAGAGAGATTAAAAAATGAGGCATTTGTGTACTAGAATATGGATTTAAAATGTAGTACACAGATATTTTACTGTAAATTCTTTTGAACTAGTCTCAGTGGAAAGTTAATATCTCCATCACAGTGTACATCTTTTCAAGTACAATACACTAGAGACTAAAATAATTTCATTTAGTTTATAGAGAGTAATAAAAGAAGACAACCTAACACTGTAGAAGACCTAGAGATCAAACACCGAGTATTTAAAAAAAAAAAACAAACAAGCAACACTTCCTCCCCACAAAAAAACCCGCCCAAAAACCAAATCAGTAATGTAACATTAGAAAGCTATATTTTCAAACTTCAGGTCATTTTTCCTATACTTCTCCACTGCATGTTAGCCTCAGTGCTGTAAAACAGCTCCTGCCTTGAGTGTGGATGAACTAACTGCATTACAGATGAATAAGAAAATAACCCATAATAAAGCACAGTTCTCACTGCCTTAGTCTCCTAAAGTGAAAAGCAAGCAAAATCCTAGCAGGGAGCCTTCTATTTTAGTGATGGGGAAAACCACACAATATAATAAAACAAAACAGTCAATTGCAAGATACTCATTCAGATAATTTATTCATGCAAAAGGCATAAATCCTTTCCAAAGTGATGGCATTCCAGGGTGTCTTCAGTCATTCTTACACACAAAATAAATCACATCTCTTGTACAATATGAGGGATTGAAGTGTACTGCTGACATTTGAGAAGGTGAATGTTTTGGCTGCATCTGTTGTTAACTTTTTCTAAGACAACAGCAACAACTTTCTAGTTTCTGCTCCAGATCAGGCTGGAGGTGTACTTGGAGAATAAAAGGTGTAATTTTCTTTAGGAAGACTGGAATAAGACACCTGATGGCTTTTGCACACTGCTGACAATTTGCCTGTTGACCTTACTTCCACCATGAGCCTGCCTAAAGCACGAGTGTTTACAGATCTGATAGCTCCTAAAGTTATTCAAGTCAAGCCTGCAGTGAACAAGATAGCTCCTGAGTAGTGAGAGCCTTATGTCCAGCATGCTTGGACCAAGTCTATGGATAATAGTGAGCTATAGTGGGCAAGAGTCTGAGCCAGCTCTGAAACCTAGGGCTGAAGATCACATCATATATTTCTCAAATACTGATGCTGTATCTGGCATAAACTAGTTGAACAATATTCTGTTTGTCCCAATATACATAAGTCTTAGCTTTCCATCAAAATATTCCTCATCAGATGAAGACAGTATTGGCCCATGAGAATCACTGTAAAATGCCACCCTCTTTCAGTCTCCATCAGCTGGCTAAACAAAGTCAGATGTCTATAATTTCTATTTTATATCAATTACAACAAAGCTGGTCTAGCAAAGACAGAAACAAGGCACATCGCTTATAAATATATTGATAAAAACACAAACATGATGTAAAATGATTAATGAAAAAAATAATCCTTTTTTTAATGTGAATGCTTATATACAGCCCTGTTTCCCAGCAATAGTATGGTAGCCAGCCAGAAGTCTATCATTTGCATATGTAATATGAATTTTATTTGCTGTGCTGACAGTAGTACAGTAATAAATAGTGAATGCAGAGTTAATAATGGAATAAAGAGCACACTTTGTGCCCACCTGCTCATCAGGAATCTTTGTGAAAAAAATAACAATGTAGACATCTACAGTTACAGGTTGGGCAGAGAAGAGATTCAGAGCAGCCCTGAGGAGAAGGACTTGGGGGTGCTGGTCGACATAAAAATGAGCATGAGCCGGATTCAGTGTGCGCTTGCAGCCCAGAAAGGCAACCGTATCGTGGGCTGCATCAAAAGGAGTGTGACCAGCAGGTCGAGGGAGGTGATCCTGCCCCTCTACTCTGCTCTTGTGAGACCTCACTTGGAGTATTGTGTGCAGTTCTGGTGTCCTCAAAATCAAAAGGACATGGAACTGTTGGAACAAGTGCAGAGGAGGGCCACGAGGATGATCCTGGACTGAAGCATCTCACGTATGAAGACAGGCTGAGAAAGTTGTGTCTGTTCAGCCTGGAGAAGAGAAGGCTCCATGGAGACCTCATAGCATCCTTCCAGTATCTGAAGGGGGCCTATAGGGATGCTGGGGAAGGATTCTTCATGAGGGACCATAGTGAGAGGACAAGGGGTAACGGGTTGAATGTTAAACAGGGGAAGTTTAGATTGGATATGAGGAAGAAATTCTTTCCTGTGAGGGTAGTGAGGCACTGGAATGGGTTGCCCAGGGAAGTTGTGAATGCTCCATCGCTGGTGGTGCTCAAGGCTGGGTTGGACAGAGCCTTGGGTGGCATGGTTTAGTGTGAGGTGTCTGTGCCCCTGGCAGTGGGGTTGGAACTAGATGATCTGGAGGTCCTTTCCAACCCTAACTATTCTATGATTCTATGTTATTAGAAAGGTGGTGGAACAGGTCATTTTGAAGGTCATCACCAAGCATGTAGAGGTGAAGGTGGGCATCAGGAGTAGCCAGCATGGATTCACTAAGGGGCAGTCATGCTTGACCAATCTGATAGCTTTATATGATGACATGGCAGGACAAGTCAATGAGGGGAGAGCAATGGATGTTACCTATCTGAACTTCAGCAAGGGTTTTGACAGTCTCCCATAACATCCTTGTAGGTAAGCTTAGGAAATGTGGGTTAAATGAAAGGACAGTGAGGTGGACCAAACACTGGCTGAAAGGCAGAGCTCAGAGGGTTGTGATCAGCAGGGCAGAATCCAGTTGAAAGCTTGAAGTCAGTGTCATTCCCCAGGGATCAATACTGGGTCCAGTCTTGTTTAACTTGCTTACCAGTGACCTGGATGAAGAGATAGAGTGTACCCTCAGCAAGTTTGCTGATTATATGAAGCTGGGGGAAGCAGCTGATACACCTGAAGGCTGTGCTGCCATTCAGGAGAACCTTGGTAGGCTGGAGCATTGGGTAGAGCGAAAACTAATGAGGTTCAAGAAGGCCAAGTGTAGGGTCCTACACCAGTGGAGGAAGAACCGCAAGAACCAGTACAGATTGAGGGCTGACCTAGTAGTGAGAAATTCAGCTGAGAAGGACCTGGGAGTATTTGTGGATGATAAGTCGACCATGAGCTGACAGTGTGCCCTTGCAGCCAGGAGGGTAAATGGTATCCTGGGTTGCATCGGGAGAAGTGTGGCCAGCAGGTTGAGTGAGGTGATCGTCCCCCACTACTCAACCACAGTAAGGCCACATTTGGGGTACTTTGTCCATTTCTGGGCTCCTCAGTACAATAAAGACAAGGAACTCCTGGAAAGGGTGCAATGGGGGGCACAAGGATGATCAGGAATCTAGAGCATCTCTCTTATGAAGAGAGATTGCAGGAGCTGGGACTGTTTAATCTAGAGAAGATAGAGGAGATCTCAACACATAGAAATATCTCAAAAGCGGGTGCTAGGAGGATGGTTCCAGACTCTTTTCAGTGGTGCCCAGCAACAGGGTGAGGAGCAATGGCTTTAAATGAAAGCACAAGAAGTTAAAGAAGTTTCACCTCAACATGAAGAAATTCTTCACATTGAGGGTGGCAGAGCTCTGGATCAGGCTCCCCAGGACGGTCGTGGATTCTCCCTCTCTGAAGACATTCAAAACGCACCTGGATGTGTTCCTGTGTAGCGTGCTCTACATGGCCCTGACTTGGTAGGGGGGGTGGACTAGATGATCTCCAGAGGTCCATTTCAGGCCTAGCAATTCTATGATGTCTTATGACAATTCACCATTAAGTTTCTCCTTTTCTCTTTCCTCCCCCCCAAAAAAAATTTGCAAGGATTCTGGAATGAGACAGCTCTTGCTTCTTCAAGACAGTGAAGCCAGTGGCTCTAACATTGTCATCTGAGCACAAAAGCTTTAGAGAAAAGAGCAAATATACTGGAAATACAGAAGCACACATTCTGTTCTGGATCTGTGTTTCTCTGTGCTGGCTGCTGTATGTTCTGCAAGATTGTAATCTAGATGCACATACTCGTGGTAGAAGATGCAGCCAACAGAACAGCAGGGAACAGTGACCACATCAAGGGGAACACAGAGTTACATGTGTAAAAATTTTGCATGTACTAAGCCTTATAGTTGTTAGAAGATTTAAAAAATATATGAGTATAGTTTTTTAACTAATTCACACAGACTACATGTCCAGACATCAGCAATTTATTGTCAACATCAGTTCAGTGGTGCGCAAGAAAATGGGCTTGAAAGAGCTTGTTGGACTCTTGAGGTTTATAATAGTATTTGAAACACATGGGGAGGGATGGAAAAGGCATAAGGATGATGATGAAGAAACAAATTAAAATGCAACTGGGAGAAAGAAGAGCAAAGGGAGGAAAGAAAAGTGACAGAGGCAAAGTACATTGGAAAAGTTACTTTCTGTTGCAAGAATAGCAGTTTTCTATTAGAATTAAGAAACCATGAATTTTGAGATCATATATAACTTCAAGCAATATTTAGGGGAAGCTTTTTTGTTACAATTCATATTACTCTGGATTAATTTTCAGAGGCTACTAGAAACATCTTATTAATACATCTTAATAAACGAAATTGCAAAGAGGTACAGAAGGACGAGAGTTTTGAGGACACAAATTACTTTTAGTCCCTTGAAAATTAAACAGTGCTGCTAATTGAAATCACCCAGGAGGGAACGAAATTCCATGAGAGCTCAATTTTCCAAAACCTGTCTGCACCACTATGATCTCAAAGAGGGCACCCGTCGCTAACATGTAACCAGATCTGAAACAACATGTACGTCCTATATTATTGTACTCCTCTACAAGTCCAAAGTCTTTCTTCTCTCTACAAATTTTGTGCCCAAAGTGAATTCTTCTGGAAGAAAGAAAATGAGAGAACGAGTAAATGAGAATGAGAGAAAATGAATTAAGAACATAGACTAGTAGGCAGGGCAATTACTTTCCAGAAACAAGATCTTGGGCTCAAGTCTCTATGTTGTTCTGCACCTAAATGTGTTCCATATTTTCTGCATCAAAGTCTCACACTGATTTGCTACAACAGAAGCAGAAATCCTTTAAGGACAGAAATAAGGTATTTCAAATTGCACAAAACTATTGAAATTAAAAGTATTGCAAATTAAAAGACTGGACATTTTAAAAGAAGTTCTGAAACAAAATCTGAATCTAGCTTGCTATTGAGGGGTTTTTATATCTGCTTTGGAATTTGCATCACTTAAAAACAAATAAATACACAAATAACAAATTAAGAAATAAAATTCCTAGCAGTTATAAAACACATCTCATGTTTCAAAGCACTCTAGATATATTAAATACATTACTTAATTAACCCCTCCAGAAGCCAGTCTGAAACTTCACTGCATGCTGTGCATTGAGAAACCATTGCTTAATTTAAGATTTATGTTTATTACCCTTTATTGTTTCTGTTTCTGACCAAACAAAAACAATTCTTCAATGATTTTAATTTTGCATGGCTTTTTGATCACATAATAAACACTTCAGCACCACTCGGATGAACCACATTAATGTCAGTAAAACTAGTAATATAGTTTACTGCTAGATTTTCTGTAGAGCATTAGTACTAAGCCTCCTTGTTTTGTGTTTAAATAGGGTGTTTACAGTCGCTAACCCTTTAGGATACCCTATCACTTGATCAGTGTTGTCCAAAGCAATGAAAAGGCCATAATGACTTACCCAAAGCCTCTGCAGATGAAGCTTGCAGCAATGGACAAAATGGAGTTGTGGGTTTTTTTTACGACAAATTTGGAGTCTTTCAAGATGCAATTGTATAGGGCGCTAGATAATCTCATCTAAACTCCCTTTCCCACCAAAGGCTGGGCCAGATGATCTTTCAAGGTCCCTTTTAACCTGGGATATTCAATGATTCTGTGAAACCTGATTGACATATAAGAGATTTAAAAGAAACAAGTATTTGATTGCCATGGTGAGATTAAGGCACTTCTACTGCAGAGTCTTCAGCCTTTTGAATATGAAACAAAAAGTTGCATATGAACCACAGCAGACTACTCCTGGCTCCACCATTAATAAGGTTTCTCCTGCATTATTTTTTTAGATTCTAAACAGATATATGAATGAGAAAATATAAATAAATATTTGCCAAAGTAATTTTTTCGCAGGAATATAGTATCTGACTGAAGTAGCTACTGAACATCCAAGACACTTCCTATGCTTCATCAGATGGGGCAATAAGGAAGGAGAAAATATGAGGATCAACTGCAATTTGCAGATGTTGAGTATTTTCAGGGGGTGAGGCTATATTTTTTGAAGTTCAAAATTTCTTTTTTTAAAACATAAACCATGGGACAAGGATGAGAGATAAACATGGAAATGTGAATATTTATTTAAAAAGCACATAGATGTAACTAGAAGAAGTGCTCCATTTTGACTTTAATGTCTTCTTAATTCACCACATAGAATCATAGAATCGGAATACTTAGGGTCGGAAAGGACCTGAAGATCATCTAGTTCCAACCCCACTGCCAGGGGCACAGACACCTCACACTAAACCATGTCACCCAAGGCTATGTCCAACCCGGCCTTGAACACCACCAGTGATGGAGCATTCACAACTTCCCTGGGCAACCCATTCCAGTGCCTCACTACCCTCACAGTAAAGAACTTCCTCCTTATACCCAATCTAAACTTCGCCTGTTTCAGTTTGAACCAGTTGCCCTTGTCCTCTCACTACAGTTCCTCATGAGGAGTCCCTCCCCAGTATCCCTATAGGTCCCCTTCAGATATTGGAAGACTGCTAGGAGGTATCTATGCAGCCTTCTCTTCTCCAGCCTGAACAGCCCCAACTTCCTCAGCCTATCTTCATATGGGAGGTGCTCCAGTCCCCTGATCATCCTCGTGGCCCTCCTCTGCACTTGTTCCAACAGTTCCATGTCCTTTTGATGGTGAGGACACCGCAACTGCACACAGTACTGCAAGTGAGGTCTCACAAGAGCAGTGTAGAGGGGCAGGATCACCCCCCTCAACCTGTTGGTCACACTCCTTCTGATGCAGCCCATGATACGGTTGGCTTTCTGGGCTGCAAGCATGCACTGAAGCCAGCTCATGCTCATTTTTATATTGACCAACACCCCCAAGTCCTTCTCTGCAGGGCTGCTCTGAATCTCTTCTCTGCCCAACCTGGAGCTGTGCCTGGGATTGCTCCAATCCAGGTGTAGGACCTTGCACTTGGCATGGTTAGACTTCATCAGGTATGCATCAGCCCACCTCACAAGCGTGTCAAGGTGCCTCTGGATGGCATTCCTTCCCTTCAACGTACCAACCGAACCACACAGCTTGGTGTCATTGGGAAACTTGCTGAGGGTGCACTCAATCCCACTGTCCATGTCACTGACAAAGATGTTGAACAGGACCGGTCGCAACACCGATCCCTGAGGGACACCACTTGTTACTGGTCTCCAGCTGGACCCTGAGCTATTGAGCACAACTCTTTACGTGAGGCCATCCAGCCAGTTCTTTACCCACTGAATGGTCCACCTATCAAATTGATGTCTCTCCAACTTAGAGACAAGGATGTTGAGACTGTCAAACTCTTTGTACAAGTCCAGGTAGATGACATTAAGTGTTCTACCCCCATCCATCAGTTCCGTAGCCCCATCATAGAAGGCCACCAGATGTACTCAAAAAATAATTTGGTTTAAAGAAAACATAGAGAAGATAATAAGTTGGCCATACTAAGTCTTTATTCTCCAGCCCTTGACAGTGCAGACTGAACAGAACTGTAGTTTACACCACATGCTGCCTTCTTTTGGACCAAGAATGTTTCCAAAAAAGATAACAGAAACCCAGCCAGAGTTTTGTATAGAGAGCCCACTGCTGCTTGTTCTGTGACACAAGCTCCTTGGTTTTGCATAGTCCTTCACATATCAGTATCTAAAACATTGAGGTCCCTCCTGGTAAGCCTAAGAGATTCACAGAGATGCTGGAAGGTGACAACGTGTAAGTTAATCACTGTGTGGTCAAGCCACTGTGTTAAGCTGACTTTTCAAAGACTAAAGGACATTCAGGGCAGATGTAGATAAGAGCAGCAGATGACATCCAAATCCCATATTGTCGTGGTTTAAGCCTAACTCACGCAGACTCTCTCTCAATCACTCCCCCCTCTTCCTTGCCCCCCACTCCCGGAGGGATGGGAAGGAGAATTGAAAAGAATGCAACTCCCACCGGTTGAGATAAGAACAGTTTAGTAACTAAAGTATAACACAAATCACTACTGCTACCACCAATAATAATAATGACAAGAGAAATACAAGGAAAGAATACAATTTCTCACCACCTAAAACCCAGCCCGACCACGCAGTGCACCCACACCCTTCCGGGTCTCTGCTCTCTCCATCTTGGGCATGACGTGCTGTGGTATGGAATAACCTCTTTGGTCAGTTTGGGTCAGGTGTCCTGTCTCTGCTTCCTCCCGGCTCCCCCTCCTCCCTGGCAGAGCATGAAACTCAGAAAGTCCTTGGCCAGACCAAAACATCACTAAGCAGTAACCGAAACACTGGTGTTATCAGCACTGTTCCCAGGCCCAAAATCAAAAAACACAGCGCTACACCAGCTACCAAGGAGGAGAAAAATGACTGCTGCTGCTGAACCCATGACACATATGCAGCACCATTACAGCCAAAGAGCAATCATAACCCTTTTGATAGCTATGCCAGCTACAGATTGCCTGAGTAGGTATGAATTTCACTCCGATCAAGTGTCTTATTTCAGCATTTCATTAGAGAGTATTTCTTTTCTTAATCAGAAATTTGGAGCTCTATCCCTGTGATTTTTAAAGGTACTGTAAGCTTTCTAAGGTACATTAATTAGAATGAAAGTACTTGTACTTCATTACCTAGATGTAAAATTTGAATATGAGAATTAAAACCTTGGGCCACAGCAGGAGAGGATCTGGTTCGAGACCATCTAAAGAACCTGAACTTACACAAGTCCATGTGACCTGATGAAATCCGTCTGCGGGTCCTGAAGGAGCTGTCAAATGAGGTTGCTAAGCCACTGTCCATCATATTTGAAAAGTCATGGCAGTCAGGTGAAGATTCCCTTGACGGGAAAAAGGGAAATAGAGCCCCCATTTTCAAGAAGGGGAAAATGGATGATCCAGGGAACTACAGACCAGTCAGCCTCACCTCTGTGCCTGGCAAAATCTCGGAGAGGATTCTCCTGGAAGGCTTGCTAAGGCACATGAAAAACAACAAGGTGGTTGGTGACAGCCAGCATGGCTTCATTAAGGGGAAATCCTGCCAGACCAATCTGGTGGCTTTCTATGATGTGGCTATGGAACTGATGGACAGGGGTAGAGCAGTTGACGTCATCTACCTGGACTTGTGCAAAGCATTTGACACTGTCTCACATGACATCCTTGTCTCTAAGTTGGAGAAACATCAATTTGATAGGTGGACCATTCAGTGGATAAATAAATGGCTGGATGGCCTCACGTAAAGAGTTGTGCTGAATGGCTCAGTGTCCAGCTGGAGAACAGTAACGAGTGGTGTCCCTCAGGGATCGGTGTTGGGACCGGTCCTGTTCAACATCTTTGTCAGTGACATGGACAGTGGGATTGAGAGCACCCTCAGCAAGTTTGCTGATGATACCAAGCTGTGTCGTTTGGTTGATACATTGGAGGGAAGGAATGCCATTCAGAGGGACCTTGACACGCTTGTGAGGTTGGCTGATACATACCTGATGAAGTCTAACCATGCCAAGTGCAAGGTCCTACACCTGGATTGGAGCAATCCCAGGCACAGCTACAGGTTGGGCAGAGAAGAGATTCAGAGCAGCCCTGAGGAGAAGGACTTGGGGGTGTTGGTCAATATAAAAATGAACATGAGTTAGCAGTGCATGCTTGCAGCCCAGAAAGCCAACCGCATCCTGGGCTACATCAAAACGAGTGTGACCAGCAGGTTGAGGGGGGTGATCCTGCCCCTCTACTCTGCTCTTGTGAGACCTCACTTGGAGTATTGTGTGCAGTTCTGGTGTCCTCAAAATCAAAAGGACATGGAAATGTTGGAACAAGTGCAGAGGAGGGCCACGAGGATGATCCTGGACTGAAGCATCTCACGTATGAAGACAGGCTGAGAAAGTTGTGTCTGTTCAGCCTGGAGAAGAGAAGACTGCTTGGAGACCTCCTAGCAGCCTTCTAGTATCTGAAGAGGGCTTAATAAGGATGCTGGGGAGGGACTCTTCAATTAGGGACTGTAGTGATAGGACAAGGAGTGACAGGTTCCAACTGAAACAGGGGAAGTTTAGATTGGGTATAAGGGGAAAGTTCTTTACTGTGAGGGTAGTGAGGCGCTGGAATGGGCTGCCCAAGGAAGCTGTGAATGCTCCATCGCTGACGGTGTTCAAGGCCGGATTGGACATAGCCTTGGGTGGCATGGTTTAGTGTGAGGTGTCTGTGCCCCTGGCAGGGGGGGTGGAACTAGATGATCTTGAGGTCCTTTCCAACCCTAACTATTCTATGATTCTATGTCTGACTATCTACATTACAGTTACATTATAAGAAGGATAACCAAATAGCAATAGAAAAGTAAATCTGAGAAGAAAGGAGGACTTTGAGTTTGAAAATGCTTTATTCCAAGGCACTCAGACTGACAATTATTCTAAAGCAGTAAAACTGGTATGAAAATTTAATTAAAATTGAAGACCAAAAGATACAATTCGAATAAAATTAATTTCAAGGGACTAACTTCTAAGTTATTTCTAGTGGAAATAAGGCAGGGGGGAGGGGTGTCTATTTTGAAAAACTAATACTCATTTCAAATTGGAAATTGCAAACTTTTTAAAGGAAAATCTTAAAACTTGAGCTTCTCAGAGACTTACCTTTGCAAGTTTTAAACATTTCTGAAATCGATCCATTACAGTATTGCCACAAATGAAAGAAAAACCTATTTTCCAGGTAAAATCATTCTTAACCAAGGTTGCACAGTCATTTATATGTCTCTCCACTCATGTTAAAATGGTCACATTACATCTCCATAAACCAGTTCAACTGACACCACTAAAAAATAGTGATGCTTTATGCCATTACCAATATGACAAGACAGCTATGCATCTGATTTGGAACTCTGTTGAGGATAACGGATTTATTGGTATGGGTACCCATCTAAAGACTCATAGATAACAGAACGTCAGACTGAAAGATGCTGGAAATCAGAAGGTGAGATTCATCCAGTCTGGATACCACGCAGGAGTGATTAGAGAAAGCAAGAGAAAGCAAGCAATTTCCCTTCATAGGGGTATGAGGATCATTTAATAACACCTTACTTTATGGGACTCCTTCCTGGAAGCTTTACTGGTGAGGTACTTTTTATGTTTCAATCCTAAACTCATGGTGGAGATCACTGCACAGAACACAGCACCGACAGACTCACCTGACTTGTTATAACAGTTTGTTCAATATGCTTGAAACAACTGATGTGTTGGATACAGCTCACTGTCACCTGCATTTCATGTGTTCACTCTGTAGCAAAATGTTTCTAGCTCAAGAATGCATCAGAGCCAAATGCAATTCAGTTAGCAATGGGGCAGGCTTTTCTGCTTGTTTGCTAGTGGGTTTTTTTTTCTTTTCTTCTTATTATTCTGTAGCTGTTGTTTTGTTCTGATGTCTTTCCAGTTAATATGCTATTTCTAGACTCTGGAATGTCCTTACAGGGCAAGACAACAATTAGCACTTTTGAATTGTTTCCATCAAGCTATATTATTATTCCCTCCCATCTCTCGCTGCATTCAGGCCTTGAAGACAAGCATTATTAAAATTGGAGGTAACTGCATCTACTCATTTCCAGGACCAATAGATCTCAAGGACTGGCAAAGAAATATACCTTAACAGTATAATCTTTTTGCTTTCTTCAACTAGCTGTTCTTTTTAATCATAACAAACACATCACATAGTGAATGAATCATTCGTACATCATAAACTCTTTAATAAAAACTGGGATATAAACTACATTATCTACTACTACCTTTCACCTGGAATCTCCCCACAGACACAGTATATTTCATACCCATATTCCACAAAAATCTTGGTTTTAGACTTGCTGCAGACCTGTTGGGATAAAAAACACACCAAAAACCAAGAAAGAGATTGCTGTAGCGTACTCTGCTGTTCAGAGGAAGAATCCATTACCACTTTTAGCCTTTTTCTCACTCCTGTTTCTACTGTGACTCCAGTGTTACAAACGCACAGCAAGAATCACACATAAGAGCTTATAGAAGAAAGTGGACATGGAAAGATGGAGTACAATTGACCCTTTTATTATCACTATGTATGCAAGGCTCCTTTCTTAAAAAGAATCATGTAATTTCTTCCCCTACATAGAATTAAAATGCAACTTGTGGTAAATGCTTGACTCCGGGCTTTTCTTGCCAAGCCAGCTCTATTGCAAGTCACCTTTCATGCTGGTAAGAGGATGAAGCACACTACTGCAAGAGATTCAGTAAGCTGGATGAGAAAACCAGGTTTTTGCACCCAACTGGTAAAATTCTGTATTGTTTAGCACTTCAATCATCTAGGAACTGTGGAAAAAAAAAAAAAGTGAAATTTTTCAAAGGTTCTTAAAACAGTTTTGAAAGGTGGTGAATCTGTTATGTCTTATTCTTCACAGAACTACTATCAGTAGAGTTGGAAGAGACTTCAAGAGGTTAACTAGTCCCCCACTGTATCCAGGGAAAAGATTAGCTATATCTATGCCTTTCTGGCAAGTATTTTTTGATCTAATTTGATCTCCATTAGACCTTCACTAATGGAGATTCCCTGCTTCTCCTGCAGACTATTTCAGTGCTTAGCCCCTCTTAGATAAGAAGTCTTCTCATAGTAAACATTGCTGGAATTTAATTTTATTACTTTTCCAATTCTCTGGGAATAGAGACAGGCTGCTTATTTCCTTAATCTTTGCATCAGCTTTTATCTACTTAAAGTTACCTTTATCATGTCTCCATCTCCCTATCATCCAGTTTCTTTTTTCCTTTCTCTACTAAGGACAAAGTACACCATTTCCCTCACCTAGTATTTCTCTGCTCTCCTGTGGACTTGACACTGTCATATAGTGGGAGAAGCCTCAGTGTATATTCTGGTTGTTTCAAAAGTACTTAATAAGAGGGTCTATATTTAAAGAATATGCTCTATATATGAATATAAACTGTTACCACCATGTGTTGTTGGGATGACTGCAATATCCATTCTGGAGGCTGCTAATGCTCTGTGACTATCTCAGTAATTACAAAATTCCTTTTAACTGTCTCCAACAAGAGATGGAAATGCTGCCAGATTAGCCAGTGCCTTAGGTACTTCCCTTGGGCTGTGCCAGCATTTTCTGATGTATCCCCCTAATGTGAATAATGACTTTGTCACATCTGTCTTCCCTCATTCATGTACCTCTTTAGGAAAAATACAAAAATAAAACACAACCATGAAAGGTTCCATTGCTTCTGTAAGCTTGGCAGTGTATGAAATGGCTATTTCAGAGGCCACAGAAGGCCTGTAGGACTTTATCCAAATGTATCAACAAGAGAAAGAATAGCACAAGCGACACAACCTCAAAAGCTTGCAGATGTTGTCTTGCATCCTGCCTGTGCTTCTAAGATAGCATTTGGAGAAAACAAATAGTTATATGGTGAATAGGGCTAGTTTGAAGCTTCCTAATAAAGCATGTATATTTCCATTCTTTTAAAAAATGAGTCTTTTTGTTAAAAAAAGGGGGGGGAATTAAAAAGATTGGTGTGGAGGGGGGAAGAAATAGTAAATTAAAAAATTAAACGTTTTAGTTCAGGAAAAGAAAGAAATAAACTTGCTCTTCCCTAGGAAAGATTTTTTACTTTACCCTTTTATAAGGCATCCTGACCTACGGTTTTAAACTTTTGACTTTTTAAAGGAAGTTGTCTGGTGCAGCAGATCACCTCTTTCAGTACCTTGAATCTTTATTTTCTTTTCCCATATGCAAGCTCCAGCAGTTAGCAAAAAGCCTTACTGTTAACAACACAGCTTTATTTCAATCTTACAATGGATTAATTTGGGAACCTGACTCTTACTTAAACTAGTTGAAGATAAGTCGCATTCCTCCTCTGACCAAAGAGATAATAAACTTGGTATTGAGATACACTTGAAAGTTGCTCTGCTTTAATTAAGACTAATGGGTCCTCCATTTGCAATGCAGAAAATCTCAATAGGTAGCCTAGGGTAAAGGGTTAAGTTTAGAGTGTTACATTTAGATGAGATGACTTCTGAAGTTCTTTAAGTGGAAATGCTCTTTTAAGTACAATGACACAGTATATTTTTAGAGCATTTGATTAACTCTGTCCTCAGATATTTCTTAAAACATGTGTGCCATTCAGACACAGCTGAAGACAGGTCCTTGATTTCAATAGCACTTACAGAAGACTAGCAAAATTACCTCTGGCATTATTATATGCTAGGTCTGGCAAGATGGAAAACAATAATTATAATGAAATAAAGTGCATGCAGAATCTATTTAATATTCAAAATTTGCATGTAATTGGAAATTTTAGGATGAAAACATGTAGAAACCTTAAAGATGCAATATTCATTATATTTTACTCTGGCAATCTGAAACTACATTTCCTGATGTTTCTTTGTGTCTACTTGGCCCACAGGTGCATGAAAAATGCTTGCAAAAAGTTAGGCTCATTTTGAGACTGAAAATCTGCTTAAAATTAATGCTGTAAGGTTTTTTTTCTTTTATTTTTCAACCATTGCAGTTAGTATGAAAAATGTTTGACTACTGATGTTGGAAGCAAAGATCCTATTAGTGGGGTCCACTTGCTCCATTGCTAACAAAAAGTTGGATTTATGGAATCCATAGGAAGGTATTCTTTGATTTAAAATAGATAAATGGATCTTCTTGCAGAAGACATAAAATTAAGAAAAACATAGTTTGCATACATGCATATTCACACTTATGAAGACAATCAGTAGCAGCTGTTAAGTAGACATGTGGATACTACATTTCAAAGAATTGTTAAATTTCTCAAAACAAAAATGAAAACTCAAATAAAACCAAACAAATCTAACTAAATGATACAGTTTTGTTATAAGCATAACATGCAATCTGCACTGTAAAGAATCACTGTTTGGATTAGGCCTGAAAGAGAATATTTGAAGGAGCAGAACCATGAACACAGAGATAGAAAACTTAAGAAAGGTGTAAGCTGACATATTTTGCCAAGAAAAAGAAGGAAGAAAAAGCTCCCAAGTGGCCAAGGGCTTTGCTTTTTTCTAGTGTATGACAGCGTGAATTAGTAACAGGAATGAAAGTTGTATCAAATCAACATAACCAAAATATTTTATCCAGGGATTGAGGAAAAATGTCATGGAGGAGAAAGTTTTATTCCTATTAGTCATGAACGTATGCATGTGTATATGCATCACCAATACCACTTCTACTTATACCATGCAAATAGTTTTCTTCATCAGAAGCCCAGCCTTCTCTCTGTCTAGCACATAGCTACATCAGCGGGAAACTGGACAATGGGAAATTGTATGAGGCTAAACTTCTGAGAGAAATCAAATCAGAATGAATTTTGTAAGCCCTGGAAAACATATAAAGTAGGGGGAAAATACTGCAGGGTCGCCCCAGCTCTCCACCAAACATACAAGGCAGAAAATGTATGAAAACCACAACCAGAAAAGGCACATGAAGCCATACGAACTCTCCAGTTCATGGTTAAGGCTGGAAGATTATTGGATAAGCTAGAGATGTGACTTTCATGTAGTTAAACTTATCCTTTCTTAGTCAGTCCTTTATCTTATCAAATATTCTCTCAAAATTCAGGCTGTCGGCCCAACAGTTACATCAGCCAAGATCTGTCAATCAATACCCTGAACAGTGCATTCTGTCAAATTGCATTATTTTGCTGTGTATCAAATTAAGTTATGTGATGCTGTCCTCCTTTGTCAGACAAATTAATGTTGAGGATAACACAGTTTCATGTTATTTTTAGCATTTACAGATTTAAAAAAGAGTAATCTAACTACAAATACTTTAAACTTACAGTGTTAATGGGTTGACAAAGTTGACAAGTGAATTATGATTTATATATGAAAAGGGACTGCTTTAGGGTTGCCACCACCTTCTAAGCAATCAATTTTATCCATTTTAATTTACGTTACATGAAACAGAACAGAAATGGGGAAAAGGCTACAGGAGTATTTTAGCCTGAAGAGCAATGTTCATCTAAATGTTCCTGAAATGACACCCTGTAGGTCATCACAGAGATAAGAGATGTTTTATTCTTCAATAGAAAGTCATAGCCTATCAAGGAAAGAACTCATTAATGCACTGCAAGGGTGTCATGGGTTCAGCAGCAGCAGTCATTTTTTCTCCTTCTTGGTAGCTGGTGTAGCACTGTGTTTTTGATTTTCAGCCTGGGAACAGCACTGATAACACCAGTGTTTCGGTTACTGCTTAGTGATGTTTTGGTCTGGCCAAGGACTTTCTGAGTTTCATGCTCTGCCAGGGAGGAGGGGAGCCGGGAGGAAGCAGAGACAGGACACCTGACCCAAACTGACCAAAGAGGTTATTCCATTACCACAGCACGTTATGCCCAAGATGGAGGACGGAGAGGAGAGACCTAGAAGGGTGGGGGGTGCACTGCGTGGTCGGGCTTGGTTTTAGGTGGTGAGAAATTGTATTCTTTCCTTGTAATTTCTCTTGTCATTATTATTATTGGTGGTAGCAGTAGTGATTTGTGTTATACTTTGGTTACTAAACTGTTCTTATCTCAACCTGTGGGAGTTGCATTCTTTTCTATTCTCCTTCCCATCCCTCCGGGAGTGGGGGGCAAGAAAGAGGGGGGAGTAATTGAGAGAGAGTCTGCGTGGTTAGAGAGGCTTAAACCACGACAGTTCTTTTTGGCGCCCAACGTGGGGCACGAAGGATTGAGATAACGACAGGATTAATAGCCACTTGTCACAATGCTGATTTATTGGCTCTCAAAGTTGTTGCTTTTGGTTCTCTTGCGTTCATGGTTTCAGCCTGTTGTACCTTACTTACAGCCGGTATTTGTTATCTTAGCATGTTTCAGATATGGGTTTTGGTTTAAGGTTCTTGTTTTATTGTACTTTATTGGAATGGCTTGTGATACGGGCGGGCTCCAGAAGCCGTGGGGGGCGAATGTGTACCTGGCAGTTCGGCTGCTCTTCACCGTCCTGGCGAGGCTGTGGAGAGCCGAGGGGGGGCTGCCTCGGGAGCCGCCGGCTGCCGAAACGGCCCGGGGGAGCGGACCCGGGGAGCAGGAGCCGAGCCCCCCCACCGAGCCCAGCCCGACGGCTGCCGAGCAGAGGAAGGAGGTAGCAGAAGGGGTGAGCCCCCCCGCTGAGCCCTGCCCGGCGGCTGCCGAGCAGCGGGAGGAGACGACGGTGGAGAAGCCGAGCCCCGTGGCCGAGCCCAGCCTCGTGGCGGCCGAGAGCATTCCCCGGCAGCTGCCCGCGGAGCCGCAGGAGAACGCAGGAGACCCCGCAGCACTTCCCAGCAAGGCAGAGAAGGAAGCTCTGGACTCAGACAAAGAGCAGCTGGTGCTGAGAGAGCCGGCAAGCGCAGCAGCTACACCAGCCCCAGTGACAAGCACAGCAGCCTCATTTGAGAGCTCTGAAGGGTTTGAATGGCCTTTGGGTACCCTTGAGACCTGCCTGCTGATTGTGATGGGGATCAGCATGGTGGCATGCATACACAGTGTGTTTTACCCACAACCATTTTGTCTGGTCCCCAGAGTTAAGCAGAGTGGGGTGTGGGCATTGTCTGGGGTTAGTCTGCAACCTAGGATGACTAAGAGATTTTCCCTGCAGCTGGACAGTCATGAGTGGCAGGGTGTGTGGGACTGTATGGGTGAGTATCTAGTCCACTGGGCCCCTCCAGTGCTTTGGAAGCGTCGCAGATGGAAGGCAGCTGTATGGAGTCCCCAGCGACAAGCTGCAGGAACTGCTGGAGGGGTGGATGAATTATTTTGAGCCTGGTGTGTCCATGACACCTCAGGCCATCAGGGCAGAGATACAACATACAGATGGACTTATGATCGAGGGGTGGACTTAGCAATGGACACTGTGGCCCAGGTTATTGACGAGTGTGAACTCTGCACACAGCCTCTGCTGCTCTGAAGGACTGTTACAGGAGATGGAGCTTGACGTCACGGACCAAATGGACTCAGCAGCTTTGTAGGGATTGGTTTATGCACTAAGGGATGATTTCTCTCCCTCTGTATGTATGTGCCGATGTGTATATATACATGTGATGGTATATTGAAAATGTGGGATCTGAGCATGACGTGAATGGTATGGAATAAGGGGTGGATAATGTCATGGGTTCAGCAGCAGCAGTCATTTTTTCTCCTTCTTGGTAGCTGGTGTAGCACTGTGTTTTTGATTTTCAGCCTGGGAACAGCACTGATAACACCAGTGTTTCGGTTACTGCTTAGTGATGTTTTGGTCTGGCCAAGGACTTTCTGAGTTTCATGCTCTGCCAGGGAGGAGGGGAGCCGGGAGGAAGCAGAGACAGGACACCTGACCCAAACTGACCAAAGAGGTTATTCCATTACCACAGCACGTTATGCCCAAGATGGAGGACGGAGAGGAGAGACCTAGAAGGGTGGGGGGTGCACTGCGTGGTCGGGCTTGGTTTTAGGTGGTGAGAAATTGTATTCTTTCCTTGTAATTTCTCTTGTCATTATTATTATTGGTGGTAGCAGTAGTGATTTGTGTTATACTTTGGTTACTAAACTGTTCTTATCTCAACCTGTGGGAGTTGCATTCTTTTCTATTCTCCTTCCCATCCCTCCGGGAGTGGGGGGCAAGAAAGAGGGGGGAGTAATTGAGAGAGAGTCTGCGTGGTTAGAGAGGCTTAAACCACGACAAAGGGCTAGAAAGAACAACTGAGATTGTGTATTCTGTTCCCTCCTGTGATGTGAAATCCAGACCAAGTTTGCTGAAACCGAAAGCATTGATAGAAGAAAACACCTGCAGATACAGCATTCTAGTGACGAATTATTCTCATTGCTGATAATGCTACAATAATAATGCTCATTGCATTGGTTCCAGAATAAATTTAGGTTTTAATACCTTAGTCTACTAGACTATCTGCAACCATTATTATGATAAACATTGTGTTCTTGACTTTGATCACTCTCCAGTTGGCTTTCCAAAGCTCACAACTTATCTGACACATCTTTCATTTTCATCGATACATTTCTTGCACATAATGATAGGAGTCTAGTGGCACTTCCAGCTTAGACCCTTCCCATGACAGAAGAAAAAGGCTCTGTTGAAAGATCTTCCAGTATTACACAGGCAAAATGTCAGAGCAGGGATGAACCAATTCTGACTCTTGGCCTTCCTTCTGTCTTGAAGTAAGTGAAAATTACCTGCATCAGGCTGTAAAAAAAGGGCCACAGGAAAAGAGCACAGATGCAGAGGTAGGCTTTGTTAAATGAGTTCAGGATACAGAGCAGATGGCCTGCCATCTCCAAATTTCATGTGTAGTACAGGAAGACATGAACACACACATACAAAAGGGAATAGTTATAGGATATCTTCTTTATAGGAAAAGACTATTTCTATTCCCTGTAGCTTAATATTCATTCTCTTTTATAACCAGGCCATATTGAAGCAGTTACAGTCCAAATCACAAGCCAAGTAAAGTCCCCAGGGCCACATCCTACTAAGCTGAGACGCTGGTAATATTAAGGAACTCATCTAAGTTGGGTAGTGTCCATTACAAATTAGTAGTTTGCAGCTTTGGTCAGCAGGTCCTATCTTTAAATGGGTTTGGTTCTGCCCCACCAAGCCAAAGAGAGTGTCATGTATGCAGAGTTCTGACCAATATTACTCAGCAGAGGCATTTGCAACCTGATCAGTGATGTTGGGGCTGCAGGGTCAAGATCAAAGACTTAGGAATTAAAATTAGTAAGAAGACTAATGCTTAGTACAGCTATACAAAGTTATACAACTTTGCTTGAGGTTGTTTTCTAGATTTCCCAGTCCTACTGCCAGCCAGCAAAATTAACAAAGCTCTTATTATGTTTTAATTTCATTGTTGGCTTGGTGTAAACTCATATAAATCAAGGAGAATATGTCTTACATTTAACATGCAACAGGACTGTTATTTTTTTTTTATTTTAATCTAAGTGAGGAATTTAAATCACAGGTGGCCTGATAACAGAATAATTCTCTTTTGTGAGTTGCTTTCCTTGTGTAAAGGTATTTTAATTTATCCTACTTAAAAAGAAAAAAGGACCTACAGTTCTACTGGATGTGATAAAGTTGAGTCAGAAATGTACATATGCAGGCATGTACATATGTGTGTGAGAAAGGGCAACACACAGTAAGTTCAAAACATTTAACCTTAACTCTGTTGATGCTCTAAAGCACTCTTCCATACCATGTCAGACACATTTTCATAAGCTTCTCACTGAGTATTTTATCCAGTCTGATAACTCGTTCTTAGACTTGAAATGTTTGATAAGTTTTGGATCCTTCCAAGAAATTAAAGTGATTTAAAAGGGATACTAGTTCTTTTCTTCAGATGAAAACATGCAAATGCAAAAGGGCTTTAAAAATCTTTGTCCAGATAGTCTTTTTTCCTCACCTCTTCTAGAAGACTCAGTCATGTCTCAGCAAATCCCACTTCCATTAACCTTTTGAACACTGCTGACATTCTTGTACAGTAATTCTCTCACACCATATGTCAAGAACCAGCTGACATATCCTTTAAATGTCTCTCTTGTCGTATATCTTGACTCTTCCTGTTAGTTTGTAGGTCAGATGACTGGGAACATTAAACTGAAGCTTAATTTACAGTTTCCAAATTAATTCCCAGGCTGAAATGACTGTTTTCCATCTTACTAGCCCTGTTCACTTCTCAGTGCTCAAAGGTTGGAGAGTAGAGGTAATTTTTGTAAGAGCAATAATAATGTAAAACTGATTCAAGACCCAAAAATTTGCTTGTATTAAGTAGGAACAGTGCTGAAAGCCTTATCTTTACCAGAGCACTGTAATTTGCTTAGGCTACAGTTAAATGCTTGCTTTAACCTAGCAGAAGTCTACTCCACTACTGAAAAGAGCACAGATGCCTTTCCCTCCTATTGCAGCTGCTAAGCCCTGCCCCTTGGCTTTACACAATGGCTAATGAGAACTGACCCAGCCAGAAACTAATCATCACCAGTATTGGCATAGGTAGCTGGTGGGAGTGACCAGCCCAAAACAAGAGGCAGATGAAGCAGCAATGTAAGTGCACTCTGTGTGCTATGAGTGTTTAACAACAGCATTCGCATATAAAAGCTGTACATGGTCTGAAGAGTTCATTTCTGTGACAAAATCCTTAGTGAATCAATTGCAAAGCTAGGAGAAAGATTTTCAAAGCTCTCAATCACCTAAGGGTAGGGTTGGCAAAGGTTATAGGAATGTGTGCCCTGAAGTCGTTTAAGGACTGGATTGGTAGGAGTTGGGAGTGTCTGTCCATTTGAAAATCCTTCAACATTCTTTAAATTCTGAAGTACCATTAAAAATCTCACTCAGACATTTTTTTCATGTCTCACCTCACATTCATTGCTAAGCTTGAACATTAAAGACAACATTTGCAGCAAATAAGAGGAAATGAAAGAGAAGCACATCTAGGGCCTATCTCAAGTAAACCCTTCTAATGATGATGGGAGGATTAGTGGCTTGTGAAAAATAAAGCAAAACAACTTGCTGTTAAAACAGCTGGTACACAGCCTTGTTTTACATACTTCCTACATCCATTTGAGGACATGTAAAACTCTTCCAACATGGCATAATTGAGAATTAAATTATTATTGTTAATAAAATTATAAGATGGTGCCTTTCTATACTTATTTTGGCATTTAGAAGTGATTTAAAAAGTGTGCTATCTAACATGTTTTATTTGGAAGTGGCATTTTTTTAATTGATGTAGCATTGCAGGGAACTGAGTTTGATTTTCCTGTGCCTTGCAAAGCTTTACTTTGAGTTAAGAACTTTGACTTTGCTGTCTACAGAGTAGAAACATAATCTGGTGGTCATATAATTAAAGTTGGCTTTGTCAATGTTGAATATCAGTATTTTGTATATTCTGCTGCTGACTTATACAATTATGCCATCCACTGATAGGCATAATTTTATTTTTCACATCTCTGTAAGTATGATAAAAATCTAATCCAGTGTGCCTGATGTAACAGTGCTCTTCCTCAATGCTATAAGCATCCTAACATCACTGCAAACAAAAGAATAAACCCATAAACACTTTTAGCAGCTACAAGGAGAAAACAAATTAAAGCGAAGCTGGACAAACAACTTACAGAAGAGTCAGAAGGCAGCAACATATGATGGTAAAAGACACACAATAGTAAAAGGGCAAAAACAATTGCAGCAGCAAGTTAGACAGAACTCGTTGGAATCCTTAATCTTGTTTTCTTCCTTCACTGTAAAAAATACAAGAACAATTTATACAAGTAACTGTTGTATTAGCTGTGTTATGACTAACCAGCTTGCTGTGAGTCAGTCACCCCAAATATTGATATAAAGATATTTATAAGTCTTACCAGAGATTCCAGCATCCGCTGGCAGAAAATATAAGTGCTAGGAAAAAAAAAAACTGTAGAAGATCCATCCTTGGGTCCTGAAGGAGCTGGCAAATGAAGTTGCTAAGCCACTGTCCATCATATTTGAAAAGTCATGGCAGTCAGGTGAAGTTCCCTATTACTGGAAAACGGAAAATATAACCCCCGTTTTCAAGAAGGGGAAAATGGATGAGCCAGAGAACTACAGACCAGTCAGCCTCACCTCTGTGCCTGGCAAAATCTTGGAGAGGATTCTCCTGGAAGGCATGCACATGAATATGAGGCATGCACATGCACATGACTAACAAGACGGTTAGTGACAGCCAGCATGGCTTCACTAAGGGGAAATCCTGCCTGACCAATCTGGTGGCCTTCTATGATGGGGCTACGGAACTGATGGACAGGGGTAGAGCACTTGATGTTGTCTACCTGGACTTGTGCAAAGCGTTTGACACTGTCTGACATGATATCCTTGTCTCTAAGTTGGAGAGACATCAATTTGATAGGTGGACCACTTGGTGGATAAAGAACTGGCTGGATGGCCTCATGTAAAGAGTTGTGCTCAATGGCTCAATGTCCAGTATTTGAAGGGGGCCTATCGGGATGCTGGGGAGGGATTCTTCATGAGGGACTGTAGTGAGAGGACAAGGGGTAACGGGTTAAAACTTAAACAGGGGAAGTTTAGATTGGATATGAGGAAGAAATTCGTTACTGTGAGGGTGGTGAGGCACTGGAATGGGTTGCCCAGGGAAGTTGTGAATGCTCCATCGCCAGAGGTGTTCAAGGCCAGGTTGGACAGAGCCTTGGGTGGCGTGGTTTAGTGTGAGGTGTCTATGCCAATGGCAGTGGGGTTGGAACTAGGTGATCTTAAGGTCCTTTCCAAACCTAACTATTCTATGATTTTATGTTTCTATGAAGCATGTGCTTTGGTTTGCAGCCTCTCATTAATTTTAATTGTAAACCTAGAAAATAATCTCTTTTTCTCTCTACTGGTATAGAGAATGCAGAGGTGTGACCAATAAATTTGTAATTTTTTCTTTTAATTTAGTTGATAGCTAGGTAATATACCCATGAATTCACAGGAAAAAAATAATTTAAAAATTACATTTACAATTGATGTCATAGCTTTTCTTCTCTGTGCATTCTAATTGTACCAAGACTTAAAAACAACAATAAAGGAGGATGGAGAATGAAAAGCATAGCAATTATCATCTCATATTTCTGAGTTCTGTCTTTAGTGCGTTAATGGCACTTGTACTGAAGCAATCAAATCACAGGAGGTCTAGAGAAGATCAGCTGACAACTGCAGAACTTGTTTACAATAGCAGCAAATATTGCAAGATAAACCCTGCTGCATTTTTGGACAGAGTTCCTAAATTTGGAAAACCAGAATCTGGGAATAATTTCAGTTAAGCTATGAACTACAGTGCATATTTTTAGCATTATAGTCCAGTATAGTACCTTAGTACAGTATTATATATACTGCTACAGTATACTGTTTTTTCAATGCCTTGTTTTCCCACTTGCAAAATAGTTGAAACAACATTTGTTTCTGGCTAATGTCTTCCTGTGCTCATTATAAACCTCAGAATTATGACTACCTGCTCTAAGCCACATGAGTACCCCAGCCACAATGCTGATATCTTTCAAAAGCTTATCTGTAAGATTATCTACTCTCATGATGAAACATTGACAAGAAAGAGTTATTTTGTGTTTTTTTTATTAACCTGGACCTATCAGACAGACAGATGTGAAATGCCAATGTATTATTTATCCTGACATCCTGCATAACACTATTTAAAGAACTTAACCCAAATTATAATTCATTTATTCTCATAATTTTTTCAACTAAACTGAGGCAGTTCATCAGCAGTGAATTCTGAGCCGTCAGACTAATTTTGTTGAGTCTCCAACCAGCAACCTCTTCACTAAATACTAATTAACAAGCACTATTTTTTAAGCAGAAATATATTATACACAGTATTTCATTCTAAACCTTATAATATGTGGAAGTATTCAGAAACAGATAAAGCTCCACAGGTTAGAAAGACTTGTATTTTCCAGGAATTAGAGGCACATAAAGATAATGTGTTTGAGAGGAAAGTAACACATCATACACCAAATACAGTGCGCACACACCCCCCCCCCAAAAAAAAAAAAAAACAAAAAAACACAACAAAAAACCTTGCTGTAGGGCCTGACTAAAAACTCATTATATCCACCCCATTATTATTATTACATATTAGAATGTGCTGAGTCGCAAGTGTACTGTAGCTCTTTTTTTGATTCAACCTTATTGCTAGCTATAAAATTCTGCTACTACCTGATTACATTAACTTTTTAAAAAATGGCACAGAAGACTGCTGAGATCAGCAGTTTTCCTGTGCTGTGTGTTAGAAAACATCTGTTCTTCAAAATAGCCACCATCTTCTTTCCATATAGTGAATTTATTATCCTAGTTAGCCGCTGCTGAATTTGCCTCTTCTCTTAGGCTCCTGCTGCTGGGGACCCAACCCCGCATTGCTGTATCTTTTTTCAGAATGACCATTCATCTAAACCAGTGGGTACTTGGGACTAACATGTGGCAAGAAAAAAGGGATGGATTTTTAGATGTGGTTGGAAGTACCTGGATGTCAAATTCCTAATACTTTCCAATGGGCATTTTGTGTCTTTACAAATTTCATCCCAAGTGTATACCTGAGAAGCGTTCAAAAGGTTATGTAGACAAAAGAGTTGCCATTATTTATATCTGAAAAATAGCCTTGTTTTTTTTATGACTCCAGAGTTGTAAGCACTGAATTGCTCTGAATATGCAAAGAGGCAACTGCTCCCCTAATGCATGTGCATGCCTATTTAATGTGCTTTATCTGAGATTGCAGAGACTGCAGTGTAGACTGCAACTCCCTTATAAAAAGTGACCCTAAGTTTTTTGCACTTGCCATAGAATTTGGCAGTAAATTTGTTAGAAATCCAATA
Organism: Ara ararauna; assembly: GCA_028858755.1. NCBI lineage: Eukaryota > Metazoa > Chordata > Aves > Psittaciformes > Psittacidae > Ara > Ara ararauna. The sequence continues at coordinate 62,236,070 of CM054376.1, read as the reverse complement.
CGGCCAAAAGAAGCACTCTCATGTAACCAGAAGAGTGCATAGTATAGAAAAATAAACAGTTTTTAGTCTGGACTCCTGGCAAAATCTGTACAGAGGAAGTCCCATTAAAAATCACATAATGATTCTTTGCTATAAGTCAAATCAGACTGAGTTTGCAGAATTTACTTCAGCATTCATTAGTCAGAGGAAATCCTCAACCAATTAAATTTTATTTTGCTGGCTAGTCTCAGAGAGGTTCACAAGAGAACAAGCTACAGATGGCTTCAGAGCATCCAGGAGCACATCTGCCATAGCAAAGACTTCCATTAGCCTAGACACCAATTACTGCTGCATGAAGTCCTGACTGGTAACATCCAGCAGCTGACGGATCCTATAATGCCTGAAAACTCCATGGATGAATGCAGCTTCTTCTCGATTGCTGTCAGTAATTCATAGTGGGTTCTATAGCAGTAGTAGTCACCTTTGCAGTTATAAGGCCAAAGAGGATACACAGAAATTCTGTCTAGCCAAAACATCAGTGCACAAGGATAGTAGAGGGGAATGAAAAGGAAAAATTGACAAACGTGTGTGAAAAGAAAAGAAGATAAAATAAAAATTACCATTACTGAAATATTTTTAATCAACAATAAGCCTGCTAGGCAATTTGATGCCTGTATTATACAAAAGAAGATTGGGCAACAGCCCACTACTGTGTGTTCATGTCCCCTGTACCTAAGGCTGCTTCTATACTAAGATGAACTAAGATATACTAAGGTGAACTAAGGTTCACCTTCTATACTAAGATGAACCCCACTTTCACTAGAGGGGGCAAGACAGGTATGTCTCTCAGTTCTAACACATCAGTCTTTCACTGTCATGGGTTCAGTAGCAGCAGTCATTTTTCTCCTTCTTGGTGGCTGGTGCAGCGCTATGTTTTTGATTTTGGGCCTGGGAACAGCGCTGATAACACCAGTGTTTCGGTTACTGCTTAGTGATGTTTTGGTCTGGCCAAGGACTTTCTGAGTTTCATGCTCTGCCAGGGAGGAGGGGAGCCAGGAGGAAGCAGAGACAGGACACCTGACCCAAACTGACCAAAGAGGTATTCCGTACCACAGCACGTCATGTCCAAGATGGAGGACAGAGAGGAGAGACCCAGAAGGGTAGGGGTGCACTGCGTGGTCGGGCTTGGTTTTAGGTGGTGAGAAATTGTATTCTTTCCTTGTAATTTCTCTTGTCATTATTATTATTGGTGGTAGCAGTAGTGATTTGTGTTATACCTTAGTTACTAAACTGTTCTTATCTCAACCTGTGGGAGTTGCATTCTTTTCGATTCTCCTTCCCATCCCTCCGGGAGTGGGGGGAAGAAAGAGGGGGGAGTGAGAGAGGCTTAAACCACGACATTCACCTTCTCAAGAAGTATCTTTACAACCCTGTAAATGGCACCATCAAAGGCTATTTCTACAATGGATGTGAAGAGACCCTATGGTCAAATCCAGGACACTTTGCTGCAAGTGGATATGGTAAAACTCCAGTTTCCCACATCCTGTGTTTAGCTATTCTGTGTCCATACAAAGAGAGAGCTTTTAATGATATCCAAGTATAAGTAATTCATGATTTATGCTGTAATAGAGAAGCTCCCAGTCCATTTTATGAAACATCAGCCGTCAGTTTAAATGGTTTGTTTTCATCAAAGTAATGAAAAATAGAAGCTGTCATTAATGGATCCTTTGCCTTCCCCACTGTTCCAATGATTAGATATTGAGCTCTCAGGGTATTATTAGAACCCACTTTCCTTTCAAATCTTTAGACAGTTAATTTGGGAGTTGTGATTTTTGAAAAGAGACTCGAGGACAGCTTTTTCAAAAGCAAACAAAGCTTTCCCACGTTCATGAAACATCAGTAAGAGGAGACACTGTCAGAAACTCAACAGAGTTTCTCTCCTACAATCCTGTTCAGAAGCAAATACTTAGAAAAAATACTGAAGAAATGAATGTATTGAGGAAAGATCCTTTTGTTTTTATGAAAGAGCCCCCATCACTTGGTACAAACCAAAACTTTACTTACCACAAACATGGAAGCAATCATTGCTATGGGAAAAGTAAGAGCTAGACATGATTTGGGTTCAGTTCCGTTCATTTTCACAGGCTGTATTTTCCCAGAAGATAAAGAGAAATAGATATACACAGAAGTAAAAAAAGAAGGACTGAAAAAGCTATTCGCTTGTGCTTGCTATCCCTTCATGGAAAAGCACATGTGGAAGAGCCTCTGCTTTTTCCTTTTTCACATGGAAAAAGATATCTTTCCTCACACTGCAATGTAATTATGAAGTGGAAATGGGTCCTAACATTGCCAAGTATCAAACACATCAGACATTAAAACAAAAAGACACATACTATTAAAAAAAACAAGAGAAGGGAGTACCTCACCTCATGTCCATGATGCCCTCCAGTAATTGGGATCTGCACCAAGTAATATGAACTGGCATTCACCTATAGAAAACACTCTGAAAGATTTCAGTTTCTGATGACCCAAACAGGAGATTCACTGACTGTGACAGACTGTTCACAGATGCCTCTACCTTGACGTCTTACAATTCAGTGCCTTTCTTGGGTTTATAATCTGTGAGGATCTTCTGCATTTTTTCCTGTGGGTACTTTTTCTGACCACTAGGAAAAAGGTTTAGGGCTATGAGTTTAAGTGGATCTGTGTCCCACTCGGCCTAGAGAATTGCATATGATTTTCCAGCTAACTTAATTCCTAAATAGTTGGTCAAGGTTTCAGGTATGTGACTAAAAGTCCCTACACCCATCTTTAAGTTCTCCATTCAAAGCATCTTGATTTAGGATATTTAAGATTTTGGTTGACTTAATTTGAAAAAACAGATGGTTCAGGGCTTGCATATATTCAGATGTCTGGCCTCATCTTCAAGGTATTGATCCAGAAGAATTCCTTTCTTTATGTATGAATGTCGTGAGTATGAGAAAGCTCTTCTGGCACAGCAGTTTGTGATTGAAAAGCCCCATCATCTAATGAGCCAGGGTGGATGGGAGCTTTGGAGATATCTAGGGTTTTGTTTTCTTGTAGATTTGATACTTTATCAAAACTGTATCTGAACTTTCATATTCTTACTTATGAGCTGGAAAGTAATCTTTCACCTGTTGAGCACAGTGAAGTTATTTTTTCCAAGACCTCTAAGGGATTAAATTTCCATGGCCTGCTTTAGTCATCATGCCCAAAGCCCCATTAGCATTCATCTGTGTCAATATTTTATATACACCCTGTGAAGATCATTTATGGCTAAGTGTTGGGGAATGGTTGACAGAAAATGGACACAATAAGATCATAGGCCAAACGATGGAAAAAAGCCTAACAGTAGTGAACCAAAGGCTTTGAGGCCTCGGCTGAAGGTTACTAGAGAACGTGTGCGTGAGAAGAGTTTGAGGGAGTTGGCAGAGGAGCCTGAGAAGTCGGGATATGTAGGGAGGAACTGATAACTGCAACCTTGAAGCACAGCTGCAAGCTGGAAACCCCCTGGAACACAACCAAGAAGAAGACCACAAAGGGGGGGTGGGATGTGAATGTAACCTTTGAGCTGTAACCAAGCACATACCAATCATGTAACCAATCATGTATCAATTAGTAGCATAAGTAGCCAATCATATATTAGCAAGTGTGCCTGCATAGAGTATATAACTGGAACCCTCAGATGAAATAAATTGAGTCTGCTGAACGATCACATTGATTGTCTTCATTCTCCCACCATACAGCAGGCAGAGAACCTGCAGCAGGCAGAGAGAGCCTGCATCCTCGCCTACCGCGCAGGCAAAAGGAAAGACGCCTGCGGTCCCCAGCTGCGGGCAGGCAAAGGGAGCCTGTGGTCCCTGGTTGCAGCAGCTAAGCATCTTGGAAATGCTACTTGCTGTCTTTTACAATAAATAAATACCTTTTTTCTATTCAAATTAATTATGAACAAAATTTAAATAAGTTAGAATCATAGAATAGTTAGGGTTGGAAAGGACCTTAAGATCATCTAGTTCCAGTCCCCCTGCCATTGGCATAGACACCTCACACTAAACCATGCTACCCAAGGCTCTGTTCAACCTGGCCTTGAGCACCGTCAGCAATGGAGCATTCACAACTTCCCTGGACAACCCATTCCAGTGCCTCAGCACCCTTACAGGAAAGAATTTCTTCCTCACATCCAATCTAAACTTTCTCTGTTTCAGTTTGAACCCGTTACCCCTTGTCCTCTCACTACAGTCCCTAATGAAGAGTCCCTCCCCAGCATCCCTATAGGCCCCCTCCAGATACTGGAAGGCTGTTATGAGGCCTCCACGCAGCCTTCTCTTCTCCATGCTGAAAAGCCCCAACTTTCTCAGCTCTTTTAAAAATTACTTACTTTGTCTTTTTGCCTCTGCAGCCTTCCACTCATGTAGTTTGTGTTGTATTGTACATTTCAGTTTTTTAAAGAAAGTTTCTTACCAGTAAAAGAGTAATCCTGGCTCCTTACAGTTACCTTCTCTTAGATCTTTGAAGCTTTGTCAATACCATTGAGCAACAAGACTGACCATGTATTTAAAGTGCAGGAATAATCTACGCAAATATTCTGCAAATGATTTGTGTGGTACTGTTTGAGATCCACAGAGTCTGAAAAAACAGAGTGGAGCATAAATTCTTAAGTTTGAAAACCTGTTCTGATGCGTCAACATGTGTTTTCGCTGGTAGTCACAAACTGTAAAGGATCTACACTACTCTAAAGTGTTTCTAGTGCATTATCATCCCCCACCTGATTCTTTACTGGGGTACATCAGTTTACCTTCAGTGACTTATATGGGTTTACATCTGAAGAGGATCTTGCCTCGTGGAATCAAACACATTATTCCTCATCGGCTTTCATTAGGCTCTAGACAGGGACAAAATGCAAAGTAACTTCTCCACAATTTTTTATTCATCTTATAGGGCAAGGAGGAGAGTGCTCACTTCTTTGTCCCTTAACAGAAAGGGCAGCTCTTTCCAGAGATCAGACACTGCTGCTTTTCTGATACATATGAAAGGTACAGGAAAGGGAGGGAGTTTTGTGCTCAGTCTATGCTCCTTTTTCCCTGCAGTACCTTTTTCTTGGGAAGCACACTGCTGTTCCTCAGCCTGACCAAAGCATGGTCAATAGCAACCTATGCACTTTCAGTAGATGACAGGTATGCTGTAAGAGGAAAGGTGGTGTATTAATGCAGCCTTTTTCTTGATATAAAATCCAGTGTGAGAGTAAACAGGAGGTTTTCAAATGTGATTGGGCAGGTTCTAGATAATCTCAGTAGGCTTACTTTCCTATAAAAGATTGGATGAGATAATTTTTCAAGGTCCTTTCCAACCTGGGCTGTTCTATGACTCTATGAATATCATATCCTATCAAATTTCTATCTCCAAGTTAGTCGACAGCAACCTCAGCTTTCTTATGAAGGCCTGTCTGAAGATTAAATCCCAACTAACATGCAGCTGATCAGCCCACAGCTACTTTATACATAAGTAGTAATACTGAATAATTCTTCAACTAAAAGTTAAGTTTCTGCTTTTGTATTATTCATGCTAACTGACTAAGCAAAAAAAAAAAAAAAAAAAAAGTAGCTATAACATTCCCCTCTTAAGTAACTATTACATTAAAAATTACTGCAGAAGTTGAATAGAGTACAGAAATATGTTACAGGCAAATTAGTCAGCTGTTCAGGGTATCCTTACAGCAGTCAAGGAAAGACACATTCTCTTTACAGAAGAAAGAAAGATGTTGCTAAGGAGGATAAAGTCGCCATGGCATTCTTTACATTACAGGCATGAAGGCTACCAGCACCGCAGCCCAGCGGGGATATCTCCTGCCAGCTTCATTCCATTTATACCTGTCCTACCACTGGTCACCAGAGAGAAGAGATAAGCACCTTCTTCTCTGCTGCCCTTCTTAAGGAAGTTGTACACTCCAATGAGATCATCCCTTAGCCTTCAATTTTCCGCGTTGAACAAACCAAATAATTTCAGCCACTCCTTCTAAGTCTTGCCCCTGAGCCCTTTCGCAACCATGGTCACCCTCCTCTGGACACACTCTAAATAGTATGATGTCCTTCTTATAATGAGTTGTCCAAATCTGCACACAATACTTGAGGTAGGACACCACTGCAGTGTAGAGTATGACAACCACTTTCCTTCACTGGCTAGCTATGCTGTGCTTGATGAACCCCAGGATACAGTTGGCCCTTTTGACACAGTGTTCACTCATTTTCAAATTGTCATCAACCCAAACCCCCAGATCTCTTTCCACAGGGCTGTTCTCCAGCCTCTCTTCCCCTGATTTGTAGCGAGGATTACCCCGTTCCAAGTGGAGAGTCCAATACTTGCTCTTAATTAATTTCATATGGTTGGTGATTGCTCAGCTCTCCAGATCTCTCTGTAAGGCCTCTCTACCCTCAAGGGAGTCCACAGATCCTCCTAGTTTAGTATCATCAGCAAAGTCACTTAATGTACATGATTCCCACAACCAGATAATTTATAAAAATATTTAAGAACACAGGCTCTAAAATTGAGCGCTGAGGAATCCCACTGGAGACTGACAGCCCACCTGATGTAACCCCATTTACCATAACTCTTCGAGCCTGACCCATCAGCCAATTGTTCACCCAACGTATTATGAGTTTATCTAGCTGTGTGCTGGACATTTTATCCAGTTGGAGTCCATGAGAGACAATATCAAAGGTTTTGTTAACATTCAAAACTGCATCTACTGGCTTATGTTGCCATAAAAGGAAATTAATTTGGTTAGGTAGGATTTTCCCCTCATGGAACCCACGACTGACTGCATTAACTCTCAAGTGTTTTGCAGTAACTCTCAGAATAACCTTCTCTGTAATTTTACCAGGCACAGAAGCAAGACTGACGGCCCTGTAAGTACCAGTCTTCCTTCTTATCCTTCTTGCAAACTGGGACAGCATTTGCCAGCTTACAGTCTAACTGAGACCTTTACAGACTGCCAGGATCACTTAAAAATAATGGAGAGTGGTTCCACAATGACATCGGCCAGCTCTTTCGACTATCACCCTGGGATGAATCCCATTGGTCCCCATAGATTTATGTGCATCCAGCTGAGGCAACAAATCTTGAACAAGTTCAGAGCTGGATTGGAATTTACCACCTCCCCAGTCACAATCTTCCAACACAGGGCTCTGGAGGTCCCAGGGTGCATCACTGGTGTTGAAGACAGAGGCAAAGAAAACACTGAACTTCACCACTTGGCTCCTATTTTTAGGGTGACCAACCTCATCAAGTAACAGACTGATGCTATCTCTGATCCTCCTTTTGCTAAAGGGTACCACTTTGGAAGCCTTGTTGGGTAAGAGCTGCCCATCATTTTCACAAGAAACCCACAGATGACATTTGGGAACACCAATACTTCTCTCATACTGCCTGCTATATGGGATCTCAGCATTTAGAGGATAAAAAAACCCTAGAGCTGAAGCTCAACTGAGGTCAACAACAGAACCCTAATTAATTTCCAAAGGCCAGATTTTCAAGCTTGGAGTTTTAAAAGAGCATAAAAGAGAGAATTATAGAGATGGACTACAACAGAATAAAATTAAAACATGATTACAGATTTCAAAAAAGCAAAGATAAGGAAAAATCCCAGCAATATTCTCAGTCATAAGCAGATTTATAGATAAAGCAGGGAAAAGAAAGTTCATGGTTGTACTGGTGGTAAGACTGCCAAGAACTCTGTTAGGAAGAGAGCTAAGAGTTACAAATGCTTGCTAAAAATGAACACCACAGCTAGAAAGTATGTTTCAGAAGCACAATGTGTAAGTGATTTTAAGGAAAAAAGCTTATTCTACTCATACTCTAATCAGCCCCGGAGACATGGGCTGATAAATGTCTGACTGCATTTTTCTCACTTCAATATTTTCCTGCAGTTTCCAGAATGTTTCATGCTGCCATGTCAAGGAATTTAGTACAAAGAACTAATTTTCTCCCTCCTGTACCATCGGCAGATAATTATTTTAGAATATATATTCTGCTTCAATTAGAAATATTTCCAAATACTGCGATAGAGATCTTATTTATCCAGGTCAACTGGATAAAAAAATAAATATTTACAACATTTTAAAAAATAAATCAATTTCAGACTGTTTTATTTGGAAGTGTCTGCAGAAAAACTGCTTTAAAGTTCTTCCAACAGAAAAATTTACTATTAGAAAATGCTGATTCAAACAAATCAATACGTTCTGCAAGAAATGCTTCATACTGATAAAGATTACACTTCACTGTTTTGCCATTTTGACACAGTTTATAAATTTGTCTGCTATAGTATATTGCATTATAAGTAATATACATAAGTAACCATATATAGAATCATAGAATCATGGAATAGCTAGGGTTGGAAAGGACCTTAAGATCACCTAGTTCCAACCCCCCTGCCATGGGCGCAGACACCTCACACTAAACCATGCCACCCAAGGCTCTGTCCAACCTGGTCTTGAACACCTCCTGCGATGGAACATTCACAACTTCCCTGGGCAACCCATTCCAGTGCCTCACCACCCTTACAGTAAAGAATTTCTTCTTCATACCCAATCTAAACTTCCCCTGTTGAAGTTTGAGCCAGTTGCCCTTGTCCTATCACTACAGTACCTAATGAATAGTCCATCCCTAGCATCCTTCTAGGCCCCCTTCAGATACTGGAAGGCTGTTAGGAGGTCTCCACACAGCCTTCTCTTCTCCAGCCTGAACAGACACAACTTTCTCAGCCTATCTTCATATGGGAGGTGGTCCAGTCCCCTGATCATCCTCATGGCCCTCCTCTGCACTTGTTCCAACAGTTCCATATCCTTTTGATGTTGAGGACACCAGAACTGCACACAGTACTCCAAGTGAGGTCTCACAAGAGCAGAGTAGAGGGACAGGATCACCTCCCTCGACCTGCTGGTCACACTCCTTTTGATGCAGCCCAGGATACGGTTGGCTTTCTGAGCTGTAAGCACACACTGAAGCCAGCTCATGTTCATTTTTTCATCGACCAACACCCCCAAGTCCTTCTCCTCAGGGCTGCTCTGAATCACTTCTCTGCCCAACTGTAGCTGTGCCTGGGATTGCTCCAACCCAGGTGTAGGACCTTGCACTTGGCATGGTTAAACTTCATCAGACTGGCATCAGCCCACCTCACAAGCGTGTCAAGGTGCCTCTGGATGGCATTCCTTCCCTCCAATGTATCAACCGAAACACAAAGCATGGTGTCATCGACAGACTTCCTGAGGGTGCTCTCAAGCTCATTGTCTATGTCACCAACAAAGATGTTGAACAAGACCGGTCCCAACACCGATCCCTGAGGGACACCACTCGTTACTGTTCTCCAGCTGGACACTGAGCCATTCAGCACAACTCTTTACGTGAGGACATCCAGCCAGTTCTTTATCCACTGAATGGTCCACCTATCAAATTGATGTCTCTCCAATTTAGAGACAAGGATATCATGTCAGACAGTGTCAAACGCTTTGCACAAGTCCAGGTAGACAACATCAAGTGCTCTACCCCTGTCCATCAGTTCCATAGCCCCATCATAGAAGGCCACTCGATTGGTCAGGAAGGATTTCCCCTCAGTGAAGCCATGCTGGCTGTCACCAACCACCTGGTTGTTTTTCATATGCCTTAGCAAGCCTTCCAGGAGAATCCTCTCCGAGATTTTGCCAGGCACAGAGGTGAGGCTGACTGGTCTGCAGTACCCCATCTCATCCATTTTCCCCTTCTTGAAAATGGGGGTTATATTTCCCTTTTTCCCATCAAGGGGAACTTCACCTGACTGCCATGACTTTTCAAATATGATGGACAGTGGCTTAGCAACTTCATTTGCCAGCTCCTTCAGGACCTGCGTATGGATTTCATGAGGTCCCATGGACTTGTATACTTTCAGGTTCCTAAGATAGTCTCGATCCAGATCCTCTCCTACAGTGGGCTCAGGGTCTTCATTCTTACTGTCCCTGCGTCTGCCTTCCAAGACTTGGGTGGTGCGATTAGAGCATTTTCTGGTGAAGACTGAGGCAAAGAAGTCATTAAGAACCTCAGCCTTCTCCAAATCCACAGTAGCCAGTTCTCCCAATAGCTTCTGGAGCGGGCCCACGTTGTCCCTAGCCTGTCTTTTATCTGCAATGTACCCATAGAATCCCTTCCTGTTATCCTTAACATCCCTAGCCAAGTTTAATTCTAAGTGGGCCTTAGCTTTCCTTACCTGATCCCTAGCTTCCCGGACAACATCCCTGCATTCTTCCCAGAACCCTGTCCTAGCTTCCACCTTTTAGAAGCCTCTTTTTTCTCTCAAATATTCCTTAACATTTCCGTATCCATCCAAGGAGGTCTCCTGGCACTTCCTTCTAGTAGGGATGTATCACTCCTGAGCTTGTAGCACGTGATCTTTGAATATCAACCAAAAGTCTTGGGCCCCCTGCCCTCTGGGGCTGTATCCCATGGAACCTTTCTGAGCAGGTTCCTGAAAAGACCACAGTCTGCTCTCTTGAAGTCCAGGGCAGCGAGCTTGCTGCACACTCTTCTCATTGTCCTGAAGATCTCGAATTCAACCATCTCATGATCGCTACAAGCAGGGCTGCCCTGGAGCATCACATTTCCAACCAGCCCTTCCCTGTTGGTGAGGACGTGGTCAAGCATGGCACCTCTCCTTGTCGGCTCTTCTGTTACTTGCAGAAGGAAGTTGTCTTTCACACAATTGAGGAACTTCCTGGATTACTTGTGCCAGGCCATACCATCCCTGCAACAGATATCAGGATGGTTGAAGTCCCCCATGAGAACAAGGGCCTGCGAGCGTGAGGCTGTCCCTATCTGTCTAGAGAGCGCTTCATCCACCGAGTCCTCTTGGTCAGGCGGTCTGTAACAGATCCCCACAATAATGTCTCCCATCGCTGTTCGCCCTTTAAGCCTGACCCACAAACTCTCTGTCGACTGCTCACCTGTCCCCAGGCACAGTTCCATACTCTCCAGCCTATCCTTAACATAAATAGCAACTCCCCCTCCCCGCCTACAGGGCCTCTCTTTTCTAAAGAGCCTGTAACCTTCCATTCCAACACTCCAGTCATAGGAGCCATCCCACCATGTTTCTGTGATGCCTATGATATCATACCCCTGTAGATGTGCACACATCTCTAATTCCTCGTTTGTTCTCCATGCTACGGGTGTTTGTAGAGAGGCATCTGAGCCGAGCTCCAATCAAAGCCAGCTCATTGGCTGGAGCAGCTGGAATATCTCTACATTGCTCTGAACGTTTACTATAGGTGCTGGCAAGTGACTGGGTGTGTTGGGATGGAATGATGCCCTCCTCCCCCAACACATCTAGTTTAAAGCATCCTTGACCAGTCTGGCAAGCTTCCTACCAAATCCACTCTTCCCTTTCTTTGTCAGACCAGCTCCACCAGCCCCCAGTAGACCTGGCCTACTAAATTGCATCTCATTTTCAAGGTACCCAAACCCCTGACTATGGCACCACACTTCTAACCATTTATTTCTAACCTGGCCAATCCTCCTAGCCTTTTTAAGGTCCTGCCCTGTATCCTGGAGAATTGACGAAAAGACAATCTGAGCTCCAGAGCCCCTAACCACTTCTCCCAGAGCTCTGTAATCCTTCTTTATGTTCTCCTGGCTACTGCTATCTATATCAGTAGCACCCACATGGACCACTAGAAGTGGATAATAGTCAGTGGGACTGACTAGAGCAGGCAGTCTCTCTGCAACATCCCTGATCCAAGCCCCTGGTAGGCAACACACCTCCCTGGAGCCTGGGTCAGGCAGACAGATGGGTGTCTCTGTTTCTTTCAGAGTAGTTCCCCACCACTATGACCCACTGCTTTTTCTTGGCAGCACCAGTCATGATCATCTTTACCAGTGCATCAGCCGGTTGCATTACAAGTAATATACTGAGTAACAAGCAACAAGACAAGAGGTAATGGCCTCAAGCTGCACTGGGGGGGAGGGGGTTAACATTGGATATTAGGAAAAATTTCTTCACGGAATGAGTGATCAGGCACTGGGACAGCCTGCCCAGGGAAGTGGTGGAATCACTATCCCTGGAAGTGTTCAAAATCTGTGTAGATGAGGCCCTCAGTGACATGGTTTAGTGGTGGCCTTGGCTGTCCTCGGGTAATAGTTTGACTTGATGATCTTAAGGGTCTTTTCCAAACTTTCTGATTCTATGATTATAACGTCAGCAAACTTTGCACTCAGAATTTGTTCTTCCTTTGTGCTTTCCTTACAGGAAACAACGTAGAAATTAAAAATCATGCACAGCTCAAAAACCCAACAATGCTTTTATTTACCCATGTTTACCAGTAAATGTGAAATTCCAAATGCTCCATCTTTATTGACACAGAACCTACCACTCCTGCTTTGGTTTCACAAAATACTCATTCTAAATTTTTGAACAAATCATGAAATCTCTGATTTTACCACAGAAAGATGATTTTACTAGATCAATTATTAAATTATACCAGCTTAGATCCCCTTCCATGCCAGCTTGCTGAGTCAAAATCAGAAACAGCATACTTAGTGAGCCAACAAAATGTTGTGAGTTTCCATTAGGGTTTACACGTGTGGGATGAGGGACAAGTTTAAATGAGTTTGTGATGCTCCTATTATACTCACATATACTAAACTCAGTAGTTTGTTTCATCATTTATCTTAATTTTTATTCTTGAAGAAAAGCCTTCTGCCAGTTCTTGTGGCACTCCTTCACATTGATGCTTCAGAATAGCTTTTCTTTTGCCAGTCTTCCATCCCTTTATGTTATTAATGTGCTTTCTATATTAAAGCTTATATATGAGGTCCAATATTTCACACAATTTTCTTGTAATAAATATAATTTTTTTCTTATGGCTCTAAACCAGAGGAGTGCCTTTTTTTTATTTATTTCTTTTTTTTTTTTGATGACACTTTGGCTCTGTTGCAGTGTAAATTCCCTTAAAATCAATTATTCCAGATACAAATATCTTGAATATTCTGCTTATAAGTATCCAACTTCTTTGGTGAGACAAAACCCAGCACACTAGATGACATATAATCTTTGCAAATGGAAGGAAAGAAGCTAATTAAGAAGTAAAACTCTGCCAGTTTTCTTCGCTGGCATTTGAAAGTTGAATATTAATCGAGTATTAAACATGTCATGGAGGACACGGACTAAATTTACCTTGCTGAAAAAAGAAATATACTCCTATGCTAGTGATATCAAATCTTTAGGATCTCATTATTCCTGCAACAAACAACTTTCTCCCTTACAGATATCAGAATCTGATTTACCCAGGGACTATTATAAAGTGTTTTATTCAAGTGCTTATCTAAGATCCTGTGTTTAGCACAGGATACGTCATCATCTGTACATCTCTTACCGGTACCATTCTTAATGACATCAATATTTCCTTGCAGTTTATATGGCTTCTATGGGAGACAAGTGTAAAAACAATTTTTTTTTGGAGGTTGCCATGACTGCTTGCAATGTTGTTCCATCACTGTACTTAAGGGAAAACATCTGTTGAGAGTTGACACCAGCTACCCATCTGTCTTCCTGTCAGATCTGCAGTGTCAACCTGTGTCTTCTGTGATTTCTTGTCTCTCTACCCAGTAGCATCTCTTTAATTGTCATCTGTCTTTGCCAATTGCTTTGAACCTGCAGCAGAAGGCTGCAGGATTTTGATAATCTCATTGCTCGTTTTTCATTGCAGGACTTCACAGCAGTTTGATTCCCTAAACTAGAATTAGCACTCTGGTAAAAAGACCTGCAAATTTTCAGCATGCCTGGAGCTTTGGAGATATCAAAGAGGGACACAGAAGCCCTGAGAAGCTCTAAATCATTGTCCATGCATAAAGGAAATGAACTGTGACACACTGGGGAAGGATGTATGGCCAGGGACAGAAATCTGCCGAGCTAATTTTCAGGATGGCCAAATTGTGGGTCTTCAAGCAAGTTAGTAGGGATATAAGAAGGATTCCCTTAAAAAGCAGGAATAGATTTGTGTGTTCTTCTACCTGAAGCCACTGCAGGGTTTTACCAGCAATGGAGGACTTTGCCCACAAGACTTTGACAGGATTTTTGATAAAAAAGGAAAGTCAGGAAAAATTCTGATATATAAACTAAAACAAATTATAAGAAAATCAAAGATAACTTTATCATCTTTATAGAAAGCAGGAGTTCAGAGACATTAATTTAAATGACAAGTTGTTTACAACATAAATCCTCTAGTGACACTGTTTCCTGCTCACAGGGAAACCCAGCTCTATCAGTATGTAGGTCAGCTTCTGGCTGCAAGGGCCTCTGGAATCTCCTTGTAGGAGGAGCAGGTCTGTGCTAGATAAGCCAAAAAATTTTCCAAGTACAAGAACATAGCATCCTCCATGAAAACATACAAAAGTTACTTCCTTTCAGCGAGACTAGAACTACAAATTTATAGCAGAGCATGAGACTACACAAGGATTTTCAGAAGTGTGGGAGCATATATACCAAATAATACTAGGAAATTGCAGTCAGGCTTAGGATTCTGCTATAATAAGAACTTTTGAACCAGCTTTTTGAAAATTTCTCCCACAACATTTGCTTTTGTTTCCTCTTACATGTGAGCCTCCCTGACATTCAGAAAACTTAAAGTGCAATTAGCTTTCTATAACACGTATGTTTTCTTCTTCTTAGTTTTAAGCCCTAAATTATTTGCAGCATCCTCCTCTGTTTTAATCTCCTAGAAGATTTACTTTTATTCAAGGAATTACAATTCGTAGAATTGTAGAATAGTTAGGGTTGGAAAGGACTATAAGATCACCTAGTTCCAAGCCCCCTGCCAGGGGCAGGGACACCTCCCACTAAACCATGCCACCCAAGGCTCTGTTCAATCCAGCCATGAACACCGCCAGCAATGGAGCATTCACAGCTTCCCTGGGCAGCCCATTCCAGTGCCTCACCACCCTTACAGTAAAGAATTTTTTCCTCATATCCAATCTAAACTTCCCCTGTTGAAGTCTGAACCCGTTACCCCTTGTCCTCTCACTACAGTCCCTCATCTATTGAAACATTCTTTACTGTGCCAAAAACTTCAGTTGACCATTAAAGACATTTCATGTGCTTGATACACTAGATTTCAAATGTCCAGTGTATGGTTTTGATTAATTTGTTATTCCCATAGAATTGACTAAGAAAAGAGCTTCTGGTTAGATTTCTTTTAGCATAAGCATTTCAATCTTTTATTTTCTGCTGGTTTTGTGTGTTCTGAACACAGGTGAAAAGCACCACTGAAACCATTGAGAAAGCTAAATACATGTATACTTGTTAGTGGGATCAAAAAGCCTTAATCAACAGCTATTTCTGATGCATTTTAATTTTCTTCTGCATTGTGCTGCTGTCCTGCTTCCATTATGTTTCTGTCTATCACATCTTTGTGCCATATCGTCTGCTTGTTGCAAGAGTACCGCTTCATCTTAATTTGTCATTTGTAGTCATTTTACAGTAGTCAGAGCCTGATTTGAAAAGCTTTCCTTTTACCCAGTCATACTTTCACCATTTGATACACTGTTCTTCTATCTTTTACACCTGTTCTATTTATCATTGTATTCTTTCCCCTGTTATATGCAGCGTGTCGTGTTTTACGCCTGTTTAGATGACAGTTTTCAATTTAATAATAGATCTGTCTACCTAGCAAATGTGGTTGAGCAGTCACAGCAAATTGGCAGTAATTGTGGTTTATTGAAAAAGCTTTAGGTCACTGTCAGTCCAAAGAAGTAAAGGTCCGTATTGAAAATGGTAACGAAGCACAATAAAAAGGCAAAAATACAGTTCTATTTTGTTCTGGATTTTGAAGTTTCCTTGGTAGTGGTTTTAAAGGCTAATGAAACTTTAAGTCCAAGCTGGCCTTCACTGGTGGAACAGCCACAGCTAGCATATGATTTAGGAAGTGATTAAGGCTGTTTTTTAATAGTGATAGCTGTAGTTTTCTGTAACACATCTGGAAAAAAAGCCTTTTCTTTTACTTGGAAATGTGAATCATAGAATCATAGAATCATAGAATAGTTAGGGTTGGAAAGGACCTTTAGATCATCAAGTTCCAACCCCCCTGCCATCGGCACAGACACCTCGCACTAAACCATGTCAGCATTTGTCCCTTCTCCCACTGATTTGCAAGTTGTTAGGGTACATTTTCCTAACGAAGGACAGCTCCGTTGAAAGTCTCTGTATCTCAACATCAAGAACCTAGAAGATGCAGAAAGTGCAAGACAGCATATCCCAGTGGGACTGGGAAAAATGCAAAGTGGGACTAAGGAGATGTTTAGCCTTTGAAATAATATAAATAATATAAATACACAGGTGATTCATTAACATACAACTAGCATGCTAGGGACCTTAATTCTACTATAAGACTTGACACATCTGCAAGTAAATGAAAGCGCTATTTCAATCTTTCTAGGTTTATATATATAATGCAAGGGAAATATGTAATGTGAAGAGAGCAATATGGAGCAGACCTACATCATATATTTCATTTTCAGTAAAGGTCTTCTTAAAAGCACCTAGCACTGCCTCAAAAAGGACATCCCAAAAATTTGCTATGACAGTTGAATCTGCTACAAGACATCAACAGAAAGCCTAATCAAGAGGACTCTGCGGATGAATTACTCCATAGACACAGGTCCTCATCCTCATGGGGGACTTCAACCACCCTGATATCTGTTGGAGGGACGATAAAGCCCAGCACAAGCAATCCAGGAGGTTCCTTGATTGTGTGGAAGACAACTTCCTTCTGCAAGTGATACAGGAGCCAACAAGGAGAGGTGCCATGCTTGACCTCGTCCTCACCAACAGGGAAGGGCTGGTTGGAAATGTAACGCTCCAGGGCAGCCTTGGTTGCAGCGATCATGAGATGGTCGAATTCGAGATCTTCAGGACAGTGAGAAGAGTGTGCAGCAAGCACGTCTTCAAGACTTCTGGACTTCAAGAGAGCAGGCTTTGGTCTCTTTAGGAACCTGCTCAGAAAGGTTCCATGGGATACAGCCCCAGAGGGCAGGGGGCCCAAGACTCTTGGTTGATATTCAAGGATCACCTGCTGCAAGCTCAGGAGTGTTGCGTCCCAACTAGAAGGAAGTGCAGCAGGAGGGCCAGGAGACCTCCATGGATGGATAAGGAGCTGCTGAGGAATTTTCGAGGGAAAAAAGAGGCTTCTAAAAGGTGGAAGCAAGGACAGGTGGTCTGGGAAGCTAGGAATCAGGTTAGTAAAGCTAAGTCCCAGTTAGAATTAAACTTGGCTAGGGATGTTAAAGATAACAGGAAGGGATTCTATAGGTACATTGCAAATAAAAGACGGACTAAGAACAGCATGGGCCCTCACCGGAAGCTATCGGGAGAACTAGCTACTGTGGATTTGGAGAAGGCTGAGGTTCTTAATGACTTCTTTGCCTCCGTCTTCACCAGAAAATGCTCTGACCACACAACCCAAGTCATGGAAGGCAGACGCAGAGACAGTGAGAATGAAGACCTTAGGCCTGCTACAGGTGAGGATCTAGTTCTAGACTATCTTAAGAACCTGAACGTATACAAGTCCATGGGACCTGATGAAATCCATACGCAGGTCCTGAAGGAGCTGGCAAATGAGGTTGCTAAGCCACTGTCCATCGTATTTGCAAAGTCATGGCAGTCAGGTGAAGTTCCCCTTGACGGGAAAAAGGGAAATATAACCCTCATTTTCAAGAAGGGAAGATGGATGACCTGGGGAACTACAGACCAGTCAGTCTCACCTCTGTGCCTGGAAAAATCTTGGAGAGGATTCTCCTGGAAGGCATGCTGAGGCACATGAAAAACAACAAGGTGGTTGGTGACAGCCAGCATGGCTTCACTGAGGGTAAATCCTGCCTGACCAATCTAGTGGCCTTCTATGATGGGGCTATGGAACTGATGGACAGGGGTAGAGCACTTGATGACATCTACCTGGACTTGTGCAAAGCGTTTGACGTTGTCTCACATGACATCCTTGTGTGATGGAGAGACATCAATTTGATAGGTGGACCACTCGGTGGATAAAGAACTGGCTGGATGACCACATGCAAAGAGTTGTGCTGAATGGCTCAGTGTCCAGCTGGAGACCAGTAATGAGTGATAGGACAAGGGGTAATGGCTTAAAACTTAAACAGCGGAAGTTTAGATTGGGTATAATGAGGAAGTTTTTTACTGTAAGGGTGGTGAGGCATTAGAATGTGTTGCCCAAGGAAGCTGTGAATGCTCCATCCCTGGCGGTGTTCAAGGCCAGGTTGGACAGGACCTTGGGTGACATGGTTTAGTCAGAGGTGCCCCTGACCACGGCACACAAAAATCTTTGGATTACAAATTGTCACAAAGTAATGTGCCCTAGTAAGTCTGATAAAAAACAAATCCAAGTCATACTAATTCAAGGTAGTCACACACAAACAAAAAGAGTACCAAGTAAACAAATCAATTCAACCTGCTCTCAGTTGCTGACCTTCCAACTTCCGCATTAAATCCTGAACTCACAGGCGGACACCCCTGCAGCTTTTGAGATGGGAATCCAGAAAAACCAGTTTTCTAAACTCCTTATATCAATCAAGACAAAACTATTACATTAGAGGCAGTATATCGCAAGAATGCAACCAGCAAAATGCTTACTAAACAATTACTAAATTAATAAATATTTAAAAAATATTTTCAGTACGCAAGCAAGAAACTAAAATACATAAATATTTGATAACATTTGCAAATGGAAAAGTAAATGCAATCTTCACTTTCTGCTGTCCATACCTACCTAACCCAAACCATGTCCATTTCAGGCTATCCTGAGAACAAAAGATGGATTATTCATCACTTGTTTCTCTATTCTTATCGAATTAAAACTGCATTGGAAAACTCTAAAAGCCTTGCAATCAAGCTAGAACCTACTTACAGTCAGGACATGCTGCAGTTGATACACTAGAGGAACAGATGACGTTCAGAGCATTTAAGTGTATTTTTAAACTTTAAAAACTAAACTATTAGTATTAGAAGTATTAGACTACATTATGAAATGATCCACAGAGGAAAAAAACCAAACAAAACTATGGAAATCAAAAGTTAGACTAACTAGTGTAACAACCTGAAGAACAGTCCACTTTTCACACCTGTTTTTCTGTTGTTTGGGGTGGGTTTTTAAACTGAGTAAGTTAATAAATATAAAAAGTGTGCCCTACTTTGGTTTTCTTTTTTTCTCCAAGTTATATAAAAACTACCACAGGTTCTTCATGTCAACAACTTGAACTATCTGGTTTTGCACCCAAGCTATCCATGCTCCCCATGCAACTTAGGAAATAATAACATGATGTAGCAGAGAAACTGACAGAAGACTTGCAGACAGATTATATGTGCCTTGAGACCTATTTTTAATCATATAATCTTTGTATTCAGGAGCAGTAGCTGTAGAGCTGCTGAATACATTATTTCTAAGTAGCATAACAAAATGACAGTGGAATCTCTACATTACTGCTCGTCATTTGTTCATGCATTGTCTTTGGACCAATATCCTGCTGATGAAAAAGCAGAACAACCCCTTTCCCCAGCTGATTAGATCCACTTGTTCCATGGTAATGATTTCTTCTAGTTCATTACTTTTTGTTGCTTTCCATCTCCCTCACCCCACATCATATTCTACATTTCCCCCCAATTACAGTTTCATCTGTATTCTGCTTCTACTTCACATATCGTGCAGTCCCAACATGATCCAGAAGATGTAATTTTTATGCCAGGGGTAACCCACAAATCATGGTAGCTATATCCACCATATCTTGCTCTGAAGTGTGACACATCACTATGGTATTAAAGATTATACTCCAAGCCTATTCAGAACTTTGGAATGACTCCCACAGAGTCTGAGATAGCCTGGACTATGATCTCCCCTATCAGGTTGCTTCTACAACTTCAAATTAGAAAGCCTACTTCACTCATCTTTGGAGTCTGAACTTCAGTAGTGTTCCAGTGCATTTATATTGATAGAAAAAAAGTTCTTGCGATGCAAATACATTGGCAAAAGAACAATTTACCACAGGTTCCAGCTGCTTGTGACAGTATTTTTATTCACCGCTTCACAATTCATTTCACCCCTCTATTGATTCTCCTGGGGTATGCTATGGTCTCATATTTTAATCATAGAATCATAAAATAGTTAGGGTTGGAAAGGACCTCAAGATCATCTAGTTCCAACCCCCCTGCCATGGGCGCAGACACCTCACACTAAACCATGCCACCCAAGGCTCTGTCCAACCTGGCCTTGAACGCTGCCAGCGATGGAGCATTCACAACTTCCCTGGGTAACCCATTCCAGTGCCTCACCACCCTCACAGTAAAGAATTTCTTCCTCATACCCAATCTAAACTTCCCCTGTTGAAGTTTGAGCCAGTTGCCCTTGTCCTATCACTACAGTACCTAATGAATAGTCCATCCCTAGCATCCTTATTAAGCCCTCTTCAGATATTGAAAGGATGCTATGAGGTCTCCATGCAGCCTTCTCTTCTCCAGGCTGAACAGACCCAACTTTCTCAGCCTATCTTCATACGGGAGGTGGTCCAGTCCCCTGATCATCCTCATGGCCCTCCTCTGCACTTGTTCTAACGGTTCCATGTCCTTTTGATGTTGAGGACACCAGAACTGCACACAATACTTCAAGTGAGGTCTCACAAGAGCAGAGCAGAGGGACAGGATCACCTCCCTCGACCTGCTGGTCACACTCCTTTTGATGCAGCCCAGGATACGGTTGGCTTTCTGAGCTGTAAGCACACACTGAAGCCAGCTCATGTTCATTTTTTCATCGACCAACACCCCCAAGTCCTTCTCCTCAGGGCTGCTCTGAATCACTTCTCTGCCCAACTGTAGCTGTGCCTGGGATTGCTCCAACCCAGGTGTAGGACCTTGCACTTGGCATGGTTAAACTTCATCAGACTGGCATCAGCCCACCTCACAAGCGTGTCAAGGTGCCTCTGGATGGCATTCCTTCCCTCCAATGTATCAACCGAAACACAAAGCATGGTGTCATCGACAGACTTCCTGAGGGTGCTCTCAAGCTCATTGTCTATGTCACCAACAAAGATGTTGAGCAAGACCGGTCCCAACACCAATGCCTGAGGGACGCCACTCATTACTGGTCTCCAGCTGGACACTGAGCCATTGAGCACAACTCTTTGCATGCAGCCAGCTGTAATCTCTTCCTCTCTTTTCTCTCTTTTTTTTCTATGTCGTCTTTTTAGAAAATTAATTTATAAAATCAGAACTCTTCTTTAAGGTAATACTTCAGAAAATTAAATTGTTTTAGTCTAGATGAAAGCCATGCAGACTGGTTAACTCATTCCTTTAATTTCTGTCTCTGATGCCATTGCTTTGTACAGCTAGTGTCATGCGTTTCTCCTTACAGTTTTGAGGCTGGAATTTGACAACTTGACCCTTCGGGACCTTAAACCAAAAATCACAGGATTTCCCAGTTATACCTCTGCAATAGAAATATTACTGAAGGGGAATTAAAATGTTTAAAGCTGCTATGCATCTATGACCATTCCTGAGCTACACCTCAAAGGAGACTATTTCCCAGCCCACCTCCCATTTAAAGGAAAGTATTCCACTCAGCATTTCTTTATCTTGGTTATGAGAAGCCTTGGATGGAACTGAGTGTAGAAGTTTTGCAGTATCTGTAGAGTTAACCATATTAGGATTACACATATTTCTTGTCCGGTTCAAAGAGCAACCTGTATTTCTGCCTCAATGCCAAAAGAGCAAGCAACAGGGGCAGCAGCAAAACCTAAAGGTCAACACACATCACACTTCCACTTGTAGCTTTCCCTAATAAGGATGCAAAGAAAGAGGATATTTTCTTTCAGTCGTGATGCACTGCTCCCTGAAACACTGCTCCCACCTTACTTAGATTATAGCACTTAAGCTAGCATAGAGAAGATAATACAGACACAAACTTACATGTAGATACAAGCAGCTCACCTCAGCAAATTTATTAGCAGCTTTTACCAAGAGCCAAGGAACAGAAATGCTACTACAGAGGTAGTGTTTCAGTAAACAATCAGGTGAAAAAAACAATACTGCTATGTTGTATGATTGCGTATTATCCACATAGTTCTGCTCAAGCATGTCAACATCCTTTTTAAGAATCTTCCCACCTACCTTTTCTCATTCCAAGCAGTAGTAATACCTTTCTCAGCCTCTTCTTGCTGTTTTAGTAAGGAAAATAATGTTTTAAAAAGCCATAATTAAAAGGAAGGAGAGAGCCACCGAACAAATAAACCATTAAGTTGCATTGAAATCCACTACCTTCAAAGGCAAAATCTATTAAAGTTTAAACCACAATGTTAATTGTACAGTACTGAGAATCACCATGCATTATGGGTTTATTAACAGTTTTTTAACTTGAGTAATTTCAGAGAGGCAAATGCAACTTCTGGGACCCATGTTATGACATGGAAGTTATTAGTAGGAAAATATTTGCTTTACAGTTGGTTTAGGGCAAACTATCTAAAGAGATCCTGCTAAGAGCTTGGGAACATAGAGCACCATGTGAATCACAATGTAATATTAAGGTTATCCTCAGAACTATTTATATTGCTTTTCAATTTTGATCATATCAGCATAGTTTGAACTGAACCTGCTGTTAACACTGCTGCAAATAACCAGATTCTGAGAAAAGACCATGAACAAAAGAATTGAAAAAAATAATTTTTCATGGAGTTTAAGAAAATAAAAATAACCTAGTCCATGTCAGCACCATTCAATCCTCATAAAAGGCAGCATTTCAAACCAGATTTTTTTCTGAATTTCTTTTTCTATCTGAAACTTTTAAAAAGGAGAAACATTCATTCATCTATGCTTGTTTTGGTTTTGGCTCTCAGATAATTCATAATAACATATAAGCCTCCAACTGAGGCCTGACACTTTAGAATCTAATTACCTTTTGCTTTTATAGAGACTTAGGTTAATTAAGGCTCAGGTCCTTGAAGCATTATGTAATTACTTAATACTGAATTCAGCACCTAAATATCTTTAAGGATTTAAGTGTCTAAGAGTGTTAAGAGTCTATTTCACTTACAGAAATGGGGTTCCGGCCCCCAGGTAAAATTGGCACTTTCCATTTTTTTTCCCATTGCTTTGAACCTTCATTCCTGTATATATGAATTTTTCATAAAGACACTCAGATGAGTGTGGTGACACGCGTAGGCTGCTTATAGCCACATTTCAGAATTCCTCATACAATGTCATTTGCATGGGACAAATGACTTCTTGCCAGACATAGGTGAAAAATGAACACAGTGCATTAATTTTGAATTAAGCGCATAAATCAAAACTAGATTATCCTTTAGTTACAGATTTTGTGCTATGTACTGTCAGCTATTTCTGCCAAATTTCAGGGAAGCAATTTTGTTCTGAAGACAGAGGTAGGGCTATTCTTCAGATTGACCTGTAGACCTTCCTCTTCAGATGAGTACTACTGCTATTGCAGAAATACATCTGTGATTTTCCAAGTTTGGTTTTCTACTGAAGTAAAAGAGAAGAGGCTGGTTTTGGCATCCAGTTATGTTCCATGGAAAAGAAGCTGTTGGATGAAACTACCTACAGATGGAAATCTTTTTATGCCCAGAAGGAATCATGCAAATAGTTCAAACCCACAGGCTGACATTTTTCATTCACAAAAAGAATCAAGTCATTTAATGAATGATTCGTGAACAGAAAATAGAAATAAATTCACAGCTAATACTCCTTGCAATAAATTATTTAACCAGGTCTACTTTTTGCCTAAACATAGCTATAAATAGCTTTTTTCCATAGCAGCATAATTTCTCACTAAGAGAAAGCATATTCAAAGAGTGCAAGATCTGCTGTGCCTGTGAATAAACCATTTAAAAATGGACTATTAATGCAGTCATTTTTATAGCCTGTTTCTTGTATCCTGATTAAAGAAAGGTGCAATAAATACAAGTAGGTTAACAGCTCAATATATAAAATGTTAAGGATGTAAGTATCCCATTCAGTAATTATACGTATATTTTAAATTAGAGAATTATGTACCAAAATAAGTTTTTAAAAGTGTTCCATGTTTACACCTGGGAACAATTCTTTAAAGAAACCACTATGGCAAAAGCAGACAGTTTTCAAAAATATAGGAAAGCGACTCTGCAGTCCAAGCTCTGTTGAAACACTTTATACCTTGAAAACTTAACTCTGCAAATTTTGAAAATCTAATTCATATCTTTGAAGACCTAACCACCACTACATTTTCCTATAATCAACAAGAGTTAAAGGATCAGATACTAAACCTGATCACTAACACAGATACACTAGAACACCATTCATACAATCTCAGTAATTAAATATCTACTACTTTCATCTGAAACTGGTGGTCATTAATTTAAAAAGCTGTGAAAAAAAATGGCCATTTGGGGGCTTTGGCACTTATGGGAGAAAAAATATCAAGGAGAAGAATAAAAAAAAGAAAGACAGAAAAAAAAAAAAAAAGAACCAGGCTTCATTAAGATGCCCTTTTTGTACCATTGTACCAGCAAGAATAAGAACTTCTTAATTGTAGTTACTCTTGGGGCTTAACAAAGATATAAACAGATCCTGCAGCTGTAAGACAGACTACTGGGAAACATGGACAAATCACAAATCTAAGATGAAAAAATGCATGGACATTTCTAATAATGTGAACTCTCTTTAGAAAGAGTTGATAATGTTAATGCTTTTGTGCATATGCTCTTACTAGCCAAGAAATAAAAGATGCCATCTATCAATTTTAAGAAGACATCTTGAACTGCATACAGTATACAGTCAGAAGCATATTAGCTCTTCAGTGTTTTAACAGACATGCAATTTTGCATTTACATAGTAAGGCTAAAAAATATACTTTTTGTAATCCAAGAGTTCAAAATGCAAGTCCTACACTATTTTCCTGAAGTGACAGGTACCCTTCAATATTTTGTTCTAGGAACTGAATTGTTCCATTGCTTTCTCAGATACTTGCCCTTCCTAAAGATATCTACCAGCACATACCTACTGTTGATCATCTTTAGATCAGGTTAATAAGAAACACTTCCACCTTTGGGAGACTGTGTGGCCCACTGCTGTGAACATGCAGTCATTCTTAATTATCATGCATATCCTGTGGCAAGGGACTTTGCAGCTACTCTAACCAATTTTCATGATATTGTGGAGTTAGGAAAACCTACACTGCATTATTTCACATCCATGGCTCAATAATAAAGAAAAAGATGCTTTATAGAATGATAGAAAGTGGGAGTAAGTTGCGAGGAACCACATACACTGCATAGGATACACTGAAGTGTCTGTCAGGAGGATACAAATTGCTCATCATGTGCTAATCCAGCTCCATGTATTTATCTTGCCTCCAGGATATTTTTGATTTTTTGATCCCTTGGACAGGATAAGCACCCCAGGAAGTTCCAAAATAGAACAAACTGTATTCCTCAGTATGAACTAGGAATCTGGAAAAGCCTGACATCCATTTTCATTTAAGCATAGAAGATATGTCAAGGTAGGGAAGGGAGATATATAGTAATGAATCAACAACATATTCAGTCCATTCCTGCCCCCAGGACCTGGCACAAATCCTCCCCCCAAAAAGGTTCACAGATTTCAGATTATCCTGTCTGCAAATGCTGTAGCACCTGACCCAGAAACACCTTGCATCTAGTCTATAACATTAGACTAAGCTGTAGCAACACTGTCAGAAACTTATCAAATTTAAGGTTGTGGAAGGGACATCTGAATCACCTTGGCATTTTTCCTTGAGCATAGCCCTGTCTATGCTAATTAAAACACATATCTCTGGTAGGGAGTTAACAGCCTTACATTTATAACCCTTTTTTTTTTAAACTCACCTGTCTTCTATTCTGCAGCTTTCGCATCAGCCCAGATGTAAGGACTATGCACATATTTTTGTAATGGTCTATAAAGCATTGTTTCCAATTCAATCGGTGTAGTCCAGCACATACTGACAAGGAGCCCTGCAGAGAGCATCAGATGTGATAGCAAATGCCACTATACTCAGAAGATGGCAGCTGCCAGGGTGGACTAAGTACCAAGCTCTTAAAAAAATGGCAATTTTAACTTGAACTGACGAAAGATAAATTCATACTTCATGCAAAAGCAGGAGGCGCTTCCTTCCACATACAAAACTTTTGAGATAGCTGTGCCGAGCAAAGCAGGTGCAATTGTCTCCTTTCTGAAAGAAAATGTCTTGAATAGAGACATCAACTCAAACACTTCCATGTCAGGCTAACTTAGCTCAAGAACTTGCACAACTAGAAAAAGATGATGCAAATAGCTAGTTATGCTTCCTAAAAAATTGCTAATATCAATTCTCCAAGGAGCTGACCTTTCCAGGAAAGATTTCAAACAATAGATAAATCAACCTCTTGGTAATCCTTTTTCTAGACGGAACATGACTGGAGTGGAAGATATCTGGAAGCTTTTGCCTTTCATAACATGTACAGGAAAGAAACAAATTAAGAACACTCTTATCGCATCAGGATACTCTAAACCAATGATTATTTTTTTTATGATTATACTTGCTGCTAAAAATCCTCAAAGCAAAGCTTTTAAAACCAACACAATAACAGTTGTTTTGTTGGTTTTTTTTAATGACATTTTAATATCATAGGAAGGTTTATCAATTTCATACCAGGATCTCAAGATAATACAACTTTCTTTATTTTCCTACCTGTACTAGCTTTTACATGTCTAGTTAAAGAAATAGTACAAAAAGATGCATGCCTTATATCCACTATACTGCCTATAGTGTTTCTCTCTGTTCCAGGTTTTCATTGCTTTCCAGTCACAGCTTGTGACAAATTGCAAATTTTATCCCTATATACCTCTTGGGCATACTTGCTATTACTTAATAGCAATTAATCATCCTTCTGTTGCCTTTAGGTATGCCCTCTATTCTTAGGCTATTATTATCCACATGCTCAGGAAGGTACTTTGTATTCCTTCTGTTACGTGTGCACCCTTGCTAGAAACAAAACATTCTTTTGTTAGCTATCATTTTCCACATAAGTTATTTTTGCTTTATAGATACAGTAAAATAATTGATACTCTGTAAAATGGGCAAAATATTGCTCTTTCGTTAGAACTCTGACTGCTAATAATTTTATTTTGGATGAGGTGGATATATGAGATGCATATGGGATGCAATATTTTGCATATGAGAGATACAAAAACTGCTGTTTTTGAAAGAACCTTGATGTAGCAATGTTTCATTTGAATTGTAGTGCAGAGGTTTCAACACCCAAGGACCATAAAAAAATTATTATTTTTCTGAAGTACCTGCACACACATTTAATAGGGAATTTTTACTAAAATACCTCCAGATTTCTATTGGATGCTGCTAGTTCTTTGAAATTTTCATTAATGTTTTTCTATGAAATTTTCTATGAATATTTCAATTTGAAAATATACCCTCAGAAATATCACATTTTAACATTTCCTAAAACAAGTACTATTTTTCAGTTGGAAGCATTTTGATTAGAATTTTAAATTAATGCAGAGTAAGATGATGAAAAGTTACCATAATTGTTATGGTAATTTTATTCTTACAAATGTTTTGTTTTCTCCCCTTTGACTATTTGAGTCACAAAAGCTGACAACTTTTCAGTCTTTTATTCTGATTTGGGATGTGATATTATTTTTAATCTCAAATCTACTTGCAGGTTACAACAGGCCCACCTAAGAGCAAGAAGATAACAAGAGATATGCGATGGGCTATCCAAGGGTGTAAAAGCCACACTGGGAAGGATCAAAGGAGAAAAGCAAGCTCTTATGGGAATGGCTCCTCAGAAATAAATGAAATCACCAAATTCCTAACTTAAAATTTTTCCACTAACTACATAGTACAGAGCAGGGTTGCTAATCCAGTACGTAAGAGCAACATTTTCCCAGTAATTTCAGCTAAAGGGAAACTGGAAAAGGCTTGAAAGCAAGACCTTAGTAACAAACAGAAGAGAAAGAGGCAATGACCTCATTACTAGAGTGCTACACAAAGGCCTAATTAAAGCACTACTTGCTTTTACAATTTTTCCTTCCTTTTTGTCCCATCCCACTGGGAAGATTTTGTAAATCCTGCCTTGTCAGCCTAGTACATGGGGACAAAAACACATCAAATGCTTGAGTAAACTGGGTTATATGGTGTTTGTAAGATTATGACAGGATTTATTGCTTGAGGAAAGTGGATCATCCAATTTCCTTTGTGGGTGGTTTCATTGCAAACATCTCTCCTGATATTACAAAAGCGGAATTGAGATCCCAAGCCAAGCAGCTGACTTCCAGCCTCTCTGGAAGTACAATATTTTTTCCCTGAGGTTTTGTTGATATTTTTTTTTTGTTTCATTTGTAAGACTTTCAGTAATGTGCGCCACACTGAAACCAGCATTGACCAACTTGTTCAAAATTGGCTAAAAAGCAAGGAAGTGTAAGGAGCTCTCTAGTCTGAAGGATTAGATATTTCTTAGTCCAGGCAAAGACACTGTACTTCTGTACTGCTCTGCATATTTCCGGTTTTGTAACAATATTTTAATATTAGAAAATATAATGCATTACTCCAACCCTTTCAAGTCAGTCTCATATTCCTCCTGATATTTTTCTAGTAGCCCTCAGATATTTAGCTTCCACTGCCTACAAACATTTGCCTTTTAAATATCAGTATCTATGCAACAAGGTTTATTTGAAATAACCCATATGTCCTTCAATCTCTGTGTGATTATTACCATGTTTAAGGGCTTTCTCCTTGAAAGTGATCCAAGTATTTCCTCAATATACAGCATGACCCTTTGCAACACTGCACACATGAGTGTGGGAGGGAAGAAGGCTGCAGTGGTGACTTTCCCGTCTCTTAGAATGCATTCCACTCTTCCTAGCTTATTTTTCCTTCACATTCTCACCTAACTGTATTCAAATCACACTGCCTCTACTTGCAAATATTCAAATCTAGACTTTTACTATGCCTCTTATAAAAGCCATTGCTTCAAGCTTTCCCACCTACAGAGTAATCTCACCGTCTTCCTTGCTCAGGAATACAGGTGGGAAGCTTTTTTCCCAATTATGACAATTGTCAAGATTTAGAAGCCCTACATAGAAAATATGAACAAAATAAAATTTTAGGGGAGGAAAAGAGGGAAAAGAAGTATTGCACTATTGCCAAGAGCAGAACCTAAATGTCGCCCAGACTCGCAACAGGTTTTCAAATTTCAGATGCCTGCTTTACAATTAATTTAAATTAATAGATTTTTTTCTTGCAGAATTCTCTCAGGTCTACATTTTGTACATCACACTGATGGCACCACTTTATTTTATGTGGATCTTTGTGAAAGTACATATATTCTATGTCTGCAAAACCCAGCAAAATTAGAGTTCCATTTTATCTGTTGTGTTCAATATCCAGAACAAACCTGCCAGGGGAGCTCAAAGTATGGCAGTGTTGTTAGGATTGGTATTTTCATATACACCAGTAACACTGGTCTACTGCTGTTCCTATTGACTTCAGCACTAAATTAAGGCCAAATGACTTTGTAAATACTGCTAACTTTGTTTTTAATAGAGTAATTCATGAACATTTCATTCTCCCTCATTGAAATTACATCTGTGTGCTATTTTGATGACCTGTTATTTTTAGCTATCCTTAAGCTACTTTCAAATCACACACTATATATGCAGCAACATTTTTTTCTGCTTCAGCCATCTTGTTTTTTCTGTTTCTAGTGCAATTAATATTTGTTTCCCTAACTCTTACTTATTGGAAAAGACACAGAAAGAAAATTATCACCTAATGCAAGGAGCAGCTCTTCTCTGAGAAAGAAATTAGATAGAACACTGCAGTTTGGAAAGTAATTCAACACGTATATGACAATAGTACTTGAAATTATGAGCAATATGAGGAATGTGAATTGGGAACAATTTTTTATTATGTCTTGCAATACAAGAGCTATGGGGAAACAAATGAGATTTTCAGGGAACACTGTTTCATACAACATAGAGTTAAAGCAGGAAACTCCCTATCACAGGAAGTTGTTGAGACTCAATACAAAGAATTCAATAAAACTTAATGGAAAAAAATGTTACCAAGGGCTAATAAAAACCACATGCTGGAAACAATACTATATATGTTTCCAAATCCATAGACTGTGGAAAGATGTAGGATGTAAAGGAAGAAGCCCTACCCTGTTCTCTGTGTTCCTAAGCATTTGGCCACTGTCAGAGACAGTGAGATGATCAGAGTCATTACAGCCATTCTTTTTATGATGTGAAGTGCTTAAAACTCTTATTCTTTTCACTATATTTCTGCAAGTGCTGCATTCCTACTTGAAGTATGGTAAACACACTCTACTTCTGGTTTGCCAAAGAAACATTAATTAGCATACAGGTGTGTGTCACCTAGTACTTACTATGTCACATGCTATACTAGGAGGCAGAAAGAGGCAAATGACAAATACGGTTGAATGTACGAGTAAAACACTGAGTATAAGATCTATTTAAACTGGATAAATTGGAATTAAAAGTTCTCACTCCAAATGTGAGAGCCTTAGTTCTTTACAAGTAGGGCAATGAATGTGATTATTGAAGAGTTGGATTGAAGTAATATTCTTTAATCTTAATTCTTGTCTTTAGTAGTAGTTTTGGATGAAACTTTTCAAATGCAACAGTCCACTTCTAATTCTATTTTCTTTTCTACCAACATATCTATTTTTATCTGAGATATGGGGTGGTTAAAAACATTGTCAAAGCATTAGGTTTCCTGATTCCATCCCTAAGGTAGAAGTTCTGTGAAGGAAAACAGCCACATTCAGTTGTTCTCAATCTGGTTCTCATTGGAGTTAGAGGAAACATACCTATTTCAGGTCAGATGGGAACAAGTCAGATATTGTCTTGCACGCAAATTGATGTTGTTATGTGTTGACTTCAACATGAAGCAGAAATGTAAGTGACAGTTCAGGTTACAGCATATGAAAATAAACTTAAACACTAAAATGTGAAATTAATAATTTTAATATAAATTTATTATAAATTTCCATTCATCAATTTAATTTTTAGGTGAAAAATAGAAAAGTACCCAATTTCTTTTTCTTAGATGTTCTGATAAATGGTGGTAGTCTGGGGCTTTTCCACAGACCGACAATGGACTTTGGAAGTCTGTTACTGTCCCTAGGTGCCAATTCTTTAGCCTCAGGGTAGACGTATTTCCTTGATCTGTCCACCTTGTTCTGGCACTAAATCACTCAAGGAGTACCTACTGCTCCCCACAACAGTACATAGCCCAGGG
Source organism: Ara ararauna (assembly GCA_028858755.1). Classification (NCBI taxonomy): domain Eukaryota; kingdom Metazoa; phylum Chordata; class Aves; order Psittaciformes; family Psittacidae; genus Ara; species Ara ararauna. The sequence goes on along the minus strand of CM054376.1, from coordinate 62,204,736 downwards.
ATATTCAGCACTGTTAAGCAGTGTGATTTCCATGCACATAACACTAGCTGATCTATGCCATCTCACTTTATGTGCTCTGGAGCTCAGGTTGAATTACAATGCCTGATAATCTGACAGTGAAGGAATTCCCATCAGTAGACTCAGAGATTTTGTCTCCAGGGTTACATGTTTGTCTGCTGGAGAGTTTCTGCTTTCAAGAAGTGAAGCTGCTTTGCTTTCATAACCCCTGAGGATATTGGGAAGAAGCTGTTTAAACTTATTCTTTGGCCAATATATGGTTGAGTGGAAATTAATGTAAGATGGAAATATTCAGCACTCTTCAGGGATGATCAAATTATCTATTTCTATCTAGATAGCAGGAGCTGCACTAATTGCCACGCTGCATTTGGCTTTGTGACACCACTGTCACCAGAACTAAATTGCTTCATTGATCAAGATCCTAAGCATTAATGGCTGTAGAAAATATGCCACTGGAAGAGGTCAGAAATCTATTTCAATCAGAAGCAAAACCTAAACAATTGAAAATACACTGGAAAATAAAAACTGTGATGTATTTCCAGTTGTGACTAGCAAAAATTTAATTTATGCAAGGTTGACCTAATTTATTTCTAAAATGTCAAAATGTTCTGCTGTATTTAACTATTTGATTTGATTTATTGCTTGGTTAGCTTAGATTTTAATTCACATATTAAGCAGAATCCATGAAATTCCATGAAAATAAATGTTAGCATTACAGTCCAAATAAAATTATTTGGAATAATAATATTTAAGCAGCTTACATTTATCAAAATGACTCATGCTTCTCTCAGAAAGCTAACTGCTTGATATTAGTGAAATTAAATGGGAATATAAAAGCAATTTGTTTGAAATTTTTCCTCATCAAAACTCCTGTAGAAGGTGTCATATTTCTGTGAAACATTTTTATTTTAATAAAACTGCACTTTTTGATAATCGTTCCACTATTTGTCTTCTAGAGGATTGTCGTGGTTTAAGCCACTATAACTCACCCAGTTCACTCACTCACTCCCCCCGTTCACTCACTCACTCCCCCCCCCCCCTTTCTTCCCCCCAGCTCCCAGGGAATGGGGAGGAGAATCAAAAGAATGCAACTCCCACAGGTTGAGATAAGAACAGTCCAGTAACTGAGGTATAGCACAAATTACTACTGCTACCACCCATAATAATAATGGCAAGGCAAATTCAAGGAAAGAATGCAATCGCTCACAACCCGACCCCATGCCCGACCAAGCAGCAAACCCCCCACCCTTCCAGGTCTCTGCCCTGAGTTTTTACATCCTGGGCACTACGTGCTGTGGTATGGAATACCTCTTTGACTAGTTTGGATCAGGTGTCCTGTTTCTGCTTCCTCCCAGCTTCCCCTCCTCCCTGGCACAGCATGAGACTCAGAAAGTCCGTGGTCAGATCAAAACATTGCCAAGCAGTAACTGAAAACACTGGTGTTATCAGCGCTGTTCCCAGGCTTAAAGTCAAAAACACAGGGCTGCACCAGCTACCAAGAAGGAGAAAAGTGACTGCTGCTGCAGAACCCATGACATGGATCCAGACATTGCACCTTATCTGTCTTCTCAAGTCTAGATTAGAGAAAAAACAGAAGTTTTGTAAATTTCCCTTTTTTTGCCTCCTGCTGACTGAAAAATTTGTAAATGTGCTTAATGATGCCCTGGGGTTCCTGATGCCCAAGAAAATTCCCATATGTCTCTGTAAGAAAACTAGGCAGAATCCCATGGAGTTGCACAAGGGCACCATTTGTAAGGCTGCAACTTCTCAAAAACATTGTAAGGCATGTATGGAGAAAGATTTTCTCTCTACTTCCTGCTTCTTGTAAACCTCTATGATAATCAGGAAAAGATAGATACTTCCTTTTTTCCAAGTAGATGATCATATGTCGGCACAATTGAGCTACTGTAAGAGGTCTGTGCTGACAAACCAGCTAGATTCAGATCCCCTACATACGCTGTAGGCAGGCCTCTTGTTGACCTCTGTTTATTCAGATGGCTGAAGGATCCCTAGAGAAGAATGAAAAAGATAATGCAAAATACACACACTTTATCAGATACTGGGACAAAGACAATTAACACATTTACTTCTCTGCTACCAAGGATTCTGCTACACTGACAAGCACAAAGACTCAAAATAAATTCCCAATGTAATAATTCAAAGATTAAAGATAAAAATACTGGAGAAGCCTGATTAAAAAAAATAACGATAAATTTAATAAGAATTTATACAGTCCAGTTACTCTCAGTGGAGCTGGGTATGATATTTTAGTTCTTCCTTTACAAAATATAAACTGTGGAAGAGAGAGGTCCCCAGTGAGCCAGGAAGAGGCCTGGGAGCAAAACCCCTATCTAGTGCTCTATCCACTGAGAAACACTGCTCCCAAACAATCTCACTACTGTTGGGAATTCATTGAATAATTACATATACCTTTTAATTAAGAGTTAAAGATATCTATAGGGAAATCTTGGGAAGCCATTGCTTTGCTGAAGGCCAAAGAGCAAACTGAAATTTTTATGGGATCCTGCAAAAGTAAAATTTATTTGATCTAGTGCAGAGTCTTACAATACATATACCTGGTATTGTTTTATCTGCTTTCCTAGTCAACAGAGAGAAGTATTTCTCAATACCTCACTTCCCAGAAAGACATCCAAAATAGGCCAGCTGAACTGCTTTTTTAGATGCTTTGTAACTTTTCACTAAATATTAAGTATGACTTGATAATTACCTAAGAGACAGACATCTGCTCTGCAGCCATTTGAGACTAGATGACAAATCTTCTCAAAAGTGGTGTGAAACAGAGGTTCCTAAACTCCTTATGGGCATCACTGCAGTCAATTGAGAAAATGAAAAAACAAGTAAAATACGATGCATGAAATATAGATGGCTTGAGAAAGGGTCCAAAAGGATCACGTGATGTATTGGTAGCTGCTAAGAACTAAATTACCCAAGGAGTTCAACCCCAGAAACCATCAGAGATGAAAAGGAACACACCTCTTAATTATTCTCAGCAGAAATTGTTCAAATCTTGCCTTTTGGTTATGAAATCTGCTCTCTCACATGTACCTGCTATCCCTCAAACTGTCGGATTACCCTTCTGTCACTGTTCTGCTGACAACCATCTTTCAAAATACTCAGTTGCTTGAATGAAGAGGGACAAAAAACTCAAACGTGCTCCTGATCCCCAGTTAAGCTTTTCAGAAGAAATTATAGCTCTCATACACTACTTTGAAATATTGTGTATTTCATTCTTCCTCTCCTATTACAAAGTAACTTTGGAACATATTCAAAAAGTACTCTGATGACGAGCTGGTTTAGAGTCTAGTCCTGTAGTATTCAAGCAGACACCATTTCTGTAGGTGGCGAATGAAGTTTACTTTGACAGGATTGCAGGACAGATCACAAATTTAACAGCTGTCTCTGCTTCAGGGCTGTCTGAAATGTAGTGATTAATTTCAAGGGACCTGAGCTACCTTCATGGATGGAGTGATCCTGGCTGTTTCACCTCCCTCTGCTTGGGATTCTGGCCAAATTTGCTATATGGTAGCATTAAAAGAGCTTGAAAATTTTTGTATGAATTGTAGCTCACTGTAGATCACAGTTTGGAAGAAATGAAGTAACCAGCGAGGGAATGACATAGCAAAGCTCCGTATCACACTGGCAAGTTCTCAGTAGGAGAACCCAGTTGACTTTAAGCATCTGCCTGACATGATAAATACACCAAAAAAATTGTTATTTTTACAAATCCACAAGAGAATTCAGAGAATTCACAGGATAGTGAAGTCTCCCAATTTTTATCTGCTCCAGCAGAACATAAAGATGCAGTGAGCAAGCTCAAAGATCGGTTGACCTCAGTGTAACAGAATTGCATCAATCCATGGAAAAACTTGCATCCTCTCTTTTTTTGATGCAGATTCAGTGTTATGGGAAGAACCCTGTTGTATTTTTCCATCCTTTAGCCAAATCAGATGCACAATATCACTCTCCCACAGATTCAACATTCTTAAACTAAAAGAACTCATATTTAATATAAAGAATTTCATTTATGTTTTGGTTCTTTTTTTTTTTTTTTGGTGGCTGAAGCAGCTCACAAGCACCATAGTAGATTAAATCCAGAATGCAGCTGCCTTACTCCTGATTTTAGTGAGAATGTATGTTTAATTATCAAGCCAGATGACTGCACAGCACTACTCCGAAAAGGGTAATTGAAAGCTTGAATTGGGCTGATACCTTACTTCTACATCAGAAATGAAGAAAAGCAATTCATTCAGAAATATCACTCTAAACCATTATCAATTCTAGAACTATGTCCCATATCTTCACCATCACAAGCATGTCCTTGAGCAATTTTAACAACAAAATTGTTATACCCAAACTTTGCCTTCTCCTAGTCTCAGCCTTGCCTCTGCTAGAATATTAAGGAGACAGCATGGTCTAAAAATCTATACCAAAACCCAGAAGCGCTTTAGCGTGTGGAAGTAGAGGAGACAGTTGCAAGAAAATCAGGCCTCTGGGTTACTACAATCTTACGACACTACAGATTCTTCCATTCTGAAATTTTCACTTAGCATGCAAGAAACCTGGCATTCAGCTATCACACATCCTATTCAAAACATCTGACATCATTCTTCATGAGTAACTAACAGCTGAAAACTGGTAAATAATTTGCAAATTCACCTGTCAAATAACATACAGGTCAAATTTCCTCATTTTGGAGTAAGCCCCAGTGCTTGTCTGGCTATGATAAACACAGACGACTACAAAATGTACTCAGGCAAAACATTCTTGCAACATTACCTTACATCACTGTTTACAGAAAGAAAATATCTGGTTACTTTATATTTACCATATCATGAACTTGAAATTGAGAAAAAACTCTCTGCTTTTTCATTGCTTTGAACACAAAACTGTCAAGCTTCTTCTCTACTGGAGGAACAAGCATGTAAACCAAAAGGAAAAAGCCCTGAAATAAGAGACTAAGCTGAATTTCCTAGCAGTAAGACTATCCAGAGGTGCCTGCATGCAGGAGAAATTTGTTTCTTTAACTCATAACCACCACAGTTGCATTTGATTGTGTGCACATGGTCGAAGTGGCTGAAGCTGTTTGTTGCAGCTGCTCCTGATTCTTGTGCCTATAGTCTGCTGCACCTCTGCTGAAGCATTCAGCCTGACTACATACAAGTACTTTGACTTCTGCTTCAAAGCCAGATTCATCATGTCATACCATGCTATAATCTGTACATAACAAACATTTCTACATGTTCTGCAGTCATGCAGTTACCATCAAGAGCTTTTCTTCATATATCACTTGTACAGAGCTCCTTCACAGCTACTAAATACTGTTGTCTTTCCCTCCTTTCCCAGTTTTTGCCTATTTCAAAGTTGTTTTACCAATTTGGTATTTTTCTTCTAGACTGTCATTAAATGTTTGGATCTCAACTCTACCTTCTTTTTGCTGTCTGTAACTCCTCTGAGGAATACAGTGCACAAGCCAAGAAATATCACACAGCTGGAGACAGTCAAGGCACTCACCTGTTATCCATTTTATTTCTGCTGACATTTATATTCCTACCTTCCTTCTGCAGAGAAATATTTGATGTCATATTACCCATGTTTGCTCCTCTTACTTTGAAACTTTAACCATTCATTAGATGGCTACATTCCACTGGAAGATGTCTCTCTCCCCTGTCATCATACCACTTTACCATTTCCTAAGGTCTCGTTATCCCATTTTTTTGCTCTCTTTTCTTCCACTGTAGGAGTCTTCAGATTAACAGTCACTTTACTATGGAAGACAACTGATTTTTAGACTAAAATATGGACCAGAATGATAAAAATAAGCTATTAATGTTCTTCATTTTTCAATGTATTAACCATACTTCTCCAATAAACCAGGTCATGTTAGAGAGCAGTAAAACCTACACACATAAACAATTGATCATTTGGTTTGCTAGTTATTCTAAATGTCAGACCTTGCTGTGACCCAACTTCCCAACCCAAATGCCAAGCTACCAAAAGATTGAAAACACATATCTCCTCCATTCTGTTAATTTTCCCTCTACATTTAGAAGGAAACCAGAAAGAATAAATAAATAAATAAAAAGGCAGCAAAACTATAGAGGTCCTCAAAAAGTAGCAGGAATTGGGTGGAAAAATAAGTAAGGCTTCTATAGATTTTTGGTGGTGTAGTGGTTTAAGCCCAGCTGGCAACACAGAACCACGCAGCTCACTCCCCTCCTTTCCCTCCCCTCCCACTGCTCCCAGAGGGATGGTAGAAGGGAGGTGATACACCATGGTGGGGGTGTGATATACCCCCTCAATGCCATGCTCTTTGGCCCAAGTGTCTATGAGGCTGTTCCGGAAATGAGTCCTATTGTCTGACTCAATTCTCTCTGGAGTGCCGTGTCACCAGAAAATTTGTTTCTCAAGGACCAGGATAGTGTTCCGGGCAGTGGTGTGGGGCACAGCAAATGTTTCCAGCCATCCGGTGGTTGCCTCCACCATGGTAAGCACATGGCGCTTGCCTTGGCAAGTTGGTGGGAGTGTGATACAATCAGTCTGCCAGGCCTCCCCATATAGTATCAGAGGGGTTGGCAAGATGAGGTTTGAAGGTCGCTTCCAACCCAAACTATTCTATGATTCTGTGAAAAACCTTCTGAAAAAAAGCATAGAGCAAGCAACTGGACACAGTCTTAAGAAAGACTACAGTTAAATTAAAACTAGAAAGCAGCCACCATTTTTATGCTGCTGTCTCTTCATAGTCTTTTCTGAGAAGGGTGAAAAATGTTTTTTATTGTCACATAAATTGCTTCCTACTTTCACTGTTAACAATCAGTTCCTACAGATTAGTGCGAATCAGGTCTGAAAGATCATCCTTTGTAGTTGCCTTCTCTCTGATTTGTTCATTAAAAATGGCTCCCAATAAGCTGCTCAATTGCATTCGCAGCAGATTCAGATGAACTCCATGCCCAGCTAGTTTCACACTTCAAATAATATTCTACTTGCTCAAGAAAATAACCTAATTTCCCAGATCGCCCTACCTTAGTAGTCTGAAGTAAACCCCTACCTTCACAGAACCCTTTTCTTTTTCCTCTTTTTATCATTGTCCAAATGCTTTACACTTCAGGGTATAAGTTCTTGATACACACAGGTAACTGATAACTGTTAATTGTCACTTCTTTATCTTGGTCATCCTTGATATAATTCAGTACTGGTAGTAACAGCCATGCTGTATACCATTAATGCTATTGACAGTGCAGTCCCTACATGACTAACAGATATAGCACATTTCATCAGGGAATTTTTACAGTAAAACTGAGGTTATCTTCACATATTACAGCAAAGTGAGGTAAAAGTTGGCAAAAGACTTAGTTTTGTTTGTTTCTGTGTTTTGGGTTTTTTTAACAGACTACACAACTGAATGTGACAAACAAAGGACATTATACAGGGATAATTAATTTGTCCATCAATCCACAAATTAAGTAAGCACTGCTCTACATTTGGCCTGTTCTTTCCTGTGCAAGGTCTTTGTGGTTTAAAGGAGGTTCAGAATTAACAAGTTTTCCATGCTGAAGTTTCTGGTGGGAATTAGGTCCCAGAATCTAAACCGTATGCCAGCTACCATCCTGGTTGCTCAAAATGCTCAGAAATTTCACCCTGCAGAGCCTAAGATGCCAGTAGAAGGTGTGGCATGTGCTTACATGCTTCTGTGGGGGAAACTGTCATAGCCATGAGGTTGCTCCAACAGGTGCCAAAATCCGCATAGGTATTACCATCATATATAATACCTTACTGCAGGTTATGTCCTCTGACAGAGCAGTAGGTGCTTGCTTACAGACACAGTACCAGCTACACAGGACACTCATGCACAGATAGCAACAGCAAATGCAGCAGCCACCCACTCACGTACACTGTGAGCTGGAAACTGCCAACCTGTTGCTATTACTACAGCCCAGTTCTTCCTCACTTCAAGCCTCCGCATTCCCACCTACAAGCGAATCTTGGTGCTAGTTTACAAAGTCCCTTTCCCCCTGCTACCACAAAACTAGGGTCAGCTTGTCTGGGAACACATTGTCTCAGGTTTTTAAATTATGTCCAAAAATGCTTCAGTGCTGAGAACCTGGTCCTACACATACCAAGCAGCCCAGGGGAAAAGAGTGGAAGAAAGATGGTTAAAAAGTGATTAAGCCTGAATCCCTTCAGGAGAACAAGTGAAGAGAAGAATCAAGAAACCTACTATGACAGAACAGTACAAGAAGTTACTACAAAAGTTCTCCCAGTCCTTCCTTCTCCAACAGAAGCATGGCATCTACAATCCGGGAACTGAGTTATCTAAGAGCAGTATTACGGCAGGCAGACCGAGTGCTGCTCTATTCTTGTGGTTATCAGTTCACATTGTGTTGCAACTTGACAGGACAAAAGCCATAGAGACAAAACTGTCTTATACGCCCAAAAGCATTGCTGAGGAGTCAAACAAATTAGTATCCTGATTCAGATTTGGGAGACATTAACACTAGTTAAAATTGGTCATTTATTTCTATTAACATAAGCACAGGGCATCACATGAAATGCATTTTATGCATTTACTGAAGCAGGATGAAGAATATAATATGACTGAAGTGTATTATTAAAGCTCTCTGAGGTAGCAACAAACTCAGAAAAACTCCCTACTTTCAGAAGCGGACAAAGATACTGTTGTGGTTTAACACTGCCAACAACTAAACCCCACACAGCCCCTCTCTCAGCCTCCGCAGTGGGATGGGGGAGAGAACTGGAAGAGTAAAAGTGAGAAAAATCATGGGTTGAGGTAAAAACAGTTTAACAGGTAAAGCAAAAGCTGTATGCACAAGCAAAGCAAAACAAAGAATTCATTCACCATCAGCAGGCAGATGTGCAGCCACATCCAAGAAAACAGAGCTCCACCATACATAACAGTTACTCAAGAAGACAGCACCACTTCAAACACTAACCACCTTCCCTCCTTCTTCCCCCAACTTTATGGGCTGAGCATGACCTCATATGGTGGGGGTTATCCATTAGGTCAGTTGGGGTCAGCTGTTCCAGCTGTGTCTCATCTTATCTTCTTATGCACCTGCAACCTACTTGTTGGCTGGGCAGTAGGAGGAGCAGAAAAGGCCTTGACTCTGTGTAAGCACTACTCACAGATAATTAAAATATCACTGTGTAATCAAGTCTGTTTTCAGCACAAATCCAAAACATAACCCCATACCAGTTACTGTGTGTAATATTAACTACTACAGCCAAAACCAGCACAGATACCAAGGGAAACACATTACCAGAAAATAGGACTTCAACCATAAGGAACAGCTCACAGTTCTGTGCAGTGTTAATTTCACTTCAGGAACACTCAGTTATCATCATGCTGTAGTTATGAAAAACCAGTACTTTGGGTACTTACAAGTTAATCAAGTTTGGAGTAAAATTAAGCATAATTAGAAGGTCCATGGTCTTAGACCATGAAAATTCAGGGTATTCCATCTATGCAAAGCTTCATCCTAAATGGGTCTTTATTTTAATCGAATATCTTCTGTTAATTAGCTTCATGATCTCCATCTGCCAAATTGAGAGTTGCCAGTCTCTGTGCATTTCCAGCATTCTGAATAATAGACTATAAGTAACTATTCAAATGATGCTTCTTCTATAACATAAACCCCTGAAATACTGATGCATGGCAGAAGTAATTAACATTTCACACACAATAATTTAAAAAGAATGAGAACTATTAGCTTATGTATTTACCGAAGACATGTAGGCAGGGTTTTGATTACCATTATTTAGTCTTTATCAAAGTAGGTACAATTTTTAAATGCATTAATATCATAGTTAAAGTTTTTTTGTTGTGTTTTGTTGTTTTTTTTTTTTTTCTTTCCCCAGAATGATACAGGTTTTGAATAACCAAAATGATAGACCTTCTAGAAGATTCTGGCTGCTGCAGCTAAAGAAGCAGTCTTACCATTAAAGGCTTTTTTAGTCTTAATTGCAGTAGGTTCTTCAGCCACAGCTGCAGCACCATGCTTCAAGATGCTTAAGAACACATTGATGAAGCACATTGACTCATAGTTCAGAGATCCAGGCCACCTCAGAGGCTTGCTCAGTGATATCCACATATTGCCACACCAACTACACATGGAAATAATAGGGCAAATTTGCTCAGGCAGAGCTTCTGGCTCTAATAACAAGTATCTGTATATCCTAGAAAAGAACTACCAGCACCTGGCCAGACATACAGGTGAAAAGCTGAGAAAGGGGTAAGAGCTCAATTACTCCACTAGCTGGGCTTGTGAGTGTATCGGACAGATGCAGAAACAAACCCTCTCTCTGCTCTACTTCCTTGTGCCAGCCTTTAACAAAGGGTAAAACAGTGTGTTTCAGCAAAGTAGTCTTATGATTTTGTCCTATAAATATTTACTCAGAGGTTCACCCATCAAAATAATCCATATCTATGTTTCAATTTAAGCATACAGTGAAAACGTACAAAGGTGCGGGTTTTTTTATGTCTTCTAGATTACCAGATTACATATTCCCATAGCCCTATATTTCTGCTTATAAAGTTGCCTTAATTTTAACTATGGTTCAACTGAAAACAATAAAACATGAAGAAAAATAAACCCATTTTCATCCCATTGCATTTCTATAAGCTATGGTATACATATGATAAGACTTATGCAATTTGGCAACAGCAGAGATAAATCAACCTCATCCTGCCTAGAAAATCCTGTCTTTCACAATTTACAGGGGTTTTTTTTGCAACAATTCTGCAGAATTTTGAAAATTCAGAAAAAGAAGCTTGCTTTCTAAACATGGAATTACCATCCAATATAGTGTCGTTTCACACAATATTATCATGGGGAAACATACTTCGAGCAAAGCAGTACAAGAAATTTGGCGAGATCCCATCTGTTATTGATTTTAATAACAACTCTTAAAATATCAGTTTATATGTACAAAAACCTAATGAACTGTACAGTGACCACTTACAGAGATGGGAATTGGTGTTGTTAAAATGGAGAGGAGGAAAATATGATTGTTGCTCAGCCATAACTGATGAGGAGTTAACACAGAGAAACTGCAGAAACAATGCTGTGTTTCCCCTGGTGGACTAGTGATTTGTTCAGAATAAAGGTTACTGCCATTCATTCGAACAAAATGAGCATTGTATGTATTGTAACTATCAGGCAAGATGCAGCTGAATGTACTTTTGTTAAGCATGATAAAGAGCATGAGAAATTTTGGAATAATGATGTCTGTTTGATACAGACTAGGCAACCTCCTGAAACGTATAATTTTCCCAGGGCAGCATGAATTTGCTCTTAGAATAACCCTGATATTTTGCCCTTAGAAATCCTGCCAAGTAGACAATCATATTTTATTACCTTCCAATTGAAAAAGTGCTTGCCTGAACTGGTGTGCACCTTCTCCAGACACTTTACTACCCTGACTAAAAAATATATTCTAACATCTCTATGGCGGCATTGATGAGGGTGTACTTCATCGAGACTGAAGTACATCTTAAATGGGGGATCTGATTTGGTTTTGCTCTTGATGCTTCCCTGGGCCAACACACCTTTGGTCTGATTCTGAAACTATGAAAACATTCTGTGCTGCATGAAAACAGCACAATCTAGTCCTAAATATGCAGTTCCTCTAGAAAAAAAAAAAAAAAGGACATCTGCTGCTTTATGATCTAGTCCTTTCACACTGATTTTACACAAAAAGAAAGAACAATCTTAGAAGATGAAAATTCACCTGAGTTTAATGATGCGATGACTCTGGGTTTTGATCACAGCAATCTAGCTGCCTACAGAGTCTTAGTATTTCACTTGCAGCATTCTTACTCTGTATTTTGAACTAGAAAGCCAAGATAGACTGCTTTGTTCACCTATGCACAGATGTGTCATTTTGAAAGTCTGAAATTTAAAGTTACTGTGTCCATGTAACTTTATAATAGGAAAAAGGCAAAATAAAGTAGTACAGGTGATTTTGTTCCATGTCTCTCATGCATTTCTAATTACATGATGTTTATTGTGTGTTCTTTTATATTGTAAGTATATAAATAGGCATCATAGAATAATTCATGAAAATACAATATTGCGAACTGTTTTTCTAAACTGTATGTTCACAGTGATAAGCCTGCAACATCATGGCTTCCCCTCCTCCCTGGCAGAGCATGAGACTCAGAAAAGTCCTTGGTCAGAATAAACACGACTTAACATCGGTGTTATCAGCATTGTTCCCAGGCTGAAAGTCAAAAATACAGCACTGCACCAGCTACTAAGAAGGAGAAAAAATGACTGCTACTGCTGAACCCAGGACACAAGCCTGAAAAGTTGTCTTCATGCTTTTCAACATGAGCAATATAATGAATTTAGCCCTCCAGTTATCAAAAAATTTATGACTCAAGAAGATACCCAGTAAGGGAAGTTATAGACCACATAAACTTTTTCCAGGTTTAAGTCAGTCTAGGTCTCAAAACAAAAAATGTCAAGCAATTTTAGAATAAAAGGGCGACTGTGCTAAGACAGAGCAGAGATGTTCTTCAGCAGACACTTCATAGCTAAGAAGAGCATATAAGGAACATGGGAAGTATACAATGGTGCTTCACCTGCTTACATTGTCCCAAGTATCTGCATGCTATAAATCTCCAGAGGCAACATCTTAGTTTCAAAATAATGTTTAATGCTATTCATGATTTTTTTCCCTAGTATTATGTAAGATCACATTTTTATTTCATTTAGGATAAAATGGAAAAAAACTGTGCAATATAAAATTTCATGGTTTAATTTTGCATTATTTAGGAAAGGGATTCACTGTGTGTACTGGAAATCTGCTGCCTGCTGTGGAAGAAGAGCAAAGATCTTTACTTCCCTTTCAAACCCCACATTTCTATATATGTGCTCTGTAATACCCTTCTTCAGCTTTCATTTTTTCAAGAGAATGAAAGCAAGTCTATTTAACCAGCTCTCATACGAAGTCTGCTTTATGTCATCGACCACCCTTGTTCTTCCGTCTACCTTCCCTAGCTCTAGAAAATCTTTTCTTAGACAAGGCAAAGAAAATATCATACTGTCATGAAGTAGGCACAATAAATTAAAGTAACACAATGATGTATTCTATTTTCCCCTTATTTTTCCCCCAAATCTCTAACATTCTGAACAGTGATAAACATATGAGGTTTTATAAGATTCTAGATAAGAAACTCTGTGATATCTTTATTGGGTACCTCAGTTAGAGCACCCTACTATACACATATACTTCTGAAACTGTTTTGCATATACATCATTTTATACTCGTCAGTGCTAAAATTCATTTGCCATTTCATTACCCACTACCCTAATCTTCAAAGTTTAAGTTTGAATAATTATGAATTAACTTTGTCATCATAGTACTTACATTGCTTTACAGATCACTTATTAATATAACGAACACCAAAATCTCTACAGGATACAACTGCGTATTTGGCAGTTGGAAATAGATAACTTTAAGGTCCCTCGCATCCCAAGATGTTCTATGATTCTGTGATACTTCTGATGTAGAAGCGACCCTTTATTTCATGTCTTTTTCATAATCATTTATTCAGAAGAAGATGCTTATTCTCTAAGAATACTTAGTCTTTAAAAATACTTAGTGACGGACTTTCATTTCAGTGGCTTGAAAACCTGAGTGCAGAGCACCAATGGCCCTGCCTCAGGTTTACTGATTCCTTTCAAGAAAAAACACTTGGATTTGAGAGGCATTATTACCTGTGAAAAAGCCGCACTGATTCTTCATCTGCTAAATATATTCATATGTTTTTCTATTCTCTTCATTATAGTAATTTCATCATATCTTCCACCAGTGATGGAAGTCAGACTTCATTCATAGTACTCTAAACCTGTTTGGATCCCTTCTTTAAAATTTCGTCACATTTTATGCTTTCTATTTTCTTGAACAAAAGCTGATTAGGACAATATGTTTCATATCATCATTAACACATTGGGGAATTCTAATTCCAGTTTTCAGTAAATACCATCTGAACTTTGTAATTGATTATTCCCTATTTTACCAAATGTTTTCAGTGCTGTTTACACTGACACTTCAATTTGAGGCAATGTCTCAGGCCTTTCTAAATAGGCTGACATAGAATCCTTCCTAACAAACATTAATAATAAATAATCTCTGCTTTAACAAGGCTTTATGTTTTTTCTAGTCATCCCTTTATTCATTACACCTGTATTTAATCTACAGAGTACTGATATGTTTTCTGAGATTAATATGCTTAAAAAACATATCTCTACTAGAAATTTAATGTGTTTCATAAGCTACTTCCCAACCTATTTTATGCCACCTTTAAGACTTGATTGTATTTAAGTTGACAAACTTAATGATCTTTTCCACTTAATTTAAACTGAAGTTCAGTGCAAAAGCTGTCTTATCTGTGTCTTCTTAATCATACAATCAGAGAATAGTTAGAGCTGGAAAGGATCTCAAGATCATCTAGCTCCAACCCCCCTGGACACCTCACTCGCCTTAGCTTTTTTTTTATCTACATTTTTTGTGTTTAATCATAGAATCATAGAATAGTTAGGGTTGGAAAGGACCTTAAGATCATCTAGATCCAACTCCCCTGCCATGGGCAGGGACACCTCCCACTAAACCATGCCACCCAAGCCTCTGTCCAACCTGGCCTTGAACACCGCCAGCAATGGAGCATTCACAACTTCCCTGGGCAACCCATCCCAGTGCCGCACCACCCTTACAGTAAAGAACTTCTTCCTTATACCCAATATAAACTTCCCATTTAAGTTTGAACCCGTAACCCCTTGTCCTCTCACTACAATCCCTCATGAAGAGTCCCTCCCCAGCATCCCTATAGGCCCCCTTCAGATACTGGAAGGCTGCTATGAGGTCTCCAAGCAACCTTCTCTTCTCCAGGCTGAACAGACACAACTTTCTCAGCCTGTCTTCATACGGAAGGTGCTCCAGTCCCCTGAGGTCACCGACAAAGATGTTAAACAAGACCTGTCCCAACACCAATCCCTGTGGGACACCACTCGTTCCTGGTCTCCAGCTGGACATTGAGCCATTGAGCACAACTCTTTGCGTGCGGCCATCCAGCCTATTCTTTCTCCACCGATTGGTTCACCTATCAAATTGATGTCTCTCCAATTTAGAGACAAGGATGTTGTGTAGGACAGTGTCAAACATTTGCACAAGTCCAGGTAGATGACATCAACTGAATTTTTAAAAACTTTCTTTTTCAGTCCAATATCACCGCGAAGGAGAAAAGTATTACGATATGCTGCTTTTCATTCTGCTTTGGTTACTCATTTACACAAGCCTCCCTACCTCCATCCAGAGTAAGAAAAAATGTTATTCTTTATGGTTGCAGTGTCTAGAGATTTCAACATACCAATTACTGCTTTTTATTTACCTTTAAGATCAATGGAATAATCAAAAGAGCGGTAGTGTTTCTAACATGAAATAGTGAAAGCCACCAGATTTGAAAGCAATGTTATCTCTGATTTCTACAGAAAGAGTAGATAGGCAAAGCCACTAAAAACTAGGATTTGAGGGAGATCTCAAAGATCTCATTAATAATTCTACAGAAAGTGACATGTAACTGAATGATGGATTTACCAACATGTTTGTGGAAGGTGTGCCATCTGTCCCTAATCTTTGTGAGTACTATTGCACTACTACTAAGGTATGTACACTTCACACGTATAACTGAAGCCTTTTCATATCATTATGGTGCTTTTTTAGTGGTATGAGAACTGGAGTGGTCCATTAAAACATAAAGCTGCAAACAAACTTGAAATATCTTAATAAGCTTGAATGTAAAGTTTAAACAGAGAATGAATTGAAGACAGACCCTGGATATTTGCTTAACATTACCAGCACCAGAACAATAATAAATCTCTCTAGGAGAGTTTGATGTGACATTAAACATGACCTTTTAAGTAACTGATTGAAATGGGATTCTTTAAAAAAAAAAGAAACAGACATATACAAAACATCCAGTTAAATACTGCATCTATTAGTATTAGTCTCACTCAGTTTAAAAATCTCTCTGCTTTATATCTTGTTCAAAAAATGTACTCTGCCTAAAGCAATGGTCAGAAATCAATTCTCCCCCACTAGTAATGCATAGGCTACTCGGTAGCAAATAATCAAATAATGAATTTTTAAAGGCATGCCAATACAAAATCAACTAATAGACCGAACATTTTAGATGGAAGTGGAAGTCAATGAAATCATGAAAAACTAGGGATTTCCTAGGCAAAAAGCAAGACAAACTAAAGAAATGACAGGTCTCCTATTTTGCCACCTAGCACCCTGACACCATGAATTCATGTTTCCCTGTCAGATCAGCATTCTGTACATCCCTGTTGAGCAGTGCATGTTAAAGTATCCCCCCATAAGCAGTTCTCTACAAAGCAACAGATCTGAAGGGCTAGAGCCTCGCTAGGTTAAATATTACATTTTCAAAGACCACCTCTGAGATTTGGAAAACTGAATTTTATCACTTGCAAACTGCATCCAAGAGTTTCAAATTTGAAAATCTGTCCAACAGAAATGCAGGGTAAAATCACTCTGGAGGTCTCAGTTCTTTAAAATACCTCCTTCTATGTGCAGTGCATCTCAGTCCCCTGCATTTGACAGTAAGTGTCAGAAGAAATGTTTGAGTTTGGTTGTTTTTTTTTCTCACATCCTGTTAATGGCCATGGTTTGGTAGCATTTCCACAAAATCAAAACTGAGAATGCAAGTGCCTATGCTGAGCAGTACCCAAACTCTGTGACCTCTGTTGATGATGAAAGCCTGGCACAAGAAAAATCCATCTACATGGACTTCTGTATTTCAGAGATTTAGAAACCAATCTCAAGTGAACTGGTGTATCAACACCACACACTTCATGTGGTATAGTTATCTCCTTGTACCAAAACTAGTTAATTTTATGTCATAAGTCCACAGATAAGTGCTCAGTACCTACTAAGGCGGGGTATGACACTTTCAGCATCCCATCTAGAAAAAGAGGCACTGTTATCTTCCTTGTCCTGCAATATAAAAGTTCCCTGCAATTTCAATGAAAGTACGTACAGCAATCACTTCTTTGGACAGAGTCCAAACTAGCTGTGTGTTAGAAAAAATGACAGGATCAAGTCCCTCAGACAAAACAGATGGAGTAGATGTCTAGCTTCCAAATCTCAATACCACATGTCAAGAGACAGCCTACTCAGTCCCTGCAACAAAGATGCATCTGCTGATGTGCTAAAGTGTGCATTTCAGTATCAACCCTAAAATGCTTCAATATCAACCCTTCAGCCCTAGAAGCTGGACTTCATGTACCTCTATGCTTAACTCGTAGTTGAGCAGGTACTTCAAAGAATTTTTGTTTAGGCACTCAGAATATGACGCACCAGTTGGCTTCACAAGCTCAAGACACTAAAGTGACTGCAAGTTTTAACTGGCACTGAATTTCAGGGAAAACCCTTGAAGACAGGAGCCATGCTAAACACTTTCCACACATAAGAAGGACAGATGCATTTTGCAATAAGCAGGCTTCTAGCTCCTTTTCCATAAATAGTTCATAGACTAGCAATTTGAAGACCATCATCTCTGAAGTGCTGGAGCTGGAAATGATAACACTGAGGTACGTAGGTGAAAGCTATTCCAGGTCCACTGAATGAGTAGAATTTGTTCTAAAAACACTTGGCTTCCAAAACACTTAACATACAGGATTTTGTGTCTTTTATTTAAGTCACACTGAACACATTAACAGCATAAACTTGTTTGGGATTTCTCATGCTATCTCCCAAACAATGAAGCACTATTTTCTGGATTTAATTTTGCTTTTGACCCAAGTCAGAAATTGCACCAATAAGATCTATTACATAGGTAAGGAAAACGGAGAAGGTTGATAAGGTGTGTTTCATGGTCTAAAAATGCTTAGCAATTAATTCAGATTGTACTGTTTCATACTCTGAATTGTTCATAGAAGAAAGGGCAAGCTTATTTGGGAGAATAACTGAGTGAATAAAAAGAAAAAAATATTATCTATCGTTTCCTGCCCTGATTTTTTAACTTACTTTAATTCAGAGGAATCAACTCTTACTCATTCCTGGAAGTTTCATAAAAAATTATTTGAATATCATGTAAATTATTCATTTTATGAAGTCATATAACTTTGTTCCAACTGCATAAAGGAAAGCTGACATTGTATGACCAGGTGATGAATTTGTTCAGTTGTAAAACCAGGAACAGAGGACAAGAGCGCTTTGAGGCCCTAAGCAAAAAAAAACTACTTAGAACAAGATTTGAAAGGAAAGAAATTTTCTGTGAGTGATTTACGATTATGGCTTGTACTTTGGCAGGTAGTATATCAGGTATTAATTTGTAGGATGTTCTGGACAACACTAACAAAGACAGTTAATACAAATGGCCTTCACATTTGTGGATTTAATCTAAATTATGAGATGTTGTAGAATAAAAGTATTTTTGAATGTTTCTTATTTTGTTACAGAGAAAGAACCATGATCTTTAATTGTCCTCTAACAGGTGTGTGAGATGGCTATGGAAGAAAGCTTTTTCAAGGGTTTTTGAGACTGCAATCTAAAAGGTGGTAGCCTATTAATTAACTAAGCTAGATCCTTATTGAAAACAAGTCAAGTTTTGATCTATGCAGTCACTATTTGACCTTTATAAATCAAAAAACAAACTGTAATGGAAGGCTCCAAAGCACATTCACACTTTTAAATGCCACTCAGAAGTTACTGCTGCAGTCCCATGGCAGTGTTTCAGCAACTACATGCAATGAAATCAGATCCAGCAGATCCCTTGATTGCAAAAAGAGACAGAGTAAGAGAGAGACAGTGACTTATTATTTAGATCACAGCATCTAAATAACTTTCCACAGCTTCCTACAGGCATGGAACCAACCAACAACTAATGTGCTTCTGCACACATGAATATTTTGAATGCTTTAAAATACAGTATGATTCCACAAGAAAAAGACAGATGAACAGATTGGCTTTCATTCTCTTTACAATGAAATCTCTTCACACAACATACAATGGCCAATATAATGGAGGGGTTTAGATGTGTCAGATAAAATGACTCAATATGCCAAAATTTTCATAAAAGGTGAGAAAAGTTAACCTTCTCTAAGTACAGATACTAGGAAGCTTTTGTTAGATAGCAAAAGGAAATCTGTTCTGTGATCTGTCAGGAAGGAAAAGCTTGGGAGAAAGCTCCTTCTCACTGAGTATGGTCTAACTGAATAGAGCCAGCTGGTATCTCTTGAGTCCTCCTCCACTTCAGGTAGCACAGCACAACAAAAGCATAGGAACCATAGATATAAAATTGCTCAAATCCTCAAGCATAAAGGATAACATATGTACTACTTATAAAAGTCTCCAAAGTTTGAAGTTCTCTGAAGAGCTGTTTATGCAACAAAGAGCAGTGCTTATTTCCATTCACACTGAAGAAAAGGTATTACATATTTCCTTCCTTTCATAGAAATATATGCAATTAAGATCCATGTCATATGAAAACTATATTCTTCTGGCCCTTAGTTTCCTTCTGCTCATATTTTGAATTTACTCATGGTGGTGTGCTTTTGGGTTTTTTTTAAATTTTTTTCAGAAATCTGAAAACATCTCCCAGGTTCCTAATCATGGTCTGATTGCAGTTGTTCTGAAACAGTCTTCTCTTATTACTTAAATTTCTTAAACTACTTAAATTTCCTCTCATATTCATTTTCAAGATGCAGACAAAGTAACAGGAAAAAGAGACTAAACCGGCACAGGAATCAGGCAATTCTGGAAGAACACAAGTGCTTGGTAGAAGAGCAAATGGTCTGTGTTTCAAGCTGGGAAAGTTTTTCTCAGCTTGGAACTGAATAGTCTGCCAAAATATATTACACATTTTTCTCCCAGTGACCCCACCAAATTCACTTTTGTTTTTCAAAGATAATTGAGACTAATTTTGCAATAAGCCTGTCTGAAGGTAACAAAAAAGATTTCAAATTAAATCAGATGGTCCCAAAATGTGTTTGATCTTGAACTGGCCAACATTTTGGTACTAGGTTGAGGAACATGTAGGTGCATTAGAGGAGATTAAGGAAATGGGTAGTACGAAATTGAAGTGTGCCTACTTTGGAAAAGGATAATGAGACATGGCAAGACAGAGGAAAAGAGGACATGAGGTAACAGCTAACCATTCCTGATGCCATTGGCTATTCTCAAGTAATCTACTGCTGAGAATCTTTCACCAAGACAGATCCAAGAGATGAGGAATGTCAGAGAAGGGAAAGAAAAAAGTATTTTCTTTGCTTTGTTTTAAACAGATACAGAATAAAAGTTGATTATTTTTATATATATTATATAATTTGGTAGTAAAGGCACACTACCCAAGAATCTTTTGTTTTTCTTCTACCTTTGTAACTGCTTGAAAAGTCCCCTTTGTCTAGAAGGCATGATTTCAAGAAATGCAAATAAAATCTCTATAATCACAAACCTAAAATATTTTACCACATCAGAAAGAGCTGCATCCGGAGGGAAAGCTTCAAGCATAAATAAATGCTAACACTTGGCTTAATAGCTTCGGATTTTTAGTGTTATCAGCTCTGTGTTCACCAGAGAATTATCTGGCTACTGGGATTTTACACATCTGTCATGGGTTCAGCAGTAGCAGTCATTTTTCTCCTCCTTGGTAGCTGGTGCAGGGCTGTGTTTTTGACTTTCGGCCTGGGAACAGCTGATAACACCAATGTTTTCAGTTACTGCTTGGTAATGTTTTGGTCTGACCAAGGACTTTCTGAGTCTCATGCTCTGCCAGGGAGGAGGAGAAGCCGGGAGGAAGCAGAGACAGGACACCTGACCCAAACTGACCAAAGAGGTATTCCATGCCACAGCACATCATGCCCAGGATGTAAAACAGAGAGCAGGGACCCAGAAGGGTGGGGGGGGCACTGCATGGTCGGGCTTGGTATTAGGTGGTGAGAATTGTATTCTTTCCTTGTATTTGCCTTGTCATTATTATTATTGGTGGTAGCAGTAGTGATTTGTGTTATACTTCAGTTACTAAACTGTTCTTATCTCAACCTGTGGGAGTTGCATTCTTTTCGATTCTCTATCCCATCCACCCAGGATCGGGGGGAAGAAAGAGGGGGAAGTGAGTGAGAGAACGGGCTGCGTGAGTTAGAGGGGCTTAAACCATGACAGTGGCTAAGGCATTATCAGAGGTAAGAAAGACATATCCAACAGCTATTTGCTATCATATGGGTGACATTTTGTTAGCCTGTCAGGAACCACAGAAACTTATAGAAGTTGCCTCCAGCACTAAATCTTGCCTTGAAAAGCATGGGTTAGTTATGGCTCCTGAAAAGGTACAACAACAAGCCCCATGGAAGTATTTGGGATGGAAAATCCTCCAACAGACTGTAGTGCCTCAACTGCTAAAATTGATGTCAAAGTTAACTCCCTAAACGATGTACAGAAATTAACTGGCACTATAAATTGGGTATGAATCCTATTAGGTATAGACAATGATGCCCTTCAACCTCTATTTTAACTATTGAAGGGAGAACCTGCCTTCAACTTGCCCCGACAGTTAACTCTGGAGGCTGAGTACGCTATTGAACAAATTAACAGAGCTTTAACCAATCAACCAGCTGCAAAGATAGATTACCAGCTCCCAGTTACTCTGTATGTTATCCAAGGGCCTAGGTCCCTCAAAGGATTAATAGGTCAATGGGACGCAAGGGAAAAGGATCCACTACATGTCTTAGAATGGATCTTTTTACCACACCAGTTCTCCAAAACCATACTTAATATTTGTGAACAGATAGCACATATAGTGCGTCATGGACGGCAGGGAATGACAGAATTAACAGGACACGAGCCAGACACTACCTCTCTCCTCTTAACCAAGGTGTATTTTTAATGGGCTTTTCAGAATAACACAGAACTACCAATAGCACTGACAAATTTTTGGTGGACAAGTCACTCCACACCACCCACCACATAAGCTATTCTCCCTGGCAACAGAAATAGATATAAAATCAGTTTCAAAATGTCAACATAACCCTGTAAAAAGTCCGACTTATTTTACAGATGGTTCAGGTAAAACAGGCAGAGCAATCACAGTTTGGTTTGAGAGTAACGAATTGCATCATGAAGAACAAAAAGTTCAGGGATCAGCACAAATTGTAGAATTAGCTGCAGTAGTGTTTGCATTTCAACACGTCACCGAGCATTGAATCTCGTCACTGATTCAAATTATGTTGCTGGAGTTGTTACTAGAATTGAAAATTCATGGCTGAAGGAAGTTGCCAATCCTACTTTATTTTATTATTTAAAAATGTTAAAAATCCTATTGGATGAACGCATGACACCTTATTATGTTCTGCATATTCATAGCCATACAGATTTGTCTGGATTTATTATAGAAGGAAATTGAAGAGCTGATAGGTTAACGGCTCCTGTAGTAGCAACTCGTCTACCAAATCAGTTAGAAGACGCTAGATTATCACATGCTTTTTACCACCAATCAGCGAGATCACTCAGAAAACAGTTTTATCTCTCCTGGTCAGAAGCACGTACAATAGTACAAACACGCCCTGAGTGTCAACCATTTGCAACACACCCACATACTGGAGTAAACCCTCGTGGCACCAGTGCCTTACAACTATGGCAGAGTGATGTCACTCACGTCCCTGAGTTTAGGAGACAAAGGTATGTCCACATTTCCATCGATACATTTTCGCACATGGTGTGGGCCACAGCAGAAACAGGTGAAAAGGCCCGTGATGTTATTCGTCATTGGCATGGTGCCTTCCCAGCTCTAGGCATTCCAAAACAAATAAAAATGGACAATGGCCCTGCCTATAACAGTAAGATAATTCAAACATTTCTAAACACCTTGGGGATAAAACACAAGACAGGGATCCCACACTCACCACAAGGACAAGCCATTGTTGAAAGATGTCACCAAACACTAAAAATATTACTAGAAAAATAAAAAGGGGGAACTAAGGCAGAATCGCCCCAAGCATGACTATATAAAGCAATTTATGTACTAAACTTTTTGACGACTGGAGAGGGAAATGAGACCGTAGCCATTACTAGACATAGCCTGTCGTACAGCCAAATTTTGCGTAATCCCACAGGGACTCATCAACCAAAGGTTTGGGTAAAATCACCACAAATGCTTTGCTGGGAAGGGCTGTATCCACTGATAACTTGGGGGCGAGGGTATGCTTGTGTCTCCACAAGTCCTTGGTGGACACCTGCAAGGCTGGTGTGGCCTGTTTTGAATAATCCTGCAGCTACGGATGCAGAATCCAGGGGTAATCACCAACACATCAATGTCGACAATGCGACTGATGCCCTGTAATAGCTCCAACATATGGGTGAACATAGCTAGAACACTGAGTCAAACAACTCTGTAATTCAGCATAGTTAGTAGCACAGCCATTTCATGTATGTTTAGTAGAGATACCTTGGTCTAATAGTAGCATCATTACTGTATCACTTACAAGAGGGATAAAACAGTAAAAGTGTAAAACTTTACTTCTTGTACTGATATTTTCCTTTGTATTAGGTTTCTTGTTCCCTATCTGCTAAATTGTGTGCAAGATATATTGGATAATATGTTAAAGAAGGTTATGTCTTTAGAAAAACAAAAAGGGGGAGATGTGGGTGTAAAGGACTTTGATGTGATGGATTTCTGAGCTAGACTAGCTGCTGGGAAAGCTTTGAGAGAGCAGAGGAATGTTGTTGGGAAAGTTTTGGGAGTATTGCAGGGAAAGTTTGGCAAGATAAGAAGGAAGAAAGAAGAGAGGAACCAGTATCCAATGAGGGGACAACAGTGAGAAGCAGGTATCCAATCAAGGCAACCAGTGAGCAAGATATCAACCAATGAAGAAGTGAAGATACCCACGTGGGTGGTGATAGCCAACCAATTGTATTAGCCACTCATACACGGGGGTACTTCGTATAGCCTATATCAACCCCAGACCTTTGGGAAATAAACAATTTTGTTTCCTAACCAGAAACAGGGTCCGTGCCTTATTCTCCACAAGATAGCTCTTTGCTTCTGGCTTCACTTCCATTCAAAGCTCAAAGGTCAGTAGTAACAACGAGAAAAGGCATGTCCATCATTTGACTTGGAACACAGAGATTAATTCTCTGAAGCTGACTTGAACTGTGAGTTTTAGCAAGATTTTTCTCTCCTCTGAGGCTCAGCCTTCTCAGTACCCATCAGTTCTGGTTTTGCTGACAAGGTTGAAAATCACAGAATCATAGAATAGTTTGGGATGGACGCCAAGGAGCATGGAAAAACTTCTCAACCATGTTATCTTTCCAGAGATAGTTTAATTGTATGAACCTCAGTCCCAACTTTGTGTGCAATCTCCAGAATGGACTCTTCCATTACATTTAAATAAACCTGAAACTTGACTTTGAAAAAATGTATATTTGTGTTGAAAATTTAGAGCTAAAACTCAGCTGTTCTTTTGTACACCTCACTTTAGAATCATAGAATCATAGAATAGCTAGGGTTGGAACTTTCATACCATTTAAATTACTTAAACCTTATTATTTAATTTGTACAGTGGCTAAAACAAATAAAGAATTTATAATCCAGAAACTAACAGAACAAGTGTTGTGAGCCAATGAAATATCAAAAATGTGATGAGGTCATTGATTAAAATATTTCCTTCAGCAAACGATAAATAAATGACAGAATGAACTCCCATTAGGATCAGGAACTGAAGCTAGTGAGGCTCACATCAGTAGCTGCCAAAGAATCATTGATTATGAGGGATCCAACTCTTTGCTAGCTCACTAATATCAAAGCAAAGAGATTAATCATGGACTGCAATCCAGATAAAATTGTTGGAGGACCCAACACTGCTTCTGATCTATGAAGGCTAGATTTACTTTTGTCAGCTCCCAATGATGAGGCTGGCAGAACAGCTTGGTCTCAAATAAATACATCCACTGCAGTTTTGCTAAAACCCCTCTAAGATTCTTACTAGTTCCAAAAAACTTTTTAAAGCCTTTTTGGGAATACAAAGTACTTTTTAATCTTTATTTATCCTAATTCAGTCATTATGAGAGGCAGTCAATTCACTAAAGAACAATTGGATCAGACTTGTAATTACAGATTAGGCATGGGGGTACTGGAATGACTTGAAAATAGTATTACATTGCATGCTGTAAAGCAAAATAGAAAGAAACAACTGAGGATTATCACCTCCTATTACACTGTCATGTTGAACTGACTTTCCAAATCTTTGCTACAACAACATGTCAAAGGTATAACCAGGATTTCCAAAGGATTATTCATTTTAATCAGGTCAATCTCAATAAACTTCTTCAAAACAAATTAGCTAAAGGACTTGCTGATGAAATTTAATTTAGGCATCTGATGCATTATTTTCTAGTGGGCAGGAGAGGGTTCTCAACAATACATAACTGACGGCCGCTAAGGTTGCTTAATCCATAAAATTACAGCCAACGGACATTAGGCTGACAACTTCAGGTCTCCTCAAAAAAATATTTTAACTCATAACAATTTTTATGCTGAGTTTGAGACCTATCCTTTCAATTTCTGTGAGACATCATTTTGACACTATTTTCATACATAGGATAGCACTGTGTTACTGGGAAGTGAAAAGTTATCCCTTCCAATGCCTCACTACATACTCTGTTCACCAAGCTCCATTTTTTTTATGAAAAACTCAAGACTTCTGTCACAACAGCAACTTGCGTTGTTAGGTTTTGCTGTTGATACTTTCCTACTGGAATCATAGAATCACAGAATGAGAAATAGCTTTCTTGAAAATACTCTTTTTAGCAAGAAATAAAACAGCTAATGCTGTTAATAGCATGAGCTTGTGAGTTCTCTATCATTCCTTCTCACGTACCACCTTCTTCAGAAGTGCAGAAAAATTTTGACAGCTCAAGTCTATCGTATTTTTCACCAAAAAAAACCCACCCCGTCAGTATTATTCCCACAAAGAGCAAATATTTCTTACAGTCATACATCACTTCATGTTCATTTTCCTAAGTCTACATGATTTGTTTTCAAAACTAAAACTCTTTAAAGCCCACATTAACCTCACTGCATTAAAAATCCTCTACATAATTCCCTTCTATACAAGAAAATCACACATAGAAAAGGAACAAGAATGAATAAACTGCTCTTATTCATTTAATTTCCTATGTTGAAGCTTGTCAAGGTCCTAAAAACATTTCCAGAGAAAGAAAAAGCTAAAAAAATGCTCTACATCTTCAGAAATCATCTTCAGAAACTTACAGCATACTAATTCAGCTGTATTCTCAGGGAGAGTGAAGCTATTCATTTCAGTAAAAGTGTTTCAGTTTGGGCACCAAAGAAACCCAAGAAGTCAAAAGTGTAATTTTTTTTTCTTTTTTTTTTTTTTATATAAATTCTTACCTGCTGTACATTTCAGGAGATATTGTCAGGCTAACCCAACAACACCTTGTGGAAAAAATATCATACTCTTTCACATTGAAGAGAATTCGCTATATGTAACAATACAGTCAACTAAATGAAAGCAGGGCAAGAGATTCTACATCTTCTTTTATGAAAAATGAACCAAAACCTGAAACAAGAAGCTAATATTAAACTCCTAGTTTCAATTGGAATGGCATATTTTTATAAGAAGGCAATTATAGCAAATATTGTCACATAGACATTGAGCATACAAGAATATCATGCTTTTTTTCCTTCTTTTTAAAATCAACTCAACCAGCTTCTGCAGTGAAACTAAAATGGAAGATTTACCAAGGTCATATTCTTATGCCCTTGATGACTTTCCAGGACTCCATCCAAATTCCCTTGCGCCTTTCATTGACAAGCCTTCAGAACACTCCAGGCAAATTATTCCAGTTGGTGTTTCTATACAAAGTAGAGAATACTACTCCTTGACAGCAGATTGATTCTGATTATACATCTCATATTAGACAATCCGAACTCTCAGCAGGATTTTCAGAGAGAGACTATTGACTTACTGTCCCTGTGTCTCAAATCAACAACCTGTAAATCATATGACAAAGTATATGGGGAGTTTATTTCTGAGGTCAGACAGGGAGATAAAGAATAAAGATGCACCTAAAAAAGATTGCAACTTGAATCATTGATTTCCTGAGGCAAAATTTATACATTTTTTTTCTCCTCTTCTAGAGTTAGATCTTAGACTTATCTCCTGGTGAAAAAGTTTTCTGTTGGCTAAAAATCAAACATAATAACAAACAATCCTTAGAGGCAGTTTCTTCTGTTAAACTCTTTAAACCCAAGCCTAACTCTTTGTGGCAGTGTCACTTTGGGTTTTTTGTTGTTTGTCCACAGTGAAAACTCTCAGATCAAAACAAATGTAAGACTAATATAAGGATATGAAATCCATAAACTGAAGAGAAAAAAAAATCCAAACCAAAATCCCACATACATTTCTCATGACAAACATTTAATATATTTTATTGCTAAGAATTCTTCATTAAACAAAAGTAAAATTATGCTTACCAGAAATCCTACTTCAAAGGACTAAAATTCTCAGTAGTTCTTTATTTTCAATATTATAGAAGAAATTAAAATACTTCTGAAATATAGTATTATAAACCTCATGTTGGCTGCCTTGAGCTGTACCATATAAATTAGGATCAGGCTATATATTTTCCTCTTGACAGGTTGATAACTTTGGTCCTGCTGTTTATGAGATCTGAATATGAATCAAACAGAGGCAGGGGGAGGTGGAAAAAACCTTGTGTGGTAATTAGTTCTAAATATTGTCCAGTGTTATCTTGAAATGAGAAAGTGCCTGTTCTTAGCATTAGTGAGTGCAAACAAGTTTAGATTGAGAGAAATATCAGGAAGATGACAGAAAGGTAAGAAATGACAGATCATTCATCCCACACCTGCTGTGTAAATAGCATGATACAAAGAATCAGCTGCTCAGAGGGGCCTCATTCTGCTTGCAGCTGATAGCACTGTGATTTTTACCTTTCACTGAGAAGAAAAGTAGATGTAGCCAATAGCAGGTTAGGAATCCTACCCTAAAATTATCAGTGAAATATTTACAATAATCAGGCTGATGATCTGCTGTTGCTTCAAGACATTAAAAAAGTGTTTATAACTAAATATTCTAAAGTACTAAATATTTTAAAGTATCTTACAGTAATCATGCCTAAGAAATTGCTAACAGATTACATGTTTTCACAGAAGCTTATTCTTTTTCTGCAAGATCTAAGCTTTGAAAACTGATGTGTCATCTAGAAAACTCCTCAAATTCCACAAAATAAGCCATATTTGATTAAATTCAGTTGGCTGCTACTGAGTTACTGCAGTTGTACTAAATAAAATACACAGGGAAAGTGTGATATATTATTCAAAAACACCATTTAAAAATGAGTGTGTAGAATCTAATAAGATTCTTTAAAGAAAATTATCTTTAGATAAAATACTTTGAATTGTTAAAAAATGCTGAAAAACAAGGTTTTGCCCTTTTTCTCCCCTGCATCCTGAAGGAAAGATTTCTTATGAGAGGATTAAAACAGAAGACTTGTGGAGAACTAAAACTATTAAAAACCGCCCTTTTTGAATTTTTTAATAGTCTTAAATGGAAGAATTTGTTTTAAAATTCATTCACTCTAGCTATGGAAGACCTCTGAAGAACATTATCTTCCTGGGGTTGAGGTAGCCGGGCACACTATAAAAAATGACCATGTCTTTTCAAAGCAGTAGAACTCAAACTTGACTTTCACCTTAGAGGAAAACAATTGTGAGAGCAGTTCTGATCCACCACTGTGGATAATATGACTATTATTCGCTGTTTTGATTTTCATTTTCCAGCAGCAACCCTGCTTGTTAGAATCTTTGTAGAGATCAGAAACCATCCAATACCTCATCAGGCAATAAATTATGAACACATTGACCTAACAATGTGCTGGTGACTGCACTGCAGTGTGTAGGCTTAAGAGTAAAACTAGTTAATTTGTTTGGCTTTTTTTTTTCCTTTTATAATTATATAATGCTGCGATTGACTGCCACATTACATCATCCAGACTAATTCAAAACACTAAGAATTATTTCCTATTGGACAGCTTGATTTTAGAGAGCTTTCAAATTAATTTTCTATTTTTTTATCTTCAATATTTTCTTCTCAGCTAAAGATGAAATGTTGTGAATTTAACATTTCTTTGCACCATATATATACTTAATTCCACCTACTCCAGTGTATGAAAAGTGATGGAAGAAAAAACTTGCACATTTTAATCTGCTTATCTACTCGCTTGAGGACAATTTCTAAGGGCACAAAACCCTTGAGGAGGGCTTAAGGCCAAACTGTCTGCTATACTTGGTGAGGTTCAAGGCAAAGAAAATTACGGTTCTGAGGACCATCTGACAAGAGCTATAAAAACCCTCATTCCCTCATTTTTGCCATTGACTATACCATGGAAGGTGATTCAATAATGAGGAAAAGGCAGGAGGTTAAATGCTTAAACTAACAGTAAACATATGATCTGCATTTTTCCTTTGGCTGAATATTTTGTATTCAACTCCCTTTGCCAAAGAAGTTAGATGCCTTCAAAAACTCAGCAGCAAGAACTAACAGTTGACACTGTGGTCTTCTGAAATCTGCATTCCACACAGCACTAGTTTATGGCTTGCAGATACTTGCAGTCTTAGACAAAACAAAAACCCTGATTTTAATAGCTAATAGAAGACCTGTTGTGTCCCTATGTTTAATATAAATTAACAAAATATCATACTCTACCTGGAAAGTTCAAAGGTAATATGCTAATGGGGCCAGACAGACCTGCACATCAAATCCTTTCATCATCACATTTCCATTTCATTTGGGAGAACCAAGGATGCAGTAATGCAGAAAGTAACCAAATGAAGGCTTGATAGCCTGTTACACTTCAAAAGAAAATACTAGTCTACAGAGATTACTGAAAATTTCTTTTTTTTTTTTTTGGCACTATGAGTCTTTTCAGGATCTTGAAATCTGGACAGATTTGTTGCTGCAACAGACTTGTTGCTAGCTCTACGTAAGAGCTTTTAACACTGATTGCGAAAGTGACGCTTCAGATTAAACAGTGTTTGTTGGAAGTAGTATGCCTTATTCTACACAAGGAAAAGTATGTTGCATACTTTGGCAATATTAAAATATCAAAACCAATTAAAATTAGATGAGTTTTTTGTGGTTGTTGGTTTTCGGGTTTTTGTTTGTTTATCTTTGGGGTATTTTTAAGGCACTAAGCTATTTTTTTTCACTTCAGTGATATTAACAGCCACATGGAAAAAGGAGATGGCAAGTAACATCTGTGTGGAAATATTCAGACCACCACCCCATGCACGCTTCCCTCGACACTTGCAAATCTACCAGAACCGCTCTGTGAAACCAAAAAGTCTGCCAGGCCCTAGAGGAAAGCATGAAGTTGCCTGCATGTTGTTAAGACTTTGCTGAGTCATTATAGAAAGGGCCTGGTGTATCAGGATCACCCTCGCAAGCAAAAGGTCACAGCTGTCTTCTGTTTTAAGCAAATATATTTTGGTAATTAATTAAAAATGCACAACATGAGCAGTAAATGCACAGAAACAGCACAAATCAAATGTTTATCTTAATCATAGTGCACAATGACACTTTGTTCTGTCTTCTGAGCATGGTATGTATCTGAAAAAAACAGCAAGAGTTGATTCAGGCTTTTTTGGCATCTTCAAAAATTCTTTGTGGTGAATTCTTATCCTTTTTATTATGAAACTCATTATATTTGATATTTTACTTAAAGCTTCATTTCCTCATGCTAATTTATTACAAGAGCAACCCAACACCCATCACTAAAACCAAGTTTCTGTCCTCAAGTCAGCAGGTTGTTGTCTTTTCTTTCTCTAAGTGTAACAAAAGTACACTCTAAGAAATTAAAAGTCGCATTGCAAATGCTTATAGTGATTTTTAACCTCTTCCTCCCAAATATTTACAGAAAAATAGAGACACATTCCTATGATTTTTCACATGGCTCTTACTGAGATTTCAGGACAGAACTTTTCTGAGAGATTTATGTTTACAAATATAATGGACAAAGATGCTACTTCACTCCTACTTTTTTTCCTCTTGTTTTTGCAGCATTTTTCTATGAGAGTACATGTTTAATAAGACTTCAGTAATGCATGACAGTGTGACAAAGAACTGATTTCACCTTGCCTATCCTCATTCACTCATATTGTAGATCCAGACATTTGCACTAGTGAGTTAAGCTCTCTTTGGGCACAGGGGAAGTAAAAAATTACTTTGTCTTATGTTTATTCTCCTCCCAGTGTAGATAAATTTTGTGTACAATAAATACAAAATCCTGTCTATAGATGCAAGGAGTTGTAGGTGTATTCAGCTGAAATATCACGTGCACCAAGATGACAGCATATCCTTGTGAGGAGAGCTAAGGGTGCATTCTGTTAAACCCCTAAAACTATTTCTGCAGGTAAATCACTAATGAAGAAAGTAAACTGTTAGATCTCAAGCTTAATCAGAGTACTCTAATGCGTGATTTTCTAAGCACTCCAATGCACGCTACTTCTAAGAGTAACAGACTTGTTTCTTAATCTGAGGAATTTGTTTGCATTGTAAAACTGCAACTCTCAAATCATGTTGTCGCAGACTACCATGACTACCTTTTCCACACTTATGAGTCCTGTGATTGGAGAACTTGGATCAGATCATTATCAAGTCTGATCGATTAATGCATTTGGAGACATAAAAAGGGCATATTTATGCACATTAACTTTTTTTTCCCTACATCGCCTTAGGTCTGTTTGACTAAAACACATTCTGAGATTGATTTACTCTTCTTTCCATATCTCTATCCCACACTGTTTAGTAACCTTTTATCTCTTGTTCATTCTTTTTCTATCTGCTGCTTCCAATTCTTGTTCTGCTCTGTTTTGTCTTTCATTTTTAATTATTATTATTAAATTTTCTATTTGCTGTAAGATATTTACACCTCTACTTTTTTTTCCAGTGTCCCCCTCTCCTGGAAGGCATGCTGAGGTGCACAAAAAACAACAAGGTGCTTGGTGACTGCCCGCATGGCTTCACTAAGGGGAAATCCTGCCTGATCAATCGAGTGGCTTTCTATGATGATGCTACGGAACTGATGGACAGGGGTAGAGCACTTGATGTCATCTATCTGGACTTGTGCAAAGCATTTGACACTGTCTCACATGACATGCTTGTCTCTAAGTTCGAGAGACATCAGCTTGATAGATGGACCATTCAGTGGGTAAATAACTGGCTGGATGGCTGCACACAAAGAGTTGTGCTCAATGGCTCAGTGTCCAGCTGGAGACCGGTAACGAGTGGTGTCCCTCAGGGATTGGTGTTGGGACCAGTCTTGTTCAACATCTTTGTCAGTGACATGGGCGGGGGATTGAGTGCACCCTCAGCAAGTTTGCCGATGACACTAAGCTGTGCGGTTTGGTTGATACGTTGGAGGGAAGGGATGCCATCCAGAGGGACCTTGACGTGCTTGTGAGGTGGGCTGATGCCTACCTGATGAAGTTTAACCATGCCAAGTGCAAGGTCCTACACCTGTGTTGGAGCAGTCCCAGGCACAGCTACAGGTTGGGCAGAGAAGAGATTCAGAACAGCCCTGCAGAGAAGGGCTTGGGGGTGTTGGTCGATGAAAAAATAAACATGAGCCGGCTTCAGGGTGCGCTTGCAGCCCAGAAAGCCAATCGTATCCTGGGTTGCATCAAGAGGAGCGTGACCAGCAGGTCAAGGGAGGTGATCCTGCCCCTCTACTCTGCTCTTGTGAGACCTCACTTGGAGTATTGTGCGCAGTTCTGGTGTCCTCACCATCAAAAGGACATGAAACTGTTGGAACAAGTGCAGAGGAGGACCATGAGGATGATCAGGGAACTGGAGCTCCTCCCTTATGAAGATAGGCTGAGAAAGCTGGGGCTGTTCAGCCTGGAGAAGAGAAGGCTGTTTCTCATAGCAGCCTTCCAGTATCTGAAGGGGGGCCTATAGGGATGCTGCGGAGGGACTCTTCACTGGGGACTGTAGTGATAGGACAAGGGATAATGGGTTCAAACTTCAACAGGGGAAGTTTAGATTGGATGTGAAGAAGAAATTCTTTACTGTAAGGGTGGTGAGAAACTGGAATGGGTTGCCCAGGGAAGCTGTGAATGCTCCATCGTTGCCTGTGTTCAAGGCCAGGTTGAACATAGCCTTGGGTAGCATGGTTTAGTGTGAGGTGCATGTGCCCCTGGCAGGGGGGTTGGAACTTGATGATCTTCAGGTCCTTTACAACCCTAACTATTCTATGATTCTCAGTTCTGCTGTGGTTTCCATGTTTTCACTCTATGTAAAAAGTACAAAACCGATATTTCTTCAAAAGCCCTGAGGTTCTCTTTGTTACAGACAAATGGAAGGTGTCACATACTATGGATGGGTAACCTGTACCCCAGAAAGTTTTCAATGCTTTACTGATTAATTTAGACACTTTTTATTAAATCAGGTAATCATGTACTTGATGTTTCAAAAAAGCAGTAACATATATGGAAATTCAGAGGTGTTTGGTTAAAATAGAATCATTCTCAACTTATGCAGCATTTTTCAATCTTACCACTTTGCATTAGCTCATCAGTACCGGTGGATGAAAAATGGAACATGAACTGCCAATTTGTGCTTGCAGCCCAGAAAGTGATTTCAGCCCTTCTCTCAAGCGTATTGACTGTGTGACTGCTTGTCATTCACAAAATGCTTGCTGGAGGTGCACTCAGTCTATGTCAATGATGAAGATATTCAACAGTACTGGTCCCAGTGCTGACCCTTGAGGAACACCACATGTTACTGGTTATTGATCCATTGACTCTAACTCTGTTCATGCAGCCATCTAGCCAATTCCTTAACCACCAAAGACTTCATCCATCAAATCCATATCTCTCAAATGTAGAGGCAAGTATGCGGTGGGGGACCATATCAAAGGTGCTTAGCATTAAGCTTTCAGAACAAAACCTCAACACCATGTTTCATCTTTCTGGTGAAAGCAACCCTGATCAGTCTCTGAGATATTTGCAAGCTTTTCTAGAGGGATGTTCTTATGTGAATGTAAAGCTACCATCTTTTGCCAGATGAAACAGGGTACTGCTTTGCACACCACTAAAAAAGGATTAATTTGAGTTCCCAAAAGTGAAACTAAAGTAATGAAAATTCCTTCTAGTCCCTATGGTTTATGTGTGCATGCTTGCTTCAAATTTAAAATATTGCAAAACAGAATTTTGTATTTTGCGGTTGTTGTTGTTTGCTTTTTTCCCCAAATGAATGCCGAGCACAGGATGTTCAAATGTTCGATCCTCCCAGTTTGTTGAAAGGCACCAATCAAAGAGACGAACTTTATTTTCATTCAAGCTTTCAACATTTTCTTGATTCGTTTACTTAATTTTCATTCAGAATAGTCTGACTGAAGCTGTTCTGACTCATTGCATTCTTGTAATTGTATTTTTTTAATTGTTGAAACAGGTTTATTGCACAGCCCTAGGAAATGTATTTGAAAATCTGAAAAGCAGTATGAACACTGTGTATTTAAGAAGAGAAATGTAACCAGTTCCGATCTTCAGACAAACTCTTCCACTTGTGCCCATAACACTGATCTCAGATTAAAACTTGACCTGAAGTTTTGTCTCATTTATTTATATATTTGTTTACTTTGGCTGTTGTGCAGAACTCTGGCTTAGTGATACTGTCCCAAAGCATAAATATTAGCATAAATCCTTCTTTTGGTCCAGTGCCCAGTGCTTCATTTTACAAATTAATTTATGTTTGTTATTAAAATTTTTTTTATGTAATCAGGTTGCTAAAATAAGAAATTATTTTTATGATATTGTTTTTAATTTAGAATGGTTACATTTTCAAAGATTGCATTACTTTGCAGGTTCTCCAAGGGGCAGTGTGGGAATATTTTCAGCGAACTTAAATGTTGTCTTTATTGTTTTCAGGTACCTTTGTTTATTTCATTTGTATCAGGTGAGACTCTTAGATTTTATTAATCATTGGCCACAACTTTGTTTTAAAGTCAATAAAGCACCTAGCTACACTAAAGAGCCCTACCTGAAGTGCTCTAATGAATCCTTAAGGTGAATTGTAGCATCATTACTATTTGTGTTTCGGGTTGTCCTTGGAAGTTACATCGTCCTTGTTATTTCAAGCAAAAAGCAAACCAGTTTAGGAGGGAAAGGATGTTTCCAGACTGCAGAATGAATCTTTTGGTCTTTGACCTCACATCTAATTCGATCCCACAATAAAAATGGCTGTCACTTAAAAAGCACTTAAATGCTTTTCACATTACCCAGTGAAGGATACAATCCACAACATATCAGACACTTACTAGAATTGAAATTAGTGCCTTAGACATGAGAGTTGTGAGTAGCCATCATTAAATGCTGTCATTCAGGCACTCCTACAGAAACAGCATCCTAAGTTTTGCTTACCTTAGAGGCAATGCCTAAAGAAGTTTATTCTGCAGTGAAGAGAGAATTCACACTTTGGTGTAAATATACCTGAAGACTGTCCACAGAATGTCACTACATGTCAGGAAACTGCCCCAAAGTAGGGTGGAAGAGAGGCAGAAAAGACTGGGATATTTTGCCTTAAAAATGGGGATGAATAAGAATGAACATCATAAATATAAATGAAAATACAGATATTCAAAAAGCAGCACATCTGAACAACTCAGAAAAGACCAAAAGAACTTGCAATGAAAGCCAAGTCTGACAAATGTAGACAACAAAGAAGAATTTTTTTCTCGCAGCATGTCAACAGAACATGAAATTTTGCAAAGTATATCTGTGAAGCAAAGAACTTAGAAGAGTGGGATGTTTCTATGCATAGCAAAACCTCCAGATCTATTACTATAGTTACAATTTTTAGGAAGGGCAAACACCTCAGCATTTTGAGTGCAACAGCCCTAATAAATGGAGACAGGTGGAACCTACTGTGGCAAAAGTATAGAGCCCCAGGGTAGCCCTATCTCTGCAGCTTTCCCATTCCCAGAGGCGCCTGGCACAGGTCACTGACAGGCAGAGGGCAGTAAAATAGACTGACCTGCGGCCTGATTCAATCTGGCAATTTCTGTCCCTCCAAATTTTACAGAATGCACAGCCCTAGCACAGCCCTAGCAAATGCTTTCTGGTCCTAACACTAATGGCCAGTAAAACCCACAAGTCTTTTGAAGAAAATTACTAAGCATATAAATAAATACAAACAAAATCCTTCCCCCATTTGTGTAGAACATCAGCAATAGAAAAATCCTGTTACTTCTGCCAGAGGTGTCAGAAGTTTAAAGTGCCTAGAAATTACAGGCAATGGAGAGAAACAGATTTTTTTATAAATCATATAATCATAGAATGGTTTAGGTTGGAAGGGACCTTTAAGACCAACCAGTTCCAAACGCCCTGCCATGGACAGGGACACCTTTCACTAGATCAGGTTGCTCAAAGACATGAGTTTGCTCATCTGATTGACTGCCTCATGCTTGGCTGAGATGTACTACGACTATTACAGTTCCACAACACCCACAGAAACATCCAGTTTTCACAAGAACAAGCAGGATTTCCATTGCATAATGTGCAATCAAATTTCAATAGACCAAGGAATAAGAAAACTGCATTTGCCCCAGCTTTCATACCACCATATTTCATTTTCAAATGGGAAAGCAACAAAACAAGACTTTAAGCAGCTTTCATGTTGACTATAGTCTTCCTCACAAACCATAGCTCATCTTCTTTATGCCAAAAGCATACCCAGAGCACCAGTCAAACTTTCTGCCACTTCTAAACAGAAAAAAGAGCAGTGTTGTTTGAGCCTTGAACTTAAACAAGATGCTCATTGAGCACCTACAAAAATGAAGCTTTTTCTTTGGCCAATAGATATGGACTACCTTGAGTGACACAACAGATGAAGTGAGGGTCACATTTTCTGGAAGAGAATCTCATGACTGAAATAATTTAAAAAATCCCCCAAAGCTAACAAACCACTTTTCTTCCATCAGTGTATTTCACTTGGGCCTCTTGAGGAGAAAAGAGTAGGCACTAATTATCCTTTCCCACATGTTTACATGCTACATCAAAACAAACCTTAATTTAGTATTACAATAAACTTAATGGAGCAAGCACAATGAGTTAGATTTTTTTCCTTACCAATTTCTGTACCACTTTTCTATTGCAATTAAGGGAACAAATATGGAATGAAACCTAACAAAACAAAACCAAAATAAAGAAAAAACCTAAACTAACAAAAAAACCCCAAACAAACCATGCAAAAAAACCCAACCAACCAAAAAAAAAAAAAAAAAAACCCAAAAAACACCCCAAAAAATAAAAAAATAAAGGAAAAGAAAAAGCTTTGTTTTTTTAAGGCCATGCTGCTCATAACAGCTTTAACTATTGCTGGGCCAGGCCCTAGGAAATAGTTGTTTACAGATTATTATATGCTCAAGAAACATTTTAAAAATCAAACAACTCAGGCAATTTATAGATGAAAAGAGCAGTTAACCAGAAACTGGTTTTCTCTGTTCAAAAGGGAGGTCCTGGTGAATCTGGAAACTAATTGTCCATCTGTAGAGCTAAGAAGCAGCAAGTAACTTCTCCCTTGCACACTTTGTTTAATTTCTTGCACATACTGCCACTGCATAAAAAGTGCATATGATTTTACTCTATCATTACAGATGTAAAATAAATCTATTGACTTCAGTAAGGCTCAGTAACAAAAGCATAATTCATAAGAACTTTAGCCAGAAGCAGAACCTGGTGTCTGGACTTACTGGACAAATTAAATTATACAGAACTATTCAAATAATATCACACCATGTGAAAACACACCTAACAATCTTTTTGTTCAGTATTTCATGATACAATTCAGCAAAATACCACAAGCAATTAATGCAATACTGAATTATGACTGCATGTAAAACTCCTTGACAAACATTTTTCTCAGTGCTCCTCTGCAGTTCTATTTTCTCCTTATGTTCAGGATCTGACTTGCCAAACTAAAAGGTTAACTGTCATTTTTCTCAGTGTTGATTGTGCTGTTTTTCATGTTCAGTGGGACTGCAACACCGCTGGAGATGATGGGTTTCTTCCTTTATCACAGGTATTTCTGAAAGATGCCAAGCTCCTTAATTTCACATAGAAATCCATGCTTGCTACACATCAAATTTGTTCAGAACACAGTAGCTATTATTTTTATGGGCTATTTATTATCCTGACAAATCCTATATGGACAAACAGAGATCTCTAAGTCAGCAAGCCACAATTGAAGATCCAGACCATCAAAGATCTGTAGCAGAGCTATCCCACTGCTAGGGCAAAAGGCACAAGGAAGACAAACAGCATGCACTAATGAAGGAATTGAATGCACTTCACTGCCTGCATGAGGAAAACCACACGACTTTTACTTTCTTAAGCACAAGCACCTCATCTCCTTGCCCACTCTAGATTCCTGTTACAATGCTGAGCCTGGTCTAAACTCCATCATAGCCCTTAGGAAAATTCTGGGTTGGACACTGGTTTAAGGACAAAATGATACTGATTTCTAAACTGGTAGCATGATTACTCTTGAATATCATGAGTATTTCTAATGTGCAGGTGGTTTAATTTCCTCTGAGGAAACAATATTTTACAGATTTCTGCAGTCCCCATGAATAGCCAGCCATGGTGAAAGGAAGGCTGGTGAGGCCCTGCACTTCTTGCCATCTATCTAAGTTACAAATCAGAATAAATACAATGAGATCCT
The DNA here is from genome assembly GCA_028858755.1 of Ara ararauna. Classification (NCBI taxonomy): domain Eukaryota; kingdom Metazoa; phylum Chordata; class Aves; order Psittaciformes; family Psittacidae; genus Ara; species Ara ararauna. The sequence continues at coordinate 62,165,902 of CM054376.1, read as the reverse complement.
GAATTAAAAACCTTATGTCCAGGAACTCTTCCAGCTCCACATTTATTTATGTAATCTTTTCTATTTTTTTTCCTAGGCCCTTTATATGTGCGATGATTTGTGCAAAACTCCTTGCCAGATGGGAACACGCAAATTTGCTTGTCTTACTGGAGCATCCAAGTGAAAAGGCCTAAGTACAAGCCAGTTAGGCTTATTTGACAGTTATATCAGCTGTGGCTTTTCGCATTAGGCTGAACATACAGTCACTGCTTTGGAATAATCAGAAAGTAGCTCTGATCTGTCAGACCCTGATAGGGACCTGCAGTAGAGGGATATGTGGGAAATATCACTGATAAGCTGCTGCATTTATTAACTAGAAAAATCAATTATCTGCTCTGAGGTAACAACAGTCTCCTGGACAGATGAGAGAGAAATAGCAGCAAAAGAGGATTAATGGAGCGGTTAGTGCGGTATTGATCAGGCTTGTGGGATTCAGTCTGGATTTGGCTAAAAGCAAAAGTCAACCCTACACAAATAACAACTGAAGAAATTTTTTCAGTGAAAAGCAGACCTTGCATGCAAAAACACACATGAGTAGGGTGGATGTAATGTTTTATGTAGATCACAGTCTCAGAGAATATTAGTATTATGCAGAATAAGTCATGCAACCGTATAAAATTTTCATGCCATCATCCCTGCCCTCCTGCTATTAACATGAATCACACTGAATGTGAAAACCTTGTTCATTAGGCAAATGTTAAGAGTGGAAACTACCAGAACAATAATACTGCATAAAAGGTATATGACAGCATTTCCCCAGAAAGAGGGAACACCTGAGTATCTCGTATTTTGCTTTCAGAGAAAGCTTCAGGTTCCTCGTGCTTTTGCAGAGCACAATCGAAATCAACCCTTCAGCTCTGGCTTCTTCAGTGGTTAACAAACCTTAGGAATTGAGATGATTTAATTCTTTCCAACAGAGTGGGTAGTCATGAAGTGACAAAAATAAGCCGTGGCAGTGCATATTTTCTTTTTTCAAAAGATGAAGTCTTTTCCATGGTTTGCAATAAGTCTGATGTTGTTTAATATGGTCATTTAAGACCTTGCATGGCATAAGCAATGAACTGGAGGAACATAAAGGTAATACAAAACTAAAGGAGTTAGTTAAAGTAAGGAAGAATATTGAAGTGCTGGACATGCCATCTGATGAAAGGTTAAAGTCAACAATTAAAAAATATATTATTTTAGCTATATATTTGTTACTCCTAAGGACACCAAAATCCAAGACTTCATCCTGACATCAATGAAATTCCTCTCTATTTGGTTCTTAGAGAAGTAGATATGATCTACCCAGGGTAATGATACATGCATAAACATCTTATTGTTAATTGGTACATAAGATGGTACAACACAGAACAGTACAGAATCATAGAATGGTTTGGGTTGGAAAGGTCCTTAAACACTACCAAGTTCCAAACCTAAAATCAAGGTAAGAAATTAAACAAGAGGCCAGTCAGTGAGGCACCACCTCATTCAGTAAGAGCTTGTACTTCTGTAGATTAAGGTGAACATGGAACTGCAGCCTCAGCTTTTTACATATTCTACATTTTGTTACACTGAGTTTTTTATATAATCTGCATTTTGTTATGTTGAGCTTTGGGGAAGCAAGAATATGAAAAAGTATATAACAGCAGTGCTGAAAATTTCAGCCCAGGAAACTGTGCAGAAATCTATCCAATTGCAGCACTTAAATGGATATATTGCAATAAATTAGACACCAAAATGTCCAAATAAGGTATAAAAGTATGTATTTTGCTGTATCCAGATGAAACCAATGAGAAGCAAGAGCATATACCAAAGTAACTTCAGCCAGAGTTAATATTAAAATCCAAACAATTCCCTGAAATTCCCAAGCTATAGCATTCAAAACAGTACTACATGCTACACTCTTCCAACAAACTGAGCTTAGTCTGGAGATCACATCTAAGGGACTAATTTCTTTAGGCCTATCCACTGCCTATGCATAGATACGATGCTTAAAGAATTTAAATATATTATTCATCAGAGTCTAGAAGCAGAGACTCAGAAGTGACTCCTTTATACAATCCATGGAAGAGTTCAGTAGTGGAGGCCCAGGAACCAGACTCAAGCTATGTTTTTCATGCTGTGTGTTGTTTTATTTAAGTGAAACACTGTCCCAGCCATTCATAAATTACTGATGCCTTGAATCCTCCAGTCCATCTGTTCCTGCATGGCTGAAAGAGGGAAGTTGTTCATTGATTCATAGGCCTTTCAGCTTTCTCAGAATGTACCTTGTATATTTATCTGGTGCCTTCACCATACAGACCAGCTGTTCCTGAGGAGGAAAATGTGGATGAAGGTTTGAAAAGGGAGCACAGGTCCTTGGTTTGGACTCAGTAAATCTTTCAGCAGAATATTACTATGGAATCCATACTGTAGCTATAATCAGTGACTTGTTATTTTTGCAACCAAGCAAATCCCCCGGGTCCTGGTAATGCATACCACAGAACCAAGAACATGTTGGTGAAGATCATACGGGTGTGAAGAAGGAGGAGGTGAGAACACTTCATCCCAAATACCTCCATTAACTTTCCTTCTACAGGAGATGTGCAAAGAGGTTGAGCTGAATATAAACAAGCACTGGTTATATGAAACAAAATGGATATCACAAGTCTCCTGAATTGACAGGAAATTTTTTAATTGACTAGAAAGAAACTTATTTCTCTGCAATGCAGACTGGATCAAGTTTTTCCAGGAATAACCCGAGGGGCCAAGTGTGTTGCTCTTAGAAATGGGGGACAGGAGAGGCATTGGATGTAAGGATTGCCTGTGCTCTAGAAACACACTTTATTCAAGCCATCTGCAAATCTTATAGAAAAGAGTACTCTGGGAAATGAAGTTTTATCATCACTATGAAGTTATTCCATAGGTGAATTTCAGCTCCTTCTCAAGGCTTTCATCTCTTTATACAGATTCCAATTTAAAAAGTGTCAATTCTGCACTCATGTTAAACTACCTCTATAAGTTCAGTGCACTTGTATGCACACTTAAAGGCTTATTGGTCCATGTATCACAAGCATTGAATATAGAGTAATCTGTATGTTAAATGCTTTCTTTCTACCTGCCGTTGCTAAGCAGCTGATCTGAAATTAATGAAAAAATATTGTTTTTAAACCTGAATCCTAGATGTCACAAACCTTCTCACACTAAGCACAAGCAGTTGCCGCATTTGTGGCCTTTTTATGAACTATAATATTTTTCTGTTCTCTTCTTTAAGTAGCTTCTTAAGATCATAGAACAGCACTATTCATAGCAGAAAAAGTGATCTAAACTAAGGCCATACATTTAATATTTGCAGGTAAGCTCTCAGGAAAACTGAAACTACCAGAAAGCAACAAAAACCAAATTGATTCAATGTTAAAGTAACCTGCTTTGATGAATTCCTTTGTTTGTATGTGCCTTGGTTTAAGTCTCTAATGCAGTTCGCTCACTCACTCCCCCCTCTTTCTTCCCCCCGCTCCCGGAGGGATGGGGAGAAGAATCAAAAGAATGCAACTCCCACAAGTTGAGATAAGAACAGTCCAGTAGCTAAGGTATAGCACAAATTACTACTGCTACCACTAGTAATAATAATGACAAGTGAAATACAAGGGAAGAGAATACAACTGCTCACCACCTGATACCAAGCCCGACCCAGCAGCCAGCCGTGAGCCCCATCCTTTTGGGTAACTGTCTCTCATTTTTACATCCTGGGCACTACTTGCTGTGGTATGGAATAACCTCTTTGGTCAGTTTGGGTCAGGTGTCCTGTCTCTGATACCTCCCGGCTTCCCCTCCTCCCTGGCAGAGCATGAGACTCAGAGAGTCCTTGGTCAGACCAAACATTACTAAGCAGTAACTGAAAACATTGGTGTTATCAGTGCTGTTCCCAGGCCAAAAGTCAAAAACACAGCGTTGCACCAGCTACCAAGAAGGAGAAAAGTGACTGCTACTGCTGAACCCATGACAGTATGTCTGTTTTACTTTAATTTAAAATGAATCTCAATTAATGGGAAATCTAAAAGTTAAAAAACAAAGAGACCTAAACAGGTCTTTTTTTTAATGTATTCCTTCAAATGCTCTTCATTGCGTTTCCATAATTAGAACAAAAATCCCTATAGACAATGTAACAGCAGCAACAGAGGAAGAGGCAGAATTCAAAATCAGGTACATGATCTGTGTCTCATTCAAATATTGGTAGCAGAGTGAAAACTGAGAAAAAAAGCCTGTACTAAGAGATGAAAATAATGTAACAGAGGGATAGATTCATAAATCAGTAAATTACAGGAGCATATTCTAGCTCTAGTGTAGAATAGACTGTTTGCATTAAAAAGATGCAGATTTAAAATGCAGTAAAAAAATACCCAAACAACAACAAAAAAAAAATCAATGATGATACATTTTAATTCAAACAGTCATCACAGCAGTGCCACACCAATCAGTCATATTTACCCAGGCCCTGTATATAATAATCCCCCTGATCCCTATATAACTGCCAGCTTCACCTTTTAAATCATCAACAGCTCTCATAGCTTATTGCTTCATACTTTCCTAATAGGCCCCTGCAATCAATAATCTTACCACTGAGTAAGCAGCAACCAGCCAGCCAAACACTGGGCGTAAATGCTTCAGAAGTGATCATTACAGGGATATGAATGACATGGTAACTGCGTTAATGGGATATGCATGTAGTAATGACACGTTTTGGAAAATCTGCTTACTGGAAAGTGTAGATAGTTTGACACGGCAAAATGGTGTTTCTGCAGAGGGGAATATTTACCCTTGAAAATTAAACCGCAAATCCTCCAGAGGGGTGTTTTTTATGAGATGGCAATCATCATCACCAGACTTTTGTATTTCAAAATCAACACAAAATACTTAGCGTGTCTCCACCTGTCATGGGTTCAGCAGCAGCAGTAATTTTTCTCCTTCGTAGTAGCTGGTGCAGTGCTGTGTTTTTGACTTTCGGCCTGGGAACAGAGCTGATAACACCGATACGTATAGTTACAGCTTACAATGTTTTGGTCTGACCAAGGACTTTCTGAAAGAAAGATTTCCATACAAAGACAATGTTATGAGTCTTTTGGCCAAATGGACTACTCTAGAAAAGGGGATCCAGTCTCTGAGGGAATCAGCCATTGTAGAGATGATCTATAAAATCAAGCCGAATAACTGGGATATACCCATAGATCCAGATGAAGTTGAATGTACACAACCCATGTGGAGGAAATTTACACAGAATGCATCCCCATTATATGCCCATTCATTGGCAACAGTAACCTGAAATGATTCATAAACTCCAAGATTTTGAAGACAATCTCACTCCTTCCATCATCTCAGCTGTGGAAAAGCTGTCCTACGACCTCAAACAATTGAGAGACAATCTATCCAGCTCCTCACATGTACCAGCACAGGTCTCAGCTGTTAACAAAAGGTGTCCTACTTTTCGAGAGAGAAGATATAGAAGGTATACACCACGGGCCACCCTATGGTTTTACCTGTGGGATCACGGAGAAGATATGATGAAGTGAGATGTAAAGCCTACTTCAGTTTTGGAGGAATGGGTGCGTGAATTGAAGAGGAGAACTGTCGTGGTTTAAGCCTCTCTAACCATGCAGACTCTCTCTCAATTACTCCCCCCTCTTTCTTGCCCCCCACTCCCGGAGGGATGGGAAGGAGAATAGAAAAGAATGCAACTCCCACAGGTTGAGATAAGAACAGTTTAGTAACTAAAGTATAACACAAATCACTGCTGCTACCACCAATAATAATAATGACAAGGCAAATACAAGGAAAGAATACAATTTCTCACCACCTAAAACCAAGCCCGACCACGCAGTGCACCCCCCACCCTTCTGGGTCTCTCCTCTCCGTCCTCCATCTTGGGCATGACGTGCTGTGGTATGGAATAACCTCTTTGGTCAGTTTGGGTCAGGTGTCCTGTCTCTGCTTCCTCCCGGCTCCCCTCCTCCCTGGCAGAGCATGAAACTCAGAAAGTCCTTGGCCAGACCAAAACATCACTAGGCAGTAACTGAAACACTGGTGTTATCAGCGCTGTTCCTAGGCCCAAAATCAAAAACACAGTGCTGCACCAGCTACCAAGAAGCAGAAAAAAATGACTGCTGCTGCTGAACCCATGACATTATCCACCCCTTATTCCATACCATTCACGTCATGATCAGATCCCACATTTTCAATATACCATCACATGTATATGTATATGCATACACACACACACACACAGAGGGAGAGAGATCATCCCTCAGTGCATAGACCAATCCCTACAAAGCTGCTGAGTCCATCCAGTCCATGATGTCAAGCTCCATCTTCTGTAACAGCCTTTCAGAGCAGGAGAGGCTGTGTGCAGAGTTCACACTCGTCAATAACCTGGGCAATAGTGTCCATTGCTAAGTCCACCCCTCGATCATAAGTCCATCTGTATGTTGCATCTCTGCCCTGATGGCCTGAGGTGTCATGGGCCCATCAGGCTCAAAATAATTCATCCACCCCTCCAGCAGTTCCTGCAGCTTGCCGGTGGGGACTCCATACAGCTGCCTTCCACCTGTGATGCTTCCAAAGCACTGGAGGGGCCCAGTGGACAAGATACTCGCCCATACTGTCCCACACACCCTGCCACTCATGGCTGTCCAGGCTTGGGGAAAATCTCTTAGTCATCCTAGATTGCAGACTAACCCCAGACAAGGCCCACACCCCACTTTGCTTAACTCTCGGGGCCAGACAAAATGGTTGTGGGTAAAACACACTGTGTATGCATGCCACTATGCTGATCCCCATCACAATGAGCAGGCAGGTCTCAAGGGTACCCAAAGGCCATTCAAACCCTTCAGAGCTCTCAAATGAGGCTGCTGTGCTTGTCACTGGGGCTGGTGTAGCTGCTGCGCTTGCCGGCTCTCTCAGCACCAGCTGCTCTTTGTCTGAGTCCAGAGCTTCCTTCTCTGCCTTGCTGGGAAGTGCTGCGGGGTCTCCTGCGTTCTCCTGCGGCTCCGCGGGCAGCTGCCGGGGAATGCTCTCGGCCGCCACGAGGCTGGGCTCGGCCACGGGACTCTGTTCAGCCTCGGGGCCCGGCTTCTCTGCCGTCTCCTCCTGCCGCTCGGTAGCCTCCCCCTCCGGCGGCTCGGCAGCCGCCGGGCTGGGCTCGGTGGGGGGGCTCGGCTCAAGCTCCCCGGGTCCGCTCCCCCGGGCCGTTTCGGCAGCCGGCGGCTCCCGAGGCAGCCCCCCCTCGGCTCTCCACAGCCTCGCCAGGACGGTGAAGAGCAGCCGAACTGCCAGGTACACATTCGCCCCCCACGGCTTCTGGAGCCCGCCCGTATCACAAGCCATTCCAATAAAGTACAATGAAACAAGAACCTTAAACCAAAACCCATATCTGAAACATGCTAAGATAACAAATACCGGCTGTAAGTAAGGTACAACAGGCTGAAACCATGAATGCAAGAGAACCAAAAGCAACAACTTTGAGAGCCAATAAATCAGCATTGTGACGAGTGGCTATTAATCCTGTCGTTATCTCAACCCTTCGAGCCCCACGTTGGGTGCCAAAAGAACTGTCGTGGTTTAAGCCTCTCTAACCATGCAGACTCTCTAAAAATAATTCACCCTTACGTTGCCAATCTAAGTCCATCTGAGCTACTTCAATTTTAGCAGCTTTATCCACTTGTTGGTTGTTCTGGTGTTCCTCAGTGGCCCGACTCTTGGGTACGTGAGCATCTACATGGCGTACCTTGACCACCAGGTTTTGCACCCGGGCAGCGATATCTTGCCACAGTGCAGCAGCCCAGATGGGTTTACCTCTGCGTTGCCAGTTGCTCTGCTTCCATTGCTGCAACCACCCCCACAGGGCATTGGCCACCATCCATGAGTCAGTATAGAGATAAAGTACTGGCCACTTTTCTCGTTCCGCAATGTCCAAAGCCAGCTGGATGGCTTTCACCTCAGCAAACTGACTCGATTCACCCTCTCCTTCAAAAAATGACTGCTGCTGCTGAACCCATGACAAGAACAAAGGTCAAGGCTGATCACCCCATGAAGGCTGCGGTTTCAGTCTCTGGTGAGCAGGTTCCCAGATTGAGTGGAAGAGCCGATTTTACTTCAGCTCCTGTGATAAGGAATAATTCCTGTCAACAAGATGTGAGTGACCAATGTGATGACTATTAGAGGGGCCCCGTCTCCAGCCAGGTGGAGGTAGGGGACAATCGGATTTACTGGACTGTGTGGATCAGATGGCCTGGCACATCAGTCCCACAGAATGTTGTGGTTTAAGCCCCTCAAGCAGACCGCTCACTCACTCCCCCCTCTTTCTTCCCCCCGCTCCTGGAGGGATGGGGAGAAGAATCAAAAGAATGCATCTCCCACAGGTTGAGATAAGGACAGTCCAGTAACTAAGGTATAATACAAACCACCACTGCTACCACCAATAATAACAATGACAAGGGAAATACAAGGGAAGAGAATACAACTGCTCAGCACCTGATACCAAGCCCGACCCAGCAGCCAGCAGTGAACCCCACCCTTCCGGGTTCCTGCCCCCAATTTTTCCATCCTGGGCATGACATGCTGTGGCATGGAATACCTCTTTGGCCAGTTTGGGTCAGGTGTCCTGTCTCTGCTTCTTCCCAGCTTCTCCTCCTCACAGGCAGAGCATAAGACTCAGAAAGTCCTTGGTCAGACCAAAGCATTACCAAGCAGTAACTGAAAACACTGGTGTTATCAGCACTGTTCCCAGGCCGAAAGTCAAAAACACAACACTGCACCAGCTACCAAGAAGAAAAATGACTGCTACTGCTGAACCCAGGACACAGAAGTATAAGGCTCTAGTAGATACCGGTGCACAGTGTACCCTGATGCCATCAAGCCGTAAAGGGGTGGAACACATTTCTATTTCTGGAGTGACAGGAGGATCACAAGAGTTGACTGTACTGGAGGCTGAAATCAGCCTGACTGGGAGGGAATGGCAAAAACACTCCATTGTGACTGGTCCAAAAGCTCCATGCATCCTTGGCATAGATTACCTCAGGAGAAGGTACTTCAAAGACCCGAGAGGGTACTTCAAAATCCCAGCAGGGTACCGATGGGCTTTTGGTATTGCTGCTTTGGAGACAGAGGAAATTGAGCAGCTGTCCACCTTGTTTGGTCTCTCAGAGAATCCTTCTGTTGTGGGGTTGCTGAAGGTCAAAGAACAACAAGTGCCAATCACAACCACAACAGTGCACCGGCGGCACTATCACACCAACCGAGAACCCCTGATTCCCATCCATAAGATGATCCATAGATTGGAGAGTCAAGGAGTGATCAGTAGGACCCGCTCACCCTTTAATAGCCCCACAGGGCCAGTGTGAAAGTCTAACGAAGAGTGGAGACTAACGGTAGACTATCATGGCCTGAACGAAGTTACACCACCCATGAGGGCTGCCGTACGGGACATGCTAGAACTTCAGTATGAACTGGAGTGAAAGGCAGACAAGTGGTATGCCACAACTGATTTTACTAATGCATTTTTCTCAATTCCTTTGGCAGCAGATTGCAGGCCACAGTTCGCTTTTACTTGGAGGGGCGTCCAGTACACTTTGAACCAGCTGCCCCAGGGGAGGAAACACAGCCCTATCATCTGCCATGGACTGATCCAGACTGCACTGGAACAGGGGCAAGCTCCAGAACACCTGCAATACATTGATGACATTATTATGTGGGGCGATACAGCAGAAGAAGTTTTTGAGAAAAGGAGGAAAATAATCCAAATCCTGCTGAAAGCTGGTTATGCCACAAAATGGAGTAAGGTCAAGGGACCTGCACAGAAGATTCAATTTTTGGGAATAAAATGGCAAAATGGATGTCACCAGATCCCCACCGATGTGATCAACAAGATAACAGCAATGTCACCACCAACTAATAAGAAAGAAGCACAAGCTTTCTTGGGTGTTGTGGGGTTCTGGAGGATGCACATCCCGAATTACAGTTTGATTGTAAGTCCTCTCTATCATGTGACCTGGAAGAAGAATGATTTTAAATGGGGCCCTGAGCAACAACAAGCTTTTGAGCAAATTAAACGAGAGATAGTTCATGCAGTGGTCCTCAGACCAGTCTGGAGTGGGCCAGACATTAAAAATATACTCTCCACCGCAGCTGGGGAGAATGGTCCCACCTGGAGTCTCTGGCAGAAAGCTCCAGTGGACACTCGAGGTCGACCCCTTGGCTTTTGGAGTAGGGGATACAGAGGATCTGAGGCCAGCTATACCCCAACTGAAAAAGAGATACTGGCAGCCTATGAAGGTGTTCAAGCTTCTTCAGAAGTGATTGGCACTGAAGCACAGCTCCTCCTAGCACTCCGGTTGCCTGTGCTGGGATGGAGGTTCAAAGGCAGGGTCTCCTCTACACATCATGCAACTGGTACTACAAGGAGTAAGTGGGCTACACTAATTACACAACGAGCTCAAATAGGAAATCCCAGTTGTCCAGGAATTCTAGAAGTCATCATGGACTGGCCAGAGGGCAAAGATCTTGGAATGTCACCAGAGGAGTAGGAGTCCCTGCGTGCTGAAAATGACCCACCATATAATGAACTGTCAGAAAGTGAAAAGCAATATTCCTTGTCTACTGATGTGTCCTGTCGCATTGTGGGAAAGCATCGTAGATGGAAGACAGCTGTATGGAGTCCTCGACAACAAGTTGCAGAAACTGCTGAAGGAGAGGGTGAATCGAGTCAGTTTGCTGAGATGAAAGCCATCCAGCTGGCCTTGGACATTGCGGAACGAGAAAAGTGGCCACTACTTTATCTCTATACTGACTCATGGATGGTGGCAAATGCTCTGTGGGGGTGGTTGCAGCAATGGAAGCAGGGCAACTGGCAACGCAGAGGTAAACCCATCTGGGCTGCTGCACTGTGGCAAGATATCGCTGCCCGGGTGCAGAATCTGGTGGTGAAGGTACGCCATGTAGTTGCTCATGTACCCAAGAGTCGGGCCACTGAGGAACACCAGAGCAACCAACAAGCAGATAAAGCTGCTAAGATTGAAGTGGCTCAGATGGACTTAGATTGGCAACATAAGAGTGACTTATTTTTGGCCCAGTGGGCCCATGACACTTCAGGCCATCAGGGCAGAGATGTAACACATAGATGGGCTCGTGATGGAGGGTTGGACTTAACAATGGACACTATTGCCCAGGTTATTCATGACTGTGAAATGCTCTGCAATTAAGCAAGCTAAACAGTTAAAGCCTCTTTGGTATGGAGGACAATGGCTGAAGTACAAATATGGGGAGACCTGGCAGATTGATTGTATCACACTCCCACCAACCCGCCAAGGCAAGTGCCATGTGCTTACCGTGGTGGAAGCAACCACTGGATGGCTGGAAACATACACTGTGCTTCATGGCACTGCCCGGAACACTATCCTGGGCCTTGAGGAACAGATTTTGTGGTGACACAGCACCCCAGAGAGAACTGAGTCAGACAATGGGACTCATTTCCAGAACAGCCTTATAGACAGTCGGGCCAAAGAGCATGGCATTGAATGGGAACATCCCCTACCATGCACCAGCCTCTGGGAAAATTGAACGGTAAAATGCACTGTTAAAAACTACACTGAGAGCAATGGGTGGTGGGACTTTCAAGCATTGGGATACACATTTACCAAAGGCCACTTGGCTGGTCAGCACCAGAGGATCTGTCAACAGGGCTGGTCCAGCCCAGTCAGAAATTCCACATACTGTGGAGGGGGAACAAGTTCCTGTAGTACATATAAAAAATTTGCTGGGGAAGACAGTCTGGGTTATTCCTGCTTCAGGTAAAGGCAAACCCACTCGTGGGATTGCTTTTGCTCAGGGACCCAGATATACTTGGTGGGTAATGGGGTAAGACGGGGAAGTCCGATGTACACCTCAAGGGGATTTGATGTTAGGGGAAACCAGCCAATGAACTCAATTGTATGCTGTTGCCTGCTACGTAATACTTTTATAGCCCACCAACTAGATGTCTTCAAGTCATCAGTGACAGGCCCTCTGACCGTCATCCCAACAAAGAATGAACTTTAATGAATCCGGACAAGTTCTGCAGTAAAGGAACGATCAGCATCAGCAGGCAACGATCCAACACTGCACACAGCTTCCCCTGCTCTGAAGGACTGTTACAGGAGATGGAACTTGACATCATGGACTGAATGGACTCAGCAGCTTTGTAGGGATTGGTCCATACACTGAGGGATGATGTCTCTCCCTCTGTGTGTGTGTATGTGTGTATATATATATATATATAATATATATATATATGTATTTGATAATATATTGAAAATATGGGATCTGAGGAGGACGTGAATGGTATTGAATAAGGGGTGGATACTGTCATGGGTTCAGCAGCAGCAGTCATTTTTCTCCTTCTTAGTAGCTGGTGCAGCACTGTGTTTTCGACTTTCTGTCTGGGAACAGCACTGATAACACTGATGTTTATAGTTATGGCGTAGAATGTTTTGGTCTGACCAAGGACTTTCTGAGTTTCATGCTCTGCCTGGGAGGAGGGGAAGCCGGGAAGAAGCAGAAACAGGACACCTGACCCAAACTGACCAAAGAGGTATTCCATACCACAGCACGTCATGCCCAGGATGGAAAAACTGGGGGCAGGAACCCGGAAGAGTTCAGCTCACGGCTCAGTCATCGAGTGGTGAGCAGTTGTATCCTCTTCCCTTGTATTTCCCTGATCATTATTATTATTGGTGGTAGCAGTAGCGATTTGTGTTATACCTTAGTTACTGGACTGTTCTTATCTCAACCAGTGGGAGTTACATTCTTTCGATTCTTCTCCCCATTCCCCCCCACCCTCGGAGTGGGGAGGAAGAAAGAGGGTTTGAGTGAGTGAGCAAGTGGGCTGCGCTATTTATGGCTTAAACCATGACAGCACCCTTCTTATTTTACCCTTGCAGCTGCTCATTGCTTCACACATACCTTGTCATTACTGGCAATGTGTATTTACATGCAAATTTGAGAACTAATGTCACTGTGCTGACAATGGTTTAAATACTACTGCGTGCAACAAGGCACTCCAATCTATTATACTGCTACTCACTCATTAAATATCAACACTGAAAACTTCCACCTATGCTTGAGAATTATTTCTTAAGTTTAAAAAACAAAACAAAGAATAACTGGTGCAGTTTGACATAAATGAAGTTGAGCTTTGAAGACAGCCAAATTTTCTGAAGTGTTCAATACTCACATTGGACACATCTCCGGAAAAGCTCTACTCTTACTTAGCCAAAAGAATGAAGGTGATAGGTTTTCAAAATGTTCTGCTGAAAGAAGTGGTCATTTTCTTTCATTCTCCATTGGGGCTGCAGGTGACATATTGCTTGCTAAATTGTGTACGTGCAATTCATACCCATAGTTAAATGGTTACTGCATCTTGGGCCTGGGACGATGTGACCCTTTTTAAAAAATAAGGAACTCATGGGCACAATCAGATATTGGTTGTATTTGAAGCAACAAACAAGAACAGTCAAGGTTAGTAGTACTAAAGGATGAGTTATTTGAAATCTTGACAAAGTGATCATTCAGTTACCTAACTTGGCAAAAGAACTAACTTTTAAGGTGCTCTAAAGTGAACTGCTTTCATTATAATACTAAAAATCACACCCACAGCTCAAAAAGACCCCATCCCAAGTGAAGAACCTTCCCCTGAATATGCATAGTGATTAGAAGGAATGACACAGCAAATATTGCAATTATATGTTGATTACAACCAATCATTGTAACTAGGAGTGTATAACCTTATAACTTTCGTGCATAAAATGTAATGAAAAAAGCCAGCATTGGTGTGCTTCATTTGTGGAACAGTCCACCAAGCACCCAGGCCTGAATAAGCAGTATCTCTCCTGAGCATGTGGAACTGGTTTACTGCATGCCAGGCACAAATTCGCGTTTTGGACAGCACAGGCAGTGGGTTCTTAATAATCCATCTGCCTATTTAGGCAGATGTATGAATTCCATCAGGAAATACTCAATAGTTTTGAAACTGTCTAAATGCATTGTAGGACTTTTTTGTTTGTACTATTAACCAGTCTAAAGACTCATTAGGAAAGTGTGTGAAACGTGGTAAGTCACTGTAGCAAAATGTTTTCCATTTGGATGCAATATCAGAAGTAATGTAATGATCTCATTAAACTTGGTCATTCTTAGCATATACATAAATCCATTGTTCTTTGGAGATTATAGTGCATAGAAGATGAAAATCCTGTCAATGATTCAACTGCACAAGAGATGTCAAGAAAAAATTTGTTTCTGCACATCTGTAACGCTGTATTTGAACTCACAAAAACCCTGGGGCAAAGCCAGAGTTTGATCAACAGAAATACATGACAGAACATGATCTGAAAAATACTATTACAGCAGAAACAAAGTTTACCTTTATTATGTTAACTATCAGCTAACATTTGTCTTTGTTGACAGGTGTTTTATTTAAACATTTTATCTTGATCAGCTTTTTATGTATTATTGATTTTTCATCTTGGTTTCCAAGATATTTTAAATAAAAGCATAAGGCATAATCATTTCACAATGAAAACAAAATTACACTATGTGAAAGAAGCAAAAGTAAGAAAATAAACAACCACAGTGTCCTGTTCTTCAGTAAACCCATCAGTGCCAAGGCTCCAAATGATGGCTTGTTTCCTGTCAATCTTATTTGCAGATAAATTATGGGAAAGTGCATACTTACTTTATTTTGTTTTGTTTGACCTTTTTTTCTCACTGAGTCTTCACTCCCTAAAGACATTTTATTTTTTAATTGAGTTTTGCAATGTTTTTCTTTAAGCAGGGAATTACAAGAAGCTCTACCTATGAAGGATGTGCTGAAACTGAATATTCGAAAGTCCTGCAGAGTACCCAGCCTTTTAAATTAGCTACAGAAATTCATTGCTGGTGTTTTGACATGCACATCACCACAATACCCTATATAAAGAGCTTTTGGCAAGACTGCTGGTGAGCTGTGAGATGACAGGAAGCTGATGCTTAAACAGCACACTCCTAAGGGACCACTTCCGCTACTTATAATGAACATAGAACCGTAGAATCATAGAATAGTTAGGGTTGGAAAGGACCTTAAGATCATCTAGTTCTAACCCCCCTGCCAGGGGCACAGACACCTCACACTAAACCATGCCACCCAAGGCTATGTCCAACCCGGCCTTGTACACCGCCAGTGATGAAGCATTCACAGCTTCTCTGGGCAACCCATTCCAGTGCCTCACCACCTTTACAGTAAAGAATTTCTTCCTCATATCCAATCTAACCTTTCCCTGTTTAAGTTTGAACCCGTAACCCCTTCTCCTATCACTACAGTCCCTCATGAAGAGACCTTCCCCAGCATCCTTCTAGGCCCCCTTCAGATACTGGAAGGCTGCTAGGAGGTCTCCAAGCAGCCTTCTCTTCTCCAGGCTGAACAGACCCAACTTTCTCAGCCTATCTTCATAAGGGAGGAGCTCCAGTCCCCTGATCATCCTCATGGTCCTCCTTTGGACTCATTCCAACAGTTCCATGTCCTTTTGATGTTGAGGACAGCAGAACTGTACACAATACTCCAAGTGAGGTCTCATGAGAGCAAAGTAGAGTGACAGGACTACCTCCCTCGACCTACTGGTCACACTCCTTTTCATGCAGCCCATGATACGGCTGCCTTTCTGGGCTGCAAGTGCACACTGCTGGCTCATGTTCATTTTTTCATCAACCAAAATCCCCAAGTCCTTCTCTGCAGGGCTGCTCTGAATCTCTTCTCTGCCCAACCTGGAGCTGTGCCTGGGATTGCTCTGATCCAGGTGTAGAACCTTGCACTTGTCATGGTTAAACTTCATCAGACTGGCATCAGCCCACCACACAAGAGTGTCAAGGTCCCTCTGGATGGCATTTCTTTCCTCCAACGTATCAACCAAACCGCACAGCTTAGTGTCATCAGCAAACTTGCTGAGGGTGCACTCAATCCCCCGCCCATGTCACTGACAAAGATTTTGAACAAGACTGGTCCCAACACCAATCCCTGAGGGACACCACTCGTTACTGCTCTCCAGCTGGACATTGAGCCATTGAGCACAACTCTTTGCGTGCGCCCAACCTGTAAGTTCTTTATCCACCGAATGGTTCACCTATCAAATTGATGTCTCTAACTTAGAGACAAGGATCTCGTGTGGGACAGTGTCAAACGCTTTGCACAAGTCCAGGTAGTAGATGACATCAAGTGCTCTACCCCTGTCCATCAGTTCCATAGCCCCATCATAGAAGACCACCAGATTGGTCTGGAAGGATTTCCTCTTAGTGAAGCTATGCTGGCTGTCACCAACCACCTTGTTGTTTTTCATATGCCTTAAAGCATGCCTTCCAGGAGAAGCTGCTCCAAGATTTTGCCAGGCACAGAGGTGAGACTGACTGGTCTGTAGTTTCCCGGCTAATCCATTTTCCCTTTCTTGAAAATGGGGGTTATATTTCCCTTTTTCCAGTCATCGGGAACTTCACCTGACTGCCATGATTTTTCACATATGATGGACAGTGGCTTAGCAACTTCATTTGCCAACTCCTTCAGGACCTGTGGATAGATTTCATGAGGTCCCATGGACTTGTATACGTTCAGGTTCCTAAGATAGTCTCGATCCAGATCCTCTCCTACAGTGGGCCCAGGGTCTTCATTCTCACTGTCCCTGCGTCTGCCTTCCAAGACTTGGGTGGTGTGGTCAGAGCACTTTCAGGTGAAGACGGAGGCAAAGAAGTCATTAAGAACCTCAGCCTTCTCCATATCCAAGGTAGCTAGTTTTCCCGATAGCTTCTGGAGAGGGCTCACGTTGTCCCTAGCCTGTCTTTTATTTGCAATGTACCTATAGAATCCCTTCCTGTTATCTTTAACATCCCTAGCCAAGTTTAATTCTAACTGGGACTTAGCTTTCCTAACCTGGTGCCTGGCTTCCGGACAACATCCCTGTATATTTCCCAGACCACCTGTCCTTGCTTCCACCTTTTAGAAGCCTCTTTTTTCTCTCGAATTTTCCTCAGCAGCTCCTTATCCATCCAAGGAGGTCTCCTGGCCCTCCTGTTGCACTTCCTTCTAATAGGGATGCATCGCTCCTGAGCTTGCAGCAGGTGATCCTTGAATATCAACCAAGAGTCTCGGGCCTCCCTGCCCTCTAGGGCTATATCCCATGGAACCTTACTGAGCAGGTTCCTGAAGAGGCCAAAGTCTGCTCTCTTGAAGTCCAGGGCAATGAGCTTGCTGCACACTCTTCTCACTGTCCTGAGGATCTCGAATTCACCCATCTCATGATCGCTGCAATCAAGGCTGCCCTGGAGCGTCACGTTTCCACCATCTGTTGGTGAGGAGGTGGTCAAGCATGGCACCTCTCCTTGTCGACTCCTCTATTACTTGCAGAAGGAAGCTGTCTTTCACACAATTGAGGAACTCCCTGGATTGCTTGTGCCGGGCCATACCATCCCTCCAACAGATATCAGGGTGGTTGAAGTCCCCCATGAGAACAAGGGCCTGTGAGTGTGAGTCTGTTCCTATCTGTCTAGAGAGCGCTTCATCCACCGAGTCCTCTTGGTCAGGCGGTCTGTAACAGATCCCCACAATAATGTCTCCCATCGCTGTTCGTCCTTTAAGCCTGACCCACAAACTCTCTGTCGACTGCTCACCTGTCCCCAGGCACAGTTCCATACTCTCCAGCCTATCCTTAACATAAATAGCAACTCCCCCTCCCCGCCTACCGGGCCTCTCTTTTCTAAAGAGCCTGTAACCTTCCATTCCAACACTCCAGTCATAGGAGCCATCCCACCATGTTTCTGTGATGCCTATGATATCATACCCCTGTAGATGTGCACACATCTCTAATTCCTCTTGTTTGTTCCCCATATACGGGCATTTGTAGAGAGGCATCTGAGCCGAGCTCCAATTGAAGCCAGCTCATTGGCTAGAGCAGCTGGAATAATTGCTCTGAACGTCTATTATAGGTGCTGGCAAGTGAGTGGGTGTGTTGGGATGGAATGATGCCCCCCTCCCCCAGCACATCTAGTTTAAAGCATCCTTGACCAGTCTGGCAAGCTTCCTACCAAATCCACTCTTCCCTTTCTTTGTCAGACCAGCTCCACCAGCCCCCAGTAGACCTGGCCTACTAAATTGAGTCCCATGTTCAAGGTACGCAAACCCCTGACTATGGCACCACACTTCTAACCATTTATGAACCTGGCCAATCCTCCTAGCCTTTTTGAGGTCCTGCCCTGTATCCTGGAGAATTGACGAAAAGACAATCTGAGCTCCAGAGCCCCTAACCACCTCCCCCAGAGTTCTGTAGTCCTTCCTTATGTTCTCCGAGCTACTGCTATCTATATCAGTAGCACCCACATGGATCACTAGAAGTGGGTAATAGTCAGTGGGACCAACTTGTGCAGGCACCTTCTCTGCAACATCCCTGATCCGAGCCTGTGGTAGGCAACACACCTCCCTTGAGCCTGGGTCAGGCCGACAGATGGGTGCCTCTGTTCCTTTCAGAGTAGAGTCCCTCTACTACTATGGTCCGTCACTTTTTCCTGGAAGCACCAGAAGTGATCTTCTTTACCAGTGCATCAGCCTGTTGTTCCTGATGCGAGTGTGCTTCCTCATCAGCCCCCTGCAGGAGAGCAAAGCGGTTCTGGGAGGGGACAACAGATTTAGGATGAAGCCCCTTGCTTTTAATTGTCCTCTTTCTCCTTTTTTTGTTGTTTTTTTCTGTTACTGTTTCCCAGCTTCCTGGGTTAGTGGCCTTCTTTCCTGCATGAGCGACAGTGAACGCTTGAGGCCCCTGCACCCTGTGGTCCTGGAGGAAGCAGTGCTGCTTCCCTTCATCTTACCTGACACCTTTCAGCCTAGTAACAGCGTCCCGCAGCTCAGCCACCTCCTGCAGGAGGACCTCCACCAGGAAGTAGAGTGCAGCCCTGCCCATTGTGCACCCTCCCCTCAGGAGAGCAGTGCAGGTGCTCTCTACACCCCGAGCTCTGCCCTGCAGCCTCCCCTTTCATCAGCTCTGTCTGGGCGCCTACACTGGCCACTGCCGGGGCAGACAGAGCAGCGCCCCCAGACTGAGCCAGGGTCATACGGTGAGTGCTCACCATTCTGCTTGCCTGCCCGCGTGAACTGCCGCGCAGACTGCCTCGATCCCGCCCTGGTCGCCGCGCTCCCTGGGGCAGGTTTTTACCCATTCCAGGCTGGTGCTGCTCCTCCTGGCACCGCCCCCTCTGAGTCAGCACCTTGCGTCCGCTGAGCTGCCTGCTCCTGGGCAAGTCCTGTCGAGGACTTGAGGCTCCCTTGGTGCCTGTTGCTGCTCCGAGCTGAAGCTCCTGGACACCGAACCTCCCCCCGATCAGGCTCTGCAGGCGTCCCCTCTCAAGACAGTCACCTCAGTAATAGGATCTTGATGGTTGTCTTAGATATTACCCATCACAGCAGCATCATCTAAGCAATACAGTCCCTCAGTAGTCCTAGCAAGGTCTTCAATGCACTGCCTGGCCCACCTGGCATGTCTCGATTTTTAAGGGAGAAAATTGCATATTATTTCCCATTGATTTTCTTCTGTGGGTAAGACAATGAAATGAAGGAGAGGAATATCATAAGCTCTCTGTTACCATCCTTTTAAGTATATTCTTGGACACTTGGACTCAAAATTGGATCCTCTAAGAACTTTGCTACAAACCGCATGAGAAATTCAGACGTATGATCCATCAAAAGGGTGACAGAAGTGCCTCAGGATAGCAACAACATCCAGTGAAGCTATATACAACTTTTTCACTGCTTACATGTCTTCATATAACCAGGCAAGAGTTAGCTCTTTTGAGCTAAGCATAAAAAACAGAACAGAAAGATTGAAAATAAATAATAAAAATGCTATTTGGTCAGCAATCCACAGCCAACATTTCATCAACTAATAAAGAAATTAATTGCTAACTTTGAAATGACCTCAGCTGTTTTCCAAATAAAGTGACAGCTTCACAGTTGATATATTAGAATAAGAGTGATTACTTATCGTAAACAAATTTCAGTTTACCTACTCCCACAGCTCTTTAATTTAAAGAAGGATGGTACCTCTTTTTGTGTATCTGCTGGACAACCTTCAGCTCTGCATTAGCTAATTAATTCAAAGGGTGAATGTGTTGGAGTTGTTTGTTTGTTTTGTGTGTGTTTTTTTTTTTTTTCCACAGAATCATCAGTGTAACTAATATTATTTATATCTACCAATAAATAATACAGGAAAAAGATTTTTGAGCTTTTAGAGAAGCTGGCTATCACTTTAGCCCTATATTAATCCTTAGAGGATGAAGAAAGCAATGGTAATAGATGGCATCATTAATAACAAGAGCACCTGTTTAATATAGGCATACAGGTAATAAAATATGGTTTCAGAAACAGAAGCAGAGGAAGCACTTGCATACAAAATAAGGGAAAGAAAGACAGTGCAAATCCATATAAAGGGGACACTGGATAAAGGTGGATAGCTTTAATTTAAAATAAGGGGGCTGAGATGCTGTGTTGCCAAGGAATAGAAAAAGTATTGATGAAGATTTGAAAAAAGGGAAAGAAGTGATACAGGTAAATAAACCCACTGAAAAAGCAACACTTGTTGACTTATGGAAGAACATATTTTCTTCAGTCTGTGGTAACCAGTTTTCTTGCTTTGGAGGAACTTTTCATAAACTTAAAAAGATTAATTCAACAGGTCTTTTCTGAAAGCATGCCACAGGGCTTCGCAAGAAAGCATACAAAACCAAGACACAAAGGCTGAACAGCAGAAAGAAGAACAAGGAGAAAGAGATCAGCCTAGAGCAGAAAGCTACCCTCTGCTTGCACAGTGATGCTACTTGTCTGTTTTGTTAGAATAGCCTAAATAAAACACAGTGTGGTAGCTAAGGAAGTCAGAATGCTGTAATGAAAAACACAATGATAATAAACTGAAATTAACATTTCAAATATTAAAAAGATTCAAATGCCTAACTTTAACCTTCTAAATGTGCAATTGCACAAGTTACTGAACTATATTTCTGGAATACTGTCATGTGAAGCACACCATATCCCAGGGAATGGGTATGACTGAGTTTTATACAGATAAAATATCACACGACTTGCAAACATTTTTCTTCTTCCAGAAGTTCTAGCTAGGAGTGTGTGGGAGTTTTATTTCTATTGGGTTTTATTTGTTAGGCAGCTAAGAAGGTGGTTTTCAAATTATAGCAACAATTTCACAATGAAAATGTTCATTGTCTCATCTTTTTTGAACATCTTAAAACCCTTCCATTCAGATCAGATAGAAACACCTACAGTTCTCTTCACTTCTTTCTAAACCTCTAGTTCTTGTGGGCCCCCTTTCTACAGCGGATATGGAAGAGGAACGGGAAAAAGAAAAAGATAGATGTACAACAGAACTACTCCTCCAAAATATCAACTCAGTTTAAAGTAGTATTTTTTATTTTTATTCCACTTTACTAAGGAAAATATGAAATTAAATTTCCATTGAAATAAAAAAAAATCTGTCTTCATCCAGCTGCAACATTTGCATAATAGAACATGATCTGGAGTTCGCAAAAGAAAGAAATCCCGTTTCCTGGCATCTTCTCCCAAATACTTTCCACTCAATCAAGCAGCAGAATGTTGTTGCCCAGCACAAACAGGCCAACTCATATAAGTTTTATAAAGACTTCAATTTCAAAGCTTGCTTAGTGATATGGACACCCACTTCGCATTCAATAAGATTTAAGCATCCATTTCCCTTAACCAGGTTTGAAAGAACAGCTGAAAATTCTTAATCATGTGTAGTATTTGTGTATTTCATTTTAAGCACAAAATTAAATATTGCCTTCAACTTTCTAGGAAATTCTCTATATTGTTTCATATTTCAGAGTTTAATATTTTCTGTATATCTGATACCTGCTTAAATTATTTGAATACTTCAATGTCTTATGAGTAAACTAGAAAATGCCATGGTAAAATCATAGTCTGTTGACTCTTCATGTGTGGATTTCTACCATCCAATAAATAAAATGTTTTTCTTTATGGCAAACATGCTTGAAAACAAGCACATGCAAAAAGCAGCACTGTGAAAACAACCCAGAATTTTCCTCCCGAACCCACAGTAGAACTATTGCATATCAATTACGAACTTCACAGATGCATCTATAAAAGTCTACCTGTAATAGGTCCTAATATAAAAGATCAAAGTAAGTGTCATCATGCTGCAGTGCTGGTGCCCGTTGCTCTTGTCTTTCAGTGTGTGTTTTTAATTGACATATAAAATCGTGTTTGGTATTTTTTCAGTTGGAAACACTACACTTTATAAACCAACCTCAGTTTCCACAGTACAGCTGTAAAGAAAGCTCATTTACAAGATCAGCAGCATAGACTTCCAAACACACTCCAGTAAGGGTTTCTTTCACCTTGGTGACTGACTGCTCCCCTCAAGTGAACTCACCTGATTTCTATGGGGATAATAATCAAGGGAGGTGCTGCTTATACTGAATTCAGGCATTAGAGACATTGTGAACTCAGCCTTCAAAAAACAAAGGAAAGAATCAAAAAAACCCAAGCGATCAAACAGAAACCCCTCTATTTGTAAACTGTTCCAGTCCTAAGTCAGCTCACATTTTCGTGGATGGTGAACAAGCAACATTTGAAGCAGATGTTTAACTTAAAATGTAATTTCTCCTTTCCACATTCCTTTATCCATCTTGTGAATTATTCCAGACTCACTCATACCTGTTTATGCCAGTGAAACCAGCAGACAGACCAGGACAGTATCTGTGACAGGAGAGTTAGATCCTTTATTCCCACTCTACTTTTTCCAGTCCTACTGAAAAAGTACTGTTGTGATTTACTCCATTCCACACTATTACAGTGCCAACTCTGATGTCTCACAACGCAAGTGACAGCAGTATGATTATTTCTGTTATTCTTTCTCAAATCTCCAGTTC
Organism: Ara ararauna; assembly: GCA_028858755.1. Classification (NCBI taxonomy): domain Eukaryota; kingdom Metazoa; phylum Chordata; class Aves; order Psittaciformes; family Psittacidae; genus Ara; species Ara ararauna. The sequence continues at coordinate 62,142,898 of CM054376.1, read as the reverse complement.
TCAAAGTCCTGCAATAATGCATATATTAGAGCTCAAAACTATGAATCATTAGCTGTACAAAAGTTAAAGGACTGACAAAATAATCCTACCCAATCCAGCCTCATTGCCTAAAATTTATTTGGTTCATGTGGCAAGATTTTGGTAGCATGAGGGGCTGCAAGTGTGGCTCCTATGAGAAGACACCAAAAGCCATATAAGACAGAGGCAATTCTAGCTGCCTCCAAGACAGACTTGTGACTGCCAAGGCTAAGTCAGTCAACACCGGTAGTGCCTCTATAACAACACACTTAAGAAAAGGTAAAAACAAAATGCTGTGCAACAGCAGCTGGTAGAGAGGAGTGAGAAAATGTGAGAGAAAAAGCTCTGCAGACAGCACGGTCAATGAAGAAGGAGAGGGTGGAAGTGCCTCAGGTGCCAGAAACATTCCCCTGCATTCTGTGGTGCAGACCAGAGAAATTCTTTAAGTGCTGTCAGTGCCTACATAACACCTGAGCATGTTGTATATGTCCCCACTTAGGACTCATTGATGAGGACCTAAGTCTACCTCACCATCAAACTGGAGTAGCTTGTTATCTCAGAGCAACAGCTAGCACCTCCTAGCAGAACTATCTGCCTTGCATTCCTCCATCTCTAATGCAATAGTCCTGCTATACAATAACCTGTGAAGTATCACAGGTGTCATGGTTTAACAGGTTAATGTACAGCTTGACAAATATAGCTTAAACTGGAGAAAATTACTCCTGAAGAGAGAGAGAAGGCATCTCTGTTTTTTTTTTTTTTTTTTTTTTTTTTTTTTTATCCTTTCTTCACTCTTCTCGTGTTTTATTGTTGGGCAACAAAAGAGGAAGAAGGGAAACACACAACAGGCTGTTAGGAGTCAGGACATCATATTTGTTTCTTCTGTTTTACAGTGTTGTTTTGGGGGGTTTTTTTGGTGCTTGTTTTTTTGTTGTTTTTTTTTTTTTTTTTTTTTCTGGAAAAGTGTTAATTTTCTTCCTAGTAGCTTGTGTGGGACTTCTGGATTTGTGCTGAAAAGTGTTAATAACATTGGGATGTTTTAGTTACTGCTGAGCAATGCTTACCCAGCATCAAGGCTTTTCTGCTTTCCACACTGATCTGCTAGAGAGGAGACTAGGAGTGCACAGCTAGGACAGCTAGACCCAAATGGCCAGGGGAAGAAGGAAGAAGGGGGCATGTTTGGAGTTACGGTGTTTGCCCTCCCAAAGTTACCATTACATGTGATAGAGCCCTGTTTTCCTGGAGATGGCTGAAAACTTGCCTGCGTTGGGAAGCAGTGGATGAAGTGTCAGCCTCCTTCTCATTTTTGCCGTCTTTCTCCCCGTTGAATTTTTGGTGAGCAAGTTCCTCAATGACAATGTCCTCCTCAGTGGAAGGGAGATCAGAGCACGGTGAGCCCAGAAAGACTGCTGCAGGAAGCCCACGGTCAGGCCGCCAGAGATACACGACAGCGAAGAGGGCAAAATCTTTGAAGGAGACTCCCTTTTCACAATGGATCACATGGAAAAGATGAGTGCTAATAAGCACAAGTTACTACTGGGGAGATTCCAACTGGACACAAGAGGAAAATTTTTCCAAATAAGAACAACCAGCTGCAGGAATAATATCCCCAAAGAAGTAGTGGACTCCCCAGCATTGGAAGCTGTTAAGATTAGGCTGGACAGGATGTTGGGACATTTTGTCTAACTCATGCTTTGCCCAGAAAGGTTGGACCAGATGATACTTGAGGACCCTTTCAACCTGGTATTCTAGGACTGCACGAATTCCTTCTTTTTCTCTGCTTGTGTGCACATTCTTTTGTTCTCCCTGTTAAGCTGTCTTTATCCCACCCCATGATTTTTTGTATTTTTACCCTCTGATCCTCTACCCTATCCCCTGGGGGCAGGGGAGAGTGAGCGAGCTGCTGTGTGGGGCTATCCTGCCTATTAGGGTTAAACCATGACCAAAACTAATTATGAAAAACCTTTTCAATTAGCTATTGATGCAATTCCAATAAACTTCTCTTCACCATGGACTGCAATTTCCCTGATTTTATGTGGCTTGCTTAATTAAATTCACAACATCATTTGCCTTTGCTGGATATTGTGGGTTCCAAGCTCCTGCCACAAGGAAAAACAGTAACAAGATGAAACTCTCACAGTAGGGACTGCAAAGATTTCTTATCTTGATTTCACCTTGATCTAGTGTGCGAAGTATTCCTCAGCAAGCCTGCCAATACAGCCAGGGTTTAGAGGTGAGAAAACACTATCAGTTGCAAATTCTGTCAGAAGGGCACTGAACACTTTCTGTGCAAAGCTGGCCACATTCTTCTTTCACTTGCACCCTGCAATAACATTCCCTGAAATCAATGGAAAGGCTTCTTTCTGTGTCCTGAAATCTATTCTTCCCATTACCTGAAATCTCTTAATAGAAGATAACATTGCCTTTTGTGAATTTCCCTAAAAATCACTGAAGCTGGGAACTTCATTGCCAATCTTTTAAAATTGTCTGTTGCCTAACAAGGAAACAATGGGTGTAAGTGTGTCAGTATCATTACAGTATCATGATGTCTAATAATATGACATTTTCTCCCAGAAATAAAGACTTCAAGGAACTCATACTGCATCCCCCAGCTAGGCAAACACAGCCAAGGACCCTTCCCAACCCCACAAAGCAAAAGATTCAATTATGCTAAAGACTCATATTGCAGCTTCAAGGCACTAACGGGTGTTATCATAGTCCAGGGGAGCTCAACTATGGACAGCTTCTCTGCTGCTGCAGGATTGTAATCATTTTGACTTCAAGACAATGTCAATATCATCTCCAGCAGCCAGTACGAAGCCAATTAAAACCAACAAAACCTGTTTTTCTGCTAAATTTATCTCACTGTTAATTGCACACTCAGTATGAGTGTAGGGTGAGAACGGAATTTCAAAGCCTCTTACTAGCACATTCCTGTCTCTCTTTCAGATTTGTCTATTTGCCATGAAAGTCATTCTCTTTCCCAATATTTTTACAGCTCTCTTGTTCAATGCGTCTGAGCACCCTGTAACCTGTAATGTATTTACCCTCACAACATCCTCCCTAAAATGGGGAGTGCAATTATCCCCATTTTACTGATGAGAAAGTGCAGTATTAAATAGATTAAGCTGGCCACACAAGGATCAAGAGCTCTTTGTTCTACTTATTGTGAGCAGGTCATCTTGCGGCTAGTTTTCTATTTGGCTTGCATCCTAACTGGCAGCTGATGATCACACCCAGGTTACAACTCTCTGCTTCAAGAAATCACCAAGAAAACCCAAACCTTAATAAAATTTTGGTCAACTAACCCTTCAGTTCTGCTTCTGATTACACAAGTGTGAGCACACTCTATCCCTGTGATACCCACTGCCATAGATAAGATCAGCACACCTCCCTATCTTTAAGCCCACACAGCACTCTTAGCAACATGGCAGAATTTTACACCAGTTTTTATGCAAAAATTGCAAGAATTGTCTTGCATTTCATGGCCAGGCCTCCCCTTGCAACCCTTCCAGAAGGATGAAGTATATGGATACTGTAGCATTAAATGAGACTTTAGTTTAGAATACTTAAGGTTCTTCTCTCTGGAATTTCTGTCCCGTTGTTACTGAGGATGGCAATTTAAAAGGCTTTCTTGGGTGTTTTTGGAGTTTCAAAGGATATGATTTTCACTAGATGTTGACTGAGCATTTGCTACGATGTCCACAGTTTTACTATGCCACTAGACCAGTATTCACTCTGACAAGTAATAATTTCCTTTTATTGATCTTATTGATGGATGTAAAAAGGACACAGTAGGTAAACACTCAAGAAACAGAGGGAGGGACAGAAAGAGTGAGGAAGAACAGTAGGCCAAAATCCAGTTTGGTGTAGCTTCATGGTATACTTATTGCCGGAATAATGTTGGGGAAAATCAATTATATGGTTTTACCTACTTCAGCTGAGAGTGTTGGCAACAGTGATCTAGATTAGACATAATAGGGAGCAGTTCAACTGCTTTACAACATACTTTGTAGTCCAAGAAGAATGCTACACTGGCACATGAGAAGATCTTGCTTCACATCTTCCTCTTAGTCATGATGGTAATATTCACACACACACCCCCCTTCTTACACAGCTAGAATAGCATTTGTTCTCAGCCACATGCTGGCAACCAGCAGACCTGAAGATACGAGTCATGAAGCCACATGCTGATGTATATTCAAGCAGCTTCAGAGCACTGGTAAGTTACAAATGCTGATAATCATACTGAGAAATTATACCTCTTTTTTCAAGTGATCAGCTATTCAGTAGTAACAACAACCTATCTGCCAAATGACATAGCACATGATCATTAAGGTCATGTAATTAACTTGAGAGCTACACTTCACTGCAAGGAAATTTAGGCTCTTGTAGTAGTGGTTTATGCATTTGAGTTCTCAAAGCACTCTCAGATCTGTGGGTTTGTGTCTGCATCCTTCCTTTTCCTCAGGAGCTGTATAATTCTATGTCCAGCTGCTACAACACACAAAGCAGACTAGGTGTCATGCTTTGAGCATGTGTATAGTCTTATATTCTTTATAGACATCAAAAAACCACAAGAGCACTATCAAGATCTAAGTAAGAAGCTCACATTAGAGAAAAAACACCACCACCATCACAACCCTGGATATCCCCACAAAACCCCAAACTGTCTACGGTGCTACACTACACTGTAACACTGCAACACCCGTGCTCATCAGGGCACAGTGTTAACTGGGTCTGGGGGTCTACAGATACCCCTGCCACCACATGGAACATTCCAGAATGGCTCAGGACACATGTGTAAACATGCAAATGAGCCTCCACCTGCGGGAGAAATCCAACAGAGCCTGACTCTGTAAAAAGGAGCCGTTCTTCAGCCCTGTGGCACGTGTTCCTCCACCCTGGGCCCCAGCAGACACACTGACTGAAAGAACTTCACCAAGGACCTTGAAGGACTACAGCAGAGAGGACTACAACTCCCTGACTGAGATGTCACTAGATCTGTGGGGTAGTGATCCTATTTTAATTTGTTTCCATTCCTTCCTTCTTTCCTTTCTCCTTTTCTCACTCTACTTCAGATCTTTTATAAGATCAAGAACTTACCAAGAATTCTGTTGCTCCTGACCGAGCTCTAGGGAAGCTTACAACAAAATTAGTTGTTTCATTTTCCACCTCTGGAGGGCCTGTGATTTTTCTTGTGAACTGGACAGAGTATTGTAAAAGATCACCTCCGCCCACACCTGCCAAGGGAGGTGGGGCAAAAGGGTGTATGATATTTCCTCTGACAGGTTTGCCTTCCTCAAGAACATTCTGTTAAGTTGATAATAGTAGTCTATTTCAGGTTAAACTATTAAGACTTTTATGACATAGCGTCTCCCTGAATTCATTATAACCCATGGGGAGCAAGGAAAAAGAAGAAATTAATGTGAAATGAATACAGATAAAAGAGCGGCCTTTGATTGTTATTCAAACATATGCCTTATGCCTGCAAACCCAATAGACTGAGCAACATTATTTAAAGAAAGAAGATGGTTTGAACTAATTTGAATGGTATCAGCATTTCCCTCTGTAAAATTGGATATCCTTACACTTCAAAGTGACTGTGGGCACACTATCACCCTCAGCCAGAACTGATGGAGTTCATGAGGGTAGAAGATAGATGCCATCTTGTCTTTTTTTCCTCCATTTGTCAGAAAATTGAATATTTTCATCCAGTTCCTGTTTAGCTTGTTTCAGTACAAGCCGCTTTCAGATGGCAGGCTGAAAGCAGACAACTGAAATGAAGCTATTGATGCTTAGAGTATATGAAAGACAAATATGTTTGAACTGAATAAAGGAGGCAAATTCTGTATCATCGTCACTGTGAACATGACCTGGATCACACTAGATGCTCCTAGAAGAATTTACTTTAAATTTGTACAATGTAGATAAGGGGTCAGATGATGTAATAAGAGTTGAGCTAAAGCAGGACTTTCCTTGACACATTCTTTTATGTCACCTTGTGCTAGCTGTTTTCCCTTGGTGTTTGCCTGTCTTTCTTATTGGATCAAAATCCATTTGAGTGACTTCTGAAGTCTTTATGGAATTACACCCATTTTCTCTGGATCATGGTGTTCAAAGGAATATTTTGCAAATCAACTGCTACATAGCAGTCACTCGAGATCAGATTCTTATATCTTTTGTGACAAGCAAGTGAAATCTGACCCCTAATGAAGTGAAAGGAGAATCTTCCTGTTTATAATGTTTGCTTCACAACAGAAAAAGGAAATTACAGTAAATGTGACATGTGAAAGAGGAAAACCTCTTGCTGCCATACACTCCAGATATCTTAAACACAAAGATACCTTCAACATAATGGTAAGTGGCAGCCTAAGTTAAATATCTCCCCTAGAAAAGGCACAGCACAAATAACAAGAGAAAGTCAAGTTCCCAAGCGAGACCAGAACAAGGGCTCAGAATATAGCCATGTCCTTACAACACTAGCCACCTTTCTCCAAGAGGACACATTTCCGGTGGTAGTTAACTTCAAGTGGAGAACAGCGCTAATGAGAATGAACAGCAGCATCCTGATCATCATACACGTAAACATGATGGAACCAGGAAACACCATAGAGGCACTCTCTAGTCTGTCAGAGCTTCACAGTTTGTATATTTGAAAGATATATTGAATCCTATGTTGGAAGGCTAAAGCCCATCTCTTGTGTCAAGAGTATTGAAAAATGGTGATTAAAATTAAATTATTTGTCCTGGATTCAGCAGCAGCAGTCATTTTTCTCCTTCTTGGTAGCTGGTGTAGCGCTGTGTTTTTGACTTTGGGCCTGGGAACAGCGCTGATAACACCAGTGTTTCGGTTACTGCTTAGTGATGTTTTGGTCTGGCCAAGGACTTTCTGAGTTTCATGCTCTGCCAGGGAAGAGGGGAGCCGGGAGGAAGCAGAGACAGGACACCTGACCCAAACTGACCAAAGAGGTTATTCCATCCCACAGCACGTCATGCCCAGGATGGAAGAGCAGAGAGCAGAGACCCGGAAGGGTGGGGGTGTACTGCTTGGTCGGGCTTGGTATTAGGTGGTGAGAATTGTATTCTTTCCTTGTATTTCTCTTGTCATTATTATTGCTGGTGGTAGCAGTAGTGATTTGTGTTATACTTTAGTTACTGAACTGTTCTTATCTCAACCTGTGGGAGTTGCATTCCTTTCGATTCTCCTTCCCATCCCTCCAGGAGCGGGGGGAAGAAAGAGGGGGAAGTGAGTGAGAGAGAGAGAGTCTGAGTGAGTTAGGCTTAAACCACGACATTATTGAAAGTAAATGATTGTATTTCTCATGCTCTGCCATGGAGGAGTTCAAATGACAATTTTCTACTTCTGAGAGAACTGGAGGTGAGACGAGTGAAATAACATGTTGCTGCTGTCATAGACTGTGTGTGGGGCAGCTGCTTTCTTACTTTGCATTTTTTATACATAAATAAGGAATAACAATTACCTTTGGCCATGCTGCTCAAGGGCTGTGGGTCTTTGGTAGAGTTTGCTTTTCTAGAAAGTGTAGTGCTGAGCCACTTTGACAATTTTAGAATTTCTTCTAGTTACTAACATTTTGATCTGAACTCTGTATAAGAGCACCTCTAAGAACCTAAAGGGCCAGCAACTTAGAATCCTCCTGAAAGTTTTGCAAACTCATCAATTTCATCTCTAGGTCTAGGAGGTTTGTTGTTCCTACTGTAAGGTTGCTTAAAGATTAACTGTTTGAAATCTCTTTTTTATTTCTTGCTTAAATAAATGTTTCCATTTCCACCTTTTCCTACTGATGATATTATTCTTTAAATTAAATGCTTTCTTACATTTCCATTTAAAAGAATTATCAGAGCCTTACAGGCAATATTTGGGAAGGAAAGGAATAAAAAATAAATAAATAATAATAAAAAAAGAATAAAGATTTTTCTATAATTGTAATTATAGAAATGGTCTCAGTACAGTTGGAAATGTCAATCATGGTTTTTAGAAAAGACCTACTGACTAGTTCTCATTTGCTATTTCTTGCATTACATTTAGGAAAAATCTAACAGGACTCTATAAGTCTGACAACTCTTTAAAAGTTGACGGAATCTATCCTCTCAATATAACATTATGAAAACTCCACTTCAGAAAAAGTGTCATAAACCACCTTTGAAGAAACCCTTAAAAAAGAAAAAGAGATTTTGCAGCAAGGAGGAAAGCTGATAAGTGAAATAAGAATAGCGCTGATAATTGAAATAAGAATAGCACTGATAAGTGCTATTCTGCAATGACAGCACTGTACCTATCCACCACTTCAAACAAAAGGTCACTCAACACACACTCGATATTTCAGACACCACCAATTCATTAAACACAGTAAAAACTGGGATGTCCCCAAAAAAGGCCTTCTTATGCTCACTAACATGACCTACTACTACAGTTTTCATGAACATAACAGCTGTAACACTTCTGTCAAAAAAGGCACCACATGACTCAAAATCTCCAAGCAATAACGAAGCTGCCTTTTTCCTTGTTTCAAAGTTAAATTTACACTCTCTGTAAAACAAAACATCCACAATACATGGGGTAAGACTTTGCCAAGTTTGGAACAGTTCCAGAAATATAGGCTGATGTTGTCCAGTGCTCTTAGGCATGTTGTTCCTCTTATGCATTGATCTATCCTCAAGGTACTTTACTTCTTCAACAGACAGTGAAACCTCAGCAGCTTAATTGTTCTTTATGGGAATAAATCTTTATCAGAAAGAAGTTTTTCTTTTCCCTGTGGTTTTCATTATGCAATAGATATAACTGTTATTACGTTACTGTGTATAACAAACAGCTTTGGAAATTAATAGGCTAGCAGACTTTAAGACATTAAATCACTCTTAAGTTTTATAAACCAGAAATTGTCCCATAAATATACAAAGTGCTATAGTTAGTGAAAGTAGATTATAAAGTTCAGTGTGAACAAAAAAAATACCTTCCTGTCCAGAGTAAGTTCATAATATGCTAGCTGTAGAATATACATTAACAGCCTAGATAAAGTCGCAACCACATTGAAAAATTAGAGGAAAAAACCATTAAACTTCAAAGGGAAAAGAGATTGGAAAATGTTTATTATTAATCAGTTGGGAAACTCAGTGTTGGACAAATTCTGGTGCACAACATTGCATGCAGAGAATTTAGTGAAATATATCAGTAGTAAACATATCTGTAGCATTTTTCAAGATATTGTATATGCTGCAGCTCATTAAACTGCCATTGGAACATCCATGGGCATGAGAAAATGTTCATGACGTATTTATTGAAATATGTCATCTTTTATTCAGATCAAATAATGGTATGCAGCACCCTCTAATTTGAGGCTCTGAAAATGTGTCTGGAGGAGTATAAATTTTACTGTTAAAAAAAGTATTGCCATTGTAATTACAAAGAGCTTGTCAGAAGTGTTGTGGTTTGTGGTTTTTTTTTTTTCCCCTTTTGCATTTAGTTTGGTTTTTAAAAAGTTGTTCCACTTGAAAGATTAAACTGAAAAGATTTTGGTCGGATACAAAATTGAATCTATTAACGTCTAAGAAGTTTCATTTAGAAGACTTGATTAATGTATGCAATAAGCCCAGGTGAGGATTTGCACAAAGCCAGTGCAGTTATTTCCCTGTCTGACTTTAGATTCTCAAGCAAGTATCTTTCTGTTGTGGGGAAAAAAAAAGAATCAGATACTAAGAACCTCAAACATTGTTTTATTTCTTAGTGTTTCGGTCATGACCCTACCTCTGAAACCCAGGACAACCTATCAACATATTGTACACTCATGAAGTAACAGCTGTCATTATTTTACTACTATTATTAAAATAAACAGTAACTAGGAGTACGTTAACATCACTAGAATGACTAATAGTAATTTATTTTTTTTTTATTCATACAATATCACTGGTCCTGAGTTAAAAATTCATGTGGAGGATACAAAAAAAGTATCAAGACTGTTCCACGTAAATAATGTATGATCTATATCAATACACCACGTTCATTTGCCATTTGGCTTTTTGACCCAGTCATATTAATTCAGGCAGTATTTCCAAGTTCCTCCCTGCATGTATGAAGGTGAGGAATAACAGACTAGATGAAGCCTCTGAAGATCACTGAATTTAAACCCTTCTGAACTTCCTATATCATCCCTTTTCTAAAAGTAGTGTTGTGTCTTCCAAGAAGTAGTTTTATGTCTTTGCCCTCCCACAGGGAGGCTATTTAAAACCTTTTGATTTTGTCTAATTATTACCTCTGACAATTACCTGGTCTTCAAACGAGAAATCAAGTACTGTAAGCCGCTTCCTAGCATTCCGTAGTATTCCATGAGAGTGCTGCAACATTCACAAACCGTTCAGTATGCAAATTTAGATCATGGCCACTTGGGCCAAGCGCTATCATAACTCACTGCAACAGTTAATAAAATTTAAATGTATGTAAGCACATCTATCTGTATTGAGAAACTTTCAGAGGTTACATGTGGGAACTTCAAGGGTTTTGTGATGGATATGAAGCTAAATTCAGAATCCTAGAAAATCCCATCTAAGGGCCACAAGGGGTTAAGGCACATAAACTAGCTCTTTGGTCCAACATGGGTCTCTGGGTCTGAATAAACAACCCACTGACAAGAGACTCAGGAATATAGCGTGCTTCTCTCAGCTTCAAACAAGGTCACAGGTACTTGCCATTTCTCCACATGGACACTAGTAAACCGAAGTTTGTCTGCCCTACCTCTAAAAATAATGCTTTCTCTGCTGAAGTTTCTCACAGGATAGCGGCTAGACAGTAACTTGTCCGGGAGCAGGCTGTCTACCTATTAGTTTTATTTACTTGGCAATACCATAGACAGAGGATAAAAGATCCATATAAACCCAAGGAACAATCTTACTTTTTATTATTGATCCCTTTTTTTCTTCTCTCTTTTTTTCTTTCTTTTTTTTTTTTTTTTTTTATTTATTTATTTAGTGCCAGTTAGCACAAAGGTTGTGAACCTGTGAATGATTTGTGTTGCTGGTCTAAATCAGTAAAGGTCAGTTTAGATGTGTTAGTAAAATCTTCATCTCAGCCTGCTTCAGTGCATTATTATAATAAGGGTTGTGACTCTGTTTATACCACAAAGATTAAATTTTGCTTTCACATCCCAGACATTTCACATTGTAAATCTTTTCACAACTTGCTTAGCATGCTGGTTGCAGTCACTCAATATATGCCATAGTGAATTGGACCATGGCATTACAGTCTGACAAATCCTGGTAAGTAGGTTTGTTACTAGCAGCCCCTCTACAGAATGAAAAAAAAAAAAAAAAAAAAAAAAAAGGCAGGTTTTCACTCTTCCAAAACATGTGTGCCAATCTAGCATAAGGGACTGGGATTCTTTCTATGAGCAAAACCGTCAATAGCCTACAACCTTACTTTCTTTCCTTTTCCTCCCTTTATTCACTCTAATCACTTCTCCTCTTTCCTGAAAGGAACTTCATGCATTGAAATAGTAAACTATTTACAAAGCCTCCTACAGACATGAAGTACATGTGGTCTGCTAGGGTGAGATTCCCTTGAAAGTCACATTTGATACCTTTTCCAGAAAGGACAGGTTTGCAGTTTGTGCTTAAGTGCTTTTCTCAATAAGACAGATACATGAACCAGGAAAAGCACTTGACCACTTCAGGGTCATAGATGGCAGGAGACATCTGCATAACCACTCTAAAATCTACTCAGAAAAGAGTTTTCTTAAGAAATTCACCTCCTCCTTTTGGCTAGCATTAAATCCCTGTGCCTGATAAAAAGCTGATTCTTTTTCCTTTGGGAATTGCATGGATAAGTATTTACGGTATGAGTTTCTTAGCATCAAGCTAGCAGTAAGTGTTCAGGTTAACTGTACCCCCACACAATTAGATTTCAGACAGTCTAATATTATTCTTTTTTTCAGGTCAATGACCAAATGTGGTAAAATGAATTGAAAGGCAGCACATTCATGTTTTCAAACAGTCCTCTTATTCTACAACTAAAGATTGACACCTCTGTCCTTGCCCTGCTGCAAACTTCTGCACGGCAATTTTACTTGGCGGCCATTAATGCACGTATAACTGCTACATCAATAGCCATAATAATGCCCTTTCTCTCTTTCTCCCATTCAACTAAAAACCAGCTTTTCTGCAAGGAGGGATCCTTCACTTCACATGTGACAGTGACAGTTCCTGTTGATCTTTCCATTCTAATCACAGTGAGGGATAGTATAATGTGTATACTTATTTCCCAGCATGACAAACACACAGTTTGTTTCATAAGAGGCATATATGTGATTAGTTAGGACCTTGCCCAAGGCTTTTGTGGTTTGCATCAGTGCGAGATGAGTGAGAGATAAGGGAAATATACGTGGGTGTATACAGGTATCCAAGTGGAAAGTGTTTTAACTTCCAGTTCCACAGAACCAACAGATTTGAAACTAAATTTTGATCTTCAGTGAATCTGTCCTGAAACACATAAACCCCTACTGCTATTTTCTGTCAACAGACCCTAGGTTTCTCTTAAATGATTAGGCACTGTAAATTTAGAACTGCGTTTGTAGTCATTAGACTTGATGCTAATTTAAATCTCAGCTTCTGTACCATTCCAAGGTGCTGTAGAAAGAATAGATAAATGGACAAAGTCAGAAGCAAATGTGGAAGCCCAGAAAATTTGAAATAAAATACAGTACATACGCATACACACATCAGCTTTTAAGCCATAAACTTCACAAGGAAATGTGCCAGCAAACCACAATGTACAACGATAGAAAGGGTGACATTGTTCGTACCTTCAGATATGCAATTCATTTCCTCCACATCTCAGATCTACGAGCTATGCCAAGTTTGTCTGACATTGGTTTTGTAAGCCTTCATCTATATTTCAGTCAGTTATAAATAAAAAATGGATTTCAAACAAGATGCATTATTTTTAAAAATTTGGTAAACCCAACCATTCAAAACAACTCATTTTGGAAAAAGGACTATGCCCAAAACAGAATCAATTTGATATTACAGAAGAAAAGATTAAGACAGACATTTCAGGGTGGAAATTTTTAATGCCAGTAGTTATACAAACTGATAGGTCATTTAAATGGCTTTATTGTTAAAGTCTAGCAAATTCTGAGCTTCCATTTAATTCTTAAGTGTTAATGATTGAAATATTTGGGTTCTGCTTAGGAAGGTGCAAAAACCCCCAAAATAAACAAAGTCTAATCATTTTTTATTAAAACATTTAAAAAGACAAAAACAAAACAAAAAAACTTCAAACAGTCAAAGTCAGAGATGAACGTATGACCATCTACAGATTAAATCTGCTGTGTTTATTTAAAGAGAAACAGAACCAAATGAATCTTATGTACTCTAAGGCAAAGACCACCTAACCAGAAAAGACGAAACCAAGTATACAGACAGCAACAGAGAACATAAGAAATGAAACTTGCTGAACAGGACCATACTATCTGGATTACAGAGCCCCAAAACTGTGGAGTGCACTAGCACACAGCCCATAGGCATAAGTTCCCACCACTAGGAGTGACAGAGTGCAAAAACTTCATCTCTGAGGACCTGAGACATGAAGCTTGATCAAGCTTATATATTTGCTTTATTACCTCAAAAACAAACAAACAAAACAAACAAAAAAACAACCAAAGTCTTTCAGTTTCTGTGACACATGAAAGGCCTTATCTTAACTCTGTTGAGATATAAAATACTTGTGTTTTTCCCCTCACTAGTTCATCATTAGAGATATCTAACAACTTTCAAGTTAAAGTGTCAGCATCTGTAAAGAAAAATGTTAATTCTAATCAAGTACCAGGAATGGTTTTAAGCTGTGACTTTGTATTAACTGAATTCCAGTTTTCATGCAAATTTAGATTGACACAGACCATGAATAAAAAGGTAATTATCTAATAAATACAAAATAAATTACTCTCCATTTCTTAACCTAATGGGGAAATGTAAAAATTAAGAATCTAAATAAATATATATTAAAGCAATACAGAATGCTAAAATAAATTGTGTTTACTTGCAGTATATCCTCCTGGTTAGGAAAGAATAATGACAAAATTACCATAAACACTACATTTAGTGACAAATAATAAACCATTACAGTGGCTACACCAAGTCTGTGAGAATATGATTTTTACAATGCATTCCTCGCAGAGCACACAAAAGGGAAAAATAATTAAAAGAATTAATAAAAGAGTTTACATCTAGTACTGTGGCTGTCAGAGTTACAGAAGTATCTTCGTAAAGATGGGAGGCACCAAGCTGTACTTCAGCATTAAACAAGGGTGGATAAACTAATATTAAGCTAGAAGCAGCCAAACACTTGTTCCAGCAGATTAAGAGCCTGTCTTGTAAGCAGCAGCACTGCGCTGAATTACCAGTGCTGCCTTTCTTCAACTACTGAAAAAAAAACCCCAAAAAACCAAACAAACAATCAAAACCAATCACCTAAAGAGTTCTTTTCAATTCAATAAACATAACAGAGAGTGTTGGTAGTTGGCTTTTGGATGCAATTGCTGAGTTTTGCAGTCCTTCTCAACCTCTTCCCTTGCTCATTTGAAAAATACCTGATTTCAGTTGTTGAAGTTGTTGTTATGTCACTCAATGAAAAATAAATATTGTTTTTCCTCATTCATTTTCAGTCTGTATTCTCTTTCAACATCCCATTACTCAAAATTCACATCTAGATGGGAATGTCAGCACTCTTAAAACATTCCTTTACCGTTTAAGAGGTTATTGACTTGTTAAGAATGTTTAAAGAACTTCTGACCTAAAAACAGCTGCTACAACAGTGAATGACACTATCATCCTGATTTACACAACAACATAGTGATGTTTTCTGGCATCCAGTGCCATCATTTCTAATGGGTATCACTGCATACAATCAGGTCTTCATAAAAAATTGACTGATATCATGGTTATAAAAGCATCATCTGGACTCACTTCAACTTCAGGTAGCTGAAGGCATCTAGGGGTTACAAGCATTTTGTTTCCTGCTTATTGCCAGCACACATTCATGCACACCCCCCTACACCTCACAGGTAATAAACAAGTCAGATTTTGATTGATGAGCAACCAGCTACATCTCCATGCTCAGCTGTTTATGTAGTCCTTGTTAGTTCATGGGAAATACAGCAAAGCTCCTGCTACTGCTTTCAAAGTGATCTTACAATAAGAAGGTGAAGGCTTCTTTCCATTAACTGGAATTATCTCTTTCATTTGTTCAATTTTATGCCAAACCAAGCAAGGTTTTACCAAAAAGTAAAAATATTCAATTTTTCCTTTTCTCTTCACTCTGCAACAAGTGAGACTAAAAGCCTTGGTTTCTTAGCCACTTACACCTAAAGCCTAAAACCTCCTAGTACCAAAGTCAAAACAACTTCTCACAGACTTATTAGCAATATTATCATGATGGTGTCTGAAATGACAATGATTTATCTAGGAGGTTAGAACATAACATTCCAGTTTTCACACAGTTTACACTTTGGCAGTTAACATAAATGTAGATGAAATGCACCCATCAAGTATACAAATCACATTAGCCTGATGAGATTTTAAAGGCTGATCAGTTAAAAATATTCCATTAGTTCTAATTGCAACTCAAAATATGGAAGACATACGAGTTCATACCTCAGAGAGTGTGCCTGAAGTCCAAGGACACCTCAACTACATGAGCCGCCTTTTACGAATTATCCTGTTAGCCATATTCCTTCCCTTTTACACTCAATCAGGTGTTGTCACTTGAGTCAGACAAAAATAGCAAACTTTGGGTTGTTTTCTTTTTTTCTAATTTCTGACAGAACCTGGTATGTATGTCTGGCAGCAGCCTTAGTTTTGACACAACCTTTTTACCCCACTACAAGGAAATGAAAAATAGATGCCCGTGGCTTCTGAATGTTTAAGTGATAATAAAGGCTTAAAAATTCATCACATTTCTCTTCACTATGGTTCTAAACTTTCAGTGAATAAAATTATTTCATTTCATTCATAATTTAATATAGCCCTCTCTGGCTTCCTTTTGATCCCCACTGACCTAAGATTTTGTTCTGCTACGGAATAGTTCAGTTTGTTTGAATAGGAAGATGAAGTTACAAACAATGTGAAAAACTACATATACAGTAACCTAGCAGATTCCTTTTTTTTTTTTTTCTTTTTTCTACAACTTGATTTATATTCAAATACCATTTGGATGTTACTGTCTCAAATCACATGAAAATGCTTAAAAAAATTGTTCTGAAAGATACTACTACATTTTGCATGTAAACCCTTTTCTTTTATATAAAAAAACCGTCAGGAAAAGAAAATCTCAAAGAAAATATTCTGCCTCTCCCAAAGCAGTTAAAGCCTATCAAGATTCCCTTGAGGTTTTAAGTACAAGTTATTTATTCAGCACACTCCCATCTGTCATGGTTTAACCCCAGCCAGCAACAGAGGCAACTACTCAGTTGCTTGCTCAGATCTCTGCCCACAACAGAAGTTGGAGATCCTTTAGAAAGGCTCTAAAGAAATAAGGGGTGGATCTGGATTTAAATTTTAGAACTGGTCTCTACCAATAAAAATATTCTTACCTGCCACCCTTGCATATCCATTGACTATAATGGTCATATACCACGTGTTATACCAGGGCTGTGCAAGAAACACATGTACAAATTACTGCAGAGCTTTAAAAGGTTAGCACCATGAATTGAATTGCAGACTTATCACTGAAAACATATACAAAGTGATGCTTGCAGGGTTTTTGGCTCTGCTAAACCAGGCTTTTTATTTCTCTGCTTGTACAGCAACGAACACAGAATGGTGTCTACCCTCAACAGGGCTTTCCCATCTGAACTGTCATAAGCACATGCCATTAAGGCAAGTTCCAACAGCTGTTCAGAGAAATATCTCTTTCATATGAGCATGCACTGGGTATGCATAAATTTAGCATAGAGAACAAGAAGTTACCAAGTTTGAGAGGAGGAGAGGGTTTTTTTTATAAGTTATAGTGACATTTTTACAGCAATAAGTCAAAACAGATAACAGCAAAGGAGACATGAAGTTTCCTAAGAATAGCAAAAGCTGTTACGCACTACAGTGTTGTCATAATCTTCAAGTTTGTTATTGCCAGCTTGGAGCAATTTCAGATGCAACTGAATCTGGTTTGGGCAAAGCAACTGCTAAAAATGCTATTGCTGGCTTGCCATGCTCCCTGTCATACAGGGAGCATGGCCCAGTTAGAATTAAACTTGGCTAGGGATGTTAAAGATAACAGGAAGGGATTCTATAGGCACATTGCAAATAAAAGACAGGCTAGGGACAATGTAGGCCCTCTCCAGAAGCTATCGGGAGAACTGGCTACCCTGGATTTGGAGAAGACTTAGCTTCTTAATGACTTCTTTGCCTCAGTCTTCACCGGCAAATGCTCTGACCACACCACCCAAGTCTTGGAAGGCAGATGCAGGGACAGTGAGAATGAAGACCCAGGGCCCACTGTAGGAGAGGATCTGGATCGAGACCATCTTAGGAACCTGAATGTATACAAGTCCATAGGACCTCATGTAATCTATCCACAGGTCCTGAAGGAGCTGGCAAATGAAGTTGCTAAGCCACTGTCCATCATATGTGGAAAATCATGGCAGTCAGGTGAAGTTCCCGATGACTGGAAAAAGGGAAATATAATCCCCATTTTCAAGAAGGGGAAAATGGATGAGCCAGGGAATTACAGACCAGTCCATCTCACCTCTGTGCCTGACAAAATCTTGGAGCAGCTTCTCCTGGAAGGCATGCTTAAGGCACATGAAAAACAACAAGGTGGTTGGTGACAGCCAGCATGGCTTCACTGAGGGGAAATCCTGCCTGACCAATCTGGTGGTCTTCTATGATGGGGCAACGGAACTGATGGACAGGGGTAGAGCAGTTGATGTCATCTACCTGGACTTGTGCAAAGCGTTCGACACTGTCTCACATGACATCCTTGTCTCTAAGTTGGAGAGATATCAATTTGATAGGTGGACCAGTCAGTGGATAAAGAACTGGTTGGATGGCCTAAAGTAAAGAGTTGTGGTCAATGGCTCAATGTCCAGCTGGAGACTAGTAACAAGTGGTGTCCCTCAGGGATCGGTGTTGAGACCGGTCTCGTTCAACATCTTTGTCAGTGACGTGGACAGGGGATTGAGTGCGCCCTCAGCAAGTCTGCCTATGGCACTAAGCTGTGTGGTTCAGTTGATATGCTGGAGGGAAGGATTGCCATCCAGAGGGACCTTGACACGCATGTGAGGTAGGCTGATGCCAGTCTGATGAAGTTTAACCATGACAAGTGCAAGGTCCTACACCTGGGTCAGAGCAATCTCAGGCACAGCTCCAGGTTGGGCAGAGAAGAGATTCAGAGCAGCCCTGCAGAGAAGAACCTGGGGGTGTTGGCTGATGAGAAAATGACCATGAGCCAGCAGTGTGCGCTTGCAGCCCAGAAAGCCAACTGCATCCTGGGCTGCATCAAAAGGAGCGTGACCAGCAGGTCAAGGGAGGTGATCCTGCCCCTCTACTCTGCTCTCGGGAGATCTCACTTGGAGTATTGTGTGTAGTTCTGGTGTCCTCACCATCAAAAGGACATGAAACTGTTGGAACAAGTCCAGAGGAGGGCCACGAGGATGATCAGGGGACTGGAGCACCTCCTGCATGAAGATAGGCTGAGAAAGCTGGGGCTGTTCAGCCTGGAGAAGAGAAGGCTGCGTGGAGACCTCCTAGCATCCTTCCAGTATCTGAAGGGGGGCTATAGGGATGCTGGGGAGGGACTCTTCATTGGGGGCTGTAGTGATAGGACAAGGGGCAACGGGTTCAAACTTAAACAGGGGAAGTTTAGATTGGATATGAGGAAGAAGTTCTTTACTGTAAGTGTGTTGAGGCACTGGAATGTGTTGGGAATGCTCCATCACTGGTGGTGTTCAAGGCCAAGTTTGACATAGCCTTGGGTGACATTGTTTAGTGGGTGGTGTCTGTGCCCCTGGCAGGGGGGTTGGAACTAGATGATTTTAAGGTCCTTTCCAACCCTAACCTATGATTCTATGATTCTATACACTGCTCCTTCTTCCAGAAGTCCCTGTACCAGTGGTGACTCACAGCAAGCTATTCTGTCCTCCCTCATCCCTCCTTGCCTTTTTTCTATGAGAGGGAATAGTCCATTGAATCTATGTCAAGATGGAGACATGTTCTTTTCCCCAGTGTGTCAGCCCATCATACGTGGCTGGGCATGATGAGAAGGAGAAAAAAGCAGACAAGTCCCAGCACCCATGTTCTCCTCCCACATTCCTGGAAACAGCAGTTTTTCCTCTAACAGCACTTTGCAGCCCTGCCACTTCCACATCTCCTGTGGGATTGCTCTCTGCTGCAATCACCACTTGCCTTAGCAAAAAAGTAGTCTGTGTCACATGTGCCATGTCTACACGGTAATGAAAACAAACAGGAGTAATGGAAAAGCCTGTACTCATTGAAGGCCAGACATCAGATTCTAATTTCCAAATCCAGGCATGAACATTAGAAAACTTAAGCCCAAGAGCGTACCACTGAAGCATGATATCTAAACAGTTACATAACAACAGTACAGCAAGATCAACACTATTTCTTTGCACTTAAATCTTAAGCTGCAAAAGATACTCTGCAGACAATTAAAACCTTTAGCAATACTATAGATAAATAGCACTGCAAGCTTAGGTGTTCAAACCAATCAGATTAGAGAATGCTGTCACCAGAGACGATGCTCCCCTCTTAGCCACATTACCCTGGCCAAGCTGCAAAGCACCTTGTACAACAGAAAGTAGAGTTGAAAATATGCTCAGTACATTTCTACATATAAGAATACAGAAGACCAAATGTCTCTATTTGGCTGAGCCCTCCTCACCTCTTTTCCTGCATTTCATTCATTGTTAAATAATGAGATCTTGCCACTAGTGTTCTTTTAACTATTTTTAAGATTCATCTTCAAATTGCTGCAATATCTGGAAAGAAGATGTGACTCCATCACACTAGAGCTAGCATCCTAATTAAACTCATGATCTATGTTGGGGATCCAGCCAAAGCAAGGAGGCACAGGTAATCAGAAGAAAATAGGTTTTTCTTACATGTATTGTTTAGCCCAGTCAATTATGATAATTATTCTCAGATTCAGCATGCCTTAATAAAGGCCTGCTGAACTCGCTTATGTGTATTTTACTAACAAGTTACTAGTTGCATAAAGCTTATTCTGAACTAAATTACACTTTTAAATAATTTCATTAGTCTTGATATTATTTCATGGAAAATTACGTTAAAAGTCGAATCTGTCTCTTTACAAGAAATGTTTGCCACAAGAAAACAACCTAAGGTTTTTCAAGAGAAATTACTTATGTCTGTGACCAAGATAACAAGCATCACGGCAGTGAAAGAAAACAGCCTTTTAACTTACATGATCATGTCACTATCTGAATAGCTTTTACTGTCACAGCATTAGAAATGTTCTCTCTGATGTAAAAAAAGGAAATCCAGAATACTAGAAATGCTTACAGTACATGTGAATGAGTCTGTCTGCAGGGAGGGCAAGGCAGGGGTGATACTGAAAGCAGAATTCGACTTTACATCTGTGCTTCTTGAGGGTACACACCATTAACATACAAAGTTTGTTGAACGAACCCCTGAGCATATTAAAGTGACAGTATATAGCTAAGTGTAGATACCAAACAAGCCCTTTAACATGACATAAAAAAAATCTTGAAAACAAGAATACAAACAGAATGAAACCAATTGTTGTTTTTTCTTTTCATAGCAGCAACGATTCCATTAAATCAGAGCAAAAGCTCACATTTATAAATAAGGCCCAAATCTCAGGTCAGATGGAGAAGCTAATTTAACAACTCACAAAACAGCATGCTCCAGGGAGTGACTGTTGCAGATGTATTTATTTTACATTGAGAGGGGGCACACATTTAGTTTATCAGAGAGAAAAATAGTGATATAGACTTGCAGCAAGCATACAGGGAAGAGTGAGGTGAAACAAGGCTTTTACTTCAGAAGAACCATGCCTCAACCTTTACATAACTGTAGCTTAAACGGCTAGCATAACACCTTAAACATAACTCCATTTTAGAAACAAAGCAAAAGAGAAATAAAACCATAACTATCAACAAGGTAGTACTGGTTTACAGCTGTTTCTGACCTGAAAGGTTTTGTGCGCTCAAAATCTTCTCTCCAGTTATATCCAGTACTGCTCTTCCAACAGGGCTTCATCTTGCTTATATTCCCAGATCACCACAACTGCAACACCCTTACTATCCCAAATCTAAGTTTTTCTGAACTGTCCAGTTCAGAACAAATTAGTGTAGAATCTTTTAAAAAATATTTAACAAATATGAAGTAGTATAACTGCAAATGACATTGCATATGAACAGTGCCACTGCACTTCTATAACTATTTCTTTACTCTGTCTCCTTGCATGCCAGTTGCTGGCATTAAAAACCTAGAGCATTAAACATGCCCAGGCTCAGCAATCATAACAGATTTGATGCTTAACTATGTTTCCCAAGGAGCCTGACTATGAACTTCAGATTTCAAAACAACTTGCTATGCTAAGACCGTGCAAGAATGGTATCAAAACATATACAAAAGTCCTAATGGTTATAACGTATTTTGGGCTTATACTTAATAGAGCAATGGATAGACACAGAGAGAAATTATTGTACCTGTCTGAAGCCTCACTAAACACTGCTGATTTCTACAGCAGCCATAAAGAGGCCTGGACTTCAGACATGAATTAAAAAATATATAGGTCTTTCATCTCATTAAGCAATGATCACCTTAATCCCCTTAATAAGAACAACTGAGCTTGTAGTGCATTTATAATTTGCAAGTATCTCAAAGCAGGTTAAGTGGTAAACATTCAAGCATTAAGTTCTTATGTGACACCACTGAGGTTCGATTGTATTTTTCTGTGTATTTCTAAGGAGGTTTATACTCAACCATATTAGTGATGGAAACGTTACCCAGCAGAACACAGTACACCTAGCACACAAGTATATAACGAGTGCATACAGCTCACATACCAGTGAGCATTACATAAATTAGGGATCAAGAGAAGCTGTATTTCCAAGATGACACTGTCAGCATCTTCTCGCAACTTGTCTCTCTACTTCATAATAAATCTAAGCAGCTTTAACATAAGCTACTGCTAGGAAAATTACTTCATGAGAAAGGTAATATAAGGTAATATAGAAAAAATTAGAAATTACTATTTTGCAGTGTCACACTCAATGTGACCTGGGCCGACCTGGGCAGCAAAATTCCCTAATGCCAGGCTAGCTTTGCCCTTTTTCGAACAAGCCACATCCAGCCAGACAAGCTTCAGTCTAACTCAGACAAAAGTTAAGCTGTGTGTTAAGCCAATTTTCATCAAGAGAGCTTTCATGACCAACCAGCTCCAGTTTGGAAATCAGCCTATACTTCTCTTGAAGAAAACGTGCTCCTAAGTGTCATAGGCACTTTTTGAAGTATTTTTCTCTTTGCACATCAGTTCACAGTACTTCAATTGGAACATCCTTCCCCCCTCTGTTTTGTCAACTAAGATTTTAGTTTCCTGAGGTCAGTGACTTCTGTGCATTTCCTAGCCTCCCTGCAGAGAGTTCTGAATTCAGCTGGGGCTTCTGGATGCTGCTGGAACTCTGGGGTGGGTGGCAGGCCCCAAAAAGCACAGTGCAGAATCCAAAGCAGAAGTGATTCATGCTGAATTAGAGCTCCTAAGACCTCCTCATTAAAAAATTCCACAGTGGCTCTGCTTGCCGTGCATTGCATTCCCTAAAGTACTCGCATAGCACCTGCCACCCAAAAATAATTAACTGTCTAAAATGAGGAAAACTGCATGCAGCAAGTCAGATTGGTTGTTTCCCCTATGTTCTGTTGTTAAAGGCATATGAGAAGGGTAAAAACTCCAAGACAGAGAGCAATTACTTCACCACACAAAAGCAGAGAAGAGCGAAGAATGTTTACATTTCAGCACTGACAGAACAGATAAGCACAGCTACCACACAGCAGCACTACAGGCTCTAAATGATTTACATGTGAAAGCATGTCCTCAGCTCCCTCACAGCATTCCTGCCAATACAAATTGTACTGGCTCAACTGCAGTGGTATTGTCAGAGCTCTGTGACCCACTCCACAGCACACATGTGAGTACAGAAGCACGAAGATGCTCTTACAAACTGACATAAAGCCACACAAGGATAAGAGATCCTTAAAGCAACATAAATGCAATAAGCCTAGCAAGACTGTACTGGTTTAATAGAAAAATCACAACCATAACTAGGAGCATCCCATTTTTACACAAGCAACCTGCCTTTCAGATAACAGATATGCTCAGACAGCCAGCACAACATAGTTTCAGAGAAACAAGAAGCAAGGAGATTCTGAAGTAGGAGCAGCAGCTAATAGAAAATAGATAATAAGGGAGTCACCTAGCAGAGCCTTTATGTAAAACTTAATCATTATCAACCAAATGTTGTAGCATTAAAGCTACAAGGTATCCCAGAGCTGTGGGTTTTAGCTGATGTGCTACCAAAAATAACAGAGAAAAAAAAAAAATTTTACAGAAACCTATGCACATATCAGAAAAAACAAACAAACAAACAAACAAACAAAAAAAACCAACAAAAAAACCCCAAACAAACAAACAAAACCCAAAAACCCAAACTTCATTAAATATTTCCCTTAACGTAGCAAAATACCCAGATTATGTATTGGAAGAAGCAAACCTGAGAAACCAAGATACAGCATATGCCTGGTGTAAAAGAAAAGTGCTTGCGTTTAATATATTGCTAGCAATATTCAATAGCACTTCAGTAAACACAAGCAAAACAACACAGCTGGATTTTCTAGCCAACTAAGTTACCAGTTTATGAAGGGCTGATTAATAGAGACAATGCCATCTGGGGCAGTTACAAATCACATATCTTAAGCATGACAAAAATTATTCCCAGCCACTATGTTAAAATTCAACTTAATTTTATCTTTGCTTGCTTTCCCTTTTTCCTCCTCTTTGCCTCATCACCCTTATATGTTCACTTTTTATCCTGCTTACGTTGCCTAAAAACCAAGCAACAGTAGCAATGATTCGGCTCAGCCTAAAAGCACAATAATGCTGGGGTAGTTTCCCACCTACTTATTCAAAGGGATTTGGATGCCAATACTTGTAAGGGAAGAAGTTAGCATCATTTTCTGAAAGTTTCATCATATAAATAAAATCAGTTTTAGGCTTGTCTACTACTTTCCAACTCCTATACAAAGTATTCATTTGGGAAAAAACAGGCCAGATTGCACAAGAAGGTTATAATTTCTTAAGTATATTCATATCACAAGGAAGAAATCAAAATAAAACATGCTGTAATGCCAACAACATACCATTGCAATAAAGCCTATGCAATAAACCAGAATAAAATAGAACTATAAGGACATGAACATTATTACACTCCTGATGCCCAATTTGCCAACTTTTTGTGTCAACATAACAGATGTGCAATATATGCCTTTTTGGTTTTTTTTTTTCCCGCAACAATTCCTGTAAATTCTGTTTTTGCAGAACAAATCATATGTGAGACATGTCCTTTGCACTCCCAGTAGGACTGTAATAGGCAGTTTGTCCAATATAAAAATCAATCTTTCTTTAAGAAAAAAATTGATGTTTATAGCCACTAGGCGACCTGTAAAGGAACTTGTTCTGGAATAAATCCTACATTCAGGTTTACTCATTGGTTGTAAATAACTTTCTGAATATTCAGCAGTAAGAATTTCAGTAGGCTATATAAAGATACTTTTTTCACCTTGACATCCTAAGGATGAGTTATCTTGACTACAGAGAATACTGGGATCTTGTTTTCATTCATAGTCACAGAGTGGAAGAGGTTGGAAGGGACCATCAGAAGTCATCAAATCCCTGCCTAAGAAGGATCACCTAGAGCACATTACTCAGGATTGTGTCCATATGGGCCTTGAATATTTCCAGGGAAGGAGACTCCACAACCTCTGGGTGACTTACAGTGAGGGTGCTCAGCCACTCTCACTGTAAAAAGGGTTGGATTCCTCTGAAGAACACTGCAAAAGAGCAATTAACCCACTGAAGTTAGTGCTTGAGCTCCCTCATGTTGCTGCCCTTGAGGGCTGCTCCTTTTTCACCCCTAGCAGAAGACACAGCAGTGATATATGTGGTAGATATACTGGGTATGTGTTCAAATAGGTACCAAAGGAATACCAGAAGTACCACCTGAGCCTTCCTGTTGTAAAATTACCTCAGAAAAGTGCTTCATTCCTGTGCTTAAGCTTAAATTTGCAAGAACTCACCTGGCAAAAGTAAAACCAGCAGCACTCAGTAGGGAGCTGCTACCATCTACCTTCAGTGCCTGACTTTGTAAAATAATTGCTTCTTTCACTACTCTTCAGGAAAAAAAGGGATCCAGAAATAGTAACACTCCTGTTTTATAGTAACTTGTATGATAACAAATAAAATCTATTTTTATTTTACTGAGTAAGGTTCGTATTCTGTAACTCTATGAGCAAATAGGCGCATGTATTTCAAAGTAGAGCTTCTGTTAAGAAACAAAACATTCGACATAAGCTAGTGAAGTCTTAGGACATGTTGATCATTCACTGGGCAACACAGGAAAAAAAAAATAAAAGCTCCAGACTGATGAAAAGCTTTCTGGAAGCAAACATATACAGAAAGATACTGTTTTATGATACTAAGATATTTTCATAATCAGTATCATTAGATTTAGTTTTGCATCCTGAAATGAATATTCTAGTTTGACTTTGGCATCAAGCTGAACTAAATGAAGCATGAAATTATAGACAGGCATTCTTAATCTATTTGCCATTTAAGTGCATCCAAATTTTTCACCAGGAGTTCTCAAATTACTGTATAAATACTAATTCTGTTTTACAGATGAGAAGAGCAAGATGCTGAATGGTGAGATTTGCCATATAGGAATAACAACCAGTTTAGTAATAAAGGTTTCACACGCTTAATTTAAAACAGTACTACTTCACCTTTCACATGTACCATACTCACATGGCATGACTGTGCAAATAACTTCACCAGTGACAAGGGAGAAATTGCCAGCCAAGATCATCAACCCTTGCAGGTTTTTATTTCTCTGACAAAGCCTCCCTGTATCTTTAGGTTGTCAAGAAAAGAATATGAAAATCCCTTCGTCATAATAAGCAAGAGACGAGTGAAACGTTCTTGCAGAGTTCAAGCTAATCAAAAGGAGGTGGGTTGGTTGGTTTGGTTTTGTGGGGGTCTTTTATTGTTGCTGTATTTCTTTTCCCTGTCACCGCCCACCCCTTTGGTTTTTTTTCTTTTTTTTTTTTTTTTTTTTTTAAGGGGTCAGGCAGATGATCATTTTCTCATCTGCTCTATTCAATAACCGATGTCCTCTTTCACCCACTTTTATGGCAAGGATGTCAAAATAACTTCGTCATGGAAGTTGTCCTGGGTTCAGCTATAGGAGTCATTTTTCTCCTTATTAGTAGCTGGTGCAGAGTTGTGTTTTTGACTTTCAGCCTGGGAACAAGGCTGATGTTTTTAACTGTTGCCAAGTAAAGTTTACTCCAACCGGACTTTCTCTGCCTCATGCTGTGCCAGGGAGGAGGAGAAGCCAGGAGGAATTAGAGACCGGACACCTGACCCAATCTAGCCAAAGGGGTATTCCATACCACAGCATGCATTGACCACTATCTACACTGGGAGGAGTTACCCAGAAGGCCCAGACTGCTGCTCGGGTTGGGCTGGGCGTCAGTCAGCTGATGGTGAGCAGTTGTATTCTCTTCCCTTTTTATTCCCCTTATCATTATTATTGTTGGTGGTAGCAGTAGTAGTTTTGTGTTATACCTTAGTTACCAAACTGTTCTTATCACAGACCATGGGAGTTACATTCTTTCTATTCTCCTCCCCATCCCTTCGGGAGAGGGGAGAGGAAGAAAGGAGGGCGTGAGCGAGCGGCTGCACGGTTCTCAGTTGCCGGCTGTGCTTAAACCACAACAAAAGGGAAGTAAATATAGATTCAAGAAATTAGCTTCCTGGAGACCACACTGCAGTAGTATCCCAAACCCCAAATTCAGTAGCTAGACATCTAGACAACTGGGAAAAATGGAGTCACATTCAGAATCCTCGCTCAGAGACTGTTTTCACTAATCGTTTACTATAAAATACAGGAATCTCTGACTTTTTGAATATTTGATTTTTAAATGCTGAAAGATTTTTATGACTTTGAGCTCTTTTATGCTTTCTAAAGGTCTTTAAAGTTACGAGCATTTAACAGTAAAGGAAGTAAACAAGTGATCCTCTACATTATACGGTAGGGGAAAAAAAGCTAATTCTAGAAGTTTCTCAGCATTAATCAGGACTTTAAGAGTTGCACCTTTGCAGTTTCTTTATAGTAAACTCAAAAAATTAAGTATTTAATGGTATACCATACTGAAGGAGGTAACTTGTTTGCTGTAATAAATAATTGTTAATTTGTAGAATAATTCAGGATGACAGAAGAAACTATTTCCTAAGAAAATCTTCATATTCAAAGCATGTTGAGTAAGAAAAATATTTGGAGAGGTGGAACTGCATTGTCTGCATAGTGAGTAACAGGACTTTGGAATGAGTAAGAGACCAGCTACTTCCAACAGCACACATTCTCAGAGACTACAAAAACTCACCAGCTGCTATGAAGTGTCAACAGGAGTCAACAACAACAACAAAACCCAAATAGATTTTTACATTAAAAATCTAAAAGCTCAGAGTTTGAGAGGAAATAGACTTTCAAGGAACAGAGCTTTGACATAATGAATCTAATGAATATGAAATATTTTTTACTAAAAATAAAATAATAATAATAAAAAAATATGAGTAATATTTGCCATTATCATTTTTGTAGAAAAAAATAATTCTAAACCCAAGAGCTTAGGGTAGTAATTCCTCTTTACTACCAATACTATTTGTACTTCAGACTATGGAGAAATTAAAACTAATAGGAAAAAAATAGAAAAAGAAGAAATTTGGACAGCCACTTTATTAACTTTTTTAAACTGAATTTCCACCAACTGCTCCTTTTTCATAAGCAGTTCTTCCAACAATAATTACAAGGCATTATGTCTAGCATGGAGCAGCAGAATACCCGAGCACTGGCAAGAGCTTCTTTAGTCCTGTTCCAATGAAAATCCTGAGTTGATCCTTTAAGTGAAGATGGCGCAGCATATGGCAGCACTATGCCTCCAGTAACATTGCCTTTGCCTTACTGGTGCATACTTTGCAGCAGTTTAGAGGCTGGAGATGTATGCTGCAATAAAAGACTTGCATAGTCATCTGCTGATAGGCAGATTTTTGATCTCTAGCTGGAATGCATTTGCTAAATGTAGCACATCATTTGACACCACAGATGCGCTCTCGAGACGGTCTGAAGGTCCTAACTGCAAATGACATATAACATTTAATCAGCACCTGAGAAAGGAGAAGAAAATCATCTGTTGACCTCCTCTAGCCAAGACATTGGCTATTTCATTCTTAAGATGAAACACCTACTGATGCAACTCAACAAACAATCCCTTATTTTGTTATGGAGAAAAAGGAAGGCAGCCACCTTTCTCTGCCAAACCAAACTATCCTGAACTTCTTTTGAAGCTGCAACCCTCAGTGGAGACTCGGATCAGCTAAATTAGAGCATTAAAATACAAGTTAGATTTTAACAGCAATCACCATTTTATAAATAGGATAATGATTTCCCCTGTAGCCAAATCTCTGTATAAGAGACAACAAGCAAATGTTTCCATATTCTAAATGTTAAATATTCTGTAGGCATACCTCATTAAAGATGGTATCTTGTTAACATGCCAAGCCTCAAATAGCTATACTATAAGAAAGAATATTGGGTCATATCCTCAGCTGCAGTAAATCATTGACTTTGCTTCAACTGAAATAGCTCAATGTAACTCAGCTACAGATCCAGCACATTGTTTATTGCTGAACTTGCACAGATAGAATTGCTTTGAAAAAGCACTTTGTATAATGGCCCTGTCATGCATTTTAGGATTGTATTTTCATGATGACTGGTGAACACTGGCCTTTCCTTTGCATTTTCTCTGCTTTATTGGTAGCAATTATGGGTGATTTTATGTCTGCTTATAGAAAATTGTAATTGAAATAGAAAACATCTGTAATTGACGTGCATATTTGTTACACTGAGGAGTTGATTGCTGACTGAGAAGTTGATTCAGAGCACTCTTCCTAAATGACTGGCTTCACATCTCAGATTTGAGATCATAGCAGGAAGTATTTTTTTGACTAATATTTGCTTAAAAAAATAAAACCTCAAGAAAATAAATGCACCACTGGAACAAATTCCCTGCCATCACCTGCGCTGCTTCTGTTCCTCTCTACTGCAGTACTTGCACTACTCCCAAATTCAAAATAGCTGCAGTAGTTTTCAGCAGAGAAGAAAGGCTGGCTCTGTGAAGTGGGTCATCTGTGAGCTTTGAACACCATTTCTATCTCAAAGTGCATCAGATGCCTTCAGTCCTTCAAGGATGTACTAGTTTACATTCGGAAGGCATGTGGAACATCATTTTCATCTGGTCAGGGATCCTGGTAGCATAATAGAAAAGCAAAGACAAGTTTAATTCCTGCGTCCTATATGTGTGCTTTCCTTCTACTGCTGCCATTTCCATTCTGATACACAGTGAGACAACACCACACTGAGACATCATGACTGCAACGAAAAAAGCCAGAAGGTTGTTGCTATGAAGGTAATCCCACATGACAACTCCCTGCCTGCAACAGGAGACTGTGACTGAGGTGATTAGCCTCTCCCATAAAACATTCACAACAAATGTGTGCAAGATAGTCATAAATGCCAAATAAAGGTGCTTTCATATTTAAAGATGACTCTACCAAAGACATTAAATAAGGACCTGTGACTACAGAATGCCAACTTTAAGGCCTTTTCTCTTCCTATTTCCAAACAAAAGCAGGGGTCTCCACCACTGATTGATTCACCTCTCATTCAGTGTACAGAACATTCCTTTCCTTTAGAGGACTAAGTTCGGAACAGTTGCAGCAATTTTCAATGGAGAAGAAAGACTTAGAAGTTCTGCAAGCCTGTGCTTGCTAATCAGTGCTCTAAAATCACTTGGATCAGATGTACAACCCAAGAACTTGATTTCTACAAAGATGGTAGAGGCTCTCTTGGTCAGCTGGAGAAGGAGCAGCCTGCAGTCAGATCTGGAGTCAGCAGCACAAGAATAAAGGTCTAATATGTAAATGTACTTGCATTGCCAGGAGGCCTTTCAAACATCTTCTTACCCTGCTGCACTGTAAGAGGCTAAGAACAATGAAATGAGCTTCTTCATTCTGGAGCCAACATTCGCTACATCTGAATTGCCAAGATACAAGAGTGGTTCACACCTGTGCTAATAGGGCAATAATTTGTCCCTGAAGCAATTTTGTAGGGCAGTATCTATACCTCCAGAAAAAATTGAGGCAAAATGATCAAGTGGGTTTACTTTGGAGTTTGCAGCATTTTCTGGTCTTTAATGACAAAAAAGATTATAAGTTTCTCTTCAGAATGTAGCCTTGCTTAAACATATGTGACTATAGAAAGAGCTTTAATAAAAATGATGCATGATTTAGTAAGTTTTATATTTAATAAGAATTAAATATTGTCTACACAATCTTGGCTTAAGACTAAAAACAAACAACCAAAAACCACAACACAACCATTAAGAGAACCTTCCAAATTTCAAAGTGAAGTAATGAAATAAAATAACATAAACATAATAACATAAATTCACTTCTAATGAAATAGTTGAATATGTTTTCCACAGCAGTTAGATAGCATCCTGTCAATTCATCCTTCACTGATGATTTTTTAAAGACAGATTTTAAACGGCTTTTCAATATAAAAGAAGAAATCCAAACAAACCAAGAAATAAAAGCTTTGCCTATATACCATACGATTTGGAGCAGGTTTCAGAATTCAATATAATGCATCTTAGGAAAATACCTGGAGGTAATTATCAAAGTAAAACAAAACCTAAAGGGTCAGTTCAAGGCTCAGCTCAGAACCCCTCCCACATGCTGTCTTTTTCCATATGACACAAGTCCACCTATTTAACAGCAGAAGTACACATGTTGTCAGGCAGATGACAGTCAAAGAGGCTGAGCAACTGAAAAATTTAATACTGTGAAGGAACCCCACTTTTACATCAGTGTCTTTGTTATGGATCTGCTGGAAGCAGATGGAAGCTCCCATCTGAGTGTAGGGAAACACCATCTCCATCACTACTATACTTAAATAGCACCCTGAAGGATTCTTCCCTATCAACTTTTTCTCAGGCACAATTCTGCCAAAGCTATGAAGGGGAAGAAAGCTTGTTTTGTGTGTGTTTTTTTCCATTCTTCTATTACCTTCTACCCCATACTAGATCACATGTTGATTATCTAACAAGGTCCTGTCTTTCCTTCTCTTTGTACGGGAGGAAGGCTCTTATGATCTGTCTATATGTAGAAAATCATAGAATCACAGAATGGTTTGGGTTGGAAGGGACCATAAAAATCATCCAGTTCCAATCCCTCTGCCACAGACAAGGACACCTTCTACTAAATCAGGTTGCTCCAAACCCCATCCAACCTGACATTGAACACTTCCAGGGATGGGGCATCCGCAACTTCTCTGGGCAACCTGTTCCAATGTCTCACCACCCTTATTAGTCATAATAATGCTACGGCATTCAGGCAAATCAACAGTACAACAGACATTACGTGAAGGCATTTCAGTTTCTACTTTGATATTTTGACTATCTGTACTGTTTAACCACTGCAGATTTAAGTTGTTTTCTATGTAAGCATATTTAACAAAGATTTTCAACAACTGCATGAGGTCTACAGGTAGTTATCTAAACAAAATCCAAGGTATTTTGGTCACATTTTAATAACAACTAACACCTTTGGAATGCCTTGTCAGAAATATACTCAACTACAAACCAGTTCCCAGAGCACTTTTGATTGTCTCATCCTCTTTGTTCTAACTAAGCCGATAAGGAGTTTCCAAGTGAAATAACATGCCCAACATGACAAACAGAACAAACTCCTCAGGAAATCTAGCGCAAACATATGAGAAAACTAACTCCGCAGGATCTGTTACACCACATACCATTTCAAGTGCCCCAAAGGTCTCATCAATTAATGCTAACACACACCGATTTTGGGGTATATTTAATTGAAATATCAGTGTGGGAGCAGACAGCAGCAATCAAATGTTGTTTTCACATAATTTTTGTAAACCTGTAAATCATATTAGCAACAAGCTTTTTCTGATAAAATGCTGGACTAAGAAAACAGTATTTCCAACAAAGAAAGCAAAGTTCTTAAGAGACTGTTTTAAAAGTGAGCATGCATCTGGAAACAGAAGCAAACAGTGTCACAGAAACAGTGTTCTGTTTTTTGTGCAAACATGTCATTAGAAAATAATTTGCGTTATTTTTAGAACTTTTTGAACTAAACTGTAATATTTTCAGTAAATGAGGGAATCAGAAATTATAATAATACATTTTTTGACTGTTTGAAGCTTTCTGAGAAGGTATCCCATTAATTTAAGCTACGCCACCTGATGAGCTGTAAAATTCAACCAAATCTGTGGTTTTGTTTCATCTGAAAATATTTGATCCACCTCCTTTAAATGCCTTTATTGATACATGAATTAAAAGATGAAGTATTTTAATCTCCTGTAGAAATGCAAGATGTGGTGATTTAAGCCCAGCCACTAACTCCAAACCACTCAGCCCCTCGCTCACTCCTCCCTCCTCCCTGCTTTCTTCCTCCCTCACCTCCCAGAGGGATGGGAAGGTAGAAAGAATGTAACTAGCACTCAGCGGCTGGGATAAGAACAGTCCAGTAACTAAGATACAACACAAACCACTACTACTACTGATGCGAAGGAGCTTCCAGAGTCAATGATGAGTCCTCATAGAGGTAAGATCACTGCTCGTTTTATTCGCAATATTGCTGAGATTATATAGGGTTTCTCAGGGTTCACGCGCAGTAAACAATATATTCATTGGTTAAACAACGCTGTCCACGCCCCTACGGCTACAACCCGGTTGTTTCAAGGCAAAAGCCCACATCCCATGACATCCACGGCCCATCCTTTCCCAGGGTCAGCTACCCCCTGTTTCGCCTCCGGCTAGCCGGTTTATTTTGGCTCTGCTCCCTGGTTTGCCTGCTTCAAGGATGCACTGAGCCTGTTGACAGACTCATAGGCGGGCTTGTGCAAGTAGGCCTGCATCAAGACACTATGCCCGTTAGCCTCTAAGAATTCCTCTAAATGCTACCACCAATAATAATAATGATAAAGGAAATGACAAGGGAAGAGAATACAACCACTCAACACCCGCCGACTGATACCCAGCCCAACCTGAGCAGTGAGCTAGCCCTTCTGGGTAACTACCCCCATTTTCTATACTGGGCATGACGTGCTGTGGTATGGAATACCTCTTTGGCTAGTTTGGGTCAGGTGTCCTGTCTCTGCTTCCTCCCAGCTTCCTCTCCTCCCTGGCAGAACGTGAAGCTCAGAAAGTCCTTGGTCAGAGTAAACATTACTCAGCAACAACTAAAAACATCGGTGTTATCAGCGCTCTTCCCAGGCTGAAAGTCAAAACCACAGCATTGCACCAGCTACCAAGAAGGAGAAGTAAAAACTGCTGCTGCTGAACCCAGCACAGTATCCACCCCTTAGTCCATACCATTCACGTTATGCTTAGATCCCACATTTTTCAGTATACCATCACTCTTGTCTCATATATATATATACATCCACACACACACAAAGAGAGAGATATCATTCCTTAGTGCATGGGCCAATCCCTATAAGGCTTCTGAGTTCATCCAGTTCATGATGTCAGGCTCCATCTCTTGTAACAGTCCTTCAGAGCAGGGGAGGCCATGTGCAGTGTTGGATCTTTGCCTGCTGCTGACACCGCGGAACTCATCTGGTCACTGCTGAGCTTTTCTGGTTTTGTCAAATTCATTCTTTGTTGGGATGATGGCCCCTCACTGGTGACCTGAAGACATCTAGTTGGTGGGCTATAAAAGTGTTACATAGCAGGCAGCAGCATACAATTGAGTTCATTGGCTGGTTTCCGCTAACATCAAATCCCCTTGAGGTGTACATCGGACTTCCCCGTCTTACCCCATTACCCACCAAGTATATCTGGGTCCCTGAGCAAAAGCAATCCCACGAGTGGGTTTGCCTTTACCTGAAGCAGGAATAACCCAGACTGTCTTCCCTAGCAAATTCTTTATGTGTGCCACAGAAACTTTATCCCCCTCTACAGTATGTAAAAGATCTGACTGGGCTGGGCCAGCCCTGTTGACAGATCCTCTGGTGTTGACCAACCAGGTGGCCTTTGGTAAGTGTGTATCCCAATGCTTGAAAGTCCCACCACCCACTGCTCTCAGTGTAGTTTTTAACAGCGCATTTTACTGTTCAATTTTCCCAGAGGCTTGTGCATGGTAGGGGATGTGATATACCCATTCAATGCCATGCTCTTGGGCCCAAGTGTCTATGAGGCTGTTCCGGAAATGAGTCCCATTGCCTGACTCAGTTCTCTCTGGGGTGCTGTGTCACCACAAAATCTGTTTCTCAAGGCCCAGGATAGTGTTCCAAGCAGTGCCGTGAAGCCCAGTGTATGTTTCCAGCCATCCAGTGGTTGCTTCCACCACGGTAAGCACATGGCACTTGCCTTGGCAGGTTGGTGGGAGTGTGATACAATCAATCTGCCAGGCCTCCCAATATTTGTACTTCAGCCACTGTCCTCCATACCAAAAAGGCTTTAATCGTTTAGCTTGCTTAATTGCAGCACATGTTTCACACTCATGAATAACCTGGGCAATAGTGTCCATTTTTATGTCCACCCCTCGATCACAAGTCCATCTATGCATTGCATCTCTGACCTGACGGCCTGGGGTGTCATGGGCCCACCAGGCTCAAATTTATTCACCCTCCCCTTCAGCAGTTTCTGCAACTTGTCATCGGGGGCTCCATACAGCTGCCTTCCATCTACGATGCTTTCCCACAATTCGGCAGGACGCATCAGTAAACAATGATGACTTCTAGAACTCCTGGACAACTGGGATTTCCTATTCAAGCTCGTTGTGTAGTTAGTGTAGCCCACTCACTCCATGTAGTATTGATTGCATGATGTGTAGAGAAGACCCTGCCTTTGAACATCCTGCCCAGCTCAGGCAACCGGAGTGCTAGGAGGAGCTGTGCTTCAGTGCCAATCACTTCTGAAGAAGCTTGAACACCTTCATAGGCTGCCAGTATCTCTTTTTCAGTTGGGGTATAGCTGGCCTCAGATCCTCTGTATCCCCTACTCCAAAAGCCAAGGGGTCGACCTCGAGTGTCCACTGGAGCTTTCTGCCAGAGGCTCCAGGTGGGACCATTCTCCCCAGCTGCGGTGGAGAGTATATTTTTAATGTCTGGCCCACTCCAGACTGGTCTGAGGACCACTGCATGAACTATCTCTCGTTTAATTTGCTCAAAGGCTTGTTGTTGCTCAGGGCCCCATTTAAAATCATTCTTCTTCCAGGTCACACAATAGAGAAGGTTTACAATCAAACTGTAATTTGGGATGTTGTCCAAAACCCCACAACACCCAAGAAAGCTTGTGCTTCTTTCTTATTAGTTGGTGGTGACATTGCTGTTATCTTGTTGATCACATCTGTGGGGATCTGGTGACGTCCATCTTGCCATTTTATTCCCCCAAATTGAATCTTCTGTGCAGGTCCCTTGACCTTACTCCATTTTGTGGCATAACCAGCTTTCAGCAGGATTTGGATTATTTTCCTCCCTTTCTCAAAGACTTCTTCTGCTGTATCGCCCCACATAATAATGTCATCAATGTATTGCAGGTGTTCTGGAGTTTGTCCCAGCTCGAGTGCAGTTTGGATCAGTTCATGGCAGAGGGTATGGCTGTGTTTCCATCCCTGGGGCAGTTGGTTCCAAGTGTACTGAACACCCTCTTCAAGTAAAAGCAAACTGTGGCTTGCATTCTGCTGCCAAAGGAAATGAGAAAAATGCATTCACTATATCAATCATGGCATACCACTTGTCTGCTTTTCACTCCAGTTCATACTGAAGTTCCAGCATGTCTGGTACTGAAGCACTCAATGGTGGTGTGACTTCCTTCAGGCCATGATAGTTTCCTGTGAGTCTCCACTCTTCGTTAGACTTTCACACTGGCCCTATGGGGCTATTAAAGGGTGAGTGGGTCCTACTGATCACTCCTTGGCTGTCCAGTCTATGGATCAGCTTACGGATGGGAATCAGGGAGTCTCGGTTGGTGTGATAGTGCCGCCGGTGCACTGTTGTGGTCGCAATTAGCACTTGTTGTTCTTTGACCTTCAGTAACCCCACAACAGAAGGATTCTCTGAGAGACCAGGCAAGGTGGATAGCTGCTCAATTTCCTCTGTCTCCAAAGCAGCAATACCAAAAACCCATTGGTACCCTGCTGGGTCTTTGAAGTACCCTCTCCTGAGGTAGTCTATGCCAAGGATGCATGGAGCCTCTGGACTAGTCACAATGGAGTGTTTTTGCCACTTTCCCCCAGTCAGGCTGA
This sequence comes from Ara ararauna, assembly GCA_028858755.1. NCBI lineage: Eukaryota > Metazoa > Chordata > Aves > Psittaciformes > Psittacidae > Ara > Ara ararauna. The sequence continues at coordinate 62,106,201 of CM054376.1, read as the reverse complement.
TTTCAGCCTCCAGTACAGTCAACTCTTGCGATCCTCCGGTCATTCCAGAAATAGAAATGGATTCCACCCCTTGACAGCTTAATGGCATCAGGGTACACTGTGCACTGGTATCTACTAGAGCCTTATACTTAATGGGACTAATGTGCCAAGCCATCTGATCCACACAGTCCAGTAAATCCAATTGTCCCTTACCTCCACCTGCTGGGAGTCAGGGCCCCTCTAACAGTGATCACAATATTGGTCGTTTACATCTTGTAGGCAGAGGTTAGTCTTCTTTATCACAGGAGCTGGAAGTAAAATCAGCTTTTCCACTCCATATGGTAACCTGCTCACCAGAGACTTAAGCCACAGCTTTCATGGGATGATCATCCATGGCCTTTGCTCTCCTCTTCAATTCACACACTCATTCCTAGAGAGCTGAAGTAGGTTTTCCATCCCACTTTCTCATGCCTTCTCTGTGACCCCACAGGTAAAACCATAAGGTGGCCCACAGCTTATACCTCCTATATCTTCTATCTTGAGCAGCAGGGCACCTTTCATTAATAGTTGAGATGTGAGTTGGTACACGTGGAGAGCTGGGCAGATCACATAGATCATCTCTCAGTTGTTTGAACTCCTGGAACAGTTTTTCCACAGCTGAAATGATGGAAGGAGTGAACATGAGCCGGCTTCAGTGTGCGCTTGCAGCCCGGAAAGCCAACTGCATCCTGGGCTGCATCAAAAGGAACGTGACCAGCAGGTCGAGAGAGGTGATCCTGCCCCTCTACTCTGCTCTCATGAGACCTCACTTGGAGTACTGTGTGTAGTTCTGGTGTCCTCAACATCAAAAGGACATAGAACTGTTGGAATGAGTCCAAAAGAGGGCCACGAGCATGATCAGGGGACTGGAGCATCTCCCGTATGAAGATGGGCTGAGAAAGTTGGGGCTGTTCAGCCTGGAGAAGAGAAGGCTGCGTGGAGACCTCATAGCAGCCTTCCAATATCTGAAGGGGGCCTATAGGGATGCTGGGGAGGGACTCTTCACTGGGGACTGTAGTGAGAGGACAAGGGGTAACGGGTTCAAACTTCAACAGAGGAAGTATAGATTGGATATGAGGAAGAAATTCATTACTGTAAGGGTGGTGAGGCACTGGAATGTGTTGCCCAGGGAAGTTGTGAATACTCCATCACTGGTGGTGTTCAAGGCCAGGTTGGACAGAGCCTTGTGTGGCATGGTTTAGTGTGAGGTGTCTGTGCCCCTGGCAGTGGGGTTGGAACTAGATGATCTTAAGGTCCTTTCCAACCCTAACTATTCTATGATTCTATGATTCTATGACTGTCTTCAAAATCTCGGAGCTGATGAAACATTTCTTCCACTGTTAATGGTGTTACGTCATGTGTTGTTATGGCTGCCAATGAATGGGCATATGATGATGGTGCACTCTGCGTAAATTTCCGCCATGTAGGTCGTGTACATTCGACTTCATCTGGATCTACGGATGCATTACCGGCATCTCACCTATGATAGATCATATCTACAGTGGCTGATTCCCTCAGAGACTGGAGCCTTTCTCTATCATGGTACAGTTGGCCAAATGACTTACAACACTGTCATTGTAGGTAAAACTTTCCTTCACAGCTGCCAAGAGCCTCTTCCAAAGGCTGAGGGACTGTTTCTGTTTCGCAATTTCTTTTTCAATTCCCCTTTCCCTAGCAAGTGATCCCAGCTGCTTGGCTTCCCTACCTTCTAGTTCATGACCATCAGCCTCATTGTCCCAGCATCACAGCAACCAAGCGATGATGTGCTCCTCTGGTTGAGAGGTGAAATCTTTTTGCATATTCCATAGCTTGTTTGAGGTCCAGGGTCAAGAAGTCAACTCTTCTTCTTCTTCCTCCTCTTCTTCTGATCCACGTAACAATAACTTTTGTTCAGATGCTGTCCTGTGTAGCAAGTGCATTGGTTCTTCATCTTTCCTTGCTGTATGGGTTGCTCTTTGTGCCTACTGTTTGCTTTTGCCCTTGTGTACATGGGCAACCAATACTGGCACAAACTGGTCCTTTGGTTTAGCTTCAGTGACTATCAATGTATTTGGAGTGTCTGTGGTGTATACCACTAGGGTTGGTGCAGCCGCTGTGTGTGGGGGCTGAGTAGCACAAGCAGCTGTGTTGTCTGTTGCTGTTGGGGTTTGAGTAGCCACTTTACTTGTCAATGGGGTAGGTGTAGTTGCTGTACTTGGAGTTGGAGTAGCTGTGCTGCCTGTTGTAGTCAGAGTTTGAGTAGCTTCTGTACTTGTCGCTGGGGCTGTTGTAGCTGTTGTACTTGAAGTTGGAGTAGCTGCATTGTTGGTTGCTTTGCCATCACATCCAGAGACATCTTTTTCCTTTTGAAGGTGCTGGATAGTGTTGAACAGGGCTCTGTAGGTGTGGGCTAAGGCCCAGCACATTGCCATGATTTGTTCCTCTGTGGTATGACCAGGATGACCAAACACCTCGTTTAAGTGTTTTACTAGTTTTTCTGGATTTTGCACTTGTTCAGTGGTGAAGTTCCAAAGCACTGGAGGGGCCTACTGGCCTAGATACTTGCCCATACTATCCCACACTCTCTGCCACTCATGAATGCCCAGCTCCGGGAAAATCTCTTGGTCCTCCTATATTGTCATCTAACACTAGACAAGACCCAAACCCGACTCTGCTTAACTTTGAGATCAGACCAAATGGTCGCGGGTAAAACACACTCTGCATGTGTGCCACCATGATAAACCCCATCACAATCAGCAGGCAGGTCTCAAGTGTAGTCAAAGGCATTTCAAAACCTTCAGAACTCTCAAATTATGCTGTAAATAATCTGGTGGGGGAGCTGGAGGCGTAAAGGAATGTCTCCTTCATAGGTTGACCACGCAAGGAGGAAAAAAAAAGATGTGTAATTGCTAAATACTTCCATTATATACCTCCCAAAGTGTAGAGGTGATGACCACGCTGGGAATGCAAGCCAGACTGGTTTCATTATCAATGAGTCTACTGTATAACAAATCATTACCATAAAGTACAGCGAAACAAGAACCTTAGCCCAGGCTCCCAGCTGATAAACACTAAGACAGCAAATACTGGTCGTAAGTAAGGTACGACATGCTGAAACTCTGAGATCGAGAGTAACAACTTTGAGAGCCAATAAATCAGCATTGTGACAAGTGACTATTAATCCAAAAAAATGAATACTTACCACAAATACAATTAGACACACTCTGTTCAGATCTGTAGTTATCTCCACCCTTCATGCCCCACATTAGGCACCACAAAGTACTGTCATAGTTTAAGCACAGCCTGTAACTCAGAACCACATAGCCGCTCGCTCACTCCCCCCACTTCTTTTTCCCCCCACTCCCGGAGGGATAGAGAGGAGAATCAAAAGAATGTAACTCCCACTGGTTGAGGTAAGAACAGTCCTGCAACTAAGGTATAACACAAAAGCACTACTGCTACCACCAATAATAATAATGATAATGGAAATAACAAGGGAAGAGAACACATTTGCTCACCACCTGCCAACCGATACCCAGCCTGACCTGAGCAGCAATCTAGCCCTTCCAGGTAGCCTCCCCCTGTTCATACGGTGGGCATGACGTGCTGTGTTATGGAATACCTCTTTGGTCAGCTTGGGTCAAGTGTCCTGTCTGCTTCCTCCTGGCTTCCTCTCCTCCCTGGCAGAGCATAAGACTCAGAAAGTTCTTGGTCAGAGCAAACATTACGTAGCAACAACTAAAATCATCGGTGTTATCAGCGTCGTTCCCAGACCGAAAGTCAAAACTCAGCACTGCACCAGCTACCAAGAAGGAGAAAAATGACTACTACTGTTGAACCCAGGACAAGAAACATTTTTTAATGGCTCTTGGCTTATTGTGTAAGGATGGCTTTCTGTTAGATAAATAACAGAAATAATTTTATTCGATACAAAATCTTTTGGGGATGCTGAAGATCTTTTGGGTTTTGCCTACTAACTGTTATCATGGACGTTCCCCCCTTGTACATCAGATTTGATTCATATGTGCTTTAAGAGGATGCTTAAGAGATGGGTGACACATATTTTGCCTACACAGAAATTTGAAAAGAAAGCAGGACAAACATCACTCAAATTGAAGCAAACATACCTAAGCCCTGCCACCTGTTATAGATCTAGAAATGGAAGGGAGATAGGGCAGGATACATTAGACATCTATATGCTTCATTCCGTCTTGCATTTAGGGAGAGAAAGAGACCTAAACAAAGTAGAACTGTCATCTTCAACAGTACATAACCTTTCCAGAATCAGCACTAACACACTCACCTCTCTCCCCCATACACTGCTGGTAGGCTTAAGCTAACTGATTACACATCTAGCTCACATATTTCTACTTCCATCTTAGCAGTCAACACAGACAGAACCAGTTCAGTTGTGCTTACCAGCACTGTACAGACATACCTACAAGTCACTTTCTTGCTTAGCATGATCACCAAGATCTTTTGGCAACAGTCTAGAGGTTAAGTTTAATAAAAGAAAACCACAGGAAATGAAGAACAGGGTTAATTTTCTGAAACAGATTCTCCTAGCGAGCTTGGTGCAAAAGAGCCTGGCAAAAGTTTTCATTTTGATTGGAATCACTGCTTCAGTAACATATACCAAAACCCTCCAGGGTTTTGACCCTCCAGTTTTCTGTCTCTCCAGGTCAGAGCTCTGTGATGTCCACCAGCCAAAGTCCAGTATACAATCTTATCAGCTGCCTCCAGAAGAATCATAGAATAGTTAGGATTGGAAAGGACCTTAAGAAGTGGTTTATAATTCCAAAATTATGCTGTGCACCTGCAGCCTTTAACTCCACTCCTGCAGTCAAATTATTTACACTTTGATTCAGTCTTAAAGTGATATTACCACGTGCCAGAAGCCTATACTGCTGTAATCCCTCAGCCCTATTGCTCTTTCGAATGTAACATTTAATCAATGACAAACAGCTGACTGGATAATCAATGTTTCATTGCTACTGACAGCTCTTTTAGGTAGCTCAGGAGAGAATAACGTATTCATGGTTATGGGTAATCAACTCTGAAAGGCAAGGATTTCAAGGAAAGATTTATATTGTTGTTGACTAAATACTGAGAAATTCCTAGAAGTTAAGAAGTAGAGCATGAGCTAAACTACAATAGCATTTATGCAACCGGATTTTTCTTTAAGACTTTTTGGCTGTTACCCTGTAAAATAAGGATAGCTCCTTAGCTAACTTGGAAGCAGACTGGAAACCAAAGTTTTATTGTCCTCTGTGCACCATTAGGCACCCAACATAACGGCAATTTTGAAAAAGTCCTAGGCTTTTTGAATTTAGTCCCATGACCTGCAGCAAAGCACAGGCTCAGTGCCCCTAAGACAGCAAGGACCATAGTCAGTTAACATCCAGCTTTACAGAGTTTACCAGCTCTATGTCCCTGTTCATTGCAGAGGGGGTTGGACTAGATGACCTATGAAGGTCCCTTCCAACCTAAACCATTCTATGATTCTAAATTGGCCATGTGACCATGCCTGGTTAGAAATGTGTCTGACTTACCTTTTGTTTTTTGGGAAGAGTCTAGTGCTCATTTCCCCCGAAATGGGTCCTCCAGCCCATCCCCACTTCAGCTCTTTTCTAAACTGTGAGAACACCTTCTCTAGAGAAAATGAAAGAGGCTAATTCAAACTCCTGATGTCCTGATACACATGAATGACTAAGCCAGCACTTTCCAAATGAAGTTAAAAACCCCTCCAATGATTAGTAAGCATTAAATAGCTGCAGCACTTCAGTTCTGCAGGGGCAAAAGAATAACAACTGACTGTAGATTATCAACTGTCAGTGTTAACAGCAGTCAGACCCTGCTAAACATCTTCAGGTGGGGCAGTGGCTATTTCCCAGGATGGAAGGTCCAGTTTGTAATCATTTCACACCCACGTTCCAAAATATTAACCCTGGGGGCAGGAGGACATCATGTGGAGACAGAGATAACAAAGGGAGGACAAGAGGGCACAAGAAACTCCATGCATTATAAAAGTGTTGGAATTAGTAAATAAGTTGGTATGTGTGGTTCTTCAGGATTTTTTTAAAAGGAAAATTGATGTAGGGACAGGAAACAAAATGAACCATAAGCAATACACTTCAAGACAAAAGGATTATTCTGAATGCAAGGGGAAGGCTCACAGTAACTAGCATTTCATGATTTAGACTGTGTAATATTATTATAGAAGTGATTTGTAGCCAGGCAAAAAAAAATAAATTAATGTAACTTTCCAAGACAAGCATTGTTACCCTTATTGTGACAGAGGAGAAAACATGATAAAAAGGCTATTCATATATATCCAGTATTTATGTAATATCTGAAAATGATTGGTTTTATCAGACTTCAATGACTGCCTAGTTTATATAGTCATAAACATATCTGAAAATACAGCCCTAGTTTTTGGACTCCACTAATTTTCAGTACTTTGATTGGCAGTGACCCAACTGAAAACAACTTGGACTTAAATGTTCAGAGGCCAGATTCTGGACCTGAAATCCAGACACTTCAATCTAGGCTCGCAAGTCTGTGGGTATCAAGACACTACATGCTTTTAGACCCTACTACCTTGTTTCACTGAAGAGTTCAGTGACTGGATTAGGAAAATGATCTGAAGTACTCAGTTGCAAACACTATGCACACCATTTTAGTACCAAAGAGCCTAATATTTTGACTCAGAAATTCATGGTCAGTGACAAAAGTAAAAAGCTACAAAATTACACAACTACCTTAGACATGCATTAAAGAGATATAGAAGAAATGTTGTTCCCATCTTGGAGATGTTCATGCAGCATCCATCTTGGAGCTGTAAACACAGCACGCAAAGCATAATACTGTAGGTAAGATAACAGTGACATGCTCTGGTCAAAAAACAGGTAATTAGCAGGATCCATTGTATGAATCAAGTACAACAGAGCACAGCCTGTTTCCTTTTTACATGCAAACAAGGCCTTAGTTAAGCAAATGCAACATGCAGCAGAGGTGGTTAAAGAAACCAGCCACACTTGACACTCTAGGCTTTTCTGTATGCAAGTGATAATATTTTTTCATTCATAACCCAAAATATAGGGAAACACTCCTACTATGCAGACACAGGAGCTGAGGAGAAAGTCAGACTGTCAGTAGCATAATTTACTAGAAACTAGTTAACTAGATAAAAAGTTTAAAAGCTAATTCACTGAAGTATGCCCAGTTTTAGTAGCCCTATAGATCTTGTCAAGTAAAGGGCTAGTGAGGTTAAATTGTGTATTTGGTAAAACTGGCAAACACTGCTAAGAAATAAAATTAATGACAGACTGTTTTGATAGCGAAAAAAGATAAAACCCATTCAAATTCTATGATTCTAAGTCCCTGAAGATCATGTATTCATTTCTGGTGAAACAGAAAATTCACTTACCTAACTTTCCTTAGCAGCTTCATCTAATTCATGTTGTGCCCAATCCAAACTGTCATTGACTGCAGAACTGCCTTAAGGTTGATGAGAATGAGAGTCTTGATTACTTGACATCAGTTCTTAAAAGTCTGTAAACAGTCAGATTATGACATCGGCAGTGCCACCTGCTAAGACACCACTCAATATCCCTTTGATCTGGACAGTCATCGCTGAAATATAATGGGAAGCAATACCTACTCAATTGACTTATCTGGACTTTTTTAAATACACACAGAATCATAGAATGGTTTGGGCTGGAAGGACCTTAAAGATCATCTGGTTCCAACACCTGCCATGGACAGAGAAACCTTCCACTAGAACTGGTTTCTCAAAGCCTCGTCCAGCCTGGCCTTGAACACTGACAGGGATGGGGCCTCCACAACTTCTTTCGCCAATCTGTTCACACCCTGTCTATTCATGATCAGCATCAAATGCCTACAAAGGAAATGCACCCTCAGCTGTAGCAACAGTGTTCTGGTAGGACTTAAAACTTCAGTCCTCACGTGCCTGATTCTTGTGGCTCTTTGTGTTGCCTTTTGTGGCCATGCAGAAACAGCTCACTATCTGTCATAACTGTGTTACTCTGAAACGCAGTCAGATGGTTACCCATCCCACAAAAAGCAGCATGCATGGATAGAGTAGCTGCTGACTTATCAGAAATACATTTCAAGGCATCAGCAGGGACAAACATGAATAAACTACGCTTTTCATGAAAAACTGCTGGCAGTATTTCAAGCCTAGCAGTTGTTTCATTTTGTCAAGGCTGTCTTCACAAAAATAAAAATTAAAAAAAAAAAAAAAAAAAAATATAGGATTTGAAACTCAGGCCAACATGTTCCAACTTACATGCTGTAAGTTGTCATTGGTGTAAACCTATATTTTGTCACTTAAGTCCAAGTGGCTTTATTGCATCACCCACAGCTATTACAGGCTTTGACATGAGACAGGTACAAGATTCAACACCTCTATAAATCATAATATATTTTATTTACACACCTGTTTTCTGCGTAAAGCCTTAAGGTTCTGAAACATGACAGTACCGTTGTCCTCAGCCAAGTCCGCCTCCAAATATATGATGCAGTTAAAGGAAAAAAAAGCTCTCATGAATACAGTAGAAGTATGTTAAAGGTATTTCATTGGTCTTCTAAAATTGCTTCAGAGAAACATACAAAAAGAAGTCAAGTCAGGTCTCCAGGTGAAAAAAATAACTACACTGAATTAACCCAGCATCCTGGGTTCAGCAGTAGCAGTCATTGCCCAGGATATTCACAACTGTGAAACATGTGCTAGAATTAAGCAAGGTAAATGGTTAAAGCCTTTTTGGTATGGAGGACAATGGCTGAAGTACAAATATGGGGAGACCTGGCAGATTGATTGTATCACACTCCCACCAACCTGCCAAGGCAAGTGCCATGTGCTTACCGTGGTGGAAGCAACCACTGGATGGCTGGAAACACACACTGTGCTTCACGACACTGCCTGGAACACTATCCTGGGCCTTGAGAAACAGATTTTGTGGTGACACAGCACCCCAGAGAGAACTGAGTCAGGCAATGGGACTCATTTCTGGAACAGCCTCATAGACACTTGGGCCCAAGAGCATGGCATTGAATGGGTATATCACATCCCCTACCATGCACAAGCCTCTGGGAATATTGAACAGTAAAATGCGCTGTTAAAAACTACACTGAGAGCAGTGGGTGGTGGGACTTTCAAGCATTGGGATACACACTTACCAAAGGCCACCTGGTTGGTCAACACCAGAGGATCTGTCAACAGGGCTGGCCCAGCCCAGTCAGATCTTTTACATACTGTAGAGGGGGATAAAGTTTCTGTGGCACACATAAAGAATTTGCTAGGGAAGACAGTCTGGGTTATTCCTGCTTCAGGTAAAGGCAAACCCACTCGTGGGATTGCTTTTGCTCAGGGACCCAGATATACTTGGTGGGTAATGGGGTAAGACGGGGAAGTCCGATGTACACCTCAAGGGGATTTGATGTTAGCGGAAACCAGCCAATGAACTCAATTGTATGCTGCTGCCTGCTATGTAACACTTTTATAGCCCACTAACTAGATGTCTTCAGGTCACCAGCGAGGGGCCCTGACTTCCCTCTGACCATAATCCCAACAAAGAATGAATTTGACAAAACCAGAAAAGCTCAGCAGTGACCAGATGAGTTCCGCGGTGTCAGCAGCAGGCAAAGATCCAACACTGCACATGGCCTCCCCTGCTCTGAAGGACTGTTACAAGAGATGGAGCCTGACATCATGAACTCAGAAGCTTTATAGGGATCGGTCCATGCACTAAGGAATGATATCTCTCTCTTTGTGTGTGTGTGGATGTATATATATATATGAGACAAGAGTGATGGTATACTGAAAAATGTGGGATCTAAGCATAACGTGAATGGTATGGACTAAGGGGTGGATACTGTGCTGGGTTCAGCAGCAGCAGTTTTTACTTCTCCTTCTTGGTAGCTGGTGCAATGCTGTGGTTTTGACTTTCAGCCTGGGAAGAGCGCTGATAACACCGATGTTTTTAGTTGTTGCTGAGTAATGTTTACTCTGACCAAGGACTTTCTGAGCCTCGCATTCTGCCAGGGAGGAGAGGAAGCTGGGAGGAAGCAGAGACAGGACACCTGACCCAAACTAGCCAAAGAGGTATTCCATACCACAGCACGTCATGCCCAGTATAGAAAATGGGGGTAGTTACCCAGAAGGGCTAGCTCACTGCTCAGGTTGGGCTGGGTATCAGTCGGCGGGTGTTGAGTGGTTGTATTCTCTTCCCTTGTTATTTCCATTATCATTATTATTATCGGTGGTAGCAGCAGTGATTTGTGTTATACCTTAGTTACTGGACTGTTCGTATCTCAGCCCGTGGGAGTTGCATTCTTTTGATTCTCCTCCCTATCCCTCCGGGAGTTGGGGGAGGAAGGGGGTGGGGGAGTGAGCGAAGGGCTGTGCTGTTCTGGGTTGCCGGCTGTGCTTAAACCATGACACCTAGTTTCAAAAGTTATTATAAACATGTAACAAAATTACTATAGTAATCTGTTTTTTCTGGTTGTGCAAGATTACTATAGCCCAAATACTTCAAGACAGATAACAATGTATAAGGCATAAAATAATCTTAGTAATTCATTACACAAGTAGACTTTTTTTGTTAGAAAAACTTGAAAATAATGTAAGAAACAGAAGTATATACCACTAGATAAAAACTTACAGAATCTGTTTTTCAACAATAAGACGATCATTTATCAAATAAGGGGTTCATCTGGATATACATTGATTTTTCCTTAATATTTAAAAATACGTTGAAATCTACATTTCATAGAATCATAGAATCATAGAATAGTTAGGGATGGAAAGGACCTTAAGATCATCTAGTTCCAACACCCCAGCCAGGGGCAGGGACACCTCCCACTAAACCTTGCCACCCAAGCCTCTGTCCAAACCAGCGTTGAACACCGTCAGAGATGGAGCATTGGTGAGGCACTGGAATGGGTTACCCAGGGAAGTTGTGAATGCTCCATCACTGGTGGTGTTCAAGGCCTGTCAATAAAGTTCTGTCTTTTTTGGAGGCCCTGTGCAGCAACTTGTGCACACCAAATACACTACATGATTGCTGCTCTATTCTGTACCTTGTATATATGGGTAAATTTACTTCTGTCACCAACCTCATTGAGAGGGGGAATGGACTTTTTTAAGACCTGCTCACTTGAAGTTAAGAAAACTGGAGGATCAATATGAAGTTTGTTCCATTGAAAATTTTGGTATTTCACAAGTGCTTCCAATGGACAAAATATAACCGGTGCCTGATGTCTCATTTTGACTTTTAAGCAGCAATCTCTTTCTACTAATGCTGTGGCAGGACCTGAGGCAATTCAAACATACTACTGGAGAGATACTGTTTTCTGCTTATAAACCAATGCTCTATTCTGGTTACCAGAGTGCATTTTTTGCTATACAGAGCAAACAAATTGGGGCTTAATTCCTAGCAACACAATCATCTGCTATTTGGATATTTACTTGGGTTGTTTTTCTGATTTGTTGGGCTTTTTCTGCAGTCAGTCCAGCAGACATTTTCCTGTGTAGCCCGGTTTGTAAATGTTCATCTTCAATGTTCTCTTTTCCTGAATGCCTGGGTCATTATGTGGTTTCAGTTTAAATCTAGTTATTTTACTGATTGGCCCATAAGTTGCTATTCTAGTACAACAAGATTTAACTAGTTCTATTTAGTATGTGGTTATGAGTCTTCAAAACTCCATAGTAGAACAGAGGCAGTGGGAGGAAATCTGTGAAGAGATAAAATCAGTAACTCACACTTCAGATTAACTGAATTGTTATTATCAATTGTTTATGCGCAGAATTAATTAAGAAATTGATGAAAAGTGGATACATATTTTGTATGCAGCTGGTAGATCTTCATGTGCTCTGTCTGTATTTTAATGGTGCTAGCTTGAATTTTTGTGTGTATGAATGGAAACTGCTTTAAAGACATATTTTTGAAAGTATTTGTTTGGAAAGGAAGGCACCTCTAGGGTGAGGTGTCCCTGCCCATAGCAGGGAAGTTGGAACGAGATGATCTTAAGGTTGGACATAGCCTTGGGTGACATGGTTTAGTGGGAGGTGTCCCTGCCCCTGGCAGGGGGGTTGGAACTAGATGATCTTGAGGTCCTTTCCAGCCCTAACTATTCTATGATTCTATCATTCTTTCCAACACTAACCATTCTGTGATTTTATGCTTATAATGAGCTTCCATCACAAACTATAAATTAAACTTTTGCAAGTGTCTAACCCAAGTGAACACAATGTAAAGCGATGTAAATTGCAAAGATTACTGTGCTAATTTCTATAGAAGCTGAACAGACCATAGTAGAATGGGGGTAGGAAAGGGAAACTGTGAGAGCAGAGAATATACCATCGAGTACAGACGGGAGGTTGAAGGCTATCAGAAGTGTGGTAAGAAAACTGTAAGTTTTGTGCAATAATGAGCTTTTATGAAGATGTTAACCTTGTTTGTGCATGTGGTTTGTGGTAGCATGTTTTGGGAAATGTTACCATGGATGAAAGTAGACAAAGTAGTGCAAAATATGGACCTGAAAATGAATTTGAATCTGTCTCTAATCAGTTATGAAGTTACTGGCATATGAGTAATTCTCCTTTAGGGTCTTAAATAGAGTTCAGATCTCTGCTTAGGTGCTCTAATTATGTTCTGAATGATTCCTAAATCACTCTGATGAACTTGAACATGACTTTCTTTCGAATGCTTTTTCTGGCAAGAAGCATTTGCATTAGGTTCAGTGTCATGTTGTTAATTTGTTAGTATGCTAGGGAAAAAAGGCTGGAACAATCATAAATATTTGCAAAGTAAACTAAACTGCATCTAGCACATTTTTATTAAATGAAGGGTCAAAATGAAAATCACTGAGAAGCCTGCAACTGCTTGCCAAGGGTGAAACCTGGGGGGAAAAAAATCTCTGGCTGCTAAAAGCTTTTCAAAAAAATAAAGATGCACACACCACTTCCCAAACTTCTTTCAATGGATCTAAGTCCCATTTGAAATGTAAATGAAAGCATTAGCTGCAGGAATTCAATATGAGGTTAATTTTCAACAAGCTCAGCCAAGACAACATCTTAAACAAAGATTTCTATTGTATTAATTGTGTTCTTTGCAAATGAGTGAGTGTTAAACTATGCATTCTGGTCCATGCAGGGAGATGTACTGGCTGTATTCAGGGTAAGGCTGGCTAGGCACCTCCATAAGTGGATAAACAGGTATCTAAATATCCTTGGAATGTGAAACCAGACAAGAAAGCTTCTCTTATTTCCTTTTTCCTGTGCAGCCATAAGTACCCTCAAAGAAGAGATGTCAGTGCTTCTGCTGTTAATCATGTGCAAAGCATGGAGTTAAAGAAGCAATTCTGTAGAAGTTAATCGATTTATTCAAAGAAGATAGGAAGCACCTGTGGTACTTGGAAATAACCTTATGCATGCCTCAGGTGCTTGAAAGAGGTGGTCTTTATTAGATGACTGTTCCCAAAGACCTCTGCTTAAGAGAACATATGCTTCTGATGTGGCCTTCCCCCTGACTCCCTGTGTCTAGGAAACTGAATTGCTGGCAGGTAAAGATTACAGTGTAAGAGAAAAAAAAACAAACCACATGATTTTGCAGTTAAGACCCTTTAAAACTGTTTTCAATTTCTGTGACTGACACAGAATTTAATGACTTTTCCAAGTTTTAGATACTCCTCTTTGGTTTGGTTTGTTTTGGTTTGTTTGTTTTTTTTTTTTGTTTTTTTTTTTTTCCCACAGAAGTTTTATTCAAAAGCAACTTTGGGGCACTCTTACTAGTCATGATTTCATTTTCCAGTGCAGCAGTGAGGTGATTGTGTATGTGGCTTATAGCTGTGCTATGGGAGAGCCCAGTGCCACTGGCAACTTCAAGGAAAAGCTTGTTTTGATTTTTAGCTGAAGGATACAAAGAGGCTCAGTTCTCTTTTCCTGATTTGTTTGAATCTTTTGTATTTGTTTGAATCTTTTGAATCAGTGATCCACTGGATCACTGCAACAAGAAGCATCACATTGCACAGACTCATGCTGGGTCTGAATCTGGCTTAATGTATTATAAAGTTCAAAAACCTTTTGTGTCCATAAGGCTCTATTGTGGTTTAAGCCTCTATAACTCATGCAGTTTCGCTCACTCCCTCCCCCCTCTTTCTTCCCCCCACTCCCAGGTGGATGGGAAGGAGAATCGAAAAGAATGCAACTCCCACAGGTTGAGATAAGAACAGTTCAGTAACTAAGGTAAAACACAAAACCACTACTGCTACCACCAATACTAATAACAACAAGAGAATTACAAGGGAAAAGAATACAATCGCTCACCACCGGATACCAAGCCCGACCACGCAGTGCACCCCCCACCCTTCCGGGTCTCTGCTCTCTGTTTTACGTCCTGGACATGAGGTGCTGTGGCATGGAATACCTCTTTGTTCAGTTTGGGTCAGATGTCCTGTCTCTGCTTCCTCCTGGCTTCCCCTCCTCCTTGGCAGAGCATGAGACTCAGAAAGTCCTTGGTCAGACCAAAATGCTATCAAGCAGTAACTGAAAATGCTGGTGTTATCAGCGCTGTTCCCAGGCCCAAAATCAAAAACAGCAGTGCACCAGCTACCAAGGAGAAAAATGACTGCTACTGCTGAACCAATGATAGGCTCCAAATAAAATTATTTTCTTTCTGCATTTGTGCATACATGTAAATTATGTTATAACAAACAAGATGAGTTGCATCTTAAGAAAAGGAGTTTGGAGCGAGAGTTATACTGTAGACTTGTTTCATTAAATATTCCTTAAATTAAACCCTAAGTACAGTATAAGAAGTTGATCTGACAACTTCAGTTAAGGAATATCTTCTTAAATGATTTTTTCCTATGTAACATCATGAAGTATTACAGAAAAACACCTTTATGCCCAATTTACTAACTTGCCACACTTTAAGAAGCTACTGATTTAAAAAGAAAACGCTTCTAATTTACTGTCCCAGGGAAGAGTACGTTAGTAATCCAATATTAAAACACACCTTTAAAGGACTGAATTCGGTTTAATAAATAACTTTCTATCAAATTATTATTTTTTTATTATTTTAATTAGAATTTGCTAAAAGTACATTATTTTTACTACTAAAGCTGGCAATAAATTATTTCTGCATTTAGTTTTATACAGCTTACAGGCTTGACAAATTGTTTATTCAGAATGATTAAATAATCTATCACTTTTTTAGTATAAAGAGGGCAAAGTGCAAAAGAATCCTAATAAATTTACTAAGCACTTGTCTATGTACAGAATGAAATTAAACAAATTAAATTACAAGTTCAGTTGGACACATGACTAAGCAGGAGAATGTTCTCAGAGCTTGATAATAAATTGCAATTAACCTAATAACTGGTTGCTTCTTGCTTCTAGTAATGTCTGCATTTTAAAATTATTTCCAATGCAAGCTAAGGGCAAAATGTGTTCTTTTTGTTTTTTCCAAGACACTTGTTCAATCAAAGCAGCACAAATAACAGAAGTTACTCCACCCTGCTCCACATATGCCCTCTAAATATTAGTACCACATTCCTAACAAACTATTTCCTCAATCTAAAGGTTTTCATGGTAGGTGCACTTCAGTAGCCTGTCTCTGAGATGATGAATAAATGCCTTCAGGAAGAAGTAAAAGAAGGACCTTTACTGTGATGTCCCCCCAGCAAGTGCTTCCAAACATCAGCAGCTGCTGTTCCAGCTCTACACGGAACAACGTCCAATAGAGGAACTATTTCCAGACTGGGACTGCACAACTGAGTCTCACTCATTATTATCTTCAAAGAAAACATTACGCATCATTTAGAAAACCAAAGGCACTTCAAGATCACACTTTCTTATTCAGTATAGAGAAAAATCAAACCAATATAATATTTTACACATAATACTGATTTTTCTTTAGGAAAAAAATAAGACAAAAAGAACTAGATATACAAGGAGGACATCCAAGGATGGTAACAAAGTCTTCCGAGGACAGTTTCAGGTGAATGTAGTAGCTAGAAAAAACAAAGCAACACAGGCTATACTAATGAGCTGTAGACTGTCACACTGGAACAATTATGTCCTTGAAAGGCGAGCACAGAACTCCAAAGGCAACCCTGGAGTTCATTACGCACTTTCTGTCAAATTACAGAGCCTTTTACTGTCAGAAATCTCCATCACATCGGCTCTTTGGCAATAATCAAGTTACCTCTTCTCTTTCTCCTGGATAGCCAAGCAACCCAATTTATTCAGTTTTTATACAATGCATGTTCTCCAAACACCAACTCAGTTTTGCAATTGTTTGGAGAAAAGCAGTACATCTTTTTTGATAAGTGACAGCTTGATTGTGCCAAGTATCAGTGATTTACCATAGATATTTAGGTTTGGGTTGTTTTTTTTGTGTCTAGTCTGCTCAAACTGGTGTAGCATGCCAGATAATATTCAGAGATTCAGATTTAAAGAAAATGTAGAACTTGCCTAGAAACAGCAATTTATCTTGCCCTTTCAATTCTTCTGAAAGAATGGCCACAAAGGCAGACAGATATCAATCCACCTGAAGAATACCCTCAGTGTCAAATTTGTTTGAAGTGACAGAAAGGCTCTAACAAATTTTGGAAAGAAACCAAAGGTACCCACATATTAAATGCTGCAAAGTGTTTGCTGTAATGTTGGCAACTGAAGAACGTAAGCAGCAACTGTCACTAAAAGACAAAGGCTCCTCATTTTGCTGCTCCCCAGCTGCCAGGCCTGCAGTTTCTGCAGCAGTACAGCATTTGATACCCCAGCTTTCCACAGCATACCCTCCTACTCTTTCTCAGTGGTGCTAAAAGCTCATTTCTGGAGACAAACAGCTTGAGGCAGAGACTACAGCTACGAGTTTCAAAAGTATTTGGATAGGAATCATTAGACCATCAAGATTTCTTTGACAACACAGTTAATGTTCTTAAGCGTGTGACTCTTTATTCACTTGGCCATAAACTGTCTCTACCTCCCAATTCCTCAAATAACTAGTGAGGCAGTTCTTCGTTTAAGCAAAGTTCTCAGCTGAGGCTGATTCATGTAATTGGCATCTAACTAAAAGCAGGGTTTCCCATAACCCAAGAATATTTTCACTTGACAAAAACAGTTGCCAATCACACTAAAGACTTGATTTCAAGAGTGCCATATAGCCTCAGCAAAAGCCTGATTTGCAAAGCTTAGCAGACAATTAAGCACTGGGAGAGAGGTTTGGCATTTCTTCCATGTTTTCAGGAAGCCTGCTCCAGCAACCAGATCAACCTCCCGTATGTCATGGTTTCAGCAGCAGCAGTCATTTTTCTCCTTTGTAGTAGCTGGTGCAGTGCTGTGTTTTCAACTTTCTGTCTGGGAACAGTGCTGATAACACCGATGTTTATAGTTATGGCTTAGAATGTTTTGGCCTGACCAAGTTCTTTCTCATGATCTGCCAGGGAGGAGGGGAAGCCGGGAGGAAGCAGAAACAGGATACCTGACCCAAACTGACCAAAGAGCTATTCCATGCCACAGCACGTCATGCCCAGGATGTAAAACTAGGGGCAGGAACCCAGAAGAGTTCAGTTCACAGCTCGGTCATCGAGTGGTGAGCAATTTGTATCCTCTTCCCTTGTATTTCCCTGGTCATTGGTGGTGGTGGTGGTGGCAGTGGTGGTTTGTGTTATACCTTAGTTACTGGACTGTTTTTATCTCAACCCATGGGAGTTACATTCTTTTGATTCTTCTCCCCACTCCCCCCTCCGGAGTGGGGGGGGAAGAAGGAGGGGGAAGTGAGTGAACGGGCTGGGTGATTTACGGCTTAAACCATGACACTGTACTACAACAGTACAGAAGTAGCTACTGCGACTGGGGCTGCCCTTTTACAACAGGCAAATCATAGCCAGCCTCCTTAATATTTGCCATCTCTCCTCCTGCTTCCCTTAGATTCTGTGCATCAGTTGCTAGGCCCCTGCAGAAGAAGGGACTAATACTCACAAACGTCACCAAGCATGGGCTAAGAGCTTCCACCAGTACCCTCCCTAAACCAAAGGTCCAATGGTGGTTGCCTGCCTAACACTTAAGATTCTTTCTAAGCTTTCAGTAAGGCAAGTAAACCACATTAAGTAAACCACCCCTGTAAATGAGTGACCTTCACCATGAAAGTGGGTAAAAGAAGGCCAAGAGATGCAATCTGAGTAATTTTTAATGAACCTGAATGACTTCTCACAGAGTACTTTGATTTTTCTCTCTTGTTACGCCCAACCTTCACCATTCACATGTCAAGCACCTCTGTCTTAGTATAACCTGTTTTTCTAGTAACACTGGAGCTGTGTTTTAGGTCTCAGTTCAACCAAGAACACCAGTGTCAATGTGGCTAAAGTATCCAAATAGCTGCCTGGTCCTGGATGATTGTTTCTCTTGCCATACAACCAAGCAGAATCTCAGTGTTTCTAAAAAGAAACAAAGGCTGTCTCAAATATTGTCATTGGTTGTGGAAAGCAACAAACCTCCATGTCTCCCTCCTCCTTCCAGAGCAGTTGAGTAATAAATTGGGACTTCTGTTTGTACAGGTAGTTAAACATTAGGGTTTTGAATTACCAATTAGCACTGATGTAAAAATCAATCACCTGGGTGTCCATTGAGATAGGATCACTAGACCTCTAATCCTGATTTCTCACTACTTCGTAAGAAGAAATGGCTACAGAGATTTTTCAGCTGGCACGGAAGCTTCTTCTTTCCAATTAAAAATTATAGACAACAGTAGGTGCAGAAAGAAAGAGCTTACAATTAATAAGGCAGATTGGTATCATAGATGATCAAAAAGACTATTCGGTTCATTTTTCTTCTCTGCCACCAAGTTTCTCTACAACTTACAGGCAAGTAACTGCAGTTTGTGCAATGATGCTCTTGAGGCACTCCCAATGCCTCCTGTCAAGCCAAACCACAATTGCTTAAGCCATGACTTATGTTAAAGTTCTGACCAGCCACTTCACTACGTATCACCACAACTGGCAAAGGTTTCTCCTAGCTATAGGGTGAAATCTCATCTGATACTTAAGTTTAACACACATTTACCATATGGGACACATGAAAAACGGTAAAAGTAAAGGCAGCTGCTACACATTTCCCAGCAGACAAGCCATCCATATAGAAAGCTGGCAGTACATGTTTCAAATCCTTTTTCTGTTGGGTGGGACTTGAATTCAGAAATCTCAAATCCCCAGTGAATGACACTGTTGCCATCGCTTTCAAAACTGGAGGAGGCCTCTGATAAATGTTCCATACTGTACAGAATATTTAATCATTCATCAGCTCCTTAAATCTAGTACACAAAATGCTGACTGGGGAAAGCTGTATCCCAATCCATACTGAAGTCACTAATTTTGGAAAAAAACCCCAAACTTCAAAACAGACTGACTGAGGACAGCCCACCCTACAATGCTACATAACCATGCATTAAGAAGTCCTACCTGCGAGAAAATGAGCATGAACCAAAAGCCTACAAATAAGTTTGAAATAAGTTTGAAATTCAAGAGTCATGAAAGCTGGGAAAAGCTCCTCTGACCACAGGACTTCTGCACTCATACCTCTGTGTCCAATCTCACAGTTTAGCATAAACTACGTCTAACTGCAGCCCAGCCCTGCAGTATTTTTCATTACATCTGGCAACAAGCACTCTGGTTTCATTATCTATGCCTCACTGCTCATGCTGGTGACTCTGACACAGCACCTGATTTGACTTCTTTCAACAGTATTCATGCTGTTTTGCAAAACTTATGTTAGCTGACATATGACAGATTCAAGAACCAGACTCAGATAAACATGCATCAGTGTTTTTTCCCAACAGTTGTCTGAAGAAAACACCTGCTTTTCTCCATAATCCATACATTGGGTGCTACCATACACTTTTGCACGCTGCTCGTGATTCACCATGTTTCTTTAGCATCCAAATGCACTCAGAGGTATTTCATTTATGAACCAAGCCTATGGGGGTGCCAAAGAAACAAAACGCCACCCTCTTTGGAATAACCTAGCAACAAATACCAGTCCAGGGGGGCAGCAATATAGGTTGAGATTCCCCTTCACTCAGTCAAGGGGAGAATAAGAGATGTTCTCTGTTCTTTCTGTGACTCCTGCACAGAAGTTGAAAGAAAAACTTCAACCACTAGTCTGGAGCCACATTCACACTTACTCACGAGACACATGATTACTCTTCCATGCACACTTTTATTGTGGTCTTCTGCAGCAAGTTTTATGCAACAAAACTAGCAGTTAGAGAAGACAAGCATCTTCTCCATCTGTGTTCAGTGTCTACTTTATTAAGGGGAGCTAAGAAAATACCTAACCCCAAAGATCTGTCACACCTAAACGTGGGTTAAGCATGATGCGCACCATCTATGCCAAATTCTTTTGCTCTTAAGGACACTGCAGACAAGAAGAATGTAACGCTCCTGGGTAGATGGATGGCTACACAGTTTGTATTTCAATAAATAAATGTGACAGTTTTGGACACCTGGACTAACAGACTGAAAAAGCCAGCACATTTCAGGAAAATTTGAGACAGCTTCTGGGACACAAGACCATTGGAAGAAATTGGGCTTATAGTGATTTTTCATCATTTATGTTTTTAAACACAAAGGATTTGTCATTACCTTAGAAACACTCTCAAAATCAGAGAATTGCAGTGCCATTCAAAGAGGGAAATTTCATTTGAAGTCTTCCATTCTTTCTGCTAATTTCCATGAAAGGGAGAGAAACAGAATCACAGAATCATAGAATGATTAGAGTTGGAAGGGACCTTAAACCTTCCCAGAGAAGATTGTGCCTTTTCTGGTTTAATCCTTTTTTTTATTTGAAGCACTCTAAACTTTAGCAAGAACATTCTAATAATAAAAAAACCAAAGGTTATGAAAAAAATTACAAGAGGATCTGTTGAATTGCAAAATTTTATGAAAGCTGCTTTCATGCTCTTTAAGAACTTGGACATTAACAGAGTAAGGCAGCTTACAAGAGTTGGCTGTTGTTGGCATGCAACCAGAGGACCAAAGATAAAATATATATCAGAGTAAAAAAATAAAAAATGCATATTTCTAGAGTCCCCTGATCATCCTCGTGGCCTCCTCTGGACTTGTTCCAACAGTTCCTTGTCTTTTTTATATTGAGGAAACCAAAACCGTACACAATACTCCAAGTGAGGTCTCACAAGAGCAGAGTAGAGGGGCAGGATCACCTCCTTAGACCTGCAGGTCACACTCTTCTTGATGCAGCCCAGGATGCGGTTGGCTTTCTGGGCTGCAAATGCACACTGTCAGCTTATGGTAATTTTCTCATCGACCAGCACCTCCAGGTCCTTCTCTGCAGGGCTGCTCTGAATCTCTTCTCTGCCCAATCTGTAGCTGTGCCTGGAATTGCTCTGATCCAGGTGTAGAACCTTGCACTTGTCATGGTTAAACTTCATCAGACTGGCATCAGCCCACCACACAAGCATGTCAAGGTCCCTCTGCATGGCATTCCTTCCCTCCAGCATATCAACCGAACCACACAGCTTGGTGTCATCGGCAAACTTGCTGAGGGCGCACTCAATCCCCTGTCCATGTCACTGACAAAGATGTTGAACAAGACCAGTCCCAACACCGATCCCTGAGGGACACCACTTGTTACTAGTCTCCAGCTGGACATTGAGCCATTGACCACAACTCTTTGTGTGTGACCATCCAGCCAGTTCTTTATCCACTGAGTGGTCCACCTATCAAATTGATGTCTCTCCAACTTAGAGACAAGGATGTCATGTGAGACAGTGTCGAACGCTTTGCACAAGTCCAGGTAGATGACATCAACTGCTCTACCCCTTTCCATCAGTTCCATAGCTCCATCATAGAAGGCCACCAGATTGGTCTGACAGGATTTCCCCTTAGTGAAGCCATGCTGGCTGTCACCAAGCGCCTTGTTGTTTTTCATGTGCATCAGCATGCCTTCCAGGAGAAGCTGCTCCAAGATTTTGTCAGGCACAGAGGTGAGGCTGACTGGTCTGCAGTTCCCCAGGTCATCCATTTTCCCCTTCTCGAAAATGGGGGTTATATTTCCCTTTTTCCCATCAAGGGGAACTTCACCTGACTGCCATGATTTTTCAAATATGATAGACAGTGGCTTAGCAACTTCATTTGCCAGCTCCTTCAGGACCCGCGGATGGATTTCATCAGGTTCCATGGACTTGTTCACATTCAAGTTCCTAAGATGGTCTTGAACCAGATCCTCTTCTACAGTGGTCCCAGGGTCTTCATTCTCACTGTCCCTGCATCTGCCTTCCAAGACTTGGGTGGTGTGGTCAGAGCATTTGCCGGTGAAGACTGAGGCAAAGAAGTCGTTGAGAACCTCAGCCTTCTCCAAATCCAGGGTAGCCAGTTCTCCCGATAGCTTCTGGAGAGGGCCCATGTTGTCCCTAGCCTGTCTTTTATTTGCAATGTACCCATAGAGTCCCTTCCTGTTATCCTTAACATCCCTAGCCAAGTTTAATTCTAACTGGGACTTAGCTTTCCTAACCTGGTGCCTGGCTTCCGGACAACATCCCTGTATATTTCCCAGACTGCCTGTCCTTGCTTACACCTTTTAGAAGCCTCTTTTTTCTCTTGAATTTTCCTCAGCAGCTCCTTATCCATCCAAGGAGGTCTCCTGGCCCTCCTGCTGCACTTCCTTCTAGTTGGGACGCAACACTCCTGAGCTTGCAGCAGGTGATCCTTGAATATCAGCAAACAATTTTGTCCTTGTCAGTGAGGTGACAACACTTTCATGTGGGGTTTCCTACCTTGTCTTGCTTGGTGGATCAACCAACGATCTCAAATGACAGCAGTAACTGTGTCTTGATGGAGAAAAATTTCAGGTGCAACCTGGAAGATGGTTTTTATGCTAGATATATCGTCACTGACATTTTAAGAAAAGTATCTGTTTTGTTCACCCTTTTTAGGAACACTGTGAAATCCAGGACTTAATTCTGCACTTCAGTACTTTTATGGCATTACCAGCCCTTACTTGATTTGGCATATTCCTCTCCCACTCTCAGTTGTCTTGTTGCTGCAACTATTCCATAAGGCTGTACCCATGCCTTTTCTGCATTTCCTTGTGATTTTGTCCTGGACAATCAACAATTTTAAAAGGATTGTAATGAATGGTGTTGTCCTTTCAGCTGCAAGAAGGGTCATTTCATGGTGTAAAAATACATTTTAAAGTTATGGGACTTGGTTTGAAAACAGATGAGGAAGGGAAGCAAGGTAATGTAATTAAAATAATAAAATGAATTCTATGTATCATTAATTCTGATAACTGATCTTATTACTTTGGAAAATTGTTATGTCAGTCTGTTAGAAAATACTTAGCTTAATTTAAATTTCAGAACAGCTTTTTTTTGGCAAATCACTATAAGCGTTATTTTTAATCAATGGAGTAGAGCTAATTTAGATTTCAGAGGCTTCAAAAATTAGAGTGGCAAGGCCATTTCTCTTTAACATATCATATCCTCATTCATCTATACATTGCCATTTAACCTGAAACTATCTTTTATGATGTTAGCATAGTTCTTACAAAGCCTAAAGGTTATGAAAAAAATAATGAGAAGTTGTGTTAAATTGCAAACTTTTATGAAAGCTGTTTTCATGCTCTTTAAGAACTAGGACATAACAGAGTAAGGCAGCTTACAAGAGCTGGCTGTTGCTGGCATGCTACCAGGGGACCAAAGATAAATAAATAAATCAGAGGCTGTAATTAGGTTGTTTATGTGCAAAATAGCCCTCTGAGCAAGGTTTAGCACCTGCTGCTGCATTTGATATAATTTTCCTACTTTTGCTCACCTTCAAGGTGTGGTGAGCATGCAGGAAGATCGAATAAATCACTGTCTCACCCTCACATGAATCTACCAGAAAGATCCTTTTAAAGCCTTAATTTGGTGGAGAAAGCAGGATGCAAACTGTAGTAGTTACGAGATGTCAACCTTGCTACCTCAGCCCCCATTTCTCTTCCATGCAGTAAAAAAAAGCCAGTCTCATGACTTAAAGGAGTCCTGTAATGTCTTTTACATTAACTTACAAGGAGCTCATAATTAACTAGAAGAGTCTTATTCAGTCACACGCTTTCTAGAGCTGAGCCCCATTTAAAAGCAGTCTGTTCTTCAAACTCCAATAAAGTTATTGCGATGAGTTATATTGCAACCAGTCATGGTTAAAATATTGACTTCCTTCATGGTTGTGTTACTATTATCTTGGTTCAAAACAACCCTCCAAATGTTTCAATAATGTTATGATAAACAAGAACAACGCAAGTGTTGCATCAGTTCGAGCTGTGGTCTTGGGAGACCATGGTTTGTCACCATAGTTTAAAAAAATATTTACTTATCATCTGATAAAAACTAGAAAGAACGCCCTGCTTTGAGCACAGGAGAGGCCTTGATGACCTCCAGAAGGTTTCTTTTCCAACCTGAATATTGTCAAGGAGAAAGAACACAGAAACTGTATTTCAAGCAGGTTTGCTGGCAAACCTGCAGTGTATTCATTCTTGACCAGTCCTACATTTGAGTTGCTACATTCACGGCTAGGCAAAATATGTCTTTTCTGTAGTGGCTTAAAACCAACAACAAGAACAAGCTTTTTTTTTTTTTTTTTTTTTATTTATTTTCCAATTTTTTCTCATTTACCCAGTATGTTTTAACTACATCTTAGCTGCAGATGTAAGAAATCAGGATGCATTATCACTGTTACATCTTGCTGGTCAAAGCACATACCCTCATCCGTTCATCTCCTTCCTGTGGGCCTCACCATGTCCAGTGCCTCAGGACTGACTCCTCTGCCCACTGCAGCTTGTCTGCCCCAAAGCTTCCCTTGGCCAACCAGAGGCCACCTGTATACGGATGCTGACAAGGCAGGGATGGATCCTGCTGGCTCTGGAAAGCTATGCAGCAGTTAAGCCTTGCTTAAGAAAATGGGTCTTTTTGATTAAAGTTCCAACCACAATTCCAAGGCCATGGGGTCCTTCACATGCAGCGTGGAAAGGCTGGTCGGGAGCCACCAGGCAGTGGTTGCACCCCGGCCGTCCTCATCTGCCTGGCCATGGTCATTGGGAGCACCACTGCCAGAGTGCACAAAAGTCAGCACCACACATCCACAGTTTCTCTGGGCATCCTGTTCCAGTGCCTCACAACCCACTCCACTGCAGGCACCCCCTTCAACAACCCTATCTGAGCAAAGGCATTGGCCACCACCAACATAGATGGTGCAGGTCCGCCCTGCTGGAGCTGCAGCGTTTGCTCTCTGGTGAGTGCCCACCTTTTTTCTTTGAGGGTTAGGTGGCATGTGTGCCCTGATCTGTGCAGACAGCCTTGGAATGTCTCTCCTTCCAAGAGGTGCCTGCCTTCCCTGCACACCCTTCTGTGCCCTGCTCTCTCTGTTCCCAGTACTACCTTTTGCAGGAGCTTGGGGTGGCCCCACCTGGTTCCCAGCAGATCTCACTGCTCACATGGGTTTCCCTGGCTCAAGAAAACTCTGCTGTATGCCACTGTCTGCCATGAGCCTCTGAGCCACTGATGAATGTGCCTTCCCTGGAGATGTTCTTTTCAGATCATTTAGGGTGTATGTCCTAGCTTATGTCCTAAACTGGTGTAAATCTTAGGAAATTAAATTTTCTCCACTCATCTTAGAAGTGTCTACCTTCTCCCATTTTCTACCAGAATCGTTCTGGCCAGCATAAAACAGCAGAAAGCAATAGGGGCAGCTGTGGGAATTCTGGCATACTTCTATACTGACCTTCTGGTAATGAAAATACTCCTTCTGATACAGAGTGGCAAGGCCACTTCTCTTTAACACATCGTATCCTCTTTCATCTATACATTGCCATCTACCCTGATGTCCTGGGTTCAGCAGTCGCAGTCATTTTTCTCCTTCTTGGTAGCTGGTACAGTGCTGTGTTTTTGACTTTCACTCCGGGAACAACACATATAACACTGGTGATTTTAGTTGTTGCTCAGTAATGTTTGCTCTGACGAAGGACTTTCTGAGCCTCATGTTCTGCCAGGGAGGAGGGGAAGCCGGGAGGAAGCAGAGACAGGACACCTGACCCAAACTGACCAAAGGGGTATTCCATACCACAGCACATCATGCCCAGTATATAAATTGGGGCAGTTACCCAGAAGGGTTAGATCACTGCTCAGGTCGGCCTGGGTACTGGCTGGCAGGTGGAGAGCAATTGTGTTCTCTTCCCTTTTTATTTCCCTTATCATTATTATTATCGGTGGTAGCAGCAGTGGTTTGTGTTATACCTTAGTTACAGGACTGTTCTTACCTCAACCCATGGGAGTTACATTCTTTCCATTCTCTTCCCCGTCCCTTAGTGAGCTGGTGGAGAATGGGTGGGGGAGTGAGTGAGGGGCTGGGTGGTTCTGGGTTGCGTGCCGGGCTTAAATCACGACACCTGAAACTATATTGTATGATGTTAGTATTGTTCTTATAAACTGATTTTTTGTATCTCATGAAATATTAGTGTATTTTCATAGAATGTTTTTTCATCCCAAGGCAGGGTGGTTTCCTACACTTTCACTATGTGGCATCTAGTAAAACAGTACCTATTTCATAGGAGCAGGCTTTTTTTCCTCATGCTCAAAGTAATAGAACCACGGAATTGTTTGGGTTGGAAGGGTCTTTCAAAGGTCACCTAGTTCCAACCGCTCTGCAATGAGCAGGAACACCTTTGACTAGATCAGATTGCCAAGAACCACATCCAGCCTGGCCTTGAATTTCTACAGGGATGGTGCATCCACCACCCCTCCGGGCAATCTGCTTCAGTATTTGCCACTGTTGTGGTAAAAAATTTCTTCCTCAAATCCAGCCTGAAGCTATCCTTTTTTAGTTTAACACCATTACCACTTTTCCTGTCACAACCAGGCCTGCTAAAACGTCTCCCCATCTTTCTTATAGTCCATTTTTAAGTGCTGGGAGGTTGCCTTAAGGTCTCCACATAGCCTTCTCTTCTCTGGGCAGAACAAGCCCAATTGTCTCAGCCTTTCCTTACAGAAGGGTGTTCCATCCCTCTGATCATTTTTGTGGCCTTCCTCTGGTCCCTCTCCAACAGGTCTGTGTTTTTCCTATACTGAGTACTTCAGAGCTGGATCTAGTCTGGAGCTACCATTCTTCTAGCTTTTGTCTCATTTCAAATAATTGTAATTAGTCCTGTTGTCAGACCTCTGCCCAAATTCCTAGTACTTGTATCTAGGGCTCTGAATCCTTGATTTATATGCTTGTATGAAGAACTGAGTTTGCATACCTCAAAAGATATTTCTTGATAGCACTACTTTTTTGATTTATTTCTTTTGAACGGGCTTTCAGTCATGCAAACATAAGGCAAATCATACCTCTCTTTTAAGGCCAGTTAGAAAACTTACAGATACCTGTAGGATATTAACGGTGCTTCAAAATTATTTATTTATTTATTTTTAAATTCAAGGTCAGAACTATTTTCCTCTATCCCCTATAGCATCTAAAACATAGAGGCCCCCAGGTTTTTGGGGGCTTCTAGAAAT
This sequence comes from Ara ararauna, assembly GCA_028858755.1. Lineage (NCBI taxonomy): Eukaryota > Metazoa > Chordata > Aves > Psittaciformes > Psittacidae > Ara > Ara ararauna. The sequence continues at coordinate 62,078,635 of CM054376.1, read as the reverse complement.
GATGGTAATAAATTCCCTATTACCCCTGAGGGGAAGTTGTTCAGCCTATAAAAAGAATCTCCTTTTCCCCACATATCAAGACTAACAGTAACTCTTTTGTGTGTTTATAACCAATTGAAAGAGCAAGTTCATGCCTGCAGTTAAAGCTGAACTGAGGTGGTGATTTAATACAGGGTTCAACTTTGCCTGACATAAAGATACGTGGTTTATCCAGAAACTGTGATGTTGTAAGCCAGTTAGCTCTGCAGCTTATTTATTATAGTTTAAATTTTGTTTGAGGGTTTGAGTGACAAAAAAAAAAGAAAATTTGGTTTTCTTTTCTGGGGGATGTTTGGGGAAAGGTATGAGAGTGCTGCAGTTTTTTTCTGCTTTTCTCAGGGTGTCAAAAGGACATGAGACCTCTTTGACATATTAAATGAAGATAATTAATGGAAGGCTTAGTGTGTAATCACTCATGCCAGCAGTTTACAGTCTTTATAAGAAGGAATGCTCTTCTCTAATATAGTGTCTGCCACAAATCACCTGTATTACTTCATATCAATTTCAGTCTTGGAGGGCAACATATAAACAGTAGAAAACATGTTTCATCCAAAATGGATCCATAAAATACACCCACTCTTATATAACTATTTTTGTCATTGACACTTCTCTGTAGTAAATGCACTCATGAAAAATGCTTGCATATGTGAAAAAAAAAGAAAAAAAAGAAAAAAGAGAAAAAAGTAGTCTTACACTGAGGTAGTTACAGGGAAAACTCCAGGAAAATTCAGCCTGTTATGAAAAAATGTAAGGCATTCTGTTACGCAGGGTTTTCTGCTTGTTAACAAGAGTGCTCAGATTACCCAACGCAGAAAAGTTGTAGATAAAGTGTCAACTCTAGTAAGAAATGAAGCTTTGCTCTTCCTAAAAATCACTGGCTGCCTCACATTCCTTTTTTGATTCACTTGCTGTTTTTTATTAAAGGTCAAACTTTCAATCCCTTTCAATGAGGTAAGAAATAGCACTCTATAGCATACTTCTACCTAGCAGATTTTTGTTCCTCCATCTTTTACTTTCCTGATGTAGCTTTTGGGCTTTCTTATGGAAGCGTTAACATATGATGAGAAAATTTTATTTTTTCTCCACTGTTATTGTCTATATGTGGGGTCCATTTTGCCTCAAAGCTTTTGGAGTTGGAGAGCCATTAGTCTACTGATGAAAGACTGGTATCAGCTTCACAGTATGCTCAGAAGCCAGTGCAGAAGAAAGATGGTTCTGGACAGGGAAGTGTCTTCATAACCTATGCTCAACGCCCTTGAGAACAATGTTGAATTTTGCCACCAGCATGCTCTGCTTCTGTCTGTCTTCCACCCAGATGGCTGAAGGGGCCATGAGGTATCACATAGGAATAGTAATTTCATGCCTGAGGGAACTCAAGGGCATGCACAGTCCTTGTTCCTACAGAGCTGTGGTCTTACCCATTACTGGATTAATCCTGCTGAACAACTGCAGCTAGGAGCAAATGGACTTGAGGGGTGACACATTTCAGTTCTGAAGTTCGTTTCAGAACATTAATTTTTTTTTGCTTTCAGTTAGCTATAGTTGTAAGAAAACTAAAACAGTACTGTGGTTATTATCAGTGAGACCTCTAATTCCCAATAAATAGGAATTACTTCCTCCCCTGAGACTCAGTGAATCCAAAGACACTGTTTTCCAAACAGCCTGAAAGCTGGATCTATGCTGAGATAATTCCATCCTGCCCACTTCCTTTTCCTGGTACATGTGAAGTCATATAGTGGTGTTATAAGGCATATATTTTACTATGATGCATATGCTTGAATTATGTTCTTGGTTTCCTGTGAAGATGGATCTGAAATTAGACTCTTCAGACAATATTTGATACACTGGGCTCTTTTCTGAAATGCTGAAAAAACCTTAGGCAAGTTGAACACCTGCTTGTGCCTCTGAGGCACCTCAAGCTATTTGATTTTTTTTAGAAAAAATGGGATGTATTTCAGGCCAGGGTTAAGATTTACTTTATCTTGATACAAGTAACTTGCAGGAATCCTCTGCAGGAATCCCTTTCTTTCTGATGAATTACAGGAACAGAGAAATGTTAAACCATTTAAAGATTAAAAACAGGCATTGGAAAAAACCCAGAGAAGTTATTGTTGTCTCTATATCCGCTGATTCATTGCTGAAACCATTCCTAGTGCTACCTGGTTACCTCTGTGTCCTGAGCTACTCCATAATGTCTTAGTTTGTCTCTACCAAAAGTCATGAGCTGATAGCATTTGAGGTCTCAAGCCAAGATAAGATTTGAGGTCTCAAAGCCAAGTCTTTGGAAAGGTGTAGTGTCTAAACTTGTTCGTCTTTCAGGTAATGTGACCTGGCTAGCATGATTTTGTTCCCTTGGCCTTTTTGTCCATATCTGTCTTTATTCAGCCCCCTGGCTCAGTTTCCTGTCTCAGAGTAACTCTGAAATAAAAGTGTTCCCTCCTATTAAATTAGTCATGCTTGTATTTGGGATGTGCTGTCATTCTCCTGCATGTCTGATGATCATGGTCGTCACTTGTCTTCATTTGACATCCTCTCTGTCTCTTACAGATGAGCTCTCTTGCCTTCATCTGCAATAATGTTCATACAGGTAAGAGTGCATGTGACTGCTGAATAGCACTTCTTCATTGACGTAAAGCCTGGAGGTTTGAGTAAATTCACAAGATTCACTGATTTCACCATATTTCTGTTAGCTTACACCAGATGAAGGCCTGGTCCAGTGTTTTTTTTCTTGCCTTTCCCCTACAAGCCTCCGGAAAATCTCTTATGTGTAAGTAATGAAGGAACACCTATCCTTATCACCTCTTCAGACTCCTGAGTAATATAGACATATGATTCTATGTAAGCACAAAGGGAATGTCTAATTCCCACTCTTAAAATGATAAAATGGAAATACTGTTTCCATGTGCTAGATGACTCAGAAAGAAACTTAAAGGTGAATTTTAATTTAATCCTGAACCAGAAACTCTGAAAGCTGGAAACCAAGCCTAACTGAAAGGCTGTGGGACTGTGGCTCTCAACACTGGAGTTTTCAAGTGAGAAATAAGCCAGAGTTCTGCTTTCTCTCAGTATCAGCAGGGCTTCTACTACACAAATCTCCCATGTTACTGAAGTAACAAATCCTTTTAAAAGCAACAGAAATTATGTAACTAGATGCTGACTTCATTCAGAGCACTAAAATTCAGATGCAGCCATTTGAATCACTGGCAACCTCAAAGAAAAGAGCCTATGTACTTTTAAGAACTTGTGGCTCAGTACCCGTAGGACAGATATTTGTCAGACTTAACAAACATGGTCAATAGAATCATGAAGTTAGTGTAACTGTGTGAATTTACATCTGTGTATCCCAAGCTCTAGCTTTTAAACTAGTCTGTTTCAGGCTTTTTGACAGAATAGCAGAGTAAAAAACATTGCATTTGAAAGCTTTCCTTAAATTATGGGCTTAGGCAGTCAAGAAGGAATCTCCTAAAACTTGCGGGAGGGAAAGAGAGAAGTACATTTTCTGCTTAGAGAATACATCAGAGGGGAGTTCCATTGGAGAAAGGAATCTCTGTGAGACCTGGTTTCACTATTTTTGTAGTCAGAAATCATGTGGTAAAATTAGGCACTTAAAAAATCAGTCATAGGCCTCTCGAAACACCTCAGTGGGTACTTGCAGTACTTCTGAGCCAGTCTAATACCTTTGGAAAAGATTTGCTAGGTCTTTCTGGAAAATGAAATGCAAGCACTTAAACATTTACCCACTGAAAGGTGATTAATTAACTTTCTGGGATGTTTTCTATTTGGCGCAATTTACTGTAACACATCCATCAGGACAGTTAATTTAGTGATGCAGACACAACTTGAAGAAATGCTACACCAGCCAAAGTTAACGTCTTTCCCTACCTTGTGCTGGAGATTACTACAGTTTATTGCTAGCTTTTGTGGTCCCCAGTGGTATCATAGTTCATTTGAGGAAGCAGAATTTCTCACTGACTAACCAATACCTCTGTGCTTCTTGACTGATACCTTTTTGGATGAACTATTTTATAACTACGTCATCCTGCTAGGAAGCTAGGCAAAAAAGCTGTTTCACCTTCTTGATGCATGCTACAAATTGCTTACATCAGAAGAAGGTTCACTTTTGAACTCTTTTAACCTAACTGGTAGTCATAGAATCATAGAATCATAGAATCATAGAATAGTTAGGGTTGGAAAGGACCTTAAGGTCATCTAGTTCCAACCCCCTGCCATGGGCAGGGACATCTCCCACTAAACCATGCCACCCAAGGCTATGTCCAATCCAGCCTTGAACACTGCCAGAGATGGAGCATTCACAACTTCCCTGGGCAACCCGTTCCAGTGCCTCACCACCCTTACAGTAAAGAATTTCTTCCTCATATCCAATCTAAACTTCCTCTGTTGAAGTTTGAACCCGTTACTCCTTGTCCTCTCACTACAGTTCCTCATGAAGAGTCCCTCCCCAGCATCCCTCTAGGCCCCCTTCAGATACTGGAAGGCAGATCAGTTGATTCTACTTTTGAGGTGGTGGTGGATATACAGCAGGACAACATGTTGCAAACTCAGGAACCTGCTTCTTCCATGGGTCTTCTAAGAGTTGCAATTTAGACTATCAACTGCAGTGTTTTCACTCGTTGCCTACTTCAACTTGTATATCCCAAGGAAAGAGTGAGGCATTCTCAGATAAGATGCCACCTCAGTACACCTTTGGAGATTTGCAGTTGGATCTGGAGGCTGAATGTGAGGATGCACTGCAGTGTGGAGTGTTAGGCAGTAATTCTTATTTTGTTGCTCATGATAGTCATCAGAAAATCACTTGTTTTTCTGTGTCTCTTGTGCAGCTGAAGGGCTGGGGAGGAGGTCCTGCACAGGATTCCACAACCGCAGAAGTCATAGCAAGGGAGCAGATTAATGACAGGTCCATCCCTTAGTGTACTGCAGCATGTTGTTATGGATCCTCGAGGTAGCTGGGAGCTAACTAGAAGAGCTTTGTGGCACAACACAGCACAGAAGCTTCTTACTATAATCCCAGTGCAGCTGCAGTACAGCAACACTGCCCAAAGTTGTTTCCCCTGGTATGTAGACTATGGAACATAAAATGAAGCAGAAATGCAATGAGCAATCTAGAGGCTGCTGGTTCCAGCACACCTGAGACTATATATGGAAGAGATTGCAGTGATTTTATAGCCTTTCCTTGCACAGTTGATTAGTTGCTTTATTTTTATACTCTGACCACACCTTTGCTCTCTTCACTAACTTTGTCATACTTCCATGTGTTGCCATGAGTCAGTTCAGACCCTTGGCTTAACTCTGTGCTGCACCTGTGCTTCAATTTGTGTATCTAGGTATTATTTACCACACATACAGTTTTTGGTGTTAGACTCATTCAGTTTCAATTTTACTTTGGTTTCATCTTCTACTTTTTGACAATCTCTGTTGCTTTGTTCCTTCAACATCCATTAATATTACTTCTTCAGATAAGAATTTTGACTTATAACTTTTTTTTTTTAATTGATGAGAGGAAATATAATTTATCCCTAAAGCCATTGTCTTACATTCCTTTTAAATTAATGAAAGTAGTATGGATATGAACTGGCTTTTTGGACAGTTCATTTTATCCTTTGGTTGTTATATTTTCTGGGGGATTTTGTGGAATGATGAGCTGGAAAACATAAATAGGACAAAAGTTGGAGTGCCATCACATTGCTTTGTTTATTGATAAAACTTGGCAAGGCAGCCACTAGACTTTTTAAACAAATACAGATTTTGGAAGTGTTTCATCTTGTTGGAAAATCTTGTTTCTTTTTTGCTGAGTTCAAGTGAAACATTTTCAGAGAGGGAACTGCAGACTATAATGCTGAAGAGCTGTGTGGCCTCTGAGTGGAGACAACTAGCAGTGGAGTCCTTCAGAGGTTTTCCATTGCTTCTTTCTTCTGAGAAAATGACAATAGCATCTCAGCTCTGGAGAATTCTTGCTTTACTGAATGCCATGACAAGACTCCTTCCTCTCTAAATAATGTCTTTTAAACGAATCTGAAGATCGGTTACAGTGACAGCTCCCTTAATGCTTTTAGAAAGTATGAAAATACATATCCTTAAAGCATAGTTCTCCCAGGGTGGCTTGAATAATGTATTTCTACTTTACAAATGGATTCTAGACAATGTACCACAGAGGAAACCCTTTATGCCTCTGAAGGCATATGTTCTGCGTGTTGTATATCAGCTCTGAGGTACATATATTTTTTTAACAGTATCCCTTGTGTTCAAATCTTCTTCCATGCACACAGGATTTCTTTATTACTTTTATGGGCAGTGCATCTGCAGTGTCCATTACATAGTGTTTACTATCTCTCAATGTGTTTCATTTAGAGTACAGCTTTATAGTACACATCCTGTCCACTGTCTTTCTATTAAATACTTTTTTTTTTTTTTTTAGAAAAAAGCATTCTTCCAGTTGTAGTTCTCTTTTTCAATGCATTTTTTCCCAACACTATAAGTCAGTTCTCGGAAGAGTTGGCTAAAGGAATAGGTGAGAACACAGCTAAATGCACCTTTTGATGAAGTAGTGAAATATCAGGCTTGTTGTACTATGCTAGAAATCATTTTCAGGGCTTCAGATCAAAAGTACTTACAACCCTAGCATAAAGAAGCTGAAAATATGAATTGCAGCACAAACATCTGCCTGTGTTTGGACTGAGGTTCCTTCTCACCACGTGCTTCTGTTTAAATATTGACAGTCCACTAATCTGATCAGCTGACAGACCAGTTAGGTGATCACATTTATCTAAGGAAAGTAATGGTTTTCATATGGCTCCTCCTTGAGACATGACAAGATCTGAGTCCCTTTACTGCCATTAGAGCTCTAGCACAAGTGCAAAAGTGGATTGTGGGTTACTGCATCTGGGACAAGAATAGCTGAATAGTTCATACAATGTTTCCTGAGCCTTTACAGTTAAGCTCTAAAGCACACTTGGTCCTATCTGGACAGGGCTTGAATTGTTATCCTGAAAATAAGGGTAGCTCAGGATGTGCTGAAGAAGCTGTTAACTGTTCAACGCTACAGTGGCAATCTCTACTACATTATTGCAGCCAAAACTGATGAGTCTTTACCAGAGTGCGCAATCATGTCAAGCACTTCAGTTACCAAGAAAATGCAAGGAGGAATTTTTGAATTACTGGCATACCCAATAAAACTATTGATAATGTACAAAGAACTTGAGTTGCAAGGCATTTGAATATTTCATGTATTTGGAAAGAAAAGATTCTTTAATATTTAACAGAATTATCCATGTTTTGTGACGGAGGCTTACAATGTATTCTAAGTGATTTCACAGATGCATTAACTTTTACTATTACGTCTAAATTGACCTCTTTTTAAATAAAGAATGACACATACCAGAGAAAATAATACAGATGCAGCTGGCTACTTACCCATTTTGGTAATGGTGTTCTTTCAGAATAATTGCCTGTATAGAAGCTTTCAGATACAAATGCTTGTCTTCTGCCTAGTTTGAATCAATTTGCCCAGAACAGGTAGACTTGTCTAGAAACAGTTGGACAGGGAGTCTCTCTCTCTGCTCAGCTTCAGAAGGAAGACTCTGAGCTGTCTTCCTTCCCCATCACATTATCTTACATGGGGGTAGGGCACACGTTCTTTCCTTGCATGTCATGGTGCAGTGTTTCATTTCTTCCAGCACTGTTAAGAAAGACCTTAATGTGGGGTATACCATTTGTTAGGCTGGCATTTAGAGAAAAAGCCAGAAGATGCTTCTGACTTGCAGCAACTTCAGAATTAGCCTTAAGTATTAAAAAAAAAAAAATAAAAAAAAAAAAAATCCAGTGTTAAATCCCTTCTGAATAGCCAAAAAACCAGTTTGCTCTTTGGCATAAGGTAAGACTGCCATGATATCTTATTGTAGCCTTTCAGTACTTAGAAGGGGCATATAAGAAAGATGGGAAGAGACTTTTTAGCAGGACCTGCTGCAATAGAATGAGGGGGGATGGTTGTAAACCAGAAGAAGGGAGCAATGTCCTTTCTGTTTCAGGTTAAGTCAAGATGCTTTAGTCAACAGCTTACAAGCAGATTCCCATCTAGTTGCTACACTAGAGAGTCCTAAGTAGGGTGTAAACCTGTCCCTCTTTATCTCAGTGCTGCCATTAAATTTTGGCTTCCACATGCTTGTTTTAAGACTGTCCAAGCGGCCTTAAAGTACACTGTGATAGCATGGAGAAAAGCCCAGTGTAAGAAGATCTCCTGGCAGAAAAAGAGATTGCATCCCTTGGTGCGTAGACATGCTTTTGTGCTCCTTGCCTTTGAATGAAACCAGCCTGACCACCAACTTCATTGCAGGTTATTTGCTTGTTTATTGGTATTAAGGTTCAGCTGTCACCTGCTGTGCTGTGTAAGCAGCCAAGGTTTCTAATATCTATCTGCTGTTCAACTATTTTATTTGATAACAGCTGATGCCAAGCTCTAGTGTAACTCTCTGGCATACTCAGCCTTTGAATACAGGGGGTTTCAGATAAAGAAAAGAATTGAAATTGGGTCTGGCTAATAAAAACAGATACAATGAATCAACAGTCTCCTCATACAGTGAGTCAAAGGCAAACCATAACTTGGTGCAGATTGCAGGTGAGCTAGAATCCAGTGACCTGTGCCAATTGCTAACAGGAGAGATTTGGAGCAAGTTTATAGGCCTTTTTTTTTTAAATGTTTCATAGAGTCTGAAAAATATTCCATGAGGGTGCAATTCAGCTAACATAGCACTTCGTAATTAATGGCTCTCACTTGTTGATTTTTCCTCTTACATGGACACATTTGCATGCAGACAGTATCTGTCTCTACGTGAGCCCTTCTGTTCCTACTGATCAATCAGCTGAAGTCATAACCATTTGTTTGTGACACCAACATGAGTTGCTGTGTAGGTGATTATGATATTAAGGAGAGCACGTTATAACTTCAGGTGAAGAAGGAACAGAAGGAGCTGTTCTTGGAACTCATGAATACGCTGCTTGAAAGCAAATCCCCCCATTGTCATAATACAAATGCTACGGTGAAATATTGGCAGAATATAGAACCTGCAGGCAGAAAATAATAGTAAGCAAAGTAACCCCCCAAAGTTCTCCATGAACAATAGACTAATTGGGGAAAAAAGAAAAAAAAAGTGAATATTCATGAGTTCCTAGATTTTATTTATTTTTTTTTTTTTTTCTCTGAGCAGATATGCCTTCTGAAACTTTTGCAATTTCAGTGCTTTTCCACTTTTATGGTTTCCACTTCTTAGGTGCATGCTTCCATCTGCAGGCAGTTCTTTTTGAACGAAACCTGGCTACTCAAAATCTGCATTATACAGCAAAGTTCTTCCCTGGAAATGAAACTTCAGAACCTAAGCCAGACTTCAAACAGATGCACACCAGTGTGTTGGATGTTTGTGCATTCTTACGCAGAGAAGGTGCAGGAAATGGAGGAGGGTTGTAAACAAAAAAAATGCAAATAAATAACTTGTGAATAAGTGTATTTCAACCCCTTGCAGTTATTTCTATGATATGAGGCTCTGGCTGAAGAATATAACTGAGGTACAGGAATGCTTTGTTTTGAACCAGATACTGTTATGCCAAGACAGATGTGAAACAAGAGCTTAACAGCTTTGGAAAACAATTGAGGAAAAAATAGACAAAATGTTCTTCCATCTTAAGAACAAAAATGGTGGGACCATTCTGTCAATACCAATATATTCAAATACTTTTAGACTTTCTTCTCATTATGCACAAACTGTACTTTGCATTTTATTTGTGAATATATGATAGCCACTTCATTTGAAACACATTTCAGCTTGACAAATCGTGAGCTGGATTCTCAAAAGTTTACAAAACAAGGCAGATTTTTTCTTGATTTCTGAATGTTATCAAGCTACTGCTGTGAAAGAGATCCTTATGTAGGAGACATTCTTAAAATTGCAATGTTGTTGGGCCCTTGCAGTGATCAGAAGAGGAAAGCTCTTCTCCATAATAAATTGAAAGTGGAAAGAACTGTTACATTTTACAGTGAAAAAGACAATGAAAGAAAAAAAAGATCCATGTTAAAGAAATCTTAAAAGTTTAGGCATATGATTTTTAGAATAAAATGTAGCCTGTGCCCCAAGTATGATACTCAGAGAGTTTATTTGGCCCCACAGCATCTGTTTTCCTGCCAGCCTTCAGAGTAGAGTAGAATAGGAATAGAACAGAAATCAAAATAGGATAGGATAGCATAGCATAGTATAGACTAGAAAGCCTCTTCCAGTGTTGTTTTGTTTTTTTGTTTTTTTTTGGTTTTTTTTGCCTGAGAACTCAGATATGTGCTTACTAATGCCTGTGGTTAGTAACTGCAGATACATAGGCAGGAGGGTGAACTGTCTTATGAGGAAGGTTTCCCTTATGATTTCCATGGCTATATGAATAGTCTTCCACAATGAAGCAAATTAAGCTCTGGTGACCAGAGCCCTCTCCTGGAAGATGAGAAGGAAAATAGGTATGTGTATGTTTCCCAAATGTGTTTTCTGATCATTCATTTTGCAGAATATGGATACTCCTTTTCTGTAATAGTTTAGTGAACAGGAGAAGTTTAGACTGGATATGAGGAAGAAATTCTTTACTGTAAGGGTGGTGAGGCACTGGAATGGGTTGCTCAGGGAAGTTGTGAATGCTCCATCCCTGGCAGTGTTCAAGGCTGGATTGGACAGAGCCTTGGGTGGCATGGTTTAGTGGGAGGTGTCTGTGCCCCTGGCAGGGGGGTTGGAACTAGATGATCTTAAGGTCCTTTCCAACCCTAACTATTCTATGATTCTATGATTCTATGATTCTATGATCTCCTGCTGAGTAAAGGTCAAAGAGCTGTGCTGCCTACCATTCTGGAAAGGTTTCTGATCTATAAATTAAAAAACAGAGGAGGTGAGTGAGCAGGAGGTTGACCTCTGCCCTCACCGAGGGTAAGCAGCAAGTTACCCAGAACATGCCAATATGTTGGCTGTTTTGAACATTATCCAGATGTAGTTAACCCCTACAGTATACTTTGCAAATGCTAAGTTAGGTGTTTTGGTGCCAGAGACACTTACATCTTTCTCAAAGTGATGTACAATGAGCGCCAAGGAGGTCTAGGTTCCAGTCTAACATCTTAATAATTACAGGTTTGTCCAATATAAGAGTTATAAACCCCAAACAGAAAAGGAAGTGCAAAGGCTTGGGATCCTGTAGATCATTTCAGTACTGCTTTTTGTCACCCGGAGGAACATGTTTACCACATTGTTTGAAAATTCAGTGCAATCAACAGTGTACTTTGCCATATTTGACATAGTTGCAAATTATCTTGCATTTCTTATTCCTGATTGTGATATCTTTGGTTATGCAAAAGGTGTGAGAAGTATCTGTAGTGGAAACAAAGTGCATGTTTTCTCATAATTCAAGCCAGTTTTGTGATCAGTATGACAATTAGTTTTGTGGTCAAATGACAGCAAGAGAGTTTGGATCTTTTTAGGGAGAAAATCTTTTAAATGAGAGCAAGAATAAATGCAAGTGACATTTCAGTATTAATCTTTAAAGGATTTATAATAGATTAGTATAATTATTGTAACCAGTAATAAAAGTAATGACCATGTTCTGTTCTTTATCAGACCTGAGAAACACTGGGAATTTATCTGAAAAAATACATACTGGTTATTCTAACCTCCACTTCACTTATTTGGATAGATAATTTAATTTCAAAATAACACAAGGAAGAAATACTCCCAGCTAGATCATTAATTTAATGCTTAATAGCTCTCAGTAACTAGGAAATACCTGCACATAACATGATATACTCAGTGCCCAGCAAATAAAAGAGAGTTGTGGAGCAGCCAATCTAATTACTTAAATCTGCCTACCCAGGGAAGAGTCTTCCTTTCCCTCATTAGCATTCTGAGCCACAGCTGTAGCCTGAGAAGAATAAAGACATGAGATGAAGGGTCAATGAAAGGAAAATAGGGAAGTATATACAGTTTCTTATTTTTTTGAAGGAAAGTAAATGGCATAGTCAGGAGCCACAGACGACCAGGTGAAAGCTATATTCTGTCCTGTCTGTGTGACTGCCACTGTGTGTTGCATGTTGTTTAAGGTTTTGTTTTGCTGAAAAACTTGCATGTTTCCTAATTACACCTGCTTTGTGCCTGGGCTAGGCAAGGGTGTCACATTAGAAAACTGCCTCTTGTGCAGTGACAGTCTTTGGCCGATGAATCCTATATCTGCACTGATAGAGTTGTGACAGTTATTTTCCTCTCAAACTTCTCATCAGCCCTTTTCAGGTATCCTCCATGCTGTCTAGGAAATCCTATTCCCACTCTCCCTTTCGACAGAGAGCAGGTGCAGATGCTCTGTTCAGCCAGAATCTGTGCATTGTATCTGCTGCACTTACTTATCAAATTGTTGTTAGCATAAAGCTCCTGTGCTTTTATTAAATGCTTCTATACAAAGGAAAGTTTATAATTTGATAACAAGGCCCTGAGTTGTCCACTTTACTGATTTCACTCCTGCTCGCAGATGAGATACCAACAGGGCTGCTTAGAGGTGGGAGAAAACAGGTCTTCAGTCTTCCTTGCAAGTGAGGAGAATGGCTAAGTGAGATAAAGGAATTTGGAAATTTAAGAAGGTAAAGCAAAGCAGGACATGACCCAGAACATGGAAAACAACAGATGTCATCTGTTCTGGGACCCAAAGTTGACTAGACTGCATGCATATATTCCATAAAGACAGTACACAGAAAGGACTTTAAGCTCCTATAGTTGTCTTATTGGAACAAGAAATAGGGAAAATTCATATATGCATTGTGATACAAACAAACCTGTCCGCTGTTCTTTATGGAAAGAGGTCTTTCCTTCATGGCTCAAGTCCAGCACAGCAGATTCCTGTGCAGAAGAAATTCCACAGAGTGCACTCAGAGCCTCTAACAATTTTCTTCCTCACAGACTTGTTTGGTCATTTCCTCCTTGAAGCTTACCTAGGGGTCTCTCAATTGGCTCATCCCTGCTTTTCATCACTAAACAGTGGTATTGGTGCTTTCACTTAGGGCAAGTCACCCTTCAGCAACAGCAGCCACAAAAAGGCAAACAGGCTTCTGTGTTGCACAGAATAAACCACATGTGGTGAGCTACCAACCTGGGCGTGGAAGCTTGTTTAACTAGGGGATTCAGCATTGGTCTGAATATACATGCATATAACAGGGATGGCTATATGGAAGAAAGATCTCTGAAGCCTGAGCAGGATTGTGGACCCAAGGAAGACTGTCCTGAATGCTGCAAAGCATTGAGCAAGGCTGGGGATGGTGCGTAACTGGTTTTGTGTGAGCCTTGCAGCCTCTTCTGTTGGTGCCACGTAAAACAAACACTTGTGTAGACGTGTTTTTTTTTAAAAAGCCCATGCACATGGTATATTAGCAGCTATTGCATGTTGATGAAGCAATATGTTGTATACAGCTGGCTGGATGCTGCATCCAGCTGGAATGTGATGTTGCACTTATACTGTGAGAGTGTAGCAGTCTGGTGCTGCACAGCCAGCACATCATGCCATGGCTTTCTGTTTTGTTCTAGCACAGGCTGGTACATACAGCCTTTACTAAAGATGCTTGGAAGCAATCGCTTATTCTGGTTCAGTCTCAGGTAGTGATGGCAGTCTAATCTCACTTCAGCAAAGGCAATGAGGTTTAGAGCAAGTTTAAAGCTAACTTTATATCAGTGACACATTGGCTACAGGTGTCTTACCTGTTCAGTGTCACTATATGTCCAATCAGATTAATTGTTCTGTATTCAATTTCAGAAGATGAAATTATTTTCTGGGGCTAATGTTTAATATTTTTCCTGGAGATTTTTTTTTTTTTTTTTTTTTTTATCCTCAGCAAATCTCAGTGCCCATCTGTTTGGAATTTCTAAGGTTTTGGACTTCTCTTTTTACAGTGCACCTATGGGATGCAATTTACTAGGCTAGGCCAGCTTGGATTTATTCTTTTCAAATGATCACATTCATTTATTTATCCTGCTATTACTTTTTACTATTGTTTTCCTTGTATATGCTGATGAGAGATTAAAAAGGAAGACACTACCCAGCACAAATTTAAGCAGCTGACTTACAGGTTTAAGGTGCAGGCTCAAGGAAGTATCTTCCCACTGAGAGAGTCTTGTTCTATGCACAGTGCTGAGGGAGGAACAATGGGCATATATCCCACATAACTATGAAGAACTGCATTCACGAGACTGAATCCAGTTTTCTCTTCACTGGGGTGAATCTAAGATAAATAAACAAACATATTTGTTTCAATCACTTTAAATTCCTTGGGAATATGAAACAATTTTATAGAGCTGTATCTCAGGTCATTCAGCAACTTGTCATTGGGGTAAATGACTACACAAGTATAGAGAATAGTTCTGAGGGTGCTTTTGTGAATGGGGAGCCTACCTTGACCTGCAGGATACTAAACCCATATCTATTAAACTGTGTAATTTTAGGGCTTGAGCCTGGATGGTAGTCCAGACTCCCATGTTATTAGTGTTACTTTTTTGGTTTATGACCTTGGTAATTTGATGGGAGTGGTCATCCAGAGCAGGAAACCTGGTTACAGGGCTGGGCCAGAAGGGTCATATTTTATCATGAACATAGAAATAGTGAAGTCAAGAACTTGAGCCCAAACTCTAGCAGGTATCAAGAATAGTGAATGCCAGATGAGAGGTTCTGGGTCATCTTCCTAATATGAGAGATGGAGAGTGAGAAACTCAGGAAACATTAGGATTGAATTTGGTCAGTTTTTCAAGCGGGTTGTGATTTGGTGGATTATGCCCATGGGTTCTGGATGACTTGAAAGACTGGTCCAGCCCTGCAACCCATGGACTGTCAGAATCTTTCCTCCTTGATGCTGCCTGTGAGTCTTCTCTGATCTAAAAAAACCCTAATGCTAGCTCTGTGGCATATGACTCTTAAAAGGACTCAGACAAAGGAGGAGTTTTCTGGATTTAAACTTGTGTATTTCAACATGTTTGAGCTAAGACTTTATTTTCTCAGTCAAGCCTTTAAGAAGCAGAACAAGAAAAACCAGGAAAGTTGGCTTCCTTTCAAGAACAGGGCTATATAAAGTTCAATATATTTCTAACTTTTTTTGATGCTATTTTAGAATGACAGCACTTTTTCATATATATCACTTCCTTTTAAATAAATAACCTTCACTTTACATCCTACTTAATTCTGTATGTAAATGTCTGAATAACATACTATGTCAATTATTTATTAATGTCAAAGTTAATTTTACTAAGTAGATAAAAAGATGAATTGGTTTCGGTTTTTATGCTTTGCCAGTGCTAAGGATTTTTAAGTGTTTCTGTTTACAGAAGGAGTTAACATTTTCTGTAACTTGAATGCTTGAAATTTATTGCTCATAAGCTCTGAAATCATTGCCCTTTTATTGGCAGCTGTGTAAAATGCAGAACACACCTGCGCTGAAGGATTAGCAAATCATTATGGTTAAAATGACTGAAGAAGTTATTCAGCATGATGGCAGGCTTCTCAGTCACAATTTAAAAAGAAATTCTGAAACCCTAAATCTTGTCTTAGAGGCCCGGATGCTGCTTTCTTTTACTGAATTGAATGGGTGTCCTGGATAAATACCTGAGGCTATCAGGAGATCGGGCACTTGGAGGTGAAACAGTGGTGTATACTGATGTGCCTGCTGCCAGTGAATATTTTGGTATTGGTGTTTCTGCTTTGCTTTGTGTTAGTAGAGGTTTCAGGGCTGTGACAGGACTTGATCTGGATCTGTTGGATAACAGCTGATACACATTAAGCGTTGCTTTCAATTGCTGGGAGATGGGCACAGTATTGAGCGCTAACTACCAGAATGGAATTGTCATGGCAGACATTGCACTATCTGTGATTCTTGTCATTTCTGTTTTCCTTTATCAATTCTGACATGAGGCTGATACTGATTCTTTCTTTAGCACTCTGAGATCTGAAAGGGTTCTGAGCTGCAGTGGGAGAGCACTAATGCAATGCTGGGAAATCTAGCAGTTTGGTTTCTGGAGCTGTGTTGTGTCAGTTTTAGATCCCCTGTGAAGTCCCATCTTAATGGACTGTCTGGAAGCCGATTAATGCTTCTTGCTGTACAGCCCCAGCTGACATAAGGGATTGCTCCACTAAAAGAGCTTTATTTCATGGACATTTCTGGGAACACAGAAAGTGCTACCATTGCTCTGATCCTCTGCCTGGCAGTGTTTGATAGCAGAGAATTCATAGCCAGGTGCATGAAACCTCATAGTATCACTGTGTGATGTCAGGTAGTTATCTGAGACAAACACTTTTAAACTGCTTCAGGACTTGAGAAAATCATATCCTAAAGCTCCATACACATGCTTGCTCATTTTCTTAAGAAGCATGAAGGCCATAAGAAACATGTATTGTTCAATATATTATCTGTCTCTAAATAGTATTGTCCACAGCTAGTTCCTCACTTATTTTGTTTTCTTGACAACGAAGCTGGGATAAAGTATTGCCTCTGGTACATATAATGAAATCTGTGTCAGTAACATTTTTGAAGTGTATTCAGATGGGTAAATTCTCATATTAATATCATGGAAATATCTCTCTCTGTATGAAACTCTAAATTAACTGTATCATGCAAATTACTTGGTTACCCAGTCATCTATTTGTGTCTTCAGAGTTTGACAGTATGGTTGAACTGCCTGCTGCAGCCTATAACAAGGAGCCAGGTTGCCTCTGGCAAGCTGCTTTTATGGCAAAGGTTTAAAAGAACTTACCTAAACTCAGACTTTTAAGGCTAGACCCTCAGAAGGTGTTGGTATCTAATTTCTCCCCTTAAGAATAATGGAAGCATCTGACACTGCTGCTTGGCTGCTTCTTTTGGGCTTGCCACATGGGAGTTGTGCCCTTTCAGAAATCTGGTTCCTGCTGTGTTGAATGGCAGGTATAAACAATTACAAGTCTATGTTACAATGTGACCAAATGCACAAAGGAGGACAAGCTTTTTTTGGTTTTGTTTTTTTTTTTTTTTGTTGGTTTGGGGTTTTTTTCTGGCAGCTAACAGCTCCCATTAAAACTTTTTTTATTCTTGTACTGAAGATACAGATAGAGAGTACTAAAACACTAAAATGGCAAATGCTAAGTAAGATTTCTGGTTTTTATAATGTTCCTTATTCTTTTTCCATTTAGACTTAGGGACATTTTGCAGAAAGAAAATATTTAGATAATTCGAATCATAGAATCACAGAATGGTTTGGATTGAAAAGGTCCTTAAGATCATCTAGTCCCAACCCCCCATCCATGGGCAGGAATGCCTCACACTAGACCATGCTGCAAAAGGCTCTGTCCAACCCAGCCTTGAAGACTGCCAGGGATGGAGCATTTACCACTTCTTTGAGCAACCTCACTACCCTCACAGTAAAGAACTTCTCCTTTATATCTAACCTGAACTTCCCCAGTTTAAGTTTGAACCTGTTAGCCCTTGTCCTATCTCTGCAGTCCCTAATGAAGAGCCCCTCCTCAGCATCCCTGTAGCCCTCCTTCAGATACTGGAAGGCAGGTATCCACTCAGCCTTCTCTTTTTCAGGCTGAACATCCCCAACTTTCTCAGCTTGTCTTCATACAAGAGGTGTTCCAGTCCCCTGATCATCCTCGTGGCCCTCTTCTGGACTTGTTCCAACAGTTCCTTGTCTTTTTTATATTGAGGAAACCAAAACCATACACAATACTCCAAGTGAGGTCTCACAAGAGCTGAGTAGAGGGGCAGGATCACCTCCTTAGACCTGCTGGTCATGCTTCTTTTGATGCAGCTCATGATACGGTTGGCTTTCTGGGCTGCGAGCACACACTGCCGACTCATGGTCATTTTTTCATTGACCAACACCCCCAAGTCCTTCTCTGCAGGGCTGCTCTGAATCTCTTCTCTGCCCAACCTGTAGCTGTGCCTGGGATTGCTCCAACCCAGGTGGAGGACCTTGCACTTTGCTTTGTTGAACTTTATGAGGTTGGCTTTGGTCCACCTCTCAAGCATGTCAAGGTCCCTCTGGATGGCATCCCTGCCCTCCAGTGCATCAACTGACCCACACAGCTTGGTGTCATCAGCAAAATTGCTGAGGGCGCACTCAATCCTACTGTCTGTGTTGCCGACAAAGATGTTGCACAGGATTGGTCCCAAAAGTGAACCCTGAGGGACACCACTCGCTACTGGTCTCCAGCTGGATACTGAGCTGTAGACCACAACTCTTTGCGTGTGGCCATCCAGCCAGTTTTCGCCAGATGGTCCATCCATCAAATTAGTTTAGACAAGGACAGTTCGGTTTATAAGGTCTGCCTTTCTTGCTTATACTTTCCCCTTGGATTTTATCACTCCATTTGTTCTGATGCTGCAGAAAGTAATGGTGCGTATATATATGATGATAATATTACTGAAGGATAATCTAGAAACACTTACAGCAAGTGGTAAATTACTTGCACTTCACTTGGTATTGATTGTAGAAACACTAATCATGTTGATATTTTTTTATTTATTATTCTTCATTTGGACATAAGAGAACACTTCCATCTTAAGCACTGAATAATTTTAAGATAGAACAAAGTAATTTAAATGTAATCCTGATTGTGTCTCAGTGCTCTTTACTCAAAACACAAATATACAGCAAGAGGGGAAGAATGAGCTTTAACTTATCGGTGTCTAGCGGAACAGTATAAAATTTTTTTGCTATAGATTCAGATGAATCAAACTGAACTGTTTGTCCACTTTGTTGATACATAGCCTCAGCATGATGTTTTTCTCCTGGAGTCTATTTTTGGGATGAACCAATCTATTTTGGGGATGTAATGGGATGTACTTTCATGTAGAGAGAGTTGTTAAGATGTCATATACATCTGTACAGCATGCTGGTATTTCTTCCTGTCAAAGAACAACTAATTGGCAAAACTGCTTTGCCTGAAGTATCTTACACAGAAGTAATTTCAAACAAAACTAACGGAATAATACATCCCACTTATTTTTCAGTGTCCTTCCAGTGAGTCAACAAGAAAAAAGCCTTCTTCTCAGAAAAGTCATTCCTTTCTTGAAAAGCATGAGCCTCTGGGGATCGTGTATTAGCTGTGAAGCTGTTGCATGCTTGCCTACTGGGAAGCAAACTTCTGAATGTCTTATTCAGAGGCTTCACATTGGTTTATTTCTAAATGGGCTGAAGTATTTGGCTAGGACTGTCAGATGCTCATGTGCCCTGCTGAAATACGCATATCCAAATGATATCCATCTACACTTCTCAGTGGATAAGTGAGTGAGAGGACAGCTTTGTACACCAGTTTTCCCTGTGTCTTGCCTATGGATTGCTGCTCCTTGTCCCAACAACCATAGAATAATGCTCAAAAAAATTTTTAATGAGCATGAAGCAGAAGCAGTGCTGTTGTGAAGAAGAAAAATTCTTCAGAACTGTAGAAATACAAGCTTAAAATTTTCTTTGACCAGCTGGGGAATGACAGGTAACAAATTGGTCTGTGCAGGCTGAGGGGATAGCAGATCTGTCTGCTTTTCCATTCTGTCACACCTTTGTTACCACTGATTTTGTTTGTGTCATACTATAACAGCACAGAGCAGGATCAGGTGAGAGCAGGCTTAAGCCACAGCTTGGAATTCTTGAAAACATGATGTGGGATATCTCAAGGGAAGACGTTCATGCTGGCAGTTGAGACCCTTCAGGCAGCAAACTACTAATAGGAGCTGGTGGGCTGGCTTTAGCATATGTTTCATCCATAATCTCAAGAAGAGAACTCACCAGGCTTTCTCTTACACTGCTTTTGACTTGTAACTCTTTTTCTCGTCAAGTCTTCAAGAATAAAGCAATTCTGAAACTTATTACTGGCACTGTGAATAAGGCATATTTAATTTACAAATATTGTCCAGAGAATCTGTTTATTAGCTGCCAGACTCCGGTAAATTCAGAAACTAATTAATTTAATGTTTAACTTTGACACCAGAAATTTAAACTCTTTTTTTCTTTTTGTACGGCCAAGTGACACTGTTCAGGCACGATATAGAACAATTAATTTAGACATGCCAATGTAAACGTCCTGACATTGCTAATTTAAATAATTTTTAACTGTTACACTGCTTTAGGTGTATCTATGCAATTATGATAAGTATCTTTTGACTTGTATGCTTGCCAGTCTGGAGTATGATTTACACCAGTGGTGCTGGAAGAGAGTAGGGTTACTAAGTTTTGCCTAACACATAAATGCTTTAAAACCTGACCCAAATTAACTAGGGGTTTACTATTGAAGCATATATATATATGTAATGTCCTACAAACATAGCAAAGTGGTGTCATGAATCACATAGTTGGTTAATGTGTTAGCATTTTCTTAGCCGTTTCTCAAGTGATGGGCTTTGTATTTTGTGTCTAGAATCAAAGTAAATAACCATGAATGGGATGAGAACCCCCCCCAACGTTTTCCTTTTTTCCCCCTTCATTTGAACGTTCTTCCGTTATTCCTTTGCTCATTGGGTTTCTATTGTATTGCCTGCTGTTTCCTGTATTCCTAGAAAGCAAGAGTGACAAAAGACAAATATACTGAGTCTGTATGCTGTAAGGATATTTCTCATTTTCTTTTGAGATCAGGTGTCTATGGATTATTTCTTTTTAGACTGCTAGAGTGGTAATGGGAGTTATTTAGAAAAACCAGCAAACGTAAATGTAGCTGTCTACAGAACTGCTCTCTGCTCATACATTTCAGGTATTCTAGCCATACCTCCTGGGACTTGAATACAGGGGAGAGGTCTGATCTTTTCCATCATACTCTTGCAGGTTTGGGTTTCCAGATATCTAAAAGGAGGTGCTAGCCCAAAGTGCCTCACTTGGGAAATTGAGATTATTAAAGATCTTTGGTCTAAGTATTCCCAGATGTATGAATCTTGTGGGATGTTGTCAGGGTCAACTTCCTGACATGTGGTACTGAAAAAAGTTTGAAGGGAAGATGGAAGATGTTATACTAACCTTCTTAGTGCACTTGAGGAAAATAAATTGCACAATGTTAAATTAAATGTCCGTAAGAGATGATTGAATGTGTAATTTTAGATGGGACCCTCTGTACCTAGAACACTTGGACAGGATGCTAAATTGATCATAGAATGAATGCTGCCAGTCTCCCTGCTCTTGTCTTTGTTCTTTTATATTCTGTTCAGATACATCATTAGGTTTGCTTTTCTCAATTTTCTGTTGTGAACTTTCTACAGGTCTCCCTTAGGTTCATGTGTCAAAAGTATTAAAAATAACAGAGTAGAAAAATTTACAAAGTAAAATTGAAGTCCATTAATAGCAAATGTACACACCCAGAAATGCAAACAGAAGTCAAGCAACTTTCTTCTTGTTTCTTAGAAGTTGGGATGTGTTCATATGTCATAGAAATGGAGAGGTGGACCTGTGCAGGTAGTAATTTTCACCGGTGTGGTGAGTTAACCTTGGGTGGCTGCTAGATGACCACCAAGCTGCTCTATCAGTTGTCCTCCTGAGCAAGACAGGGAAGAAAATATGATGGGAAAAATTTGTGGGTTGAGATAAGGTCAGGGAGATCACTCACCAATCAACATTATGGGAAAACCGACTATTAGGGGCAATTAATTTAATTTACTGCCAATGAATAACAGAGTAAAATAGCATGAAATAAAATAAAATAAAAAAAAGTATTCCCCCTCCCTCCCCAACACGAGGCAAATGCATTCTACCCATGCCCAACTTAATTCCTGACAGTTGCTCCCTTTTTGTGAGAACGAGGTCCAGCATAACCCCTTTCCTCACAGATTCCTCTATCGCTTGGAGAAGGAAGTTATCAGTGCATTTCGGGTACCTCTTAAGTTGCTTATCCATCTAAACCGACTACTCTATCTACTCTACCTACTCCAGTATGGGATCCTCTATGGTATGCACTGTGGATGTCTTTTCCACTGTGGTCCTTCACTGTCTTCATGGGTACAACCTACACCATCATAATCTTCACCGTTGGCTGCAGGGGAACTTCTGTTCCAGCACCTGTCATGGTTTAACCCCAGTGGCAACTAAGTACCACATTGCTACTGGCTTACTCCTCAACCCCCACAGTGGGATGGGGAGAAGAACTGGAAAAAAAGTAAAAAAAACATGGGTTGAGATATGAACAGTGTAATAAATAAAATAAACGCAAAACATAATAATAATACAATAACAGTAATTATAATAATAAGAAACAAAAAGAGAGGAATAAAACTCAAAAGAAAATGAGTGATGCGCAATATAATTGCTCACCATCCACTGACTGATGCCTAGCTTTGTTCCTGAGCAGTGACTGACCCCTCCCAGGAAACTCCCGCCAATTTATATACTGGGCATGATGTGCTGTCGTATGGAATATCGCTTTGGCTAGTTTGGGTCAGGTGTCTTCTCTTTGCTTCCTCCCAGCTTCTTGCGCCCCACCTCATGGCAGAGCATGAGAGACTGAAAAGTCCTTGATCAGGGTAAGTGCTACTGAGCAACAGCTAAAACAACAGCATGTTATCAGAATTATTCTCAGAATAAGGCCAGAACATAGCACCAGCTACTAGGAAGAAAATTAACTCTCCCAGCTGAAACCAGGATAATGAACAATTTTCCTTCTGCATTTTGTCAAAGCCAATGCCATCTCATTGATATATAGCACCTTAGGATGTAATTTGTTTAGAAAACTTCACGAATGAATGTGAATATACAGCTGCGGATGTGAACCTAAGATTCTCTAGATATTTGAACATAGATATTCTGTTAATTACACTGCAAATCTCAAACCCTCATTACAACTAAAGAAGATTTAAAGTCAATCAAGTGACTAAAAAATGTATCTTGTTCTTTCAGAAGACATATATTTGCAAAAGTACCACTTTCTAGATATTTAGCTTTTAGTTATTTTTTTCCCATTTAAATTATTTTCCAGAACACACAAGTCATACGCCTAAATGGAAGGGGGTTTTCCCTCTGTTTTTCCATTTGTAGTTGTCCCTTGGGCAATCAAGTGGCACTCCTTAGCTGACTCTGGATTAGTGTTTCTTGGAATAGTATGAGTTTTAACACTCTAAAAAATTATGGTGTTTGTGTGTTGCC
Organism: Ara ararauna; assembly: GCA_028858755.1. Classification (NCBI taxonomy): domain Eukaryota; kingdom Metazoa; phylum Chordata; class Aves; order Psittaciformes; family Psittacidae; genus Ara; species Ara ararauna. The sequence continues at coordinate 62,055,458 of CM054376.1, read as the reverse complement.
TGAGCTTTTAAAGTGTGGTGGCTTCACACAGAATTGCATTTCAGGCTGCTGGTTAAATTTGATTATGAGGTGAATATCTCTATGTTAATCTTGTACCTACTTTTATGAGGATAAGTGACCAGGTTGTAGAGGGATACCTTATTAATGATACAAGGGAGCAAATGAAGAGTGAGTTCAATTTTTATAGATGCCAATGCATTTAAGTAGGGCAGAGATATTATGAATATTTTAAATATCAAAAAAGCTTCAATGGCTCTATTATATACTACAGAATTCAGCCAACAGATGCCAGGCTGAAAGAATGAGACTGACATAATGCAGTCTTGTAGGAACGTGTTTCTTTTAAAAGAGAAGTAGGTTGCCATTTAAGTTTCCATTGGAAACATTAATTTTTATTGGATAATCAGCTTTCATTCACAGCCAAAAAGCTTATAAATTCTCCTTTACAAAAATTCTCCTTAGAATTTTGAGATGTTTTATGAAAAGCAATTTCTTGTTGGTAAGACAGCTATTTTGACTGAGTTTTTATTTGGAAAAAAAAATTAAAAAAGACAGTCCCTCATTGCTTTCAAGTTTGAATGCAAAAGGATAAATACCTGAATCTTGAGAAAGCCGGAAAAAGAAAAAGGAGGCAGAGGATGAGGAAGGAAACTGAATGGAGGTAAGAATTGCATATGAGTGTGATTAAGGAAGAGCTTTCCTTCCTTCTCTATTTTGGCTCATTTTGACATATTTTTCACTTTTAGACTAGAAGATGTGCTCCATATTTTCCCTATTAAATGATATGAAATAATAATTCAGCTCAACTGGAAAGAAAACAAATAGAACTCCACAATAGGGATATTATTCCTGTTTCAGTCTCCTGCTGGTTATCTGCATTTACAGGAGAAACTTCAACCACTTAAATAGGTTGTACTGTGTGATTGCAATCAAATTCCAAACTGCTTGAGTAATTTATATGGAGAAGACATGCTAATAAAATGTCTTTGGGCATAGACAATGAAAGTAGGTTTTCTTTCATAAGACAAAAGTCATGCTGCAGACCAAATTCTTCTACAGATGGAATCCCGATTTAAGACGCATATATATGGCCAGATTGGTTTGGGTTTTTGTTCATTTAGTCAGAAATGGTTCCTTTGTCCCTTACAGGTTTACAGGTGGTGTAAGATGAGAGATCCTCTTTCAGCATGGACAACTACCCTGAGTGAAGTGAGAGTACAGTCTTTTTTTATAGGTGTCTGTGTCTTCCCATTTGATGCCTGTGTAAGGCTGTCAAGATTTCAAAAGCAAATTATATTTGTGATGCCTTCTGTTTTCCATGGGAATTACCATCTTCTAAGGAGTCAGAAGACTCTTCATCTTTAAAATCTAGGTCTAACTATGATACTTCAAGGTGTAAAGTTTCTAAAAGACAGATCTGTGTTCTGTCCCATGTTTTTTTTTTTTAATATGTATTTTTATTTTTATTTTAATTTCTTGCATACCTAGTTCACAATGAGTGAACTTTTTGCTAGGAAGGCTTGTAAACTCATATTATGGCTGGTTCCCAGTAGAACAACCACTTAATCTGCTCAGGCTGTGGACTGGTCTTCAATGTCATGTAGCGAGAACAACCCAAGCAATTCTTCACCATTAGTTACCCAGAGCTTAACAATTCCTGTGAGATCACTGTGCTTTACATGGTTGCCAATGTAGTCCACAAGCTAAACATATACTGCTCGGCTATTTGGTATATTTACTGCAGAGATATGGACAGAAGAGTGTTCCTTAGAGCAGAACAGAACAGGGCTTTTAAAGAAATTGAGCAAGGAAATGTAATTGGCACCTGTCATTGGGTTATTTTTCCTGGGTTGCTGAGATGGAGGGCAGTCAGAGAGCAGAATGCAAACAGCCATCTTTGAACTTCTTATCTTGCAGATGATACTATCCCTTTCTCTCAGAAGATGACATTTATACTAATTAGGCCACCAGATGATGGCCTTCCTCCCAGGCAATTCTTGCAAGCAGTATTTAAAACTGCAAATACAGACACAGCTACTTTGTAAATATTCTTTTCTGTCTTTAGTTGTAACTTGTTACTGATAATCAAGAAATATATTTTATTCACCCATTGTCACACAAGAAACACCAATGGGTGGATTAAGTTTTCAAGAACATTTAAAATTGGTTCAGGCTTTTGCATGTATTCCACGTTCTAAGAAATACCCATGTTCAAAATGGGGAACAAACCTCCCCATTTTGAAAAGAATGAAGCCTAGATATTTTAAAGAGTTTTACATTGGTGTATTGCAAAAGAGGAAATTGTATGAAAGTATGTTTTTTATTGATGATTCAGCAAAAGAGACTCAAAGCAAGAATTACAAAGGGAAAACAGATAGGTACATGATTAATAATGTTTCCTGACTTTGACCCTCTAATCCGCACAAAGTTCCAGAACTGAGATATAGACAATTCACATTATCCTGATCCTGAGGTATTTTGGGTCTCATATAAATTATTTCAGCTTACAAAGGGGTACACAAAACTAGATGTGAATTTACACTAGCTAATTGTGCAGCATAAAATGTTCAGTAAAGCTACTGATCCTCACAAAGTCTTTGCAGGTGGAATGGTTTGAAAAAAAAAAAAAGACACGAGGGAAGACACAATCTTCTTTTAATCCCTGGGATTGTTTTATGCAATAAACAAACTTGCTACTAAAACGAAACTGGTCAATCTAGTCTGTCCAGTGAGCCTTTTTGTCTGCTTATTGGAGAGGACAGTACTATCTTGTGTGTTGCCTCTGACACTACAGCAGTATTGTTATACTCCTTGTGCTTCCCAGAAGCTGGGCATTGATTCCACAAGATGCTATATCTACTGTTAAAACCTGAAATGCAGAAGGCTGGGAACTGTGCTGCTACTTCTGGGAAATGGCTTGGCTCTCAGTGTCTGGATTAAGCCCCTTTCCTCTCATACTACTGCTTTCTTGGTGGAGAGGTGTCCCCAGATGTCTATATACATATGACTATGTTTACCAATTACTCATTTACTGAAATATCTTGAAGGCTGGTGCTTCACCATAATGAGAAGCTAAACAGCTATAAAATGTCCTCCCAGTTTCATGAAAAAAAATCTTCTGCCTTTCTTGAAGTGCCCTTTCAGTTGCCTTATCTTGTCCCAAATTTACTGTTAGTGGGGAAGGACATAGCTGCATCATTATTTATTTATTTATTCTTCTGGCAAGCAGTCTGTGAATTATCGGGAGTACAGTTCCCACTTGAAAAGCCATTTTTACTTGCTTTGAGTGAGCAACCTCTCCTCTGTGACACTTTTGCAGTGTGATTGGGCAGTCAACGCATTTAGCCATGGCATAGCTGGGATCACCAGATTTTTTTTAGCTTTATGCAAGATCAGCTCACCCATTTTTTGACCTATACATCTTTCCTCATTTATTTAGAATCATAGAATAGTTAGGGTTGGAAAGGACCTTAAGATCATCTAGTTCCAACCCCCCCTGCCATGGGCAGGGATGCCTCCCACTAAACCATGCCACCCAAGGCTCTGTCCAGCCTGGCCTTGAACACCACCAGTGATGGAGCATTCACAACTTCCCTGGGCAGCCCATTCCACTGTCTCATCACCCTTGCAGTGAAGAATTTCTTCCTCATATCCAATCTAAACTTCCCCTGTTTAAGTTTGAATCCGTTACCCCTTGTCCTCTCACTACAGTCCCTCATGAAGAGTCCTTCCCCAGTATACCTATAGGCCCCCTTCAGATACTGGAAGGATGCTATGAGGTCTCCGTGCAACCTTCTCTTCTTCAGGCTGAACAGTCACATTGGAATAAAGTGTCTAGATGTAAACAACTAAAATGTCTAAATGTAAACAACTAAAATGTCTAGATGTAAACAACTAAATGTCTTTTTGTTTTCAGAGTGTTGGATTTGTAAACTATCTTGGTAACCAATTAAACGGTGAGTATCTTACATTTTGTTTTGTTTTTCTCAAAGTACAGGATTGTTAAATGCTGGAATGCTGCAAAATATTTTTACTAGGTATTTCTGCAGTATGATGGTCTCTTTTGTATTAGAAGACAGAAAAAAAACCCTAATTTAAAACTATTCCATCCCCAAAAGCTTGGCCAATAAAATAAAGTTTGAAAGAAAAGGCTTGCTATCCTATTCAGTGTTTTACATATGTGAAAATAAAATAAAAGACTAGCTGTGTTATCTACATGAGTTTGTAGGCAAATAAACTGAGAGGAAGTGAGTCACAACGAAAGTAGCTCACGGGTGGTCTTGTTGGAATAAGGCAATAAATACCTTTTCACTTATGACGTTCTGAACGGATGTTTTATGCTTCAGTCTACAATGCTCTCCTGATAGAAAGATAGCTACTGCTACTGCTCAAAAACATGTCTCTGCAGTATTGATGAACAGGGGCACTTTGGGATGAATGCATAATAAAACCAAGAAACTTATTAGGGCAAAACTGTTCTAGGATCTGATTAATTTAGGTAAATATTGAAGGAAGGGGAGGATGCTGAAGGGGACTAATCCATTTCAGTGAATATGCATGACAATATTGCTGAAGTTGATAAAGATGGGTGTATATTTAAATATATCAGGATTCAGGACACGTTTTGTGACTTATTATGCAGAGAAAATTATTACTGCCCACTAAAGAATTACCTTTCACACAAAATGGAAATGTTGACTGTTTCACCTCTGAGTTGCTAGCTTCTAAAATTATAAAATTAATGAATGTATGAAATATTTAATTACATGCATAAATATCTGTGAACAAAATTAGTTACTGCATGAAATAAAAGTCCTTTATTGCACATAGAGGATCAAATATTAAACATGCATGGAAGTAAAAATGTGAGCATTTTCATAACTTGTAATTTATTTAGATTTCTGTTGAAGTTTTTTTTATATTGTACAAAAAACATGGATCAAACTCAGTAAAAAGATAAACTACATTTTCAGTATCTGCAGAAAGTTAATAAAGGAAATCCTTGTTCCTGGAGAGGATCACGTGTATGTGCAATTGATCTCAGGTATCATTTAGACTGCAAGAAATTAATGAAATAGAACATACGCTTAAGAGTTTGTAGGACTGTAGCCTAAGCTTCCATCATAATGTAATTTTATGCTATTAGACTATGAGAATAGGTACAGCATCTGCAGCTATTGCAATTCTCCTAGATAAGTGTCACCCTCATATTCTGTTTATTGATACATCAATCCAGTGATCTGGCAAACATGTACTTGATATACAATGACTTAGGTTGTGCTAATCTTTCAGACAAATCCCGTTGCTTTGTTACTAGCTTTGTTCTTGTGCAACGTATTTAGCTAATTCTGTTCACAACTCCATCTGTGCAGATTAAATATTCTGTAGGTTGAAATGAGCAGGAATAAGGTAGCATTATTTTGAACACCTTAAGCCAGGTAGTGCCAGTTGCTGTGTCTTAGGAAATTTTGAGAGGCAATGGTAGGAACAGCATATCCATATGTATCTAATTAACAATGTTATTTGGGATTCATATGTGTTAGTGTCATTCTTCTGTTGTGTTTAACAAAACAACTGGAGGCAAAACAGATACAGTGATCTTATGAAAATAGAATTACTGCCTACAGCTACTGGGCATGCAGGAAATTGTTAGTTTTGGGAAGGATAGGAATACTAAATGCCTGACTGTTTGGGGAAAATGTGCTTACAGGTGGATCTGTTCCCTGCTGAAATATATAATACAATAAGTCTTTGAACACTGTTAGTCATTAATAGTGTAAGTAGTAAGAAAGGTTGCTGTTTTATTGATTAGAGTGGGTGGCAAAAATTTGTAACTTCACAGCTGCTCATAAGCTTGAAGAGAAAACATTTGCTGAAACTGCAGAGACTGCATTTATACTGTTCTACTGGCAAAAATCTTGGAGACCCCCTGTTACAAACAAAATCGAGAAAAAGAAATAGTTTCTAGATGTCTTTCTTTTTTTTCAAGAAAGATAATACAGTATTGCCAGCTTAGATGGTGTTTGAATAATTTGTCAAATTCATTAGTCTCTGTAATCTAGAATATCTAAAATATTTGCCTTATCAGATGGTGGCAATCATATCCTGAAACTTACCTAATTAAAGTCTACCTGAAAATATAGGTTACAACATTCCAGTCACTGTCTTCAGAGAAAAGACTTCTAGTTATAGTTACAAGTTGGCATTTGAGCTGTTGTATGCAGTCCTTGTTTGAGTGAGAGCCATAGCAAATATTACAGGATGCTAATACCCTGCGTTAACATGATATTCTACTATTGGAAGCTAGCAGCAAAAACATCCCAAGAATGACCAGAAGTTACTTGCAAGTTCTAGGCATAAAGCAAATGAGACCAAATTGACATTTTTCTGAGGTTCAGTTGTGTTCTGTGGCAATGCCATTTTTTGAAGGTAACTTCAGCAAGTTTTGTTATTGTTGTGGTTTAATCACAGCTGGCATCTCAGCCACGCAGCCACTTGCTCACTCCTCCTTTCCTCACCCTGGCTCCCAGAGGGATGGGGAGGAGAATCGAAAGAATGTAACTCCCACGGGCTGAGATAAGAACAGTCCAGTAACTAAGGTATAACACAAACCACTGCTGCTACCACCAATAATAATAACAATAAGGGAAATAACAAAGGAAGCGAATACAACCGCTCACCACCCACCAACAGATACCCAGCCCAACCCAAGCAGTGATCCAACCCTTCCGGGTAACTGCCCCCAGTTTCTATACTGGGCATGACGTGCTGTGGTATGGAATACCTCTTTGGCTAGTTTGGGTCAGGTGTCCTGTCTCTGCTTCCTCCCAGCTTCCCCTCCTCCCTGGCAGAGCATGCGACTCAGAAAGTCTTTGGTCAGAGTAAACATTACTGAGCAGCAAGTAAAAACATCAGTGTTATCAGCATTGTTCCGAGGCTGAAAGTCAAAAACACAGCACTGCACCAGCTACTAAGAAGGATAAAAATGACTGCTACTGCTGAACCCAGGACAGTTATTTATGCAAAATTACTGACAGCCTTATCAAGACATGTATCACAAGTATATTGGGTTTTTTTGTTTGTTTGTGGTTTTTTTCTGATTTATAATTACAAGTTTAGCTAATTACCATCCTGATACATAAGTTAATACCATTGCATCCTACAGAAAAGCTGCCATGGCAGACTGGTGTTCTGTGATCCTGGGCTTTTACTGAGGCTAAGAAACTCAGAATACTTCGATGGCAGATTTCCCTTAGGAGGTGGCTTATAATGCTTCCTATATACAGTAAAAGCAATCACTACATAAAATGAATGCTCTTTCTGAAAGTCCTATAGGCTTTGCTTTCTTGCCTCCTCAGAGTGCTACTATACTTCAAACCATAGACAAGTTCTGAAGTTAGTTTTCAAGGAAAAGTTTTGCAGCTGTCTCTGACTATAATTTATGAATTGCTAGTCTGAATCCTTAATGCAATAAAGAGAGAGATAGTATCGATTGTGGCTTCCTTGCAGGGATTTTTGGGTACACTTGAGATAGTAAAAAATTGGGGTGTTGGCTAACTAAAAACTAGATGTTCTAGTGGGAGGTACCCTGTGGGACTGGAGCCAGAGGCAGCTGATATATTTTCCTTGAAGGTGATTAGGGACTTGTTAACCCACAGGTACTGTGGTATTCATCGAGGTTGTCAGCAAATGTTGCATGTGTTTAAAGATATTCCATTGTTTTTCTGTGAATGGCCAGGTACCCTGTGGCAGTGAATATTAAACAGACTTCATCAAAGCATCTAAAAAGCATATGTTTTAACTTCAGTAACTGTTCATTCTAAATACCCTGCAGTATTTGAATTCAGGTAACTCATTACAGACAGTGGAGGTGCAAGACCTGTTTTCCTGTACAGATAAAGTGGAAATGAAACTCTATTCCCATCTACAGACTTGTCAGTTTCCTGAAAAAAGTGTTGACAAACTTACCAATCAAATGCCGCATTACTACAAATATTGGAAAGATATATTAAGACAATTGAGTAATTTATGCCATGTCATTGGCAAAAATAGCCCACAATATGCAAACTTCTTACTAGATTATGTAAATTTAACATCAGCAGTGATATTACAGCATATTATTTAAGGTTCTGATGTATGTGTTAAACTGGATTAACTTAAGGTCTTTATTATAAAATACTGTGAAGAAAAGGATTTGGATGAACCTGAAGCAGAATTGAGTTAGGAAATGGGTTTCCTCTCTGGAGTGTGTGTCTGAAGGAGGGAACCAGCAATTGCCAAAATGCAGGGGAAGATCTCCCCCTGGAGTGCCAGAAGCTCAGGGATTAGCATGGTTAGCTGCTTCCCTTGTAGGAGGCTTGATTTAAAACCACAAGTTGATCAGACAAACCTAAAAGACAAAGCCCTAACCCTCTGTCTTACAACTGGTTACTCTAACCCCTGGCTAGTCTGCAATTGATCTTTGCCTCTGATTTTTACTCCAAGCTCCATCTTAGAGTTGAGAATTTATTTCAACCTAAAAATTTATCAAAGTTGCAGTATTCTACAGTTGTTTATCAATAATAAGCAATTTTTTTTTTTTCACTGAACAAGGTAATTTATCATTCATTTTCAGAGTTTTGTGAAGTGGAAAGAGACCAGAGATATCAGAAGCTAGTTTTCAAACTGCAGTTTTTCTGTTATTTCCTGTCAAATTTTTGTTGGCTTATTTTTTCAAGGGGCGAAACACCAGGAAACCTTATCTCCTCTTTTCCTCTTTTTGGATCATTGGCAGCCCTATCCTGCCTCGACTGTTACTTTTCCTGTAAATTGATAGCTTGGGGTATTAAATCTGCTTGTTAAAAGTATTGCAACTTTCTGTGTCATAGAGGGGAGAGAGGATGCATAGTAAACAAGTGCATCTAATTGGTAGAGAGTTCAGCTTTATGAAGTATTGTAGAAGTGGCTTAATTTCATGGAGGGAAGTGCCTTAAGTGCTGTACAGAGTAGATCCAGATCCTAGATTTTGGTGGTAGTTGTTTTTCATTTTCTTCTTTGCCCCTTCAAAAGACAGGGTCCTGATAAACCTAAGTGTAACATTCCTAGAAATGACATAGGTCGATAACTTTAGCAACTGAAGCCTTTTGGGCCTTTTCTAGCAGAAATTCAGGCAGAATGGTCCACCAGAACCTGGATTAGTAGTGCAGGTACAATTAAAATAAAAAGAGAGGCACAGATCTGTCTTGGGTGAGAGATGTCACATCCAATACAAAACCATAGTCTAGCTGGTTTTAGCTGGAAGGATGGCATAGAGCTATGCTACAAAGAATGAGGACCTAAATCACTACAAAACATGAGGAGCTAAATTATAAACCCGCTGGCAGGGTCAGTGAGTAAGGATATGGTCATAATGGCCTTTCTGATCATGTAATACAACTATGACCACTGTGCAGGCAGAAAAAATACTGTCTGTCCTTCAAATGTGAGGGATTTTAGTGACAATTTAGATCTTGGGAGACTGAGCAATTGAGAAAAGAATGATAGAGATCTAGTCTGCTATCAAAGGACTCAGCATAGATCCAGGATCTTTTTTCTTAGTTGCTTTGGGACGTATACAGATATAGGACAGTAGAAATCCATGTGGTTCCTTGTTGTTTCAAGGCACTAGATAACTGAGTTTGGACTTTTAAGTTGAATATCTCAGTTACATTGGGAGGACTCAAAGGTACTGGTTAATGCTGCAAGGACTCTGATGCTTTAAGTGTCAGTGGGATAACACAAGCTTTTGAAAAGGGGTTGTTTAATAAGAGACAATGTGGCTGACATGCAGAAATAACTTCAAAGTGTACTGAAGCAAAAATGTTGGACAGGTTTACACTTGCACAATGTTTCTTATGATAGGGGAAAAACTATGAATACCATTATGGTTACATGTCTGCTAGTACTCCTCTGATCCAATGCTATCATTTTCACTGAATCTAAAAATTATTACCTTCATCATGTCTTGTTAAAGTGCATGAAATTGTGTTTGCAGGCACTTATGCACATTATAATTGCACTCTGCTAGTAAGGTGTAGTGCAATACAGATACACTTTCATAACCTCCTTTTATTTCTCTTTGAAATGGTCTCACCAAAGTTCCAGAGCAAAGATAATCTCAGCTGTTTCACCTCCAGTTGTCTGCTTCTGAAACTTGGAAAGTAACAGCCATGCATGATCTGGTTAACTTCCTGATGATACCATCTAGCAGTGGCTTTTTCAGTGTCAGTTCTTAATCAAATCCAACAAGTAAAGTAAAACTCACTGAGGGATAATTAAATTCATCTCTTTCTTGCAACCAACTGCCCTACACTGTCCAGCACATACCAAATGTAAGAATGTCAGCTACCACAAAAGAGAAGATCTGTAAAATCTTGGGATGGGTCCCATACTAATATTGAAAATCCTTCTAGTCAGTACAGGCTGCTCTGTGTGCAATCTAAATGTGTAACAGCAGTCAGAAAGAGAGAACAAAATGTCCTCACTGGGTCCTCCTGTACCTTCCCGAATGGATGTGGATTTCTTCATGTTTTCTCCTTTAATCGTGCAGACTGTCTCTTTGGAAACTCAGAAGGGCTCTGGAGGTTCGGACTGATAGTTTTGAGTGGGAATTCTTAATGAATTTTTAATTTGGGTCTGAAAAATGCCTGTAGGAAGGGTTAAATGAAGGGCTAAAACTTTACCTCACAGACAGTAAAGGTTTAAGTAATCTGTGACACATGCCATCTCAGACATTCCTGAAGAAGCCTCTGTGGTGTTCTACTGAAATTTTAAAATAATAAATTACTTCAGTGTTAATAGACAGGACTTAAAAATGAATAAAATTAATCCCGAGGTGGGAAGAGAATTAGAACAAGCTACTTTGGCCTTCAATGTCATTGTAATTTTATTTTCATCCACCATTCCGCATCAAAATAATTATCTCAAATGTGTGCAGCATTGAACAGGGTCTTGGGTGACATGGTCCAGTGTGAGGCACCCCTTCCCATGGAAGGGGGTTGGAATTAAATGACCTTAAGTTTCCTTCCAACCTTAAATATTATGTGATTCTATGATTCTATGGTTCTATGAATTGGTGATATGATTTCAGGTACCTACAGTTAAGGAGCTACAAGGCAGCATTGCATGTTAATGGGTTGAAAGTACACTCTTCGTGGTTATAGTGAAAGTGTAGAGAAATCCAAATTTTACTTTAGCCTTTACTATTTGGTCCTGTTTGCTGTTATCCAGTAGCTCTTCTTTTTTATAATCACATATCAGAGTGTAAGTACAGTGGGGTTCACCTGTTTCCACTTCCCCAGTGCAGGAGGACTACCTTCACTACAGGCTTTGGAGGCATGTTAAGAACTCAGCGTATGTGCACCGAATCAATTACGTTTCAGATAAGTGGTATCATGCATTATGGCATCACTCTGTACATTACTCTATGTACATAAAATCATAGAATCAGGCATGATTTTGTCTTGGAATTTGCATATGAATCAGACTAAAATTTAGAGATGGGTTTTACTCTCTCTCCCTTCTTACTTCAGAGATGTGCCTTCATAAAGATTGAGGAATCTTTTAAAGTAGCATTTTGAATTTTCAAATTTATTACAGTTTGAAAGGAGAGGGAAAGATATTGAAAAAGATCACAGCTAAATAATAAAATCTATCACAGGAGCAGCCACATGTAATGATCAAACTTACCAGAAACTTGAAATTCCCACTTTACTGGCTAAACAAGGACTTCAAAATTAGCAAATAATGTTTCAGAGCATTCTCTGAGCCCTTCAACATTCAGACGGTATCTGAATTGTTCAATACTTCATTGTTCAATATTTAAGTTCCTTGTTTTGTTGTTTGTTTTTTTTTCTTCAAGAGTAAAATGTAAAGTAGTCTCTTTTTTCAAAGATAAAAACCTTCACACTACACACTGAAGACACAGAAACTGGAATGCTTTGATAAATTCATATATATGTAGTAAAATTAATAAAAGATGACATATTTGCTTGCCTGGGCTTCACATAATTGCTCCTTTTGTTTTTTTCCCCATATGACAGCTCCTTAGAGGATTAAAATTTGTTTTTATTAGAAATTGTGGCATTACGTTTCAGTTATGGCAAATGTCAGTGTCTCAGGCTAAGGTTTAGGGTTTGGGTGGAATACCAGTGAAATTTCAATTCATTACTCACATTTGAGTTTCTGGTTGGCTGTCACATGGCGTAAGTATAATATTAAACACTGAATGCAACAAGAACATTGGATCTTCTCCTGAGCCTTGGTTGCCATGTTGCCCCAGTCTTTTGCCGGGCAAGGAGTTTTTCAGATTACCTGTCATGATTTATGTAAGATATAATGGCATTTATTTTAGGGCTCTCAACTCCTAAACTAGCCTTGAAAAATAAATTGTATCTGTCTTGTTTATGTTGCTGTAAATTAAGGGACATGATATTAAACAGGTGAAATAGGAATTCTGACCTTTGAATGTGGATAATGTTACAACTTTTTCATGACAAGTGTAAGTTGCTATACAGACTGTTCTTCAGAGCATGACCTGACCTTTCCTTGAGAAATGCTTATGCAACATATCACTTAAATACTAAATTATAGCTGCAGCTAAATTGTTCACAGAGCTATTAATTTGGTTGAATGTCTAGCTGAAATCAATAAATCTAGCTGACATTATGAGACCCTGATAATAGTAGTTTTTGATGGGTTGCAACAGAAAGGTTCATGAGCTTCTTCATTAGTAGTAAGTCAGTCAACAAATAAAGCTAAGTATTCTGCTCTGCTCAGGTAGTTGCTTGCTCTTGCACGCTAGCGCTGGACTGGGTTCCTTTCCTTCTTGTGCCAGTGTCTCAGCATGCAAGCTTGATGCTTTATACTAGCCTAAAGCAAAAAACTGACTTTACTAGCCAGACAGCTTATGCTTCCTCATGGAGAATGCATGCCCAACATACCAGCTTCTACCCTGAACCTGTGAGGTCCAAGAAGAGGGACCAGAGAAGGGGTGTGCTTGGAATTTCTCTACCATCTTCTAACATATGTCAAGCTGTGAGACAGAGATAGGAAAATCTTAGGACTTCATCTTTGCTGTCCCAAACCACATCCCTTGCTCTTTTTTCTAAATCTCTCTGCCTTGTCTAGTATAAACTTGCAATTATCTTAGACAAGCACCACAGCTAGGTGTGTTTTGCTCTCTTTCTCATCTGTTGCGGTTTTAGCCCAGCTGGTAAGGCAGAACAATGCAGCTGCTCACTCACTTCTCCCCCTTATCCCCCACTGCTGTCGGAGGGATAGAGAGGAGAATAAAAAGAATGTAACTCCCACGGGCTGAGATAAGAACAGTCCAATAACTAAGGTATAAAACAAAACCACTACTACTGCCACCAGTGATAATAATGATAAAGGAAATAACAAGGGAATACAACCGCTCACCACCCACCAGCTGATACCCAGCCCAACCTGAGCAGTGACCTGGCCCTTCTGGGTAACTGCCCTCAGTTTATATAGTGGGCATGACGTGCTGTGGTATGGAATACCTCTTTGGCTAGTTTGGGTCAGGTGTCCTGTCTCTGCCTCCTCCTGACTTCCCCTCCTCCCTGGCAGAGTATGAGAGACTGAAAAGTCCTTGATTGGAGTAAACATTACTTAGCAACAACTAAAAACTTTGGTGTTAATCAGCATTGTTCCCAGAGTGAAAGTCAAAACCACTGCACTGCACCAGCTACTAAGAAGGAGAAAAATAACTGTTACACCTGAACCCAGGACATCCTGACACCACAGCTGTCCAGTCCCCTGGCATGTTGTGCTATGACAGTGAATAGTATAAGGTTCAAGAAAGAGCAAAAAAAAATCTCACTTAGGTCTGTCTCTACTGGAATGGCTCCATGCTCTCTATGACCATAAGCCAAGGAAAACCTTCAATAAATTGGCTTGGTTGTTTGAGGTTTTAAAGAGATTCTCAATAGAGGACCTGCTGTTCATGGCTGTAGGGTCACAGTATCTGTTCCATCCTTTTCAAGCCTGGCATGTGTACTTCCTCTTGTACCTTGTGACAGTTCGGTATAGTAACACTGAGACATGTCAAGGTGTTCTGCTTCTGCCCTTTAAGGAAGATATATATTTAACTCAGCACTTCCTGACCACCAGCTCTGTGGGGACAAATTTTTAATCAATTTATTTTTCTTACTGAAGGAACATTCCCTACTAAGATTACAAGATGACAAGAAAAACTGATTTTTATTAGCAAAGTTAATGGCATAATGTCTGTGGAGTAAAAGCACTATAGTTAATGTTATGATAGGTATCAACTGATAACATTACTAATTATAACTGCTGCAAATTTATAAATAGCAATAGAATATCATTAGGTATGTGAATCATGAAAAACCAGCTTAATAGTATCTTCTCTTGTTATCAGCTACGTGAAAATTAGTCAGTGGTTGGTAGACACCTTGATCTTCTGCTTTTTGGAGTTTCCACAAGGCCTTACATTCTTAAAAGGAACAGTGTCATTTGTTTACATTAATATTACATCTCCAAATATACCATATGGAAGCTGCACAGCTTCAAAAATGCAATACGGAATATATTAAAATCATAGAATCATAGAATAGTTAGTGTTGGAAAGGACTTTAAGATCATCTAGTTCTAACCCCAGAATGGGTGTGTCTGCTACAATACATCCTCACTATATATCATCTCTAAGGCACCACGGTGCAGTACTAAGAGTTAAAAGCCAATTGCTTCAAATAAACTACATAAAGATAATTTCTTATACAAGCTTTCAGATTCTTCTAAAAGTCTGAAAGTGCATATATCTTTAGGTAGATTTTTTGAAAACTTCAGATTCTTTTAAGATCCAGTTTGTTCTCTAGCTAAATAAGTTTCAACAAAGCAAGTTATGGCACAGAAAAATGGTGTGTACGTAGAGTACAATAAAAGCAGATATTTCAGGATAAATGTATGCTGGAGAATCAGAGGAAAAAAACCCTCAATAACCCAAACCAGTATGCATGTATTATGGGTAGTACTGACTAGTGAAACAGCCCAACACAAAGAAAAGAAAAGAAAAGAAAAGAAAAGAAAAGAAAAGAAAAGAAAAGAAGAGAAGAGAAGAGAAGAGAAGAGAAGAGAAGAGAAGAGAAGAGAAGAGAAGGGAAGAGAGAGAAGAGAGGAGAAGAGAGGAGAGAGGAGAGAGAAGAGAGAAGAGGAAGAGGAAGAGGAAGAGGAAGAGGAAGAGGAAGAGGAAAGGGAAAAAAGAAAGAAAAAAGAAGAAAAGAAAGAAAAGAAAAGAAAAAAGAAAAGAAAAGAAAAGAAAAGAAAAGAAAAGAAAGAAAAGAAAAGAAAAGAAAAGAAAAGAAAAGAAAAGAAAAGAAAAGAAAAGAAAAAAGAAAAGAAAAGAAAAAAGAAAAGAAAAAAGAAAAGAAAGGAAAAAAGAAAAAGAAAAGCCTGGCATGGTCTAGGTTTTACAGCTACAAAAGAGATCAAACTTTTTGAAGTCAAGGCTAATCAGCAGGGTTATAGGACTGGAGATACACCACAGTATCTTTTTATTAAATGGGCAGAAGTGAGTGAATATAAAATGCCATCCTTATTTCATATTTGTTCCATGGAGGCTTAATGAAGCTCCACATACTGATATTTGCAGTCATTGACGCACATGAGTTATTGGCATTTCCTTAGACAACAACTTGTTGAACCATCTGTAAAAAGGTCCAAGAGGCTTATCCCATGCTTGATGGAAGAATGTGAGTTGAATTGCCATGTCAGTAACTGTGTAAATTAGTTCAACCTTACCTTAGTCCCTGAATGAGAAAGTAAAAGACAGGGTGGTGATTTATGGATGTAGTTGCTCAGCCTTTTAATTTCTTCAAGTTCAGGCGTATCCAGACATGAAGTGATTCTGAACATTTGTTAATGGTGGCACTTTCCAGGATGTCGCTGTCATGAATTGGAGAGGGGAAAAGAAAGTAAAAAAGAAGGCATGTTTCCGTTATAGACATTGCGCTCCAGGCACTCAGAATAAAATGTTCCCGGTGGTCCGGGAAGAGAGAAAGGCTTTATATGATTAAATATTATTTATGCATTTGCACTAATGGCTAATGCAAAGCTACAGAAAATGTGACCAGGTTGTAAAAGTGATTCTGGGAACCAACTGTAGCAGTGACTGGTCCCAGATATATACCACTTCTTCCTTATAAAAACAAGCAATGGTGTGTAATGTGTCACTGTTATTCCACAGACAGAGGAAACTCTTTAAAATTCACAGATATGTATGTTTGCTTCACCCACAAGATTTAAGTACTTAAATATAGAATTATTGTTTTTAATTAAGAAAATATATGGTATAATTTGCTAACATGCTTTACATTGCTAGACATTTAAGAAAAGGTACAATTTGAATATATTAGTGTAGGACTATTGTACATCATGCTGGGAAACACAATTAGGTTATGACATACTTTTATCTTCCATACTATGTTGATATTATGGAGTTACGGAATTATGGAGAAGACTTGAACATTCCACAAAAAAAAAAAAAATTAATTTGAAATAAGCTTCATGGCTAGGCATTGATGGAGAAGATTGGACAGTTCATCTATAAATTCAGCTAATAATTTTTTCTCCTAGCTTGACTCCTGCTCCTTCAGAATACAGGATTCGTTAAGCAAAACTGTGTGAATAATGCAGCAATATCTTCTGAATTACTGGAGGAATACTCCATTGTCTCAGTACTGATAGAGCAGAATTAAAATACAGTGCTTTGTAAAAGAGCCCTTGGTTTTGGATTTCTGGAATACCTAAAAGTTGGGGATTTTTTTAGCCATAACTTTCAAGATGTGATCAAAATACCTGAAATACAGAAACTGATCTGTCATGTTAGCCATGCTGCAACAGTTTGCAGTAGGCATTTCCGTACTGAAAAAAATATCCTGAATAGTTGTGCTGGAAATTGCAGTGCTAAAAATCATGTTCTTTTTTTCCAAAAAAAACAGAGACGTAATTGAGCTGATTATAGTTGTTTGTTACTGAACTATTTGACTTGCTTTGTCCATATTAGCCAGTCCAAAAGAGGCTTGTTAGCAGCATGCTGCTTCTCTGTCTGAAGTCAGTGATGACTATACTTGCCTTTCCTGATACTTTGCCTAAATCTTATATTTTATCATACAGCATGAAGGGAACTCTAGTAGAGTTTCAAACAGCCTGTGCTAAATGATCAGTTAGTATTTTCTTTCAAATATTGAAATTTTAAATGCATCAAAAGTGTATTCAAAGAAATGAGAATGACTATGTAATACATAGATTTAGTTCACTATAAGCTAACTGGTAAACATCTTTCACATGTAATCTGCCTGGTACAAAGTTCTGGCAGATCTTTTGCTTTGCTTGTTCCAGTACAAGTGTAATTTCATTATATATAAATTTTTAAATTTTGATAACATTTTAAAAGAAAACTTTAATTCATATTTTTAAAAAAATTGCTAAATGGAAAAAAACAAGAGATATGGGGCAAGCTTGGTGTTTTGTATGAGTATGTAATCTGAGCAAAGACTTTGTTCATAACCTGAAAATTTTTGTCTGCTTCTTAACAATGCTTGTAGTGCTCCTAACTTCAGGATAGCTGAACTTCCCATCCCCTTTCTCTCCAAACAAGTCTGATCATTTTTCATATGAGTTTAGCAAAATATGGCCTGAAATGCTTCAAGCCCAATCAAAACATCACACCTGAGCATGCATCCCCTGCCTTCCCTGCCCTATGTCACCACTCCATTCCTTGACATCACCTACCCCATCCCATCCCATCTTGCACTGATACCCTCCTCCATCTTACTGCTAACAAGAGCACTTAATACAAGGTGTTCTAATACTGATGTAAATAAGGGCTCAGTGAGAAGGAAAAGATTTCAGGGGCTTGGCATTCATATGACTGCCCACTCTACCTTCCTATTTTGAGCAAACATCTGTGCTTACTAGATACCTATTTGGACTTCGCTATAGGTGCTCTATGAAATAAAAAATAGGAAAGGAATTTAAAAAAATGCCCAAGTATCCTATCAAAATATTCATAAGTATTTGAAGATTGAAGCTCTGAAAGCATTGTGTGCATATTAAACCAAGTGTAATTACCTAACTGTAAGTATAATTTTTAGATACTGATATATCAGAGTAAACAGGCATAATGCTTAAACACATACAAAGTTAGTTTTTCAAGAAAGAAAGTCTGAAATTTAATTTGCACATTAAATTTTCTAGCATGAGTATTCAGTTTTTCAATTGAAAGATATCATTACACTTACACTGCTTGTGATCTAATCCAAAATATAGAGTTTAAGCCTGAAAGATTGCTATGTCTTCAAAGAGCCTTAGAATCCAAAATTTCTACATCCTACCGGTAAGAAGCAATCTATTGCTATTCTCAAAATTATCAAGACTGAAAGAACTGTATCCTTTCTTCTTTCATGTATGTTTTTTCCTCAGTGATGGCACCGAAGAGCAGACAGGTCTCTGTGTGTGTAGTTACACCCTTTTTCCAGGATGATGAACCTCACCCTTAAGGTGTTCTTGTTGCTAAAGTCTTTGCTCACCTTGTCACCATCTTCTGATCCTTTTTAGCATTGCTGTTGTGTCCTTCCTGAAAAGATCAGAGCTTTATACCATGATAATTATGTAGATACTGCAGAGATTTAATGCCATAATCTGCTCTTCTTTCCTAATAATTCTGAAATGTTTCCCTTGTTTTTG
This sequence comes from Ara ararauna, assembly GCA_028858755.1. Lineage (NCBI taxonomy): Eukaryota > Metazoa > Chordata > Aves > Psittaciformes > Psittacidae > Ara > Ara ararauna. Next base: position 62,036,711 of record CM054376.1, on the reverse strand, counting down.
ACTACTGCTGATCAGTGAACTGATATTTTAATGTGATTAACTGCTATTACGCTATGATTCTTTCCTGAGCAGTAACAGTCAGCTCAGAAACTGCCTTTATACGCTTATGTTGGGATTGGGTTTTCTTGTTTTTCTTCACAGTGAATGTTATCTGCAATTTTAGTGCCCAATCACTCAGTCTTCTTTCTGTGCTCATTCATTCCTCAATATATAATTAGGTTTGCAAGTTATTGGATGCACTTATCAGCCTCCCATAGAAATGGATGTTGATTGCTGTGAGAGTTCCTTGTGTAAAAGCTATACACTTCCAGGCGGAGTCAGGAGTTTTTATCTGGGTCAGGCTGGCAAATGTAGCTGAGTTGTGTTGCTTCTCATCAGTATTAGACATAATGGACTAGGAGCAGCTGGACACTACTTAAGTAGGTTTTGGGTTTTCCTCCTTAATTTCTCCTGCTCTTTTTCTGTGCAACAGGATCTTTCATGAACATTGAATTTGTGGGGTGAATACTGGTTTTGTTTGAAAAAGTTCCAATGTACATTGTACATGTTCCAATAACCTTCTTCTGGACCTCAGATATGGATAGCTTACAGAAGATTAGTTATTTGTGGGGAGCTGCTTTGCACACCTTGGGAATTGTTTATGCTTTCAATTTAAAACCTCCTGCGGCAGTTATGTAAGACTTGTTGCTTTTTGATCTTTTCTGCTGGTTTTTCATTGGTGTTACGTAAAGTCAAAATTCAAATATGTAAATGTCAGTCAGAGAGGCTGGTTTCATGCCCGCTACCCCAGAATGGGAGAGATTTCTCGGTCCTATCTCTTGGTGACAGGGAAATGGACTCACAATCAGGTAGGTCGGGTCTGCTGCAGGAAGATGTCATAGAATCATAAAATCATACAATAGTTAGGGTTGGAAAGGACCTTAAGATCACCTAGTTCCAACCCCCCTGCCATATGCAGGGACACCTCCCACTAAACCATGCCACCCAAGGCTATGTCCAACCTGGCCTTGAACACCGCCAGAGATGGAGTATTCAAAACTTCCCTGGGCAACCCATTCCAGGGCCTCACCACCCTTACAATAAAGAACTTCTTCCTCATATCCAATCTAAACTTCCCCTGTTTAAGTTTTAACCCATTACCCTTTGTCCTCTCACTACAGTTCCTCATGAAGAGTCCTTCCCCAGCATCCCTGTAGGCCCCTTTCAGACACTGGAAGGATGCTATGAGGTCTCTCTTCTCCAGGCTGAATAGACACAACTTTCTCAGCCTATCTTCATATGGGAGGTGCTCCAGTCCCCTGATCGTCCTCTAATAACTGTCAGGGATGAGGATAATTTAAACTATGCTCCTGTATTGACAATAGCTCTAGTAAAATTGCTGTAATTTCAGGCATTTGAGAACATTTTTTGGCAGTAAAGCTAACTTATTTCATAGAAACACAAGCTATAAAGGGGAAGTCCTCTTTTGCTGGCACAGCTTGCACTGCTGGTAAGAGGACTTCCTGGCGTAATTTCAACCCTTCTAGTGAAAACCAGGCTGCCATAAAACCACACATTACTGAAGAAGCATAATAACAACTAATTAACTGCTAAAAATAATACGTCTAGTGTTTCTAGAAAATGGAAGGAATGCATTGAAAAAGCTACATATGGTGCTGAATCCTTTAAGGGGAGAACCTTTGTGTGCCTGCTCTTCCATCTATTCTCTGTGGTTTCCTTCTCCAGTGAATACATTCTGGCATCTGCAAATCCTGTCTTTGGCTGCATAAAGAATAAAAATCCATGCTTTACTATAGAACCACTAACCAGCTTGGTGGGACTCAACATTCACACCCTATCCTGGGTGCCGTGTGCAGAATAAGAGGCAGACTTAGATCACTGGCTCACTCTTGCTCACCCTGGTCCTACTGGCACATAGACTTTGCTGTGTGGAAAGAGCAGGTGAAGAATCATGAGCACATTTGCTTCATGGTAGATGGGCACATATAATGAGCAATCTCCTTACTCTATTCCTCATTATCAGTCTTTACAGCAGAGTTTTTAAGAGGAGAGTTTAGGCTGAGATGCTGCTATGTGAGGAAAATGCATTACGTTATGGTATAAGTTGGTCTTTGTTGTTTCAGTACCATCATAGACATTTGTGAGGTTTCCCTGCAAAGGCCGAAGGTGCCTTTTGATCTCCGGATGTACATTTAACCTGGGGTGCACCTCTGGATTACACAAAACTCTTTTGCACACAGTGGTTTATGAGAAGATGTTGGGAATTAAAAGAGCATCAGAAAATACATCTGAGTGAGAACATCCCAAGATATTGCTGACAGAGCTCTGCCAAAGCAAGACGAGGAGCTGGATGCAGGGTAATGGCATCAGTGTGTCTGTCGAAGGTTACATTAGTGAACGCCACAGAGAGAAACCTCGTCCCACAACTGTGTGGCTTCCACATGGCAAATACATCCAGCAGGTTGACCTTACAGTCTGGAGAAGCTTGAAGCCACTGTTCCAAGGACAATGGAGACTTTTAGAAATGTTGTTAAAAAGAAACCAAAAAAACCACAAACCCACCAAATAAAACCCCACCAAAGAAACAAATTCCTGAAATCCCAGAAAAGTAACAAAAACCCCACACCTTTCTCATGTCAGGGAAGTTCAGAAGCTTCAGGGAAAACTGTTTTTAAGTATTTTATGTCACTTGGTGATGACCCAGCAAAAGCGTCAATGCTTAATGTGCAAGCTAGAAGATCTCCTCTTTTCTAGAAGAGTTGTCTCCAGCAAATCTTGGAAAGAGATCATGTTTGAATTGGCATGAAGGAACAGCTGCACTTAACAGCGTTAAAAGAATAAACAGCATGATGTTTTTGGCAGTTGTATTATATCCAAGTAAATATGTCAATAGCAACTGTGTGAAAACTAAAATTAATATTTTGATTAAACAAACCTTTGGAACTTAAAAAAAAGAAATCCATATTATTTTTTTTTTTTTTTTTAGTTAGGAAGACAACAACGGCACTTAGAAAAATGGCTGATTGGCTCAGCTCTGGTGTGGCCTGTTTCTGGTGGTGCTCATGCCTGGTGCCACCCCTAAGAGTATAAAGCTAGATTCTGCATTTGCTGTACAGGAAAACAATTTGTGCTAACTTCCTATGGGGATAAGACATCCCAGTAGTCAAAGTATGGCCAGACCAAAGGCAATGCTCCTGTATATAAGTGTTCTCTCTACTCCTAAACTTGACAGTACGCTCTGTGGCTGGGCATGTTGTGGAACTGCTTCACCACTCCTTGCTGAAGAAGGAGTTTCTGTAGTAGAAGTTGAAGCTGTTGTGTTGTACTGCCTGTCTACATTGCCTTGACAACTAACTCCCACGGTAAGCTTGTGAGCAGACAAAGCGCCATCTCAGCAGATGGGCATGACTGAGAGCAGCCTGGAGACCACATATGTACACCAAGTAGGGATAACAAAGGATTGTCAATGTGGAAACTCAGGCAATGATAGAGAAGGTGCTTGGTATCAAACACTCAGAACTTAGCTTTTTCTTTGAAGGGACAAATGAATCATTTCTTTGCTTGTGAGTCTAGAACTAAGACACTACTGCATTTCTAGATTTTGAGGAAATGCCAAAGGGGTGGAGTGAAATCTTGGTAGCTATGACTTTAATTATCTCAGGAAAGAGCAGCAGAATGAACTTGAATCAGCATATTGTTGATTTCATTATGTATTTCATTGGTTAGTGAGTTTGACATGCAAAATCTTTGATTGTGTGTTATTTTTGCATTGTTTTCCATTGCTAAGCATGTCACAGTGTGTCATCTCAATGCTATAACTGGGCTGTGACATGGGTGCAGGAGAACATAAATGTTTTCTGGCTGAAGTATGAACTATGGACCTATGAAAGAACTATTAAGGCAGAGACTAAAGGAAGCTACTTCAGAGAAGAAAGGTTCTGAAGGAAGGAGCAGGGTAGTGTGATCCTTCCAATATCTGAAGGGGGCCTATAGGGATGCTGGGGAGGGACTCTTCATGAGGGACTGTAGTGAGAGGACAAGGGGTAACGGGTGCAAACTTCAACAGGGGAAGTTTAGATTGGATATGAGGAAGAAATTCTTTCCTGTAAGGGTGCTGAGGCACTGGAATGGGTTGCCCAGGGAAGTTGTGAATTCTCCATTGCTGGCGGTGTTCAAGGCTGGATTGGACAGAGCCTTGGGTGGCATGGTTTAGTGGAAGGTGTCCCTGCCCACAGCAGGGGTGTTGGAACTAGATGATCTTGAGGTCCTTTCCAACCCTAACTATTCTATGATTCTGTGATTCTATGATCCTCCAGAAAAGAAACCAACCCAATGGGAACTGAGTAGGGTGCAAAATAAAAAAACCTGAGAAGTCAAGATTGATTTAGATTAGATATAATGAATGTTAAGAACAAAGTAGAGAGTCCTTTACTTTGTCACTTACAGGCTAGCATTTTGAGGGTTTCTCTTGTGAAGTTTTCTTTCCTGCAATCAATAGGGCTAAAAATGCTGTTACAGATCTTGATAAAATGTGAAATGTGAGCAATGCTCAGCATCTCTGCAACATCTGCTTGTAAGCAGGCAGGGGATTTTCATGAGGAGAGAAGCTGTGATGCTCTTTGAAAGACAAGATTTCAAAAGAAGGTATGTGCCTGTGTATCTCCTATTAAGTTCAATGGGAAATACAAATATTTATCTGGAGAGTATATGCCTACGAATTTAAGATGAATATCTGAAGCTATAATTCATATGAGAAATCTGACATTATATTAGGACAAAATCAGAGAGAAAAAATGTAGAAGATTAAGCAAATACATTACGTAACTTGATGAAAAATAAATAGTATGAAGTTTGTTTATGCATTTACTGCTCTGGTTGGTACCCAAATATCATGCAAATTTATCTCCTAACACTGTGTCTAGCATAGCAATGTATTTTTATTTTGGTTCTTTGCTACTTTGTACACAGCTTTTGCTGTTCATGCTGCCACACAATAGGTCCTCTGATTGCAGCATGCACTATAATTTAAACCTTGATTAAAAAATGCACACTCTAATGGATCTTTAATGGAGTTCCTCTTTAACGAGGAAAGTAGAAGTGGTAATTAATATTGAACACAGGAAAGTTTGATCCTTATTTATGTTGAATAATTTTACACCTCTGCAGCATTGTACGGATTCCTTAACATACAACATGTGTTTCCAACCATGCTAAGATGCACTTGTACTAGCAGAGTAGATACAAAAGCTTGGGGATAAGAAAGTCTCAGGCTTTTTTTTAAGTTGCAGCTTGTTTCGTGGGGACAGTCAGAGGCAATACCTCTCATTGAGTTAGAAATATGTGAAAAGAAAATAACAACATAATAAGTTTTCTACTCTGTCTTCTGGGGGATTCAATCACACAAATATGTGGAAGTATGATCTGACCAAAGGATGGGCTCCTGAGCTGGTCAGAAAGTGTATTTTTTGCAGTGAAAAATCTCAGTAAAATCTAATATTGTCTTTTAGTCACACAAACAACTACTTTATCAAATTATATTTAAGACAAACTTTTAAATTATGTTTTTACTTTAAAAATACATTTTAAATTAAAACAAAACAACAGGTCTTGAGGAAAATGTTAATCAACTGTTGGTTTTCCATCCAACATGTGGAAATCCATGCATGGCAATACCGCAAGGAACAACTTTGCTCACCCCAACATCGTGCTTGGCAGTAAAGACATAGTGGACAGATTGCCCAGCAGTTCCTTGCTTTAAGTTCCGGTCTGATTAAGTCAATGCTTTACACACTTTTTAAAGCAGCATTAGTGAAGGTGAGGATCTAGCTATGGTTTTTATATAAGACTGAGCTTATGTTACTTACATAAGCTTTAATGCTTAATTTGATGTTATACATTACTTGATGTATACTTACCTATATATAAAATCTTTACAACTGTGCTTTCCTCCCTTCTGTTAATACTTTTCATCTTTTTAAGACGTCCAGACAAATCAATAGGATAGGTTTGAGCCTGTTTCATGTGATCTGCAGCTGGACAGCCGTCATGCAATGAATGATCCAGAGCTCTTTCTATTGCCAGGCCCTCTGGTCTCATTCATTAATTTTCATTCTTATTGCCTGCCTTTTAGTTGTCATGTTGTGAACAAGTCAGCTGCCTTGTCTTTTTTCCTTCCAGCTGAAAAATTATGGACGCTTTTGCATTACTTTTTTTTGAATTTACTGGATTTCCACAGGGACTAATATTCCCTATACTGGTTTGAGCAACAGTGTCTGAATACAGTTATCACAACCATTTCCTCAGTACCCTAGGCATCCTGAGAAGAAATGGGGTGAATATATTTATTTTTGCTGTCAACAAAATCCTTTCTCTTTACGAAAGAAAAAGTTCATAATTCATCAGTGGCTGTCTTTCCCATTTGAGTCTCAAACTCCACCATTTCGTGGTCACTGCAGCCAAGGCTGCCCTCCAGCCTCACATTCCCCACCAGCCCCTCCTTATCAGTGAGAACATGGTCCAGTATAGCTCCCCTCCCCGTTGGTTCCTCTGTCACTTGGAGAAGGAAGCTTTTTTTAATACATTCCAGGAACCTCCTGGATGGCTTGTGCCCTGCTGTGTTGTACCTCCAACGGATATTGAGGCAGTTGAAGTCCCCTGTGAAGACTAGGTATTGCAAATCTGAGGCAGTACCTATCTCTCTTGGTCTTCCTGGTCAGGTGGCCTGTAGCAGACGCCCCACTGTAATGTTCACTCTCCTTGCCCTTCTTTTAATCCTGATCCATAAGCTGTCAGTCAGCTCCTCATTCATCTTCAGGCAGAGCTCTGTGCCTAGCAATTGTCTTTGACATAGAGGATAACACCTTCTCCTTGTCTTTCTTGCCTGCCTTTCCTAAAGAGCCTGCATCCTTCCATTCTAATCCTCCAGTTGTAGAAGGCAACATTTATATTAAATGGCAAGTTCCTAGAGGTAAAAGATTCACAGAAGAGCTAGTAAATGTATCTGATGCAAAACTGTAGCCAGATGAATTCATGCATCAGAAATAATGTGATAGCAATTATAACTGCATCCAAATACTAGTGACATACTTTAGCAGTGGGATCTAGGTGCCCAGGTTACTAGCTTAATTGAGAGCACTTTGCATTTTGTGAACTCCCCAGAGGTTGTTGATAGCTCTCCTAACATGGCTGAGTCTCTTTTTGGCCTCTTTCCCTGCTGGTTAGTTAGGAGAGTACACAAGCACCTAAAAGAGTGTTTGTCAGAGGTAGCATTCTTTTTCTTTAGCACCTATACTTCCTTCTTTTCCTTCTTTCTCCAAAGGGAATTTCTTTTTCTCTATTTCAAATCTTTAGATAACTTCTCTGAGCAGGTATTGGCATACTTCGTCATCCTAGTAACTGCTGTCAGATTCTTCCAGTATTTAATTTTTTCCTTTCACCTTTTATTCAAAGTTGATTATATTTTAGACCTAGCAAAAATAACAACACTCCCCCCAGCCCCCATCTGCTGCTTTTCTATTTTAATGGCAGAATATTTTTGAGGAGTGAAGCGCTAATTATAGTCATTGCTCTCAGTTCTATTGCTGCTTTCAGGGAATTTAAGTTACAGGCTTCAAAAAGATTCAGCATACAAAAAGGATACATTTTGATCAAATCAAACAGCACTGGAAAAATGCAAATACATCAGTTTGTAATTGTTTTTCTAACTCTATTTTTGATACTTACAGGACAGGAGATGACAACTTCTGCATAGAATTCAGGATTTAATAGGGGCAGGGAGCGTAGCATCTCCACTGAGGTGGAGAATTATGATAACTGCAATTAGATTTCAAGCAGGGGAGCAGGTGACTTCCTTAGGAAAAGTTCAAAGACAGTGAATTTTCAAAGGATTATCAATATGAAGGAAATAGTTAAGAACAGAATGAAGGAGAAAGTGGTTGCAGAAAAGGCAAGATAGCAGGAAACTTTTAAGAGCACTCTAATGGAAGGCACATTAAGACGGGGTGAGGTACATTTACATAGCTAAAAAACCCACAATCAGTGGGTTTATTTAAGACAAAAGAAATCAACTTTTTAAAAATACAATAGAGAAGTATAGCATAGCACAGCACAGCATAGTGTAGCACAGCATATTTCATTTGGAAGGGACCTATAGGGGTCATCTAGTCTAACTGCCTTACCAATATACGGCTAACTGGAAGTTATAACATGTTATCAAGAGCATCGTACAAATGCCTTTTAAACACTGACAGGCCTGGGGCATTGACCACCCCTCTAGGAAACCTGTGTCACTTTTTGAACACCCTCTCAGTAATGAAATGTTTACCATAGCCAGTGTAAATGCCCTATGATGCAGCTTTGAACCATTCCTATGTGTCCTATCACTGGGTCTCAGGGAGGAGAGATCAGCACTTTTCTCCCTACTTCCCCTCCTCAGGAAGCTGAAGAAACCATGAGGCCCCCCCTCAGCCTCCTTTCCTCCCAGCTAGACAAACCCAATGTCCTTAGTGGCTCCTCACAGGACATGCCTCGCAGCCTTATCACCAGTTTTGTTGCCTTCCCCTGGACACATTCAAGGACCTTAACATCCTACTTAAGTCATGGGCCCCAGAACTGCACACAGTACTCAAGATGAGGCTGCACTAATGCAGAATACAGCACCCATTTGACTGGCTTGTTATACTGTGCTTGATGTGCCCCAGGATGCAGTTTGCCCTCTTGGCTGCCAAGGCACATTGCTGACTTACCTTGAGCCTGCTGTCAGCCAGCACCCCCAGATGTGTTTCTGCAAGGCTGCCTTTAGCCACTCCTCTCCCAGTTTGTACTTCTGCCTGACATTACTCTGTCCCAGATGCAGAATCCAGCATTTGGACTTGTTAAATTTCATCTCATTAATCATGCCAGCACAAGAAGACAAAATTTTACTCTGTGTGGTCAGTAGACCAAATGCATCTCCAGTATTTTGTGTATGAAACATTGCATTGTTTCAGGTTCTTGTACTAGCCCGACTGTTTCAGCAGATGCCTAGGGCAAGAAGCTGGTATCTAACACATAGGCAGCATGCAGTGCCCACCTGTTGTATACCAGCCACTGCAAGCAGCTTGAAGTTGCTCATTCCAAGCCAGCTTTGCCACAGAATGCAGATGGCAGGAGACAGGAGCAGCAAGAAGCTAGACATCATTTGGCATCCAGGCCTCAGCACTGGCCACATGTGAGACACGAGCAAGGCGAGTTAGCATGTTCTTGCTGCCTGACTGCTGCCAAGGGCAGATGTCTGCCAAACCACTGAGAACAAGAGCAGCCAAGAGCTCATCCTACTTACCCTTCCCCTGTGGAGATGACACAGCCAGGCTGTCAGGTTGATGCTGCAATGTGGTGACTCCTGTAGCACTGCAGATATTTCAGGGAGGCTCAAAATCTCAGTGACGTGTTACCTAAGACCAGGACCTACATACAGAGTCTGAAAGTCCAAGACATACAGAGCACATTCTGCACTTCTACACAGAAGAGCAGTTCTTCTGTCAGGCTGTAAGAAAGAGCAGAATGGCCCTTCTAACCCAAACCCAGAAAAAGTACGCATCAGTAAACAAATAAGCACAATAAATATTTGTGGCCTTACAAGCAAAGACTTCCTATATCATAAGAATACCAGAAATAGAAATATAGGCTCCTTCACAGTGCTCTATAGGTAGAATAAAAATAAAAAGCCTACTGAAGACTGATTAATGATCTGAAAGAGAAACCTAGATGAATTTAGTTAAGTTAATGAAGTATGAGAACGATGCAAAATTACTTCAGAAGGTCCTTTCTTCCATACATTCCATAAACCCATGAGGCTTGCAGTCTGCTCTAGAGGCTAGTATCAACACAGTTCAGCTGCTCAGCTAATAAATCAACACTCTTGACCCTTCATATGTGAGACGAATACTGTGGGAACCACTGTTCTTCCACGCAAGACCTTGTTCACACATCCTTAATCAGTGGCAGCCAACTGAAAAAGGTCACTGTTCTTATTTACAAGAACTTAGTCTATTAACTTTGTTAAGATCTGATGTTGCTGTTGCTCCTCAAATTGTTTCTGCATAAACCAGTGTTTGCACTCTTTAAAATAATAAGTCTTTGCTAGCCCAGTTTTCAGATAGAATGGCTCAAGGAGATCTCATACTGTTGTATTGGATGGCTTGGACTGGTTGCATGCAGGGAGAGCCTTCAGTTGATACATCAGCAACTCAATGAGAAACACAGAAAAACAATAGGAGTTTCTACTGCACAGAGTACAAAACTTCAAGTTATGCTGTGAGAAATGCTTAGTTTTGTGGCAGTATGAAAACACAATAGACTTCATAGCTGCAAAGTCTGTCTCACATCTGAGCAGTGAAGTTCAAGTCTCTGCAGGATTCAGGCAAACATTAGTCAGCCTATATTTGGTCTGCATTCTCAAGATTATTACTATAAATAGAAAAGCATGTAGCAGGGTTTGTTCCTACTTTGGCTTCTGTGTGTTGGGTTTTGTTTTCCCCAAACAAAGATAAAATTCTGGAGCACAATTCTTTGTAGTTCTCTACTCAGTCAAACTTGATAAATGCTAGAATAAGTCAGATTATAAATCTGTAGCTTGGGATATAGATCTACATATATATATTATTTTTTTTTACAGCGATACAAGATTTACAGTCTTTCTTGTCATTCGCATAGACCTCTATATCTGTGTTAAGAAGTATAAAATGAGTAAACTCACTGTTGTAACTGGGTGGTATTTTACAACGGCTTTTTGAAGATTCATGTCTAGAAAATGCATGGAACAAGAACAGGACATTTATATGTAGTTTTGGTCTAGTCCAATTAGGCAAAATGTAGCTCATTCAACAGAAGGGTGATGAAAATAGCTGGAGAAAAAGGAGCAGTACAGATATTGAAAAGTCTCAGGGAAGGAAAAAAAGAGGGAGCAAAAAGTAACTGGGCTGAGATGGTAAAAACTTGAGTAAATAATGAAAATTTGCTAGTTCTTTACCTTGTCATGTAGTGACAGAAGGATAGGTATATATTAAGTAAGGAAGATAAGGAGAGTAGGAATTTCTTTTCAACCAAATAGCAAGTCTATGGAATCTGTAGCTGCAGCTAGAGCTGGTGTTAAAATTTAGAGGATTTAATAGAAAATAGCCCTATCTCCCCCATTGCCAAAGCCATCCGTAGTAAACTGAGTCATATTAAGTTAGAAGCTATGAGATATGACTGCCCTTTTGAGGACAGTCAACAGACACCAGTTTTTTTAATGAGAGGCAGCTGGTTGAACGATGCATATTATGGTACACTTCAGTCTCATATTCTTTCCTTTGGAAAATGGTCTGATCGTGCTAAAGGTTGTTCTTTATCAAAATCTAAAAATATCAGCGAACTTTTCTTGAGCTACGGCTCAGGAATAAGTGAATGCAAGTGTTCAGACTTTAACTGCTCTACCTGCATAGTCATACCCTGAATTTTGTCCAAATGCAACAGTCAGATTTATGGCTGACCATTTGGCTTTCTGCAAATATCCCCATACAACTTCTCTGATTCCATAATGGTTGTCATTTATGAAATATTTATAGTTTACTGAAAATACCATCTAAGGAGCAGTCTAACAGCTGTCCCATTCCTCTGTTGTATGTCTGATCACAGAAATTTGTCAAGATCGGACTGGAAAACAATTTACTGACCATAATATGTATAAATTTGCTTGGTTTTATTTGACTTCTACGTTTTACATAAAAACAAGCTCACCCCTCTCGTAGCAGGAAGCCTTACAGCTTTATTATCTAGAGAGGGCTTGGCTCCACCTCTCTTCCCTCACGTTCTTCCCCACACTTTCTTGCAGCTCTTATACATAGATGAGCAAATAATTATGTTCAGTGCTCTTTGGATGCTGACCTGAAAAAAAAGCCATATTCATTTGCAGTCAAGGGTTGTCATGAGTCGCCTGAGGACAGCCTGCTTGGCAAATAAATTTTTGAGGCTGGATTTCAAAAACTAATTCTCTTTGCCTAAAATAAATTCCCATGTGCAACAATTTTGAAAAAAAATAATGTTTTAAATTTATATCTCCCACAATATTTACTGAACTAGTAATAAAAATAAACTTGTTTTCCAAGTGAAACAGTTGTATTTAGTTGTCATCATGATGGGGGCTGAGCTGCTTGTTACTTCTTAGCTTGAAGGTTCTACTGAAAAATCCGGGGAAGTCTGGAACATGAAAGTAGAGATTTCACTGATGAGCCGCATTTTGGTGACTGCAGTTCACTGCAAACTGAAGATGGAAAATTGACCCCTTTTGGCCTTTCCAGAAATATAAGCGATCTTCTATTCACTTTTTTTTCTAATTTATAAGATTTAGTTACAATGTCCTGAATACAATATCTTGCAGGACTTAGCAGGAGGAAAGCCAGATAGAAATATTCAATTTTAAGCTTGGAAGACAGGATTTTCCAAAGCACCTAACTTTTTAATGGAATTTCAGTATCTAATGCCCCTATAGGTCTTTCACTGTCCCACCCAAATACATCTGGTTTTCATGGTAAATGAAGCTGCAAAAAGCACCAATTTGTCAGATACAGTAAGTGGAGTTATTGGCATCAGAGGTTACATTTAGAGATTTGCCAGTATGACTATTCCTGTCTCTTTTTTTCCTTTGAGTTTTCTGATCTTTATTATACTTCACCTGAAGCTTCCTATTACTCCAAAGCAAAATCCTCAAGTGATTACCAAAGCATGAGTAATTCAGTATTCCCTTACACACTTTCACACAAATAATAAGTGAAGTGGTTACACTCATAAGAAAGTGAGCAAGTGTATTTGAACTAGGAGAAATATATGATGCCAAGAACGAGTTCTCTGACGTGCTGAAGTGCAATATTAATTTCATTTTTCAGACCTCTTTGTATTAATGACTAGATGGTCCTTTGAGGATAGCTCACCCAGAAATCCCATCCAGAAGTAACCTTCTGTCCCTAGTTTGGCTTGTTAAAATGCAAATGTTTACATTTTAAAGTGTTCCTTATTCTCACATAGAGTACAGACTGCATGCTGCTATAAAATTATTGATACTAAAAATAAACAAGAAATCAGAGGAGAAAATATATGTTCTGAGACAAAAATGATTAAATAGCTACAGGGCTGTGTCTTCAACCCTATTCAGCATTTTTGAAATAAAATCCCATGTACACTCACCTCTTCCTTTCTCCTGCAGCTCAGAAGATAGCGAGCTATGATTAGATACAATCTTCTTGACTTTCACAGCACAGCCTTCATCCCCAGTATGGAAAACACTCTAGTCTTGGAAGTCCATGGGTAACCTGAGCTTGGTGCGAGCGTCCTACCAAAGTTGAGGTATGGGCATGCACTGGGAACATAGAAAAGCTACAGACAATGGCTAAGTCAATGACTTCAGTCCAGTAATGAGCATCTCATACCTCTGCAATACTTCCTGCAAGGCAGGAGTATTTTTGGTCTCCAAAGCTTTCCCAGTTGGTGGGTGTTCTACTTTTCTTAGAACTCTGCTTGAGCACAAGCTAGTTTCCATGCTGCTTTGATGCATGGCAGAGACTGTGAACATTCCTGGAAGTTTTGGGTGAAACTTCTCCAACTGTTTTTGCTTCTGTCAGCCAGTTGATGTCAACATTGGCTTACAAAGTTTCTGGCAATACTGAAACACTGCGGACTTGTGCTTTTGTTCCTTTTGTCAAAGCACACTACAAAGTTGTGCATCTTTGTAAACTTACTGGAGATCTCTGCCAGTGAAGAACTCATAGAAAGTGCAGAGGGAAGGTGATCAGTTTGGGGGAATGTATAAAAGTGACAGCTTGATCAAAAGTCAGGACTATTTACTACCAGGCAGGAAGTGACAACATTCTTTGGCTAGAAAGTGGTGTACAGATACAGTGTATGCCACCTCCCCTTCCTTCCTCCCTCCACAGCGTGGACTTTGTATAGCAAACCAGTTTCAACTTAAAAAAAAAAAGTTATTTAATGACTTCCATGTATTTTCCAATAACAATTTCAAACTTTCTGTCATGGGTTCAGCAGTGGCAGTCATTTTTCTCCTCCTTGGTAGCTGGTGCAGCACTGTGTTTTTGACTTTCGGCCTGGGAACAGTGCTGATAACATCAGCGTTTTCAGTTACGGCTTGGTAGCATTTTGGTCTGACCAAGGACTTTCTGAGTCTCATGCTCTGCCGAGGAGGGGAAGCTGGGAGGAAGCAGAGACAGGACGTCTGACCAAACTGAACAAAGAGGTATTCCATGCCACAGCACCTCATGTCCAGGATGTAAAACAGAGAGCAGGAACCCGGAAGGGTGGGGGTGCACTGCGTGGTCAGGCTTGGTATCCAGTGGTGAGTGATTGTATTCTTTCCTTGTATTTGCCTTGTCATTATTATTATTGGTGGTAGCAGTAGTGGTCTTGTGTTATACTTTAGTTACTAAACTGTTCTTAACTCAACCTGTGGGAGTTGTATTCTTTTGATTCTCCTTCCCGTCCCTCTGGGAGCAGGGGGAAGAAAGAGGGGGGAGTGAGTGAGAGAACGGGCTGCGTGATTTACAGCTTAAACCACAACACTTTCAAATGGGGAAGGTATTGGTTTGTTCCTACGAAGAAGGTACAGGCCACATTGCTGGCTCATGTTGGTTGATGAAAAGTTCAACATGACCCAACAGTGTGCACTTGCAGCCCAGAAAACCAACCTGTTCAGCCTGGAGAAAAAAGGTTTTGGGGGGCGGGAATATCTGTTCAATGTGTATGAGTACCTAAAGAACGGCGTTAAGAGGATGCGTTGAGACTCTTCTCAGTGGTGCCAGGTGATAGAATGAGAGGCAAAGGGTATAAATTAAAATGCAAGAAGTTCTACCTAAACATGAGAAAGAACTGCTTTTACTGTGACCATTGGAATAAGTTGTCCAGAGAGGTTGTGGAGTCTCCTTCCCTGGAGAAATTCAAGAACTGTCTGGACAAAATCTATGAGTAATGTGCTCTAGGGGAGCCTGCTTGAGCAGGGAGGTTGGACTAGATTATGTCCAGTGATCACTTCCAAACTCAACCATTCTGTGATTTTGAAAGTCAAGGGAATGTAGCTTGTGAATCAAGATGCTCTTAAATCCTCTTTTAAGAAGCTGCTACCCAGGATTTCAGTACCAAAATTTCACCTTTTAAACCAGAAAAACTTAGCTCTATATCAAGACTGAGGGGTATTATTTGTGCTTAACTAACACTTCACTGGTGCCCAAAACTGGGAACTGTCTTCCTCTATATGCCATGGAGACAGGGCTGCTTTCAATGGCAGTTGAGAGTACCTGAATTAAGCTTCTCTTCTCAGTTGTCTATGGAGGCTCTACAACAGTTAAAGATATAAAGCATGAGTAAGCACTCTAGTTGTTCTTATTGGGGCTGAACTATAAACTAAAGGTAATAGTCATAGGTGAAACAAGGAAAAAATGAAAATAAGCAAATTCTAAGTTTAAAAATATTCATGCAAAAAAAGGTATTGCAATAAGCAATTGTAATGAAGGTTCCTCTCAAACTTAGAGTTTGCTTGAAAAAGAATAGAGTCATGAATCAATAGAGTTGAATCAATAAAACTTTGTGATTTAGACATGGCTTGTGATGATAACTCCTAGTTTCAGCTGGGATAGCTTTTCCTTCTGCTTTCTGAATAATGCTGACAACACACTGATGTTTTAGTTGTTGCTCAGTAGCACTTGCCCTGATCAAGAACTTCTCAGTCTCTCATGCTCTGTCAGTGAGAATGGGCACAAGAAGCTTGGAAGGAGCAGAGACAGGACACCTGACCCAAGATAGCCAGAGGGATGTCCCATACCAGAAAGCATCATGCCCAGTATATAAACTGGGGGGCAGTTGGCCAGGAGGTACTGATCGCTGCTCAGGCAGAGGGTGGTGAGCAATTGTATTGTGCATCACTTGTGTTTTCTTGGATTTTTTTCCCTGCCTCTCTCTCTCTTTCTTCTCATAATTGTTACTGTTATTATAATTATATTTTACTTTATTTAAATTATTAAACTGTTATTATCTCAACCCATGTGTTTTTACCTTTTCCAATTCTCCTTCCCATCCCACTGATGGTGGTAGGAGGAGAGTACGTGAGCAGCTGAGTGGCACTTAGTTGGTGGTTGGGGTTAAACCATGAGAATAACTTTGCTTTCCTTTCATGATGCATGGCAGGAACTCCAATGGGGCCGAAGACAAGACAACAACTAGAACTTCTGGAAATTTTCAGCACAGAAATGGAAAATTTTCATTCAGAAATGGAGTGTATTCATGTGGCCTCAAAGAATTACCTTAGCTGTCTAAGGTAGCTGAACAGTCTTCTTTGGCTGCTTCTCTGTCAAATTAAGAAAGAACATCTTTTCTGAAATGCCATACCAGATGACCCAAATTTTCTATACAATTACCTCAGTCCTGCCATTTCCTGGGATGACTCTATGCAGGAACCAGAGAGGCAGCCTTAGATAAAGCAGCCAGATGAACCCAGGCATTGCTGTTATCCTCCTATAGCCTAACACATAATGGGCGTAAGATAACTTCTAACATTTTTTACTTATGAGTGCTTGATTTTGCAAGCTTAATGTTGTTTAAGAGTATTTTTTCTGTTTGTTTGATTGTTTGATACAATGCTAAATAAAAAGGGCAGTAACCATGTAAAGACTTTTCACATTCTAAATAGATATTACAACTTGAGAGAGCACATATCGAATTTAGATTATAGTAATCTTTAGCTTTCAAAATGAAATGAAAACCTGCCCAGGGAATACTTAATGGAAACCATTACAAAAGGCTTAACTTTAAATTCCCTTCTGAACATTTACTAGAACTCTGTCAATGTATCTTTCATGTGTCCTTGCGTATTTGTTCTGCTTCTTCTTTCTAATAATATCTCAGGAACTTGAAAATAAATGTAGTTTCATTATTGAAATGGATTTTTCTTCAGCTTTTTTAATATACATATTTGCTTGTTGGTACAGTATTTCTTCAAATGTGCCAAGCATCTGACGGTAATTTGACTAGGGTTTTTTAGGGGGCAAGAAGAGTTATGAGGAACATGCTTGGCTTTCCAAGGAAGTAAGTACAGCATAAATACTTTACAAGCAATGCCTATGTCAATTTTGAGACAAAATAAGAAGGTGCAGACTCTGCTCTGACAGAGTTGAATGCTAATCTTATTACAGATATTTTAAAGTTGAAATTAGTTCTGCAGTTAAGGTAGTTTTAAAATAGATTTTGGTTTGATATTATTGAAAAAAGGGAAGTAAATATATATAGACATAATGGGCCATGTTAATCATGATGCCATCATTTGTAAAATGGCCATCATGAAAGAGTATTCCTTTCTGATTTTCTGTCTTTGTAAGGTACTGTTTTGTGTTTATAGCACTCTCATGGTTCTCAATCCGTCACTGTCACATGGTTCCCTTACATTTGTCCTTTTGGAAAATAATCAGCATTTCCTACTTTCTTCTTAGTAAGTTGGGAAAAATAATTTAAGTGGGAAAAAAATTACTAAAAGATTAATATCAAGAAGAAGGTACTTTTGGAAACACATGCCTTCTAAAAGGATAAAATTTATAAACATTTAGTCACTTGATTTGGACCATAAAAATGATATTTTTTACATCATATATATTTCTTAGAATTTGTATTTTAAACCTTGTTTTAAATTGTAATGAGGGTTTGAGGTTTGTGTGTAATTCATGAGATAGCATGTGATACCTATGTTCAAATAGCTAGAATATTTTAGGTTTACATCTGTAGCTGTGGATTCACATTAACTCATGAAGTTTTCTAAACAAATTATTCACATCCTAGGGTTCAGTATGTCAATGAGATATTACTGGTTTTGATGAAGCTCAGAAGGGAAATTGTGCATTGTCCTGGTTTCAGCTGGGATAGTAATTTTTCTTCCTATTAGCTGGTGCAGTGTTATGCTTTGGTTTTAGTCTGAAAACAATGCTAATAGCACACTGATGTTTTAGTTGTTGCAAGTAGTGCTTACACTGATCAAGGACATTTCAGTCTCTCATGCTCTGCCAGTGTGGAGGGGCACAAAAAGCTGAGAGGGAACAGAGACAGGACACCTGACCCAAACTAGCCAAAGGGGTATTCCATACCACAGCACATCACGTTCAGAGTATAAACTGGGGGCAGTTACCCAGAAGGGACTGATCACTGCTCAGTAACCAGCTAGGCATCAGTCAGTAGATGGCGAGTAATTGTATTGTGCATCACTTGCTGTTTTTTTGTGGGGGGGACATGACTGGAGATGGGGTTTATTCCTTCCTTTGTCTCTATTTAATTTTAAAATTATTCTATTATTATTATATTTTATTTTATTTCAATTATTAAACTGTCCATATCTCAACCCATGGGTTTTTTTTACTTCTTTTCCAATATTCCTCCCTATCGCACAATGGAGATAGGAAGAGTGAGAAGCTGTGTGGTACTTAATTTAAGATCACCCACTGGGGCGTGATCTGCTCGGTTAAGTGATGGAGGGACTGCTGTTGTCCTCATCAGATGCCATCCTCTACCACACACAGGCCTTTAAGTGAATTCCTTGGAAGAAAAATTCCTTTCTCCCTGTGATTTATTAGCTAAGAGGGCAATATTGCACAGTACAGAGAAAGAGTTGTCTTATTTGAAAAACAAATAGGAATTTGTTCCTTGAAGAAAACACAGATTTATATTGGTTGTGAATTTTCTGACTGTGTGACATTCATGTTGCATGGACTTTATGCTGCTCCTCTGCACAGATTAATTTTATCCTTTAAAATCTTATTATCTTTTGTATTACGAGTGTGCTAAATTTCTGTACAGTTTTTACTGTGTTTACATACCTGTGCCATCGACTGTGCTTCCTTTCTCCAGGCGTGAAGTTGATGGGAGTTGTGGGAGTTGATTCCTTATGTAGGGCCTGGCATGGTGAATCTGTGTCTTGTTAAGAGAAAATGAGGGCACACATCACCTGACTGCTTTCATCCAATATTGTCATTTATATATACAAAGGCTTCGCATTTCACTGAAGATGGAAGGACTTTAATGGAGTGATAGATGTTCTGGAACTTGATATTTATCAATTACCAATCATTTTAATGCACTTGTTCCTGAACATTGTAGGCAGATTTTTGGTTTTGTACTCCAGACAGGCAGAATAGTCCTCTGGCTGAGAGCTCCCCAGGTATCTTCTTTATTTGCTTGGAAAAATAAACCGTCCCATCTGAACAGCTCTTGTGAGACAAGACATTCCATTTAACTTATATCAGTAAGCAGTGAGGTGGGATACTTTGAGAGTTTAACCTGATATCCCAGTTGAAGATGACTACCTGTTTGCTTGGAAAAAGGCTTCTAAAGTAGTAGACGCACACAAAAAATTCCTTCCCAGGAGAGAGAAACATTTTGCAAGATCTTTCTCCATGGTAGGGGCCAGGATAGAGACGAGCTAAAGAGGCTGCTCTGGTTGCCAAGGTTGGGTTTTTTTGTGTTACACCTGGAATGATCTGTCTCCACTGACCCCTGGGCAACACCCAGATAATGGGTTGAAAGCCTATCATTAGCATTAATGAACTATAGAGGGAAAGGGAAATGCTCTACCCATTACTGAGGGACTACAAAGTTACAAGTAAATTCTTCTAACAGCTCACACAACATCTGGAGCAGAAATGGAGCACAAATTCAGATCTCCTGAGTCCCAGCCAATAGGTCTTGACCTTTTGCATGGTGCTATGCATCTTCCCACCATTAAAAAGTTGCTTCTTGTTTTGCTTTTCTCCACCATAGCACATTGTGGAATTTCTTTACTACAAAATGTTAGTAATAATAATTTATCAATCTTACTCAGGCAAAAGAATTGCTTTGAGATAGAAATTTCTAATCACTTTGTAAATACATATTCCTCAAAATTGTTTCCTTCCATGCACCTCTTTTCGAGGGCAGCAAAGGAGGCAATAGTGTGCTAACAATGCTGGGAATGTAGAAAAAGTGTCCTGTGAGTTGTCACCATCGTGCATGCTGCTTCAGAGTGGACCTGATGTAATTAATAATCTTAGATCCCCTGGGCTTTGGTACCCAAGTATGCGAATAAAGCATAACTCCTAGTGAACTAGTGCTTTTGTGAAATTGAGAAAGTTTAAAGATATATTGTGGTCCCTGGCCAATTACTTCATTCACATTATTTCACTCAATTGTGAAGCCTACTGCATGTTCCAGAGTAATTGAATATTTGTATCCTTAATTAGAGTCACCATTAGGGAGATTAAGTGGCTCTGTTTTTCACAAAGGACAATAACATTATAAACCTGCCTTAGAAACCGCCTCTTGCTCTTGACCTTGGGGGAAAAAGATAAACACGTATGCCATTCACATGCTAGAGCTGACACAGAGTCCATGCAGAAGACAGGATGATGTGGTAAATGTATTGAGGCCATGAAAGGAAGGTAGAAGTGCAGAAATGCAGAGACAAGCTCAATGAGCAGTGGATTTTTTTCTTTCTTTTCTTTTTTTGGTTTGGTGACCAGCCAACCAACCAGCCATCAGCCTGAGAGATGGGAATTAGTTTTACTTGGACTGTAACTGCTATTCTGGGGGAAACTGGAATAAGAGACCAATGACAAAATAAGACATGTATCAATCCAGAACATTTCATTTGATCCAAACAAAAATATTTTCAACATTTCCAAAAAAAGCCCACCAAAACCCAGCAGCTTTATAATGAAAGAGGCGTGCTTTTTGAAACCAAAGTCTCAAAAATATAGCTTAGTGACAAAATGAAACAGCCCACACCAGGACTGGAATGAAGCCCAAACTAGCAAGAAGCAATCACTCAGGTTTAGAACATTCATGCAACCTCTTTCCTGGCTGCCATCAGTTTTTCCATCAGTGGCATTGTAAGGTTCCAAATATCTTGAGTGCCCCACAAGCACCCCTGGGACAGCTATGCTGTACATCTCAGACAAACTGTGTCCGTCTCACCACCCTCTTGACAGGAATATTGATAGAAACCTTTACAGAACTGCACCTCCACACTGGTCCCATTTCTTTGCCTGCAGTGGCAAGGGTCTTCTCTAACAATTCCTGTCTTGACCTGAGAAAATCTTGATTGCTTCAGGCAGCCCACACACAATGTGCCAAATCCACCTCGAAGGGACAAGGCAAAATAGGCCATGCCTTGATATTCACAAGCACATGGTGCCTGCGTAATTATTTATGTTGTGGCTCAGCTGCAAAACAAGAGCAACCCTCCTAGAAATGCTTACTTCCACAGTTTGCTGCCATGGATCAGGTTAAGCTAGAAAAGAATTTCACTTTGGTTCCTGTGTTTTCTGTATTCTCAGAGGAATAAAACATACTTCAGGTGTTATACAATCCACTGACAGAAGTACAGATTTGGGGTCAGAACAGAATGTCTGAAAATTTACTGAATGACCAGGAGAAAACAAGGAACGATAATGACTGGCAATATATATATTAGGAGGATATTTTGAAGCAGTGTTATAGATAAAGAAATGAGGTGTTATAAATTTAATAACTGTGCAGAAATTCTGTGGCTAAATTGTTGTGCTCTGGGGTTGAAAATTTGTCAATCCAAGAAGTTAGCAAGTCTTGTATTCTTCAAATTTGCCTGTCAAGCCAGAAATGGCAGCTCTGAAGTATGAGTTTTGCCTAGGGTCACTGTTAGCCTGACAGGATGGAAGTGCATTCCCGCGTGTCAGCACAAGTTATGTTCTTCTGATGACGGAAATTATCAGCAAGGACGCATTAAGCCAGATGAGTTAAATATCCCTGCTTTCTGCTGTGTTCTTTGTCTCCTTTTGCCTGTGAATTTGGACAGCAATCACGCAGCTGCTAGGAAACAAGAGTGTGCCAGCGTCCCAGCTAGCATAAGCCAGCTTTATTCCCTTGACACCAGCAGCACAGGGTAGATTAACATGTACCTGGTGTCTGGCTTCCAGAAGTTGTTGATCACTTTGGGTGAACGTCTTGGAAGAAGGCTGTGCTTCAAATACTTAAAGAGGTATTTTTTAAGGAACAGGATTTTTTTTTTCCCCAGCATGGAGCTTAGGAAGGAGGGTTTGATGAAAGGAAGAAGCTTAGAAAGAGTGTTTGATGAAGATGTTCTATTCACTGAAAAAAAAGTAACAGCTTTTTTTCCTAATTGTTAAAAGCCAAAGAAATGAAAGAAAATGTCCCTTGATTTTAAATAGGAACTTGAAAAAATTTTGATGAAAAGAGTCCTTCCTTTTAATCTAATACAGGCGTTAAAAAACTCAGATACTGTGCTTTCCCTCCCTTCTACTATGTGATCTTTACCATCCCACCTAGAATACTGTGTCCAGTTCTGAGCTCCCCAGTGCAACACAGACATGGGCAAACTGGAGAGAGTCCAGTGGAGCCCCACAAAGATGATGAAAGGACTGGAGCATCTCTCATATGAGGAAAATGTGAGAAAGCTGGGAATGTTCAGCCTGGAAAAGGGAATGTTTTGGAGGGGATCTTATCAAAGTATGCAAATACATGACGATATTGTGTAAAGAAGATGGAGCCAGGCTCTTTTCAGTGGTGTCCAGTGACAAGACCAGAAACTATGGGCATGAACTGAAACATAGGAGGTTCCTCCTGCACATCAGGAAAAACTTCTTCATTGTGGGGATGATCAAGCACTAGCACATGTTGTCCTCAGAAGCTGTAGAGTCTCCATCCTTGGAGATATATAAAAGCTGTCTGGATATGGTCCTGGCAATCGACTTTAGGCGGCCCTGCTTGAGCAGTGGGGTTGGAAAAGTTGACCTCCAGTTGTCCCTTCCAACCTCAACCATTCTGTGATTATTATTATCCCTCCCATATATTTTGCAAATTGTTAATTCTTTCTGTTGAAGCTGCAACAAACCCAACACCAGTTAGGAGCTGAGAGAGTAGAATAAGACAGGCTTTCTAGCATGCAGATTTACCCTTTAGTGAGATAAGTCTCCTTGTAAAAGATCCTTTTAGGTTGTTCACCTCCCATGAGATTGGTTCTTTGTGGTTCTTCAGCCCTGCTTTCCCAGAGCATCCACTAGTAGAGTGCCTCAAGAGACTACGAGCAACAGCTTTGTAGGCATGAAGTGGTAGACTTGAAGAGTAAAAATGAGTATCCAGCCTGAAGCACACAGACCCTTACTGCCTTTGGAGACACCATTCCTTCTGTATTCCATGTTCTACCTCACTTGAAGCCCAAGCCCAAACCATGAAAACTGTGGCCTGCTTGTAAGTCACTGTGCTCTTTAGACCTGGCTGACGTGTAGCATTGACTCTTTATAAGTAGCCAGTAACATTCATGAAGGGAAAAGTAAATCAGAGCTCCAGGTCTTTCAAATTCATCCCACAGATCTATAGTTTTATACTTTGTTTTTCTAGTCTTTTCATACGCTTCACCAAAGTATCATGCTAAAAATTGGTGGCAGTATTTTGGGTAAGGCCTTAACCAGTGCTGAGTATAGTGAAAACAGTATGTCACAAGAGATCTGTCTTGGGTCTGGACTTCCACTGTCATGCTGTATTTTGTTTTCTTTAAGTAGTATAATAAAATTAGGCAGATATATTGGGAAGTAGAAATTTTAAAACTTTTGGTTTTGTTTAAAATTAAAAGATGCAAAGCTGTGCAATTAATGATATATTTCACACAATGTGAAATAAGCTAGGGAAATTTTGATGTAGAAATTCATATGTATCTGTCTTTCAAGGGCAGAACTTGGATAGCAGTTGTACAAAGAGGACAGCCCCCTGAAGATAAGGGAACAGCTAATGAGATTTCCCTCCTGTCTACTTCCTAAAGATAAGAACTTACCTTTCTACTGATCATACACTTGCAACATATATAATGTAAGAGAGAGGTAAGTTTGTCCTCTTTAACTAGAACAGAAGTGCTGATTAAGTTTTGGTTTTCAAGGAGTTATCATAAAGTGGATATTTTTTATCTTTTATAAGTGCTGAAGAACAGAAAAGGAAAACAAAAGAGACTTTTATTTTACAGGTTTGCCCTTTCAAAGTTTAATGTAAAGAAAGACAATATTGTCACACTAAAACTTAATATGAATATTTTCTATTAAATGATACATTTAACGTTTTCTGAAAGAGCTGATTGATTTTTAAAAGGCTTTGTTTTTACACAAATTGTAAGATGAAGGAAGGCACGACACTGCATTTGCAGTTTTAGTTTTAAATATTGAGTAACTGGATGTGTATAAGGATTATTAATAGAAAGGATGATTAAGTAGTATTTTGTAAGCTTAAAGGGGAATTGCCGCAATGTTGACCATAATGTGCTGAGTGCCATTGATTTTCTATAAATGTAAGGTAGACAAGGAAAATAAAAATCAACTGCAAAGAACAAATAAAAATCTTTTTAAAATCTGTAAGTAGATGCAGAAATTTCTTTGAAATGCTCAATGTCCAGCTTTTCCCACTGTGGAAGGAGCAGAGTATTCAGTAAGAACTGACTGTTATGTATGGTGACTGAACTATAGGCGGTGACTGAACTATAGGCAGCGACTGATGTCTAGAGAGGGTTAACTAGATTAAAAAGCTTTGAAGAGATTTTTATATGCCTCTAATTTTTACTAGAGGGACCTAGTTGAAGAAGATGTTCTTAATTTCTCCCTTTCAAAACTTAATCATGATGTAGAGTAGCAAGGGCACAAGGGGCGGCCTGTTTCTACATAAAGAGATGAGATTTGAAGGGTAGGTACATGATCCCTGTACTCCAAAGTACAAGGTGATTTCGGCTGCAGTGCTATAGCCTCTCATTTTTTTCAAAACTAAATAGGGAGTCAGTGTGCAACGAAAAAACTGCTGGGCAGCACACACAAAACACTTATGCAGAGTCCTTCAAATGCTGGGGTCTGTAACTGTTTTTCCCTAGAATTTCATTGGTATGTTGACTTCTTTCACTGGTGATGGTTTCTGTTCTTTTTTCATGTCACTCATTTTCCAAGGGAGGGGAGGGCAGATGGAGTAAAGGAACACTGGGAAAACTGAGCTAGGCTAACATCAATGACAGCTTTGAAATACAAGACACTAGGGAGGGATCCTCAGGGTGAAAGATGCTATATAAAAGCAATCTGATTTTTAGCTCAGACCACAGCAGTTCTTGCTACAAGAGCAAGGAGTGAGATATGGAAATTACTCTTAGGTTTTTGGTGGGCTTTTTTTTCTTCTGTGGGCAAATTTAAGGAAAACGAGTGAAGATAACAGGTTTCTCTGTACTTCTGGATCACTTAGGATGGTTGTGTCTCTGAGCTTGTATTTGTAATATGCATTTTCCAGAATGTTTGCACATGTCCAATGATTACCTGACTCAGTTGCAACCCTAAGATCAGATTTTCAGTTATTTGCAATCTCACCTTACATCTAATGGGTAGGTAGAAAGCAAGTGGCCAGACATGGTCCATAGGTACTAAATTGAGAGCACATGCATCTAGCTAAGTTAGAGGCTCACTTTCTTCTCTTTGCTTTTCTTTTACCCACTAAAGCCCAGCACTGTTATCTGTTAGGAGGAAAGTGTGCCTCAGTTTTCTTATACCTGGGAAATGCATCCAGAAAATGTGCGCACATGCTTTTGTAACAGAAACATTCGATATGCCTTGTTTGGCAGAATACCATGTTGCAAGTTTGTCAGTTGTACACAAAATGCTATCTGGAAATCAAGATTCAGCTAGCAGGAGGAAATTAAATGATATCCCTACAAGCAGAGGTCCACAAAGGTGAAAAAAAGCAGATCTGATGATAGCACAGTGTGGGCATGACAGTAAGTGGTAGGATTAGAATAGGTAAATGTTTCTGGGTTGGTGAGAACTAGCTTTCTAAATTGTGAACAGACAAGGAGATTATGAAGACTAATCTCGGTCTTATTTAACTTAACTGGATTGTTTTGAAGCAGAATTTTATTCTTTTTCTCTTCTTACTGGGATTTTGGAAGGACTGTTTATACAGGCTGTCTGTCTTCTCTATGGTTAAATGCCCTTGAAATTATCTTTGCTTTTAGAGAGGTTACCCTAAAGAAATCCTAATAAAAACATTACCACAAATAATAGGCTGTGATTATGAATTATGAACTCTGTTGCCTAGGCTTCTGCTACTCACTTTCATGATATCACAGACTCTCATCATCTTTCTTTTCCCTGAATTCCAGAAGGTAGACCACTTCAAATAAAAGCTTGGATAAATCCTTATTTGTCTACCCCAAAAAGCAAACTGTCCAGACTGATAAGAATGATTACGAGTAAAGTCTTTGGTAAATATGAATGAGGATTGCATTATTCATGATATTAGAATTATATTTATACAATAAATTAGAAGTTTGTTTCATGTAAATTTTCCCAAGGCAAAGTTTCACAAATTTCTGGCAAATCTGGTTACTGTTAAATTTCAATTACTGCGACAACATAAACCAGCTTTCTGCTCCCAACTATTTTCCTAGCCTGCTGGTGCTTTCAACTTGATTAAAAAACCAAAAGGAGTATTTAATTGCAGTGAAAACATTGTGAAGGCCCTGAGCATTTCCCTCATCACTCAGAAATTCGGAGAATGCTTGCCTTTTCAGTATTTGTCTCAAGTTGACACATATCGATACTTTATCTTAAATATAAGTTGTTGTTACTTGCAGTCTTTATTCCTACACTCCATGGACCTTTCTGTCCACTTTTACTATTCTCTTTTTTTTAAGAATTCCTCAAGAAGAATCAAGTTTTATGTTGTTTAAGATATGAGCAAATTTTCATGCCTGTTCTGAACAAAATAACAATTTTCCATACACTTATTTCTGAATTCTCAACTTCAGATGCTGTAAAAGAGGTTGCTCTTTCTCAGTGCTTGTTCTCTCCACCTCTGAACATAAGACATCTTTGGATGCACCAAGTTTTTTTTTTTTTTTTTTTTTTTTTTTTTTTTTTTTTTCTTTTTTTAAGAATATAATTTTCTGGTGTTTAGGTTTAGGTCATACTTCATAGCATAGTCCTCTGCTCCTCAAATGTGACTTATACCCAAATATCCTGACCCCAGCATTCAAGATGAAGATAATATTACATGTCATCTGTGTTACAGGATTATGCATATGCTCAGATTTTTGTATATATG
The DNA here is from genome assembly GCA_028858755.1 of Ara ararauna. Taxonomy (NCBI): domain Eukaryota; kingdom Metazoa; phylum Chordata; class Aves; order Psittaciformes; family Psittacidae; genus Ara; species Ara ararauna. Next base: position 62,009,570 of record CM054376.1, on the reverse strand, counting down.
GGGCTAGTCAGTGATGTATTTTAAAAATCAGGATATTTAGTTTTCTCAGTGTTGTTTCTAGCTAGAATAACAAGCTGATGTTCTCCATTCCTTGCTGTGTAAGTTGTTCAAGTCTGTCAACCTGTGTGTCAAATTTTGGCATAGATAGTATCTCATTCAAGGATATAAGAGAAGTTTACACACATTTGTTTGAGACTGGAAAAATGATTGCTTCTTAAAAATTAGAGTAAGATGAAGACTTTATAGAATAATAATAAGCTTGAGCATGTAAGTATTTGTTGGAATTTTTTCTATTTCATTACTGGTTCAAAAGAACTATGATGGCATTGCTGTGTGGCAGCCATTCCGAAATCTGCTGTCGATCATAGACTGTATCTCAGTTCACAGAAACCACCAAATGTATAACTTAAATCCTTAAAACTTTCAAATTGTTAAAACTGGTATGCCTACAGAGGACAGTCAATTAATTGTGAAACACAAATGTACTGCTTTGTTGTTGGTAAAATAAGCGTCAAATAGCCATCAGTTTTTAACTAACAGAATGATAAACCATTTGGTGAAATCTCCTACGACTACAACATGCATTTTTTTATATGCATTAAAACTAAGTGGGAGCTATGCCTTTAGCTGCACTTCAGAATTTTGAAATGCCTTTTCTTCTGTAGCAGAACAAAAGCTTTTCATGTAAATGTTTTGTTAACTGAAATGTCCCTCAAGTAATGCATTTAGGGATGAAAAATCAATATATTTAATTTTTGAGTTTTTTCTTCGCACTTTTTTTTATATATGGAGCAAAGAAATTGCTGAAATGAAAAGTAATTTCAAGATAGAGGATTAGAGTGTTTCGTTTCGCAGAGGTCAAAATAAAATGTTTTTGCTTATCTAAGAGGAGAGGGGCTCTGCTGGACCTTGGCCACACCAACAGGGAGGGGCTGGTGAGGAATATGAAGCTCAAGGGCAGCCTTCACTGCAGTGACCACGAAATTATGGAATTTGAGATGCTTATGGCAGTGAGGAGGGTGAGCAGCAAGCTTACTATTCTGGGCTTCAGGAGAGTAGACTTTGGCCTCTTGAGGGATCTGCTTGGTGGAATGCCATGGGATAAAGCCCTGGAGGGAAGAAGAGCCCAAGAAACCTATGTAATATTCAGGGATCACGTCCTCCAGGCTCATGAGCGATGCATTCTGACAAAGAGGAAGTTAAGCAAGACCACCAGGAGGCCTTCATGGATGAGTAAGGAGCTCCTGAACACTCTCCAGCACAAAAAAGAGGCCTACAGAAGGTGGAAGCAAGGATGGGTAGCCTGGGAACAATATAGAGAAATAGTCAGGCAGTCCAGTGAAGTTACCATTGACTGGAAAAAGGAAAATATAACTCCCAATTTTAAAAACAGAAATAAGAAGGATGCAGGGAGCTACAAAAGCCTGACAAATCTGGTGTCTGTCTACACTGGGGCTGTAATGTTGGTGGATAAGGAAAGAGCATCTGATGCCTGCTTGGACTTGTGCAAGCCATTTGCCACTATCCCACACAACACTCTTGTCTCTAAATTGGAGAGGCATGGATTTGATGGATGGACCATGCAGTGAATAAGAGACTGGCTGGGTGGTAGCACACAAACAGTCGTGGTCAATGGCTCAATGTTCAAGTGAATATCAGTGGCAAGTGGTGTTCTTCAGGGGTCAGTACTGGGGCTGGCACTGTTTAATATCTTTGTGGGTGACCTGGACACTGAGACTGAGTGTACACTTAGCAAGTTTGCCATTTTCTTGGGTTTTTTGGCAGCTCTGAGTATATATATATTGGCGTATATCAAATACTGAGGCTCTTACACTTAAATATTCACCAATAGAAGTTTGCTTTGAAGTTGGGTTTGTGAAATTGCCATTTGTGTCATGCTCATTACTCATATAAGCCACATAATCAAGGAATTGCATGTGAAGTAAAAGAAGTAATTAACCGAGAAAACAACTGAATATTTCCAAAAGCTGGCTTGCCATTGGAACTCCAAAGATATTCAGACAACTTTGAATACTAAGGTGAGATTTTTTTTCTGTATGTCTTGCCTTTGAGCAATTAATGGAGAAAAAAAAATGAAAACAAAATTTACCCCAAAATATACTTGTTGGTAAATTTTGTTCATCACAGCTCACAATATATGAAGGGAATTTATGAACTCTTCTGAAATCTGAGTAGAAAGGTATCAAATATATGCTCGTTTATGTTTGTTTAGTGTTTTCTGTAAAATGTTTCTTTGCTAAAAACATTCGAAGCAGCATAAGGAAGCTAATCTGTAACTCCTTTGAGTCTTTTAAGGAACTAGCATATCCAAAATATAGATCTTAAATTCTCAGTGTTTGGTGGCTTTGGCCAGTTTTGTGTTTTTATATTAAAAAGAAACAGAAATTGTTTTTAAAGGAGAATGTCACCCTGAGTGCCACAGCTCATAAATCCCGACCTTGTTTTAATTTAGTGCGTCAGAAAATGACACATTTGTTCATTATGACATTAATTCATTCAGAGGACTACTTTGTCAGGGAAGCCCAACTACTATAACACTAATAATCTCAGACTATCTACTGAGAAACAAGTATACTTCCTTCTTACGATGTGTGGAAGCATACTTGGGTTAGAAAAATGGGTTATGCTTTAAAATATGTTGGGCTTAGTACTATCAGTAACAATAAGAGAGGTGATGTACTGGAAGCAGGTTGCCTTAAGAAGCCATGAATGTCTCATCCTTGGATGTGTTCAAAGCCAGGCTGGATGGGGTTTTGAGCAACCTGGTATAGCGGAAGGTGCCCCTGCCCATGGCAGGGGGGCTGGAACCAGATGATCATTAAGGTCCCTTCCAACACAAACCGTTCTATGATTCTAGGTATTCTTAGAAGGTATGAAGTCTCCTTACCCAAATTCATTAACGTAGATTATTTTAAAACAATCCTACCAGAGCATTAAAATGTTATCACTATATTAGGGTCTTTATTAGTTCTTTGTTTTCTTTGTATTTGTAATGAACTGTGATCATGTTTCAAGCTTTTCTTCATCTTTCCATAGGGTAGCAGTACTAGGAACTTTTTTGTTTTGACAAAAGTTGAGATTCTTACATACCATCTCCTTGACAGATGCGGTGTTTGTATAATATCTAAGCATCATGCCATGTATGGTGATATCATAGAAGTTAGTGAAGTAATTTCAATAGATGAAGTCTTAAGTGTGCATTGCATGTAATATAGGCAGGGAAGGTTGGTTACATTCACATAATTTGTCTTTCAATATTATTTACCACCAGTACTTATCACTACAACTGACACACTGAAAGGGGTTGCCCAGGGAAGCGGTGAATGCTCCATCCCTGGTGGTGTTCAAATTCAGGTTGGACATAGCCTTGGGTGACATGGTTTAGTGTGAGGTGTCCCTGCCCATGGCAGGTGGGTTGGAACTAGATGATCTCAAGGTCCTTTCCAACCCTAACTCTTCTATGATTCTATGATTCTATACTTTTGAGTCCAGAATGTTTGTCTTAGTTGTGTCTCCTGTACTGCTAGATGTATATGAAGATCTGGAAGCAAAATTCCCCTTTCCTTGACTGATGCAGGTATGCAGATCCACGCTGGTATATTCTTTTTTATTTTTTTTTTTTTCCCACACCCTTGTCATCATCAGAATATCAGTGTAGGAAATTCTGTGCTTTGGGATATTGCCCTGCAGGTCAGGAATTTGTGGTCATGTTCTTCTCTAAGCATTGCTAGTTTCAATCCAGAAAAACAGTACTGACTTTAGTGGAATTGTTCTGGATTTACTCCAACACACTAGAGAGCAGAACCAGCCCTTTGCTGCTTTCTCTGACCATGTTATTCGCTTGGACTATGTCTTCCCAATTGTTGAACTCTGGGAGCAGCGTTTTCTATCAGGATTTCAAAAACTAATTTTGTTGCACTTGTCAAGCAGCTGAAGACCTTCCCAGATCTCAATTCTGCTTCAAAGTTATTACTGCATTCTTGTGAAAGCTGTTCTCTACAGTAGGAATTTGTACAGAGAAGCCAAATAAGTAAATGTATTTGTGGGTTTTGCCTATACTTCTGAATGCTCACAGTTCTGAGAAGAACTGATAATCCTCCCATTCTGCCACGGAGAAGACAAAGTTATCATGGATTCCAGTAAAAAAAATGGCAGAATTGGGCTGTAGAAAATGCCTCCAACTGGGATAAAAAAATAAACCAAGTTCTTTCTGTGCTTCTTGTAGATATATGAGGTGCTTTGATTATCTCCTTTGAATTTCTGTTGGAGAAATGGAACATTATTTCTGGAAAAAGAGAAACATGGGCTTAAGTCTGTCCAACTGATTCTTGACCCTGGTTTCCTCATTTGGAAAGGCAAAGAGATGGATGCTCCTGGAGAATGATTAGGACAAGGTGTTTTAGCTAGTGCCCATGAGTAAGATGGAAAGTTTAACATAAAGAATGAGAAATTGTGATCTTTCTTACAAAAAAAATGTTGTCGGTAGAAATATATTTGCTGCTGATATAATGATGCCTAGTATTTTTAAAGGCATTGCATATTCCACCAGCAGGTACTGCATGGAGAATGAACTTTGTGATCTTTGGTTTATACCCTTCAGCTGGACCTGCCTCAGACAACATAGTGCTTATGCAGATGTGAACCTGTGTGAGATTTACTCTGATCTAGGAACTCTAAATTATTTGTTATGACACTCTCTAATCTTAATGTGAGTTGCATGCCCCAGAATGTTTTTGGAAAAAGAGAAGCTGTTTAGAAAACCAAAATGCCAGGAAAAGAGTGGGTATGTAACAGGACTAAAATCAGTTTCGTTAATATATTCAAAGAGTGAAATTTTTCCATTTAATTGTTAATGTAAAAGATAATATATTAGTCTGATTTTACAGACTTGTTTACAGAGCAGTACACATTGAGAAAGCAGGAAAAGGCATTGCTATGCAAATTATGTGTGACTTTTAAACAATATAGAAACATCTGTTGATTGACAACATCTGGGCAAATTGGGATATTATGTTCTGTAGCCAAAGGAACTCACACTGCAAAGCACATATTAATGCTGGTTTGATGTGGCCTGCTTTTTTCGTTTTACATAGGAGACAGGGAAGGAGAGACACAAACCTTCTTTTAGAAAGAGGTGGAGGCAGAGATGGTTTCTTTATGACAGGAAAGAGAAATGGAGATAGCAGTGTCCTTTCCTATGCAATACCTCTGCTTCCATGTGTAGATCCCACACTGAGTTCTGGTAGTCAACAGCTATGTCATGAAAACTGTAATTTTCAATTCAGCACTTAAGAAGACACATATATAGTATCATTTTAATAATCTAAAAATACTCATGTACTCAAAAATCCTACTAATCAGGTAAACTGTTGTCCATTATTCTTGAAAATTAACAGGTTTGGTATGAAGTGACAGCCTTCCCAAAGATTAAAACCCTATCCTGTTCCCTGCCAGGGGATAGCGAATTTTGAATTTTCCTGCAATGAGCTGTACTCCATGAGGCATTGACTACTCTGTTGCCCAGCCTAGTTCAACCTCCCACTCTGCAGGGGGCAGCCATGGAGGGGTCTAATTCCCTATCTTACTTGGATGGAGGAACCCCCTTGACTTTCTAGTACCTTCTTTCTGAGCCAAGGCTGTTTGCCAGTGTGGGAGGTGGCTGACTGAAGGAATGGTACAAGATTCTCTGTTGCAGGCCTGGATACTGGTGGCATACGCAGACATTTGCATCACTTCGAACTATTTTTGGAAAGTATGATGGAATATTGTCACTCTCTGCCTTTGGTGGGGCAGAAGGTGCATTATTCACTGGGCTAGCTGCTTAGATCCTGCTAAAAACTTCTTCATGAGGACTCCAGCTTCATGTGGTGCAGTCAACTGTGGAAATCACAGGTCATGACATGGTAGCGCTGACAATATTTAGCCCCCTTGGATTCTCCTGCTTACCAACAATCCATTTTTAGGGTCATTTCTCACTTGCTTTTCAGCCTAAGCCTGATATGGGGAACGTCACTGTCAAGGGAGTAAAACCTGAATGCAGGTGAATGATAGGACAGTCCCAGCTGTCAGAGTACAGAATGGACATGGTGCAGAAATGCACAATTTCCTAAGTTGTGGTTTGAATTTTGGATTTGCAGCTGCCTTTGATATTGTTTATATAAGCTGTTGTTTTTTTAAGTTAGAACAGCATCCAGAAGTCTCAGTTGGGATTGGAGACTCCCATTGTTACACGGAGCTCAAACTTCAAGGCAAGTAAAAAACCCAAGAAATGTACAGTTGAAGCTGGTGATAAGGTTCTGATATGTTAAATCCAAGTCACTATCTCTATGGCCACATTTTTCTGCAGCTACTAAGACGAATTCTGAAACATGCCAATAACCTCTGGTTTGCCGGGGAAACAAACAAACAAACAAAAAAAAAAGCGGTCTTTTCCTTAGGCAATTCCGAAAACAATTTCCCAAATGTCTGTCAGATCTTCTAACTTTCAGGATGTGCTCAGGAGTAATTTTTCTAGTAGATGAAGAGAGGTTGTTAATTGATTCTGCTTAAGGGTTGTGGGTTAGAAAGGTTTATTGTCCTTACTGATATAACATCTTTGTACTTCCAATTTGTTTAATGTGCCTGGAGAGCTGTGCTAAACACTCTGCAAATCAAGGCAAGGCAATCATACGCTTCTTTTTCGCTATGAATTAATCATCTCAAAGACTATGACAACCTCATCTTTACCCCCCTTCTCCTCCCACACTGTCTCTCTCTACTTACAGTACCATTCTTGGTACAGTGAGGTGACATGTTTGAAAACAAAAAGCTGCATGGAATGAAACAAACAATAAGAACCTGCAACAGTTATGCTGTGAAAGCAAAGGGCTTTGTCATTAAACAGAATTAAAAGTCACTATGAAGTCAAGTAAATTTACTGATACATAGCTCGGATGCTGGCAGAGTTTCAATAGGTGTGCTCCCATTAAAAAGAGATGTTTCAGTGGAATTTCATTCTAATAGTCCTAAGGCTACTTTTCTCCATCATTTTAATTTCAAACACAACATAGATTGTTGTTTACTTCAACAGGAGCTTAAATTAAGGGGAGGCATGCAGATAGTATATCTTCTATCCTGGGAATTCTCAATGTTTGCTTTCCAGTGCAATAAGGTCACATAAAGAGATAGAAAGAGAGATGAAAATCATTAATAAATGAACATTTTCTTTAAAGACTGTTCTGACTTCCACTTTTTTTTTTTTTTTTTTGTAGGTTTGATTTTATTTTTTTTATTTTTTTTTTTGAGAGGTGTTACCTTTTTTGTGTCATTAGTTTGTGTCTTCGTGCTTTTTGAAATGTATTTTCCAAGACTGCTTGCTTTCATTGGAGGCCAGTCAGTTTTCTACTTGTTCAAAGCAATGTCTTTCTAAACAGAAGCATATCCAAAGTTTTATCCCAGATCCAGATTCCTCAATACTGTAGATATTTAGTATTTCAATATACTTCTTGTAAATGAGCCTTCCAATTTTGAGTTTATTTAATACATTGACCTCCAAGAGGATTTTGAGTGAAAAAAAACATATATATCACAGCTGGTTGGAATCTGTTCTTCAGAGAATTAGAATCTACATTTGAGTGTTAGATGACCCAATACAATTTGTTAGCATGATGCTTGTTCTGTAGCACTCCTAATTCTTGCAAAGTCACAGCAAAAGTGAATTTGCAAATAAGGGTTGGTTTTGTTTCATTCTCTGGGTTGATGAGATGCCAGATTCCAGATTTCACTGCCATTAGATGGACTAGAAAACATGTTTTTCTTTTAGAAGAGTTATATTTTGTAGCTATAAGAGACAGCAAAAAGGCAGTCTCTCATTACCCTTTTCTGCAGATAAATCCATGGTGCATATTCACTAGAGTTTATTCATATTGATTTTTCATTTTATAAATCACTTTACCATTGCAGCACCTTGACAAGCTTACATATTAAAGCACATATATTAATATTTACTTGCTGCCTAAAAGCCACACACACACTGTCCTTACTGTCTAATGATACTCAAGCATGAACAAAAAGAAGTTCAAAAAGGAGATGTTTACAATGGGAATGTATCTGACTTATAGCCCCCGAATGTGAAATTATTACAGTTGCAGTTATACTCTTTTGCATAAGCTATCACAAATAGAGAGCAGCTTGGTCTGTAAAGACCCATTTTCTAAAATGGAAGAAGTCAAATGATCAGCTCTTCAACAGCAAGCAAAAAAAGCAGCTATCATCATTTGGAAATTTCCTCAAGATGTCAAAAACAAGGAAGGAAAGCTGCTGAAAGAATGCAGCATTTGTTGTGCACCCATTGGGAGACAGTAAGAAAAGGTCTTATTCCCCAGATGATTGCATTAGATATGAGATATATCTAAAATAACGTAAAGAAGACTTTTTCTCTGGAGCTTGTGCTTCACTTTTTAGCTGTTTAAGACAAAACCTCACTCCCGGAGATGCCTCAGGTGCAGTGGCAGCTGGAATACTTAGGGAAGCCACTCCTAAGGAGTGGGGATGGACATCTTCCCCTATTTTCTTTGAGGGAATCAACTGAGGGAATCAACTGTCCCTCTCTTTTGTTGGGGGCTGCAGAAGGTTTCCCTCTTTTTGCTTGCTTCTTGATATGAAGGATTGTGCATTCCTTTCATTCACCAGGTGGTTGTGGCCCAGTGAACGGGATGTTGTGATCTCTTCCCTCTTCCCAGGGAGGAGAAGTATAGCAAAACCACTGCCATTTGCATTGGTGCATGGGGTAAGGATGTTTTCTGGGGCCGGAGATGTGTGTAGAGCTTTCAGAAAACTTTATTTGGATATGCGCTAAAACATGGTCAGACCTGGTCACACATTTATGTTTTGAAATTACTTGAGGACATGTAAGGTTTCTTCTGAGTCTGTGTTAATGTTTCTGTAAAATGAGTGTCTTGCTTTCTGTTTAAATAATGTGTATGTTCAGAAGAAATTAATGAATTTATCTTTTTCAAGTAGTTAATGGTTGCAGATGAAGCAGTAGAATTGAGATGCTACTTTTATTGGTAACTTGTAGCTATTTAACTCTATAAATTTGACAAGATTTAAGCTCTTTTCTTTTTTTTTTAATTAAACCAGTTTTTTTCTTCCCATAGTTTCCTTTGTCTAAATATATGAAAATGTAGTTTTAAAAATATAAAAATATATTAAAAATATAAAAATATAAAAAAATATTTAAAAAATGCAAACAATATTAAGATTGAGAACTGTAAAAGACTTTTGTTGAACTGATGATGACAGTGTTCAAGATTTGTTAAAGATCTTGAGTGTACTGCCATCCCTATTGCCTGCTAGTGACTCTCGTTCTGGGGTCAGGCTTTGTAAGCCCATGTAGTACTTCTAAACAGGGGTTAAAGTGGCTAGCGAGAATGTTGGCTAAACTGTAGACAGAACTGGGACTCTCTTCCACCCCTATCTGAGATTAACCCTACCAGTCAGCCACCTCCCACAGTGCTTAGGTTCCCTCTATAGCTGATGAATTAGAACAAGTTCTGTCCAGAGTACAATTCCTCCTAACCATGTCAAGAAACTTCCTTTTCTAGTAAGTGTAGGAAATCTAAAAGCTGAAGTTCAGGAACAGCGAGGTTGTGCCACTAACTTGGAAAGCACTCTTGTAAAGTGGGAGAATGGGGGAAAAAATTGTTTAGGAACAAAGTTTTTCACTTAAAAAGTTCTTTCTTATCTATAAAGCTAAAAGCACTTTGCAAAATCATGTGATTATTTTGTAACATTCTATGTGTGTACAGAAACTATAAGCAATTTGTAAGTTAAACCAAAGCTGAGTTACAGTGGATAAAACCTGTCTATTAAATTGGAGATCAAGCTCTTGTTATCAGTTCTGTCACAAAGTTTTGCCATCACCTTTAATGGAATGTTTGGGGCCACAGTCCCTGGAAAGTGTATTTCCCACCAGGGCACTTCAGCATGTGATTCAACATTCAGAAATTATGAGGGATTTCTGCTTATTCCCTGCACCCATCAAAGATTTCTTTAGAAATCTGTTCATGTTATTCTGCTTCCTGAGAAGTAATAAAGTGCTTACTGACCTGTGGCCTTTCAAATTTATCTTCTATTCCCCTTCTGGCAACAAAAAATATCTCTTTGGATGAGGACAGCTTTCAGGCTCTCATTCCTTCATTAATAGGGAGGTCCACGGGGTCCTCTCATCGAATAAAAACTTGGTTTTTAAAAATCACTGCAGATTTTTACTGCAGTATACTGTGAGTACTTGCCAGCACTTTTTCTCCTTCCTAGATATTGTAAAAGCTTTGGATTTTTGTCACAAGTGTTGCAGTCCTGGCGGTTTTACTTCTGAAAAAGAGATCTTGTGGTCTGGCTAAAGAGAAGTTACTGTTGCCAATATGATGTGTAGTTACATCTTTGATCACTAGAGGTTGTTGCGTGCATGCAGGCTCACAAACTGACCGCTATTCAGGGATGCCATTGAAGAGAGATAAGGAATTGAGGAGTTGAGGGAGGAGAGGAAAGCAATTTTGTTCATATGGGTGGTGGGGTCTTGGCCTTTGGGTGAATGGTCACTAGTATACTCTGAACGTTTTGTTTTTACAGTGTAAGACTGAAAATTCAAGCTCCCTGCCTTTTTGTACACATATAACTGTACCGGATTATAAAGGGACAAGTTACAAATGTAAAACTAGCATCCTTTGCTCTAAAAGCCACTAGATTTTTACAGCTTTTGCGGATTCAGAGGTCATTTTCTCTACACTGGACCTTGAAATGTGGCGTTCCTTGCAAGACTGAAAACATTCTTCACTAGTCAAAATTCATGGTTCATGTGCCAGCCTTTTGTGGACTTTCTTGGATAACAACATAGATTAACAGGATGGAATAGTGCAGTTTCTGACAAAAATGGCTATTTTTTTCTCAAATCTCCAACACACTGAACTGTAAATGCCAATGTGAAATCAAACAAAATAAATACAAAACCTCATCAAAGCCTGCATTCTCAGCTCTCCATGCCCCACCCCACCTTTAGTGTTCATAGTCAGAGTATGAGTCTATTACATACCATTTTGTAATGGAAACCTGAAGGTCAAAACCTAACGGGACAAACTTTTATCCATTAACACAGAGCAAAGACAGATTTTGTTGCTATAATGTGGCATGGGAGCAAGCCATTTGCAGTCACATGACAGGTAGAACCTATCCAACAGACAGAGATATCCCGGAGACAGGTGTATTATTATTGCTTTTTTATTTCAGGGGGGTTGAATGACAGCTTTGTTTATATACTCACCACAACTGCTGATGATATACTGCCTATGGCAGTGTCTTTTTGATGGGAAGAGCAGTGACTCTCCAGAAAGAACCTCTGTGTGAGATGTCCGGCTGTCTTTCACAGGCTGTTCTTCAGAGGCCAGATCTGTTAATCTTTAAAATCAAAAAGGATGCTTCAAAAACCTCTTTGTCTGCTTAGAGCAGAGAAGAAAGTATTCAGTATCCACTGTCTATTTATTTCCTTTATGATGGTTAAAGAAACAAACAAACAAACAAACAAACAAAAAAGCACAAGATAGCAAGGCAGGTGTTCTCTCTCTGTCTTCCTTCTCTCAATTTCTCCCTTCCCCAATCTTTGTTCCCTTTTCTGGGGGGGGGCTTAGGACAGAAACAGACTTGAAGTATGGTACTGCAGACTTTTCTTTGTAAAGCCCATTTTTTACTCATGCAAAATGACAAGGAAACATGTTAAATACCAGAGTATCATAAAAAGTCATCTATCCTGTACTAAAATCACAGGTATTTGGTATAGAAGGAAATGTAGTTATCCTGAAATGAGCAGAGACTGAAGAATTCCACAAAATAAAATAAATATGGGAGTGAAAAAGAGCATTAACACTTGTTGCCTCCCTCTACCTGCTCTTGGTGAAGTTAAGAGGAAGGAAGAGGAGAGGTGGCAATAAGTGACAAATTCAAATACTGTAGGCTTCAAAGGTCAGATCAGTTTGCACAACACATTGCTGTTTGTTAGGTGCTTGTTCAGAGAGCAAACAGACTGCCGTGTAAATGCTTCATCCCTAGCATGTTCAAGGCCATGTTGGACAGAGCCTTGAGTGACATGGTCTAGTGAAAGGTGTCACTTGGTTGGGGGGCTTGGAACTGGATGTTCTTAAGGTCCTTTCCAACCCTAACCATTTTATGATTTTATGTGTCCTTGTGTCATATTGACCTTGTTCTGGAAAATGGAAAGGGACCACTGTGTAATGAATGGCGGAAGCCTGCATTTTAAAGCAGTTTACAAACTTTTCCATTATTTTGGTTTTCCTTATAAAAACCCGTCCAGTAGACAAAGGCATATAAAAGCATGACAGAATTTAAATTAAAGTCCACAATAGCCTATGTGGAGAAGTGTCCTGTCTCCCAGTTTGAGTAGTAAGGCATCCTTCTAAATCAACTAAATATAGAGTGGACATAAAAATATGCAAAAACATTTTAAATTCTATTTTGTACTCATTTTTATGAATGCTCTGAATAATAAATCTCTCCTTTTAATCTTTATGCTGTTAGCTCCTACTCGTTTACTACTTTATACTTCACAGGGGTTTTTTGTGAGGTTTGCTTCTTTAACCATGAAGTAGTCAGGGGTTTATGTAATTATGAAGTTCTGTGTTTTTTAAGGAAACTAGGACAAAGATTTCCTGGGAGGAATTGGCAAATAATTGAAATCTTGAGGAAAATAAAACAACAATGAAACATCAGCCGCCAGGTTTACTGGTCTCTGATATTTGACAGCATTTGATTTAGTTTGTTCGTAAGTATTTTAACTAAGGGACGTTCTGTGTTTCACTCGGTGCTGCTGTGTTGGGGTTTAGGAAAGTAGATGCAAGATTTGGACTCAGTGAGTTCTGCCCTGTGTCTTACAAGGTTACTATATACTCATCTGCTTCGTAGTTTGTCATCCCTCTCCTATTGTTCATTTCTTTGTCTTCCCATTTCCTTTGCTTTAGGCAATCAGTATTTGTGGCATTGTTTGATACCTCCCGTGACTCTGCCAGAAGCAAAATGGCATATTTGTCATGCCAGGTTTGCCTTTCCTTGTGCTCACCTGTGTGTCTGTAACTCAGCAAAATGAAATTTAAAGTGAACTTTCTTCCTTTTCCCTCTTTCTTGGATGGGACAAAACTTGTGTTTCATTAATCTCTACTGTAAAGCCTGAATTTTGGGAAATTCTGCTATGGTTTCTCTTTGTAATATTTTTAGTTAAGATGCTGTATTGGGTTTATGTGGCAAGGTTTTCTTAGCAAGAGGGAGCTGTAGGAGTGGGTTCTGTGAGAAGACACCAGCAGCTGCCCTCATGTCTGATGAAGCCAATTTCAGGTGGCTGTAACAACAGCAACTTTGGTAGCACCTCTGGGATAACATTTAAGAATAGGTAAAAACCACTGTGCAGAAGCATCTGGGAAAGAGGAATGAGAAAATGTGGGAAAAAAAAACCATGCAGACCAAGGACAGTGAAGCAAGAGGAGAAGGTGCTTCAGGTGCTGGAGCAGTTATTACCCTGCTCCCTGTGGACCGAGGTCCTGGCAGGAGTTGTGGTTCACAGAGAGAAAAGTCCATACCAGAGCTGGTTTTCTGGTAGGACTTGTGACCCCATGGGGCACTCACACTGGAGCAGCCTGTTCCTGAAGGGCTGCGCTCTGTGGAAAAGACTCATGCTAGAGCAGTTCTTGAAGAATTGCAGACAGCGGGAAAGACGAACTCTGGGGACGTTCAGGAGGGATGGTGTCTCATGGGAGGGACACTACACTGGAGAAGGGGAAGAATCTGAGGAGGAAGGAGTAGCAGAGACAATGCTTGCTAAACTGACTTTAGCCCTAGCTGCTGCTCCCCTGTGCTGCTCAGGAGGAGGAGGTAAAGTCAGGAGTAAAGCTGAGCCTGGGAAGATGAGAGTGACAGGGGGAAGGCATTTTTGGATTAGTTCTTAGTTCTCATTATTCTAATTTGTTTGAATGGCAATAAATTAAATTAATTTCCTCGAGTCAATTCTATTTTGCCCATGAAGGTAATTGAAAAGTGATCTCCCTGTCCTAATTTCAACCCACAAGCTTTCTGTTGTATTTTTCTCCCCATCTTGTTGATGGAGAGGGAGTGATAGAGTGGCTTGATGGTCACCTTGGCCAACCAAGGTCAACCTATCACAGGTGCCAATTTCCCCTCAGGAGTCTGAGCTATGGTACAGTTAGCTTCCCACAAGCTGGTCTTTCTTTTCAGGCGTATTGACAAGACAGAAGATAGAGCAATGACTGGAGGCATCAGACCTCTGAACTACAGTGTCCCTATACATAAGAAAAACTTGTTATCTTAAAAGTTCAGATCTCATACAAAGCTTCCTGTGGTTTATTTATTTGCATTGCTTTTCACGTGTGTTGGGTTTTTTTTCTATAAAGGAAGCACTTATAATCTTTTTTACATATTGAATGATGCTGTGTATATGGTAGTGCTTAATTTTTGTCAAAGCAGAAACAGTGGAAATCAATACTGCAAGACTTACAATTTGCTAGAGAGTACTTATGACTGCCTTTTCACCTAATTATCTGGGACCATGTAGTCTTAATTATTTAAAGAAATGAAAAGGGTGTTTGTAATCCCATTTGGAGATGCAAAGGAATATCTGTCCATACTTTGCAACTGGCTGCATATTATATGTTAAGAAAATGCACATCTGTGAAGAGAAGCAATTTGAACGACAGCTAAGGGGTCTGCGTCTGTGTATGTGCATGCTATGTATACAACCCTGAAATTGACTTTTATGCCAGAAGTATATTTTTCCTCTAAGGCATCATTATTTCAGTGATCACAGTGTGTCATGTTGAAGGATTGATGTAGAAAAGCCAGTTAAACTGTAACATTAGAAATCAAAGAAACAACAAAAGGTGAAAAGTAGGCTCAGTTACTGACCTTAATTTATGAACAGAAATGTCTGTCTAGGAGAATTTGAATGAATTATGCTGAGATTTAATTCTGAACTCAATATACTGTATTAGTAATTTTTGGAACCCAAATTATCAAACTTCACTTATGTGCATTAGTGGGAGGTTTTAACAGGACTCAGTAACCTTTTCTGGCTTAGTGGATGAATCCCTTCAAGGAATAAGGGAGTGTCCTTAATTGTAGCATTCAGATAAGACTGATGGTGGTTTTTTGCTTTAGCTGTACAAATCTGTACCTGAAACTGTATTACATCTTTTACTTGTCACTGTTCTTTGCATACTAATGAGACCTCCTTGTTTCTAAGGTTTTTGCAATACCCCAGCTAACTGCTGATGTTAGGAGGCTGAATTAAATGTTTCCTATAGCCTAATAACCTTAGAGATTCTCTCCATACTATGCAAAATCCAGCACATTTTCTTCTACTCTGAATTACTAATCAAGTTAGTAAAAGGCAAAATGGTTCCAGCTTGCATGGAAAGCTGTAGGGTTTTTGGTATGCTGTAAGCAGAGTGGAAAGAAATCTGCTCCAGGGGCCTGACGAGGTGAATGCTGATTCACTGTTAGCTTTGATCTCTGGCTAGAAAGGTTGGCTTATTCCTTACAAGTACTCTTTTTCATCTCCTTTACGACTCTTTTCCTAAAAGTATTTAGATGAGTCCTCAAATGAACATAATTGAGTTATGGTGACTTTGGAAATGTCCACTGAGCCTTGGTAACCAGCTGTGTGATTATTCAGACTTTGCTCCAAGTCCAGAGTAAAAATATTGTTAGCTCTGTTGTGGTTTAAGCCTCTCAGGCAGTTAGCTCACTCACTCCTCCCTCTTTCTTCCCCCAGTCCCAGGGGGATGGGGAGGAGAATCGAAAGAATGTAACTCCCACAGGCTGAGATAAGAACAGTCCAGTAACTAAGGTATAACACAAACTACTGCTGCTGCCACCAATAATAATAATGACAAGGGAAATACAAGGAAAGAGAATACAACTGTTCACCACCCAATACCAGGCCCGACCCAGCATCAAACCCCTACCCTTCCGGATCTCTGCTCCTTGTCTTTTACATCCTGGTCATGATGTGCTGTGGTATGGAATAGCTCTTTGGTCAGTTCAGGTCAGGTGTCCTGTCTCTGCTTCCTCCCGGCTTCCCCTCCTCCCTGGTAGAGCATGAGACTCAGAAAGTCCTCGGTCAGACCAAAGCATTTCAGCAGTAACTAACAACATTGGTGCTATCAGCCCTGTTCCCCGGCCGAAAGTCAAAAACACAGCACTGCGCCAGCTACAAAGGAGAAAAATGACTGCTACTGCTGAACCCAGGACAAGTTCTAATGACATCACTGTTTTCTGAGATAAATGTAGACTTGATGTAG
Source organism: Ara ararauna (assembly GCA_028858755.1). Classification (NCBI taxonomy): domain Eukaryota; kingdom Metazoa; phylum Chordata; class Aves; order Psittaciformes; family Psittacidae; genus Ara; species Ara ararauna. The sequence goes on along the minus strand of CM054376.1, from coordinate 61,993,194 downwards.
ACTGCAATTTCCTTCCTTTTGTGAGTATGGACAGTTACCTGTGTCCTGAGGGATTTTTCATATGACAGCTGAGAAGACCAGGATAGAAAGAAAGGCCTGCTGAACTGCAGAGGTAAAGACACCATACTTATGGGATGCTGTTACAGAGCAGGGATCCAGTCACTTACTACCTCTGCTGCGGGTGGGGTACATGTTTGCTGTAAGATTTTCATCGGGATCAGGTTCTAAGAGGTTTAATAAGGACATGGACATTAATCTTGTGCTACCTTTATCACTTGGAGGAAAACCTATTTTGTGCTCTGAATTATTAAAAGTTCTCATAAACAATGACTTCTTGTTTATTTGCCTGATTTATTGAATCAGATATTGAAGAAAGTGAATGGCATATGCCATCCTTTTACTTATTAGCAGTCTGCATAGCTGCTACCTGTACAAGGAGGTTTTTTTCATATATACTGACGGATAGGTTCTTCAAGAATCAGATACATGGGATTTATAAATCACACACATAGTCAGTGATTGTCTTTTGTAACAAAGTGAATCTAGTATAGTCTAGAATGAATATTTATGAATATAAAAACTTTTCAGGAATCTGAAATTGCAGCAGAAATAACTTGGGTAATATCCCATATGAACTCCTCCAGCTTTTGATTATAAGAATCATAAAGCATTCTTCATCCCACCTTACTGACTTTCCTTGACCTCTGCTTTCCCCGTGAGCCTAAGCAGGGAAATGTGTGCCAGCACAGTTGTATGCAAGAGCAACTAACCAATACCACAAGCTACTAATCAGTTACTAGTAACCTCTCTATATTAACCATCTCCTGATGTGTTACCCAGACCTGGTCAACAACAGTAAGAAGGTTTGGTGGGGTTGATTTTCTTCTTTTGGGATTGTTGTGTCTTTTCTATCACGAGACCATTACATGGAGAACATGTGATCTCAGAATTACTCTCGAAGCTCTGTGCGATTAAGGACTAACAGAATAACTGTATAACTAAAAAACTATCACCACCACCTCATCTCCCAAAGCAAATGCCAAAAAAGAAGAAAAGTCTTAACATTAAGAGTGCTATTTTCAGTGTTTGTATGAAACTGAGATCTGCAGCTGCTATTGTCCAAGTGGACAAGAAACTGGTGAATATCTTAGCAATTCTGAACATGTTATCGTATGTGTTCAAAATAAAGAGGAATTTGGGGCACTTCTGGAAGCTTGTTTCTTATCATCCAAGATCTTATATTTGAGTAAAATATGATTATGCTTATGAAGAAGCTGAGGGTTCATTTCTCAGGGCCAAACTCTGATCATAGAATCACAAAATAGCTGGGGTTGAAAGGGTCCTCTGGATGTTTTCTAGTCCCACCCTGCTGCTCAGAACAGGGTCAGCTAGAGCTTGATAAATATCTGATATGAAAACAATAGTTTTGGAAAGGAGTTATATGGTCTGACTTGTCCTGAATTTTAGGAGGCAAGATTTAATGCTCCAGGAAATACTGTCAATCTCTGGTCCTACATTACTAATTCTGAAGGTAGAGAAGTCAAAGTTTCTCTCAAGAGCACAGTTTCAATGACTGTTAGTGCGCTGTTCAGACTTGTCTCTAATGCTGCTCTCAAGGACACCATGTCTGGAGACAATGCCTTGTTTTGCGTCCTAGATTAAATTGTTTTGCATAACATCACATCCTTCTCCAGGCCACCCCATCAATATGAAGGGGCCAAGCAGAATTTTTTTTCCAACTGAAGAACTCTTTAATGGCATAGAAAACCTGGCAGAGATGCAGGGATGTTATTCCTACTATTAACACAATGTGGAAAATATGTTACTAGTATGACATGATGTTTGTTAGCTGCATAAATGATTAATGGTCTTTAATTATCATTAAGCTGGACTGTAACCAGCTCCTTGTTGTGGTAGGTCAGATGTTTCCTAATATCCTAAAAGAATAAGTTGCCCTTTAGATGCCACTAGGTTTGTTCTGCAAATAGCTTAAACTGTTCAGCAGCGCTAACTGCCAGCTTATAAGATTTCTGGATTGAGTGAGGAACCAGTGCTTGATATGAAACTCTCTACCCTGAATTTTTTTTCTCTGTTTTTCTCCTTCAGTAAATAAATGGCAGCATGGCAGTGGCAACATGAAGGAAGCTAGTTTTCTTACTTGCCTGCCAGAACTAGGAAGACTGGAGATCATAATACAAACTGTCTGTCATGTTTCAAACCTTGTGCACAACAAAACTATTACAGGCCTTGATGTCCAATGGGTATCCTGCCAGCAGGTGCAAATTTACGCTCCTTTAGTTTAAAAATACATTGAACACATTCTTCAATATGCAATTTGGATCTCATAAACCTTTGCATCATCCACATTCAGCTGCTGTGTTCCTTATGTTCTCAGGCTGTCTTCTGTTTCTTGCTACTTCCCAGTTGTCCTCCCATCCTTATATTTTACCTCCATTTTTTTCTCTCAAAACCAAAAAATATACAGCTGTCTACCCACCCTTGCCACTAAACTCCTATTTTACCTTGAGGCAGATACTAATATGCACATGTAATGCATTCCAGGGCTGAGCTTCCTACATAGTTTATACTCAAAGCTCATGTCATGGGTTCAGTAGTAGCAGTCATTTTTCTCCTTGGTAGCTGGTGCAGCACTGTGTTTTTGACTTTTGTCCTGAGAACAGCACTGATAGCACCGGTGTTTTCAGTTACTGCTTGGTAGTGTTTTGGTTTGACCAAGGACTTTCTGAGTCTCATGCTCTGCAGGGAGGAGCGGAAGCCGGGAGGAAGCAGAAACAGGACACCTGACCCAGACTCACCAAAGAGGTTCCTCCATACCACAGCATGTCATGCCCAGGATGTAAAAAAAAAGAGCAGAGATCCGGAAGGGTGGGGGTGCACTGTTTGGTTGGGCTGGGTATAGGTGGTGTGCGATTGTATTCTTTTCTTGTATTTGCCTTGTCATTATTATTATTATTGGTGGTAGCAGTAGTGGTTTGTGCTATACCTTAGTTACTAAACTGTTCTTATCTCAACCTGTGGGAGTTGCATTCTTTCGATTCTCCTCCTCATCCCCCCCTGGGACTGGGGGAAGAAAGAGGGGGGAGTGAGTGAATGAACTGCGTGAAGGGCTTAAACCACGGTAGCTCAACAGTGTTATAGAGCTCTATTTTACAGGGTGTCTACAACTTCATGAGTTCTCTTTAGTTTGTATTCCAGATCTGCTGCTTAAACTGTTAATTTGTCTTGTTTGCTAACAAATAAGCAATTTATTGTTTAAATTATCCCTTTTTGGCACTTTACTGCTACTTCCTCAATACAGAGTGTTTAACATCTGTCACAGGTTCGTCTTGCTGTCAGAAAATATCATGCAAAAGCTACTGCTTCCTGAAAATGACAGAAGCCAAGACTGCTATTTTCTCACCTCACATTGCAGCCCCAGACTTTCAGACATACTTCAACTTACTTACATAAATAAACTCATTTCAAGGGGCCTATGCACAAGAATATGATAGTGCCCATCTGAGTGTCGGCATGATTTAGACTATGATCAGATATCTTTGCAACCAGTGTCATTTTGTTCAGCTCCAGTTGATGAAGCTGCAGGTAATACGAGCTTTTGTAGATCCAAGTAGAGTAGCAGGTGCACAAGAGCTACATGTTTGTTGTGAAACAACACTGTGTAGTTGATATTCTTCTTGTGCACTCATCATGTTCAAAAGTTATCAAGTTTGCCAAGGGATGGATATTTAATTCTGTCAACAAAATCCTGACACTAAAGCAGGGGAAATAGTCATCTGCCTTATGCCTGATGGACTGTCGTTTGTTTAGTCTGATACATTAAGGCTTCAAAGGTCAGTCAAGCTTTGATTGATATTTTCTTAGCCACGCTGAACATAGGAACTCCTTGAGATAGAATATATCCTCCATAAAAGCCTTGAGGTATTAAAATTCTAAAAAACTAGATGTTTGTTGTTTCAATGTAACATACACTTCAAGATATCTTGTTTTCCTGGCAATATAGAGTAAAATCTCAAGATACATGGATATGTTTGCCTTCAGTAACATCCTAAATGGGATGATAAAATTGGAAGCTTCTGGAAAAAATACTTTTCCTTTATCAGGTACATTATGCTTGGTATAAGAGTAATGTTGATAATATACTTGGTTTTGTGTCTGCTCCTTATTTCCATATCAATATTAAATTTGAGATGTAGTGGGGGAATAGCTGTTGACAAAATCACCATGCTGGCTAAAATTGGGGTCACGCTGAATCTGAGTTCAGGCTTCCAGAACTCTAACAAACATGCCCATCACTGACCTTTGATAAATTTACTGTTCTGAAAATAGTAAAAGGTGGGAGTTTTGGTTTTGATTTTTTGTTTGTTTGTTTTTTATGAAACACAATATTGTCTTTCCACACCACCTTACTTATCCCGAATTGTTTTCTGTCTATCTTTCAGCTAGTGTAAACTTGGCGTAAACTCTGAATTACTGGTTTGGCTAGATAATGCCACACTTGTGTTGAATATTGTTTTAGTGAGAGGTGTCCCTGCCCATGGCAGGGGGGCTGGAACTAGATGATCTTAAGGTCCTTTCGAGCCCTAACTATTCTATGATTCTATGATTCTGTGTTAGATCTAAATCAAATGCATATTGAAAATATACTCATTGGATAGTCACAATTACAAAGGAACAACCTAGGAATGGAACGGATAAAACTGCTTGTTAGCAATATCAGTCCTTTTCTGAATCAAATAAGCAGGTGATTAAATGACTCAGAAGTGTCTGATAATGGGTTTATGCCAGGTCATAGAGGAGTTACTAAATGTCCACCTTTAAAGTCCTTGAATTATTCCCATTCTGTCCAGAGACTGCCTCTGGGTGAGTCAAGTAGCTTTGTTTCATAATATTTTCAAAGTACTAAGTTCCAGGAACTTGCTGACCTGCAAGCTGCTGAAGGAAATCAGAATAAACAGTTGCCTGCACATTCCTATATTACTACATACTGCACTGAACACACCAGGAGCTCTCCTCCTTCTCTTTCCCAGCCCATTCTCTGTTTAATATTTTGTCCTATGTTTTCTTGATTATACTGGCACAACTGTTTGTGCATCTGTATGAAAAATTAAACCCAGAAAATGGATCTCAGTGAAGCAGTGTGAGCAAAGCATGTGACTGAGTGGTTTTTTTCTGTTTTAAATGACTCTGCTTTGATAAACTTCAGAAGACCCCTGGCAAAATGTGCAAGTGTCTGAGACCTGAGCTTTACCAGCGAAGAGAATGAGAAATGGGGGTCCTAAATGTTCTTTGATAATCTGGAAGTTGAAGATGACTTATGCACTCTCATCTGCAAATGCTGATTCTTAAATGCACTTTGCCTCCAAAGCATTAAGGATTATTATTAACTTAAAAACAGATGAGTGACCAGATACATTTTAGTGACAATAAAACATAAGACGGTGATGTACACATAAATGAAGCCATTTACAGCAAGTGTATAGGAGAGATCTTTTAACTTCCTTCTGTTCCTCATTATCAGGGGGTAATGACAGCTCATACAGCATTTACACAATGAAAAGGACCATTTGAAGGCAATCTAAGTAACCTGCAGTTACCAGGAACTCTGAAAAAAAAAAGCACATTTTACTTTCTCAGTACTGTTAAAAGCTTGGTTTTAACTTGAGGGGGGAAGAGGTGATTTTGAAAGCCTGTTTAGCTTGATTTATTTGTGGCTTGAGAGCTCAGATACAAAGGCATATTTGCAATTTAATTCTTGCTGCAAGGCTTGCCAAATACCCTGGGACTTTAATGAACCTGAGCAGGGGGGAGAGATTTCTTTACTTATGAATATGCTTTAAATTAAAAGTACCAACTGGCAGCAGAATTTTGAAGGCTGGGTGCACAACAGGGGGAAAGAGCAAATGGTAAGAGCACTGCTCATATCTACAATCGGGGACATTTTTTATCCCTGGAAAGGTATGCCCTTATAGAGACTTTGAACAGATAATTTTTTCCACCATGCTGCTCCTTGTCCTTTTTCCTGAATGCCAGATTTAAAAGCCTGCTTTATTGTTTCTCCATTTTGATGTATGCTGAGTATCAGAGTCAGAGCACCTTAGGCAGTGTGTGCTTGGCTGCCAATGCCGTAGGAAGCAGAAGGAACTTTGGAAAAGTTGAAAAATAAAATTCAGCTCTGGAAATTATCTGTCACATAAGTCACTTCTTCCTTACGGTAAAACTGAACTAATGATTTGTTAAAAAACAAATAAAAACTGCGAGCCCAATCCTAACAAAGACACAGGCAGGTCCGATGGTGCAGGTGGACAAAACTATTCAAGCTTTCTTTGTTAATGATAAACATAGAAACTATTTTTCTCCTAAAGCTGAAAGTAGTCATGTTTTCTCTCTGGCATGGCATAGATTTAATTCTTCTTTTCTTCCCCTCCCCTTGTTTTGAAGTTGCAGTTTGAAATGTTGTTGGTGCATCTTGCTTTTGACGTGCCTTGCTGTATCTTTTGACATGCATCAGTAGCAGTTAGCAAGTGTTTGCAGGAAGCAAGCCCTGTGCCCCAGCTGCCACAACGAGGCTTTTTTCTTTCTGAACTCTGACCGGTCCCTTGGGTTAGTGTGAATTGCAGTGCACATGCACGTGCCATGAACGTACTCCAGCCTCGCCTGCCTCCCAAGTAGGTTCCTGCATTCCTGTCAACATAGGTATCCTTCACATTCCTGGGACAGGACAAGTGGTCTTTCTGTGCTGCTTGAAAGGAAGCAGAAAGAGATTTCATTTTTTCTATTGTAGCTATACAGGGAAGTCAAGGGATAAGCTCCTGGTTGTTCTAGTCCTTAAAGAGGCATACTTCTATCAGTGAGATAAGACCTTACTGCAATTAGTGGATTTAATTACAGTCTGTCACGTACAGTGATTGGCAAGGATGCTTTAGCACATGTTACCCTCTAAAGGTTAACATATAAGCCAGCTTGCAATTAGAATAGCAAATATACTTCATACAGATGTGGCAGTATCGGTCAACTTAGTGTCTTGAAACAGCCTTACAAGATGGACATTTGCTTTAAAAACTCATACCTAACAGCAGACCAGTACCGGTTCTTAACATCACCTTTCTTGGAGAAACTCCAGAAGAAATGTGTCACTATATTTGAGACCAATTCTGAGCTCAGGTGTGAAGCATATTCCATTTAGGAGAGAAGCAAGATCCCAAGGTGGGGACTACTTCCCTGGAAATACCCATCAGTGAGCCCTTGCTCCTGTTAGCCTAAGGGCTGTTAGCTTGAATTCATCAGCAACTGCTAATTGCTGTAGTACAGTGGGAGGGGAGAGTCAGTCTCCAGAGCACTGTTGTAGAATAAGTAATAATGCTAATAGTGGTGTGTGAAATAGCTAAATGCCAAATCTACATTAGGAATTACTTGCTTTGCAGGTGTTAAGAGGGTTTTTGCCAGTGATTCTGGCATTAATTGGCAAAGAAAAAAATTTCATGCTTTTTAACCATGAGTCTCTCAGCATATGTAGATTTTATGCAGTTATTTGGAAAGAGGTATTTGCAAAAAGCCTTGATTCTGGAATTTATTTTTTTATTTTCCCGAAGAAATGCCTGTACTTGCTGATTGCTGGGTCATGGTCGGAGCTCACCTCTATTGTTGTTATTCATTCAGTGAGCTAAAAAGAGTTATTTAACTGCCTGCAAGTTCTAAATGAGCCTAGACTGATTTTTGTGCAAAATGCTGCTGTGCTCTCAGAGATGTTAACTACAGCAGGAGATGCTGGTTGCTCTAGAGTTTAGAAATGACACCACTTTTTTTGAACTCTCAACTTTAGGGAAAGAATCATGGATTCATTAGAATAAACATGAAGCATTATTGTCTTAATAATAAAAAAAGAAAAAGGAAAATGAATAAAGCTGGGATTCTATAGAACTGTTTGTGAAAACATGTTTTTTCCATATGGATGAGAATCTTGCAAAGGAAGGACTGCTTTAAGGTGACCTTTTGGTCAGAAATTTTTGATGGAAAAGTTTTTAAAGCAACTCTACAACATACAGATTTAAAATCTTAATTTCATTCTACTGTGTTTTATAGTCTTGATTTTTGTGGTTTCTGAGCTATCCTGATCTTAGATAATAAATATTTTTCATTGCCCTATACAAGTATAGCCCAGAAGTGTTTGTTTTGTCTTTGGGTTGTTTTTAGGAATCTTGCTAACTGAATTGTATAATAATGTTATATTGATACCATGGCTTTATACAATCAAATGCTGTCTTGCTGGATAACTTGGGGTGAGAGTAAAACACAATAAATTGTAGATTTGCTCTGGTTTTTGCTTTGTCACTATACTGTGCTTGGACAAGTCCTGAAGCTCAGACAGCTATGTTTGGCAGACTGCTTCTAAAACAGCAGCTTGAATAAAATCATCCCAGGCCTCTCTGAGTCAAAATGAGTTCTGGCCACTGGGGAAAACTCTGCTCAGTAGGCTGGATAATGTCATTTCACACTGCTCACTGGAAGAATTAGGGGAGGAAGTTAGATACCTTTCTATATCAAACAGCTTTCTAATCAGCATTAAAAGCTGCTTTACTAGTTATTGTTCTCTCTTTAGAAAACACTGCTCAATACTTGCAATTTTATTGCTGAATTCTCAACATTTTTAAAGGATAGATTCTCAGCTCTGCCAGCCTACACTGTTGAATATAGTCAGTCTGGGAAAACTTCTGTGTTTGGTGTTAAATTGCATGTTTGATCCCTTCATTGCTCTTGTAAGTGATCAATTAAAGAAGCATAGGTTTTACTTTAATCTACAGCTGACTCCAACCACTAGGTGTTCATGCATTTGGATATTCTTGGGCAGATATAGTTTGTACTTAACCTAATATGTAACAGATTTGGGGGTGAAGTAAAATGAATTTTTATTGCATTTCCAAAGTTGTCTTCCTTCCTAACTAGCATAGCCGAATGCAAACTCAGATAAGATTTAAAGGAAACCCAGAGAAAGCCTCAGAAGGTATAACCATTAGAGAAGCTGTGCCATTCCAGCTAAAGAGAGTTTTATTTCCCTCATCTTTACTTCTTATCGTATCAACTGAACTGTGCTTTTGAGTAATAGTTTTAGAAGTGGACCGGTACTTAAATATTGCTTGCCAAAAGAAATTCCATGAATTTTTGGAATGAAATGTTTTGTAAATGTTGCCTATCTGGAAAATCAAATTTCTGGGTATGTATTCTTTGAAAGTGTAACAACTACATATTCAACAATAAGTTACTGATACCTGGCTGTAATACTGTAACACATGACTTTGATGCTCTCTCTTTACACTGCCTGCCTATTTCACAGCATCTTATTTTAAGGCACCATAGCATTGATGTGAAAGTGTTTTGGAGTCTTTGATGATCAACTGGAACACAGAAAATGACCATAAGTATGTAATCAAAACAGGAATGTCTGCACTTTTTTTTTCCTAAAAAAGCTACCCAATGTTTAGGTGAATTAATCAGGTATGATGCACTTTTTCTTCTTTATGGAACAGCTGTCCATTACCACTAGTGCTATTCAAAGCCCTTTTCTGACAATGAAGCAATAGTAGCTGTAGTACTCTCTGATGCTAAGTGACTTTTAAATGAGCTGCACCTAGCACACAGACCATTAAATAGTAGCAGAGATGATGCTGCACTGCATAAAAAGCATACTGCCTTGTGGGATGCCAGCCTGCAGAAGAGTTGAGTGGAAAGGCAACCAAATGCATGAAAACAGCTGCTGAATAATGCAATAGGGAGAAAACTCCCAAGGTGTTTCTTTGCATGTGTCCCAAAACATGGGCACAAAATGTGTTCCCATCTCTCTCCTTTGTTATCATGCATATTAAAATGTCCCCATTACATGAGGGGAGCCTATATGGTACACTTCACAGTAATGGTCCATCTGATCAAATAGCTCTGCCAATCTGAGATGTGGGGAATAGTCTATATGCTCTGACAGTTTACGTAGAAGAGGCCAGGCATTAAGAGAACCAAGTTTATCACTATCCTGATGTGGGAGCCTGGTGTGCCTGCTACTGCAGATCCAACTGATGCACCTATGAGGAGGACATCCCAAACACTGACTCTTATGTCTGTGCCTCCCACACATAGCAGCTGTGCAGTACTAATAGCCAAGCATGTTTCTGTGTTTCTTTTTTTCAATCAGCTCTTACAAACTGCATCTAGTGGCTCCAGCTCTGATGGAGGAGTCTGGGAATGCAGCCTAACTTTCTAAGGTTGACCCAAAATTCCCCTGTTGCCTTAGGCCTGTCTTTGAGACCCAAATACTTGGATTTGAGGACTTGTTTGTAAGTTTGGAAGAATCTGAGCTTGTCTTCATCCACTCTGTCTCCAACTTGCACAAGAGTAAAAACAGCTGTTTTCTCCCTTTATCTCTCTGGTACAGGTTACGTAATTCTGGCTATCACAAATGTAATCACTGTAAACTGGAAGCTTTTCACTTCAGGAGGATTCACAACATTTACAATTCTTTTCTGCTTGCCAGCAGACAGTTACTAATGCTACTGGAGTCTGCTTTTTCCTGTTCCCTTTGGTATCTACTATGCCTGCACTCCTACAGCCTCCCCAAGGACGACAATCTACAAATGCATGTTGATTTAGCTTTGACTGTTATATGACAGATGCAAGTAAATATTCAGACTACTTGACTATTTCCAGATGCAGTGGCTGCCTCCTATGAAAATATATAATCTGCAAATGATTAGTATGGTATGGAATTGAGTGAGGGCTGCCTCACTGGGTTGTTATTATTAGACAATAAAACAATACCTGCAGAAAAAAAAAAAATAGCTTTGGAATTCTCTGCTCTGATCTGCTGTTCCCTGCATTCAACTCATGTCTTCTGAGGTGTCTGCACAGACTATGACCTATTTCTCTAAGCAGATTTCAGTAGACAACTGCATGCAAAGGCAGTGTAGAAAGTATGTGACACTCCTTTCTGTGTGTTGACTGTAAGAATAAAAATACAACAGAACCTTTCTAATATGTCTTCAGCTAATGGAATTTGGAATAAAAATGCCGCAACTTCCTATGTCTGGAAATCTGAGGGGGAATATGAGCACTATTTCATCCCAGCTACCCTGTTTACGTATTCTATGCTGGGAAACAGAATGGCTTCTCTTCTTTCACTGGGATGATTGCATGGAATTCCCCATTCTGGCAAAAGGAGTGGTCAGGTTCTTAAATGTCTATAGCTCTGTTTGATGATGGTGACAATAATTTTGTTCTGCACATTTAGTTGCCAGTCACATCCTGTTGGGATGAACACAAGTGTCTTGTGCTTTCCCCCAAACACAGGTTTATGCAAAAACAGTATCTCCTGCCACCAGAACTTACTCCTTGTGCCAGCTGCTGATACTGATCTAAGTCTGAGCAGCCATGGATCTGCGCTACACTGCTCAGGCAGACTTGTTTGAGGGCTGAGCTACGTTTTCAGCACACGGAATACCTGTAGAAACAAATTCATCACCCACCCTTTGTGAATGCTGTGTGGAATCAATTGAGTATGCCTGGAGGCAGTTGAAGCCGTTGGGGAAGGGGACTTCAGCTGTACTGAGTTATCTGTACAACCACACACCCAGCCAGGCTGTGGGATTTGGTCCACTTTCGTAAATTACAGTGAGGTAATTGGGACAGGTTGTGATTGAACAGACAACTGCTCACTGGGACTTTGGAGCCACCAGCACCCCTCTTGCCCCACCACAGTCTTCAAAAAGCAGTTGGATGTTAATGACTTCTCCTCGCTTAATAACCATACATAAATTTCAGCCAAAGATGAAAGGCTTCATAGTCTATTACAATATATCAACCTATCTAGTACAAACATTTAATTTTGATTTAGTACTAATACTTTCTGCCAAAATATCTGACACTTAAATGTTTATTTAAAGTAAATTTACTTGGAGTGGAAAAATGTAGTCCAACATATAACGCTGAAAGTATGCTTGAATCCAGAGTCTCTATAACACTACTGGTAATTGCCCGTTTCTGTGTTGCTGTTTGATTGCTTTTCAAGTAGGTTCACATAAAGCAATTTCTCCTGATGTCCCTGGAATAGGATTATACTTTGCATCCAAGCTTCGGCTCAGTAAGATTGATGCTACATGTTACAGAGTTTGCACACCATGCCATGCATCACCGCGTTGCCTTGCATATTCATAGGCCTTAACGCCTTTTTAGGGAGATTGGGATTTTTATGAAATTGGTGGTAAGAGCTGTCCCAGGACTTGAAATACTTGCTGATCTGAGCTGGTTCTACAGTCAATAGTAAATAATTCAAATTAAAGTACTTTCCTTTATACGTACCAGTATTAAGGAGACTTCATTTACTTACTTTCAGTGGTTTCCTCTTCTGCTGTTCTCACCCTGCATTATTCATGTGCAACCTTGCAAATTACTTCTTGTTCTTGCAGCGCTGATATAAATCATAGGGCTATTTTCTCTGGAGGACTTCAGCCTTAAGCTCCACAGCTTGTTTTCAAATGAAAACCATGTTCAATTAAGGTGATTTGTTTGCTGCACAAAAATTTAAGTATCTCATACTGTCATTTATAGAGAGGGAAAACTGAGATGATATAAACACAGCATGAATACGTCTTGGATTTTCTTCCTTCACCTTCCACCTGCCTCTTTTCTAGACATTTCCAGCTGAGATACAATCTGCTGGAAGAGGGGTGTGATGACAGTGCTACCAACAGTGTAGGCTGTGAGGCGATCTGCTTTTGTAAATGACTATAACACACCACCATACATGGTTGCTTGTCTCTCTTCACAGAAGTGGAGAAAATGTTAGGATGCATCTTGCACATGCTGGCTTGAAGTTGCTAAGTAAATAACATTGTTTTCAAGTCTGCTTGCTAGATACTAACCAAAGGAAAAGTGGAGCTGAAAATAATCATCCTTCACTAATACTGTTGGCCTTGTGGGGCGGAAAATACATGACATTGCTTTGAAACAAGGTATTGTCTGGGGGTTTTATGCGTCTTTCACAGGAGGAGTTAGAAGTTTATTTGGCAAATGAAAGTTCAAAGTGCTCTGGTGTTCCTGTGCTGGTCTGTTGGTTCTTGAGGTTTCTGCAGAGACTATCAGTGGCTTAGCTCATTGCCCTGCTTTGAGCAGCTCAGCCTCCTGACCTGGCTTTGCTGCATATCCCTCGAGTAACTTCTAGTTCTCATTCCTGTAAAAATAGGTCAGGCTGTCACTGCTTTGCTTTCAGACCCATAACAGAGCTTGTTTGGCTAAAAAAAGTAGAATTTCTCTTTCTGTGAAGAGGCCGTGAGGAAATAAATCTCCTCTTGTCACAGAGCATATCATCTGGCCTGTGAGCCTAAGAGACCTATTTGACATATTTTGCTGACACTTTTTCTTTCAGCATGGGTGGCTTTTCAGCTAATACTATGCAGGTTGCTGGAAGGGAATCTCACATTGCTTCAATCAGACCTTTTGACTTTCAGCAGCTCCATTCTTGGCTCTATGTGTGGAAGTCTTTTGCTTCTCAGGCTGAAGATGAGTTTAGTTCTCTGTTGCCTTTGCCTCTGCTCCATTTGCACCAGAGTGAATGACTTTTCTGGGGCAGGTAATGGAAATTCTGGCCAGGGTATCTACTTGGGCAAACCTGTCTTACGTGTGATCTCAGGGCCAGCTCCTCATAAGGGTGAAGCAGAATTCCTTAGTGTTTAATATTTATAAACTTCCAGACTTACTGACCAAGAAATTAATTAATCATTGTTTTCTCTCTTTATGAAAATTAATACTGCTTTCTGGCTTTCTTTACTGTACACTGATGGGTGTGTTTCTTTGTTAGCTTTTCCTGATTTCACTAGTATCTTCTAAAGTTTACCATCAAAATATCACACCTAAGAGGAATTTGCAGGGTGAGAGATTCTGTCACCATATCCCACAAGGAGAGAGAAGTATATTCAGAGTGCGCATCAAGTCCATCCAAGCAAAAAACCCTCAGTATTGTTAGAAATTATTTCAAATTATATTAATTATTAAAAACATTAATAAATAAATTATATAAAATAATATATGAAACATTAACTTGAGTTAATTGTATATGAATTTAATTTTGAAATTAGGGTAGGCTTTGAGTTTTGTTATTCAAATTAATTAAAACACATTAAAATTCTCTTGACTCAATTTTTTGATTGCTGTGTAACAGATATGCCTTGCTTAATACCATCACAACTTCTTATGAGAGGGAGAGAATACTGAATACATCCACATCTGTTAAGTACTCTCAGTTGTCTGGTAAGACAGTAACATTAACAGAGCTATTCTGATCTGTATTCCATGTCTAGTTAAATCACAAAAACAAACTAAAATTCAGTGGTCCTTCAGCTGTGTAATAAACAAAAATCCTGTCTTTTTATACGCAATCAGTATTATGCCGCTTTTCCTGAATGGACATATCCCTGTTTGTATCTTTAAAGCTGTTAGGTCTGACTTGCTGAGGATTTGGAATTCATGAGAGGAGCAAGGGGAATGAATGGATCAAGCAAGGCTGGTAAGTTAGCAGTAAAGAAATGAGGACAAGTAAGGTGGGAAGATGGTGTTACTGAAGGCAATAAGTATGGAAGTGGGTGATAGGATACAGAAGAGAAGCATGTACGATGATCAAGTGTAGGGTCTGTACGCTGGCAGCAGTGTTGCAACTTAATGTAGGTCTGATGTTCAGGTCACAGCTGCAATCCTGGTTTTGGCCCTGTCTGTCCCTTCCTCTCCCCATCCATTTGCTCTACTTCTTGAATTTTGTTATATAAATTCTTTTCCTCTTTCAGAAAAGCAGCCAATCTGTGTCTGGGAATAATGGTAACTGCAGCAAACTGACCTGTACTGCTAGGGTTTTTCTGGGATGCATCTTGTACTTTTATTCAATCTTGCAATGGTCTTTAGTTAACAAAACCTGATCATAGCAAAGTTTATTGCTGATAATGAATAATGGAATGCATCACTCACATATACAATTTAAAAACTGAAGGTTTTTGGAGAGGGAGGAGTAAAGCAGTGATGTGCACAGCTCTGTGGCTCAAAGCTGTTCCAGTACTGTGGCAGCCGAGTTGCTCTAAAACCTGCTGTGCATTTTCAGCTTTAAGAAAGGCACTTGTATGCACACTTGATTACTCTGAATGAGAAAGAGTCAGTGAGTCCAACAAAGCATGACAAAACTGATAAACTGTGGGAAGCTTGATAAGGCTGTTTGTTGTCAGAGTCTCAGAAGGATGGGATTTGGCATGGAAAACTGGGGGTAGAGAAGGAAGACATGAAAACAGACTGTTGGGAAAATGCACTGATGAATACGAGGCTTATAAATAACCTATAGAACTGGTAGCTATTGTGTGTAAAAAAAAAGGTAACTAGGATCCTGTAATTAAATTGAACTATGTATTAGATATATGGAACTGTTATTTTGTCTTTCTGTAGATGTGATAGATACAAGCTTAACCTATATGTTTCTGTGAAATTTCCCTTTCTAGGTCAGCCATTGTATTTATTTATACATATATATACATATATTACCTCTGTGTGTGTTGATAATCACTTTGTATTAATGTGACCAAAGCTGCCAAGCTCCAGTCAGAGACGGGAGGAAAATCTGTAGGGTGCTAGAGGGAGGTTAAGGAAGCTGAATGGAGTTTCCATGCAGCTAATTGCTATACCAATAATGAGACAGAGAAAATACAGGTGAAATAAAAAGACAGAGGCCATTAATATTTAATGTAAGGTAAAAAGTAAGTGTGTTTTATTATTAAAAAATAAAAATCACAAGGAATAGGCATTTGCCATTAAAGTTTTTCATAGAATTTTTAAAATTGCTGGGATGCTGCTATGGGTTGACACCGGCCAGCAGCCAAACACCTCACACAGCTGGTCACTCGCTCCCCTGACCAACTGAATGGGCAGAAAATGGAAGGTGAGAAGATCCATGGCTTGATAGAAAGACAGGTTAATAGGGAAAGTGAAAACTGTATGCACAGACAAAGCAAGATAAGGAATTTATTTGGTATTTCCCTTCATCTGGCAAATGTTTAGCTGCTTTAAGGAAAGCTGGACCTCAGTAAGCTGATCTGTTAATTGGGAAACAAGTGCCATAACCAGGACTGTCCCCATTCTTTCCACTTCTTCCCATAACCAGGACTGTCCCCATTCTTTCCACTTCTTCCCCTGAGCACAATGTCATATGGCACGGGATAGTCATTTGGTCAGTTGGGGTCAATTGTCCTGGTTGTGTCCTCTTCTTGTCCACTCCCAGCCTATGCGTTGGATGGGCATAACAAGACAAATAGAAAACCTCTGCACTGTGCAAGCATTGCTCAGCAATAACCAAACCACTGGTGTGTTATCAATACTGCTTTTGTCACAACATTATGACATAGCACCATATGGACTGCTACGAAGAAAGTTATTTCATTCCTAGCCAGAGGGGGAAAATACATTCTTAAATACTGGGAAATCTTGTTGGGCAAAGAATGGCTCTCCCAAACCACCGCACTACATGTCCCCCACTCCTCAGTGTGTCGTTGCAGTAAATTTGCCCAAAGTAATTCCTGTCAAGGTAAGTTGTGAGGTAGGGTCAACAAGAAAGAGGGTTCTGGCTGGGATTCCCAGTTGTTTTGTCATCAGATGGCTCAAAAAAGCACCTGTGTTCCCTGACCAGATTGAAGGCTCAGGAAGAGCAGATCCACAGTTTCCAGTCTGCACAATTATCTGTTAACCCACAATGCCTACCACTAGTATTCTGAATTCAGCCACACAACCCACCAGCAACTTCCATGCCAAGATAAGCATTTTGCAAGCTGAACCTAACCTAGAGACCTTAGTAGGAGCCTAACTTGGAGACCATCTAAATTATTCTCTGTAGGAGTTATTCTCCCCTCAAGCAAAGAGAAACCCTCCTCCCAACTTCAGAGGAAGTCTGTACTTTATTTTTGTTGTGCTAGATAAAAATAAGTACTGTGTAGCTGTAGTATTTCCTAGTTTGTGAGATCTCTGTCAAAGACGCAACAGCCAGTATTCTCAAGGGGTGTGTGTATATGGTTGGTTGGTTGGTTTGTTTTATATAGTGGTAGTCTTTACAGGTCCTTTACAGTATTTACTTAAAACAGTTCGTGACTTGACTTGACTTGACGCAATAGTTACCTGCAAGTGAGATTGGGCTCTGAAGCTTTATTTGCAATAGTGAACATATTACTAGATAATAGTACTTCTAAACTGATGTATAGTCTCCCTTCAAAAAGTATCAGAGCCCAGCTTCAGATAATTGCCTCTAAAATCTCAAATGTTTGAGCTTGTACTTCTAATTGAACGAAAACTGGCTCTCAAGTTTGTATAAAATTTGGAAACTACCTTCAAGTTTGCTACAAAATTTTGCTTATTCATACTGAAAACATCACTTCAGTTTTGTGAGAACATCGTGTGTTCAGAAAAATAGTTAACTCTCAAGATTTGGACAAAGGGAAATGACAGGAAATAACAGATTTGCATTAGACATTTGCCCTCAGAGTCAAACTGTGATCTGTGCTGTCCTTCTGTTATCTTGATGGTTTTACAGGAATGGCAACTGTAACTTCACAATAGAATTTAGTATACGGTTCTGAATAGTCACTAATTTAAATGTAGCATACATTTGATCAACATGTAGTACATCTTCATGTACTTGTCTGTGAATACACACATCCCTAGATATACAGAGTATGCTTATTCTTATATATGTAATTTCAGAATAGTCTCACTTACTGACCAAGATACAGAAAACTTGCCACAAACCCCAAGGACTAATTCAGCTTTTCCTGTAATGGTTTGAGCACCTTGACCTTAAGGTGCAGAGTATAACCCTCAGACAAGGGAAAAAAGGTGATACAGAAGCCTTTTTTGCTCTCAGTGTTCATGTCTATGCACTCCGTAAACGTGTGCATTGAACATTTTAAGCTTTTAAGCTCTAATTCTCTAAGCATTTAACTTGAACACTGCTGTCCAAAGAGGAAACAATTTCATAATGTTTTTTGACATTTCATATCACATTCATAACTTAAAAGGCAGCTGCTTCCTAACACCAACCAGAGTACAAGCAAGTTTTGGACAACCCTTGTGCCTAAGCAGTTATTTTCCCAAGTCAGGAAATACAGCTTCATATTGAACAACAACATGAGCTGGCTCTGTGATCTCAAGGCAGCATTACTCTTGTATGCTTTCAACACAGTTATAAAAATTTGAACTCAACCCACATTCTTTGGAAAATACACTAGGCCTGTCCCTAGCAGGGAATGCTGGACGTAATAGTTAAAATTCTTAATTTAAAGTTTGGGGCTGGATTTCTACAGGATTTTAAGTTATAAAAAAAGATTTCCAGAATGGGCTAAGGGCCCACTCTTTTTAGAAATCTTGGTGAAGTTGAAGTGCCTGAATGGTTTTGGTAATATTGTTAAATGTACTTATTCTCATTCCATAAGGTGCCTGTGCTTGCTGAATGTGAGTTTACTGACACACAGCAGTCTGGGTGATTAGGCTGCTGCAACATCTCTTGTCAAATGATCACCACAGTGCTCAGTGGTGTTTCTGAAGGAGATTTGGCAGCTACTCTAGAAGAGGGTTCTGCAGCACTCTGCATTTGCCCAGAAAAGCTGCCTCTGCAGGACTCAGTAGGCCCCTCAGCACAGTTTCTGTCCTACTGGTGTGACCCTGGACTATCTTCAAGAAGCTAACATTGTGTAGTGAGCATCCACCTCTACAAAGCTTCTGCATTCTTGCACAAGGGGATTGCCACTTTCAGGAAATGCAATGTCCCCTTGCTATCAGCTTTCCTTCAAATAAAGGCTCTTGTCAGCTGTTCTATAGCAGGTGTCAAAGCATTCGCTGGCATCCATTGCTAAGGGGAAGTCAGGCTGAACACGAGTCAGGTCTCTGAGACTGGCCAACACAAGCCAAAGACTGCCCAAGGTGGCCAGCACAGGTAATTAGCTGTTGGCCTGAAATAGCCAATATCAAAAGCTATGAAGAATTTGGTAGGTCCAAAGAAGGCATAAATATCTCACTGCACACAAATGCTTCTGAGATATTTAATGCCATTATTTTAAGTGACCCTTCTAAGAAAAATAGACTAACCTAGGAGGACTCCCAGAAAATTAACATTTCTGCTTCCTTTATGCAATAATAACCAAGGGGACACCTGGAGGGCCTATAAAACAATGGTGGCATTTGATGTCAAATCCCATAGTTAAGAGGTTTGTGCTACAGATTATCACACACCCTGGTTCCAAAGCTGCCATAATTTAGAGCAGGATTTTTAAGATCTGGTCCATTTCTACACCACAGATGGCTTAATATCATGCTAGTTATTTTGTCATCAGATTTTATCTCTAGGGGATGGCACTACACAGTACACTGGGCCCATAAACACTTATGAAAAGGTGCTTTGCTTTTTTCACACTGATTTTCTTTCCACTGAGATTCTGCTGGGAAAGGTTGCTTATGTGGGCATGTGTTTATGTGATAGCTGCCTAAGGATATGGTCATTCTACTTGTAGATCTCACTGCAAACTGGAAGCTTATGCCAAAACTATGAAAACCAATAATATTAATTTTATTATTATTAGAAAACAAACTGTACTAAAACCATATATTTCCTTTAAAACAAAAGGTACTGTTCTTTATTGCATTTTCCTAGTAAACCCAACTTCATTAGTTTTATTGCACCATTTTTACTCATTAAAATTTAATAACATCTGTTGATGAAGAAAGGAAAATTAACTAAATTTTAAATAATTCAGTTCTAACTTTCTGCCTGTAATACATGAAGATGTTACATTGCTTGCTGGATCATTTTGAGCTGGATTCTTAAAGGCCCTTCAAGATTTTAGAGGGTTCCTTTAAATTCAAATAACTGCTAGGTTTTATCTTTCATTTGAGGCTCACTTTGTGGCTGGCAGAGTCTTCAGAGGGAAAGAAAAATGAAAAACTTTAATATTCTGTTCCTGTCATTGCCCAGACTCCAAATGTGACTGTGGATCTTTCTATATTGGTTAAGTGGGTAAAAGGAGTCACGTCCCCTTTTCTTGTATTAATTAATGCTGAGGTCTTGTGATTGTCCTGGTTCCAGCTGGGATAGAGTTAGTTTTCTTCCTAGTAGCTTGTGCAGTGCTGTGGTTTGGCTTTAGTCTGAGAACAATACTGATAACACACACATGTTTTAGCTGTTGCTCAGCAGCGCTTACCCTGACCAAGGACTTTCCAGTCTCTCATACTCTGGCCAGGGAGAAGGGGCACAAAGAAGCCAGGGGGAAGCAGAGACAGGACACCTGACCCAAACTAGCCAAAGGTGTATTCCATACAACAGCACTTCATGCCCAGTATATAAACTAGAAGGAGCTACCTGGAAAGGATCGATTGCTGCTCTGGTTGGCCTGGGTATCAGTCAGTGGGTGGTGAGCAATTGTATTGTGAGTGACAGCTGTTATCCATTTTTCTTTTCCCCTTTTAGTTTCATATTCTCTCACCTTGTTATTTCCCTTATCACTATTATTAATAGTATTAGTATTGTAGTGTACATCATTTTAATCTTTAAACTGCTCTTATCTGAACCTGTGGATTTTACATTCCTTTGATTCTCCTTCCCATCCCATACAGGGAGGTGGGACGGGAAGGGTGTAAGTGAGCAGCTGCATGGTACTAAGTTACCAGCTGGGTTTAAACCACAACAGTGATCAACATGCTAAAATAATTCTTTGCAGTGGAATTTTCAGAGGAGGAGGACACCGATGCATCTTGAATAAAAAGAAAGCATCTGATAACACCAAAACTCTCCTCCCTTCCTGCAGCATGTAGAAAGAAAATAAAGTTTTGAAAATAAACAATGTTCTGGTCCAGACAGAGTATTTGAAACACCTTTTTTGGCCTCATTGAGCTTCAGAGTTAGTTCTTTGGAAGGTCTTTATAGGCAGCCAGAACAAAGTCTAGGGTGAGAAATAAGTACATGTTTTCATGTGCTAAGGAAAACTTGTCACTGGTGGAACTTGGTTGGGATGTTGGGGGGTGGGTTCTTTGTCACAGCCATTTACGATGATCAGAATGTCTTCATAAAAGAAATGTGATAGGCTCACAGAGCATTCACTGAACAAATGCTGCATGGACTTTACCAAGCAGAGAGGCTGTTGATTTTCAGGCTATTAGCATTGTGTGACCAGGAAAATGGCAGCTCAGGTGTTAAAATCTGCTCATTATAAGATTTATGGCAGACCAGTAAGTACTGTTGGCATTTGTGGGAGGTGCAGCAAGAGCATCTAGTACTCCATGGAGAATTCTGGTTAAAGATGATCTTGGTGAGGACTTGATGAAAGAGGGACTGTGGGTGATGGAAGGGGTAGAGGATTCCATGAGAGGAAACAACAAGAGCCTCACCAGTTTAGTCTTGAAAAACAAAGACTGGGGAGACACCACCTAACTTTGTAAACATCTGAGATGGAGCAGAACCAAAGCATGAGAAAAGCCACTGAAGCCAAAGGGCGAAGCTGTTACTGAACCAGGAAGGTTACCATGAATATTTGAAGTGCAGAAATTAGGAGGATGCTCCTGTTACCTCTGTGGCAACTTTCAAGAATGGCCACCCAGTGCAAGTGCTTAGGGAAAAGAAAAAAAGATAGTTCAAGGGGGAGCTTTTTAAACCCTTAAAGAATATCCTTTGAGGTAAGTTTATCAGTAGAAGGGTGTTGTCCTTCAAATGAAAGTCTGTTTCAGGTTCATATTCTCTATAGTCATGACTCTTTTCAGCCTAAAATCTGGCATATCCAGGGTGTGTTCAAGGCAATTTTGCTCATTTGCTCACAGTGAAATCTTAATGTGACTCTAGATTGAAGCCTAAGAGAGTAGCTACATTTCTACTACAGCTTTGCTGCTGTTCGCAGCTTTCTCATTGTTTTGTTTCAATGTTGTACATCTCCAGAACTGATATTGCAGCCTTCAGATTACTGATTGACTGGCAATGTGATGACACTTCCATAATTATGGTCTTCTGTAGGTGTTAATAGTTTTTGAAATAGTATCACAGTTTAATGATTCAGCAAAATTCGCTAGTATTTTATAGATACCTGAAGTTACAGATGTATAGCAGGTGCTTCTATTCCGACCCATTTCACTGTGCAGCAGAAACAGTCTACACTAAAAATGCTTCCTTGAGATAATTTGCTTAGTTGAGCCCATATTTTCACTAAGAAAACATGTCACACATGCATTTATTTGAAACAGATGTTGAATGTTTAGAGTTTCAAGGAGGTTAATAACATTGAGACTTCTAGAGAATAAATAAGAACACAGTTCATTTCCTTTCCTAGCTGTCAAATGATGCAAATATAGTTTGGAGTTTTGTACTGATTTTAAAGGAAATAGAGTGTCTACCTACAAACTTTAGACAGTCGTGAAATTAGCTCATGTCCAAATTTACATTATCCTTCAGTGCAGATGGTTATTTCAGGTGATGCTTGCTATTTTCTTAAACTTAAAAGGATTCTGTTATATTAAACAAACAGCTTCTTTGTGATTTGTGTTTATCTACCAGCTCTTTAAAGGAATTGATTAAGATGTGTAAGAGAAATAAGAGTAGTCTCTCTAATTAGCATCTTCGAAGAAGAGCTTGTGCACAAATATGCCATATTGGTTGAAACAGGACAATGAAAGATGTTTACAAAAAGATTTCCTTATTAATTAACTCTTTTTTTTCAGAATTGATCAACTAGTAAACCTAAAATTTCCCAACTTTGTCACTTTCATGTTTACAGTCTTCGCCTGTGTATGCTGCCAGTTGCATTGTAATTAGTTGTGCTGGTTTGCAGAACTTGGGTTCCAGTATGCCAGGATTTTCACAGTGGAAAGTACTTTTTTACTTTATTTAAAGTAAATAGGGGTGAAAATTGAGGCATGTGTGTTTGTATCTGATTAATAAAGATAAACTCATGTAAGCTTATGACACTTCTTATGCTACTATATAAATTGGGCACTATTCTAAACCATTTACCATTTTTTAATCAGGTGGTAAAACATGAGGCTGTTACGTTAATTTGAAAAATGACATTTATTTGCTGGGCATAAAGTTAGTTCTTTGGAGTCTGACAAACACTTCTAAATTAAAGAAAACAGTAAAATTGTAAGAATTTAGAGAGGCTTGAAGGCAATCTGCTTACATTATTTGAAGGCAGTATCAAATTAACAATTGACCTTCTGGCATGTGGAACATGTACTGCGTTGTTCTAAGTATTGTATTCTTAAGTATAAATAACTTGGTAATTTTAACAAGTAGTTACTGCACAAGAGCTCTGGCTATCTTCTGAGGATGTTGAAGTGACATTTTCATTGTGAGCACAAGACATGGCAGAGTCTATAGATGGCAGCCACTTACAACCCAGAAGGGTCCTGCACAATAAGTCTTCAACGTAACGTGAGGTATTAACACAGTTGTGATGCTGAAACAGCTGTGACACCATAAAAACTGAAGAATTAAGTCATAAACTCTATAGCTGTCACCTCAGGCTTTTCATTTTCATTATAAGGAGACCCCTTCAATTAAAATAGTTCGAAATGAACCTCTTCTATGTCCAGAAAAGTAGATCATCTGGAACTAATGACTACTAGTCTACTGAATATTGTTACTGCCAAGCCTTTCAGACTGAACTCTGAGTCTCTTCAGAGTGTATTTTATAGCTGACTGCTAATATAGTCATTGCTTTGCTTATGGTCCAGATCCAGGGCTTTCTACTGAAATGTCCAACCAAGCTCATAAAGGGCCTGCAGATGTACTTGGGGATGTTTCTTCCAAGCACAGCAGGGACTTGCCTTGATAGTACATAAAGGTTTCATTCAGTGCTACTAATGAGAACAGGTATTTTGACAGATTTTCCTGTGTTTTCCTTTTGGTTAAGAAGAAAATTCTTATACTTCTGAATCAGGAATTAAAGGTCTCATGTGCAAAGACTCTTCCAAACGGTTGTACCCTGGCACAATAAAATCAGAGCATATAGAAATTTGTCACACAATTTGAAGGAAACTTTTCCACAAAGTGATGTTTTTTCTAATACTGCTTAGTACTGCTAATTCTGTAATAATACAATTATAAAGGCCCCTATTTCAGAGGAAGTGATAAATTGCTGCTTATGTGTCTGAAAACTTTGACAATGAATGTAACATTTGATGAAAGCTGAGTGTCAGTATTTTAGAGCCATATATTTAAGTGCACAGTGACAAAATAGCAGGGTGCCTGGGTACAAAAGAGACCAAAAATTAGTTTCTTCTTCAGAGACTTTAACAGGTATTGACTATTGCTGGAAATGTGGCTCCATAGGGGAAATTTAAAGACATTAACCCGTTTACCATCTGGCTCACGAAGATATACAGAGTGCCTTGGGAGGGTGGAAGTACCATTTTTGTTTCTTGTGTTTGGCTTTGAGTAAGTACCTGCATTATTTATGAATGCACTTCCCACCTGCAGAGCCAGGGCAGGGAGGGCAAAAGACAGTTCATTCTCCTAGGGATACTGGGGAGGGGAAGGTGGTCTTGATGACTTGGTGGCGTGCACTTGCAGCCCAGAAAGCCAGCCATATGCTAGACTGAATCAAAAGAAACGTGACCAGCAGGTTGAGGGAGGTGATTCTACCCCTTTACTCCACTCTCGTGAGATCCCAAATGCAGTACTTCATTCAGCTCTGGGGCCCTCAACCCAAGACAGCTGAGGACTTGCTCAAGTGAGTCCTGAGGAGGAGTCAAGACACTGGAATAAATATGGCTGAAAGCTTTCTACATTTTGCAAACTAGTTTTCATTTGAAATACTGATTTACAAGCAACAAATTATTTGTATTTGAGAAAGATACTTTGAGGTGGGGTTTTGGGGGCTTATGTTTGTGTTTTACAGAACACTTCCATAAACTATTCAATAAAAAAATTATTTCACCCAAATGTGGCATCCTTGTACTACAGTGTTTCCTGGGATCTATAGTTCTTTTATATTCCTCATCTTCTTTTCTAATTCAGGCTTCCCCATGACATGGCTTTTTCTGTGTCTGTCTTTGATGCAAATGTCCCATCGCTATGACTGGGGCATTGCTATGACCCTGCCTGCAAGGGTCAACAGGACAAAAGACACTCAGTGCATCTTGCTTCATCAGATGCCATGTGAAAGCTTTCTGAAATGGCTGTTTCAATTTTCAAACTATTTAGGGTTTCAAATTGTCACTGGAAAAAAGAAATCTCAGTTCTGTATATGGAGAAGCAATAATTATTTTTTCCAAATGGTTTTAGTGGCATGAAAGCTTTAAGATAAATTTTGATTACAACTGCTGTAAATTTTAGAAAGCCCTTAGTTCTTAATGTTCTTATTGTGGGCCCCTTATTTTTTTTTTTTTACCTTTTAGAAGATGTCCATAGCAGTCTGTGGCAGTCTGGCTGGACCAGACTCATCGCCATGGAAAAGTGCCAGCAAGCATTTTCCAAAGGTTTTTTTTGTTGGGGGTCATTTTTCCCCCCCCCTCCCTGAGAATGTAACCTTTAACACAGGCTCATCATTAACTGCAGTCATTTAACATGAAATGCCTGTAGCTGGGTATTTTCCTCAGTTACCGTAGCAACATCACAGGGCATCAGATGGTGTTGATAAACAAAAATCCACTGAAACATCATTATTTTTGGGCTGCCTCTATTAAGACAGTTTAGTTTATCTAGGATCAGGTGGTGATGAGTTCAGCTTGTATTTTTGTTCCTTTCAATGACATTTAGTATGTTTGTGTATGTGTGGCCTTTGGTAGATATTGCCTGTCTACAACTCCTCCTATTCCACCCAAGGACTGCTGTGCTGGAGTCTGTAAAGAGTCATCAATCCCCCTGCCTTTTTGCTGCCTGCAATCACTGCAGTTCCCCTGCCGATGACTACCAATGTCGCTGTGAGATGAAGGTGGCTGCATCTAACAAGCCTTTTATTTTCCTCTCTGACACTTAATATTTTACAGCTTCTTTTAACGTGACTAGGAAGCAGCAGTCTGTGCATTCCTCCTGTCCTCATATCTCATCAGGTATCCAGGACCATTTGCCCTCACCCTGAATACACTTGTCAGACAGGTGTTTATTTCGATGCGAGACCACAGACTTGCTTTTTCTTGTGGCACATGGGAGAACAAAGATGAAAAGATCAATATAGTTCTCTGTAGTTTTCTCCCACTGCCCCAGTGAATTGTCATCTAGAGAAGGTGAATGGAAGAGGGATATACCTTATTTCTTGGAAGGGCTTGAGGGAAAACATCTTCAGTATAAGCCATCTGACAGCATCAGTTTCTATATTGAAAAGCTGTTCAAATATTTACAGAAGTGACCTCACTTCTTTTATGAATATTGCCCTGGCCCATTTAACCGTATCCCACGATACTTAAGATCCCATGGAAACAGAACTAATTAAAACAACACTCACAAAAGCCAGTGTAAATGTCACATTTTAATGCAAGCATCCAGTACCTGAACACAAAACCACATGCAAAATTTAGACTACTGCAAAGAAACAGTGATTTCATTTTAATTTTCTGATATTCATAATGCTTGGGGGGAAAAAAAATCATGGAATAACTGAAAATTATATGTGAGTTCTTTATAAACACTAAATATCATCTAGAAGAAAGTGTTTTACTCCAACTATCAGAAGGAAATACCAGTGCTCAGAAAACCTTATTAGTGATGGGCCACAAGGCAAACTTAGTGTAGTTCTGAGTCCACTTATTCCTAGACATAGAGTAATTCAGTTGCAAAATTATGATGTTGATATCATTCATACAGACTTTCCAACAGTAGTGCAAAACATTAGAATAACTGTACAGTTACACAATGTTTCCTCTTTTTCTATTATTTTCCCATCTGATATACTTCATTATCTGTATTCTAGATGTCAAATTTTTAGCTTATGTGAAATGCATAGCTTCTTTGTCAGCAACTATACATGCGTTTCTTGAATATATGGGTCAGTACAACATCTGAGACAGTGTTTAAACACCAGGATATGTCTTCTCACTACCAAAAATTTCAGCCTAAGATTTTCAAGAAGTCCCATGAAATGCTAACTGAATGGAAAAGGTTTATCTATTTTGAAAAATAAAATACTTTAATTTTGGATGCTAGAAGCTAGTCTCATTGTGGCACCAATATAAAAAGTGAAGAGCTTAAATTGTTCAGAAGTGTGCATAACTGTAATAAAATGGGCATAGCACACAACTATTGGAAGGAAATTCTCATATGGCAATTGGAAAGAAGTCCTAGTAGTTATTATTATTAGGACTTGGGGCAAGAAATAAATAAAAGAGTTTTTTCTATGTTAGCCTCTGGCTCCTCCATGCACACTTCTTGCTTATAGATATATAAAGAAGCTTCAACGACAAGAAAATTACAGTACTGATGAGGCAGTGTCAAAACAGTTTGTTACTGTATAATTTGACCCAGAGAAATATTCTGAATTCAATTCAGGGGGTCACAAGTCATTTATGATTCTTCAGTGAAGTACAGCATCATGAGTTCAGAAAATCTCACTGCTGAAAGGCAGAAGAAATGCTGAATAAATTCACAGTCTGAACTCAAGCTAGATAACATACTAAACAAACGGTTCTTTCCAGAGAGAAAACAGAGTTACTATTCTGCTTTTGTGTAGGTAAAATTGCAAAAGTGACCTCCCTTTTTTTTGGTTTTGTGTGGTTTTTTGGGGTTTTTTATTTTCAATCTGCTTAACTGAAGAAGAAGAAATTCCCGCAGGAGATTTTAGAGTCACCCAAGACAGGGCTGAAAACTGAGCTTTAGTTGTAGTTGACTGGGTTAATGGAGGCTGTCATTTATTGAATAAAATGATTAGGAGTCAGTGGCCAAAAAAAATATCACAAAATGCTCGAACAAGTGGTCAGTACCAGCCTTATACAGATGTAATAACTTTTTGTCAGGATTACTTCTTTCTAGAGCAGTTAGTGTTTGCTGTAGAATTTACCTCAATAGACATAAAGTTTTTAAGACTTCTTTTTTGGTAGCCCAATCATATTACATAGGTATAGCTTTATAACATAACACAGAGATTGACCTAAGCCCTTGTTTGTCTCAGAACAAGAAGTTCTGGATGTGTCAGAAGGCTAAGAAATAAAGCACAATGGTACTGTGTGCTCTTCATCTCCTTGGAACATCTTGGAACAGAGGCTTGCCAGCATCAGTGGCCAGGAGTGTGTCATTGCATTTGAAATAAGACTGGCTGAAAACTTTCCATTGAAATGTTGAGGGGTTCTCCCCAAGGAAAAACAGCTTTTGCA
The DNA here is from genome assembly GCA_028858755.1 of Ara ararauna. Taxonomy (NCBI): domain Eukaryota; kingdom Metazoa; phylum Chordata; class Aves; order Psittaciformes; family Psittacidae; genus Ara; species Ara ararauna. The sequence goes on along the minus strand of CM054376.1, from coordinate 61,964,844 downwards.
AAAAGCTGGAGGTTCGTGTGTAATTTTATGCGAAAAATTATTCCTCTTTCAGGAAAGGGGAGAGAACTGCTGAATGAAGGCACTCTTTGTCACCAAAACAGAAGCAGTTTTTCAAAGCTTGTAGCTGTCTTTTTGGCATCTGGTAAATACACTGAACAGTTTTCCAGGGAGTGAAATTCTAAATGTTTATAGATTTAATATTTCTTATGCTGTTATCAGATTATGATTTCAGGTCAACTTAATGCAAGGTTTATGTGATAAGAGTTTTGTACTTGAAGATTGGCATTGTTATATTGCTTGTGGTTTTCTCTGTGTTTTTTCAGGCTTTGTTGTTCAGCCAGAAAAATAGCGTTGAGTGAATTTAAATTAAGAGGACACGTACCTGTGCAGGGATTGACACAGGGGGGAAAAAAATGGTGGGGAGAAAAATACTTAATAACTGGATATGTATTGGCATTTGTGCTTTGAAGTTACACTTCCCAGTTCTAACCGAAAAAGAAAAAAAAAAAAAAGAAAAAGATTGACAATGACAGAGCAAGCAAACAAGATAAACAAAACAAGATACAAGCAAGATCCTTCTAGTACAATTTCTTTAAAGTGGACTGCCAATTTAGATTATTTGCAGGCATCTAGACAATGAGGGTATTGACACAAATATCTAAATCACTTTCCCACAGCTTTTACAAACTGCTTCTTCTTTATCTACTTCTTATTGAATACATCTTGTTGAACCTTTCCTATCCAATTTAATTTCTCCAAGTTTGGAATTCTCACTTCTAAAAGTTACTTTACTTCCTATGATTTCTTTGCATTAGCCCAGTAAGTTTTTTTGTTCTTGATTCAGTTGTTACTGGAGTGTGAGAAGCTCATATCTGTGTGGTCCATTCATTAGTGTGAATAAATGAGAAGGAATTTTCTACAGGTGATGTGCTTGCTGTTATTTTCTCTCCTTCAAGTTGTGAACAAATTGCAGACAGAATTAGCATGTTGATTACACAACCTTACTTCGCCTGATGAATGAATGGCTGAACAGAGAAAGATTTGTTAGTTGTAACAAATCTCCACAGAAGAGAAATAACACCCCAATGGAAAAGTACATACATGAAATGTGACTGACACCTATTCTGTTTGCTTAAGTGCTCTTCAGTTTTTGGGGCTTTGGCTGCTATGTGCTGAGTTTGTCTGAAAAAGTTTGGCTATTATACTAAGATGAATAAGCAAGGAAAGATTTTAAAGGGATCTTGGAGGTATTGTTCAGTTTTCAAAAAACATTGTGTTTACTTCTCTGCATAAGTGGAGTGGAATGCTAAAATTTGTGTGCACGGTGTGGCTGGTTCAAGGTGTTAATGATTTATTGGTTTTGCATGTAGAATGCATGTTTTATAATTAAAAATATTGTGCTAAATGAAATATTTTTTCATTAAACATCTTTGGTGCATTTTTTGCAGAGAAAAAAAAAGAATGTGAACTTTGAGAAATAAAAATTGCCTTATTTTCAAAAAAATTAAGAAGTTAATAAAAATTGTTAGTAAAAATGTTGCCCCCAGTCTTTGCACTAATATAAACATTTGTTAAAATGAAATCTTCTTGCCTTTCTCCTGCATAATAGACAAAGTACAATTAAACTGCTGAGAAATGCCACAGCATTGCTGTCTGCGTTTTAGTATAAGAGGGGAAACACAAAAACCTTTGAAAGGGTTCTTGTATATAAATGATGAATTAGGAAACACATGTCTTTACAGTGAAATCTTCAGAAAAGGCTGACTGGGAAAACAGGATTTCTGTTCTGTGAACGAACATTTCTGTGCTTGTTTTCATCCTACACATAGGAGAGAGATAGCAGAAATATTGAAATGTTGAAAATGGTGGTATAAATACTACTGGGGGGGAGGGAAATGTTTTCTAATGTTTGGTTTCATGTTGGTTGATACTAACCTGGAGAGGACAGGTTTGCTCCCATATTTCATCTGAGCTGTAAGGCTTATACTGTCACCCCTTCTGTTTGAACCAAGTTTTCTGACCATGTGCCCTCACAGGAATACTGTAATGTCCAATCTTGTCTCATGAAAGCCAAGCAAACAGAATTTGTGCCAAAATGCAGTTTTGCTCAATATTTTCTTCTTTCATATTTGTCTGTTATTCCCTTTTGATATTTTTTGTTAATTATTTTTTAATGGAAAAAATTAATTGAAGAAAATAAAAGAAAAAGGAGAGAATCTGATTTTTAAGAGAACATAATGTTAAGGGCTTTTTTTCAGTGATTGAATAAGTTATAATAAAAAGCTTGATCTTTTTGCCAGCAATTTAACTGTGGAAACAAGAGTGTGTTTGCACTGGAATGGTGTTGTGTAGTGCAGTGGAGTGTTTCTTATCTAAGGGGATGATATAATAACAAAACAGTGGTTTCGTCAAATGATGCATTGTCATAAACCTCAGTATTACCCATATAACATCAGTTCATAATAGAGAGTAATGAGTGTATAATGTATTTAAACACATTTTGCTTCTGAAATGGGTCATGAGCTTCATCTCAACATTATCACATGGCTTTATCTTAACCAGGTGGATGGGAATGCTTTCTTTATTGTTCCCCACCATGTTGCCCTTGACCTGGGTATTTCAGGTCTCCCTTTCTTCCCATAGCATCTGTCCAGCAAGCCCAGAACATCAGGATCCAACCCAGGAGTTTCTACCTGAAAATAGGCTTGTGAGGCACCCAGTGATGCCCAAGTGAATGGAGAAAAATTGCCACGTCTGTTTCAGAAGCAGTATCTTAAACAATAATGTTTACTGTATGAAGAAAGTGTCAGAAAAAATAATATTGATGGCACTAAATTACTTGATAGCACTTTTACAGACCAGCAGTATTTTTTATCTCCAAAGTGTTTTACTCAAGTTGCTTCTAAACAGAACTGCTGTTTTGAAACAGCATATTAAGTCATATTAAAAGGTTGCTTAAATGTCTCCAAGCATCAACAGTACTAAGTTTGAAAATTTTTGAGTCATTTTGTAATAAAGGGAGCTTATTTTCAGTTCCAAACCATGACAGAGGACAGTTGTGTTCCCTCAAGAACTATTTTTGCCGAACTGTAAGCAAACAAACCAACCCCTCAAAATCCAAGAGTTTTCAGTATTGAATGACAGCCTTTTCACTTGTTTGCACTAAAGGAAGGCCTGTGGTTCCTGGGGGGTCCTAGCTCTGTTGTATTTTTCTGTATTTGGCACATCCAGCCCTGCAAAACATTTTTCCTACTTTCAAACCACTTAGATGAGCAGTAAGTGTCTCCTTGAATACATTCAGCTAATGTACCATTACCCACTGGCATAACTACTGTAGATCAGAAATGCTTTGAGTATATTCTATCCTGTAATATTTGCTCTGCCAAGGCTTTTGAAGATTCTGTTTGTAGCTTCAAGTTACTCAAAAAAGGGAAAGAAATAACCCCTTTTGCATGCAGGCCTTTTTGCATTTTGGAGAGCAGAAGTGGCTCCCTGACTCTGATGGACCCATTCTGCCAAGAAAAGCTGCTCCTCCACCCACCATTATCACTACTTTAATATCACTACTATGATGCTGACTAGACCTTTTTAAGCATCTCTTGTGTTTTTAGCATTCATGACAGGGAATTTAATTGATGCAGAAGTGCTGTGTTAAGCAGCTGAAATGGCCACAAGGGACTGCCTGGCTCCTAGCTCTATGAAGACAGAAGGAGATCCTCAACAGCTTGCCCACAGTCATTGATAATCTTATCCCTCCTATTCATGTTTTGCCAAAGCATAATGCTGTGAGCAAATATAATCTTTCATCTTCAGCTGTGCCACATGAGCAGGGTACTTCTTCAAGCTCGTCAGGTCTGAAGGGAAGCTTGCGCAAGATTTAGCTAAGGGCTAAAGTGCCTGTATTTGTCCAAATAATATGACAGTGTATGCACAGGTGTAATGCTAGATTAGGTTCCCTCAGCTGAGGGGGAGCACTGGGGTGCTGCTGTGTGACCCAGCAACATCTTGTCCTGATGCCGAGGATTAAGATTGTAATTCTAAATCCACTGCTGGCTGCATGGTGCAGACATTATTTTAAATGTAAAATGTATGCGGAAATCACAATTTCACAATGGTTTTGTTTGGGTTTTTTTTGTTTGTTTGTTTGGTTTGTTTACTTGGGTATTTAAAAAATCCAAACAAACCCTTCTTTGAAGTCAGATGGAGAATGTTTCTGCTCAGATTTACCCCATTCAGATTTTTCTAAAACAATTCAAAAGTGATTTTTCCAAAACCATTCAAAAGTGATTTTTCCCAGCCATGAAACTTTCAGTTTATGTCAGCTCCTTGTTTCATTTCCCTGGCATTTATCAGATCATTGGGTCTTGAGAGCATTGCCCTCTGAGTTATACAGAGAACAGCTAAATGGGAAAGGTGAGCTCACACAAACAATAGAAAGCTCAAGGTAAATTCCCAGGTAAATAACAGTTGCTGACAATTTCCCATTAATAAGCTTTTTCATCACAGGGGTCTTGTGTGCATTCGTTCTAACTCTGTGATCAAGTCAAAAACTGCAGTCCTGAGCACTTGGATATTGTGATGAATCTTTGGTGCATCACATAGATAAGTAAATCTTGTAGTGGTGTAAAGTTCATGCTCCAGCATGTCCTATGTTCAGCAGTAGCAGTCATTTTTCTCCTTCTTAGTAGCTGGTGCACCACTGTGTTTTTGACTTCAGCCTGGGAACAGTGCTGATAACACCGATGTTTTTAGTTGCTGCTCAGTCATGTTTAGTTTGACCAAGGACTTTCTGAGTCTCATGCTCTGCCAGGGAGGAGGGGAAGCCAGGAGGAAGCAGAGACAGGACACCTGACCCAAACTAGCCAAAGAGGTATTCCATACCACAGCACTTCATGCCCAGTACGTAAACTGGAGGCAGTTACCCGGAAGGGTTAGACCACTGCTTGGGTTGGGCTGGGTATCAGTCGGCAGGTGATGAGTGGTTGTATTCTCTTCCCTTGTTATCTCCCTTATTGTTATTATTATTGGTGGTAGCAGTAGTGGTTTGTGTTATACCTTAGTTACTGGACTGTTCTTATCTTAACCCGTGGGAGTTACATTCTTTCGATTCTCCTCCCCATCCCTCCGGGAGCTGTGGGGAGGAATATGGCGGGGGGGGGGGGGGGTGGGGGGGTGGAGTGAGGGAGCGGCTGCACGGCTGGGTCGCTGACTGGGCTTAAACCATGACACAACACTATTCTATAACTTATGAGAGTACAGGTAACGTGCTTCTTAAGTGATTGCTGGTCAGTTGGAGTTGATGAACTCAAGTTACATCCCTCTGTATCTTATCATTTTCCTTTAAATATTATTTTAACAAAATATGAGAAAGCTGAAGTCTTTTCAGAGTGAGTACTAGCTCAACTTCCATTGCCCCTTGCTCTACCCAAGTATTTTAACAGAGACTACAATCAAGAAAATAGAGGTCATTTGCACACTGCAACCTCTTATATTATTACATCTTCTCTATGGACAAAAAATGCTGACAGGGCCTACAAGCTGTTAGATTCCAGCTATTTCTGCGCTATGTCTTGAATGGTGTTGGGGCTGATTGCATACCCTTCCGTGACGTGAGATGGGTTCTCTCTTCCAGCAAAGTGTGAACCACACACAGAGAAGAGTGTCTCCTGATGTTGTTCTACATTTCATCTCTCATTACAGCTTTTACTGTAGCAAAAATATACACTGGAGCAGATACCAGAAAGATAGCAAGGTAAAGAACAGCATCTATAGAATATTTTCAAAATCAGTTGTGTTTCTTAAGAGGAGAGGGTACCTGATATTGATCTTTTTGCTAGAAAATCCTATAGGTCTTAGTTATAATGTCTTCTTTTGTGCGTGTTTATTCCATCTATATGTTGATTTGATCTATAAATTGAATAATTCTCAGAGATATGCAATTACTTTCAGCCCAGGTCTCAGCAAGTGCAAAAAGTGAGCATGGTCCTCTTGCAGTCCAATAACTTTTGGTTTGTGCTGGCCAAGATATGGGCTGCTTTTCCTGAGCAGAGGGAAAGAATTGCATGCTGTCTGGGAAGCTAGGGACCAGGTTAGGAAAGCTAAATCCCAGTTAGAATTAAACTTGGCTAGGGATGTTAAGGATAACAGGAAGGGACTCTATAGGTATATTGCAAATAGAAAACAGGCTAGGGACAACATGGCCCTTCTCCATAAGCTATCGAGAGAACTGGCTACCCTGGATTTGGAGAAGGCTGAGGTTCTTAATGACTTCTTTGCCTCCGTCTTCACCTGAAAGTGCTCTGACCACACCACCCAAGTCTTGGAAGACAGATGCAGGGACAGTGAGAATGAAGACCCTGGGCCCACTGTAGGAGAGGATCTGGTTCGAGACCATCCTAGGAACCTGAACGTACACAAGTCCATGGGAACTGATGAAATCCACCTGCGGGTCCTGAAGGAGCTGGCAAATGAAGTTGCTAAGCCACTGTCCATCATATTTGAAAAATCATGGCAGTCAGGTGAAGTTCCCGATGACTGGAAAAGGGGAAATATAACCCCCATTTTCAAGAAGGGGAAGATGTATGACCTGGGGAACTACAGACCAGTCAGCCTCACCTCTGTGCCTGGAAAAATCTTGGAGCAGCTTCCCCTGGAAGTCATGCTGAGGCACATGAAAAACAACAAGGTGCTAGGTGACAGCCCGCATGGCTTCACTGAAGGGAAATCCTTCCAGACCAGTCTGGTGGCCTTCTATGATGGGGCTATGGAACTGATGGACAGGGGTAGAGCACTTGATATCATCTACCTGGACTTGTGCAAAGCGTTCAACACTGTCTCACATGACATCTTTGTCTCTAAGTTGGAGAAACATCAATTTGATAGGTGGACCACTTGGTAGATAAAGAACTTGCTAGATGGCCACACGCAAAGAGTTGTGGTCGATGGCTCAATGTCCAGCTGGAGACCCGTAACGAGTGGTGTCCCTCAGGGATTGGTGTTGGGACCTGTCTTGTTCAACATCTTTGTCAGTAGCACGGTCAGTGAGATTGAGTGCGCCCTCAGCAAGTTTGCCAATGACACCAAACTGTGTGGTTTGGTTGATCCATTGGAGGGAAGGGATGCCATCCAGAGGGACCTTGACACGCTTGTGAGGTGGGCTGATGCATACCTGATGAAGTCTAACCATGACAAGTGCAAGGTCCTACACCTGAGTCAGAGCAATCCCAGGCACAGCTACAGATTGGGCAGAGAAGAGATACAGAGCAGCCCTGAGGAGAAGGACTTGAGGGTGTTGGTCCATGAAAAAATGAACATGAGCCGGCAGTGTGCGCTTGCAGCCCAGAAAGCCAACCACATCCTGGGCTGCATCAAAAGGAGCATAACCAGCAGGTCAAGGGAGGTGATCCTGCCCCTCTACTCTGCTCTTGTGAGACCTCACTTGGAGTATTGTGTGCAGTTCTGGTGTCCTCAACATCAAAAGGACATGGAACTGCTGGAACAATTCTTGAGGACAGCCACGAGGATGATCAGGGGACTGGAGCACCTCCCATATGAAGATAGGCTGAGAAAGTTGGGGCTGTTCAGCCTGGAGAAGAGAAGGCTGCGTGGAGACCTCCTAGCAGCCTTCCAATATCTGAAGGGGGCCTATAGGGATGCTGGGGAGGGACTCTTCATGAGGAACTGTAGTGAGAGGACAAGGGGTAACGGGTTCAAACTTCCACAGGGGAAGTTTAGATTGGATATGAGGAAGAAATTCTTTACTGTGAAGGTGGTGTGGCACTGGAATGGGTTGCCCAGGGAAGCTGTGAATGCTCCATTGCTGGCGGTGTTCAAGGCTGGATTGGACATAGCCTTGGGTGGCATGGTTTAGTGGGAGGTGTCTGTGCCCCTGGCAGGGGGGTTGGAACCAGATGATCTTGAGGTCCTTTCCAACCCTAACTGTTCTATGATTCTATGATTTTACACTGGGTTGTGAAATTTGAGTTCATTGAAAAGCTGAGTATGTGGCCTGAATATTTTCTACAGAAGATATTTTTTTGGTGAAAAAAATTAATTATTTAGGCTTGTCTTAAAAAGTCATGCTAGTGATGTCAATTCAATGTTGACTTGATAACAAGTTCATGTCCAACAAAGGAATTTAAATGAGAAATATCTTCAGACTGAAAAATCAATGTTACAGTGAACAATTTTTCAGAATGTTTTCTCGTCTAAAAGAACAAGAGAATAGTCTTTTGTTCTGCATTTTTTCAGGATGTGATGATCACAGCCTCCTTGTTTTATGTTTGAACTTTTGAATAGAGTCAATTCCACTTTCTGGGAAGTTGTAATATTTAATTACAATTAGGAAAAATTTGATAACTCAAACTTCTAATGGTATGAAATAAAGAAAAACCCTGTGGGATTTTTTTTTTTATTATCTTTTCTTTCTCTTCTTTTTTTTTTTTTTTTTCCTTAATCCCAGAAAGCCTGAGTTTTCAGCAATCTCAGGATTTCTGACAGCCTGGTTTTTAATCCCTTTCTCACCCATCTCGCCAATTTCTTCATGCCATAATTATTCTTGTGCGGAAGTACTCCTTTAATATATGATGAGCGTGTAAGCTTCAGTACTAATCACTGATCCTTGAAATGTTTTTTTACAGATCATTCCTGCTCTCCCTGCCAGTAATGAACCTGTACAGTTCCGTTTTTCAGTCTCTGTTGCTGAAGCAGAAACACTGCAATTTATAGCATGATGCTCAGCTCACCCTGACTCAGAAATGGAACAACGTGGCTACAACCAAGAAGCAAACCAGATCATCCAGCAGCAGTGGGCAAAGTTCTGGTAGTTCTCGTTGTATGATTGAAATCTAACGACCACACTCCAGGATCTTTTGCAGATTGGCTGTGTGGGCTTAATATACTGTGGTCCCTCTTTCCCTATGGCATGCCTTGTCCTCCTGCGTGGGAGTACATACCTTTGTGCCTTGCTTCCCACACTATTGCTCCCACGTGGTAAGACTGAGTAAGGTTATCAGCCCCCACAGTGTGAGGCACCATAGCAGATCTGTGGGATCAGGGCAGGACCAATGTAGAGGCAAATTTGCCTGCCTCCGTCTGCATTAGTTCTTCCCACCTCTGTCTGAAGCATCTGGTGTTGGTTGTTCTTGAAAAGAAGAGACCAAGTTAGATGAACGCAGCCTGGTATGTCCTGTGTTCCCAGCCATCAGTGACTGTTAATAAACAGAGCTGGATTTGCTGTTTGGGTTTTTTTTTTTTTCACAATGCTTTATCATTTGTGGTGCATTTTTCATAGAGAAGAAATACTGAAAACACCTGAGGTGTTTAGACAGGCTTGAAACTCCAAAGAAACATTTTTGCTTAAAAGTTCTGCTGGCTGAGTCGAACAGAGTGATAGAGATAATAGATGTCAAGTTATGCCACAGGGTGTCTATGCCAGGTTGTCTCCAGGTATTTCTGAAAAACCCAAAGATTCAGATAAATCCAAAATTGTTTGCAATCTATATACCAGAATCCTGCAGATGACACATGACAAGAACAAGAACACTTGATAGTGGTTAAAGAAGGCATGTTTTGCTGTGTACATCCAGTGTCCTTCAGTACGTTATTATATGAGTGCCATAAAACTTTAGAAAGAAAATTCTGCCTTTCCTGATTTCCTGTGAGGTTATAGCACTGTTTACACCACTCTGAATCAGATGCTTAACATATGGACCTGGTATGTATTTATATCAGTGCTTACATCAACCTCCCTCTGCAAAAAGAAGGGTGATGCCTTTTCTGAAAGATCCTCTGATGCCAGGACAATGTGTCCCTGTATTCTGGAGGAAGATGGCTGTTTTTAATTATAGGGAAAGTGTACCTGTACTAATTCTCTTGGTGTTCCCCTGTTCAAACTTCTCTGATCTACTTTATTGCAATTTATCCTGAGCCTGCCTTCCTCCCCAAGTCAGAGAATCAAGGAGAGAGTCTGCAGCCCAGGCTTCACCCTGAATGTGTGAGCAGAACCGGGAAAAATTATCATCATATCAAAATTCACTCTGCAAACTGAATCTCTCCTAAGTGCCTTTTGTACTCTGGAAGCTCAGGTCAAAATCACTGAAGTTCCAAAGTGTTTTAAGCAATGCCAGGGTTAGAGTGAGGTTGATTTGGAAACTGTACAGGATCTGCATCCTTATGTTGCCTCAGCCTGATGTTTGGTTAGAGTGCTTGCTTGAGTTTTGCTGTTCCAAGTGAGTTTGGGAACTATGAAGCACACATATAGCACAGGCCATATCAAGAGGCTTTATTTTGTTTGCACTGCGAGAGCAACCTCCTCCTCCAAAGTTAAAGAAAAAAGAAAAAGAAGAAAGAAAAAAACCCTTATCAACAGTAAGCACTGACTTCTGGAGTCCTACTTTCTTGAAACAGGACAGGGAGCGAAGAATATGTGTTTTGGGAGGTAAGAGCATCTGTCTTATACTCTCACTGATTAGGGAAAGGCTCCAAGCATACAGTAATTTAGAAAGAACGTTCTGGAAGTGGTTGAAAAATGTTCTGGATGGGTTGAGCTGATTGGTGTGCAATCAAGTCAGTTTGGGATCAAAGAGGAAAGGCAGATAGAAAGTAGAAGTCCATCTCAGGAACAATATGGGGGAGATTATTTGTTTTATTTATTTTTTTTAATTTGTTTTTATTATGTCAGAAGGTTTTACACTGGTGTGCTGGCCTTCTCACTGTAAAAACGTGTGTGTTTTTAACAGATGTCAGCATTCCTGTACAAGGAAAAAAGTTGGGGTTTACCACATGAAATGACTTCTAGCAGTAGAATACTGGAGATGCAGAGATCAGTGGTGCTATGTTTTGTAAAATAAAATGTTATGTCAGTATTGGTTTAAGTGCAACTTTTTGAGTTGTAATAGAGTTTCATTCTGATGATTCAGAAAAAAATAGCCAAATCAGGTAAAACACTGGCACACAACCATTCTAATAAAAATGGAAACCCACTGATTCCACTTAATTATGACCCTTCTTTGGGGAATCTGGGAAAGGAGCCCAAGAGGGCTAGGCTGTGAAAAAAGTTCTGAGGGAGAGATAAACAGCTTAAGAAAAACATACCAGCCTTCAAAAGCATTTGGTTAGCTTAGACTCATCTGCTGAAGAGTTTTGACTCACTAAACAGTTATGAGAAAGTGTAAGGAAAAGGGACTGTGTGATTCTAGGAGAAACTGAATGCATGCCCAGGTGGTAATTAAAATACATCTGTGCATAAGAAAATCTTTATCTTCCCAAAATAAGAGAAGCTTAGAAGCCCTAGGAAAGGACATTTAATGCATTTTTTAAAGTATTAAGCAACCTTCCACAGGATCCAAAACAATTTTTGCATCATCAGTGTATACAGAAGGTGTAAACTTCCAGCTTTTCTTTGGATTTCCTCAAAAAAACTGTCTTCTTGCAGTCATTCAGAGCTCCCAGCAGGATGAGAACCAAAGTTCAGGATGATCAGAAGTTCAGGGTATCATGAAGTGATGAATAGGGATGTTAGAAGGATGATTAGGGATGATGGCTGATTTGCAATGATGATAATGTTAGCGGATGTGCTAGCTGACTTATAGAAACAGTATTCTGAGCTGTGGCAACAGCTTGTGGGGCCAGCTTCAATTAAATGCCACATAATAGCTGTCACTCCACATGTCTGGCTGATTCGCTTTCTCAAGACTGAATTAAAAAGCCCTTGGCCTGTGTTTCCATTTCTAATCACCAAGAATATTTATGTGGAATCTGACAGACTCATCTCCTGTAACAGGGATAGCCTGTAGTCAGGCTGCCTGTTATGGGGGAGTTCTCTTCATTCCAGCAGTAGCCTCTGCTCCCAAAGAAAAGCAGTCCCCTATGTTCAGGACTCTGCAAGGTGAAATGCGAGTCTTTATAACCTTGCCAGTTGTGATAACCCCTCAGCATATTTGTGCTTACTGACCTGCCTGTGTATCCCAACAGCGATATTTCCCCAGTCAGGTGTTTAAATCAGGAATTCAGGCAAGTGACAACCCAGATAGTAGCATAATTACGTGTGTGTTTTCCAGGAATATCTTTTATATGCTTATGTTTGATAGGCTGACAGACTTTTATTACCATAAATTGCTTTTGCAGTGTTTTGTTTCAGCTGTTCTGTCTTACCAAGAAGTTCTTCTCACCTGGCTCAGGAGAGACAGACACTCTGTTTGAAACAATCTGTGAGAAACATGCAAATAGCCTGATCCAGACTTGGATGTGAATTTTCATTGCTCTGAAAGGCAATGTCCTTTTAAACTGGGGCTTTTGCTCTGTCCTTGAAAGAGACAGGAACTAGTTGCAGAAAGCAGATCAGTAGGAAAGTTTTCAACATCCTGCTGTGTGGTGTACCATACCTTGGATTTAATTTCAGGTCACTTTCTAGAACTGGGTATTTCATTTCTCATCTGTCCTATGAGTCCTTTACTGTACAATTGTTGATGTCTCTGAAAGCTCCTGCCAACAGTTTGCCATCTGTTTTAAACTAAAACCATTTAGTTTCTCTTGATGTGAGAAAACCTCATCTGATTGATATCAGAATATGAACAGTAGGTGGTCAACTTATCTCTATTTAATGAAAATGAAAACTCACAGACAGTGTGCAGGGGCTTTGGTAATGTTCTCCATTCATAGACCATTCTAGAAAGTCTGATGTTAAGCTAAGTGCAGCCAGTTCCTAGATGAAATGTGCAGGATTGCAGCTCCTCTCCAGCTCAAGAGACTGATCTTTCATCATCACCACTGTTTATTTAAAGTATGCATGAAACTGTTAAAGAAAGACCTTGTGTTTTTGTTTAAAAAGATTCTCAGATGTCTTGTGTCTTTCAAACATCTGTTCTTATGCTCTTTGATGTTCCTTAGTTGCCACTGGCATGAATGGAGAGAGAAATATCTGCTCCCTCTGTCTCTTACAACAGGAATGAGAGTTATCAGGTGAAATTAGCAGGAGGCAGTTGAAAACAAGCAAATAGAGGCAGTTCTTGCGTATGACACTTCTGCCCAAAGCTGCACTGGCTGCAATGGTTTTAGGGGGTTCAAGTGGAGACAGGAAAGTTAAAGAAGAAAAGTACACTGTGAGGGTTATAAGAGAGAAAACCAATGTCCAGCTCAGGAAGCTGGATGCTGGGGAGCATATGAGAGAGATATAGCTCTATGTTTGACTTATTCTGATTTTCCTTCCTAGAATTTACCTTTTGGCCACTCCCAGGATCCAGAGCCCTTTGGTCAGAGCTAGCACAGGCTAGGGATGCAGGGTGGGATGAAGGGTGAGACACATGATTAACTGTGCTTGTGGATGCGTTGTGAACATCTCTGTTGGATACGGCCTGGAGGGCAGGCATTGATCCTGCTGCTGTGGACATGGACTGCACCATGCTATGCTATCATCTGCGGAATAAAATTTTCCTTCTGATGAACTGACAGTGACTGCCATGGGACAAAGTAATCTTCTCCAAACCTTCTTTGACTGAAAGTGGTGCTGGCTTTCAAAAGTGCCTGTCATTACTTCAAGACATTTTTGTCAAATAACAGATCTAAAATGGAAACAACAGTGAATTACTTTATATTAAAAATACCCATTGAAATAGATGAATAAGTGTAAAGCAACACAGAAATCAATAATGGTGCATCATAAAAGCTAAAATCTGTAGGAATGATGTTTTCTGGTGGTGTTGGATTTTAGCAGAGATAGTGACTCACAGTTTGAAGGACTCCAGCAGCAGCTAAAATACCCCAGCGCAGGTCCCACATGTACTGATTTTTCTGGGCATCTAAGGTTGAGCTTCCCACTGGTACAGCTGGAAAAAGAGGCAGGAGTAAATAAGGTGGACAGAGACAGCTGTAGTAAGTAGGAGGGCAAGTTGGAAGACAGTGGCAGAAATCAGGATGGAAGATAAGGAAGCAAGAGGAGCCCTGCCTAAAAATCTACAGAGGAACAGAAAGGTCTCCAGAAATCATACCAGTTAAGAAAAAAGATGTCCTGGAAAAATAGCCATATAGGGGAGGATGCAGACCAGTCCATAGCATGTTGCACTGTGATGAAATAAAAAGGCCACAGCCTGCAAGCTCTTGTCACTTAGGAATCAAGTTAGATTTATGGCTTTGCAAGCTACTGCCCTATATGTCTCTCCCATACTTTTAAAGTGATCTAATGACTTAATGGAACATTTTTTCAAAAGCTCTCATTGAGGGATATAGAAGCACACATTTCAGTTCTTCTCAAAGGCTCTTTTACTCCCAAATTAAGCTCTCTTGAAATCTCTCTAGTAACTATTATTTATAATTCAGCCCAATTGTAACGGTTGCATCTGAATTTTTCCTTTTCATCTATGAAATATTAATGATCATTTTAGGTGCTTGAAAGATAAAGGACAATGGCGCAAATTGTATTTCTTCCAAGTTGCACTTTGAGAATTAGTTCATAGTCTACTTTTTTCATCATTCCTGATTTGTAAAATGTAACTGAACCAGTGATAGAGAAAAGGAGGGAACAAAAGGAAATCAAAGCTGTCTTTGATCACTATTGGAATATGTATCAGTTCCGAACTAAATGCTTCTGGCAGCTTCCAAAAAAAGGATAAAAAGAAGGAAATTGCATAAATGGAGAGTCATCTGCAATTTCATTCAAGATCACCGTTGATAATAATTAACAGCACAAAATAAGGGACTCTCAGAGGAGTATTCATTTTCCAAAGATAAGGTAATGGTGTTGTATGTGGCGAGTGATTACATGAATTGATGCCTTGATTACATCACTTCAGAGAAAGCAGTAACAAATCAGTACACTAGGCTAACATTTTAAGAAGGCTGCTCTACCACATACGTTCATAGAAGAGAATTTTTCTACCTGCCCCCTCCTCCTGTTTCTTAATTTTCTCCTCACTTAGTGCTCATGAAGATGTATTGCTATCAGTGGCACCTAGCATGTAGAGGAGCAATTGGTACAGTTCCTAGAACTATTCCTGTAGAGATCCTGCAAGAATGTGATGTTGATATGAAGTTTCCCAACCCAACCCAATACACACTGTGGGAAAATGAGAGTGCCTATGCAGGTAGAGAACTTGCCTTGGTTTATTGGAGGTGCCATTCAGGAAAAATGAAAGTCAAAGGGGACTGGCTCACAAGTGTAGCTGTATCCACTTGTCTTTAGTTCCAGAAAAAGATATAGGCTCTAAAAGGAGTGACAAGCACTTGCCAAAGGAGCCTGGGTGACATTAGAGCTTAGTATAGAAAATTTTTAACTTTAAGAATTTGACACTGTCCTGCATGACATTCTTGTCTCTAAACTGGAGAGGCATGGATTTAATGGATGGACCACTTGCTGGATAAAGAACTGGCTGGATGGTCACACTCCATCCAGAGCTGCAGTCAATGGCTCAATGTCCAAGAGGAGACCAGTGATGAGTGGTGTCCCTCAGGGGTTGGTACCACTGCTTTTGACATCTTTCTTGGCAATATGGACAGTGGGATTAAGTGCACCCTCAGCAAGTTTGCCAACGACACCAAGCTGTGTGTTTCGGTTGATACACTGGAGGGAAGGAATGCCATCCAGAGGGACCTTGACAGACTTAAGAGGTGTGCCAGCACAAATATCATGAAGTTCAACAAGGCCAAGGGCAAGGTACTGCCTCTGGGTTGGGGCGATCCCAAGCACAAATACAGGCTGGTTGGAGAATGGATTCAGAGCAGCCCTGAGGAGAAGGGCTTCAGGATGTTGGATGCCAAGAAGCTCAACATGAGCTGTCAGTTTGTGCTTGCAGCCCAGAAACCAACTGTATGCTGGATGGCATCAAAAATAGCTTAGCCAGCAGGTCAAAAGAGGTAATTCTTCCCCTCTACTTTGCTCTCATGAGACCCCACCTGAAGTACTGTGTTCGGTACATAAGACGGACATGGATCTGTTGGAGTGAGTTCAGGGAGGGTCATGAAGATGATCTGAGGGCTGGAGTACCTCTCCTACGAAGACAGGTTGAGAGAGTTGGATTTGTTCAGCCTGGAGAAGAGAAGGCTCAGGGGGTACCTTATAGTAGCCTTCCAGTGCCTAAAGTGGGCCTACCAGAAATCTAGAAAGGAACATTTTACAAGGGCATGTAGTGACAGGACAAGGGTAATGGCTTTAAACTGAAAGAGGATAGGATATTAGATATAGAAAAGAATATTAGATATAGGGAAGAAGTTCTTTACTGTGCAGGTGGTGAGGCACCTGAACAGGTTGCCCAAAGAATTTGCGAATGCCCCATCCCTGGAAATGTTCACATCCAGGCTGGATGGGGCTTTGAGCAACCTAGTTTAATGGAAGATGCCCCATGGCAGGGGTTTGGAATTAAATGATATTTAAGGTCCATTCCAAGACAAACCATTCTTTGATTGTATGATTTAAACTTTGAATATTATCAATTTCTGTTTAAAAGAAATGGAAACTTAATTTCACTCAGTTTGGGGCCCCAAATTTCCTAAAGCGTTCCAAGACATACTGTTCTGGTCAGCCTAGTGGCTACATCTTAATTTGCTGGATTTCTCTTTTGGGAAAAGGATAGATCTTTCCTCACTTCTAAGCAGAAAACACCAGATATTTAGTTGTATGCAAATCAAGCGTCCTTCAATCTGTCTGGTTAACCCAGTTCATTCCTGTTAAGGACCAGGTCTAGTGATTGATTTATTTATGATCAACAGCAAAATCTGAAGTCAGTTTTGAAATGAGTCTGTTTGTTTGCAGTTGAGGGCTGGAGAGGATGGGAGAAGAATTAGATTTCTATTCATGTCAGATATTAGCTGAGTCAGCTCTTTTAATATTATGCTGTCCCTGGGCTCCATGCTGTTCAGAAATAGAGGTGCTGAACAATAAAATATGTTGCAAAACAAAAAAGTAGTAGATATCCATATAAAAGCATGACAGAAGTATAATCTTATTCTCATTTATCTTTTGTATGCTGATGGTCTGATTTCTCTTTCCTACCTCAATCAAAATTTCATGCTCCATTTAAAAAAAAAATCCAGACCGATGAGTCAGCAGCTCACTAGCAGTGGTTTCATGGTTTTTTTCAGGTTTTGTTTTGTTTTGTTTTCCTAAGGAGATTAATGATTTTAGTTAGGAAAAAAACCTGAACAATCAGAACTAACATTAATAACACCACTTTCTCAAAGCTGAGAATATAAGAAACAGGTTAAATGGATAAATAGGAAGGGAATTGTTTTGCCTTGCATATCTCTTTCAATCACAGAGTCACAAGTAATCACTTAGAATTCGTATTGCACCCATCCAAAAATAGCTGTTCTTTAACATTGCACCTTACCTCTTCAATTGAACATATCCTCACCTTCTACTTATGTTCCCAAAGTTACTTCTCTCTGTGACCTTTTTGACATAAATGGTACAAAATATCATCTGGTTTCAGTTCTTGGCTCATATACTAAAATCTTCTTACACTCCTAAATTATTCCCTGGTGTTTAATTCTGCCTCCTCCTTTTTTTTTTTTTTTTTTTTTTTTTTCAACTGAGGTAAGTGACTAAGGTAACTTTAACATTGTCTCTTTTTCCTCTTCAGAAATCAGGATTTGAAATCTAAGCAATAAATTTTGAGCAGCCACCTCACACACACGCTGAGAAGCACCAAGATTTTCTCACAATGACTGATGCCACTACAGACATCAGGAGAAGCATTGTCCTAAAACCATTCATACTGTTACTGCACTCAAAAATATTTAAGAATGCATTTAGAAGTCCAGTGGAGTAGGACTCGTTTCTTAAGTCTCTCTTGCAACTGCTATCCAGAAAACATATCTACCAAGCAAGAGACCTTCTTGTTGAAACCTCTCTTGGATGATGATGATATATGTGCAGCTGATGTTTTTAGCCCTTAAGTTAGGCGACAGATATAATTCAGAAAGCACCCAGCTTCATAGGGTGGAGAAAAGCATAAACTCCTTTGGGTGCCTTTCAAGAAATATGTGTGAGGTCTTAATCCACTGGTTGTCCAGACTGTGGGTTTGGCTGGAGCACACTAAATATTCTTTCTTGTCTATATGCCCATTTAATGGAAAGTAGGTTAAAACCCGTCAGATGGAAAGTAGGTTAAGTGTGACATATTGCTTCTCTCTTAAGATAATTTCTAACACATGAGAAACAGTACAAAAATACCTGGACAGGTACTCATATATGAAATTGTGTATGTATGACTACATCAGTTAGACCGATTTAATGTAAATATGGTCCATATATTTCATATTGATTATAACTTAAATGCTTGCTAAAACTGTTTTCTTTCCAAGGATGAGTTGCTATGAAGGTGATACATAGACTTCATTATTGAGGGGATCTTAAGATATCTGAAATTATCAGAGAGAACTTCGTGAAGACTTTAGGCTCCTGAGCTGAGCAGTATGTGCCAAGTAGGATTTTCTGCAATGCTTAGATGTCTGTTGTTGGAATTCAGGCCAAGGGGCCCCTCTGCATTTGGGGGCATTTTGAATGCCTTTAAATATATTTAGGATTCATTATTCATGCAGAGACCTGAGGGAAGCAACTTGCATATTAAAAAGTCATCAGCCTTTCCAATCATACTGACTCTCCTCTGGAAAAATAGCTCATTTGGAAGCATTTACCCCATTATTTTATATCCCAAGTCAGCTACATTGGTCTAGCTGAAAATTTTTCCCCAAAATCATTGGATTTTTTTTGATCAAACACATCATCCCCTAAAGAATATTTCTGTGGAAAATCCAAGCTTTCAAATATAACACCTCCTTCCCTACAATTTCTTATCTTCCTTGAAGTAGTCTACTCCAAGTGAAGTCCAACTTCAACTCAACTGAGGGATAAAAAGTTTAGGACTGACATGGCAAGCTAAACCCTTTGGAAAATTCTGGTATGTGGGCACCAGTTCTGCCTTTTCTGTTAAAAAGTCACATTTGTGGAAGTTTTTGCGCCTCTGTAAAGGATATGGGGCCTTTACCAGAATATGATGATTCAGAAATTTTTATTTCAGTGGTTGCCTCACACATTAAGACCTTCAGGATATTGATCCAGCCAGATAGTGTAGGCATCTCAAATTCTTTAGGCCTAAGCCTGCTGCAGCGTAAGTTGCTTTTAGGCTCATGTACTGAGAAAGCATAACTTAGCAGTGTAAAAGTAATGAATTGTGATCACACAACAAAACCAAAACTGGCCTTCAGCATGAGTCTAGAGCAAACTTCTATGGTCTACAAATGTGCCTTCCAGGATCATTCTGAAATGATTTTAGGAATGACCTAAATCTGATTGAAGAAAAAAAAAAGTTTTACAACTGCTTTCAACAGGCTGAGTAATGGTAGCAAATTATTTTGAGAATCCCACTTGAAGCACCTATTTTTGAATCAACTGCTACTTGTGGATTGATGCAGAAAAAAAATTGTGGATATTTCTGAAAAACTGAGTGTAAAATTTTGCTTTGACCTTGTTCACATGCCTTTTCATCTACTTCTCAGTCATAGATTAAATGTATACAGATGTCCATGAAAAGCAGGTTTTTAAATAAATGCATTTGGCTTGGTAACCATACCAACATGAGGATAATTAATCATTATTTCATCATCCACTTGGGAAATAGAAGCTGAACTGTGTTACTGTGGTAACTGTTTGCATTGTTTGACTCCACATTTGGGAATATCACATTTTGAAAGTCTCTTCACATCATTTGTGGCCCAAACAAACATCTTCTTTCCTGTTTAAAAAAGAAAAATATGCAATTTTAATATAAATATGCCAAGAGAAAGCCCATGCTACTCTTTTAAAGTGTACTCCACATCACATCTGATAGCTTGGACATAATTAATTACCAGTAAAGGAATGGCATGCAAAAATCTATACTGTAATTCCGAATCATGTGTTGTGCCAATATCTCACTCCCTGCCAGTGTGAGATGATGTATCCTACGTATGGGGTTTGATATATTCTGGCATCTGAAAGAAACTGTCAGTAGATTTTGGAGATAAAAATGAGAGAACAGGTGCATAGCTCCTAGCAGAATTTACTGACTCCAGGATAATACTTGCTAAGGGTTGTTTGACAACCAAAATCAGTGTGTGCTCCAGGGAGAAAATGGTAGCATTATCCAGAGAGGAGGCAAAAAATTCAATTCCCAGACATCTCCCTGCCTTTATTTGTCTGTGAACAAGCTTTCTTCCTTCCTTTTTTCTCCCTCTGTTACAGCAGTCCTTCTTCCTGCTTATTTGCTCTGACCCTAACACTTATCCCCGCCATCTAGCAGTGGTGAGAAAGACTATACTGAAGTCTGTAGAAACCTTATTGTCTTTGAGAACAGGAAGATTCTTACCAAATTGGTATGCATAGATGAAGTAGTCATGATCTGAAACATGAAGATAGAGTACTGAGACTGAAAATCTCATCTAAGTGACAAACTAGGTAGCAGAGAGCACCACTGCTGCTTAAAAGCAGGATCAGAGCCTGATAGGAAATGCTTCCTCTGGAGCTCTAACCCCTGTACTGCACAGTCCTGGGAGACAGTATAGGCTTCATTCAAGCATGCTACCAAGATAAACACCCTGTCTAAAAATGGAGCTGGTGTTACTAGAGAGGAAGCCATGTATATATCCAAGAACACCTTTATCCTCTCTTTGGTCCATATTGGAACTCTGTGCTTTGTCTATCAGCTTTATGTATCCCAACACTTGATGAATTAGCCTGGAGCCCTTGAAGAACCACAGCATCACCTCTCACAAGGGCATCCTGGGATGGGCTAGACTGTTGGAATGGAAGGTTACAGGCTTTTCAGGAAAGACAGGCTGGGGAGATGAGAAGGGGGTTTCACCTTGTATATCAACAGCCAGCTGGAGTGTGAAGAGCTCTGCCCAGGGGTTGATGAGAAGCTGACCAAGAGCATATGGATCAGGATGTAAGGGAGCAAAGAGACAGGTGACATTACAGTGGGGGTCTGTTACAGGCTACCTGACCAGGAAGACCAAGTGGAGAAGGCCCTCTGTGACAGATAAAACAGCCTTATGTTCACAAGCCCTGGTCCTCATGGCAGGCTTCAACCACCCCAGTATCTGTTGGAGGACCAGGGCACAAGCCATCTAGGAGGTTCCTGGAATGTGTTGATAATAATTTCCTTCTCCAAGTGATGGAGGAACCAACAAGGAAGAGGGGCTTTGCTGGCCCTTGTCCTCACCAACAGAGAGGGGTTGGTGAAGAATGTAAAGCTCAAGGGCAGCCTTGGCTGCAGTAACCATGAAATGGTGGGGTTTGAGATCCTGAGGATGGCAAGGAGGGTGTGCAGCAAGCTTGCTACCCTAGACTTCAGGAGAGCAGACTTTGGCCTCTTGAGGGGTATGCTTGGTGCAGTGCCTTGGCATAAAACCCTGAAGGGAAGATGAGTCCAAGAAAGCAAGCTGGTTTCCCCTAACACTGCGTTCCATCTTGTCTATTTTAGACACTGATTCAGGAAGCTCTTCCCAATTACAAATCGTATACACTTTATGCCTTTCTGAACACAGACACTAGCATAGTAAAATTATAATGAAAAAGGAAGTTACATGAAAGAATGCCTTTTATATATTTTGGCTCAGATTGAGTGGTTGTAAGGTACATAACATGGCACAAATTATTTCAAAAGCAGTTTTTTAATTCTGTGTTTAATACCTGGCAGTACAGGCAAAGACATTTTGAAGACCAGGTCCTGTGTTTGGCAGCTGTGAAACCTTCGGAAACCCTTTTCACTGCTTAGCTTTGAACAGGTTCTATTAAGGGCAAGGGTGTTCTTTCCATATGTATTTTCTGGATGCCTTGAGGACTGCAGCCTGACCTCGAGTAGGATTTGACATTCACACCTAGTCACTGTGTAACTGTTATTCTACTAGAAAAAGCTGTCTGGTGTCTCTTTAAATCAAGCAGTCTTTCCCAAGATAGTGCACCTGTATTAGCTTTTCTAGAAATGCCATAGATTTCTATGTGCACAACAAACATTGATTTCAGTAAGGTGATAGTTCCCTGAAGCACTACTTTTTAAGGTATCAAAAATAGAGGCTTTGCTATCTAAATTCAAGCATCTCTTTTGACAACAGTGATTACTTTGTTTTAACTCCATCATGAATGTAAGATAGCATGAACTGTGTTTAAATAGTTGTTTTATGACTGCTTCACACTACACAAGTCTTTCAATAGAAATAATAACCAACAGGACTCTACAGTGGGATATTGTTCTCCTTTAAAACATGAGTCCTTCAGAAAGTGATATATAGTGCCACTATAGGCAGGTTGGATACTTTAAAGGTTGTAAAGGTTTGGTTTAGGTTAAACTGCATAAATTATATTGCCTTGATAGTTGAGCAGCTGAAGGGCATCTGGAATAGAGGATAAAGACACACACATGTCAACAGAAACCAATCTTCTCAGAAGGTACCATGACACCTTATAACTCCTTGCAAGCCCATTTTTTTCATTCTACATTTTAAAGGGTATGGCAGATAACTATTATGGTGTTACCAAATTACAAGCAAAAGTGTAATCAAGACCATAACTTTGCAATTATTTTTTTTTTTTGCACTATATCCCATTTAATCTCCAAAGCTTCAAGCCTCATGGATGTATCAAAACCTGGAACATCACCTATTTTCTTAACTATCTGCAAGTCACCAGAAGGGTTCAACTTATTTCTTAATTTGCCGCATTGCTGAAAATAGATGTCCAAATTTCTATATGTGAATATGTATGGCTACAGCTGAACACCCACATGTGCTACTGGTGTCCAGTCAGCAAGAAACATTCCCTTGCTGAGCACCACATGTATATTAGGGAGTCACTGCTATGTGCTCAATACTGCTTCTATCACTTGCTCCCTAATCCAACTGCTTTAATAGCAATTAGGCTCTGAATTAAGAATTTTTGTGAAGATCTCATGGTAAAAACTGAGAATATAGGTGGAAGTTCTTTCCTCCATTTCCTTGCTGTGGGCAGTCTTCTGGCTTTCTTCTGGCTTCTCCCGATCTTGATGATTGCTGTGTCCAGGTTTTCAGTATAACCAAAATGTAGCCTGGCTGCCTATGTCTCTGCAAAGGCAATTGACAAAAGGGGGTGGTTTAGGGAAGTCCATGCAGTCAGACAACCAGGATACATGTCGTTCCTTACTCAGCTTCAGTGCCACGCCTTTGTATGTGATCTTGGGCATTATACCTTACCGGCCTCAATGCAGCAGAGTGCTAGACCTGGGCTCAGTTTTTCAGCAGTTGTTTTCATTTGGAAAAAAAAGATAAAATAATCTATTTGGCAATACTGAAAAATTTTCAAAATTGTCTCAGATTTATAAAAAAAAAAAATAGAAAAAAATTTTGAACCAATCCTTATTTTGGCAATTTTTAGGTTAATGTATTTATTTCTCTATCTAAAATGCCTGTGTCATAGAGGAGGTGAAAAAAGCCTAATTGAAGGTCCTGTATTTAGGACCAAGAGGTAGGTGTCCTTCAAAGAAGGAAGGAGGCAAGCAAAACTAACTCGAAGACTGACTTTTTTATAGTTTTTTTTTTCTATGATGATATAAATATACAAAAGCCTCTCGTTCTGTCATCTGAGTACTGTGTTCAAAAGTACTGAAAAATATCACAGGTTAATTTTTTCCAAAACAGTTTCTGCCAAGCATATCTGCCAAAAAATTGCTATATCTGGCTGTTTTCTGAGGCACATGGAACTGTATTCTTTTTCAAAATCTCTCCTTCAAAGAACCCATCAGCCAGCAGAAGAATTATCCACACACCCCAAAACACTAAATAAACCATTTGGTAACTCAAACTCATGAGTAACAGAGTATACGAAGCCTTCTTAGGCTTGATAAATAATTTATTTTCAATTTAAATTACATCTCTCCTCATAATCTTGTTTCTCCCTACTGACATTGTATAACTGATATTTTGCCTGTTGAGGCAAATCCATCAATTTCTGGTGCTGCTCATCTTTGCCTCATTCATCACACTCACAGTGATTCAGTGCTGAGTTGCTCTGAATGTAATCTTGTGTGCTGATGAATTTCTCTGATATGCCAATGATGTGTTATCTTTATAGCTGCTGTGGCAAAGCATGTGATTTTATATGTTGTGTCTAATAATACCAGCCTGTTCCTACAAGAATTGATGACATCCAGAAACAGGGAACATGTTTGTATTAAACCAGGAGTATGCTGAAGTTAAAGTCTGTCACTTCGTGTGGCTCTGGCTCTTGGTGCTCTCTTCTTCACTGAGTGTCTGTTTGAAAAATGGTTGCTCTTGCCACCACTCATTGATACCACAGATGTTCCACTATGATACTTCAAAGAAGAGATTCCACTTCTGCAGGTTTTGGCATATGACCAAATAAAGTTCACAAAAAAAACTTTTGGAGTGAGTTTATTTGCCTTAAAAACAGCTATAAATTGCAATAGCCCCGATAAAATTTTAATCTTTGAGGAATATTTCTCCTGCATGGCTATCATTTGGGGAACCAAGGAAGCAAAGATCAAGCAAGTAGGAACACACAGGTGAGGACATAATCTGGAAGGGATGAAACCTAGGTTTGGTCCTTGTTCTAGGCATAGTCTCTGTAGTTTGAAGAAAAGTCTCTGGATCAAATGCAGACAGTAAGGATGCTCCTTCCTTTAGTTTCAGGGTCTCCAGGCTTTCAGTGTGATTCAGAAGCTGGTGCAGATCATACAACATCATCCTGTGGGAGGCTTCACTCCTGCATGCAGGCAGAACCCAAGAGGATCAGGCACCATGTGAATCAGGTGACTGCTATGCAGAGGTTTGGAGCTTGTTGCAGGTCACTGGATGATGGATTTAGAGATTTTGGGAGCAGATGTGAAGCAAGAAAATCGGTTAAGTATAGAAAGGCTGTTCCTGTTTTTTAAAATGTTGGCATTGCGACTATTTTGGGATTTTTTAATTTTTTTTTCCATAGGGCATGATTCTTCAACATCTTTTATGCTGCAGACATTTTTCTGTGTTCTGTCAGACAGTTAGGCTATATTGTGGGCTGGCTCCCTGCATCCTCTGGTGATCAGTTGTAATACTGAGCCTGAGGTTTTGTAAGCTCTTAATCACATTGCCTTTATAGTCCCTAGATGTGGTACAGGAATGAGCTAAAGAAGACAAGGAAAATTGTATTTTACATTCTGACAGGCTGTGAAATCCAAAACTAACATGAGAGCAACCGCAAAGACCGAAAGCTTCCAAAGCCATGGTTCCTTGAAACATCTCATGTCTTCATCTTTAAAAAAATATGCTGTACTATTTCAGAAGAAATTATCATCTGTGCTAGATGTAGATCCAATCTGTGATAACAGATTAACTTTCACTGACTTCAGTCATGGGACAGTGTCATCTCGCAGGCTGTCTTCCTCTTTGCTGTCCTGGCTTCCCTTAGGTCTGTAGGAATGCATTGAGACAAGAGCATTTAGATGACTGTTCCCAGTCAGACCACGACAATGTTTATCTCTGCATTGACACTGGGTGTCATGTTAATCTTCATATAGTTTTTCCTCAGCTAGTGATACCTCCAAATCAGATTATTGCATAAAAATATACTGCTTTGAAATGCTTCTCTAGATGTTTCATGTTAATTCTGTTGTAATGGACCACAATCAGGCAATTGCAATGGTACCAATTTTCATTGCTTTTATAGAAATTGAAGATAGCTTGACATGTACCCAGAAAAATGCTTCTCCAAACACAAACACATATCAACTCTTATATTCTTGGTAACAATAAATGCTTTGCAACCTTCGATAAAAATATATCATTATTGAGACACTCATTATAAATGGCTGTAGGTTTGGAGTACAGAGTGTGCTTGTGGGGTTTTTTGTTTCTTTTTTTTGTTTGTTTGCTTGTTTGTTTACACATGCAGACATGCAACACGTCTTAATGATGCAATCAAGTACAGGATTGTTTTGGTAGGGATCTGAAGGGAAAACAGAGAATGAAAATTTTCTTGATGCTGATTGATAGAGCATTAAAAAGCTGAAATAACTCATAAGGTATCTATTAAGGCTAAAGTAATGTCGATGGATTGTAAAGAATCTTCAACATCACATAAGCAAAGAAGAGAATCCAGCCCATTGGTATGGTATTGGTACACATGAGACAATCACATTCATAGGAAAACAGCTAAGAATGTGTTTTCAGGGCCTTTTCCTTATGTTCCTTATTTTTCTGATCAGAGGGGAAAACTATGTCAATTTTTCTGTTTGTGAAGACTTGCAATACTTTTAGTATCCTGCAGATGAAAACAGCCAGTAACATACACATTAAAAGCTATCATGTCTGGAGTCTGCAAGTAAATGTGTGTTTCTAACCCTACCAGCAACAGGGAATAGATGCACTCTGCATCTGAAAACACCAGTGGGAGCCTGGGTCAGTGCTTAGGGATGTGGTCAAGACAATGTACCTGTTACATAGAAATAGCTGGGGGAAAAAAACAACCAACCAATCAACCAACCAACTAATCAACTGAAAAAAAAAAAAAAAAACCAAAAACAAACCCAACAAAAAAGAACCCAAACAACCTGGAGCAGCTTTCCCTCTTAGATCAGTCCAAACACATTGAAGACATCTCTCTATATGGGACAACTTGGCTGCCAGGAAAGGCAGTCATTCTGTCAGAGAGGTCATTGCTGGGAACAGTAATTTCTTTTTTGATTTTTTTTTTCCTCAAATCTCTATTTCCTTGCTCTTTGAGAACAAGCACGTTATGAAACCTTCAGGAAATTGAAGAAGGCCCCATCTCAGAGCAAAATTTGGGGGTGACAGAATTAAATCAGTGAATGCTGAAGACATGGTTGCAGTGCCATAGCAGAAAGATCCAACCCAGGAACAGACTGTTTAAGGGACAAAATTATGTTGCATTTGACTAGAACTCTGAAGAAAAGCAAAAGATCATCCTGGATACACCCCAGTGGTGGGCTTTTGAATACTTCCCTGCCAAACCTCACACATTTAACTTTTGATGATAGCATTTTAAGGATTACCCATTCAGACATAAAGACCATATAGATACAGAACACCTTACTATAAAAGTACTCTGCAAAATAAAAGGAAAATCTTCAAGAAGTTCTTTACTGTAAGGGTGGTGAGACACTGGAATGGGTTGCCCAGGGAAGTTGTGAATGCTCCATCGCTGGCGGTGTTCAAGGCCGGGTTGGACATAGCCTTGGGTGGCATAGTTTAGTGGGAGGTGTACCTGCCCATGGCAGGGGGGTTGGAACAAGATGAACTTAAGGTCCTTTCCAACCCTAACTATTCTATGATTCTATGGCTATTCATGTTGTTTTTGGAACTGTAGTTAACACTTGATCCAGCAGTACAACAAGAAGTACAATTGTGGCTGTCTTTACTAGAGGAAACCAAGACTGTAAGAAAAAGTAGACATGTATAATTCAGTAATTCAGTATTTTTTCAAAAGCTTAAGAACGTGGTTCCTCTAATAATCTCAGGAGATCAAACAATTTTTCCAATCATCATTTTTACAGGGTAAGGTTTTAATGTTACTATTTTTCTTATTCTTAAATTAATATTGCTTTGCAGAGTACAAAATTGATATTAAAACCCATGAAGAATCAAATCTTCTTATATGTAGCAGCATCATCTTTATGCCTAAAGTGGGGTAATGAAAATTTAGAAGGTTCAAAGATTCTGATGAGTCAATTTGTAAATCCTTTACAATTAATTCTCAGAGTTAATCTCTAAATTTCACCTCAATTTAAGATGAAAATTTTTCTTTTCTTGTGAAGCAAGTAATCTGACAAATATTGCTTCAGGAGTTTAAAAAACTATTTATTTTTCTCTTTGAAAATTTGAATCATTTCATCAGTACAAGGTATGTGAGAAATGGATTGGTTTCCCCCTTATTTTTTCACCAAAAAAAAAAAAAAAAAATCCCTTAAAAAAAAGTTACACTCATGGTTCTGCTTGTAACATTGTAACATCTATTCATATTAAAAAATCTTGGTTGCTTTTGAATGGAACTACCCTTTGCTAAAATTACACCTTCATGAGCACTGATTCACAGCCTAGCTCTGTGTAAAATAATCCCTTTCTCCTGTATGCTCCCCCCCTTCTTATTCTTTCACTGTCAAAAGCTGACATAAGCTCTAGTACTGATGAAGAGAGAAACTTAATCTCATAGGTCTAGGTGACAGTGAAATTTTACGTGATATCTGAGAAAGCAGTGGATCAAGAGTAGTTAAGCAGCTCAGGAAAAAGCAGAGACTAAATCAGGGTTCTCCTTCCCCATACAGTGAGCCTGGGAGTTGTCCATGTTAGTTGCTTTAACGCATTTTGCAGATCTCTGTCTTACCCAGAGTATTTATCATGCATTAATGTGCTAGTAAGGGATTTTGTCTTAAATTGTACAAGTTCAAATTCTTTCAAGTTTTCAATGAATTTCTAAAGTTCTTTTTGATGTTTTCTCTTTTTCTACCCACAGAATGAATTCAGAAATTAATTGGGTTCAAATCCAAATCTTAAATAAGAACAACTTAAGCAATTCTGAAATGAAAGATTATCTTAATGTATTTCCTAGAGGTCCTTTAGATGTCATAGGTTATTCAGTTGTAATCTATGTTCCCATAGTAAATCCACTTTTCTTAGTAAGCTTTGTTTCTACATATATTTATTAACTTTTGCCCTTAATTGAAATTATTATTAAATATGTTGCATCATTCAAGCCTAACTGAGAGAGAGAGTGAAAAAAAATCCAAAGAAGTTTTAAAAAATAAAAGGGAGGAAAAGGAGCACAACAGGGCAGTTTTAGTGTTGGGCAGTTTAGACAAAAAAGGTTAGAGATAATCATATGAACATATGCTCTAAAGCATTGTGGACCTTCCACTAAAAACTTTTGATGTGTAAAATTACAGAAAGTTTATGTAGGAGCAGGATAAGTCACTGGTTACAGGAATGGAAGAGTTTCTTTTTTCTCCGTTTCTTATGTAAACAGTAGTTGATAGAAAGTAGCAAAGCATACATAGCTTTGCTTTTGGACTTTGTAGGTCCAGTGAAATTACTTGTGCTATTCTGCAAATAATCTCCTATGCATAGTCTTTCTACACTAGAGTCCTGTTGTAGCAATGTTCTGCCTAGCAATGTTCATGCTAGGCAGCTATAGCAGTTTCACAGGGAGTTAAAGATGACACCTGTATATCTATCAGAGGCAGAGCTTGAAAGTCTTTTCTAACCTTGTTTTGCAGGATGGTGAGACATTGGAAAAGTTTGCCCAGAGAAGTTGTGTATGCCTCACCCCTGGAAGTGCTCAAGGTCAGGTTGGGCAGGGCTTTGGCTTTGGGCAAGCTGGTTTGTAGGAAGTGCCCCTGCCCATGGCGAGGGGAAGAGCTGGAGGAGGGGGTGAACTAGATGATCTTAAAGATTTCTTCCAACCATTCCATGATTCTATATTTGCGTGTCCCTTGGGATCCTCTTTTGAAGACAACTCTTCCTGCAGAAAAAAGAACGTAACTGAGTGGGTACTTTTTTGACTGTTGCCAGCTATAGCAGAAGAAATATACACACTTGGTTCTCTGGATATTATTGCAGCACACAGTACAGTGGATAAAATAAGATAGGACAGATTAAATCAGTACCCAGTTTCTCCTTTGAGGTCTTAGAACAATGGACACTGAAATACAAGATCACATAGAAGCCCATAAAAATTACATCTTTTATTCTTTGTATGCCATTAGGTGAAGTCAATGGAACAAATTGATATGTAATTTAATGAGATACATGTGTGGCAAGGATAACCCCATCCTCACAATCACTCCTAGCTGGAAAATAAAACCATGTGAGCAAGATTTACAGAATTATCATGTCTGCAGCATCTCTCAAAAGTCATACATCTGGGGGAGTTTTCTCTGCCTGGTAAGTTCCCACCAGGGAGAACTTAAAATATCCTAGCAGTATGTCACTGTCTATAGCTAGGATTTTTCTCTAATATATTTAATCTCCCTAGCTGAAACCTTCTTTTCTGCAGTGACATCCAGCATTAGCTGGTGGACCAGTTCCATTTCTGGCTTGAGCTTCCTCTCTGGACCTATGTGGAAGACAATTGAGCAGCTTTTCCTATCGCTTCATCACCACGGTGTTTGAGTCCTTTCAGGGGGACATGGTTACTTGAACCCAAACACTTTCTACAGCTAAGTCTTCTGGTGATCATGTCCTCTAGTTTTCCCTGTTTTCTTTGAGAGAGAAGGATAAACAATAGCAGTGTGCTCCCCTGGTGGGTATCTTTTAAGTTTACACATGCCTCTGTATGAGCAACGGCATGGTGAAAGGAAGGTTTCTTGCAAAGAAAGCTGGAGGTCAAAATATCAGGAGTTATGCTGGTTCCTGGGCTTCTATGTGAGTCTGTTTCCAAAGGCTGAGGTAGGTCCCAGCATGTCTGGTGTTCTACCCACATAAGTTTTCCTTTTCTAAGTTTTGCACCTGGAGGGAAGGAATATGTATGGGCACTCTCCAAGTGAATGAGCTGGTCTGGCTTTGCTGTCACAGAGCTCGTGGTTAGTTAGGCTAAAATTATCAAGTTCATGTTGTTGCTCCAGATCTTTAGCTTTCAGTGGTCCTCACTTTCATTGATCCTTTAAACTAACACCAACTCCTCAGGCTTTCAGGACTGCTTCCATTTTCCTCTCACACATATACAAAATACCAATGTATTTGATACAAATAAAGTATCCATACAGACATGCGTGTTATGCTGGGCATTCCACTGAACATTAGCAAATAATCAACAATTACCAATCTTTACAGCAAAGGAATGCTTTCTGGTATAACTATACTGTTCTACTGTGGAAGCTCTAGGTAACTCAACTCACAAAAAAACACCAACACTCCCCCCCCCCAAAAAAAAAAAAAAAATAAAAAAAATAAAATAAAAGAAGAACTTACCTAAAACTCTAATGCAGGGCTTTTGCTTCCTTCTTTTGATATCTGTAATGCTCAGTGCTCTTTCAGTAGTTCCTAGAGTTTTTAATATCTCAAATGAGAGAGAAAAAGACAAATTCCCCTCTACTTACTAGCCCTCATGTAACATTGCAGATCACTACTATAAAGCTATTAGCCAGTAACTTCCCTTTCCTCAACCTTAGAGATTTAATAGTGTCAGCAAATTGATGTTTAAATCACTAGCTATTAAAAGCACTTGGGGTTTGTTTAGGTATTTTCCTTTTGCAATCTCAGTTTCCAAAGAGTCTTGCATTGTCCTACATGTCAAAACCAAAATATAAAGACAAGGTGTATTTTCTCTCAGAAATAAGCAGATCTGAAAACCTTACTTGCTTATATTTGTAAGTTTAATAATGTTCCACGCTTCTTTAAGCACTTTTTGTCTGTTCAGTTGCAAGGGAACAGGATGTTGTAGCTATGCCAGAATGTTTTACTGGAGTATGAAAAAGATGAAAGTGAATTATAGATAACAATAAAATGGCACCCTGTGTCCCCAAGCTAGCAGATAACACAAATTTCATTAAAATTTATATATAAACCATAAAAGAAATTTACCCTTACCCAATGCAGCCTTTTAATCAGGTGCAGAATGCTCCATGCAGCTTAGTATCCCCTTCACCCCAGATGATTTGAAACTAAATGCAGGAGACATCTTAAATCCCTGGCATTTACTAGTGGAACATTGTTCTGTGATGTTTCACTAAAAACAGGCACATGCATTAGCAAGCAATCAACTACTTATTGCTTCAAATGGTATCCCCAATTTGCCTTGATTTTCATGTTCATAACATTACAATCCTGCGTGAGTGATCTGAGGCTATGACCTAGAGTCACTCCACCTAAACTTCCCATTTCTGACTTTCTTGATAGCAGGCAGGGTGCAGCAGTACTTTCATCATTAGTTTACCAAACACACAGCTGTCCAGGAATTAAAAAATCAGATTTGGAAGTAAGAAGGTTAGGAAATGGGTAGGGTAACAAGTAATTGTTCCCCATGTTCTAACTGGCAGATTGGCCTTGTGTGACACACTGATACAAAATATCCCACCACAATCACTGCAAATAGGGAGCTTGTCACGGTTTAAGCCCAGCCATAACTCAGTGCCACGCAGCAGCTCTCTCACTCCCCCCTTTCCTCCCCTCAGCTCCAGGAGGGATGGGGAGGAGGATCTAAAGAATGTAACTCCCACAGGTTGAGATAAGAACAGTTTAGTAACTAAGGTATAACACAAACTGCTACTGCTACCACCAATAATAATAATGATAAGGGAAATAACAAGGGAAGAGAATACAACCACTCACCACCCACCAAACAATACGCAGCCCAACCAAGCAGTGATCCCCCACCCTTCCGGGTAACTGCCCCCAGTTTATATACTGGGCATGATGTGCTGTGGTATGGAATACCTCTTTGGCTAGTTTGGGTCAGGTGTCCTGTCTCTGCTTCCTCCTGGCTTCCCCTCCTCCCTGGCAGAGCATGAGACTCAGAAAGTCCTTGGTCAGACTAAACATTAATGAGCAGCAACTAAAAACATTGGTGCTATCAGCGCTGTTCCCAGGCCAAAAGTCAAAAACACAGCGCTGCACCAGCTACTAAGAGGGAGAAAAATGACTGCTACTGCTGAACCCAGGACAGAGCTCTAGGATCCCAAGGACAGAGTAGCAGGTTTGGGCTCCTCTGGGGAAGTCCGAACAACTGCTACCTTCTGCTGAGGCCACCTTCTTATTTATATCATTCTCAGTTCCTCTCAATGTTTTCAGGGAATCAGGTATTAGAGACAGAAATATATTAAATTAAAATTTACCTTATTTATGTGCTGTGCTGGGTAGCAGGTTGACGTAAACTTATCTGTTAATAATGTAGTATAAATGACTTCTCTAAGAGCTTTTCTAATAAATTATTGGAAAAGATAGCCATATTGAGTGATCATTTTACCATTTTGTGCTTTTAAAGTAATTTTCAAAGGGAAAACCATATTCTATTGCAGCTTAAGTTACTGAAGTTAAATATTTGTGAATGAGATTCTAAATCTTTGGGTTCTGTTATACTTGCACATGTTCTTATATATATGTGTATATATATATCTATGTAATTTGCTTAGTCCTGTGTTTAGTAATGTCACAGAGGAGATTACTCCTACAAAATGCTGTACTATAAAACACAGAAACACGTATAAAGATGTGAATATTATATCAGGGAAAAAGTTAAGCTTGAAACATCTTCTTTTGTATTTAGGGTTTAAGAATAAAAGCTGAGAAACTCATACTCTCCCCCAAGGTTTCAAGATATCACATCTAGATTTACTGGAGCTCAGACTTTTATTCCATTGTGTTTCAATTTGTATTAGTAACATACAGGCAAGTGGTATAGCCATATTGCTCACACTACTAAAAAGGAGTAATTTTATGTCAGCAGTTTTGTTCTAAACAAGCACCTGTTTCTAGCTGAGAATCAAATCACTTTGCCTCCATAATCTGGTGCACTGAGCTCCTTAAATTAGACAGAGATAAGTATGTATGGCCAGGCTCCAGACTTTTTCAAAAGCTTACATCAGCTGCTCAGCTTCTTGTGAGTTGAAAGGTGCTTTACAGAAGCACTTTCCATCCCTTGAGGCTGATGGGCTGACACTGAATCAAAAGGCCAGAGAGTTGAGTTTGAAAAGTAGTAGTTAGGATGCACTAAGAGCAGAAAGTCCTGGCAGAAAAAATCTGTCTTCACCTGAAGGGAGAAACTCCCAGAAACTCATCATTTTCTGTACTCTTTGAGACTCTCACTTTTTACCAGGAAAGTCACCAAAATAATCCAGGGCCCCTGAGATTGCAGCTTTATTCCTGCAACTAATAATTTATTACTGTGGCTAGCGGATCAGGCCCTTTATCATGACTTTTGCATAGCTGCAATATGACATGTAGGTAGAGGAAAATATGGGGATCTTCTTCCTGCGTAGCAAGTGTGAACACTAAGGTATCTTTGCAAAACTTCTTTGAACTCTTTTTTCCAATATTTTTTGTTAAATGTCTCAAATTTCATTTCTAACAAAATGTCAGGGTAGGTTCTTCGGAGATAAGATTTGAATAAGAACTGTTCTTTTGGAAGGAACTCTCATTTGAAAAACTTCTGGAGGGAATAATTCCAAATTATTGGTTATTTTTTAAGACTCTCTTCTGTTCTGCCCTCTCTGCTGTAGCTTTACCTGGCTGATCTTGTTATTGAAGCCAATTTATTATGCTATTGAGTCCAGCTTGTCTCAAATTACCCCTTTGGTGGTAAAAACTAACATTGATCACCATTATGGAAATATTTTTAAACGTTTTCCTGTCAGCTGAAATGGGACCTTTCTACTTTGTGCCTCTTGTGTTCCCCATAATTATCCTCTGTTACCGGCCAAGACTGAAAGAGAAATTTCAACACTGTCATCCTGGTCACTCACCCAGCCTGTTTTGCTCAGTAGTCATTCTTGTGCCTTAGTTAACATTCATTAGCAGATAACTGTTTCCGGACCAAAGGTGGGTAAACTGTAATTAGAATCTTTCTGTCAATAAAGGTTTCATATCCTCTAATGAGTAGGTAGACATGCAAACTGCTATGCTCCCTGAATAAGTATTAGCATTCCTATACTGGCACAAAATAGGCCAATTAATTTTGCTGTTGTTTTCTGTGTGCACATGTGTCTGTTTTAATAATAAAGAACCCTCCATGAAATCCTTCATTTTTTGAATGTGTCTTTGCTATCATTTGGCTACAAAACACTCAAACCTTTATCCTTTATCCTGCTGTTGATGCATTTTTTATTATACACCTTGATAGTGCCTACCATCGTAGTGCCATGGATCATGACTATATAGCATGCGCTGCCTTAGCAAGCGACCAGTGTTTATGCCGCAGTATAACAGGTGGGAAAGGGCACTTTCTCACCCAGCTTCTCACTAGCTGATCTGCAGCAGGACTATACAACCCAGAGATATTCTGTGCTTAGGACAAATGTGTGTATACTGTAACACATGCCTTCTCTATGGCAACAACAGAACAGCATTAAAGCAGTATGCTGTAAGTTACCCCGAGTTGCTTTTCTTCGTGTGGCCAGCACTGAGCACATGAGGGACAGAGAGGAATTACTGAGTTAGATTGTTCCAGCCATCCTTGTTCTTTTGCATAACTTCAAAAAGCCACTGAAGGGGCAGGTGGGGTTTCAATCTGCTAGCAAAATACACATTCTTCTTCTTCAAAGTACCATTTCCCAGAGACCTGCCTTCAACAATACTGAGTTCAGTGTTAGGAAGGTTTTCACAGGGTTAATACAAGTAGGCTTTTCAAGACAAAAAAATGATGTTAAAACTTTGGGAAAAGCCTCTGTGAACTAATTACCAACACTGCAATAGAACTGCCAGGAGTGAGTATCATAGAATCATAGAATCATAGAATAGTTAGGGTTGGAAAGGACCTAGTTCCAACCCCCCTGCCATGGGCAGGGACACCTCACACTAAACCATGACACCCAAGGCTATGTCCAATCCAGCCTTGAACACCGCCAGCAATGGAGCATTCACAGCTTCCCTGGGCAACCCATTCCAGTGCCTCACCACCCTCACAGGAAAGAATTTCTTCCTCATATCCAATTTAAACTTCCCCTGTTGAAGTTTGAACCTGTTACTCCTTGTCCTCTCACTACAGTTCCTCATGAAGAGTCCCTCCCCAGCATTCTTGCAGGCCCCCTTCAGATACTGGAAGACTCCTAGGAGATCTCCACACAGCCTTCTCTTCTCCAGGCTGAACAGCCCCAACTTTCTCAGCCTGTCTTCATACGGGAGGTGCTCCAGTCCCGTGATCATCCTCGTGGCCCTCCTTTGGACTCATTCCAACAGTTCCATGTCCTTTTGATGTTGAGGACACCAGAACTGCACACAATACTCCAAGTGAGGTCTCACAAGAGCAGAGTAGAGGGGCAGGATCACCTCCCTCGACCTGCTGGTCACACTCCTTTTGATGCAGCCTGCGATATGCTTGGCTTTCTGGGCTGCCAGTGCACATTGTCGGCTCATGTTCATTTTTTCATGGACCAACACCCCCAAGTCCTTCTCCTCAGGGCTGCTCTGAATCTCTTCTCTGCCCAACCTGGAGCTGTGCCTGGGATTGCTCTGACCGAGGTGTAGGACCTTGCACTTGGCATGGTTAAACTTCATCAGATTGGCATCAGCCCACCTCACAAGTATGTCAAGGTGCCTCTGCATGGCATTCCTTCCCTCCAACAGATCAACCAAACCACACAGCTTGGTGTCATTGGCAAACTTGCTGAGGGCGCACTCCATCCCACTGTCCATGTCACCGACAAAGATGTTGAACAAGACCAGTCCCAATGCCCACCCCTGAAGGACCCCACTCATTACTGGTCTCCAGCTGAACACTGAGCCATTGAGCACTACTCTTTGCGTGCGGCCATCCAGCCACTTCTTCCCCCTATCAAACCTATGCTTTTGAGTATAGAATATTCACTGAAAGCTATTTTAGTTGTTCAGGTAATATCTCTATAATTGGGTTTTATTTTAACCTTACACTTAATTTCCATGGAAGTCTGCACATGCTTAAGCCTTTTGCTATGTCATGTCAGGTCATAATACTTGTGGTGTGATATTTTAGGCTGAGTTTGGTTAAGACAGCCTTGTGAATTTTTGTATGGAGATCGAGCTAAGCACACACTGTTTCAAGTGAGTGGAAAATCCCATCTTTCCTTTCTGAACCAAGTTGATCTATAATTGGTGTCCCTATCTGCTGATCCCAGAGAGGGCAATTCAGTGGAAGAAATTATTAGCTGGGTGTGCTTCAACAAATTTGCAGCTCCATGAAGGTGATGGGAGTGAGGAGGTGCACTTCCTGGGCAGCCAGTCCTGAGTGAGGCACAGCTCTCAGGTGAGCTCAGAGGGCAGAACACTTAATCCTTGTCAGACTGGTAATTTTCAGAAAAAGTTTGTGGTGATATAATTCCTTATCTGGATAAAATGAATGTCTTCCCTACACCCCCAGTGTTTCTTAATTAACTTCATTTGAGCCAATTAGTAGGAAAGAGCAGAGTGATTTGGGAGGATCCATATGTACTCTAGGGAAATCTAGACCTCATATGAGCACCTGCTTGTGGTGCAGAAGCTACCCTGGCACACCATGGAACAGCAGGCATTCCAGTGAGAGACAGGACTTTTGCAAAATGAGGTCACTCTGGCTGTTGCTTTTACCTGTTTCTGGGAATTTTTCTCAGCTATGCTCTCCATTATCACTCTTCCACATACAGAAGTGGCATTGTGCCGTAACACCCAGTACATTCATTTGCCCCCACTAAGCTCTTGGTGGCAAAGAAAAGAAACTTATGGACAAGACAGATGAAGGCTGAGCAGCAAAGTGCCCTTTTAAGGGCCACAGGAGCCTGACTAACCACCTCAGTCCATTTAGCTGGGGTACAGGCCCTTGTGCACAGCCCAAGGACAGCACTGTTGCC
The DNA here is from genome assembly GCA_028858755.1 of Ara ararauna. Taxonomy (NCBI): domain Eukaryota; kingdom Metazoa; phylum Chordata; class Aves; order Psittaciformes; family Psittacidae; genus Ara; species Ara ararauna. The sequence goes on along the minus strand of CM054376.1, from coordinate 61,927,381 downwards.
CTTTTGCCTTGAGTTGGACAGCAGTAAATATCACAGCTCAAATTCTGTTTTCAGCAGATGTAGATTTAGAGCATAGGAGAGCTGCTTATCAAGGAGCTCCTTATTATTCTGTCTTTGTGTGGCCATGAATATGCTATCTGAGACCTGAACCTGATTAGCTATAGCTAGCAGTGGTGCTCTCCCAAAAGAGCATTAAGCCTAATTAGGAAAAGTAGCTTGATACGGTTGATAAGGCATGGATTTTGGGCCCTCAATTCAGAGGCCATATTTCAGTGCTGGAAGAAGAAGACGGTTTGAACAGCTAGCCAATAATTTGGTACAAGATCTTACATGGGACTGACCCTAACTGATTTGCGCAAAGACTTGCTAAAAGAGTCCTCCAAGGAAAGTGATCTAAGTGGTCCCATACCCATTACCTTAGCTATACAACCACCTCTACAGTAAATCATATAACAAAAGAGGAGAGATCAAACAGCACTGCAGACAATCTTTTCCTCACCTTTCCCAAGAAAACTGTTACTAAAACTATGTAATTTCTAATTAATGTCTTTCTTTGATAATTTTTTGGTGATTTTCATAAGTGTTCACATGTTGACAAATTTTTCAAAGGTACTCAGAATTGCTCACTGAAGAGTGTTGGTAAATAATCCTTAGTTTTTAGCTTATCCATGAACAAATCATTGCAAATCATACATCTCAGAAAACAGAGGTTATATTTATTCAAAGCTGCCCTCTGATTTTCTTCGGGAATTCGCATAGTGGAAATTAAAATTCTCTTAGCTGTTATCTAGCAGCCTAGCGAGCAAAGCCTTAGCTTCCTTCTTCCACAAATCCAGATATAAATATATATATAATCTGTATACATACATTTGCTTAATTTATCTCGTTGCAAAAGTAATATAAACAGCCTATTGTTAACTTGGAAGGTGTTACAACTGGCAGCTGAAGGTAGCAGATTTCTCTGTAAAGAGCCAGAAAATGACCTTTTAATAACTGCAGAGAAGTAAAAAAGCTATTTTCAACAGTAACAAAACCAGCTGTGGATAAAGACAGCCCAAGATGGTATGTACCTGTAGCAGGTACATCCAAGATACAGGTACTGAGGGACGGCCTTGGTGGCAATAACCAGGCATGGTTTTTTGTTTGCAGGCTCTGGATATAGAAAAAGCCAGCAAGAGTTTTTTATCTTGACAGAAGCTGAAGTAGAGAGCTTGTGAGGTGCTTGAGGTTTCTGAGGTGCAAGTGAAAGGTCCTACACCTGAGTCAGAGCAATCCCAGACACAGCTCCAGGTTGGGCAGAGAAGAGATTCAGAGCAGTCCTGTGGAGAAGGACTTGGGGGTGTTGGTCCATGAAAAAATGAACATGAACCGACAATGTGCACTTGCAGCCCAGAAAGCCAAGCGTATCGCGGGCTACATCAAAAGGAGTGTGACCAGCAGGTTGAGGGAGGTGATCCTGCCCCTCTACTCTGCTCTTGTGAGACCTCACTTGGAGTATTGTGTGCAGTTCTGGTGTCCTCAACATCAAAAGGACATGGAACTGTTGGAATGAGTCCAAAGGAGGGCCACGAGGATGATCACGGGACTGGAGCACCTCCCGTATGAAGACAGGCTGAGAAAGTTGGGGCTGTTCAGCCTGGAGAAGAGAAGGCTGTGTGGAGACCTCCTAGCAGCCTTCCAATATCTGAAGGGGGCCTATAGGGATGCTGGGGAGGGACTCTTCATGAGGGACTGTAGTGAGAGGACAAGGAGTAACAGGTTCAAACTTCAACAGGGGAAGTTTAGATTGGACATGAGGAAGAAATTCTTTACCGTGAGGGTGGTGCGCCACTGGAATGTGTTGCCCAGGGAAGCTGTGAATGCTCCATTGCTGGCGGTGTTCAAGGCTGGATTGGACATAGCCTTGGGTGGCATGGTTTAGTGTGAGGTGTCTGTGCCCCTGGCAGGGGGGTTGGAACTAGATGATCTTAAGGTCCTTTCCAACCCTAACTATTCTATGATTATGATTCTATGAAACTGCTAACTCTTTGCTTCTGCTGTACTTGAAAGATGGGTGGATGTTTTGAGTATATTGATAGATGATAAAACAATATGCAGTTGATAATTTGTTTTCAGTGACTGTTCTAATGGACTGGACACACCTACCAAATGGCATATTCCTTTGTCCCATGAAGTCTGTGAGACACTGCGAATTTTTGAAGTAAACTCCTTCTATGAGATATTCCATCTCCATCTTTTGTGCATATTCTAGTGCATTCACTACTCTGAAACGATGAATCTTGTAGATAATAACCTCGTTTGAAAGTGAAAATAATGTCCACTGAGATGACTGGAAGTCCTACTTACTTTGACTGACATCTCTGAGATGGTTCCTAGCTTTCAGTTTTCTCTGCACCTGCTATCTGTGGCAGGATTGAAGGTAGCAGATCTCCTGCTGTGGCAGATAGTGAGGAAAGAGTCACAAGAATCCACCCATTCCTCCTCTACTTTTGTATAAATCGAAACTTCTTTAGACTTTTAAGAAGCCTAAATACCTCTTAAGAAATACTACTTCATCAATTCCACATAATTTTGCTCTATTCTTCTTGTTAATCCCCTCTCACTTCATGCCATCCTGGTCCTTTATAGTGTGATCTTTTTTTGTGGTTATGTTTTAACACTAGAGCAGATGAGCTATACACTTTACAAGTTGTATACCCCATCTCCATTTCCCACACAGTTGAGAGTCTCTGGATCTTAATATTTGCCTCAGAGAACTGAGGGGGAAGCTGCAGGGTTATTTCACAAATGAATGATGCTAGAAGCCTCCTGTTGTAGGACTGGTTTGGACAGATGGATTTTCTGAGGCATTTGTTGCCTGACTGTCGTGGTTTAAGCCTCTATAACTCACGCAGTCTCTCTCTCACTCACTCCCCTCTCTTTCTTCCCCCTGCTCCCAGGTGGATGGGGAGGAGAATCAAAAGAATGCAACTCCCACAGGTTGAGATAAGAACAGTTTAGTAACTAAGGTATAACCACTGACCTAACTATCTGTTTATTTTGAACCACATCTGGCTTTGTGCAGCACATAAAGCAAACAAGCAAATGTGGATGACCTCTCATGAAAGACATCAGAATATCCCCTGGAAAGGCTAGAAGAGCACTGCAGCATCCTTTAATCTCACAACTTTCCCAGTCGCATCTGTGTTTTACATTACTGTTGCTTCATGGCCCTTCCCATGCTTACATTGACTTATTGAATGTTCCTTTCATATTCTTACTGGTAGTGCTTGTGGCTCTTTGCAGGATTTAGAGACCCATTTTACTTTCATTGCTTTTCTTTTTTAATCTATAGAATCATCGAATCATAGAATAGTTAGGGCTGGAAAGGACCTTAAGATCATCTAGTTCCAACCCCCTGCCAGAGGCAGGGACACCTCCCACTGAACAATGCCAGACAAGGCTATGTCCAATCCAGCCTTGAACACTGCCATCAATGGAGCATTCACAACTTCCCTGGGCAACACATTCCAGTGCCTCACCACCCTTGCAGGAAAGAATTTCTTCCTCATATCCAATCTAAACTTCCCCTGTTGAAGTTTGAACCCATTACCCCTTGTCCTCTCACTACAGTCCCATAAGGGAGGTGCTCCAGACCACTGATCATCCTCGTGGCCCTCCTCTGGACTTGTTCCAACAGTTCCATGTCCTTTTGATGTTGAGGACACCAGAACTGCACACAATACTCCAAGTGAGGTCTCACAAGAGCAGAGTAGAGGGGCAGGATCACCTCCCTCAACCTGCTCGTCACACTCCTCTTAATGCAGCCCAGGATACGCTTGGCTTTCTGGGCTGCAAGCCCACACTGCCGGCTCATGTTCATTTTTTCATGGACCAACACCCCCAAGTCCTTCTCTGTTCTTTCCAAGTGTTCAAACACTTGCCTGTAAGCTTAACTAACCCAACTACCAGGAATGATGCTCCACTTCCGCACAGAGAATCATGTCCAGTGAGAAGTCTGCTTTTCGCTGAAGTTCTTAATAATGAAACTTAATCTTTTCCAAGGCAGTGTGGTGGTCACCAGGGAATCACATAAATTGACTATTGGACTGGCTTTGAGCAACCTGGTCTAGTGGAAGGTGTCCCTGCCCAATGGCAGGGGGGTTGGATCTGTATGATCTTTGGAGGTCCCTTCCAACCATAATCATTCTATGATTCTTGAATTGTTTGGGTCACATAAGATACCAAGCTAGTTTTTCTCATGGCAGAGCATGAGACTGAGAAAGCCCTTGGTTAGAATAATCATTACTTAGCAACATCTGAAAACATCGGTGTTATCAGCATCGTTCCCAGGCTGAAAGTCAAAAACACAGCCCTGCACCAGCTACTAAGAAGGAGAAAAAATGACTGCTACTGCTGAATCCAGGACACACAAGAATAATTAGGTCTTGCCCATCAAAACAATATGAGCCATATTTAAAGAATTTTATAAACTAAAACAGTCTGTGAAGGGCTTCCAACATTGCAAATAATTGATCTGTTAATTTTCCTATAAAAATTGTCCTTTTGACTATCTTTTCTACAGTCAGTGAACACACACTGGTAAATTTTTTTTTTTTTAATGCTAGATAAAGAAAATTCATGTTTTCAGTATTTGCCTTAGAGGTAGATTTTCAAAAAGATTTACAGTCCTACAGTTTCAATGTGCAGCTGTCAACAGATGAAAAAGGATGAAATCTTTGTGGAGATACAGGCCTAAAGTTACTAAATAGACCATTTAATTAGTCTACATTTTCCTTTAATTTCATATACCACATAACAAACAGAAAGGAATTCCAAGACAAAAGTTCTCCTAATGCCTCTGTGCAGTATTCAATTCTGTTACTTGGGCCGTGTCTCACATGCCTTCAAATGTGCACTTTATTTCCCAGTGCCCGCAAAAAGACTCAATTAGGAAAAAGGATAAGCTAATGTAGAAAAGTCTAACTGTGATACTTGGTTGCTGTATGTCCTGTGAAAGAACTCATAAACACCACAAGCACTAATTTTTTTTTTTTTTTTTTCGGTCGGGTGGATCTTGTCGCTCTGTACAACTATCTGAAAGGAGGTTGTAATGAGGGAGGATTGGCCTCTTCTCCAAAGTATCAAGTGATAAAACAAAAAGAAGTGGCCTCAAGTTGAGCGGGGAACGTTTAGATTTGATGCTAGAAAAAAAACTTCATTGAAAGGCTTATCAAGCATTGAAACAGGCTACCCAGGGAAATGCTTGAGTCACCATCCCTGGAGGTATTTAGAAGACGTGTAAAAGTAGTGCTTGAGGACATGGTTTAGCGATGGACTGGTCAATATTAGGTTGGATTCAATGATCTTGAAGGTCTTTTTCAGCCTAAATGATTTTATGATTCTATGACTCTGCTACACATACAGGTGTGCTTTCCTGGGCAGTAACTGCAATCAGTTCACCACAGACCTGTAGAAAGCCGATATGCCCCAGGTTTTCGCCTCATGCTAGCTCATCAGGGGATACAAAACTAATCCACTATATCTCTCTACCCTGTTTCTTGGGAGTGTGCTATTTGTCAATCCTAATTACAAAGATGGCAATGCTTGATTTGTTGGGATATAAGAGAGGCAGATGGCATGTTCATTTATTAAAATCCAACCCACTCTTTCTATTTTCTGTAGCTCTTTGTACCTTCATTAGGATTTACATTTTAAATTATCAGGAATCTAATAAGCCAGCATGGCACCTCATTATCAAGGTTGTGTCTTCAGGTCTACATGAAGGCAGAGTTGTGAATTTCTTTCCACTTCATATACCTTGGTTTAAGAGCCTGCTGGCTTGCTTTATCTCTGCTTATTTCAAAGTTTTCAGTTGTATGAATGTAGCCTCCAACTAGGCAAAATGCAAATTCAAACCTTTCAGCTGATTCCAAATGGTATGCAGTGAGGAAGATCTGGATTTACAAAGCTCTGGCTTGCTCAGTGGAAGTGTTTAATTAGCAATTAACCAAATATCTCCTTTTGATGCCTGGGACCAGGAAGTAGGGGAAGGCAAACAAAGCTTTGTAGGCTTACAGTTTATTCTAGAAATCAGTGGAAACACATTTAGTCTGGTTCTTAAACAGACACAACAATGCTAGTTATGGCTTAGATACAAGATGTTGAGAGCAACAGGAGAGGGCAGGACCATACATCCTCTTTGTGAAAATAATTAAGACAAAATCACAGCATCTTCCTGATGCTTTCCTATCACCATGCAGCTAATAATGGCTTTATAGATTAAATAGCAAGTTGCATCTTAGTTAAGCAAATGCAACATAAAACCAATACTGATGTTTAAAGAAATTAGGTAAACTTACTTAGTGAAGCATTGCATCTCATTCATGTTAATCTTCAGCAGCGACATTGTTTCAGTCACTGATTCAATCATTTGCTTGCCTAAGTATTTTGCTTCCCTCTGTGCATTCTCCATTACATTCTTCCCTTCAGCATTCGCCATTTTCCTTGCAGGTGCTCCCAAGGTTAAACTCCCAGCCCTCACCCCTGTTCCCATATACATTAAAAAATATCTGCAATGTACCATTAACCTCGGTTATGTGGCAGATCTATATCAGCTGGTAGGGGTTGGAAGCATAGTAAAATGTTTCTGTGTTTGAATAATGTTTGATAGGTTGTTTTCTGCAAAGCCCCACAGTAGACTGGGCTACACTGCCAAGAAAGTGGCTGGAAAGCCAAGCGTGGTCAAAGCTGGGCAGCCACACGGCAGCAAAAAAAAGACTAGTGCCCCCACCACACCACTATCCAGTATTTCCTTGCACTGGCTACGTAGGATAATGGGGGGTGAATCAGACTGAGGGGAAAGTAATCATTTGCACATCTCACACACCAGATCCTTGCTAAATGCTACCCTAAGCTAACAGCATGGAAATAGGCAACTACCAAAGATGGGTTGATGATTGGTATGTTCTCTTGCTTCTCGTGTCAATGACTTTGCTTGTGTCCTTAGTGACTTCAGTAAATGTACTTGGGAAATTTGGGAGGACATCCTCTTGTTGTCAGACAAAAGAACTGAGAGCAACAAAACAAGTGAGCAACAACTCAAGTCTTTTAAAAGGATCACATTCATCTGAGCAGATATGTTGCTGTGGCTATGAAGGCTCAGTTCTGGTGCAGCTCCTGTTAAAGAGTATATTACTATCAGTAAGGCTGTGCTGCTGACAAGGCTCTGTAATTGCAATTCCACCCTCTGACAGAGCAATGGAAACATAAGAAACATAACTGCTGGTAGGTGTGAATTCTTAGCTACCTGAGATACTCGGTTTATGTTTTTGAACTCTTGACTATATGAGGATTTTAACTGCAGTCACAGAGTTAGGAAGATCGGTAAAACTGTGAACAGATGTACTTGAAATGTGAGTGGTTTGAGAACAATCAGGAATTATAAGAAAAAAGTATCTCTTTCTGATATCTCTATATCTATATATATATCTTTAGCCTCCTTTTCAGTATTAACCATCTTCTGTGTAGCTTGGACAAGGGAGGTATTTTGGGGTGTTTTATTTTTTTCTAAAGAGAAAAGAAATTCTACAAAAGTAGAAGAAAGAACGGCATTGAATTAGCAAAGATAAAATATTAATTATGGGAAAATGCAAAGCAGAGAGAAATCAAGTGTAGGGAAACAGCATAAGAAAAGAACCTCTTAGCCTCATCAGATGCTCTGTGGGACAAAGTCTTCAATCAGAAAGGTGCTGAGACTAAATTATCCCTGAATCTGATCTAGATCAAATAATTGAAAACTCCCACTGCTGGAACAGAACCAGCTTGCAGAATGACCACTAATTTCTCAGACTGGATACTGGCAAGACAAAGCTCTTGCATGTATCTAATCAGATTTATATTTCAATTCCATAGAACGCTATGTCCTATGATTTAAAGTTATCAGAGCATGGTCAGTGAGATGTGTAGATAAGATGCACATTTTCTTTAGTACTGAAACATTCTCTCTTGTCTTAGCTGTAAAGGCAATTTCAGAAAGCAGATTTTCAGAAAGATATATTGGAAGAGGTGTCAAGATTAAGTTACTTGTTTGTTTGTTAATACCTTATTAACACTTTTGGCCTCCAGATTTTGGTTCTATGTCTGTTAGAGAGCTCAGTATGATTTTGCAGATAAAGGCTTGCACAGGAGTAGGAGCATTCTTTACTTTCTCTATCCCTGCTATTCATGTCTGCTGTTCCCCTGTCATGGGTTCAGCAGCAGCAGTCATTTTTCTCCTTCTTGGTAGCTGGTGCAGGGCTGTGGTTTCGATTTTGGGCCTGGGAACAGAGCTAATAACACCAGTGTTTTGGTTACTGCTTAGTGATATTTTGGTCTGGCCAAGGACTTTCTGAGTTTCATGCTCTGCCAGGGAGGAGGGGAAGCTGGGGGGAAGCAGAGACAGGACACCTGACCCAAGGTAGCCAAAGAGGTTATTCCATACCACAGCACGTCATGCCCAGGATGGAAAGCAGAGAGCAGAGACCCGGAAGGGTGGGGGTGCACTGTGTGGTCGGGCTGGGTTTTAGGTGGTGAGAAATTGTATTCTTTCCTTGTATTTGCCTTGTCATTATTATTACTGGTGGTAGCAATAGTGGTCTTGTGTTATACTTTAGTTACTAAACTGTTCTTATCTCAACCTGTGGGAGTTGCATTCTTTTTGATTCTCCTTCCCGTCCCTCCAGGAGCGGGGGGAAGAAAGAGGGGGAAGTGAGTGAGAGAACGGGCTGCGTGAGTTAGAGAGGCTTGAACCACAACATCCCCCCATCCCCAAAAGAAAGATTGCATTCTAGTTACTGTGATCCTAAACTATCTGACCTGTCTTTGACTCTTTCCCAAAAGAAGGGGAAACTGTGGAAAGACAAACTGTGAGTCTTGTTTGTGAAATAATACATAGGAAAAGGAAGCAGAAATAAGGATTACAGGTAGAATAAAAATCTTATTTTTAAAAATATTTCAATATTTTACCTACTGTGACTCCAGTAAAATGTTAAGAATTCAGTAAATGGTGATTACTGCACGGGGACCTGGAGTTTATCCTGTTTCTCCCCACTAAGTTACTTCAAACTTTTCTGTCATCACTTATTCTTTTTGAGGTCTGACTAACAGCTCCTATTGCACATTACTCACTGTGGTCATTGGAAATTGTGCAGTGTCACCACTGAGAGTTGGATTTGTCCTTTATGTCCTGATTCAAGGAAATATATGCACTTATATCAGTACAGATCAGCTTCAAGATGAGTACTTTAAGTATGTAGTTACGTGCACATCTGACATTGCGTTACCTTGTTGGATTACAATTTAACGAATGTAGATCCAATGACATTCTCTATTTAATGAAACATGTGAATCATCACTTGAAAACAGTCAGGGAAAGGCAGTGCCAAGAATTACTGCAGCTGCGCAGAAGCTTAGTGCTCTATCTCAATACTAAAGTGTCAATTTTTTTCCATCATCAGACCTTCTACAGTGCTGTTTTATTGATTAACAGTTTCTCTGAGGGATTTATGCACTTGCTACTAATATTGCTAGTATAAGTGGTTCAAACTGGGACTTCATCTCACAGTGAAACAAGTTCTCATGTGAACATCCTTTAGGAAAAAATTTTCTTGTAAGAAATTATATCATAATTCCATAAACTATACAATATAGCCAAAGGACCAAATACAATAGCTCAAATGACCAGAAAGGGGGGTTGGAACAAGATGATCTTAAGGTCCTTTCTAACCCTAACTATTCTATTATTCTATGATTCTGTGAAAGGAAGAACATCCTCCTCCACGAACAAAAATAGTCTGCTCTACACATTGCCATGTGGACAAATCCATCTAGCGTCTGCCTGATGTTACATAAAAGTGGAGTTCCCAGCAGCTGAAAGGAAGTAAGGTTTTCTCCTATACTGCTATATATACCTATACTCCTCTTTTTATTCTATCTTATTAAAACAGCTATTTTAATAAGCCAGATGTTGCTGGGCCTTTCTTACTGAGATCCAGGAAGAATCATCATCACAGAATCATCATAGAATTGTTTGGGTTGGAAGGGACCTCCAAAGGTTGCCTAGTTCCAACCCACTTGCTATTAGGCAGGGACACTTTCCACGAGACCAGATTGCTCAAAGCCTAGTCCAATAATCAGTTTAAGTTATTGCCTGGTGACCACCACACCACCCTGGAAAAGATTAAGTTTCATTATTAAGAACCTGAGCCAAAAGCAGACTTATGTGTGCAGAAGTGAAGCATCGTTCCCCAACTTCTCTGAGCCTCACCACTGTCATAGTGAAGAATTTCTTTCTACATCTAATCTAAATCTACCCTTTCTCAGTTTAAAACCTTTATACCTTGTCCTATTACTACACTCCCTGATAAAGTGTCCCTCACCATCTTCCCTGTAGGCCACTTTAAGGTATTGGAAGGCTGTTACAGGGTCTCCCCAGAGCCTTCTCTTCTCCAGGCTAACATGCCCAACTCTCTCAGCCTGCCTTCATAGGAAAGGGGCTCCAGCCCTCAGATCAACTCCATGACCCTCCTCTGGGCTCATTCCAACAGATCCACACTCCTCTGATGTTAGGGCCCCCAGAGCTGAATGCAGTACTCCAGCTAGGGTCTCATGAGAGTGGAGGAGAGGGGGAGAATCACCTTCATCAACTTGCTGTTGGTAGATATAATTTGTTTTGCAGACTGTGAGTGAACATTGCCTGCTTATACTAAATTTTTCATCCAGCAGTACCCCTAAGCCTTTCTCCACATGCCTGCTCTCAATCCACCCATCACCCAGCCTGTTTGGGATTGCATTGTTAACTTCTCCCTCTCTCACCCTAACTCCCACCAGTACAGAACAGTAGCCCACAGGGAAGTTCTGCTGGGAGCATAACAAATACTCCTTTGTGCTTCCTGGCACACAGTAGAGCCAAAAAAAAACTAATTATAAAATATGCTTTAAAAATTAAATGTTATTTGCTACTAAACTTTTATTCTGACTTTGATAAGCTCAGATTTTGTTATACTCTCAAAGGAATGATTTATGACTCTAAATAAAGCTTTCTGAGCTGGTATTTTTCCATCTGCTCTCAAAAGAAGGTAGTCTAAAATAACTAATGGCATAAAATGGCACAAGCCACTAGTTTTTATGCTCACGAAGCATGATCCTGTGGATGGGCATGAGGAGACAGCAAGAATGTATGAGGGAAGAGTTGAAGCAAGAGAGTATCATGGGCATCTTTTTGGCACATGGCTGTTGCCAGGGAGACTCTTGTCTACAGTGTGTCTATAGTGTGGTTGACAGGTACAAGAAGCCCTTCCCACTTGATGTACTCCAAACCTGTACATGAAGGCCTCTCTAGGCATGCCAAATAAAGTTACCAAAAGCAAGATATATTTCCAACACCAACTGCCACCTACACCTGGAGAATTACAGTTTTTATGGTCTGATCTTTATAGCAGGATTAAAATTATCCCTGGAATGTAATACAGACAAGCCTGAATGTCAGTGGCTCATTCAACTGGAAGCCTTTCTCACTGAACAGAGCTGCAAAAAGAGAGCAGAGCACAAGAGGCAGGGTATGCATCTTCAATCTTTCCTGAGTGCTTGACACTGAAGAGGAAAACACGGCAATGAGAGTTATGAAAGTGTGTTTAAAATATAGGTTGAATTTATGCCTTTGTGGTAGTCTTGAGTGCAATGAAGACTGTGTTAATGAGGGTCGGCACTTGTGAAATTATGTAACAACCCTTGTGCTGTACATCAGCTGTAGGGGTTTACAGTAACATTGCAGTGTATTTGACTGAGGTCAGCTGGCAGGACAACAATATCATTGAGGTTTTGTATATTGCTTGCAACTTCCTGGGTCTACATTATCTTCTGGAAATATTAGGGAGGGTGAGGAAAGAAAGGCCTCTGACACCTGAGCTCCAGGGTACTGAGTATACCAGTAAAGACTCCGTGTGTAGCAAAAACACAGAGCTGATAATACGAGTATTACCATAGAGTTGGAATACTAAGCTTTGAATTGAACTTAAAAGAGGAAAAATAACAGGGCATCACACAAAACCGAGCTGTTACATTTCATCCGATTCTCTTTTCTGCCCAGTAGATCAAATCTGTTCCGTTTGTAATTCTGCTACGGCATCATTGCTGGATGACGTACAGATAATTATCTCTGCTATGAAAGTATCTTGGCCATTTGATTCCATACCTTGGGAGAGATGTTGAGGAAAGGGATAGTGCCGCATAATGAGCTGCTCCTGTGATGCCAGGGGAAAAGGATTCAGGGCTTGAGATGGTCCTGGATGGTTCATGATGAGAACAGATGCATGCCTTCAGGGCTTGCCAAGCTGGAAACTCTCCTCCTCCTTTGTCATGGTTCAATCTTCCCCATATGTAACATGCCAAGGCTGCTCAGCTTTATGTTTGCCAGCTGGGAGGAGTGAGGCCACAATTCTCTTTCAGTCTGTGAAGTCTGATCCAAGGTGTTTTACTTCAACTGACAGGATGCTACTAAAACAATCTTCCAGGACAACTGCCATCACAATTTGGTCCATTGCAAATATAGTTGTTCTTGTAATTCTGAGCAAGCACTGTCCTGTTTACTGCTCTGATATGTGAACAAGTTCATGTAGCCAGACAGTGGGAATGTTTGATAAACCTGGCTACTGTAGAGCTAGCCAAAACAAGTGATTAGTGAAATGGGTCAATCCAGGCTGCAAGTTTTGTGAGATGCTAAACTTTTAATGTTATGTCTTAACAGATGCATAGCCATGGCTTCAGCTTTGTCCTGATCTCCATCAAAACATTGTGCTATTCTGCCTGATCAATGAGGAAATTCATAGAGTAAGTAGTGGTTGGAAATTTGTGTAACATGAGCTTGTATGAAAGTGACTCAAGTAGATTTTATTCTGGTCAATTCAAGATGAACTTGTTAGGGATTATTATGCAAGAATTTTTTCCATCCATATGGCATCAGGTGGATAGAACTATACGGAGCAGAGCAGCAGTACTAGCCAAGCTACTGCAGCCAATGTAATGAAGTTATTGTTATGCTCTTTGGCCTCTGTACAATATGGGGTGGTGCCATCTGTGAGACAGAGCCTGCAGCTGAGAATGTTGGGTGACAGTCCTTGTGAGTGAGCAGCTAAGCAGGAGGCTAGGCGGCTTACTCCCTAGCAAGCCCCACATGCTCCACATCCCTAGCCCCAAGACGGCCTTGTCTAACACTCTCAATCCAGAGATCTCCATGTTCTCAGAGTTTGCAGAGCAGATCCTATTGCAAGGTATCCCTGCCAACAAACCTCTGTTCCTCATTACAGAAGGTTTCAGCGGGGTTACAAATATTGATCACTTCATCAAAAATTAACAATTTTGAAAGCACAAAGCCATGCAAAGAAACAATTCTCTTAAACCAATGTCTGTGAGGTTTTAAGAGAAAATATTTCAGTGATTTTTTGTCTCCTATCAGATGGAATTTGAACAAATTTAAAAGATGTTTGAAAAGCTTGTTCTTATACTCGACTCTTGTCAAGACAAGATTCTTCACATCTTACATGCAATGTCAGCATTAATTTTTTATCTAAAATTGCCGAACCATTATTAACTCTTTTTCACTGGACACTATTTCTCTAACACGACCTTTGATGTTATAAAAACAAGTTATGGAAAAATAAGGGAACAAAACTCTGCCTCAAAACAAGCAAATTAAACCCAAATATAATTTGTTTAAATGTTCACTTTCATGTTTGCCACAAACTGTACTAATCATATCTCAGGACCTCTTAAGCCTGAAGAAGAGCAGGAGAACATAATGCCAAACACTTCAGAAAATGGTTCTTGCCAGGTAAATATTTTGAATTAAGTATCAACATAACCAATTATGAATTCATTTTTAAAAATTCAGAAAATTGAGCTAGAATTTAGAGAAACAGCAAATTTTAGTGTCCTTACCTAAGTAGATTTCCCGGATTCACTGAAGTTCTGACATTAACTAGATTATCTGGAAAAGAGATGCCTCAGGGCAACAACCAATCTTAATGGTAGTAGTCCATGGTTTAGTGCAACAGGACAACATGCATTAATACAATAAAAATATATGAATCAATTTATTGCTGGTAATAATTTTGATCATTCTTGATATTATATTTATAGTATATATCTATCTCAAATGTCAAAAAAGAATAAAAAGGAAACCCTTCACAGTTCCACTATGATAACCAGTGAAAGCTATAATGACTTAGAAAGTTTAAATCATATTAAAAAAGAAGTCTTGGTCACTATCCATGAGGTGAGTGCCCAGATTTTCAAAACCACTTTGAAGCCTTCTCCTACACTGTGATAATATCTTAGTCTTAAGATATGTAGGAGATCTAAAAACTTGAGGAAGCGATTGCTAGTCCTTCAGCATGACATGGGATAATAATATAAATTAAGAGCAATAATGTGTACTGAACTGAAAAGTTCAGTTTCTGTTAAGACACAGCCTCATACTTCTGTATTCTGCTACATGATAAATTACTTTTTTGTAGCTCCAGAAATTTGCTTCCAGTGACAAGGGAGAAAAGAGATTAAACAGGAAGTGCAACATCATATCCATAGTAAAATTACTAATATGAAAACACTAGAGATCTGTGCTAATCACGCATGAATTGCTGAGCTGAGTAGCTCGAGAGGACGCCTTCAACACCTGAGCGGGGCCCGAAGCTCAGCGTCCACGAGCCTCAACTCAGAGCAGCAAGGGCCACCGAGGGAGCCCCAAGTCTTCGACAGGATTTGCCCAGGAGCAAGCAGCCCAGCTGGCGGGAGCAGGGTCTCAGAGGGGGCGGTGTCAGGAGGAGCAGCACCAGCCCTGGCTGGGTAAAAACCTGCCCCAGGGAACGCGGCGAACAGGGCGGGTTCGAGGCAGTTTGTGTGGCAGTTCCTGCGGGCAGGCGAGCGGAATAGTGAGCGCTCGCCTCAGGGCCAGGGCCCGGCCTGGGGACTCTGCTCTGGCTGCCCCGGCAGTGGCCAGCTTAGGTACCCAGACAGAGCTGATGAGAGGGGAGGCTGCAACGCAGAGCTCGGTTTGTAGAGTGCCTGCACTGGTCTCATGAGGCGAGGGTGCACGGTGGGCAGGGCTGCACTCGGTGCTTCCTGGTGGAGGTCCTCCTGCAGCATGGGCTGAGCTGCGGGATGCTGTCAATAGGCTGAAGGATGTCAGGGAAGCTGAGAGGAAGCAGCACTGCTTGCTCCAGGCCCAAACTGTGCTGGGCCCTCAAGCGTCCACTGTAGCTCATGCAGGAAAAAAGGAGGCTGTTAACCAAGGAAGCTGGGAAATAGTAACAAAAAAATGGGGAAGAGGACAATTAAAAGCAAGGGGCTTCCTCCTAAACCTGATGTCCCCACCCAGAACTATTTTGCAGTTCTGCAGTGGACTAATGAGGAAACACACACCTTGCCACTTGAACAACCGGTGGATGCATTGGTAGAGAAGATCACTACTGGTGCTGCCAGGAAAAAGCAGCAGGTCATAGTAATAGGGGACTCTACTTTGAAAGGCACTGAGGCACCCATCTGTCGGCCTGACCCAGTCTCAAGGGAGGTGTATTGCCTACCAGGGGCTTGGATCAGGGATGCTGCAGAGAGGCTGTGTGTTCTAGTAAGTCCCACTGATTATGACCCACTTCTAGTGATCCATGTGGGTGCTACTGATATAGATAGCAGTGGCTCGGAGAACATAAAGAAGGACTACAGAGCTCTGGGAGAGGTGGTTAGGGGCTCTGGAGCTCAGATTGTCTTTTCATCAATTCTCCAGGATAAAGGGTAGGACCTTAAAAAGGCTAGGAGGATTTACCAGGTTAATAAATGGTTAGAACAGTGGTTCCATAGTTAGGGGGTTGAGTTTCTAGAACATGGGACTCAATTTAGTAAGCCAGGTCTACTGGGGGCTGGCGGAGCTGGTCTGACAACGAAGGGGAAGAGTGGTTTTGATCGGAGGCTTGCCAGGCTGGTCAAGAAAGCCTTAACTAGGTGTGTTGGGGGAGAGGATCATCATTCCATCCCAACACTCCCAATCAGTCACCAGTGCCTATAATGAATGCTTGGAGCAATGTAGAGATATTCCCGCTGCTCTAGCCAATGAGCTGGCTTCAATTGGAGCTCAGCTCAGATGCCTCTATACAAATGCCCCTAGCATGGGGAACAAACAAGAGGAATTAGAGATGTGTGCATGTCTACGGGGGTATGATATCATAGGCAACACAGAATCATGGTGGGATGGCTCCTATGACTGGTGTGTTGGAATGGAAGGTTACAGGCTCTTTAGGAAAGACAGGCCCAGTAGGTGGGAAGGGGGAGTTGCTATTTATGTTAGGGAAAGGCTGGAGAGTATGGAACTGTGCCTGCGGACAGGTGAGCAGTCGACAGAGAGTTTGTGGGTCAGGCTTAAAGGGAGAACAGCGATGGGAGACATTATTGTGGGGATCTGTTATAGACCGCCTGACCAAGAGGACTCTGTGGATGAAGCACTCTATAGACAGATAGGAACTGCCTCACGCTCGCAGGCCCTTGTTCTCATGGGGGACTTCAACCACCCTGATATCTGTTGGAGGGACGGTACTGCCCGGCACAAGCAATCCAGGGAGTTCCTCGATTGTGTGAAAGACAGCTTCCTTCTGCAAGTAATAGAGGAGCCAACAAGGACAGGTGCCATGCTTGACCTCATGCTCGACCTCATGCTCACCAACAGGGAAGGGCTGGTTTGAAATGTGACGCCCCAGGGCAGCCTTGCTTGTAGCGATCATGAGATGATCAAATTTGAGATCCTCAGGACAGTGAGAAGAGCGTGCAGCAAGCTCACTGCCCTGGACTTCAAGAGAGCAGAATTTGGCCTCTTCAGGACCCTGCTCAGTAAAGTTCCATGGGATATAGCCCTAGAGGGCAGAGGGGCCCAAGACTGTTGGTTGATATTCAAGGATCACTTGCTGCAAGCTCAGGAGCGATACATCCCTACTAGAAGGAAGTGCAGTAGGAGGGCCAGGAGACCTCCTTGGATGGATAAGGAGCTGCTCAGGAAAATTCGAGAGAAAAAAGAGGCTTCTAAAAGGTGAAAGCAAGGACAGGCCTCCTGGGAAGAATACAGGGATGTTGTCCGGGAAGCTAGGCACCAGGCTAGGAAAGCTAAATCTCAGTTAGAATTAAACTTGGCTAGGGATGTTAAGGATAACAGGACGGGATTCTATGGGTACATTGCAAATAGAAAACAGGCTAGGGACAATGTGGGTCCTCTCTGGAAGCTATCAGGAGAACTGACTATCCTGGATTTGGAGAAGGCTGAGGTTCTTAATGACTTCTTTGCCTCGGTCTTCATCGGCAAATGCTCTGACCACACCACCCAAGTCTTGGAAGGCAGACGCAGGGACTATGAGAATGAAGACCTTGGACCCACTGTAGGAGAGGATCTGGTTTGAGACCATCTTAGGAACCTGAACACGCACAAGTCCATGGGTCCTCTCCAACCCTGACTATTCTATGATTCTATGCCATTATCATTTGCAATCAGGTCATATGTAACAACGGTGCTATGAAACAGTTGACAGTCATGCTTTGGCTCCACACAGGGGAGCTCGTTTCATGATTTACTATTAATGTTTAGAACATGATAAGATTCAGTGTATTCTTTGGTGGTGGGATAAGCGTTGTCCTGCAGGTGTCTTTCACTGCTAAGTATTATCACCTCGTCTTTAAGCATTCCTGCAGCTTTTGATTTGAGAAAAGGAGACAATGATCCCCTTACTCTCACTCTTCAATCCCCTTCCCCAGGTCTTGTTAGAAGGGTAAACTCAAAGTGACCTGCACCTAAAAGCTGACCTGGCTTATGGTCCCTGCGGTCAGGCTCTGTAGTCCGGAGTCATAGAGTTTCAGAGTGTCAGACCCTGAGGTGACCCACCTAGAAACCTCTGGAAGTTCAGTTAAACTGAAATAGGCCACCTCAGCAAACCTTGTCTCACAGGACAATGAAGCCGAGCTAGACAGCTCTATATATTTTCTTGTGTGTTTCCATCGTTAATCAGCCTGCTTAAAACTTGCTTGTGCAACAGGACAAAGCTCTCCAACAGACTTATAAAAACTAAATTGGTTGTATATCAGGGTGCTTGTTTGTTGCTTATCAGATCTGTTCTAACATTTTTCCTTTGCAGGAATAGCTTCTCAGCTAGGAGCTAAATACTGTAATCACTGTCATAATCAGTGAAAATCACTTGCTTTGAAACTAACAAAAATATTATCATAATTGTCAAAATGATGACTCAGCAATTTAGGAATACTAGTTATCTTGCTAGCAGTAGGTTGTGAGCCTGATCCAAAGCCCAGGATGTTCAATGAAAAGCTTTCCATTGGCCTCAGAAGGGCACAAATCAGTCCCTGCACTAAGATACAGGAAGAAAACAGCCATTGCTGTAAGTGCTGAGATGGCATACATAAATAAAATACAAGTGCTAGGGTTAGTGATGTGATTCCTGGAAGTAACATGTAAAGTATAATAACATCCAAAATGGTAAATCAATGCAAGACAATATTAATATTCCAGTTATTAGCAATTGGGTTCATAGATGTCTCTACCATTCATTGGATGTCCATTCTGGTTTCTGGCACCATTTTAAAACTCATTAAATGAATATTAAACTAATAATAATAAACAACAAGCCAGATTTCATTGCATTCTGGTTAATAACAAAATCATATCTACCTAGTCTTATAAAAAACAAACTGGTCAAAATGCAAAGTGTCCTCACAGAATAGCCATGTATGAAAAAAGCTAAAGAGGAAAAGCAGGAATAAATCACCTAGTCAGTGAAAAAGAATGTAGGTTCACCCTTCTTGCAGTGCCCCATAATAAAAATACCCCTCACCCCCCCAATATAGTGAATGTATCCACTAAAAGCCTGAAATGCCACTCATTTTATATAGGATTTGGGTTTATGACTGTATCTTAATCCAAACAATTCCTTCACTATTGTTCTAATTTATGACTGGACTGCTATTTATTTAGTGGAAAGGCATCCTATTAGGAAATGATTGTGTCTTACTTCTAAGGAAACAGCAGATAAATCATAGCAAACCCTTTTTTGTGATTACTCAGTGACACTTATTAATGAAATTAAAATTCAGGAGAAAAGATTCTGATAACTGCTGAAGCAGCAGCTCACATTTCCAGATTGTCTGCATGAAAGTGACATTCTACACCCCTTGCAATAATATGATGCTTTGGCAAGTGATTGTGGACAATGTTTTGTTATTTCATTAATAGAGGGTTGCACATCATTCAGCAATAAACACTGTGTGCTCAGCTCCACTGAAAATCATCTGTGACTCAAGTAGGGATTATGCAGGATTTAGGCTCTCCTGTCAAAACCTGCATTGTTCCAAACCCTCATCAGCTGCCATCTCCCATAGCAAAGTCCACAACTTTCAACAAAGGGTGCAAGGAAACGCTGCTGGCACTACCTGTGGAGGAGAAAAAGTAGTAGCAGACACCACTACCTCTTAAAGCAAAGCAAAAGTGGACCCCCTTTAAAAAACAAAACAGCTCGGGTTTTGGAACACGCATACTGCTGAGAAGAAAGGGCAGTTAAGACAAATTCTCGTGCTTTGATAAACTCTGGCACCCTTGTCACTACCTTTCAGGACAGTGAGGTTAAAAACACTCCTGCTTGCTTCCTTAGCCTCTTACAAAAGCAGCTTTATGCCTTGTATCTCCACTAACAATCAGTGGAGTAGTTAGCAAGCTGCCCATAGAAACACACTTTTAGACAACTCAGAAGAAGAAAAGGTGATAAATTCATTTGCAACAGGAGTTAATATATATGTTATGCAATAGTGAAGAACAACCTGAATGCATGTGCAACTTCCAGCATAGTTGTATCTGCAGCATGTACTTTGTAGTTTCACACCTTTTTCTGTCTAATAGATATCTTCTGTTCTTTGTTCTTTTCTTGGCTCCCTTACCTCACTGGCATTTGCTGCTGAGTTTGCTTTTGGTGAGTTTTATGTGCTGGGATTTTCAAAGTGGCTTAAGGCTATTGACTTTCAATAGGATTTGGGTAGCTAATTGCCTTTTCCTTTGTACTTTACAAATTCCAGACATAGCTCTTCTGTGAGTTCATTTTAGTCTTTTATGACTGAATTTTCTGAAATTTTATATCTATCTTGAAAAGAAACAAAAAAAGTGCCCCTGTTTCTTTTTAATGCAAACCAAAGAATATAGTTACCCTTCTTCCTTTAAATGTCGAAAGCTCTAGGTCTCTTATCTATTTAAATTAAAAAATACTAACATCAAATGCATTAATTCAAGTCACCTTGAGATCTTGGTTCCAGCCTGACAAAGGATCTGCGTGGTGCAGTCTGTCTCTCTAGTCCTTTCTCAGTGTGTTCCATGCAGCGGTGCTTTAGAGCTTGTTAAAGGGCCCCAAATGCTGAACAACTAATGGAGTCTTTGGGCTGCCCATTCTGCTTATGTGCTTTCTGACTAGAAAAACTTGTATTTCATTCTTTCACAGCCAGCCTACATAATCTGTTGCTGTCTGTGAGGTCTGACAAGCAGCTTTGACCTCTAGTTGGTCAAAGAGTATCTTGTATTTTGTCTCACTAGTGGTTAGCTATGAGTTAAACCCTGCCTACTGCCAACCCTGGAAAGCAAAATGCAAAACATGTTTGGTACAAAACAGAAGTAAATCATTCACCTAACACAGCAGATAGCTCCACTAACAATAAAGTAAAAAGTGGGTACTTTGTAATGGTAGCAGAAGTCTCCCAAAGGCATTCAGAAAGGCAGAATGAAAGACAGAAAGAGTGAATAGAAGAAGTAAACTGGAGAGTAAGCTTTTTTTGGGAACTGCTACCTCAGCATGGGTGAATCAGTCAGATACACAAGTGGGAGAATTTCACATAGTAAAGAAAACAGGAGAAATCAGAGGTTGTAGGTAATGTATAAAATGCGGGAATAAGTGGAGAGAAGCATTAGTCACTTGTTACAGTTTGTCCTTTCCTATTTATCTCTGACTTCACGGACTGTGTGGTCTGTGGTCCGGCTTCAAGTACTCAGTGCACTGCTTAGCAAGGGATAGGGGTAGCCCTACAGACCAGATGTGTTATAATTAGTTTTGCAAATAACTTAAACAGAAGGAGATTTCACTGGAAATGAAAAAGAAGTAGGAATAAGGAAGGAAATAGAGTATTTTGTAGCAGCTTTTTTTTTTTTTTTTGCCCACCGCATTAGTCCTGCGTGACTTTCAGAGGAAAACTATGAGAAAAGGACCTCTATTAGAGTGAGAATTATTTAAACTCCTCCAAATAGGTGCTAAATAAAGTTAGCGAATTTTTAAGGTCACACTAGCTTTTGCAGGATTATGTTTGCTAGTAAAAGAAGATTCGACTGCTATTTTGTTAATTAATTCATATAGAGCCTCCAAGATTATTTTGTGTCAGCATACCTTATGGCAGTTTTAAGTTTCCCATTGTTTCACCTTCAAAACCATCTCCAGACAGAGGGATGTGCAGAAAAGCTAGTGTACCTGAACCTGTGCCTAGTCAAGAGTTACCACTCCTATAACCCAACTACACTGACAGTACCACTAAAGGATGGGTATGAGCTGTTTACAGGTAAGTAAATACCGATGCCAGTACCAGCTCAATTTTCCTTCCAGGATTCTGAGTAATGTTTCTCAGCATTATTTGTCATAAAATTTGGAGTCATGGTTGCTGCTTCTCAGCTTTCCCAAGCACAAAATGTGACTCTTGCTGATTGAGTTATCAAAGGGACCGCTTTAGAGTCTCATATTTCAGGTTCAGGAAATAGTCCTTATTCAGCAAAGCCATGTAGCCCTTTCTGACCGCATACTTCTTTCTTGCAAAGATTTAAAAGTGTGCATCTCCAGCAGAATTCTGCAGTCTGAAATAAAGAGCCAGAGTTTGTAGCCTAGATTATCACAGGTTTGGATCTCCTGTGAATTAAACCAAAGGAATAAGTTAAATACACACTGAACAGCATTTTTCAGACTGAAATTTCCCAAGGACATTAGACACTTACGGAGAAAAACAAAAACCACAACATCACCACACCTCCCCCCAAGGTACCAGTAAAAAATCCATTTGTATGGCACCTAACGTTTAGTTCTCAACTTAGTCTTGACCATGGCACCTTCAGAACATGCTGTATTAATTTCCAGAATTTAAACTAAACAATCATGCCATCCAGCATGGGAAAAGCATAACGTGGAATACGGATAACTGCTAGGCTAACCCCATTTTTGAAACAGGGCCTGTTTAAAATACAAGAAGCACCTGTGGTTTCTGCTAAGTAAACTGCAGAGAAATTGATAGTAAAAAGATCAAAATCAGATACATAATGCATGGCAGATTCCACCTTGATAATATCATTCATGTTGGGAAGAAATAGCCTGAGATGAGAGAAACAACAGCAAAATAGTTTTGTACAAGTGGATATCCCCAGGTTATAAGGCTCATCTTGTTCAAAATGACACAATTTAATTACATTAGTAAGGAATTTCTGGTAAGTCGTATAATTAGGCTAATTTGAGTGGGTATGTCAGCAATTACCAGCACAACTGCACTCACAAGTTGCAACCTAATTATTTTATTGAGTGTTGATGCTCTATATTTGGAAAAGGATTGCATTTAGGAAATTGTAATGAATCAGCATGACAGAAAGCTAGTGACAAATATAAGTACATTCCTTGTTTTTCCTGCAGTATTATAATGAACTAGGAGACTAGGAGTAGCTGATCAGCATTTTTTTATTTGTGTTCCCATATTACCATTCCACACAATGCCACTAAAAATAATTCAGTTTGTTAAAGGTATGACCACCAAGCGGTTTGAACAGAGGAAACTTCCCTTTCATACCCATCTCATCTGCCTCAGTAACTCAGAGCATGTTCTCCTGGAGCTTCACGTCTCCTTTTCCTCATGACAGTTTGGGGAAGAAAAAGCATTTCACACACACCCTCACTGGGTCCAGAGACTCCAGGACAGTTCATATCTATATGCTGGACTGTGGAAGCAAATCTTGTCTTAGAGGCTGACAGAGCATAAAGGCTAAGGATCTGAGTAGCCCATTATCAGCTCTGGAGTTGGCCCAGCCTGCTTCCTTCAACAGCTGTGCCAGATGTGCTGAAGAATAGAAGCATTAGCAAATCAACTCCTGTGCAAAACTGTATGCTCTTCCTTCCCAGCCATTTAAATTTCACTGTCTGGTCTCTCAGATAAACAGTTATGTTGTTGTAGGCCCTCTAATGAAAGGAAGAGGGCAAATTATTTTTCCTCATGAGTAAGAGATGAGGTTGATCTCAGGAGAGGTCTCTAAGAAAAGTTCTGTAAAGACATCTTTTGCTGTTATGGAACGAGGGGAAATCTTTCCTAAACTCACTAAGTGAGTTCCTGCCCACCAGGACAGCAGAGGTCATCAGAACCTTTTTGTGCTTTGAAAGCATTAAGACCATCAAGAAGGATGCTTAAATTTGCAGTCACTGTTATAGAGGACCCAATCACATTTCTCATCTGGGGACACCAAGCCTTAAAATGCAACTGAAGCTGAGAAATTTTTTTTACAGAGGGACAAACTGAACTTCAGAGGCCTAACTTATGTAGTGCCAGTTAGAAGGCTGAAGGTAGGGTCAAGCCCAAGTCTTCAGTCACAAGTAACAGCCCCATGATTATCTTAACCCATTGTTCTATTAAAATGAAATAAGGAGTGATCTCCCCTCAGATAAAAAATGTTTAATGGGATCAATTCTTTCCCTTTGCCAACAGAGCTATTCAGATGTAAGCTTACTGTGACCAAAAGTCAAACCACTTTAATAATGTGAATTTCTTTAGGTTACTCGTTTCTACCTTTCTCTCTGCTTGAATTGTTAACAACCATCATCCAAACTCTGATTTCAAACAGAAATTCTGGTAGTGCTCCTTACAGGCCATTTTTTGATTTGGAGACTGCAGGAGGCAGAGTGGATAAAGTTAATAAAATTGGCAAAATATAAATTGCCACTTGGTGTTATTTTCTGTTTCTTCTGTTCAAAGAGTCACAAGGATCATCTTCCAGTTCCCAAGCAGGAATTGGACCACAAAGTCATTTCCAATAGAGCAAATGGTTTTACCATGATTTATGGCAGTACTCTCTTTGTGTGGGACCTCAACGTCCCCCAGTTTCCTACAAGTGCTGACAGGCCTTGTGTCTGTCTTCTCAGTCCAATGGAAATTAAGAGTGAGAAGCAGAAAAGGCCTTAACTCTGTAAGCACTGCTTAGCAATAACAAAACCACTTCTTATTACCAACACTGTTTTCAGCATAAATCTCAAACATAGCCTCTCATGAGCTACTATGAGGAAATTAAACTCTTTAATATAAAAGCAACATTTCTACTTACTAAAAATCAGAAGAAACAGAAATCAGAAGAAACTTCACTTCCGTATCCACTTTTCAGATTTGTAGCTTTAATTCTGTAAGTTTCTTCCAACATGTAATGAGTTTCTTCATGGCAACAAATTCCAATTGCATCTTTCAACCCAAGGGCAAATCAAATTTGAAGCTATTTCATCCTCAAGGGAGTTAGCACCTAAATAATCTGACTAAATTAAAAGTCCGGAAATATTACAAGACACCCATATGCCCTGTACATTTCTGACCCTACAGAAACACTTCCGATATTTATATGCCTGCTGCTCAACCAAAACCACACATTATCTTCATGTCAAGAAACATTTTCATTAAAAATCTTGAATTTCTATTAGAGTCACGACACCTTTCACACTGCAGGCTGAAATTAAGTTATTTAAAGTGGTTGAATAATATGACTGGAGATTTTACAAGCAATCATGAGCTAGTAGAAAGTGTAAATTAGAGTGATTATGGCACCAATCATGTAAATTCTTGTAATAACCAATTACCAACAGACAAAGTACAATCTTTTTTCTGTACTTCTGTCTGCAGAACAGTATCAGTGACCTGGGAAGAATTTATGCTCTAGAGAAAGGCTGATTGGTAAGATAATTGCCACTGAAAGATATTGTCAAGCTAGTGTTGTTCATGGGCATTGTAGTCTCTGGTTTAGTTCCTGGAGATCATTAATTAACATCATCTGTTTTGGAAATCTGAAGAAAGAAACTGAAAGATGGAACTGGAAATCTGCTCGGGGCTGCCTGGCTACTCCAAAGAGGTCCAAACCATACATGTGTTAGAGATAATTTGAGAGTGAGTTATATAAGTCTCTAAGTCTATCCGCCAGACCCATCTGATGTCCGTCATTGTCACTTTCAGATGAGAGCTGGATATTTATATATGTCTAATGAAGAACCATGCAACATTGAGAGCCAAAACTGTTACTTGTTATGGAGTAGCATCTAAAATACACTGTTTTGTTCTGGTGCATTTAAGATCTCATTTTTCATTTTTACTGCTGGCAGTACACATTTCTGAGACCTCTGAGGATGAGCTTCAATTACAGCATCCATCTATCCAGGTAACAATAGGCGCAACACTAGACATCTGATGTTGTTTGCTTAGCAAATGGGAGTTTGTTTTGAAGTGGAAATTCTGCTAATTTTCAGAAATGCTGAAGTTATGAGAATACTTTTTGCAGTCTAGTGTTTACTGAACCAAGCTCCATCAAAAGATACTTTTTGTTTCTTTTCTCATGTATGTCTCTTGCATAGTTTTCCATAGGTCTTGACAATCTTCCTTGTCCTAGTTTTCCTACTATTTCAGTCAGAATAAGTATTTATGAATAATGAATTCAGCAGCTGCTTTGAAGAATTTTATATGGTAATTGCATTAAAATTATATTTTCCCAACTTACGACATTCAATTCCTCCCTCCATTTCTCAATTAAAATTTGTTTCCCATTTGTGACTGAGCACTTTCATATACCTTTGAGGGTATGAGTCTGCACAAGTGCCTTCTTGGGAGTAAGTTAAATAGAAAAAGAAATCACATAATTTTTGCACACAGACCCTATGCCACTACTAAAAGTATTTTAGAAGTCTTGTAAGAAAACATAATGTTAAACTATACAATATGCTTTGAATGTGTTTGCAATTCATTGAACGTATTTCTGCTTGTAGCTGAGCTAAAAAACCAGAAAATTTTGAGATCTACAACTGATTGATACAGACCACCTGATCAAGAGGACTCAGTGGATGAAGCAGTCTATAGACAGATAGGAACAGGCCCTTGCTCTCATGGGGGACTTCAACCACCCTGATATCTGTTGGAGGGATGGTATGGCCGGGCACAAACAATCCAGGAAGTTCCTCAATTGTGTGGAAGACAGCTTCCTTCTGCAAGTAACAGAGGAGCCAACAAGGACAGGTGCCATGCTTGACCTTGTCCACACCAACAGGGAAAGCCTGGTTTGAAATGTGACGCCCCAGGGCAGCCTTGCTTGTAGCAATCATGAGATGATCAAATTTGAGATCCTCAGGACAGTGAGAAGAGCGTGCAGCAAGCTCACTGCCCTGGACTTCAAGAGAGCAGAATTTGGCCTCTTCAGGACCCTGCTCAGTAAAGTTCCATGGGATATAGCCCTAGAGGGCAGAGGGGCCCAAGACTGTTGGTTGATATTCAAGGATCACTTGCTGCAAGCTCAGGAGTGATACATCCCTACTAGAAGGAAGTGCAGCAGGAGGGCCAGGAGACCTCCTTGGATGGATAAGGAGCTGCTCAGGAAAATTCGAGAGAAAAAAGAGGCTTCTAAAAGGTGAAAGCAAGGACAGGCCTCCTGGGAAGAATACAGGGATGTTGTCCGGGAAGCTAGGCACCAGGTTAGGAAAGCTAAATCTCAGTTAGAATTAAACTTGGCTAGGGATGTTAAGGATAACAGGAAGGGACTCTATAGGTACATTGCAAATAGAAAACAGGCTAGGGACAATGTGGGTCCTCTCTGGAAGCTATCAGGAGAACTGACTATCCTGGATTTGGAGAAGGCTGAGGTTCTTAATGACTTCTTTGCCTCGGTCTTCATCGGCAAACGCTCTGACCACACCACCCAAGTCTTGGAAGGCAGACACAGGGACAGTGACAATGAAGACCTTGGACCCACTGTAGGAGAGGATCTGGTTCAAGACCATCTTAGGAACCTGAACGTATACAAGTCCATGGGACCTGATGAAATCCATCCGCGGGTCCTGAAAGAGCTGGCAAATGAAGTTGCTAAGCCACTGTCCATCATATTTGAAAAATCATGGCAGTCAGGTGAAGTTCCCCATGACTGGAAAAAGGGAAATATAACCCCCATTTTCAAGAAGGGGAAAATGGATGAGCCAGGGAATTACAGACCAGTCAGCATCACCTCTGTGTCTGGCAAAATCTTGGAGCAGCTTCTCCTGGAAGGCATGCTGAGGCACATGAAAAACAACAAGGTGGTTGGTGACAGCCAGCATGGCTTCACTAAGGGGAAATCCTGCCAGACCAATTTGGTGGCCTTCTATGATGGGGCTACGGAAATGATGGACAGGGGTAGAGCAGTTGATGTCATCTACCTGGACTTGTGCAAAGCGTTCGACACTGTCCCACATGACGTCCTTGTTTCTAAGTTGGAGAGACATCAATTTGATAGGTGGACCCCTTGGTGGATAAAGAACTGGCTGGATGGCCACACGCAAAGAGTTGTGGTCGATGGCTCAATATCCAGCTGGAGACCAGTAATGAGTGATGTCACTCAGGGATTGGTGTTGGGACCGGTCTCGTTCAACACCTTTGTTGGTGGTGTGGACAGTGGGATTGAGTGCGCCCTCAGCAAGTTTGCCGATGACACCAAACTGTGTGGTTTGGTTGATACGTTGGAGGGAAGGGATACCATCCAGAGGGACCTTGACACGCTTGTGAGGTGGGCTGATGCCAACCTGATGAAGTTTAACCATGCCAAGTGCAAGGTCTTCCACCTCGGTCAGAGCAATTCCAGGCACAGCTACAGATTGGGCAGAGAAGAGATTCAGAGCAGTCCTGTGAAGAAGGACTTGGGGGTGTTGGTCCATGAAAAAATGAACATGAGCTGGCTTCAGTGTGCGTTTGCGGCCCAGAAAGCCAAGTGTATTGCGGGCTGCATCAAAAGGAGCGTGACCAGCAGGTCGAGGGAGGTGATCCTGCCCCTCTACTCAGCTCTCCTGAGACCTCACTTGGAGTATTGTGTGCAGTTCTGGTGTCTTCACCATCAAAAGGACATGGAACTGTTGGAACAAGTGCAGAGGAGGGCCATGAGGATGATCAGGGCACTGGAGCACCTCCTGTATGAAGACAGACTGAGAAAGTTGTGTCTGTTCAGCCTGGAGAAGAGAAGGCTGCGTGGAGACCTCCTGGCAGCCTTCCAGTATCTGAAGGGGGCCTGTAAGGATGCTGGGGAGGGACTCTTCATGAGGAACTGTAGTGATAGGACAAGGGTAACGGGCTCAAACTTCAACAGGGGAAGTTTAGATTGGATATGAGGAAGAAATTCTTACCTGTGAGGGTGGTGAGGCACTGGAATGGGTTGCCCAGGGAAGTTGTGAATGCTCCATTGCTGTCGTTGTTCAAGGCTGGATTGGACAGAGCCTTGGGTGGCATGTTTAGTGGGAGGTGTCTGTGCCCCTGGCAGTGGGGTTGGAACTAGATGATCTTAAGGTCCTTTCCAACCCTAAGTATTGTATGATTCTGTGATTCTATGATTGGTAAGTTTTCTTTAACTGTGCATTTTCAGTCTTATTACTTTAAAATTTACTCATAACAAAACAAAGCAAAACAAACCTTCTGCAAATTCCACCTAAACTGGCTACCGCAGCCAGTCTACAGATCGGCTCAGTGAATTGAAAGGAATAGCAAAATGAAATTTTCTGTAGATCCTCTTAAGGTGAAACAGACTTCTTGTCACACTGGAAGTTTTCAGCACTCTAGGCTCTGTGCTGACACCCGCCAGAAACAAGACCTTGGGCTTGTACCATGTGGATAATTCCATTAATATATTAGTATGGTATTCCATTCTTCCATGAAAATAGCAGACATGCTCAGCACCCGTCAAAAAAGCATATAATGTTTTAGTATATTTGAGGAAAGTAGTAAAACATGAAAGATAATTATGCCACCATATGCACGCATGTTGTCACGCTCTTTTAATGCTTCATGCAACCTGAAAATGGAATAAAGTCTGAGAAAGACAGAAAGAGAGATTGAAACTCTGAATCATCTCCCAAATAAAGAATGACTAACTGATTAGTTAGCCTCGGCAAGAGACTACTGAAGGTAGATATGTTAGTGGTTACAAAACCATGTATAACACACAGGGGATGGAGAGGGATTGACTGTTCATTTTCTTCCAGTATAAACATCAAAAGTAATCAAATGAGGACAGCAAAAACCACCTGTTGCACAAATTAAAGGACATGGTTCTTCATGCAACAGGTAATAGAACTACTTGTTCAACATCCATCCACCTTGTGGATGAAAGAATTTTGCATGAGTTCAAGAGGAGACTGGATGAAAGCCTTGGAAGAAAGAACAATGAAGGCATTTCTAAACAAACAAACAGATGAACCATGTCAGGAAATGCCCTGGTCTGCAAGTGGTCTAAGAGCAGGAAAGTATCATATATACTCTGCTGGAGACAGAAAATGATACTAGATGGGACCTGTAAGTTGAACTACTTCAGCTGTTCTTATCAGTGCTTTCCACTTTTTCATTTCTCTGTATATATTTCTCTCCATACAGTTACACTGCACAGTTATGGAGAGTTCAAAGAGGATCTCCCTCCAGAAAAAAAAAAAAAAAAAAAAAAAAAAAAAAGAAGCTACAAGCAATAATCTTTCTTAGATTTCAAATTAAGCTGTTTTGTCACAGTGTTCTAGCTTACTCCTCTGAGGAGGGACGCAGCAAGGAGATTCCTGTGTTGTGAGACCTCCTGAACATGTCAGTTCCCTAATTTCCTATATAGAATAAATAATTTATTTATGTTTTTATGATGTTGATCCACTAAGCGCTTTGTTCTTAGGAGACTGTTGTCTTCCCCTGGGGGGGATAGTTGGAAATGTTCCTGTTAGAGAAAATAGAAAGCAATCAAGCACTTTTTTTTTCCTCACCTGAAGACAGGATAGGTCTTTTCACACAGATGTGGAAAAGTTATACAATATTAATCATGTTTTACTATCAAATAAGCTCAGATTTTACCTCAAGCACTTTTCAGAGGATCACTTCTGCCACATTTTTCAAGGATAACAAAACAATTAATAAAACTTTTCAATAGTATGTCTTTTCTAGATCTAGAAGCTTGACTTGGTCTAAGAATACTATGGGAGAATCTGTTGTTTGTTTAAAATGAGGGAAAATGGAGCAGATGAATGTCATTAATGCCTGAATTTCAATGGTCTTTCAGAACATGCTCAGCTTCCAGGTCCTACTGAGATATGCCATACTTAATCTGGGGTCTAAATACAGTATCAAGAGGGCAGCCAGACATGTAAGACTAAATGTTGTCATGAAAGACTGTCTTGTCAGTCATAAACTTCTTTACATGCCTTTTGATTATGACCATTTGCTAGCATATCCAGTTTTGATCTGCCATAAAAGGTAATTAAAAAGATCACTGTCATGTGCGATGTGTTGGATGGAGAGCCTGAGCTTCACAGGCAGCTCAATTCTGACACACCTTCAGGACAGAAAATTCCCCCCTTTCCCAAAGTGAATGCAAAGAGGCTGCAGAAGATTATGGTAATGATAAATACATTCTTTCTTGATCATCTACTGATCAATTTCAGCTGAAAGGAATAGTGTGAACTTGGTATTTCTGAGAAGTTTGAGTGATCTGTGAAATCACTTGTGGAACATATAAATCACACGTGGAACGCAGGGGATTAAAATATTCATTTTGACAGATTTAATTAAACTGCTGTATGACACATACTTCTGGTGACATAAAGGTTAATGCTGTTAAGCTCTACTGAAAAATATGTGGAATCTTTTATCTTGCTGCTTTATAGTTTTCTTTTTTATTTATCTATTTACCTCACAAGGTTTCAGAACTGATTCTAGGGGAAAGTTAACAGCCATGATAACTCCTCATTTTATCAAGATGTTCCTCCTTGTCTTCTTATCTTGGCTTCTGGATTTATGTGATTAGCTGAATTTGTTTTGCTTTATCAGTAGAGTTTATTTTGTATTCTGGTGACAGGATTAAAAAAAAAAAAAAAAAAACACTCTGCTGTCATCAAAAAAACCCACTGCACGCTGAAAATCTGAATATAAAGAAAATAGAGTCCCTGGGCAGTACTATGCAGAAAGCTGACAGGAAACATGGCAGCCATCTTTCATAAAATGTCCCCAAAATTTGCATGTTCTTACAATTTGAAGTACTCTAATCTGTTGTTTTCTGAACATTTGATGCGGATAAATTTGCACTTAACTTTTTGCACAGACCATTACAGAGATTTTTTTACTGATGCCTACACACAGTATTTTCAACGGACATTGCTTCCTTTGGACAGAAACTTTGAACAAGATAGATGTGGCACCAGTCGTCAAAGTGCCAGGATCTGACAACTAAAGCTGATACAGCATAGTACCACTTTCAAGCCAAAGGTTTTTTTTTGAGATAGATGGAAGAGTCTTCAATCAAGAAAACTGATGAATTAATTACATTGTTGTACATGGGCAGAGAGAGAAAGCAGCATACTAGCCATTACTGAAATGAGATTGTGTAGTTAGAGGAGATGAGGTGGAAGGGAGAGTAATGAAATTGGGGAAAACAAAAAAGGAGGGGGGTGAGTGGAAGAGAAAGAAGGGCAGACAATGCTTATTCAAAAAAAGCGAAGAAAAGACCAGAGAGAGAAAAAAAAAAATACACAAAAAGGAAAATCCCAAACACAACACAAGTGAATGAGAAGATAAACAGAAAAACAGAAGAGGAATCTGCATGAGCCATGTATTATCCTTTCATTTACGATCAATCAGATTTGACTGGAATTATCAGTTATTTACAATGGGAAATCAGTGTGGGAAGATGTTTTCTTGTATTTCAGGTAAAAGATGAATGCACCTGCAAAAGGAAAAAAAGGGAAGTAGTATTGGAAATATCTAGAAAAAATTATGGTCCAAATCAAAAGCCCTTTATTTCTCAGAGTTTGGGGTTTTCTGGTTTTGTTTGAGGGAGGGTGGAGGTCTTTCTTACCACCCAGGTCACTAATGGTAGCCATGGGATTATTTTCAAAAACAGGAGTATACAAATTAGATCATCACAACTATTTTACAAATAATCCTGGTCTTTCTCAGAGCAAAAAGAAACATACATGAAGTATCTTGAATTAAAAACATATAAATCAAATCCAATCCAAACTCATATGTATGTGTCCAGGGACTCTAAACTAGGGCTCTATCCATCCAGGTGCTTTCACCTTTCAAACAACAACATAACAGCTCTGGCATTTCAGGTGGTAATTGTGCACAGTGAAATTAAATAACCCATTGATAAATGTGGATTCAGTTACTCATTTGACAAAGCAGCATCAAGATCACTGGGAAATAAAATAAGTATTTATTTGTGTCTTCTCTCTAGCAAGTCAGCACTGGCTCATGAAATGGCACTGGCAAAGTGTAGATGGTGATTCTCACCAGCTGTTTCAAGCCAATGGCCACAGAAATGCACAGAAGTCCACTTGCCTGGGAAATAGGTAGACTCAAGAGAAATAGGTGTCCATCCAGCCAAGAGGGGTTACACTGAGGGACAATGATCAAGAACATTCTCAACATACAGTCAAACTGTGATATCCAGTGAATCATCTAGAGTGCAGAAGAGTTATGAAGTACAAGGACGTGAGTCCCAAAAGAGCAAGAAAGGTAATAAAAAGAGCCATGAGGGGCTGAAAGTTTTATTACAGTATAAGCTGAGAGAATCTCCCTGCATAACTTAGAATAAAGGTCAGACTTTCTTTACAAAACTATTGAAATGTACAAATCAACCAGACACCATTTATCTCATACCATTTCTATTCTGATAGTAAAAGTGAGAAGGCTGAAAAAAAAAATAAATAAAGACAACATAAAAAACAACTTCCAAAAGGAGAAGGTGAGAAAGGCTTATCCAGGAGATAGATCACTGTGGAAAAGAGATTCAATAAATGAACACAACACGCATGCATTAAAACATATATATATATATGCTATATTCATTACAGAAATTAAGTCTTTGCTGCACACCAAACAAACTTTAGTTTAGTTTCAATTGAGCATCAGTTTAAATATTTTCTGATTCAGGGTGCAGTTTAGGTGTGAAGGAACCGTGGTTCTGCTCTCTCTGTGCTTAGTAAATTTGATTCTAAGTGGTGTGCAGGTTACCTGCATTCTGTACCTCTCCATTATCACCTGTGGGAGTACTACAGAGTTACTAACTCCAACATAAAGAGAACTAATGAATACTTCATGAGACTCTCAGTTAGTATTTAATCACAGCTCCTTTATGAGTTGGTAGAATTTGTGTTGACTTGATCCAAAGGTAAAATAACACAGCACTTTCTGAAATGTAATAGTGACTACAAAGCTAGAAGTAAACTTAGTTAATATTAAAAATATGTGAAGTACAGAAGAGAAATATAAAGTAGTGGGTGAAAACTAAATACATTAATTTGAAAGAATTTATCAAAAAGATCAGTATAAAAACATAAGACAAAAATGTTCATTTCTACAGTATGACACTTCTATTCATATTTATCTAGAGGATCAGCACCTACCGTGAATGTCCCATGAAACTATTGATTAATCTTAGATGAGGTCTAAAATGAATTACAAGTCAAATGAATAAGAAAAGCACAAAAAAATCCAACCTAAACTTCCCCCCCCCCCTTTTCTTTTTCTCTAAGAATATTGGCTGCAGTATGGAATCTTTAGGTACTCAAAAGTTAAATCTTTTGTTTGCCTACTAAACTCCTACTATCAAAGTTAACAGCCCAATCAAAATTATTAACTCTAAGGTTAACAGTTCCAATAATTTAGTTATTTTATTTAATTGGATCCAGGTTTTCTTCTTTCAGTCCTCTGTTATTATGACCAATCTTATGTAGAACCACTATATATGTCAGATTTCAAAACATCCATGTGGCAAACCCCAATTCGCTGTGCTCATGCATTATTTAAACAGTTGCAATAGTGCCTGTTCTTAAAGCCCTTTGAAGTCAATGAAAAGACTCCCACTGACTTCAAAGGACTTTGCATTAGGCCCAGAGTATTTTCTTTGCAAGACTTTTGTACTGGATAAAATTTGATATAGTAGGGAAAGAAGGTGCAAAGGAAACTATTCACAGTCTTAGGACGTCTTCTTCAGAGAAGTTCTATGAATATTTCAGATCAGTCAGTGGTAAAGGCAAAAGTGCATTTAATTTAATGTAGTTCCTTCTGAAACAAACAAACAAAAGTATATGGCATTCTTTGGCAAAACTGGAAAAAGGTATCTTTTGAACAGCATGATTTGTTTGCCTCTCATCATCCAGGGTGTTTTTTTTTAAAAAAAAACTAAGCGTTACTTTATTATCTGGATTTTTTGTTTCATAAAAAGGTAATTTTTAAGAATGTTTTTAAAATGAAAGTCTGAAAATTTTCATTTTAAGAGTATCCAATTCAAATATTTTGGAAATCAAAATTTATTTTGTAAAGCCTGAAAACTTTTAGATATTCAATAAAATACTTTTTGCTTATTTTCCACAGGTTTTACTTGGATTTGTGAATAGATTTGAACTCCCACAAGCTATATTTCTATTAGTGAGGATTTATTAGGTGCCATATATAATGCTTAGCCATAAAAACCCAACTACTGCTTATTTCAGTGGAAATAAAATCTGTGCAATTCATAGAAATCGCTGGCCAAGTTCCTATGTATCACAAATGAATTTTATAGCTGTTAACATTTCACAGTGAATCCACATTTCTTTGAGGCCTTTTGGATATATTTAACTTTAGCTCCCCATCTTTTTCTTCCCTTCTTCTAAATTTATGTTCAGAATTCCCATGCAACATACACTGAAGTATTTAGCAGGTTGTAGCATAGGCTGGTATCCTTCCACCTTATCTCTCTTTTACATTATAGGTAGTAAAATGTGGGTCTTGGAAAGAATTAAGAATATTTTACTTTCCCTTGTTATCCAGCTAGACAGTCCAAAATAATTTGGAGGGGGTTGTTTACCATGCAATATGCATACAGTCTTCATAACATTTTCAAGTACATAATTTTTCATTAGCAGTTTTCAGTTCAGTAACTTCTTTCCACAGGCATGTGGATATATTTTCTCTCTTACATACAAAATCTTGATCAAAGTAGTTGAGTGCTTTTAGATCAGTAAAAAATAACTTCATCTTTTTAGGTGTGATTTGTAATAAAACCAGATGGTTTGTTTTCTTTTGTTTTCACTAGATAAATGCCTGAATATGTCCTTGGTGTTTGGATTAGTGTGCTACAGGTTAAAGCGTATGATCCAAAGTGTACCAAAATCAATATAAATTTTTCAATTGATCACAATGGGCTTTTGATCTGAATTTGATACATACAATAACTTAATTTTACTCACTGCCAACCTGATGTTATAGATTAACTTCTCTAAGGAGGAGGCTGAGATAACAATTTCAGTTTCCAAGTGTTAAAAGGCTTATGTACAATCTTTAATGAAACCACAAGTGCAAGGCATTTCAAACAGGAAGACCTGTAGGAATGCAAGTCAGGAAAGAGATGTTAAATATTTCCTAGACCTAGAAAAATAATTTGGATGTGTGCACCTGTTTCTCAGGCTGGGGAGTCTTCAGTAATAGGCATGGTCATGGAGGTCAAATGACTCAATGACCTCAGTTTATTTCCCCTCCAGTGGTAAAAGCAATGTCAGATAAAAGGCACCTTCCGCAGCACTTGCAAAATAATGCTGAGTCCAGTCAATTCCCTAAATTCCAAAGCAGAAGAGTGGAAAATGTGGTTTGCAAGGACTCAACAACCCCACATGCTGCAGTTCCATTCTGAGATTAACTTCTGTCCCCTTGCTCATGGGCTTAGTACCTCACAAGTGTCCAGCCAATGTGGTGGCCTCTCGACTTTATCGCTGAAAAGCAAACTCCATTTCCAAACTGTTCCTGTAGCGCCAGCTGAAGCTAACATCCTGCTGGAAACCATCTCTGATGAACAGATATGCCATTCCAGTCACCTGGCTGGATTGACCCTGGTTGTTTCAACTACCTTGGATTTGAAGATGACAAAAGTTTCATCTCTTTCATGTACTAATACTATTCTCTGTGCTAAAGGCTGTCAGCTGGAGATAAACTATCGCAAAGAGCTAACCTGGAATTGCATTTGAGACTGTGGAGGCTGATATTTGTTCCTGCTGAGCGCTAGACAGTGATTCATGGAAGAGAGAAAAGTGCTCCCTCCTTATGCTAAGATGCATATGCCGTTGATCACTTTCAGTCAGTGTTGCTAACAAAGAGAGAGCTAGCTCAGCGCATGGCCAACATGTACAGCTTTCTTACTAAATACAAGATATTTGTTCCTGCTTAGCAACTCCCTTGTGATGAAACAGGCAACTAAAAGCACGCATTTCATGTTATAAATTCCAGAGCCTCAGAATAAGTCTCTACAATGACAATCCAGAGGAGCTTCTGGGTACAAAGCATATGAAAATTCACAAGAATGCTTATAAACATCTACCATACCTGAATGATCATAAAAAATATATGTAGGAAACACAGAGAGAATTAAAATGCCCCTAACACCTGCATTTGCAAAAAAAAAAAAACAGTGCCCAAAACACTTTGCGGAAGCAAAGGTTAACTGAGGCAGGAAGGGACCTCTGGTCAACCCCCGCTGCACAAAGCAGGGTCAGCTAAAGCAGGTTTCCCAGGACTGCATATAATTAGGTTTTGAATATCTCCAAAGATGGAGACTCCAAAATCTCTCTCTGCATCCTGTTCTCATGTTTGATCAACCTTAGGGTTTTTTTTAATTCTGCTTACACATAAATTTCTATATTTAGATTTGTCCCCATTGCCTCCTGTCCTGTCATTGAATACCTCTAAGAAGTGTCTGGCTCTGTCCTCTTCAGCCTTCTGTCCCTAGTTTGCTCCCCATCCCCCAGTCAGGTGTTTATACACATTGGTAAGATTCCCCTGGGAATAGATCATGATAGCTGTATCTATGTGGTCAATTTGTCTTCCTCTTTTGTACTGTAACCATGTACTCAGACTACACTACAGGTAGGTCTAATGGGCAAGGCTACATCTTAGCAGACTAAAATCAGTTCTTGTTTCCATTTATAGATTTGTGGATCATGCTGGGTGATTGACTCCATCACAACATTCTTTGCTTTCCATTTCTGCAGTCTGAGGATGAAATGCCTTGGGATCAGCACTAGAAAGTGCTGACCAGTATTTGCCTCACATCTGTCTTGTCTGAATAGCACCTAACATGTTTACAGAAGACCAGTTGTCATGGGCGTTCAGGGAAAACAAAGAATGCCAAAACACCAGGGTCTTGAGAGGAGATCTCAGAGGTGAGATTTATAATGTTATTGACTGCATCAAAAACTGGACAAAGGAGGCCACAAAAATAAATCTGAACCATGAAGAATTCACTGGTATCCCTAGAGCCATCCCTCCTGACAGATGCATGTCTACTATCAACTAAAAATTTTTAACTAAACTAAAAACCCCTCTTACATCCTATAATTTATTGTTTGTTTCAATGTTCCTGGAACCTAAGTTTTTTGCTGATATTTAAGTGAAATTTACATTACTGTAATTGCAGCCTGCAAATCCTTATTCCATCCCTAATGAACAAAAAAATTCTATTCTTTTGCTCTTTTACAGATTTTGAAGACAACTATCAGTACTCCTTTATCTATAGAAATTAGACATTATCACCTTAGTACTATCAGGCTGCAGGAATATTTTTGAAGAACTCCTGTCATGCTCTATTCCATCATGTGCCTTTTTTGAAGCCAAAAACAAGAACAGCATTTAAATTGAGACCTTGCTGCTACCAAGAAGAATAGAAGATTTACTGAGAATGTTTTCTGTATGACAACCCTTCCTGGAAGTATCAGATGTCTTTTGCAATAGGAGAACCAAGAGTGAGAGCCTTCAAACAGGTTGAATGCTCACCTGTTGCTCTGGCTCCTGAAGGAGTTATGATATCAACATAACTCCATACTTTCACACACCTACAAGATGCGGAGGATATCAGTTTTCTGAAAATGCATAGTAGAATGTTGAGTAGAAGTTGCTTCTAAAGCAGCATGAATCACTTCTTTTTAAAATGAGTCATCCCTCATAATGTTGTAAGCAGACACAGCTTAGTCAGTGCACAAATACATGTCACCCATCACAGGCATCTTTGTCCTTCCTGATGGAAGAAATTTGTGCATTCTAAGGTAGGTTCATCACCCTTTAGGTGGACTAGTAGCAGAGGGCCCAGCAACACAAACTATATCACACATTATTTCTATTGTTGTCATAGAGAATTAAAGGTTCCAACTAAGTCCAAAATTCATTGTGGGAACAGAGAAAGAAACCAGTGGTTAAAATAGATCAGAGCTCACTTGTTTGGATGGCTGTTTTCAGAGGTTTTGATGTCAAATGGCAATGAATCTTCATGCCTTTCTGCAAAGACACATGAAGATAAGACTACGTTCACAAACACAGACTTGTCTGTGGCTGGGTACACATATACATGGAGAATATAGGGAGTATTGGTGCTGATGAAATTCTATGTGGTAATGATCCACTAGGCACTAGAATGTAAGCTTAGAGTTAAACAAGAACAGACTTAAGGAAGCAGCAGTGAGCTGTGTCTGGTTCTGCCAACTTGTAAGCACACCAAAAAGTTCTATCTAGTCCAAATTAGTCACTTTCTTGGAAACAGAGAACACCACAAACTTCATAGTCCACTATATTTGGGCAGAAAAGGCATCATGCAATGCCTCACAAGACCTGATATCCAGGGGCCCAGAAAGAGAGAAAACCCTGTATTACTTTTGTTTTAATATAGGGGTTTTTAGTAGTTAGTTGTTTTTTTCTTTGTTTTGGGTTGTTTTTTTTTTTTTTTTTTTTTTTTTTTAAATAAAGCTCAGAGGTGTCTAACTTGGTGGTGTTTTCTAGCCTAGTTTGGGATGTGTGGAACAACTGTAGCTTTGAAATAAGAGGTCCCCTTAGAGGAAATGAAAGGGACCTTAAATCAAACTGTAAACTACATCTCTACATCTCATTGGTTCTCTGCCTTCGAGGTGGATCCAGCAGAGCAATTACTTGTCTCCAGCACCCCCATATCTTCTTTAATGAGAAGATAGCTAAGAGAAACAGATACAACATTATGGGTGCAAATGGCTTTATTCAAAGCCCACTGCAGACTATATGGATTCTGTATATCAAAGAATATGCAGAAAGCCTTTGATATGTTCTCAGAACACTGTTTGTTTTTTCCATCCTAGGAATCTATAAGGACTAGCCTGAGCAAATTCCCTAAAACGCTACACTTTGGCATTACCATTGCAAGGCATTGTCTTCTGGGGTTCAAGCCTTTGGTGGGCAATTTCAAGAGTGTATGACTATTACAGTAATTTTGATGCCAGATGTATCCTGAGACATAATACTTGTCTCATGCACATCCAGTAAGATTTGCTCAGGGGATCCACACTGCACACAAACAATTGCACATGGATACTCTGGCGAGGCAGGCCCCTTCATCCTTGCAGCATCCATGCCAAAATGCAGTTAACCCCACTATTCTAACTATAATAAATCCCTACCCTGTCAAAACTAATGTTCCAAACAATAAAATGAGAAAGAAGATTTCTGCATAGAGCGATTATTACAATTTACCCAGTTAATACAATATCATAGAACAGCAGTGAGGTACTATTAATTATATAACATCATGGACCATGTCTCTCTCCTTCAAAACCAAATATTAAGTGGGCACTTCTCAGTGCTCTTTAGAGTGATCCTCTGTGTCCCATTGAAAAGAATTTCACCTTTCTTATCTCAACCCACAACTTTGCCTCTTCAGGTTTGTATCAATGCCACCACAATTGTGTCTTCATATCATAGAGTCATAGAATAGTCGCAGTTGGAGAGGACCTTAAGATCATCTAGTTCCAACCCCCCTGCCAGGGGCATAGATACCTCACACTAAACCATGACACCTATGAACACGGCCAGCGATGAAACATTCACTACTTCCCTGGGGAACCCATTCCACTGCCTCACCACCCTTACAGTAAAGAATTTCTTCCTCATATCCAATCTAAACTTCCCCTGTTGAAGTTTGAACCCATTACCCTTGTCCTATCACTACAGTTCCTCATGAAGAGTCCCTCCCCAGCATCCTTACAGGCCCCCTTCAGATACTGGAAGGCTGCCAGGAAGTCTCCACGCAGCCTTCTCTTCTCCAGGCTGAACAGACACAACTTTCTCAGTCTGTCTTCATACAGGAGGTGCTCCAGTCCCCTGATCATCCTCATGGCCCTCCTCTGGACTTGTTCTGACAGTTCCATGTCCTTTTGATGGTGAGGACACCGGAACTGCACACAATACTCCAAGTGAGGTCTCAGGAGAGCTGAGTAGAGGAACAGGATCACCTCCCTCGACCTGCTGGTCACGCTCCTTTTGATGCAGCCCAGGATATGCCTGGCTTTCTGGACTGTGAGCGCACACTGAAGCCAGCTCATGTTCATTTTCTCATGGACCAACACCCTCAAGTCCTTCTCCTCAGGGATGCTCTGAATCTCTTCCCTGCCCAACCTGGAGCTGTGCCTGGGATTGCTCCGACCCAGGTGTAAGACCTTGCAGTTGGCATGGCCAAACTCCATAAGGTTAGCATCAGCCCACCTCACAAGCATGTCAAGGTCCCTCTGGATGGTATCCCTTCCCTCCAATGTATCAACCAAACCACACAGCTTGGTGTCATCGGCAAACTTGCTGAGGGTGCACTCAGTCCCACTGTCCACATCACCGACAAAGATGTTGAACAAGACAGGTCTCAACATCGATCCCTGAGGGACACCACTCGTTACTGTTCTCCAGCTGGACATTGAGCCATTGACCACAACTCTTTGCATGCAGCCATCCAGCCAGTTCTTTATCCATCGAGTGGTCCACCTATCAAATTGATGTCTCTTCAACTTAGAGACAAACATGTCATGTGGAGCAGTCTTGAACGCTTTGCACAAGTCCAGGTAGATGACATCAACTGCTCTACCCTGTCCATCAGTTCCGTAGCCCCATCATAGAAGGCCACCAAAATGGTCAGGCAGGATTTTCCCTTAGTGAAGCCATGCTGGCTGTCACCAACCATCTTGTTTTTCATGTGCCTTAGCATGTTTTCCAGGAGAATCCGCTCCAATATTTTGCCAGGCACAGAGGTGAGATATCATCATGCACTGTAGTTTTTACTATGTAATTTTGTAAGAGGCACAGAAAATGTGTCTCTCAGGAATATGATATGGAAGGGATGTTCTGCATTTGCATGTTATGAGCAGAAAAGGACCTTGCAGTGAGTGGCAGAATGAGATATTGCTTATCCAAACAAAACTGATTTTCCTTTTCACCCTGGCTTTAAGGATGAGAGGTTGATCCCATCCTTTCCCATCATAGGAAAAGATCAGGTTTGAGACCAACTGAGAAACATGAACATATATACATCTATGGTATCTTGAGTGCCAGGGTTCTGAGGAGCTGGCTGATATAGTTGCCAAATCACTCTCCCCCATATTTGATAAGTCATGGCAGTCAGGCCTGTGACTGGAGAAGATGGCAATATCATACCCATTTTTGAAAAGGGTAAAAGGAGAACCTTGTGAAATATCAGCCAGTCAGCCTCACCTTCATATCCTTTAAGATCATGTAACAGGCTCATCTGGAAGATCTGTTAAAACATATGGAAGACAGGGAAGAAACTAGAAACAGCCAAAATGGTTCCACAGAGGTTCAGCTTGGAGAAGAGAAGGCTCTGAGGGGACCTTATCACAGCCTTGCAGTGTATACAAAGGCTTATAAGGAAGATAACGACTTTTTACAAGGGTCTGTAGTGACAAAAAAAGGGGAAACAATTTTAAACTAAAAGATGGTAGATTTAGAATTAATTTAAGGAACAAATTCTTTGCAATAACTGTGGTGAAACACCAGAACAGGTTGCACAGGAAGCTGTGGATGCCCCATCATTGGAAGTGTTAGATGGGTTAATGTCCCATCAGGTTAGATGAGCTTCTAAGCAAGCTGGCCCAGTGGAAGGTGTTCCTGCCCATGGCAGAAGGGATGGAATTTTGAAGGTCCCTTCCAACCCAAACAATGCTATGATTCAATTTGCGCAAGTTTTATCTAACCCAAAATTTAGTTTATCTTCTTCTGGAAAACTCCTATCTTCTGCTTCAGTCAAATGTATCCTAAGTAACAGGATCTTTAATGAAAATGAAACTGACATACTTGGTTTGCACTAACCACTCCTCCTCCACAATGGAGATGGAGACAGTATTTGAATAACTTTTCTGCACCAATAATTTGGATTCCTGTAGCAGAAAATTAATGTACCTCTTCTGTGTTGAAAAGAATCCCATGTATATTCCTGGATCCCAGCTGGACTAGCTAAGAGGAGAAAGATGCAACAGCACACCTAGCTGAAGAAATAGAATACAGAGTTCTTCCAAAAGACAATTATATTTTCATCAGATCTTGATGGCAAATGTTTCCCTGTTGTGTTAAACACAATCCAAGCAAAACTTAGGAGACAAAGAAATTACAAACAAGCAGCAAGCAGAAATAAGTTATAATAACCCTCTTCATGCAACACAGGACAGTATAGTGATA
Organism: Ara ararauna; assembly: GCA_028858755.1. Classification (NCBI taxonomy): domain Eukaryota; kingdom Metazoa; phylum Chordata; class Aves; order Psittaciformes; family Psittacidae; genus Ara; species Ara ararauna. The sequence goes on along the minus strand of CM054376.1, from coordinate 61,884,550 downwards.
CACATGGAAATTGTGTTAAATAGTAGAAGTAGTGTAGCCTTTCACCGGATACTAGCAACAGTCACTCCCTTCCTATCCTTTTTCATATTCTTAAATATTTGCTGCTGAGCAACAGCACCCAGGATGAAAATGAGGTTACTGGTCCAGATGGACCTTCTACTGTAAAGCTACTCTCATGTGTTAGTAAGATCATACTTCTACTCAAGCGCAGAGTCATGGCTATATACGTACTCTAATTTTAGAGCCAGAAGGAGCACACTGAGCACAAGCTGAGATTTTTTTAATCATGGACTTCTATAGCAGACCTCTTCTCAATGATCTTCTTGCTCCCTTACCCCAATATCAGTACCACTCACATAGTCCAACTTCTCAAAAAAAACCCATTAAAAAACTCACACCTACACTGGCAATAGTTGCACTTCAATCTTTTTACCCAGTATTGAATCACAGATTCAAAGCAGAACTTACACCTGCAAATGCCTGTCTTGTGCTTATAGTCAGAAGATAAACACAAAAGCACACAGCATGGCATTTCTTATCCAAAGCTTGGGTACAAAGCTACAGGTGCTAACACCAGTGGCACATAATTCACTCCTGCAGTAATATTACCTGATCAACCATCTGCTACTGCACCAAGAAATTTGTTACCTTCAGTTTAACTATGTCCTATTTCCAGTTGATCTCTGTTTTGGTTTATGAAGAAAAACTGAGACAAAACAACTAGTGGTTTACAGAGCTGGTATAAACAGTCATGACTAGGAAAGAAAAAAGGCAAGTGAAAATATTTTGCCCGCTCTCTGAAAAAAACAATAATGCTTTAAAGGTGAATGCTTCATATCACCTCTGCTTATCATTATTTGGAAAGGGGAATTGGAGCTTAAAGCAGAGTGATTGAGGTTTCTGTCCAAATTAAGCAAGTTCAGGAACTGAGTAAGGAATTAATTTAGCTCTGATATTACTCAGAACAGAGGGCATAATTCAGCCTAACACACAAGTTAAGTCCTTCTGGCAGGTCAATATAGCACAGCCACAAGTGACCGAAAAAACTGTCCAGTCCGAAGGGAGAGAAACATTAATGCCTACATCAGAGTGAATTTGACCATTCCGTTTGGTAGTTTCAGCCATTCTCACAGCCCTTGCTTGCTTGAGAATTTATATATATTATTGAATAGATTTGTTTCAGACCACCTGCTTAAGAGAGCAGCTAATGAAAAGTAGAAATGGCCTTGGAGCAGTTACTGGAAGGCATGTGCCATTGAATGAGAAAGGACCAGGGAGCCAGATGGTGGGTGTCAACTCTGACTTACAACTACAGAAACTTGCCTGACTTTCCCTGCAGAGAGAAGTGATTAAATAGGGTGAGACTAGATTGTCAACTATCCTCTCATAGCCTGTGTGTCAGAGTGGAGGAAGAAGATCAGGGTAGTTCTCCTTTGATTTAAAGCCAGTTTCCAGTTTCAGAGCTCAGCAGAATAGACTAACCTTCACATAGCAGATGAGCAGTGTCCTGAGTGGACCATACGGTTTCCAGGACAGATCATCATCACAGTCTGGTCATATTTACCCTATTATCTCCTTAAGATAAAGGGCATTGAGGAGGGGTATTGATGAGTGGTATAGAAGTGTTCTGCTTTTGTACTAGCTGACAATCCAGCTATTATATTGGGCCAAATCCTTATGTAGATGCCAACTGAAGTTTTTTTTTTTTTTTCTGTAGAGTTTGGGTTGTTTGTCAGCTGGGGAAGATTCTTTTCAATCTCTAGTCCTTTTGGCAAAGCAATTCCAGAACTACAATGAAGCAGCCCATCACACAGAATACTTATAGACCAGACTACAAAATTAGGCTCCCAAAATGAGTATTAAAGTACTACAAAACCAAAGTGTTGCTGTTGCTGCTACACACTCAAGAAGATGCTGTTCACCCATACATTTAAATAAGAATATTTATTTTTTCACCTAGAAGGTTCTGCCTGAATCTTAAATACTATTTATCATATGGCAGGGTTAATTTCTGAAATGCAGAATGAAGTCTACAAGTCAAATAAATTTTTGGAACTAAATTTTAACTACATATAAAATTTTTATATAAATATATAATACAAAATATATATAATGAAATAAAGAATTCACTGAAATAAATTCCAACAGTCATTTGGCAAGTACATCCTAAGCCTTAATGCATCTCAGAATGTATTAAGACACAAATAAGGATTCTATGAATCAAGCTTGAATTTTTTACCTTTATATTCATAGGTTTTAAAGTGATATCAGAAGCAACTTGTTAGGCTATGACAGAGTTTCCAGTTGAATTCAAACAAACACATTCATTTCTAGAATGCAAAATATGGTATTGAAATATGCCATGGAAAGAAATGTAAGGAACAAAAGAAAATGAAATCTTATTTATTTTGTGCAGAGAAGACAATAAAAACATTGACTTTTTTCCCAGTTATGCAAACATTAATATTACAAAATTTGCTAGAAGGTAGTCAGGACTACAGTGTACTTTTCCCAAGGGTAAGAACGGAACAGGAACAGAGGAAGGAGCCCAGGTGAAGCAAATGAAAAAGCAGCTCTATAACATGGAAAATAAGCTACTGTAAACTAATAGGATATTTAAAGTAGTATGTCTTCATTGGGAAGGGAATCCATTTTTCTCCCATACTTAGCCATGTCATTGAAATATCATTAGATCATACAACTAAAAATATAGGGAAAATAGAAATCTGCCAAAGGTTATTCTGACTAGCTATTGGTGCTGTTAAGATTTGAGTAATTTTTCATGTACTCTTGTCATGATGATAGAGCCACAGCAACTAGCAATGCATGATCTGGGTATCATTATTCTTTGAACACACTTTTCATTTGATATGTGATTATTAACCATATGCCTTTGCTCTCTGGCAATGACCACCAACTATCCTTGTGTCAGGTTTAGTTTAGTGCTTACTACTTAGGTACTACTTGGAGTACTTGAATCTCTTGTCCTGTACAGTGGCATGCATGAACATGGTAGGGATCATGAGCAACAGCAGCTAGAATTCTTCCCTAAATATAAGGGACACTCACTCTGCAAAAGGATGCATTGCAATATTAATTGCATGTAGTGCATGTGCTCATCAGCAACAGCATTAGAAAATACCCACTGCAGTTCCTGGAGGAAAATGCAATATAACAAGAGGACCTGACAAAAATATTAAACAAAAATGTCCTGTCTTTTCCATAAAAGTTACATTCAATAATAGTTCCATCAACATAAGTCCAAGCAATTTGTGCTGCAAACTTACCGGCTATTCAGGAGTCCACTCAATTCACCTGCCTCAAGCCCAAGAGCCTGAGGAGAAGTAAGGGTGTTTAATTACAGGTTCCTACAGGAGTGAAACTAATGTTTCTTCTGTCCTGTTTGTAAGAAAAGAAACATGCAGATAGAGCGCAATGGTAACTTGGTGTAACCTTTGCATTGTCCTATTCTTGACAATCACTCAGGCTTAGATATCCTCTTCCCACTCCCCAAATAAATTTAGTGGCTTTGGAGACTCCTGCACTGAGGATTCACTCTAGTGCTGTTCCCCAACATCTTTCGTCAGGTCCTGGTTTTCAAAAGCTTCCTTGGGAAGTCCAAAAAATTTGATCTTTCTGTCATTTTCTGTCTCCATCATCAAGGTGCAAGGTGGCTCACCTTTATTTTACTCACTAGCATCACAGAGATACATGGACTCAGACACAGACACACATACCTTTCTTTGATGCTGGCCCTTTTAAAGGGCATTTGAATCTGAAAATAGGCTAGAAATTGAATCTGCTTTAGCTCATATTTGTCTTTTAAGCAATACAGGAAATTTAACTGACTGATTTAAAAAGAATCAAAGAATCATTTAGGTCAGAAAAGACCTTGATGATATGATATCATCAATTCAATCTTAACACCGCCAATTAACACACCACTGAACCATGTCTCAAGCACCACATTTACACATCTTCTAAATAACTCCAGGGATGGTGACTCAACCACTTCCTTAGGCAACCTGTTCTAATGCTTAATAACATTTCCATTGAATAAGTATTTATTATTCAATCTAGTTCTCCCCCAGCACAATTTGAGGTCATTTCCTTATGTCTTATCACTTGCTACTTGAAAGAACCGACCAATACCCACCTTGCTAGAACCCCCCTCTCAGATAGCCATAGAGTGGTAAGTTTTCCCCTGAATGTCCTTTCCTGCAGAATAAACAACCCTAGTTTCCTTAGCTGTTCCTCATAAGACTCGTTGTCTAAATAATTCATCAGCTTTGTTGACGTTCTTCAGGCATAGGTTTGTTTTGGTTTGCTTTGGTTTGGTTTTTTTCCCATTGATACTGAGGTGCTGGAATGTGTCCAAAGAAGTTCATTACAAAGGTGGGAAGGGATGAAGGCTGCACAAGGGAAGGAAGAAAGCTGACTTTGGTGGTAGATGTTAAAGATTTCAGAATGGACAAGATCAAACAATATCATTTGATAAGGTCAGTCCTACCTAAACCAGTAGTACTTGAAAATTCACTTTGACACAAGAAACTCAGTGTGCTGAGAAAGCCTTGTTCCAGGAAATAAAAGAAAATCCATCAACTGTGTGCACAGGTTTGTGCATATTAGCACACATATGAGGTACCTTTGTCCAACAAACTTCAAACAGATTATTTGGCCAGCTAGCATTCACTGTGTATAATTAAATGCCTTTATTTGGATGGGAGATTTTCAATTGTGGTTGTTAAAGGAGCTATCAGCTGAAAGTATTGAAAAATGATTTCTTGATTCTTATTCCTAGCATGCTGTCAAGTTTTGATTTTTCAGTAGACTTGCTGAGCTGCATTTTTGAGCTGAGACAAATCTTTTAGAAGACAGGGACAATACAGTCAGTGGATTTTTCTCCGAGCTCTAATAAGTTAATATTCAAGGTTGAGTTATTCTTGAGAAGCTGTTGTTAGCATAGAGCTAAAATTCCTGGAGAAAAAGATTAACCTTCATGTCACTGGACCCTTCTTTTTCCTGAATTCTTAGTATGACTTTAAATGAAGCACATTAAAGTAAAAATAGGAAAAATGATGATTCTGTCTCCACTGGAAAACCAACATGCACAACTTTGTGCTCTCTGCTATCCTTCTAAACTCATGACCTACACCTTTCAGGCACCAAAAGTCTTACCAATTTACAAAAAAATAGCAGTAAGTAGATAGACTTTTGCATCAGCCATAGATTTCTACTGGTGTTGCTAAGCTAACATTAATACCATTGCTGGTATAGACTTTCTGGTGTGAAACCATATGTAAGCAATCATTACCAATTAAAATTCAGGATGAATAGAAAAAGTTTAGTTTGTCTGGCATGGACGAAACACAGATTTTCCAAGTGGTATTAAATATACAAGCATCAATACATTGAAATTGAATTATTTTGAAATATATTTCATGCAGAAGGATAGTAACATGTTTTGGCAGCGTGTTGGTCAGTCTTTTTTCTAATGCCTCACAATTTTTTTTCTAGGTTAAATCAAGGCATGAGAAAAATTAAAACCAACACTACTCTGAGCTCTACCCTCCTCGTTTCTCACTGCAATATCATAACAAATTATTTGGATGAATTGGCAAACAATCCTCTATTTTAAAATCTTTGTCAGCCTTTCACAGCACACTGTAAATATTTTCTCCTAGCTTTCTTCTTGGAAAGGACATTAAAGTTTCCACTCCCAAAATGAATTCTCTTAGATCAGCAAAATATTTAACATGTATTTCAGACTGCAAATACATCTACCATGGGCCACTTCCCACATGTGAATTTCCTGGTAAGTATTCCCTGTGGTGTTGCAAAGAGGCTTCCAGACAGCATTTCTAAGTTTTCAAAATTGGATGACTAAATTCGGGCAGTGTGATCTCTCTCCTCTTTTTCTTTTAACCTCTAGTATTTACAGTATAAATTCTGCAAATATATGGGGGTGTGCAACCACCAGTGGAGCACCTGGTACAGCAATGATAAGCAGACCAGAACACAAAGTGGAATGTCTGAAAGCTGAAATGTCTCTAGAAGTCAAAGGAAGACCTTGCCTGTGAGATTAAAGATGCTTATGCACTCACAAGTAGTAGTTAAGCTGAAGTGTCAACCTTAAATAACATCTCTGTGCTATACGGGCCACTGGTCTAACCCAGTGAAACAATTCTTATAGGAAGGGTGATACTTCACCTCTAAAATGAAATCTATAAAAAATGAAGAACAACTTGAAAATGTTTTATGGTAAAAATACATGTGTGAAAAAATATATGTGAAGCCTGTGAAAGATAATAAAAGATATTTTTAAGGGGTTTATTAGAAACAATCTATCAGTTTGTAGTCACTGGAATTAAAAATTTAGCAAATCCTTATTAACACATAAGGAAAATTTTGTGGAATGTCAAGTAACTGCAGATAAAATATTAATAAAATGTTCATAAACATAACAAAAGGCTAGATCATTACCATTGTCCCTTATGAGTCACACTTCCAATATAGAAAAAGATGTCCTTTGCAGCAGAATTTTGGGAAATGCTAAGATTCCCACTCCATAAGCATTTTAATGAACACCACTTTACTAATCCAAGGAATAGATCATCTTTGAAAACACACAAACCCAGACCCTTCCGTAAGATATTTATATATACCTGTTTTCATTTTGGTTTTGGACCACTGTTCTTTGCATTTATCTATTTTGTGTACTACTTTCTACTGGACCAGAACTCATTTATTGAGAAGATATCCTTCTGTTCAGTATGACCACCCAAATCAATTTGATACAACAACTTTTTGTTTGTGATGTTTGTCTTTTAAGTTATGATAAGCAAATAAAAATGAGGTTAAAATACCATTTAAATCTGTATATCCAGGCACTGTACAAAAAAGTTTGTATGTTTATGTATATTTTATACTGATTTCCAGTAGTAATACTTACCATCACATTCTCCAGATACTTTGTGATACTTTTTGAAATACCTATTTGGCATGTGAGATTGTGTATGAAGGAACAAAACAGTTATGTTTGCTCAAGGCTAGCAATCAAAAGGAACAGACAAACCAGTAAGTACCTAGAAATGAAGGAAACCCACAATGAGATCTCTTGACACTGTCCTTTACCCCAATTGAATATACCAGGCATTAGAAACAGTATCACTCTTGCTGTCTTAATTATTATTAATTATTTATGATACAGGGCACATCTGCAAAAGGGAGACAGAAAAAATCACCCAAAAACAGTCAGCAGCCCAGCAGATCAACACCCGAAGAAGGTTTGTGCTCTGCCGTTTTTCAGGTGAGTCTGCCATTCTCTCCCTCATCTTACTCCACAGCCGATCACATCCTCCTGAGGAATGTGGTGTGGAAATAAAGAAATACCTTCTAGGAATTTTTTGGTTTGATGTCATCTAGTCTGAGGTCTCTCAGATCTCTCTCTCCCATCATCCAAATACTCAGTACACAGAGAGATAAAAGTCCAAGTTATACATACATCCTAGTCTGCCTGCCGAAACTGCTGTCCACTTTTGCTTACAAGACATTATTCATTCACAGCCACTGAGCCTTACCACCACTAATGTTCAACAGAGTGGAGGATGGAGCTAGTCCTTCCTGCCTTGTCACTGACATGACAAGGAGGAAGGTTATGCCTGCCAGTGTGGTGAAACAGAAAGCCCTATTCCTCAGCAGTGCACAGAGGTTTTGGGAAAAGGGTGGCCAGGTCAGGTACCATTACTTGGTTCCAGACCATTCTACCATGATATCCAACTGACAACTCCTTCTACACATTATTTTCTGTGGTTCTGTGAACCATCAGTTCAGAAACATTACTCAAAGACCGCATTTTCAAACTCCCCACTCAGCTTTCCCCTGTCAAAGTAAGGAACTTATAAGGGCCCAATGTTTAATTTTCCTTAGTCTCCCAACTTGTGTTTATGGTACGTGTTCATGTGAAGCACTGATAAAGAACTACTGAGGAAGAATGATGTGTATTTATTCATAAATGCCAATCATGGGGAACCACAGACAACCTCAGAGTCACAGCCTTGCAGGAACAGGCTTGCCATTGTGATCAGAGACACTGGGTTCAGTCCTATGAAATGATAAGCCACAGACAATGTGTCTTCTGTGCCATGGCATGAGATGCAAAGACAGACCAGTCACATCAGGCCTTAAAAAGATGGACACATATCTGTTCTTGAAAAGACTATCTCTACCTAGCCTAGTTACTGGACTTGGAAGCATATCAAGTGTTAGTGAAGAGAAAATGTGGCCTAAACTGTGTGGAGGCAAAATCACAGAAGTCTGAGTAAGTGGATCCTTCCACTGCTGAGGTATTCACCAGATTCACCTAAATTGTATTACCAGTTTCCAGGTTTAGTGGAAAACACTGACCATAAATTGGACACTTCCAGCAGGAGGAAATTTCAGATTATTATAGATGCCCTTCTATACTGAGAAGAAATTTACTCAATGCATAAGCTATTGTTGTCTGGATTTGGGGAAACAGATACTACAGTGAAGTAAAACTCCTATTTTACCTACAGTCTTCCAGGGATTTTTTCCTGCACCAAAAGTAAAGTAGTTGAGCCCTTTGTAGGAGGCTGCTCTCCATCTGACAATACAGCTGGAAGCATGTTTTGTCTTTTTGATAAAACTGCTATGGGGAGAGTTTTTAAACTTTCTGACTTTAGTAGAGAATTGTAAAAGTAATATGGCAGGGGAAATAGTTTGCTAAAACAACTGTGGTTTGGTTTTATTTGTCCCTTTCCTCCTTAACCAATAATTCTTGATAAATTTTATGGGGGTTCAAAATTGAGGTTGAATCGGCTTGGTAAAACAATAAAAGAGTAAGTGGCTTCATTGTTGAAAGATTACTTTCTTTTTGATCCAAAATCTGGGACATTGCTAGGAGCAATGGGTTTGTTTTTTCCTTTTAAAATTTTCAGTGAAAAGAACTGAAATAATTCTGGCCAGTTTAGCAATGTACCCAGTTGCTGATTCTGCACATGGAGTAGAGGCATGCATCTGTTGCAGAAATATCTGGACCATCTGCTACAGAACTAAAATCTGCCAGGTAAGAGTGGATGAAACCGAAAACTACAAGTTTCCTAAGCATCAATCAAGAAAGGCCAAAACTCCTAAGAAGACATCTGTGTTATCTTGGAAGAATAGTGACTTTAACATAACTCTTTCCTTTGGGACACATCCTTTCATTCTCTGGATGATCTTCACATCCTCTTTATGCCTGATAGACTATTCAAAATAATTTGTGCTCAGCTGGAGTCATGAACATGAACATCTTCTATGTACAATCCTTCTTTTATCCTATACACTATTTACACTTAATTTTTAGTTGTATGCTCTGATGAATTCCCTCTCCCTTCTTGCTTTATTCCCCCCTGCCCCCCTCCAGTTATCAAATAGGTTCTTTTAAGACTATCACTGAGGTAGTCATGCACTGAGAAGAACCTACATGTGGTATGACTGCCATACTTTTTTGAAGTACAAAATACCAGTTTTGAAGACAAGAGAAAGATAGCACCCTTAGAACTCATGAAAAGAAATCATATGTACCAGATCTTGCCCAAACTGGGAAAACAATAAGAGCTTTTATAAGAACACACTGCAGGAATAGAGTTGCAATCTGTAATCCCATACAAGAACACTGACTGGTATCACTAACTGACATCAATTCTGCAGCAAAGATGAGGAAGTTGTCTCTGAACAGCTTCCATCTTGCAAAGGTTGCATATCCTAGCACATACCACACATGCTGCAAGCGAGTCACTCAGCAAGGATGCTCTGCCATGCTCTGTCTAACAAGCTGTGGCTGGGTGATTGTTGCCAAAAAGACTGAATAATCAGCAGTCAGGGACCACTAGCACCTACAGCCTACACCCAAAGCTTAACAGATGCAATTCCTGTTGAAGCAATGAGTATGCATATTTTAGGAGAGGGCCCATGCATGCACTGTGAAAATTACAAACCAGTGCTCACCAAAACATTGAGGTTAAATTTTTGCCATAATCTGTAAGGTCATTTCAATAAATGTCTTCAGTAGAAATGAAAGGGAATTATTATGTAATTTAAAATAATCAAGAGAGGCTGGAATTTACCTCCCTGAACTTTAACTTTATACTTTCTTTACAGACAGAATGAGACATCAGCACTCCAGATGGTGATTCATTCCATCTTTGTTGGGAGGGAATGAATCAACCTCTGGTTTTAGAGCTCTCTCCGCTGATTACAGAGAGGGCTTAGATGATTAGCTTATACTTACCACTATTTTAATCACAGGTAAAATTAGATGAGGTGGATCCTACCCAATCTGTGTTCCAGATGCCATGTAGCGCATCCATCATTTTTTTTTCATAATGGAAAAATACTCTTACTTGATATAAATATTATCTGCCTTTTGCTGTACAAAACTTCTTCAGATCAATAAATATCCATGTCAAGCAGTAAATAAACAAACAAATTTATTACCAAATAAGATAAATAGACTTTTACCTATAAAAATAGGTAGCTAAAGATTATCTCTGCTAATCTATTATTCTACAAAGTTTACTCTAGTAACAGCTAAGATACACAAAGCCTTTGAAAGTACCATGATGACTTTATCTCAGGTGGTTCCAATAGTTAAAATTTTTGGCCTAGGGTCACTGACTGCTGAAGTAGAAACATAAAATAATAGAATAATTACACCATAAATTCAATAGCGTTTCATTCCCACAGTGAATAAAAGGAACAAGAAAGGTGCTTCATTAGCAGCCACAATTGCTGTCTTTCTGGGGTCCATCCTCCTTTTCTACCTCTTTCAAATTCAGAGTTCAAATAGCTTCCTGTGGGAAGCTGGCTAGCACAAGCCTAGCAAGTCACCTGTGTTGATCAATACAATTAGGAGGAAAATTGTGACTTTGAGAAAATAAAAATTTTACCTAAGCAGCAACCATTGGAACATGCTTTTCCAATTTTGTCAAGTTTTTTCTTCTGAAAAAATTGCTTGTATTTCAGTATTTTCTATATTTATTCAGTCAAGTGTTACTTTATTCAGATATTTGGTGGCAAACTAGTTATACTGAGCAGAGCATGGTTCTTTTCTCACGGTTTAAAGCATTGCTGATTTTTATCATACACTATATATAAAAGAATCACCTCTTTATTGTGAACATACTCATGTACTACCTTCTAGTTATTTTCATCTTTCTCTTGTAGTTTAGGATGCAGTTCCTCAAAATGGATGACATTTATTATCCCTTCGTCTGTTCTAACTTATTTTTCTACTTCAGCTGCACCTATTGCAATGGAAATGTGAGACAGTATAGTGAGAAAATTAAACAAAATGTCTTAAGTTTCTTTGCTATATCTCCTTTCAGGTCTCTCTAATTCTTTTACAAAAGGTAGGTCTTCTGCTCCATTACTATTTTTTAGTGCTTTTTACAAAACAGATTCATCACCTCTGAAACTATTCCACTAACAAAGTTTTTTAAAAAACAACTCCTTCATTAAAAGCTTTTATGTAATTGCTGTTCTGTGAGACGTCCTGACATGTAACTATTTAGGGAAAATCTTGCCACCTGCTCTGAAACTAAAGTAACATAATGCAAACGCTACATCCTAAATTCACATGGCCTGGAAGAAGGCCACTGTCATGGTTTAAGCCTCTCAGCCACTCAGTTTGGTCACTCACTCCCCCCTCTTTCTTCCACCCACTCCCGGAGGGATGGGAAGGAGAATCGAAAGAATGCAGCTCCCATGGGTTGAGATAAGAACAGTTTAGTAACTAAGGTATAACACAAATCACTACTGCTATCACCAATAATAATAATGATAAGGGAAACACAAGGAAAGAGAACACAACTGCTCACCACCTGATACCAAGCCTGACCCAGCAGCAAACCCCTACTCTTCCCGGTCTCTGCTCTCCGTTTTTACATCCTGGGCATGACGTGCTGTGGTATGGAATACCTCTTTGGTCAGTTTGGGTCAGGTGTCCTGTCTCTGCTTCCTCCCGGCTTCCCCTCCTCCCTGGCAGAGCATGAGACTCAGAAAGTCCTTGGTCAGACCAAAACATTACCAAGCAGTAACTGAAAACACTGGTGTTATCAGCGCTGTTCCCAAGCTGAAAGTCAAAAACACAGCACTGCACCAGCTACCAAGAAGGAGAAAAATGACTGCTACTGCTGAGCCCATGACACCTTCATATATAAATTTTTCAGTCATCAGATGTGTTTAGTTGAATGGGGAGAAGTTCACCCTGGTGTACTCCCATTACCTCCCTGGTTTTTCTGCAGTATTGAATTTGGCCCCTAGGAATTCATTATCCAGGCTGGCTAAGCAATGCCATTATGCTGTTCTTCAATGCACATAGTTTATCCAGTAGTACCTTGGGGATAAGCACAAGTTAAAGAATATCATTTGGATAGATTACTGCAATTTATGAATGACACTGTTAATGTGCTGTAGTGAGTATGAGCTATATGGTTTGCTAGGCTATCTCCCATTAAGCCCAAAAGAATCAAAAACTAGACAAGTTCCTACGAGCTGTTGAGTATTTACAGTATCAGAAATCACATAAAGTCATATTATTCACTATATTCAATCTAAACTATGCATATCTACTTGAGGATAGACTCTGTAAGTTACTTCAGAGGCAAAGGAATGCTAAGGAGATTGCCTGATGATTTCAGAATAGTTGCTTAAAACTGCACTAACCCATGAGGACATAAAATGGAAAAGCATTCCCTTTTTCCTACTGTCTCTGACTAAACCCCAACTTCCCTATCCGTGGAAGTTCTTGAAAGTTTTTCCTGTTTCTTCACTCTGGACTGTTTGTTGCAAAACCTGAAGCTGTGGCAGACTGACCTTAGAATTAATTTAGTCATGCTGCTGGCATTGCTACTTCAAATGGATAAGAATCTATCTAGAGTCATCTAGTTCACTTCAGATAAATTAATTTTTGATTGGGTGGTTTCCTGTGAATCAGAAACTGCACTAATTTTCTACTTTGAAGTATTCCCCCCACACACACACTTGAATTAGAGGTGGAGGAGTTTCTCCTTCAATCATAAACCACTTTAAAAAGTTTTAATTTAGTTGTTGGGAGAAATATGGCATTTTCCTAGCCATGATATTCATGCATACTCTGAACATTTTTTATACAGCTGCCACACAGAAAGCCCTGAGATTAATTTCATAGAAGAAAATTTCTGCTCCCTAACCTAGTCCCCTGTCTGTTCTGAAAACAATTCCTATAAACTGCATAGCTTCCAAAATAGAATATATGTATCTCTAAGAAAGAAAACTGAAAGCAGAATCGCTATACTGTAGTCTCCTATTATTTTCTGGGGAAGTAGTTATGATGACACAGCTAGGTGCTTTCAGGTTTTTCTCTTAATATTTCCTGCCAAGAACAGCTTCTCTGTTATGCTACCTATTTGGTGGATAGAAATAGAAGATGTTTAATGAAAATGTCTTTCCAGAGGCAAATGTTTTCTTAAAAAACTTCATTTAATTAACTTTTCTACTTCACACCCAACAATGCTATACACATCAAAACCACTTGTATTTTGACAAAATTCTGGAAAACATCAAAGAAAATGGAAATGGAGAGCACACTTTCTGTAGCAATTGCCAGATTCTCATGAGTGCAACCTGTAACTCCCATAACTCCCATCATGCTGCTGAAACAACACCTCTGGTTCTCTTTCTGCTTCTGTTTTAGATTTGCTCTCTCAGAGCCATGTAGACTTTGTATGACTGCATTGTCTTATGCTTCAGCAGGTGACCTTCATAAACCTCACTCTTGCTGGCCTGTGGGTATAGGAAGGGAGTGAGGGGTTTTTGGGGTGTAGATATTGGCAGCCAAGACAATTATGGAAATTCTCCCAAACAGCAAGGCTTCCTGAAGATACAGTTCCTCTTTACATACACAGTTTCAGATGCCAAATTTGGTATTCTTAGAATGGTTTGGGTTGGAAGGGACCAGACGGTTTAGTTGATGGGCTCAGTACTATTGGTACTACAACAAGGACTTGTCTGTATTCTCATACTATCCTTTACAATTCAGTGCTAGATTAAAAAACAAAAAACAAAAACAAGATCAAAAACATCTCCCAAGTCCCAACAAAACCAACAAAACCCAACCTCACAGGGAACTGATTGTGTCTCCTATTTTGCTTTTTCCTGGAAGAGGCATAGTTCCCAAATTTTGTTTTGTTTTAGTGAATAAAGCAGTGCTATAAAGTTCATCACCGGTACAAGCTTCCTGTCATTATCTAAGTAAGATAACTCCTGCAAGACATTTTTCATGACTTTTATCCATGTTTTGATGTAAGCCTGGGATTCACTATAAGTTATGCAAGACAGCTAGTCATCACAGTGATTACAAGCAAAGGCCAACTAGCGCTAATTGTGCAAGGAAACAGCACTCACAAGGGCCAGTCACTTTTTCAAACTCTTTTTCTGCCATAAAATCTTAGCACCTCCAGAGAAGGCATGGAAAGGGAGAGACACATATTATGCAATAATTTTAGACACACCATATATATAAAAATAATGTATATAGAATTCTGATCTTCAATAGGGTGTAACAGTAAGGGCCATATGTTTCCTTCATAATCATCATTCACTCATAGCTGGCCTGTGCATTTTCTATAGGGAATCAGGTCTTTAAAAAAAAAAAATCTATTTTTTCTAACAAATTGTGCTGTGAAGATGTTAAATCCCTAGAGATCCTGAGCAATGGTGTTGGAGTTTATGGAGATGGATCAGCAAGATTATGTAAATGGCAGTAATTTGAATGAAATGAGTAAAGGAGCAAAGACATGTCTGTTGCCCAGCACAACACAGTCCAGTGTGCTAGGAGCATGATACCCGCCCAGTTACACTGTGTAGCCAAGAATGAGGGTCCCAGGGCCTTATTTCCTATAACGTGGTCCTTCCTGTAGTTGTAACTCTGCATCCTCTTTCATAGATGTAAAGATGGAAAGATGCTCATCTCCCAAAACCACGGTGCAGAAGTAACTGCCATGAATTCTCAAATATGATAGATAATGGCTTGGCAACTTCATCCACCACTTCCCTTAAGACCTGCAGATGTATCTCATGAGGTCCCATGGATTTCTGCACTTTCTGGTACCTTAGATGGTCTTGAACTTGATCTTCTACAGGAGCCAGTTCTTCATTCTCCCTGTCTCTGCCTTTGCCTTCTGTGACTTGGGCAGTGTGGTTGGAGCTCTTGCCAGTGAAGACTGAGGCAAAAAAAGACAATGAGTATCTCAGCCTTACTTCAGCATCATGTTGAGGTTGTGGTTCCTTCTCAGGAAGGAAGCTAAAGGAATGATGAGCATGGGCCAAAAACTTGATCTTGCTATATTGGAAAGATCACGGATAATTCACACGTAGCAAGCCATAGCCAAATGTACTTCACCAGCTTCTAGAGAAAATTTGAACTTATTTTCCTAGCATAATTGAAGAGCTAAGGGACTGTTTTGCATTTTCTTACTGTAGTGACAAAACTATCAAGGAGTCAATGCATTTCAACAAAAGAAGAAGATCCAATTTTTGTTGCTTTCTGTGGTGTGAATAAATCCGGCCCTATGGGACAATAAAGGTGTGAGGCTTGCTCAGTATGCCATACAAGAAAGACTTTTTGGGTACGGAACAGCAGTATACTTTGAGAAATCTGTAGAACTGTTCAATAACACAATTACAGAGATAAACAATGAAAAAACAGCCAGGAGGAAAGAAAGCTATAAACATGTGAAAAAGAGCGAAAAACATATTTTCAGATTAGATTTATCAGAGATAGCTGGGCAGAAAGATACAGCCAAGAAGACTGTTAGAGGTGGCCAATGAAACATAGGAGAATGCTCCAGCTGTAAATATCCATACTTTTTTCCTTATATTGCAGATCCCAAAATGTTTTTTTCAATGGCAAAAGCATCATTACTGCCATTTTGTAGGTGGGCAAACTAAGGTAGAGCAATGAGAGGTGACTTACCAAAATCTGACAAGCTGCTGGGTCAGAAGTGAGCTATAGGTTTCCCTGTCTCATCCTTCTGCAAACATGGAGGAAGAGCATAGGGAGAGCTACAGCCCTCTTCAGGACTAGCTGTGGGATGAATATGTGTGACATATGACTTGTCCCTGTCACATGGTCCTATATCTCAGTGCCCTTCCCATGAACATTTCTCACTGATCCCAGAAAATACAAGATGCAGAGCTAAAGAGAAATTTGATCTGACCCAGTTTCTGTTGGGCTGTATGAAGATAAAGGCCCATTTGTCTGATGCTTCGAGAAATGGGAAGGATTCCTCATAAACATGCCTCCTTTAAAATTTTGAGAAGACAATGTTTGATTGCTTCATATTCTAATAACCACATATCTCAGAACCTTGAGACCCATCTATAACAATTTCTGGGAAAATGCCAGTAATCAGCCTGAGGGGAATATCAAAACAAACTCCTCACTGCAATGAAAGCAAATATAATAAAAATTTACAAAAATCAATTTCAATAGTGTGACATTTCTACCTGTGGCTGTTTATATCCTATACAAAAGAAAAGGCAAATAACTTCTATTTTTGTTTTCAATCATCTCAAAAAAAAAAAAAAAAAAAGTTGATTTTGAGACAAAAAGCACTCCAGACAGCAGAGTGTTGAGGCACAATGATCTCATATCGACACTGCCAGCCTTCATTCCCATTATCTGGGGCAGCAGATGTAGCTCATTATCAGGCTCTCAAACAATTGGATAATCTCTCTGGCCTTATCAAAAGCTGCCCAAAGGCTAGGAAACACCCTCCTTACTGTCAGTAGTACTTTTGGTCATCTTTTTCAAAGCCAGTTTGACAGAGGTAGGACACTGGGGAGGAGGGAAAGGGGCGTGGAAGCATTCCTGGTGATGTATTAATCTGAGAATCTGACTTCTCCATGCAAACCATGCACTACTGAATGCCACTGATTTCTTCTGAAGAGATCTTTGGACTTGTTCCAACAGTTCCATGTCCTTTTGATGGTGAGGACACCAGAACTGCACACAAAACTCCAAGTGAGGTCTCACAAGAGCATAATAGAGGGGCAGGATCACCTCCCTCGACCTGCTGGTCACTCTCCTTTTGATGCAGCCCAAGATGTGGTTGCCTCTCTGGACTGCGAGCGCACACTGCCGGCTCATGCTCATTTTTTCATCAACCAAAACCCGCAAGTCCTTCTCTGCAGGACTGCTCTGAATCACGTCTCTGGCCAAACTGTATCAGTGTCTGGGATTGCTCCAACCCAGATGTAGGACCTTGCACTTGTCATGGTTAAACTTCATCAGGTTGGCATCAGCCCACCTCACAAGCATGTCAAAGTCCCCCTGGATGGCATTCCTTCCCTCCAACATATCAACTGAACCACACAGTTTGGTGTTGTTGGCAAACTTGCTGAGGGCTGAGAAAGTTGGGGCTGTTCAGCCTGGAGAAGAAAAGGCTGCGTGAAGACCTCCTAGCAGCCTTCCAGTATCTGAAGGGGGCCTGCAAGAATACTGGGGAGGGACTCTTCATGAGGGACTGTAGTGAGAGGACAAGGGGTAATGGGCTCAAACTTCAACAGGGGAAGTTTAGATTGGATATGAGGAAGAAATTCTTTACTGTAAGGGTGGTGAGGCACTGGAATGGGTTGCCCAGGGAAGTTGTGAATGCTCCATCGCTGGCGGTGTTCAAGGCTGGATTGGACATAGCCTTGGGTGGCATGGTTTAGTGGGAGGTGTCTGTGCCCCATGGCAGGGTGGTTGGAACTAGATGATCTTAAGGTCCTTTCCAACCCTAACTATTCTGTGATTCTATGATTCTATGATCACACTTTCCTGAGACCTTGAAATGATTCCAAAACCTAGCTGAAGTCAGTAATTGCTGTGGGCAAGTGCACATCTATGTCTTCTTTCAAGGAAGTGCAGCACTTTGCATTTATTTCAACACTGAAAGTCGTGTATGTTACATACTATACATTTTATATGTCATGCAATATATAGGTTCCTAAAAGAACAACCACTTCCCAGAAAACGTATTTCTAGTCTAGTAGAAGGTGTCCCTGCCCATGGCAGGGGGATGAAACTAGATGACCTTTAAGGCCTCTTTCAAACTTAACCATTCTATGATTCTATGTACCCATTTTCTGTAAGGTAATATCGTGATATAACAGAAGTATTTTCCATTTATTATACCCTTCCCTATTTACTGAAGGTACTCCACCAAAACCATTTTATTTCCTTTTGTGACTCCATTTTACGTTATGAACTTGAGTAGGCATGTCACTCCTTACTGTGGGATAAGTGAAGCATTAACATTGGTTGATTCTGATGAGTAAGTGGCATGCTGATCAATTTGGTCTTTTGTGAAGACAGGACACTGGAAATATATCTCATGGTTTCACTAGCTCACAGTTTTTGGTTGACAAGCCAAGGAGTTACTGATAGACTTGAACTCCATTCAGAGAGTGGCTGGTCTTGCAGCAAGCTTTACTGATGCATTAAGACAAACCATGAACTCAGAGGCCTGAGAATGAGGAGGGACATTCCTGGCAAATAATTTAGACAGTTGGGGTGCTCAACTTCTGTTCAGTGATTGGATATGGTATCACGTCTAGCTTACCTATACAATGTTTCCTAACTAGTCACAGCAAAGTGCTTTCTTTACCACGAATCTCAGTTGATAATCTGCTCTCATGCCACTTGCCAGTTTTAGATAGAAGCAAATGCAGTGTTCTTAAAATTTTCACTTATAGTAGGTGGGTATCCAAATTTTCACTCACTGTACCGGTTGTTGTTTTACCTGCAATGATTTTGTTTTGCCCTGGACTGCAGCACAAGAACAAAGGACTTTAATTCTTTTTATTTGAAATGCTTTTCAGGTACGAGAATGTGCTTCCGTACCTATTCTGCCTTTTTAAGGGCGCCTCCAGTATTGCTTCTGAGCTGCTGCAGTATGCCTCCCATCCTAACGGTGGCAGAAAAACCCTACACTTCACTCCGTTGACTGCAACTGAAGCAGGCCAGATCAGGGGAAAAGTAACAGGGCACGCCCTGCCATAGGGTTTCAAAAAAACCAAGCAGAAAACCATCGACAAAGTGAGAGATGCTCGATATATCATTGCAAGCGAAAAGACTGCAAGTGTTTAATTTAGAACTTGGGAGTTACATAAAAGACTGAGCTAAATCTATAAATGGCAAAATCAAGAGACCTTTTGCTTGCATCTTCCAAACTAGAAGAAATACCATAAAATTATCAGGCAGTACATTTCACATAGCTAAAGGAGGAGAGGTCTGGTTATTTATCTTTTGTTTATTTTAAACGCAATTATTTCCTAACCTTTGGAATTCATTGTCAGAAGACTGGATATTTCTACCAAGATCTGGCAATAAAATAAAATTGGTATCTTTGTGGATGCCTCCTGAAAAAATTATAGTAGATGGGAAATGAAATGAATGTGTTCACATAACTGAATTAATAGCAAAAAGATGACTATGTAAATACAGGTGTCTGCTTAAGACCTGAGTAAAAATTTGGGCAATATTTTTTAAAATTCAGTTTCTTCTAGTAGCAAGTTATAAAATTTTCTTGGCATGGTCAGCTTCTGAGTCAGCCAAAGCTAGTCATGCATCTCCTACACTCATCTTGTTGTTACATTATACAATCTGACAAGTAAAACTAAACTGGAATCAAATCAATCACCTGATCCTTACAGAGAACATTGTTTTTAAAAAAGGAAAACCAAACCAAAACACTGTTTCTGATTACAAGTAGCAGTCACAAACTTAAGTCCTTGCTACAATTAATCAGATGCATCATCCTGCCTTTTATGGGCTAAAAAGGAATATTTTTTACAGGAAAAAAAAAAAAAAGTTCAGCATAAGCAGCTCTGGGTTTTTTTTAGATCCACCTATGGTGAAATACAGTCATCGCTTAATTAATGTTAGTAACATTTTCGTTCCTTCTAGTTTACAAGTCTGTACATCTGTCAGATCAGTTGATCTATTGCAGCAGTGACAGGAGCAGCACTGAATTTTCTCATTATGATCAAAATACGCTGAGCGCTTAAAATTTACAAATTTGATACTAATCTTGAGCTCTTAAAAATGTATTGATATCATGTATTCTTCTGAAGTGTTGAAAATAAGGGAAAGGAGAAATCTATGCTAAAGTGGAGCTCATTCACATCAGTTACAGTAGCATGATGTTGCTGCTGTAATCTCTGGGAAGACTTACAGAATTCATGAGTAAGGTTAAGTTCAAAACTTGAAGTGTGATAAATTGTGTGAAATGCAAAGACAGTGTGAAAAATAAATCCTTGTCCTCCTGGCCTGGTAGTAATTTTACTGCCCTAATGCTCATGCAATAGCTAGGTTACATGATCACAGAATCATAGAATGGTTTGGGATGGAAAGGATTAAAGATCATCTAGTTCCAAAGCCGCTACCAATGGCAGGACACCTTGATTAGACCAGAATGCTCAAAGCCCCATCCAGCCTGGCCTTGAACGCTTCCACAGATGGGACATCCACGGCTTCTCTGGACAACTTGTTCCAGTGTCTCACCACCCGCACAGTAAAGAACTTCCATCTAACGTAAATCTACTCTGTTTCATTTTAAAGAAGTTACCCCTTGTCCTATCACTACCACAGGAGCAGTGGCAACATTCCAGTCAAAAATGAATAAAAATCTTGGAAAGTAAGCTAACTAAAACAGTACCCTCTACTATATATTGTATTGGGATCACTGAACAGGAAACAGACATTAGTCTTCAATCATGGCCATAGGCATAAAAGTCCACATGTGATGCCAAGAACAGGAGTCTGTAAAGCTCCCATCAAAGAATGACTCACTCATGTCTGAAAGGTGCAGACAGAGGTCAGTTCTGTTAATGCCAGTGGTGATTTAATACACGTGTAATTGAAAACACAAATGGAAGCTTTAACAGGGCCCCTTTTGAGAATGGTGCCATGTGACTGGAAAAAAACGAATGACACTGAATGACCCTGTGAAGACAGAGTTACAGACTGGCTGTGGCGAGGGGCTAAGGGATGAGGAGGTGAAGCAAACTATCAGTGGTGGATTTGGCAGTCCTGGGGTAATGGTTGGACTAGATGATCTTAGAGGTCTTTTCCAACCTCGTTGATTCTATGATTCTATGATCAAAATAAGGAGAGTCATGAGAACAAATACTGCCTCATTTCCTTGTTTCATTTCCCTGACCAAACAACCATCCAGGCAGTCAGGACTTCCTTTCCATCCCTACTGAATAGATGAAACATCTTGAGAAATTTTTTAAACTATATTTGAAATCAGTAAATGCACATGTACAGCATCCTCAATTGAACGGCAATGGTTTCAGCAGAAGCAGACTCTTGGAAAGTTTTCTTCTGCCAGGCTGTAGAAACTCTATAGCTGCCTGGCAGATACAGAACACCCAGTGTAAGCTTCTGTTCTGGGAGAGGGGCTATCCTCTTACATGTAAGAATCCACAAAGCAACAGATACTATTTGAACCTTCATAATGTTTATACTCATCAGTCAGGTAAGATGTTAAATGCCTCAAGGTCTGAGTGTTTAGAAGAGTCCCAAAGCCTTTACAATTTGATGTCACTTTAGAAGTGCCACTGTAACTCAGGATATTTGCCTTCTTAATAAAGTGGCTATTCTCCTTCTAGCCCCTGCTAAGGCTTCTAGCCTTTAAGCTTCTGGTGGTCATGAGAAGTATAATCTAATTGTGCATGTTGCGCAAAAGCATTCATTTCATCAGAGGGTTTAAGCTTATTTCCTACTGTCAGGAGTTGCTAGTTCCTCCTCTGTACAGCAGTTGCAGGTTACCCTTCACAATATTCTTTTTTTATTTCCCAAGTTTATTGTGTCACCTTTGATTGGCTCTGTCACTGATGTTGTTCAATTAAGATCAATTGCAATTTCAGCATTACTTTGAACTGCAGCAGTGATATACCTGATCTGTAAGACTCAGTTAATTCCACCTCCCTTTTCAAAGCATTTTTCCATAACCCTATTCATTCTTGTTGAACCTCAATTTAATTCTGCATTTTCTTTTTTCAAATCAAGTGCCCAGAACTGAACATAGCTTTTAAAGTATGGATGAGCTATTGATATAAAGAAAGGTGTTTATAATTGTTTCTATACTATTGTTTATCCTCTAGCATCCTCCTATTTTGTTGCCTTATCTTAACAAAGCTGCAAATCAAGCAGAAAACTGTATTGATCTGCCAAAAAATCTTTTGCCACATTGTTTTAAGATCCCATTCTTGTAACTTTTCCTCATAGCGTAAGACAAAATTTTTAAGATTCTGAATTCTTAGAACCCCCTCAAATTCAATATTGCAACATTCATTCAGAAGATGGTCAATAGGGTTGTACAAGCCAACCACAACATTTTGAAATACAATGCTTTGTTCTCTATGGAAGGGAATTCTTCAAGTATTACTTCCAGCTTGTTTCACTTTCTATTGGTTCATACTTAAGCTGAATAAATCAAAGTGATATAAATACTTCTGTATTCATGGTTAGCTTTAGAAAAGACCAGTCCTTTGCCCAGGCCTGCTGGGATTTAGTTTTGTATGCATACTTGATTTTCCTGGAACTTTGAATTTCTTTTTGTCTGATATGAACTGTATGGCTGTGGCAAACCCCACCAGTCCAGAATGAGGAAGGTTGGAAAGGGTTGTTATCATAGTGCCAAGAGGTAATTAACTTAGCAATGTTAACATACATGCTTGGCATTCAGTTATCAGACAGGGTAGCAACAGAATGCAATCTGATTTTTCCACCACAGCCATCTACTGACCCTGCCGTCTGCTCTGTCCCAGCTGCCTATGCATCCGCTTTTCCTCTGCACCCATGGTATCAATTTGTTCAGATAACAGTAAGCAAAACTGTTAGGTGCCAAGAAGCACTATGAGAAATCCGTGCAATTGTTCTTTTTCATTATCCAGGACCCTTTTTGTTCTCTGGCTCTGCCACTGCTATTCATTGCTTGCTCCCCTCTTCTCTCTGTGTTGAACAAGACGACCCTGAAGTGGTATTTAAATTCCTGTGGTTCAAAATCTCTGTGTTGGGAAGCCACCATTTACCATGTTTGGTGCACTTGGCCAAGGAAGACCGAAGACAGCATTGCATACAGGGAGTCTAAATGGCTTCCAAACGTTTTATTATTGACAATGTAGAATATTTTGGCTTCAGAAGTGGCTGCTTGGAAGCAATGCTTTTGGGGTTTAGGGACTCTGGCTACAATATTTTCCTTCAAAGCAGCTCCTTTTAGCCCTCAATCATGATGTTAAGAAGCCCAAGATGCTTCCCACTGTAATTGCTATTAATTACTATTCATTCATTTCTTTACCATCGCCAGCCCTGAGAAAATTTTTTTGCCCATTATTTGGTGAAAGTTCAGATGACAATGAAATTTCATAGGCAGCCTGGATGATATAAGTTACCTGAACCATAGACTCATAGAATCACAGAATCAATCCTAAACTGTTCTGAGTCTGAAGGGACCTTAAATATTGTCTAGTTCCACCTCCCCTGCCATCAACAGGGACACCTTACACTAAACCAGGTTGCTCAAGTTCCCATCCAGCGCAGCCTTGCCCAGGGATAGGACATCCACATCTTCTCTGGGCAGCCTGTTCCAGTGCTTCTCCACCCTCATAGTAAAGAATTTCTTCGTAATATCTATTCTAAATCTACCCTTTTCCAGTTTAAAGCCATTCTTCTCTGTCCTGTATTACAAGTCCTTTTAAAAAGTCCCTCTCCAGATTTCTCGTAGGCCCCCTTTAGGTAATGAATTTAGGTAATCTGCTTACAGTTCCACCTGTCTGGAGGAAGTTTTATAAAGCAGAAAGGAAGACAATCCCTAAAGGAACCAAAACAACCCAACAAAAACCCTCACAAATAAACAAAGACACCCGCACCATAAAAAAAAAAAAAAAAGTAGCCCGACATATGTCCTCAAGTTAAAAATATTTTGTATTATTACTATTAAGACAGTAGTAGGTTTCGTTAATTCTTGTGAGTACTCTATATTCTGTAAGCAGCCATTATTGTTATATGTTAAAATTTTTAAAACATCCCAATTAAACAGTCTCTCAAGGGAACAAAGGGAACTCTTTCTTCCTTGGAGGACAGTAGAACCAGTAAACCAGATCGGAAGTCACATTATGAATCTTGAAGCAGCAATCTTGTTTAAAAACAGCCTTCAACATGCTTTCCCTGGCTTGGAGCAACAGCAAATCAATCATGTTACTATCTATGGAAGAAAAATATTAACATAATACTTCTGAAAAAGTTCTGTGAAAGGTAGATTTTAGAAAAATGTTATCAATCCCAGAAAGTCCAATGGTAGCAGTATGAATCTGAAACAGCATTGAAACCCTTTGAAAGCCACTCCTAAATGCTTGTGTCAGAGACCTTGGTCAGTAAATATGTTTGGAAAGCCAGTGGCAAGACCTAATTTTTTGAGTTGGTGCACTATAGTTCTCACTCACTTTAACTTGGATAATGAAATTATTTTTCAAATGTAACTCTTCCACATCTAAAGTCCAGCACCTCAAACTTAATCACCTCAATTTTAAATAAACTTCTTTATTTTTAAAAATGATACTATAGAGAGGTTCCTAGAATGGCTGAGCTATGGCTAGTCTATCAGGACTCAAAGTAGGAGAAAGACAGCTGCATTTCAGGATAAAAGTGATGTTGATGGCATTGGGTAAATGTGTGATATTGCATGAGCCAAAGCCAGCACCAGCTTCATAGGAGAAGGGTTAGTACTGGGACAAATTCAAGAGACACCGTTGGAGAGCTGATGATACTGTGGGCTGGAATCTGAGCTTATTGTACAACATCTATGGAAGTGGGATTTAATATCAAAGTGTTTGCTAGAATTAAATTATACATTGAAGGCTAATATTTAATCTTGGAATACATCCTTGGCTACAGAAACAATGATTACCAGTAAATTCTGATCCTAATTTTAATCAATATTTTTTGAACAAAATGGACAAATTGTAAGAAGTTCATAGTATCACAAAGAAACTGACCTATTCTGATGCATGTGTTTGACTCTTTTAACCTTATAGAACTAATATTTAGTTCCAGAAGAAGGAAGAGAAGGAATTTCAAAGTGAAAAGGGAAGAAATGAAATGCAAAAATGGAAATCACTGACTTGGGCAATGAAAAATATGTTCTTTGCATGTCAAGGAGGTCAGTCTAGTTAGCAGCATCAGTGTGTGCAAGGTTTGGAACAACTGCAAATCTAGTACTCCTAGCTGGAGTGCTAGGGCAAAACAGAAGTAATAAGTAAATAAATAAATAAATCAACTACCGCCTTCTTCACAGCACACCTTTTTATATTCCAAGCAGATACAAACAAACTCCGTATTAGTTCTCTCTGTAGTAATACTTATCTTGGAGTGGGATCAGTAGTATACTCTAATCACTATTTCTATTAGTAGTCCTTAGAAAAATTTTGAAGTGACAATTATAAAGTACTGAACCCCACTACATCAATATGCCAACCAACAATTCTTCCCCTAAAGCAACACCACTTTGTGTTGGGGACATTACCTATTCAGGCAGCCCCTTAGACAAATGGACAGCATTTGGGATAGTTCCCAAATATCAATGACTGCAAAGCAGGCAGAAGTTAAAGAAGGCAGTCAGCCAAAATATGTGTCTTTCTTTAACACTGAGAAAGGGTCCTTTGAAAAGTGCCAGGGCAAATTCTGTCCATCCTGATTATTTTGAATAATACTTTGTTCCACCAAGTCTACTCATTGAAATGGAACTGGAAATACCAAGAATCTCCATCAATGCTGTTGAGCTGAGGGGAATAAATATGAGAAGAAAGAATGAAAATCAGGTTATAAACTTTAAAAAAGCCAAACACAAACAAACAAGAAATGAATGGACCCAAGATTAAAATAAAATGATATTAAAATAAAAAAATAAAATAAATAAAATAAAATAAAATAAAATAAAATAAATCTTCTTTCTTTTATTTTCCTCTACTTTTTGCTCCATTTGCTGTATTGAGGGCAGAGGGCTGTTTTCCACTCTCTTTTCTAGATATTAATACATGCCTTACTGTAAAGAGATATTTATGGTTAGATTGCTATGGTACCCTTCTTATGAATCAGCACTCCCACTCAGAGCCATGCAAAGCATTTTAATATTTAAGTTTTTAATTGTTTAATAGCAGAACTCACAGGTTTCTAACAAGTGGTGGAGATCATCAGCCTGGGGCTCTATACAGCTGAAACACAAACTGAAACACCGTAGGATGATAAAAAACAAAAGATAGAATCATAGAATAGTTGGAGTTGGAAAGAACCTTGAAACGACATCTAGTTCCAACTCCCCTGCCATGGGCAGGGACACCTTATACTAAACTATGTCACCCAAGATTCCATCCAACTTGGCCTTGAACACTGCCAGGGATGGAGCATTCATAACTTCCTTGGGCAACCTATTCCAGCGCCTCACCACTCTCACAGTAAAGAACTTCTTCCTTATATCAACCTGAACTTCCCCTGTTTTAAGTTTGAACCCATTTCCCTTTGTCCTAACACTACAGTCCCTAATGAAGAGTCTCTCCCTACCAAAGTAGTGCAGAAACAGAAAGGAAGGTATAGAGTAGATTTACGGCATTTGTCCCACAAATTATATTTAAATGAAAGAAGCAATTCAGGGGACAGGAGAAGCAGAAGCAGAGGTTTCAGATATAGTGTCAGAAGAGATTAAAACTATTAATGGAAAGCAGAGGAAACAGAAATAACAAAACAGGAGATTTTTTTTTCCTTGCAAAAATAATCTCTGGTACTTCCACGGTGAAACTGTTTTGCTCTGCACAGGCTCAGCCAGCCATTGAGAGAACATGGTTTCATCTATGATGAGACTAGCAGCAGCAATGTATAGTATGGCCTGATTCTGCTGAAAGAAAATCTAGAAGAAGCTTGGGTCTTGTTTCAGCTGAATGCAAAGAGTGGCTTTCTAAGAAGCTCAGACAGGAGTCCCAGGTTACATCCTACAAACTCCAGGGGACAAGAAAATAAGGACTGTAGTGAGAAACACAGCCAAGAATGGGACAAGTAAGAATAAAATGAGAATAATAGGAAAGCAATACTAAAGGGTGAGGTTTTGAAAGAAAAGAGCAACCAGTATGCCACCAGGCATCTGTAATGCTGAGGGCAGAGAGAAAAAAAAGTCGTGGGAGATCAACTTCTATAGAAGTAGCAAAAGACAGTAGCTAGAATGAAAGAAAACAGGAGGCATAAAGAAAGAAAAACTCTTTAAAATAATCAATTCAAGGTTGACACATAGATATCATTGCTGAAGGCCATGTTACCCATGAAGGTCACAGGTAGATATCTTTTAAAATTTATTTATTTTTGTAAGGTTGAAATTGGCACTAAAAAACAAACCACTGTATTTTCCTTCCCCTCTGCTATATGATCCTTACCCTCATTGGTAAGTCCACATAGAATCATAGAATCATATAATAGTTAGGGTTGGAAAGGACCTCAAGATCATCTAGTTCCAACCCCCCTGCCAGGGGCACAGACACCTCCCACTAAACCATGCCACCCAAGGCTCTGTCCAACCCGGCCTTGAGCACCACCAGTGATGGAGCATTCACAGCTTCCTTGGGCAACCCATTCCAGTGCCTCACCACCCTTACAGTAAAGAATCTCTTCCTCATATCCAATCTAAACTTCCCCTGTTTAAGTCTGAATCCATTACCCCTTGTCCTATCACCACAATCCGTAATGAAGAGTCCCTCCCCAGCATCCCCACAGGACCCCTTCAGATACTGGAAGGCTGCTAGGAGGTCTTCACACAGCCTTCTCTTCTTCAGGCTGAACAGACACAACTTTCTCAGCCTATCTTCATATGGGGGGTGCTCCAGTCCCCTGATCATCCTCGTGGCCCTCCTCTGCACTTGTTCTGACAGTTCCATGTCCTTTTGATGTTGAGGACACCAGAACTGCACACAATACTCCAAGTGAGGTCTCAGGAGAGCTGAGTAGAGGGGAAGGATCATCTCACTCAACCTGCTGGTCACACTCCTTTTGATGAAGTCCAGGATACGCTTGGCTTTCTGGACTGGGAGCGCACACTGCTCGCTCATGTTCATTTTTTCATCGACCAACACCCCCAAGTCCTTCTCTGCAGGGCTGCTCTGAATCTCTTCTCTGCCCAACCTGGAGCTGTGCCTGGGATTGCTCTGACCCAGGTATAGGACCTTGTACTTGTCATGGTTAAACTTCATCAGGTTGGCATCAGCCCACCTCACAATCTGGAGTATTTGGGGCTCCCCAGCACAAGAGAGACATGGAGCTACTGGAGACAGTCCAGAAAAGGGCCACATCGATGATTAAAGGACTGGAATGTCTCTTATGAGGAAAGCCTGAGAAAGCTGGAGAAAGGAATGTGCAGAGAAAATAGGCGATGAACTGTTGTGATAGAAATACTTGAATTTCTATGCTACTCCCGAGACAGACAGCAAAAAGTGGCCATAATATTTCAAACACATATCCACAAATTGCTTATTTTACACAAGCCTCACTATGAATTCTGCATGTCATCTATTTAACTTCATCTATATTGAAGATTTTCAAGAAATTCTAGTTATTATGTGTCCTTTTACCTGATCAGCAAGTGCCTTTGATAGTATCAGCTTAGATACATTGACTGCAGACTGAGAAATATATATATCCTGCATGTTTTAGACATCTTTAACTTTTCGGCATCTTTCCAAAAGATAATGGCGGGAGCATACCATAAGCAATCCCTTGACATGACCTAAATCATATATAGTGTACTGATGTGTAGTATACACTTGTACCACCTGTGAGAAATCTCTGTGCTTAGGATTTTTGACTTTTGCTCTGTTACTAGGCAAGAAGCAGATCCTACCTATCCAGGGCCTCAGTTAGCTTTGGTGGGAGAGAAAGAAGAGAAGTAGAATCAATTAGAAAGAAACTGCAGTTAAAGTCGCTGGGAGGGAAATAGTCTGGGTAGAGTTTAATGAAAAATGTTAAGTGCATTAGTTAGTCCGGCCTTGCAGTTCATCACTGCAACACATTCTCAGAGACACATGCACACACCCTAAACCACAAATGTAAAAATGTTAAGGTTCCGCATAATTAGCATTATTCTTACTTCCAAAATTGTGTTAGAAATATTAATGTGGTAAAGATTGCAAAGAAGTGCTTTAGGCAACTCAGAAATGACAGAAATCACTGGGATTCATTTTACACATGAGCAGTACAGTCCAGAGCTTAATTCACAGCAATTACCAATTTTGCTAAAACAGCTTGCTGGCTCCCTCACTTCGTTTAGCAATCTGATGCTCTCAAGTTTTTAGACCACTTGGGAAAAAAAATCACCACATTTTGGAAATGTATTACTGCACAAGGGGTTAGTAGATGTTTCCACTGTCCTCTTTGTGCTCAACCATTAAAGAAGAGGGATATAACTTATTTCTTAAGTTCTGCATTTCCCAGATTTTCCTCCCCACAATCAAATAATAAAAGTGAGGATGAGTCTTTCTGGTTTACATGTCCATCGCCACAGCATCTGCTTGCAGCTCTGCAGGGGAGTAACCATGAAAGTTTAGTTCAACCCTCCAACGTCAACAAGCCTGTTTTGTGCCACTTGAAGGGGGCTTTTACCTCACTTTTACCTGTTCCTGGAACACTGCTCTTTGAGTGCCCAGCTTATGCTCAGAGCAGTGAAAGTCCTCACAGATTTTCAGTGCAGCACACTAGCAAACCTCTATTACGCTCATACAAAGAATGATTTGTCAAAGATTTTAAACTTGGACAAAATTTAAAATTTCTCTAGGGATTCCAGAACACAACTCTCTGAGACCAGACAACCATGCTGCAAGTTCCCTTCAGAGGAAAACAGCAGCCTTTCCAGAAACTTTCCAAGAAAGTTATGACTTTCCAGAAAAGAAAACAAAACCAAAACCCCAAAACCACCATCACCAACAATAAAAATACTGCACAAAAAACCCAAACCCAAACCAAACAAAACCCAAAACCATAAACCAAAAAATGAATGCTCCTTATTTTATTTAATCATCTTATCTGAGACTTTAAAATAATGAAAATGTAATAAAAAGAGCAGGCTGAGACAAACTGCCGTGGGAGGTGTTGACTGCAAGTATTAAAATATGGCAAAGTTTCATGTGGCTGAATATAGGCTCCCATAGGGGAAACTGTAAGGTAAACTGAAGGACTGCTGCTGTACTTGCTCTGCCTGTTTATAGCACCACTGCCATACATTCTGCCATGTGTTACAGGCATTTTAAGTAACTGTTTACTCTGCACTGTTACCGACAGCACCCTCAGTTTCTGGAGGCCTCATAGGGAAGCTCTGATTTTCTAAGAGCTGTGCCATGACTATGTGGGCACCTGCAGCCTTTCCAGTCCTGAAATCTCTTAACAACAGTTCCCATGGAGCAAATATATTACTGCAAATTAAAGGCTGGTTAAAAATAACTAGACAGTGACAAACCTTCTCACACCAGCAGTGCAGCAATCTGAAAACATGGGAATTCTCATTGAGGTACAGATCCGACTCCTCAAAACATATTTTTAACATCTAAGGATGTTAAATATCCCCAACTAAACAGCCTAAATCCCACAACTTCCACCCCTGCTCCAACTGTTACTCCTACCCCAACTGCTGCATCTACCCCAACTTCCAACCCTGGCCCCCACTGCTGCACCTGCCTCAACTGCTGCACCTACCCCAACAGCAGCACCTGCCCCAGCTGCTGCCCATTGGACGCTCCAGCTGTGCCAGCCCTGCTCTCAGCCATCCCAAGTGCCACCAAGATGCCCCATCTGGCAGCCCATTGCAGGGTGCAGTCCAGCCACAGATCAAAACCAACCACACAGAAATCAGCAGGAGAGGGCTGTGCAGTGAAGCAGGCCTCTGGTGTTTTTAACCCGTCAAAGCAGAGTTGCACATTAGGGCAGTTGTGCCAGGTTCCTGCTGTGTTCATGGTCTTCCCATCTTGGTGCTTGTGGTCTGGATGACACCAGAGCTGAGAGCTGGCAGTGAAACATAAAGCAGAGGGGTAGAATAAATGGTTTCCTTGGGGCAGAGAGCTAACAGAGTGGAATGCTGAGGCGCTGTGCCAGGGTCAGTCTAACAGTGCATTTGTTGATTTTCTTACACAAACTGTGCTAAAGTGAGAAGAAGGTTAAAAGCATGCTGAAGCAATTTAAGGAAGAGACCAAACAAACATCAGAAAGTCATTGTAATTATCTCCAACTTCAACATTATAAATCCAGAAAATTCAGAGATAAGGTTTAATTTAAAATAAGAAACCTGAAGTGTGGAAATGCCCTACACCAACAACATGGAAGCCGGCTGCTTTTACTGAAGAAGCTATGCAGTAATAATGCAGTGATGATTAATGTGTAATAGATACTGTGACTAGGGATCAGAATACAATTACTTTAAATGATACATTAGATTTAAAAAGAAAAATCGTCATTTTACCCCATTTTGACTCTAGAGCTTTCAATGGAGCTGAATACATAAAAAATTAAAAAGCACATAACAGTATTTTGTCCTGGCTAAAGTACTGATGCTTAGTACTACAGCTATAGAAGAATACAATTTTAAATTAGCTTCATCTCATAAATATGTTAACAGATTTACTTACAATTTCATGTAAAATTCATTCTTTGACCAGTCAGTGCTATAATTCCAAAGAAACAAGATATAGTCTTCCTCTGTAGTGAAGAGACAAAATCACTGTTTTACATGCAAACTCATCTCACTCTAATGAAGAACAAGAACTTCTGTAAAATCTGAAAAAAAGAATGAAGTCACAGGAAGAAAACAGGAATTCACCTTCCTCTAAGTCAGACCTCATCAGCAGTTTCAAAGAGACATAAGTAAACTAAAAGAACAGGAGACGCAATGGCAGATGAAATTTAATGTTGACAAAGTAATACATGCAATAAGAATAATTTATATTCCTACCAAGTTTTAATTTGGCTATTTAAACCTGTAAAAAAAGCCAGCTAGACTAAGATAGACTATTTTGCCTACCTAAAAGAGGAACAGCTACAAAAATTTAAAGATTCTAAAGGAAACTGTTCTGAAAATGCTATACTAGTGGTGGTTCTTCATCAAGGGGGTCACAAAGCACTGTGTGTCATAGACAGAAATTGATAATGGGAATTAATTAAGTGTAAGGAAGTGTCTCTTTAAGAAGAGCCAAACAACCAAGTCATTAATTTTAGAAAAAAAAACTCAAGACCTGCCATGATAAAGGCACCAACAATATTCAAATATGCTGTAAAGGGAAACAACTCTTCTTCACAAGCAGGAATTGAAGTCTGAAGATGGAAATCCGAAAGCTAATTATGAGAAAAATTTTCCCACCTTACACATTCACTTGTGAAACTCATTGCTACTGTGTTGGTAAAATCAGAAACTTGGAAGCACTCTGGGTAAGAGGTGGATATGGAAATTTCTCACAGGGTTTTATACTATACCAACAGCAAAGAGTTTTAGTAAGGTTATGGGCCTGACTATCTTGTCATTAACCTTATCCACCTCTGAAACGTCAATTAAAACCTGCTGTTGAGAGGAAATGCAGGCCTGGATAGACTAGTCATCAGATTCAGCACCACAAAATGACACTTGCCCTGCCACTGCTTCTCGGCTCTTTTTCTATGGCATAGCCACCTGTGGCTGGTTTTTAAAACTTTTCTTTGAAGCATATTAAACTTCTCACCATCCACTTATCCAAATATACTTTGCACATGAGTCTAATTTCTCATATTGATTTCTTGGATTTTGGATGTGAAGGCAACAAATATTTTGTAATCATCTTCCATCTAAAACATGGGATGATGCTATCTTTTTCTTAAAGTGCATCCTAATCACAGATCTGTTTATTTCTTACAGACAGAAAAGACCATTAGAGGTTACTTAACATATTATACATGTATATAGTATCAGAAGGAGCCTGTTTTGCTATTGTCCAGTTGTCTTTTTACTTTTCACCAATTTGGACAACTGTTTCATATGTTCATATACAAGATTAACATCTTTAGATGTTAGCTTGTATTAGTAATAATCATGTTTGGATAGTGCCTTTTTCCTTTTTTTTTTTTTTTTTTTTTTGATATCTGTTGACCAAGGCTATTCTGAAAGTAATAACTTTGCTACACAACATATGTCCACATTTGGAGGTTGTTTGTGGTGAAGAATTTAATAGAACTTTCAATGCTATATGAGAAAGAAACTTCAATGTCCATGAGAATAGGCACTTGTTTGTAAAATGGGAAACTTGGGCTCAACTCTGTGCTTTAAATGAAATCACATTTCTCAGCTTGAGCTCAGGGTTATGCTAATATGTTCATCTAATCCTCAGGAAATCTGCCTCAAAGCATGGATCCTCTGAAATTTTTAGACTAACTCCAAGGCAAATGCCCAGCCTCTCAGTTATGGCTTTCTACCAGTCTCTTAGCTGAATGTCAATACCTGCGTAAAACTACTAAGCTGCCATTAAAGTGGGGCTCCTGGGAGAAGGCATGACATGGAGCACAACACTGCAGGTACCTGGGAGGAAAATAATCATGGCAAGTTGCTTGACACAACCTTGTTGACACAGTACCTCCCCTTGAATGTGTGTTGGTGCACCGGGGTTAGAATGAATCAGCACTGCAGCATCAACACCATATGACTCTTCTCATTAGTGAACACCTGTTGATAACTTAATAGCCTGAAGAACAGCTGAAAAATGAGACCTGGTGCTGGCAGCCAACACATCTATTCAGCGGTAAATCTTTCCTCTTCAGTGGTTATTCAAGGCACTTGCTACTACACTCTTGTTTACAATGGCTTAGCTCTGTTGATATTTATGTGTGAAAAGAACACAAGGAAAGGAGGCAATGTAGTTTCATCCTAGGAGAAAAAAGTCTGCCTACAAAAAAGCAGGATTAGTCACACATATCCGAAAACAAACAAAAAAGTCATCAAACCTTGGAAAAAATATTTCTATACAAAAAAAATGTCCCCCAGTGATATTGACGATATTTTATATGGAGGGCAGAACTGAGAGGCAAACCCAAATTATTTTCCACCAGAAGAAAGGGTGGAAGAGAGGGCTGATCTAACCCTCTTCTAGTCCCTGGGAAGAGAGAAGTGGACACGTCACTTTTACTGGGGCCTTTGATGAAAAGCATTGAAAGGTCTCACTTCAATTCTAATGTAGAATAAGAAAATATATAAAATAATA
This sequence comes from Ara ararauna, assembly GCA_028858755.1. Classification (NCBI taxonomy): domain Eukaryota; kingdom Metazoa; phylum Chordata; class Aves; order Psittaciformes; family Psittacidae; genus Ara; species Ara ararauna. The sequence continues at coordinate 61,850,218 of CM054376.1, read as the reverse complement.
TTCAGTTCCTTAGCAATACAGATGTCCAAGATGCCTGCAGCTATGTCCAAGAGTAATAAAAATGAAGTCCAGCTACAATATCTAGGTTGAGGTTGCTGTTGCAGCTCTAACCCAATTAAGTTACATCTAGCCGGATTTAATCTCTGCAAATTCTGACCAAATGTCCTGTTGTGAAATTTCACAAGAGTGTATTTTTGAGATTTAAAGGACAGAAACTCATTATAAATATAGCACTGCCATGGAGGGAGAGGACAGTGATGCAGATAGTCAGTAATAATGGCTGTACATCGCAATGATATTTGCTTGTGATTTCCTAAATCAGTAGGCAATCATTCCTTCTCTTTTGGAAGCCATTCTACATCAAAGGACATAGACACAAATTTCATCATGACAATTACAGTCATTAACAAGGTCTACACAGCCTCTGACATGTAGCTCAGTTTAGAAACACAACACTAACATAATACCCTGCCTATACAACTTTCTGGTAATGTTAGACAACATTATCTATTCTATTTATGCAGTGAAATGTAAAAACCCAATAATGTTCAGAAAAGAATATTTGCATTATTTTTAAAAGCTTAAAAAACCCCACAGTTCCAGTTTCTACATACAAATTTCACTGATTTGGGGAAAAATACTAAAAATGCTAAGAACATAAAACTTCATGGGAAGCTTTGCACAAACAACCCTCAGATATAAACCTCTTCATTATTTTCCTTTCTTGAATAGAAAGGTTTGCATTCTATATTCAGAATACATGCATTTACATGCACTTTGCATGTGGGCAGACATTTTCCTGAAGTTCCTCAATTCCAAACACTTTTCCATTCTCCAATTGCCTGTTTTTTCTAATGAAGAACAAGGACAAATTTGGAAGCTTCCAAAACTGCCACAAAAAGTAGTTTTCATTCTCCTGCCAGCTTTAATCAAAAATTCAGCTTGAATTCATGTCCAAGAAAGAAAATAATTTGTCTCAAAGGTATTAACAGCACACATACACTTAAATATGTCTGGCTAAAGACACAAATGCACTTACAAGACCAAGGTTTTCAAGATGTTTTGTAAAGTTTTGGGTTAGATCTCTGCATATGTACTTTGTCTATGGAAGAAACAGACCCACAGCTCTCATTCTAATAGGGAAATGGAGAGTTTAGGGAAAGGATAAAGTTAGGCAAGAGATTCAGGGGTGCCAAATCTATCGTTAGCATTTTCAAGGGGTCTACTCTTAAGACGAGCAGAGGTCATTAGGATTTCAATACCATGATCAGAATGATGGGTTCAAAAACTCAAAACCCTTACTTAAAAAGATCTTTGGAAATAAAAAGAAATAAAATAAAACAAGGAGGGAGAAAGAGAGGGAGAGAAACAGTGAAAAGTTTAGGTATTAAAACATGCAGACTCCCCCTCATTGACATTTGTAATAACATTTTGAAACCCATGGAGAGTAGTACATCTACTCATCTATAACAAGGTCTGCACATTGAGCTTGGATATGTTCAGAGATTGTATTTTTAATGTTTTCTTATGTCACTAATTAAATTTTGTTTATGAATCCATTTCTCATATGTCTAATCTTAGAGGACGAAGTGTGATTATTTCGTTGTCATTTAACTTATGTTTTGCCACTGAATATTTTAATTGGATGTGTTTCACTGAGTAATACAGAACTGAGGAAGGTATTAGTCAGGTTGAAAATACTGTTATAATCCAAAAAGAGGATGAAACAGTAATAGTTCAATTTAAACATATTTATGGATATTTTAAAAGAAAAATATTGGATATTTTAAAAGAAGAATATTCTAAAAGTACGTTATAAGCTGGTGTCCATTCACAAGTTAGTAACTGTGGATAAGGATAAATGTTACCCCTGCTCATTTAAATAACTTTTGGAATCATTGCTAGCAGAAGTATATCTTTTTAGGAATGTATGAAATGAAGTGTAACTCATTTGAATTAAATGGAGATGGGCCAGTTTTAATAAGTGGATTTTGTTCTCTTCTTTCATTTCCATGAAGACCATGAAAAATTGGACCAAATTACTTGGCTGCCTCTTTTAGCCCATGCAGAAGGCAAATAACACTTGTGCTTGCCTAGCATCAGCAAATGGCATGAAGCTACAAAATGAGCTGCTGTATGTTTTTATTGGATGCCCAAAAAGCTATATTAAAAAACAATTACCTCAATGGACTTTTGGATTGGGTTACTCAGAAAGAAATCATAGAATTAGGTTGGACTATCTTTGTCCAAGTGTGTGCATTTTTCATTACTGTTTTAAACAGCAGCAAGGAGGGGAACTAAGAGACAACCAAAAGCTTTTCCAAAGATCTCACCAGTGTTAGAATAATACATATGACTGAATGCTCTCTTCACATACATCCAGATTTTTATGAAACACTGTCAAGTAATTGTTCTGTTTATTTCACAAAAGTAAATAATACCATTTAAAAATAACAGTTAAAAATATTTTGGAAGATTCTTAATGTCATTTTTGTTCTTTTAATGTAGGATTCATCTCATCTAAGTTTCATCATATAAAAACTGGTATTTTGTCTTGGCTAGACACTCTTTGGATGCTTCTTGAAGGAATTTTGGAAATCATAAAGGCAGTGCAGCCTTCTGAGGTATGATCTATTGTTTTGTCCAGAGATTGTAAAGGGAACAAACAGAAGGAAGTAGTTTGGCTAAGATGTCTAATATTTTAAACTAATCTTGTTAAGCAAAAAGAGCCCAGTTCATACAGATGAGAAAAGCCTGCTTTAAGGTGCCAAACATTTACAATTGCCATACTGTCTTTTAGTTTTGCAGTTATAGAGGAAATAGAATAATCAAATAATAATACAGGAACTTATAAAAGTTCTTGGAAATCATTTTTCAGTCTGTTCTTGTTACAGGAAAGTCTGTTATCTCTAGCCATTTCAAGGCTTTTAGTAATGTACAATTTACGGATTGCCTTGGGTCATGAGAACACACACCTTAAAAATAGCTGGTGGGAGACTGAATTGAAGGTTACAAACATAGGTGGAAGTGTATTCTTCTGATCTCATTAGATAATGGCCTTCCTCAATTTTGAGACTACTCTCATTTGTAGACCTAAAGGCAAAAGCTTTTTATGGGAAGGGAGATTAATTTGAACTCTAGGAAGAGAGTCCTGCATGGAATAAACTTCTTTTTCCATCCATACCAGAGAAAAGATTTAAATCCCCCAGCTGCTTAGCGCTGCTGGTTCCTTAGGAAACCAGGAAAGACGGTAACCTCTAGCAATGGAATGAATGGGTGGCTGCTAGCAAGAAATATGAACCTCTTCAACTCACACAGTCTGCTCTAGAAGAGAAGTGTTCACAACCCTAAACTAAATGCAAGGTAAAGGAATTCATGGATAACATGCAGCAAAAAAGTCAAAGAGTCAGTGGAACAAATCACTTGATCATAACCTTCCTAAATGTGACTTGTGTGAGCATTTTTTGATGGGAGAGTGAAATTATATCACAACACTTGGCTTTGTAGTACTCAGTTACATTTCATTTCTTATTTTTTCTTTATAATATTTCGTTGTTTCTTAGAGAAGATTCTTTGGCAAGACAAAAGGGTATCAGTCATGGTGTCAAAGGAGAAAAAAATCCTTGTTATTCTCTTTAAAGTTCCAATGAGTAATATCAAAGTTAACATTTTTTAAAATGTTTCTGTAGCTTCATGGATGATTTAATGATGATTTTGTTCTAGTGAATTTTACCATGCATGATGCTTCTATTTGAGTTTTGATTTTGTTTCTAATATATCTTCTCTGCTAACTTCTGTCTGGGAAATTGTGATTGGTAGTGTGAATTTTGAAGTGAAATATAAATTTATTTATTTTTCTTAAAAGAGCAAATGAGCTAGAGAAAAAAAGTACATTGAAACTAGATGGTTTATAATGAGCCCCAGTCCCTGGAATAAGCAAAGTGAGGGTGTATATACTACCTTCCTTCACATTAACAGTTCTCTAGTAAGTTATCATCTCACCTAGATAAGCTAATAAAGAAAATTCTGAGAAAGGAAGAACAGATAAAACTGGGAACACCCAGGCAATTCTACCTCGATCCCAGGCAGGTGGCAGCTTTCTGGAATTATGGAGACTTCACTAGTACATTGAAATTAATCACACGAGTTCACATTCAGTTGGGTCTCTGGTTCAGTATTTAGAAGGCAGAGGTCTTTCAGACTGTGTAACTTCCTCTTTGTAGTGATGGGGCACTATAGCCAAATTAGACCACATTAATCACCCCACTATATGTTTAGCTATGCAACCACAGGAATTTTTTGAAACTAATAGGCAAGAGCAGCTGTCTCAAAGATTTCTGTAAAACCACAACCTGGGTGTGACATTAAGATGGCTTGTCTGCAAAGACAAAAAATGTTGTCACATATAGCTACTGTTAATGAGGAAAAACCAAAAGTGATTTTATTTTAGTTATGGTTGTATAATGTCAGCATCTGAGAGTACTCTTCTTGAGAAAAGGTAACTCTGTTTGGCAGTAAAAACACTTTACCCCACTAAAGTAAAAACATGATTTTCTCAAATCATGTTGAAATGAAACCTGATTTTCTCAAATTAGAGAGTGAGGGAATTTTCTTGCTGCTTACTTTTTCACCAAGGTGAATAAAAGAATAAAAGTGAAAAGCAATTTTTTTCTATGCTCTTGCTTTCACACCCAGACACTAAATAAGGAAATACTGATGAAAAACGGGCCTAAATCACAGTGGAAAGCACCAAAGCCAAAATAAAGTAACAAAGTCTTCTGATTGAATTGTAATGTTACCACTTCCCGTGCCTTTTCTGGAACATTTTTGAATGGAAATGGTTCATTAACTTGTTTGGGAATTTTGGTTGTGGTTTGTTTTGGGTTTGAGGTTGTTTTGTTTGGTTGGTTTGGGGTCTGTTTTTTTTTTTTTTTTTTGTTTCAGTTTGGTTTGTTTGTTGTTGTTTAACGGGTTTTTTTAAAGGAACAAAAAAGGACAGGAATCTGGGGTGCAACATTATTCCCTTGGTGGGCCAATGAGAGTCATGGGGCAACCACAAGAAGGGAGAAGAGGTTTAACTCAGGATGAAGATTTAACTCAGGTGCCCCAAGTTTAACAGGTGCCACCATACGTATGAGTAGCATCTACGGTTATATGCAGGCAATGCCTTTTGGATGTGCAGTTGGTGGGGGGTGGAATATGAGAGGGGAGAGCACGGAAGCCCATCTAATGACTGTTGACTAGCCCATGCTGGCTAATTAACTGACAAACCAGCAGTCTGACAAAACATAAATTATGAAGAAGATTTGTGAAGTGAATGCAATTGTGGTAATGAGGTTAAGGACATTTATTGAGAAAAGGGTCTGTTTAAGGACTATAAGTCTCCCTGATGACAGTACAGTTTGGTGAGAGGCTAGAAAAGCACCAAGCTGCTGTTAAAAGTAGCTGCTGTTAAGAAGAGCTCTGCCAGGAATAGGTATGTGTGGGTTGAAGTAAACATGATTCATAATTAACTTATGAATGTTAATCAAAAGTCATGTGGGCTATCTCTGGACTCCTAGTGTATTCAAAGCCTCTCACAGAAGGTATCTCACAGAAGTCTCTCAGCATGAAGAGATGAAAGATGGAGAATGATTCCAGTGGGACCAGAATGGGAACTTGGTGGAAAGTGCTCCTGTGCAGTTCTGTGGTTGGTAATATCATTGCTTTTTCCATGACATCTGCCAGTGAGATTAGCTTGTTTGCAAAGTCTGCTTGAGCAGATTAGGATATGGTATGCTTTTAGATGCAAAACCAGAACTGAGCAACAATTCAGAGTGATGAAGGTTCGTTTAAAAAAATCATCCTTTGACATAGCCAAGAGCAGAAAGGTGATGGGTGTCCTGCTCCTCTCCTCCTATTTCCCTCCTTCTCTGTTCCAGTCAGATACATATGAAGAGTAAACATGGTTAGAGATAGAGGCTCCATGTGGGTCACCATGAGAGATGCTCTCGGACTGGGCAATATTGAGGTGGTACCGCAGGAAACAAGAACAATATCCTTAATGTAATCATAATCTGCACATTTTCCTTTGAAGCATGAGAATCTGATAATACTCAGTGTTTGCTGAGATTTCCAGTTTGGCCACAGAGAATGTGAGGTTTATGTGAATCACTGTCAGAGGGCAAGTTTAAATCGTGATAAGTAGCGTATATGTAAAAGCCATATTTCTGCATCAAGTAATAAAGTTGAGTGGTTGAAATCCATCCATTGTCACACAGTAACATGCACAATAAATGTAATTTTAAATCCATTACAATGCTGCCAAATACATTAAACAAAAATATGCAGAAGATTTATCCACCAGAAGATTTATACAGATTTCCCAAGTAGTACATCATTATGGGAACTGTCAATTTGAAAATAAAAATTGTCAAACCATCACTGGAGCATAATAAAATCTGTGACAGAAATACACAACAGCTACTAAGTTTTTAAAAAATAAAACCCTCAACAAACCCACTCCGCACACAATTATCACCTCTGTAGATTGCCAAGGAAGCAGTAAATTACTGAAGGATACCAAAAAGAGAAATGCCATATCTAATGTAATTAATAGTAGCAATACACCAATTATTACGTGTAAGTACCATTGAAAAGCAGACTGTTGTACCTTTAATGATGGAATCCAGAGGGGTTAGCATTCAAAAGATAAAATCCCAGCTAAAAGGTGATCATTTGTTTTCTCACATTTTTTTGTATTAGATTTGGATCCCTCACTGGGCTCCTGACTTGTAAGCTTCACACTCGTTAGCCTCCTTGGTTAAGATGAGGAAAAAGAAAAAGTAGTTTTGTCACAGTCTGCAAGTAATTATACAAGGAGAGATTTCTCACACATTGCTTTGGGTGAGCCTTTCCTACCTAAAAGCTTGCCAGATTTATGTGTTCGAGCTCCAGGAAGCCAGTCCGATGCCCTCCTTTGGTCTGAGAACACTACAATGTAATCTTTCCCTTCCACGTGCTTTATGATCCCTTCACCCCATTATTTCCTGGTAGACACAAGATTATATTGCAGTGCGGTCCCACAAGCATAGGGCTATTGCTCCCTGATTGTCTAGTAATTTAAACACGTCTTTCTCAGGTCCCAAATCTTGCAGGTTCTCCAGATTTATAAGTTGACCCTTCAAGGACACCTGACAGTTAAACAGACACAAAGCCAACATAAGCATTCTATACATGGTTGATCTGAAATCTGATAGTATAACACTTTTACAGTGCTGTCCGATTTCCCTAACTCTGCATCATGCCTGTACTTTATTTAAAGTAAATGAGGATTTTGGAAGGAGCCTATGATTATTCACTATGACATAGCTTCTTTGCACTACGTGAGCTCTCTTTGCCAAGAATCACGCTTATCTTATTCACAAGTTAAGTCAGATCCACTTGCAATGAAAACATACCTTGCTCACCTTCCCAGAAGACTGACACCACTTATCACTTCTTTGCCAGTACAGTTTCAAGGTGTTACACCAATAGCTATTTACAAGGAAATTCTTGAGCTGTAAACCTCTTCTGTTGCAGTGACAGGCTTACCCTCTGTTGTTACCATCTCATTGTTTCACTGGACTTCTGCTTGGATGAGAGTCATTTACTCTCATATTCTCTCATATTTGCTCTTATTTACTCTCATATTCTTTATGTTAATTACATGCCAACTCTTGGTAAAATTTCATTAACCACCGAAGTAAAAGATAACAAAGAAAGCAGCAGTGTTCCATTCAAAAAGAGTTTATGGTTTCACATAGGAAGCATAAAGAGATCTGAATAAGTGGTTTATTAACAGATCAGGAGGAGTTATAATGAATTATGGCTGAGAGCTGAAGCAAGACTATTGCAGATTAAAAGAAACCTTTTTTACAACATGAAAGTTAACTGTTTAAATGACTTGGCAGGGGCTATGATTTCTGTGCCATTTGAAGTCTTCATGGTACACTTACATGTCTTAAATGAGCTGTGTTGGGGCCTTTTCTCAAGCTTGTACTCAGAAGCAGGCTGGACTGATTATCAGAGTGCTTCCTGGCTTAAAAAACAGTAGCTTTACTTTATGTATGGTGGCAGTTTCACTGCAAAACTATTTCAGAAGAATGTGGTAGTAGTGCATCATGTTATAACCTTGAAGAAAATCAACAATAAAATATAGAAAACCATGGAGAGCTTTTCTATGAAATGACTGACCTGACTGAAAGAAAATAAAGGGAAATGCCCTGGGTCACTATTTTTCAAGAGTTTGGCAATTTAGGTGTTAAGGTCTTCACTCTGGAATTTAATGAAGACTGTTAAATTGAGCGTCTCCACTGAATCCCATACTGGGGATCCAGAGTTTTGAAGTCATTGACTAAATACGCATTGGCTTAAATGAAACATAGTGAAAAGTTTTAAGTGTTGTGACACTAAATAGAATGAAATTACTGCAGTGTAGTAAGTTCACTCTGGGTTAGATTAATGTGTTTTAGACAGCATTTGCTAGTGGCAAAGAATGCTGCTATAGTCAGTTCCTGTAGCTGATGCGCAATATGTCATTAAACTATGGCAATTCATTTGTGCATCTTCATGCTAAGCTTTTCCCAGCTGTTGGTATATCCTAGATTATGATCAACTTTGTATTATTATACTGCAACAATTGCCCATCTATTTGTTTACAACTTTATTCAGCTTTGTAAAATTTGGTCTTTTAATACCATGTCTTGTCAATACCATCCTTAAACTGTAGTACCCTGTAGGCTTATTTGAGCTGATGCCCAGAATGCCCTTAGCTGGCCTAATGATTTATTCTTGCTGAGCCTGTAACCCAGACATACATTCATGTTTATTGCACACTGTATCCTTTACAGTATTGTTATCTATTAACTCCACTTTACAGATGGTGAACTACAGTAATTAAGTGGTAGTGATTGGGACTTTGAAGGAGTCAGTATACTTACTCCTGCTTCAAAAAGGAAAACTGCAATGGATCTGGTAATAGAACCAAACTCTCACAAGGCAAAACACCACTGAAGTCACGTAAACACGCCTGTTTATTTTACTACGCCCTTTTGCAGAAGAAAAATCCCCAAATCTGAAGCAATATTTGCAGTACCAACATAATCTGTCTTTATTTGCTTATTGTTGTCCTATCAGTTTTGAAATCTGGCAGGAAAAGGTAAGTGTCCTGCTTTGACTGTGGACATCTGGTCACCCTCAAATGGAGGCAGCAATGCTAATTAATTCTAGCAAGACACAATGCCTAGTTCTGTACTGCCATAATACATTGAAGGCAGTGAGAGCTATACCTCTCTCCGTGAGGTTACAAGCAAGCGTGTGATTGGAATAGTACTCCATATGTATTTCGCATTCTTCTTTAGCTGTGGTTTACCTCAAAGAAAAGTTCAATTACTCATAACTAGGATAAACAGCAGGTTAATTTAGTTTGCTGAATAGACCTTTAACCACAAGGAAATCTTCATATTTACTAAGAACACCACTAATTTTGTTTATTACAAATCAACTGAAAAGTATTTTAAATAAAAAAAACCCTTATCTTTACTTTCCTGACACCCACCTCTGCTCCAAAACCTCATAAATGAAGAAAAATCAAAGCCAATACCATTCAGTTCCAGTAATTTTTAACTGCCTAATAGTTGTAAGTGCCTTCAAAAATACCTTGTTTAATGGAAGAAGGGATTTAATAAGAAGGGTAGCAAATACTTCACATCAGCAGAAAAAGGTGGTAATTGAAGAATTCCAGTTGCTCTATTTTAACATTCTTGGGGTAAAGTGACATTTTCACTACAGCTGCCAATTATTTATAATTCAGCTTCTTCCTTCACTGGATTTATCTCCATTCCAGATTGTTACGTAACATGCTTTTAAAAGAAAACTGCAGCTAGTGGAACCCAAAGCTGGATGGAAAGACATGGCTAAGTGAATATTATTTCAGTGACAAAAGTGATACAACAGAATATCGAGGGTGAGGGTCAAATGACAACAGGGGGTACGCAGTAAACACACAGACAGACTTCATTTGTATGCACACCAGATCATACCATTAAAGCCAATTTACTGGCTTTCTAAATTTTCCTGTTGGATATCACTGAATATTGTGATGGCAGCAGCAAGAGAAGGGTGAGTAATAACTCAACAGTAATTTCCCTAGTGCTTGTAAATAACAAACATTGTTAACAAATGAGTGATGGAGGTCAATGGGCCATACAGTCATTAGACGGTTTAATGATATGCTGCAAGTTATCTCAGGGCACAGTGCACTAATGACATTCCCAGCCCTCCCTGCAGCAAATAACCTCTGCAACCTGAGATAAGCAGTCACATTGCACAGTACAATAGAACAGCAAATGACCCCCCAAAAAAAAATTCTTTTCTGTTGGAAATTTAATGTGCTTGTAATCATCAAAATCTGTGCTGAGAAGACCACTGTCCTTAAATCTGTTTTTGCTAACTGAGAAGCTATTAAAGGGCAGTAACCAAATGTCCTCAGACTTGTGGCTTATGGGTAAAGAGATAGTTGAGTCAGTTGTAGAATCCCTAGCACGTAGCACCTTGTTTTATTTTCCTGGTAGTTGCTTGGTCTTTGCAAAGTCATAGTCCAGGGAGAAAAACCATGAGCAATATGGGCTGTTTTGTACTGGAGGTCATATGAAAAGTTTGTAGCAGAACCCATAATCTAAAAATCTTTAAATTTATGAAAACTACTGGGTCACTGATCAGTGGCAGATTCTGGAGTAAGATGGCAACCAAGTTATCATAGCAGAATTGGCATTAGTATGTTAGGTATAAAAACATAAAGTAACTTCAGTGCTATCCCAAAGCTGAAGGGGACCCAATAATAGGTAGTCAACTGCAGCAGGGAAGCATTGATTTTTTTTCAGTCTGCAGCGTCAGTGACACTGTACTGTGTCTATAGACTCCATTTTGCTCAAACCAGCAGAACACATACATACAGCATTTTCTCTTCGTTACCCCTTATGTGTCAGTACAGAAAGCTGACAGATCAGACTCTCAATTACTGTGGATGGGATATAGTAAACTTAATGATGTGAGATCATGTAAAGCAAAGGCATGAATGACACTGTGGCAAAGAAGTGACAAGGCATCCAAGGCTTGGATTTTCTCTGAAGAGACACTAAAAATGAAACAGAAGAGTCTCACTTGAATTCTTCCACTGTTTAAGATGTTTAAGTATAGGCAACATATCTGCTAGTTAATTGATTTAAAATAAATTCAAAAGCACTTATTCAGTATTTATATTATTTTAATTTAGAAGGAAAAAAAATAAAGCAGGAAAAAAAGTCTGAGAACACAAAGAATATGGGGAGTAGGGACTGGATAACTACTGCATAAGTTACAGGGATCCACTTTCTCTTGCGATAAGAAGGCTAGCCAGTAAGGTCATGAGATGGAAGCCATTTGCGTTATCTGATGTGTATTACCTGTTACTATGTAATTTTTTAAATTGGTGATCAGTTAATATATGTCTGCAGTAGTATGGACTCCCACATATTATCACTGCCTCAGCACCCAAAATTAGTACATATAAATAGTGAGGATATTTAGCAAGCTGAAGTCGGTGTAACTACATTAAATTTCCAAAGTCTTAACATAAGACTAGAATTGTAAACTCTGTAATACGGTTGTATCAAAGACTTAAAAATAAGAAACTATATTCTAATTAAATACAACCTTTGTTTCTGGTTCAGAGCACATAGCACTATGAAAATGCTTTAATTTGTATTACTGGAAAAACCAAACATTGGGTGTTTTCCACAGTAAACAGTGTTTTCCACAGTAAATGGCATTTTCCTCCCTTACCTGATGAACTGTACAAGAAGTAATGGACAAAGCTGTAACACAGATCATCTATTTTTTATAAAAGTTATGCTTGAATATTGCTGAGAATGGCCATGTGCAATTTACCTGACTTTCTGGGAGAAGGGATGGAGAAAGGAATGTTCACTCCCAATATTTTGCACACAAGAAGTTGCTGAGACAAATATAAGGAGGACAAAAACTGAAGTGAAATTTACCATATGCTATGGAGAGTACTTGTCCTTTTATCAGGCTTCTTGATGGGCAGGATTTCCAACGGGCTCAGAACTCAGTACCTCCCATTTAGAATAATTGGACCACTTCACTATGGTGCCAGATAACATGATTAAGTTCGTGAAGATTCCGCTTGATTCACTTGATCTTAGCCCTTCAAAAATTTCCTGAAAAGCACAGATAGCAGATAACCCTTAGCATGCTTTTTAAATGGTATCACAGGTTGACAGACCAGCCCGTACTCGGTGCCACATATGTGTTCCTATGGCCTTGAAGGCTTTTGCAAAAGTAGTAGCCATTTTAGCAACAAGATGACACATCCTGTTGCTGATAATTAAATTAATTTTTGTTGCCTTTATAAAAAAAAATAAAGCAGATCAAAGATGCATAGAAATAGAATATAAATACTTCAGGTGAAATATGATTGTCTGTATGTCTGTGTCGTAACTGATTTACTTGGGTGAAGCACAATCTTTTCCTGAGGTCTTTCTCATGCCTGTAGTATGAATCTCTTCTGCTTATGTTCTCTAGGGCTTCAGGTAATACTGTGGTCAGATGAGGTCTGTATCCTTCAATGAGCTCCTACTTCTAGAGGAGCCACAGGAACACTACCCTACTGGAGACTTCGGCTTCCTCAGTCTCATTTTGTTGACATCAGCCAAAGTGTACAAAAGTTAGCAAAGGACAAATAAACATGGGCCAACAGTGTGATCACCCAAGTCTTGTTTCCACAGGCTGGCAGATCACAGAATTGAAGGCAGGCTTCTGAAAGCTAGAAAACTATGTACCCTGCTAAATGGGCAAAGGGATGTTTTGAGAACTGTAGATGACAAATATGATTAGCATTTTCTACTCTTTCTTAGCTATTCTGAACTTTTACACTGCAGCACATAGGAGCACTTAATTCACCATTGAAAATCAGAGACCTCCAAATGATAAAGCACCTTTCCAGGCTTCATTTGTTAAACACACAGCTAGTCACAGACATCATAAGAGCTCTGGGTTCTTGGGTCTTTCAGGATTAATCCAATTACTTGAAAAACACCTGGGACCTAGTGAGAATGTGACTTCCAAAATAAAACATGAATCATGTTTGTGGGTATGCACTGTCTATCTCTTGCAAGTGAGATTTCATCCCTTCATGGTGTTAATTTCCACTAAAAGTAATGACAGCCAGGGAAGACTCAGTGTCAATAAAACATTACCATACCGCAAATAGGTTGCAAGCAAATAAAATAAGAGCTTAAGTCCAGATAGTCTGCAAGGATTAGAGTACCTGGCATGGGAATAATGTTAGAACATTATCAGGAAAGACACCTAGACATGCCACTCAAAGCAGCTAGATCTCAGGCCCATTGCAGCTGGTTTGTTTTTCACGTGTGATACACACAGAGGCCACCAAGCTCCCATTCACCTCTCCCCTCATACAGTTTTTCTCTGATTTGTTTTTCTGTGTAGCTAACATAAAACTTTCAGAGGCTTCCAGAGACATGCCAGAGCTCTGCAGAGTGGGACTGTGCTCCTGACACTGCTGCTCATTTAATACCGCTATGACGTCAAGGGGGCTAAGCTGCAGCCACTGTAGATCACAGCAACATGGAGAGAGCTCTTGGAGGGCAAGTGGGTGTTTCTTATTTTAAAACTCTCTACCCACCCCTACTTAGTTTTAACGAAGTCCAAAACCTGGACTTCACCCAACTATCCAGCTCCTATGATTGAAAGAAAAAGAAAAGACTTAGGTAGAGGCTTGCTAAAACTCCTCTAACTTACCCTTATTTATGTTGCCTCCCTACAAACCTGAGATCTGTTGTATCTACAGACCTTCAGTTATTCCATTTAATTACCCCTAGGTACCTAATCTTAAGCTCTGAATGTTCTCTTTTTCCTCCCTCCCATATTTCTCATTAGCTAGATAAGGAACCAGCTGCAAGGCTTGTATCAGAAAGGCAGGTTCACATGGACTTCCTTGGTTTTCCACAGTTGGCACAACACAAAGTGAAACCTATTGAAACAGCCATAGCTTTGTAAGAACAGACAAAAGAGGTTTTTTTTTTTCCCAAGTACAATGACAGCTGTCACTGAACAGAGAGTACCGATACAGATAACACATGCATGAAACAGTAAAAAGGGTAATGTCAATCTCAGATATTTCATCTAATTTGGATGGGATTTGCTACACTAATTCAATGTCCTGCTCTGGAATTTACTCAAGTTTTCTATTAAAGATTTCTCAGCTGCAGGGCTTAATTAACCAGGATTTTATTTGGGGGGAGGAGGAGTATGAGGAATTGTCTTAGATGGGTGTCATCCCCTTTTTAAAGCCCCTCTTACTCTACATCAGTTGATCACATAATTATGTGTAATACATTCTAGTGTAACTCAACCTTTGGTCTGCACCCCACGGGGGAAAGTAACCAGCAGAGCTATTCGATAATAACTTCCGTTATTGCTATTTTGATATAAATTCAATTATTCTGGAATAACTCCCCAGTGCAGACATCCAGTTCCAGAATAAAAATTGTTTTATTCCAGAATAATTACTTTACTTCTGAGGGGGAATAATTATTCCAGAATAAAGTCACTTTTAAATCAGAATCATATATGAAGCCATTTACTCGTGCATAGTTCCCCAACAAAGTTATTGTAGTGCCACTTAGTTTTGTCATATCCACAAAAATATTACTAGCTTTCAACAATACTGTGGCCTATTATACTTATCTATGTTTTCATGCTAATCTTCATAAAATTATGCACTAAGATTTAAATGGAATGTGATAAACTCTGTGAACTTTCTTTCTTACCTTATCTCACACATAGTTCAAGATTTTGTAATAAGCATATATCTGATCTGAAAAAAACCCAAAAAACATTTGAATACTTCCTCTGTATAAACTATATGTTATGATCTGTCAGTGCAATCTGAAGTTTATTTTCTACAGACTACAAAAAACAGCCAAAAAAACAAACCAACATAATGTGCACAGAAACCTATTTTGGATTTGGAAATTGACTTGTTAAACATGTAAAATGACTGCAAAGGCAACTTTAAAGCAATAATATGTAACAGATCCTCATAGATCCTCCTAAAAGCTATGCTAAGGCACATGGGGGGCAGCGAGAAGATTCTAGATATGCAGCATGGCTTCACGGAATCCCACAATGTCCTCTCTAAATTGGAGAGAGAAGGGTGTGATGGGTGAATAGTTCAATGGATAGGGAATTAGCTAGATATTTGAATCCAGAGAGTAGTGATCAGCAGCTCAATGTCCAGACAGAGGTCAGTGACAAGTGACATCCCTCAGGGGTCTATATTAAGACCTCAAGTTCTTGAGAGGTGAGCCCATGTAGACATCATGAGGTTCAACAAATCCAAGTGCAGGGTCATGCACCTAGGCTGGGACAACCCCGAGTATCAATACAGGCTTTGGGATGAATGTATTAAGAGCAGCCCCTAGGAGAAGGACTTAGGAGTACTGGTCGATGAAAAGCTGGACATGAGCTGGCAATGTACACTCACAGCCCAGAAAGCCAATCACATGCTGAGCTACATCTAAAAGTGCACAGCCAGCAGGTAGGGAGAGATGATTTTGCCCCCTTACCCCACCTCTGCTGAGACCCTTCCCGAAGTACTGCGTTCAGTCTGGAGTCCTCTGTACAGGAAAAACATGGAAATGTTGGAGTGAGTCCAGAGGAGGGCCGCAAAGATGACCCGAGGCCTGGAGCGCTTCTCCTGTGAAGAAAGGCTGGGAGAGTTGGGCTTGTTCAGTCTGGAGAAGAGAAGGCTCAGGGGAAAGAATCATTCTTGCAGCCTTCCACTACTGAAAGTGAATAACAAAGATAGGAAAAGGCTTTTTAATAGATCTTGTAGAAATGGGAAAAGAGGCAATGGTTTTAAACTAAAAGAATGTAGATTCAGACTAGATAAAAGGAAGAAACTCTGCAATGAGGGTGGTGGAATAGGTTTCTCAGAGATGTGGTAGATGACCCATCCCTGAAAGTGATCAAGATCACTTGGATTGGCCTCTCAGCAGCCTGATCTAGTTGAAGATGTCCCTTCTCATTGCAGGGGGTTGGACTAGATGACCTTTAAAGGTCCCTTCCAACCCAATCTATTCTATAATTGCATGATTCTATATTTCAGTCATAGTAAAGTTGCAGTCCAAATCACCCAGAAGTATAAAAGCTGAGCCTTGGAAACATCATTAATTCACTGATTTTCATAAGTATAAACACTAGTAATTTGGTTTTCATGTCTTAGGTTCTTCAGCTTTATTTACTAGCATTTTTTCAGTGCTTTAACCAATGATATGGCAAAAGTAGAAGTTCCCAGGTTTGGCATTTAAATATAATGGCCCATATAGAGGGCCAGTAGAAGTTTGGAGCTACATCGCTGGTTAGCTGTACTTCCTCTGAATTGGTTTGATGTTAAAAGAAACATTCCCATTGCATCTGAATCAAGTCCTGACTCTGTATTGAAAAGATGCAAATTAATAAGCATTTTATGAAAATTTTTCCATTCCCCTGGTTTCAGTGATGGGAAACTGAAAGCAAGCAAGCAAGCAAGCAAGCAAGAATATGTCAAAGAATATGTAAAAATACATAGAATATATCATCTTGCTTGATATAAAAGCAAGGAAGTAAGCAAGAAAAAATGTTACTTAACCTTAAATAAATATCTATCTATAAATTCAAAGTTTAAATTAAAAAAAAAAAAAAAAGAAAAGAAAAAAGAACGGAATCTCTTATGTATAAACAACATTGTTTGGTTTCAATTTAGATCAGAAAGTGAAGTTGATAAACTAGTATTTATTTGAGGTTAGAAATGTTCTTTCACAGTTAGTCTGCTGACTGTGAAAATGATGTATTTTGAGTAGGATCCTGACAGCTTCTGAGCTTGTTCTGTCAGGCACTCAGCACCTGTCAGAAATAAACCCTTAGGTACTTCTTTTTAATACTCAAATTTATATATATTCTATGTTTAGGGAATTGGCAGATAGACAGATTGGTGTGTATTTTGGAGAAACACTAAATGGTTCTTCCACAGTATAGTTATAGACAGCTTTCATGGTCAATAAACCCTATTATAACTTTATCGAATGGCTTTTTTTTAATTTCTATTAGAAAGATACTTTTACACTGAAAATTGTCCTGATAGTGTTGAAAATGAATGAACATATTTTTGCAAATTTTGTGGAATGATATTTAGGATTATTCTGGAATTATTAAAACAAATTTTGCCCTGATTTTAATAATCTGTTCTTCTTTTAAATCTTCAGTTCTATCACCTTGGGATGAGGTGGTTGTATTTAGAATATAGAGCTTATATTTAAATAATTACATTGTATTAGTTTGGGATCTTTTGGAGGAGTTGGCCAGTGATTTCAGGGGCAAAATTTCAAGGCACATATATGATGCCTACCTTGGTTTTAAGCTTGTGAAGACACAGAGTATGCTATAGTCACATGACAATCTAAGTTGGTTAAAACTGCAGTCTAGTCTTAGTCTGCAGATGTAGTCTAGGGTACACCTTCTGCACATCTCTCCATTCTTTAATTAAATGTTATAATTCAAATCCATCTCAAAAGGTCCCACCTGGAAGATATGAGATATTAAGTTATAAAAAAATCCCCACTTTACAAGACAAGGAGGTCTCCTCTGAATAATCAGCATAGTTCCAAGAGTATGGAAGAATTTAGTTATATAGGTATTTAAGAATTTACATTCTAATCCATTTTATTCAGAGTTGCTTTCATTTAACAGGTGGAGAGCATTTTGCAAACAGTTTTTGCACCTGCAGTATGAATTAACTCTATTTGGCTATACATTTTGGTGACAATAGACAAAGTAGTACAAAGTGATCTGTATGACATTACTGTGCTCTCTGAGAAGTAGTTTTCTGAATATTAAAAATGGAAAGCTGACTGAAAAGCCTAATAAAGCAATATGATGAGCCACTCCCTTGCCAAATTATTTTTTTCTATTTTTCTCATTGATGCCTGAAACTGACACATTTGTTCTGACTTTAGTTGCATCATTCAAAAATAGCCCATTTCTTTTGCATTTTGATAGTTTTATTTTGCCTGAGACTTTGGCATGCCTAATTCCAAACCAGAATGAGTTTTTCTAGCTCAGATTTAAGAGTCAGCTTGAGAAAATATCAATATAATTATAATAGTTTTATTTTCAAGCTGAGCCGGCATGCATTGAATGCCATAAATCTGTTATTTTTGCAAAGCTTGATACTAGTTTGCTATACTAGCAGGAAAATGTAACAAAGTTGCATGTATCAAGGGCTAGTCACACAGAGAAAACACAAATATTTAGGGCAAAGCAGGTGGATAATCTAAGACCCCTTAAGGGATTTAGGGCTCTTTTTAGATGTATGGTTGGTAACAGACCTCTCTTAATAGTGTTCTGCCATCTGCAAACAAATTCCTGCACTCACACCTGACAAAACCTACCGCCAATTCACAACTCCTCTCTTTCAGTAACTTGACTGTGACGTTCCTGCCATTGCCAAAGGTAACAAAATTGCTGCATATAGACTGCAGAACGAGGGTGGTTCTAAGGTTTGGTGCGGTAGTATTGGAGCCGCACATTTTCTGACTGTGTTTTCTTGGCTAGAAATGTGTCCTTGCACTTCATACTTCTGAGTGCAATGAGTTATGAAGTGTCTGATTTGCCATGTGCAAGCACTGCCTTCTCAGGAAGTCCCAAGAAATCAGATTTATTGAGAATATTGCAGTTAACATTTGACTGGCATTTCTGCACGTCTGGAGTCACACCAAAGCTCTGCTGAGCAGACAGGTTGATGGGATGCCAGCAATCCCAAGCATGTGCCTACATTCCTTAAATTGATTAGTTTGTGCTATTCAGCAACTTTTTTTTTTTTTTTTTTTTTTTTTTTTTTGTGTCAACAACATTCTTGAAGGTTTTCACTCAAGTCATGAAGTGTACTGTATATGGGAAGCAAAGAATCTTAGTTATATGCAGTAAAATGGGGAAAAAAAATAAATCCTGGTGAAGAAGGGGGAGGGAGGCGTTATAAACTTACCCAGAGACTAGAAAGCTAAAGCAAATTCCATTCAGGCTCTTGTAAGAGTGATTCTTTTTTTCTCAATCGCATACAATCTCAAGCTTAACCGACTTAGTTGTAGTGCACAGTTGTATGCTTATAGTGCCTGTGAATGCCTATGCTCAAAGTATGGGCTACAAGCAACTAGACAGTAAATACCTGCCTGATTTCTTCATGCATTTCCCCCAGAAATCCCGCAATGGATATTTGGTGTGCTTTTGGTTGATATGGAGGAGCTTATACAAATTGGCAGCACCACCCTTGCTCCAATGGCTGCTTGGGCCAATATCTGCCTCTGAGAGCTGTTAAAAGCATGAAGGCACTATAGGTCTCTACAGGTGGTTGACAAGAGAATACTGAAGTTTGGACAAGCCATAGCTTCTTCAGCCTCACCTCCAAGACCCAGCTGAATATGTTACAGGGCAAAAGATGGAAGAAACTGGTCAGATTTAGACACTGCCCACCATGGATTTTTTTTCCCTTGTACTTTGAAAGGGATTTACAAGAAGTAAATTGAGCAGCTGGCTGGAGCTATGTTGTCAAAACACTGAGAAATTCAACAGGTATCATCAGATTTCAGTGAACAAATGTCAGGCTTCCTGAACTGCTGCATTATTTGCGCTCTGTGGGAATGCAGTTAATATTGTCTCAGCATTGCTGAAGCAAATCACAGAACAAAACCTGCTGATGATTTTCAGTTTCATACTTCTTATTTGCCATCTTGTTGCCAACTTAATTTCATAAAAGACATATACAGATGCACTGGACACCTGATTTATACTTCATTACAAGGCACCCACATTGCTCGGTCTACTTGCCTTGCCCTTGAATGCATGCATGGACTTGATTAAAAAAAAAAGGGGGAAAGGGAAGGGAAGGGTAAAGGAAGGGAAAGGCAAGGCAAGGCAAGGCAAGGCAAGGTGAAAGGCAAGACAAGACAAGGCAGGGAAAGGAAAGAGGAGAGACGGGAAGGGAAGGGAAGGGAAGGGAAGGGAAGGGAAGGGAAGGGAAGGGAAGGGAAGGGAAGGGAAGGGAAGGGAAGTAAAAATAAGCAAAGTTTTCAAAGGCACTCAGCATATGTTTAAGCCTCTAGATATGGTGCATTTTCAGAGACAATTTGGCTCCTAATAAGTTCCACCAGTCCGCATTAAACACCCATAAAAAATTGGGTCCTTCCTGTGAAGAATAATAATTTTAGACATTCTGGTCCTGTATAATTTAAAGCCAGATGTCTCAGACTGTGAAACTGTCACCCTGAATTGTCCCTTTTCCTGTCTATGGCAAGGATCTTACTTTGCAGACTATCACACATACACCTGTCCTTGCTTCACATGTTGGCTATTGTATTTCGTCAGAATGTCTCCCCCTGTGACACTGTGTCAAACAAGTCAAAGACACAGCTTTTGTAATGCAGGGTGACACAGCACAATGTGTCATGTCAAATAAATTAAGCATTTTAAGGCATCACAGCCCTGGAAGATTTCACACAAAAAGAAACAATTTTTTGAATCCCCAAAAAAAGTTATAAACATCCACATGGAATTTGGCATTTATACCTAAGCTTTAGAAGTGCCTCTGTTCTCTGCTTAAGATAGAGTCATGTACACATTTGGCTGTAATGTTAAGGCTGTAACTGTCAACAGCTTTTCAAGAGTGTTGTTTTGAAAGGTCAGCCTTAAGGTCGTGTGTTTTGAGGATTTTTTTTTTACTCTTTGTTTTTTTTCCTATGGACATTGAAGATGACAGCAGGATTGAGCCAGAAGATATCAGTATCCTCTGGTAATTAACTCTCTGCCAAGTGACAGTGAAGTAGGATTTTATTCAACTTTCATGTTGCTTTAGCTTCATGGCTTCCCTGTTTTTGTCATATGTGATGATGTACAGCAGCTGGACACACTCAGTGCTGAGGGCTGATGTACAGAGGGGCTCTGGTACCACCTAGAGGTTTTAACCCAAATTCATGTAGAGGTATGAAGGTCAAAGCCCATGTGATGAGCTATTAAGATACAAGGATAAGTCAGAAACCTTCCACCTCTCTTCTTCCTTTTTGCCAGAAAATTTATTCACGGAATAAATTTCTGTACTGTGCTACCAACAATACCAACATTAATCAGACTAACTAGGAGACAGAACCACATTCTTACAACTTCACTTTTTTTTTTTTCCAATTTTCATATTTTTAAATCAGTTACTCTGATGAAGACTTATTCTTATTTTGTGCTGAAACATAAAATTAACTACCACAGAAAGACCACTGCCTAAACATAAGAAAGAGAACCACTGGGAAGAATGTAGTGAGGGGAGACTCCAGCACAGCCACAGAAATACAGTATCTGTTTAAGTATGAAGATTAATTGACGTTTGAGAGATAAACATAGAGGACTTGTTAAATTTACCATTGTCAATGCAGTGCCACTAGATTTGTTTAACAGTCTAAGTTAGGTTAAAAAAAGCAGTTCCTTTTGTCAGATATGAGTCCTAAAACCTCCTGTATGACCAGAAAGAATACCAGCTTTGAGAGATAAGTTTCACACATGAAACCAAAAAGAAGGAACACCTCAAGCTTTTATAAAAGTTCTGGGACTTTTGAGTCACACAAGCAATGTTTTTACAAGGAGGGAGAGTTTTCAGCACTCACAATTTCATGGTAGTTTCTGGAGGATTTCTAAGGAGTCATATAGAAAAGACTTTTAGAATTTCTTGACTGAAGTTTAGGGGAAGAAAAAGCATAAAGTGGTGTCAGCCTGCAGAATAGGGACAGATCAGACTCAGCATGTTGGAGAGAAAGCTCAGTGCTCAGTGGACTAGGTTACCAAATCACAAATCACACAGTCAAAGCAAAACTGAGATAGCATAAGGAGCCTTAAAAATTCATCCAAGACTGGACTAGAATAAGGAGCATAAGAAATTGCTTGCTTCCTATTTTGTGCACAAACATAGGCATCATCCAACTTGAAACAGAGATAAAAACGCATCTTGAAAAAAAACAAAGGTTGTTGTTTTTGTAGAAAACGGATGGATGCTGATAATATGCCTGAAACCAGGTTTCACAGAGATAAAATGTACTACTATGGAGGGATGGGAGTCCACATGAAAAAAGTCAGACAGAGGAAAGCAGAACTAAATATAAATCTGGAAATAATGAAGAAAAAGCAATCTTTCAATAGATATGCAAAGCTCTAATATAAATATTTTCAGTATAATTAAAAGTTTGAGAAAAGGTAGACTGAAATAAACAATATGATTTTCTACATGTAACTATGTCCAAGAGAACATAATGCATTGATTGTAAAACCTTCAGCTTCTTCCACCACAGTACACAAAGAGAGATGAGTTGCAAGGGTGTGTTTCATCTGGTCCAGTCTTTGCCAGCTGCAAAATAGGTTGTCTAGCCTGAAACAGAAGGGATTCCACTACAGTCAGATCTAGCTAGGAGGTACTAAATAATCTTTGAAGAGGGGCACCTACCAAACTCCCTTGACAATAAAGGGAGCCTAGAGGACAGCTCAGATTGTATGTCTAAAATGAAGACGGATAAAATTAGCTGGGTTGGATCCCATGAAGAGTTTTGAAGTTTCAAGTCTCATGAAGGGAGCCAAGTATCAAACAGCAGTTGTTGGCCAGACCAGTGTGGGACTAAACCCCACATGGCGCCCCAGGTATCTGTGTGATAAAGGTGACCTATAGAGATGTACCTAAGAGTTCATAGTGCCTACACAAGCTTTCATTGCAAGAGGTAACTGTAAAATACTTACTTCATTAATGGTATGAAAAATTTTTATTTGAGCCAGTAGCTGTTGAAGCTCCAACTCATTTTACAGGCTCTAGAATAAATGAAGCAACATATAATACTGCTTAATTATCATGAACAATGAACAAATATCTTCAAACCCAGCAAAATCAGTGTTAAACATGAAGAAGCTCAAACACATTAGGACTTGAAAGTGCTTGCTCTTGACACCAATGAAATTTTAACCTGTCGCTTTGGAATATCATGCAATACCGATGTGATTTCAACAAAAACACTTGAATACCTTTGACCCAGATAAAACAAAATCATTTTGTTAAACACACCATGATTGATTTACTTACCTTCCACTGGCACCAGCAAAGAGAAATCATCTTGCATGGCTGCTGTAATCATGTATGTCCACACCACGAAATTTCACCTATATTTAATAAGTTCAGTTTAATTAGTTAGCATATGTAAATTAATGGTTTACTTGCAATACCTTGAAAAATTCATCCTGTGCACAGAGAACAAGTGCTGTCAGCTTGCAGAGGTTACACAGTGGTTTTATTACCCCAGTCCTTTGTTGAGAACAAAACTCAACTTTACAATGCCATGAGGAAGTGCCTCTGAAGTCTAGAGCAAGGCTTCTGTGGTCAGAGTCCACCACTATGCTCCCTGCCCAAACTTAATCTGAAAGAGTTTCTTTAAGTCTTTTACTGCTATTGACTGCCTGTGTAATATGTCTTCATTAATAGCTGTGGCTTCTGTTAAGTTTATTTACTTACCCCTGCAGCTTTGAATGAAGGACTGCTTAAATTTAATTACTTTCTAATTCAGCTTGAATAGTTAATATAGGGCTGCTAATTGATAGCTTCTTCTCAATGAGGTTTTGTATCTCACTCTGGTCTGTCCCCTTGGGTGTTCTCGGTAGCCTCATTGTCAGGACTGCTGATTCAAATGGTAATGGATACAAGAAATCCAGATTTGACACTGTGCAGTGTACTTCTAGGGAAGTATGTTCAGAGGGGAACAAATGACTGTGCTGGGGACAAGAACACATGGATTACATGTCTGAGAGGCTAGATTGTCACTGCCTACCCATCTCTTACAGCCTAATCCTGTTTTAAAATAGATATGGGTGGGTTAATCAGAAAGACTGAAGCAGGAATAGTTACAAGTTATCACTCCAGAAGAGTTGTCAAGGGACAACTAGCCAGAATGAAAAACATCAGCATAAACTTTGCCACTAAATAAAGCAGCAATTAACCTAACTGCTTTAATACAACTGTGAAATGATTTTTCCTTCTTTTGAAAAATTCTCAACAACAGATTATGTTGTTCAATATTAGAATAAACCCAAGCATCACTCCTCTACTCAGGGAGCCAAAGGCTGGTGTTTCCTACTCTCCCCTGGGACAGAGGAGACTGAAGTCTAAGGCTCTGGCCTGAATCAGACCCTCTCAAACATGTGTTCTGCTTCCTAGAGGAATGCCTTGACTATGCTGGACCTTAGGGTGTCCAGGAGCAAACAACCATTCCACCAACAGTTCTGGAGGAGGGAGGAACACTACTGCTCAGACATAAAGTAAATAATAGTTTAGGGCCAATACAGATGGCCAGGTTTTTAGTACAAAGTGAAATGATCTTATCAAAACAGAAGTAACCATTATGAATTGTTTAAATAAGAACTCAATATCTTAAGATACAGTCTTTGTTGCAACAAGCTTGGAAAATTGTTAAGGTAGAAGCAGCGCCTACTGAGTGATGCTGCAGGATATGAGTCACCACCAAGAGATTTGAATGAAATGTTTTATATGAAGTGCTAAAGAGATGCCCTGTGCAGTAGCACAGACAGACTACTTATGATGCCATTGACTGCTAGCACTCAACACTTCTCTTTGGAAAAAAAAAAAGAAAAAGAGGATGTAGAAGTTCCTGTACATGTCACACTTACAGAAAAGCAAGAATACATGGCCTATTCTTGTACTTTCAAGTTTTGCACTGAAAGCTTGATAGGAATACTCTAGGAAAATCAAAAGTGCAAATATAAACCTTGTAACCATTTCCAGATGGCTGAAGCTATCATTTCACTTAGAAAGCCTATTATGAGTTCTTCATGTTATTATTCCAACAGATGTAAAATCAACAACAGGCTAGGCACTACACTAGAGAATATTCTAAGACAATTGTCCAAAGTTACTAGGAGGTTTGGTATAAATAGTACTCTTAAAGAAAAGGAAAAAGCTTGTTCTTTGCTTCATAATCTGGAAATGACATTCTTATACGGTGATAATAAGCTCCAAATCTATGGCAGTGTATCCACACAGTTTTGGAATCTGCTTCCTGTACTCTGGAAATACACAGAGATTTGTGTAGAAACCTTGCTTGTACTGTGTATAACAAACAGGACTACATGAAATATTTGCTTGCTTGGTTTTGTTAGAGCAACTGATAAACAACAGCAAGCTTCCATTTGTATATCAAATCAGCCTTCTATTCACATGTACAGAATATTGCTATTGTATAAGGATTTAACCAGACAATATTTTCAAACAAAAACAGTAGCCATACATTCTTATCAGAGATTAATGTTGGTCATAAACATGTTAGTAGTTTTTTACCATCCTTTCTGAACTTTCTCCAAGACAGATGAATTGCCAGGCAGTTAGGATTTTGTTTGGTTTTGGTTTTGGTTTTGGTTGGGTTTTTTTTAAGCTATTCTTCAAAACTCTCTTTCTGCTCTGTAGTTTCAGTGGAGTTAAAACAACTGTGCCCATGTATGTTTCTGAATGTGCATCTGTGCTTTTCTAGTCGCTGTATTTATTTGTTTTGTTCCCCCATTTCTTCCTTTTTCTTTGCATATCTGCCCCCAGTATGATAGAAATTGCTGCACTCAAACAAACTCTTCCTTTCTCCATTTTTCAGTTCATCTTTTTCGTTTGACCTTGACATATTTTCTTCTCTGCTGCAATTCCTAAATATTGTTTTCTCTTTCAGGTTCGACTTTTTTGACTTACTTGATCCCATCATCACTTTTATGATTCTTACTTTAAAAAACATCATAAAAATCTTTCATTTGTTTTCTGTTTAATGTCTTTGTCTCTGCTTTCCTTCTTGTAAAAACTCTGCCTGTTTTCTCTGGGAGCTATTAGATGTCATTCACTGTTTTAGTGCTCTATCACTCTATTTTCTTTACCCTATAGCTTTAGATAACAGAGAATATGTAAAACTATACATAGTTATGTAAAACTATACAAAGACAATACAAGAAAAATGCAGCACAAAAATTAGGAAAATAGACTCTAGCAAACTATATGAAAAACGGCTAATGCTGTTAGATTGTTTTGGTACTAGACCCTTATTAGATCCTACTTTGCTCCTCACAACAGACCTGATGATGCAGTGAACACCTGTGGCTGTGTGCACTCTGTGTATAGGGTATATACACTTATTTCTGAGTAAGACTGTGTATGAGAGAGGCAGAATAAAAAACTATGGGCAACTATTTAGATCAACTTTTACCTCTTATTGCAAAACTTTTCATAAAAACATAGAAGTTAAAAGGCAGGTCTGGCCATATAGACAGAAGTCTTTGAAACATTCAGCCCTTAAAATTTAGGATTTTAGAGGTGTTGCTGGCATCCTTTCCTTCAACACCTCTGATTTTCAGCCTCTGCTTTCTGGGCTGCTGTTATCACTCAGCCTTTCATTTCACATTGAATATGCTAATAAGGGATTTCTGACATCAATAAATGACAATCACAGTAAATCACAGGCATAATCCAGTTGGTGAGAAAACACTTGATGTATTTTAATTCATTCTCTCCAGTGGCAAATACCTTATGGTAATACATTGTCAGCACCAGGATCTTTATCAGAATCTTAAGTTCTAAGATGACAGCTTTTTTTTTGTTATTAATGATCAGGTCTGTGTAAATGTGACAGAATATTTCAGGTGAATATTCAGCATTTGCAAAGATGTCTTCCGATTGTTTTCCACCATGAATTTATTGGAGACTGATTATCAGAAATGGTGAAAAATGGATAATCAGATTGGAGGGAAAACAAAAATTTATTTCATGTTACATGAGGTAGTTCTTTTTTTAAAAAAAAATATTTTCAACCAATGGGTGAACTTAGGTCCTAGAACTTGAATTGCCACATGCCCTCTATTGAGACCATATTCTCCAGCTGGGCCCACTGGATTGAATGAATAAAAACAATTAACGACATAATCCAAAGTAAGTCTGAAGTCCAGGCTCACATAAAACATCCACTCAAAGCGAAGTGCCACCACCTGATGAGTAAATGTTAAGTAAGATTTAAAAAGAGTATTAATTCATAAATATTGTCCAGAATTTAACTGAATACTTTCTAGTAATCAACAATTAAACATTACATTTTGCAAACTGTTCCACGGCCTGAATGAGCCGTTAGATGAAGTCATGCATGGTAGTGTACTCTATAAAATCTTAAACTTTAACTTTCACGGTTTTATCCAGTGATTGTTTAATGTGAAAAAGAAAACATCCTTACACAGAAAGCTTGTGCCTGCTTCCTAGCTGCTTTACATTACTTAGCATTAACTATCCAGGGTGACTGTCGAAACTGTTAGAAGAGAAGGTTATGCCTGTTTTTACTCTCCTTTTCTGGTGAGAATTATCTTATAGATTTACTCATCTGCATCTTCTACACTTTGTGGGAATGTACAAACTTCACATACGTACTATTCTCTCATTACTGGGGGTTTTCTGGTAGACCTGCCCATGTGAACCCTTGTGGAACATATACAGATGAGTACTTGACTTCTAGATCAAGTTTATTTATAAGATAGGCTCCTTATTCAAACAAATCTATTTTCACTTTCCATGCATTATTATCTTTTTTTGATTTAGTCCTAAGTCAGCTCTCCAGAGTCCCAGGTTTCTTCCTTTCTTTCCCTGGTGATTGGTAATTTCCAGTATGGGAATTTCAATTGCTGTATTCTCTACTGTCCTGAATCTTCCTTGAGGGCTAAAAGTTCATCCTGTATACATTGGAAGACTCATTTACCTCAGTAGAGCTGTACAGTTTTATATCAGCTGAGGACCTGACCTACCTCTTAGAAGTATAAGTTGACATCAGGCAATCTTTTCAGAAAAAAAAAATATTTAATTTGTTACCTAGCTGTTCTTTCATTTCTGCAACTGACACCTAAATGTTTAAATTCAACACCCAGCAGTAATATAGCTGGTGATACTGAAAGACTTTATGTACTCCAAGTAGTCCTTCGGCATAAATCCTTGAAGGCTCGGAGTCTTAACAAACACAGCTGATGTACATGTATTGGTTCATAAATTCTGTTTATTATGTCTTTGACTACCCTCTGTTTCTTTTCTATACTGTCCTCTGCATGCAGAAAAAGATATTCCCCTACAGCTTGTGCATGCTTTTGTCCATTTTTGCTGCAGCAAATTGAAATACTGGAACTGGTTTAGTAGCAATATATTGTTCAGTTTTTGTCTTTAAAGTGACAAGAAACAGATACTGATGAATAATCAAGTAAGCAGATATAAATAATTAAGAGAATTTCTTATTATTTTTAGAACATGCTAATTCTGGCTGGATCCTGTTCTATAGAACAAGAGAATGCTTTGCATGATCCCTGTAGTATTATAGAAATGCTACCTCTTTTTTCACTTCTTATTTGACTTTCAGATTCTTATTCCCTCTTGAAAGTGTAACACAACAAAGTCAACCTACCGCAGGAGATTTTTAATCAACACTAACTAACCATTCAATTTAAAATTCTATTGCTTTGGAAAATATTTTTTAAAATTTCCTGGATTATTTTTTAATTTAAAAAAGGTAGAGTTATTTAATTAAACACCACAGGTTTTGCTTTCCAGGTCCTTGTCATTTTTTTGGATGGATGTGGTCTTACTTCCTGTGATAACTGACAGGCAATCTTGCTACAATAAATCAAAAAGTACTGCTGGATGGCAAAAAAAAACCTCACTCCCGATGTGGCTTTCCTGTGTACCCATATGAATTTAATTGATACTGACAAGCAGTACATTATAACTTGTGTGAGAAGATGTAGTTGATATTGAATCACACAAAAATCAAAAATTAACTAATATTTGTCAAAATTAAAAAAAAAAAGGAGTGTAGCTCCTCATGAGTTTAGAAATAACTCCAGTATTATTTCTTTATATTGATATTGAAGGGACAGGACTCTTTAGAGTTCAAATCGGGCAGCTCTAGACCATCAAGAGTTAGACTAGTCTCTTCTTCCTGCTTACTCTTACAAGCTGGAAATGTCTGTCTCTTCTTTGTAAAAAAAATTGTTAAAGGCTATCCCTAGTGTTTTTACTAGTTAGCTGACAAGAGCAGCCCAGATATTGTTGCATCAGTAAAGCACTCTGAAAGGGACGCTGTAATCTTAAAACAACAAAGGCTGTATCTAAATTAAGAGTCCTAGTCATATTCTACAATAGTATCTCAATGAAATAAGATCAGAGATTCCTCTCTATGCACAAAAATCCCAAAAGGGCCACAAAATCCACCTGATTTATCAATACACCCAAGGTGACCCTACCACAACAAACCAGCACGCTATTGTTGCCTTAATCATAAACACAAGACACAGGATGCTTCACAGAGCAAGATATTTATATATCCAATGTGTTCGACCGGCTGCTCAGAAGAGCAGATGAGCACAGAAAAACATTGGGTGCGCTTATACGATATGTAGCCAACTCAAAACACTCTTCTTCACTTGAACCCAGGCAGTTTTCATTACTTATTTATCTACTTATTCATTTATTTTAGTGGCTATTTGACATCCCTATTTAAGATTAGAAAAGCCTCCTGCTTCATCATTCAACTCTCTCCCTGCCATATGGTTGCTCTGATTCATCCCAGCCATCAGCTGGTGTAATGCACAGTTCAGGGATGTTTTAAGTTTTACCATATTTAAGGGCAGAAGGATTTATATGTTGCTCATCTTTTTGAATTTCTGGATTTAGATACACCAACTAACAACACTCATTACTGTCTGAATTAATGTAATTTCTTTTTCTATCAGAAGAGCAGTTGATGCAGAAGATGTGAAAGAGAAAACAGGCAAGCACTTATCCTTAGGTTGCTTTCGTAAAAGTATTTTGATTCCAATTCTTCTATGCCCAAGGCTGAGAGACCTGTAAATGTAATGCAGCATACTCTGTCTGTTGAAAATTTAGCATAATTCCCTCCCAGCAAGTGCAACTGAAAGAATAGACTGTGTTGTGCACAAGACATTAAAGCAGCAACTGCTATGGTTTGGTTTTATATTTACTCATGGAAAAGTTTATCCAAATGTGTTTTGAAATGTAGAAGATAGATGACATTAGACATCATTACACACTGGCCCATTCTGTAAGTACTAATAAATCATTCAAACAAACAGCTCTACAAAGGGAAATGGATGCAGGAAAAGCATTTTATAAAGGCACAAGACAATGTGTTCCCACTATGGAACCCTGATATTCACACTTTGCCTATGCCCCAGAGGCATGATAACAATTCTCTGCCAAGCCTGAAGTCTTGAAGCCCATATCTTCCATGTAAAGAGTAAGTAGCAGATAGACCTACCTTTGTATCCACAGTTTCTTCAGACAAATGTGCACACATCTGTGTACAGTTTTGACCAGTCACTAAACAAATCACAGAGAAGAAAGAGAAAGCTGAATGAGAAATAAACAAATAAGTGCAACAACTGAAAAATAATGTGTATTTTTCCATTTTAAAATCATAGACTGCAGAATGTTTTGTACAATTTAACAAGTTTTCATGTTAAAAAATATTCACAAAGTAATCTATTTCCTAATGAATAAATACTTTTTGAATGGTTGACTGGTTAATATTGCATAACATTTACACAAAATTTTTTGCATACGTTTGAGTATTTAAAAGACTTGCCTATGTTAAATTGCATCATTCCAGCACAGCCCTGCAGGGTTTATAGAACCCATGCAAAGACAAGAAGAGACAAAAAGAGAATTTTATTTCCTTTAGCCTTTTGAGGAGTGTTATAAACATCAACTTTATAAATATCTTTGCACCCTGTTTCAACTATTTGGGGAAGATATGAGTTTAGATGTCCCTACTTCAAAGGATAGAATATTTTTTCTTTTCTATTGTGTGTCTAAGCAGAATAAAAATCTCCAGTCTTTTATTATATAGAATTTACCTTATATAATTGACTTTGTCTAAAAAAGTAGGTATGTTTCCTAAACTAGGCAAGATTTGAAGAAAAGAAAGTTTGGCCTTTTTTTGGTTGGCTTTTTTGTTTGGTTGATTGTTGGTTTGTTGTTTTCTTTTAATTACTGCTATTGGCAAAACAAACAAGTTTTCAACCATACAAGCTCTTCTTTAGGCTTGAAAGAGAAGCAGAGACCTTTGGAGTTAAACACAAACTGAGAACAATCATTTTGAATTCATTAATCACGTAGATCATTTGAGAGAAAAGGCAGTTGGTATCTCAGGAATGGAGGAATAATACCTTCCACAGAAGAGATGACAAGATCGCTATGTCCTGTGAGGGATGAAGGAGGGGGAAAAGAAGATGGGCAATTTACCATCAATTGAACTTGCGGGAATTAATGGGCATGGGTAAAAGAAAGTATAATGTGCTATAAAACTATTATATCTCTAATCAATTCATGATTTCTGGTATCCACAAGTGTTACGAATTTTAGTTCCAGATACTTACTTTGTGAGTATTTTTCAGGTGTCCCTTGAGGATAAGAACTGAAAAGGCAAGAATGAAATGAATGTTTTGTGAGAAATATTCTTTCTCAGGTCTTTGAGTGAGCCTTTTTTCCACCAACTATGCACTCATTCTGTTTAGTTGTTGTTTGGTTTCACACATGTAATTTCCTTGAGAAAATTTTATCTACTTGCTGAAGTATGTTATATATGAGATGTGGAAGCTCCAGATCTTATAATGATCCAGTAGTAGACAAGATATTGCAGCAGCTGAGAATACGATGTGTTGGCAGTGTTCACATTTGATGTTCAGCTGTTATTATGGCTTTGTTTACTATATGTTGGTCCATAAGAGAGCTGCTGTAGTGGTAAGTTTAGAAAAGATCCACACTGAGGGCTGGAGAACTGTTGAAGGTGATGCCTGTAGACAAGAGGGACACATTGCATTTTTAGTAGATTTCAGTAAAACTCCAGATGATAAAGGTGTCATTTATGCAGTCTTAGGTAAGGCATAACTATAAGCATAGGCATGGTGGAACAGATATTTGAAATATGTCTTCAAGGAGGCTTATTAAAAGTCTGCCACATTGCAAGACTCTCTATATGATGCACCTCAGCTTTTACTGTCATATACAAAGCGTGAAGTGTGAAAATGAAAAAAAGTCGACTGATGTGAATTTCTGAGTTTCAGTGTCCACATTGTACATATTCAGGGTAGTCTTAGAGGCTTTCTAGATGTGGACTGTTGGTACATGAACAGGTGGCATCTGTCACAATAAGCTTGATCCCAGTAAAGTTGGTTATGTCTTGTGGTTTATGAAGGAGTTCTGCCCTGTCCTGCAGCAGGCATGCCCCTCTGATGAGCATAGACAGGAGGAAGGCAGTAAGACTGCAACAAATGGCAATGCAAGGTTTCCCTTGATAAAGCACTGGGGGCAGTATAGGAAGTCTTAAGTGCAGGAGGAATTGCTACATAAAGTGACAGGAGATGTGGCATCTACCAGATCCTCAGGACAGTGAGAAGAGCATGCAGCAAGCTCACTGCCCTGGACTTCAAGAGAGCAGACTTTGGCCTCTTCAGGAACCTGCTCAGTAAGGTTCCATGGGATATAGCCCTAGAGGGCAGGGGGGCCCAAGACTGTTGGTTAATATTCAAGGATCACCTACTACAAGCTCAGGAGCGATACATCCCTACTAGAAGGAGGTGCAGCAGGAGGGCCAGGAGACCTCCTTGGATGGATAAGGAGCTGCTGAGGAAAATTCGAGAGAAAAAAGAAGCTTCTAAAAGGTGTAAGCAAGGACAGGCAGCCTGGGAAGAGCAGAGGGATGTTGTCCGGGAAGCTAGGGACCAGGTTAGGAAAGCTAAGGCCCACTTAGAATTAAACTTGGCTAGGGATGTTAAGGATAACAAGAAGGGATTCTATAGGTACATTGCAAATAAAAGACAGACTAGGGACAACATGGGCCCTCTGCGGAAGCTATCAGGAGAACTGGCTGCCCTGGATTTGGAGAAGGCTGAGGTTCTTAATGACTTCTTTGCCTCAGTCTTCATCAGCAAATGCTCTGACCATACCACCCAAGTCTTGGAAGGCAGGCACAGGGACAGTGAGAATGAAGACCCTGGGCCCACTGTAGGAGAGGATCTGGTTCGAGACCATCTTAGGAACCTGAATGTATACAAGTCCATAGGACCTGATGAAATCCATCTGTGGGTCCTGAAGGAGCTGGCAAATGAAGTTGCTAAGCCACTGTCCATCATATTTGAAAAATCATGGCAGTCAGGTGAAGTTCCCGATGACTGGAAAAAGGGAAATAGAACCCCCACTTTCAAGAAGGGGAAAATGTATGAGCCGGGGATCTACAGATCAGTCAGCCTCACCTCTGTGTCTGGCAAAATCTTGGAGCAGGTTCTCCTGGAAAGCATGCTAAGGCACATGAAAAACAATGAGGTGGTTGGTGACAGCCAGCATGGCTTCACTAAGTGGAAATCCTGCCAGACCAATTTGGTGGCCTTCTATGATGGGGCAACAGAACTGATGGACAGGGGTAGACCAGTTGATATCATCTACCTGGACTTGTGCAAAGCGTTCAACACTGTCCCACACGACGTCCTTGTTTCTAAGTTGGAGAGACATCAATTTGATAGGTGGACCATTCGGTGGATAAAGAACTTGCTGAATGGCCACACGCAAAGAGTTGTGCTGAATGGCTCAATGTCCAGCTGGAGACCAGTAACGAGTGGTCTCCCTCAGGGACCAGTGTTGGGACCGGTCTTGCTCAACGCCTTTGTCAGTGACATGGACAGTGGGACTGAGAGCACCCTCAGCAAGTTTCCCAATGACACCAAGCTGTGTGGTTCAGTTGATATGCTGGAGAGAAGGAATGCTATTCTGAGGGACCTTGACATGCCTGTGAGGTGGGCTGATGCCAACCTGATGTTTAACCATGACAAGTGCAAGGTCCTCCACCTCGGTCAGAGCAATCCCAGGCACAGCTCCAGGTTGGGCAGAGAAGAGACTCAGAACAGTCCTGCAGAGAAGGACTTGGGGGTGTTGGTCAATGAAAAATGAACATGAGCCAGCTTTTGTGTGCGCTCGCAGCCCAGAAAGCCAACCGCATCCTGGGCTGCATCAAAAGGTGTGTGACCAGCAGGTCGAGGGAGGTGATCCTGCCCCTCTACTCTGCTCTTGTGAGACCTCACTTGGAGTATTGTGTGCAGTTCTGGTGTCCTCAACATCAAAAGGACATGGAACTGTTGGAATGAGTCCAAAAGAGGGCCATGAGGATGATCAGGGGACTGGAGCACCTCCCATATGAAGATAGGATGAGAAAGTTGGGGCTGTTCATCCTGGAGTAGAGAAGGCTGTGTGGAGACCTCCTAGCAGCCTTCCAGTATCTGAAGGGGGCCTGCAAGAATGCTGGGGAGGGACTCTTCATTACAGATTGTGGTGATAGGACAAGGGGTAACGGGTTCAGACTTCAACAGGGGAAGTTTAGATTGGATATGAGGAAGAAATTCTTTACTGTAAGGGTGGTGAGGCACTGGAATGTGTTGCCCAGGGAAGTTGTGAATGCTCCATCGCTGGCGGTGTTCAAGGCTGGATTGGACATAGCCTTGGGTGGCATGGTTTAGTGTGAGGTGTCCCAGTCCATGGCAGGGGGGTTGGAACTAGATGATCTTGAGGTCCTTTCCAGCCCTAACTATTCTGTGATTCTATGATTCTTCAAGTTCCATCAGACTTTCAGTGTAGTCTATGTGGATCAAGACGTTATAGATCTTTGTTCGTCTGTTGGCTTAATCACTGTGTAAGAATGGTGTTTTAAGCACTATTCAGGATTGTTTTCAAAAGTGGTTGTGATACTACTTTTTCTTTTTTTTTTTTTTTTATGTTGGAGAACTTTTTCTTTTTCCAGGAGAACTCCTGTTGGGAAATGAATCCACAGACATGTACAAAAGAGGTGTAAGCTGACATTGGTGTTTGGTAGTCAGTCTCTATCTAGATGGTCTTGATTCAGTCACTTGACCAGTACTGTTGAATTTCTCTGAATTTACAGCAACTAGAGTTGAGCATGGACAACATAGGGTTTCAGCTCAATCTTACACCCAGGCTGTCACTTCTTGGTCTTACAGCATTGGTTCAACTTCTTTTTTTTTTTTTTTCCAGCAGTTTCCCAGCCAAGAGTTTTCTCTTCTTATGGCCTTTTGGGGCTGAGTGAAATTCATCTGCAGTAAGGGAAAAAAGGAATGAGCATCTAAAAATAAGTAGCTCCATCACCATGCTGTTATCCATGACAGTTTATGGCAGTCTTATTCCTATGAAATACTACAACATACTATGTCTAGCTCTGCCTTATTACCTTGTCTGTACATACAATTTGACTGACAGAGGCATTTTCCAGCGGCCCTTTTTTTGCCATCATTTCAGGCCCTCTGCAGGTTCAGACAGTATCTGATATACCTAAACTACATTTAGACTTTCCTTCCATAAATGCAAAAAATAACTGTTTCCTTTCAATGGAAGCGGAGATGAAGAAAGCTATGTAACCTTGGAACTTGAAGGCTTCTGAAGGCACTATAGTCTACCTTAATCCATCTCTGCAGATCATTCTTTTATAATCAACAATCACTATTCCTTTAAAAACCTGAGATGCTCAGAAGGTAAGAATGTCAAAGTAACCACAGCCTAATCTGCTTCAAGTGCTTACTAAATACCAATAATTTCCAGATCAGAAAAAGTGTACTATACTATTCCACATCTAATATTTTATAAAAAAAACCCCACCATATTACTTACATACATCAGCATTTAGTAGGAAAGAAAATATGGAAGTAGCTGATGAGCTCTTGACTAACCTGGTATTCTTGTCAAAGTTCTGCATGGTGGTGAAAAATGACATGTAACCAAATGGCCAACCACAAGCAAATTTTGCCGCTATTGCTTATCAAGCTGCTAACATAGCATGACACTTTAGTTCGTTAGCAGTAAATGTTATATTAATAAGTACCTCAGGCAATTAAAACAAGTGGTATATTGTAATAGGTTACTTGCAGTTGCCACTTTGAACAAAGTGGTGAGCATAAATTTCATGCAGTCCACGCAGTGGTGGCAATAACCCCAGAGTGAAAACTGGATACATTTTTGGTTCTGCTTATTCTGTTGTCCACAAAATCCTGTCAGGTCTGTGTAAAAACCTGCTGAATACAAGAAAAAAAGGCAGGTGGGTGTTAATAAGAATGGCTTGAAACCCTGTTAATCTAAAATCCAGATGTTTCTATTAAAGAATTCAGAAGCATTCTCAAAGCCAGCACCAGCTGCAGGTGTTGCTATGCCATAATTGTTTAAATACTATGGTAACAGACACTGTAAAAAACATTGAGACAGATAGTTTTACATCACTTTTCTTCATTTGACCATTACTGTTGATTTCTATGCACCTACTGATTTTTTAGATTCAAGCTCCAATGAATTCAAAATCCAAAAATAATCTTAGTTAAAACATCTGTTTCACTCTATTAATACAGAAATCTAGCATATGCTTTTAGTCCTATTAGACCTCACTAGCTATCATCCCCTTGTCTTCTAACCCAAACACAACATTTTTGCAGCTTCAAAGAATCCTCATGAAAGGTTTTGATTACCAAGTGTGAAAGAAAACATGATTCCAAGATTAAGCCAAGCAGGTCTTGGAGACCTAAGAACTGTTCTTCCCTGGGTATACTGACAGTAACAAGTATCATGGGGAGCAAGGTAAGAGTTACACATATCATATATGTTTTGTATGAGACAAATCACAGGTCGAATAATCCTCTAGCACCCTACCTTCTAGGCTCTGAAGCTATCCCTTTTATCCCTTTAGCTCCACTCTACCTCTAGGGACTAAAGAAAGGCACTGTTAAATCATTATTAACAGAAAGGGAGTAATTAGGCTAGCTGGTACCTGAGCTCAAACAAGACTGAACAATCCTATCAGCAATGCAGTTATGTGGAAGCTACAATTTAAATTAGGTAAATGTGAAGTGATATGGAGTGGGAGAAAGAGCCTAAGTAATTTTCATAGGCTGATGGGATCTAAGTTATCTAGAGATCTAAATTACCTAGAGTATTTTAGGAATACGATCTAACATTCATTGTTAGTAAGCTGATGTGCTGCTGAGAGTTTAAAACAAAGAAATTATTGGGCAAAATAATAAAATTTGCAAGGATTGCTAAAGGAAATATTGGAACAGACTAAAATTTTATAACTTGGTGATGCATTCTTTTCCTTTTAATACTATGCACAGGGTAGTCTGTCTCAACTACAAGTTCCAGTGTGCCACAGACAGTAAAGCTTTACATGGACAGGGTATAAGAGAGTGGAAGAGAGATTAACTACTGAGAATTATTATAATAACTAAGGCTATTTAGTTTATAAAGCACAGTATAAGAATGGCCACCTAAAATAATGAAAGGGTTAGAGGAAAGAGATCTGGTACTCCTCCACAGCCAGTCCCAGACCCATAACAAAATTACAAGAGAAAAGTTGATTAAATTGCCAGACAGAAAATGTGAAATTAAGAGAAAGCAAATTATCTTAAAGAAGCATGTTATTAGCGCATGGAATTCAATGACACAGGAAATTGTTGAGGAAGAGTTTAGCAGGATTTTAAGAGGGTTGAGTTATTTATACTGACAAGTAAAACTTTTTTGTCTACATTAAGTTAGGTCAAAAGCATAAGCGACTTTAACTCTTCATGAGGGAGGGAGCTGTAGGTAGGGTTTCGCAGAGAGGCATCTGGATGTTAAGGGGAATTCTGCCTTCCTTTGAACTCCAGGGATGGCAGATACCAGACAGCCTGTTAGCGCAACTTTCATGTTTGTGTCTCTCAGGAGCTGCTGAGGAAGGAAGCATTAGAGAATAGAACAACCTGGCATTTTGTTCAGATTTTGATACTAATTCAATACACATGAACCAAAACTCACTGGACACCAGGTTCTTGTCTGTAAAAGCTGCGAACTGGCAATGCTGTCCCTTCCTGCTGTTTCCTCAAAGTATAACCATGTATGCTCAGCTATAACAGTTACAAAGAAAACTCTGCAGACTAGACACTTGAATAATTATTATTTTTTAACATAATCTGCAAGAGTTGGGTAGACACTTGCACACAAAATATAATTTCGCCAGGTCACACACCACCGAGAGATTCAAGAAAACTGAATTAAGTCCTCTAAACTTCAAAATTAGAACAATGTGTTTTCTGCATTATGGGACTTTGCCCTGAACAACAAAAGCACCGTGATGTTGATTCTCCTGGTAAACCACACTTTTTCAACACCTTTCAACTTGACTCTCAGAAGGAGCCCGCAGATTTCCTTTAAAATAGGTAGGCAACTCTGCTAGCACATTGGTCTTGATGCCCAGATCTTGGTAAGTTCCACCAGGCTTTCATACTGTCCAGACGGTTTAATGTCTCATCGGCCGCAGTGTCTGGCTCTGGAGGAAATACAGCTCAACCAACACACACCACCGTTCAGACAGATGATGAAGAAACTTCTGAGCATACATACTTGAGAATGTCTAGTTTGGGATTTTAATTCATTGTGGCCTTCACTTCTAATTGTTCTGCTGTCATAGTTTATCCATAAATTTGTATTGTAAAATGGTAAAAGAAAAAAAAATAAAAAATAAATAAAAAAAAATAAAAAGAAGCTATAAATGCTGGTATAAAATAAACATAATTGTGTTGTCTGATACAAACACATAAAGTAGAAGGGAAATAGTAAACCAGAGCACTTTTAGTTCATTTAAAAGCACAAGCCAGTTCTAAAAGGCCCTAACAATTACCAAAACTATGCATGACAGGGAGAGAAATTGAAGACTCTCCAACTCCCATGCAGAAGCTGGAAGGAGGAGAACATAGGGCAAAGGATTTTAAACCTTTCATAGAAAACTACTGTCTTTGAGAAAAAATGCGAGAAAAAATGCAAGAAAAATCAACTCACCATCCACCTATGTCCCACTCAGTGAAGAGTTGGCCTATACCTTGTTGGCTAGCCCATTTGAGCGAGCAGTAGGAAGTTCAAATGATGTTCTGAGGTGTCTTCTTTATCTTAGGGAGGTGGTCTTATCAGAGTCCATACAGATATTCTTGCTTCCTGGGTGGCTCAGTCAATCTTTACAAGTGGAAAAGGATTAATTGGCAAGACTGCTTATGTGGCTTGGTGGCTAGGCTGCAATCTTTATAGGACTCATTAAATGATAGATCTGGGTATTTTGAACTGTACTTTCAAAATTTTGTGAAAAGCATTGGAGAGCCTAGATTTTGTTTTGTCGAAATGTCAAGGCTGCTGGTTTGTCTGCTCTTAAACATCTGCATGTGGATCTCTCCTATGCCACTTAGGATGTATATGAGACACTGTCATAGTAAATCAACCTAGCGTTTCAGCATCTTTCAGCTGAGGTCACAAGACTTAAATTACAAGTTAGGAGGCCTTCACAGATGACTTGCTTGGCAAGTTGCTTCTTTCTTTTCCTTTCACAGAATCATTAGGGTTGGAAGATCATCTAGTCCAGCCTCCAGCCCCCCTGCCAAGGCAGGGCTGCCTAGAGCGGGTTACACGGAAAGGTGCACAGGCAGGTTTCGAATGTCTCCAGGGAGGGAGACTCCACAATCTACCTGAACAGACTACTCCAGTGCTCTACCACCCTCAACATAAAACATAAAAAAGTTTTAGTTTGTTTTAGTTTATTTTAGTTTTCAGTTTGGGGAGGGTTGTTTGGTTTTCTTTTTTTTTGTTTTTTTTTTTTTTTTTTGGGTGTTTTTGTTTGTTTGGTTTTTTGTGGTTTTCTTTTGTTTTTATTTTTTTTTTTTTTGTTACTGGCTTTATTTTCTTAAGATCTGTTTCATTTGATACTGCTCCTAGTCTACCAGGTCCCCAAAAGTTAAACTTAATATGTTTGCACAGATTTTAAAACACATTTGAAAGGTGAATACTAACCAGTTTCAGATTCCTAAGGTGATAAACTCTGTGAATCAGTACAAGCCTGGTTGCATGTGTGGCTTTGCTTTACGGAAGCGCAGCAGTATTTCCATAATCATAAGTCTGTAGCTGATTTAAAAAAAAAGAAAAGAAAAAGAAAAAGAAAGAAAAAGAAAAAGAAAAGAAAAAGAAAAAAAAAGAAAAAGAAAAAGAAAAAGAAAAAGAAAAAGAAAAAGAAAAAGAAAAAGAAAAAGAAAAAGAAAAAGAAAAAGAAAAAGAAA
The DNA here is from genome assembly GCA_028858755.1 of Ara ararauna. Lineage (NCBI taxonomy): Eukaryota > Metazoa > Chordata > Aves > Psittaciformes > Psittacidae > Ara > Ara ararauna. The sequence goes on along the minus strand of CM054376.1, from coordinate 61,809,868 downwards.
AAGAAAAAGAAAAAATAAGGGAAAATAGATTGTGTGGGTGGCAACATGCTACTCTTCTATTGAAATTTTTTCTGTGTTATTAAAATGGCAAGGTATCGGCTCATCTTGTCATATTATTTATATTACACCTGATGCATAGTCTATTTTAATGTGGTTTTATTCAGGGTTATATTGTTTAGCTTTTGCAAATCAACAATTATGAGATAAGGAAAATCAAAGTATTGCACACTGTCTCACATTCCATTAATCCAGCTGAAGCTACAGTGAACAGATGCACAGTATAGTATTATACAAGTCATAAGATGATTATTTGAATGGGGCATTTTCAACAAGCAAGCATTTATAACACAACATTATCATTGCTATGAGGAATGTGACTTATTGAAATGCATTGTTTTTTTTTTTTTTTTAAACAGCTGAAACTAGGTACATTACCAAGTCTGGAAATCCCACTATATGATGTATTATACAACATTAGCTGCCTAAATTCCTTTGCACTATGTTGTTCTGGTTCCCACTGACATCACTAGGACCAAGGTGCCTATGTACCTGAGAAGGTTCAGGTTTCCTATAGCGTAAGGATAGCATTTTCAAGCCCAAGAGGCATACTTATTGCATATACCCTTGAAAAAATCTTTGCTCTTCCATATCTGCTGCATCTCATAACGGCTTTTGTATTTCCCATACTTGCTGTTAGCTTAGGTGTGGATTTAAGTGCCAGTGGAATCATAGAACCAGAGAATGGTTAGGGCTGGAATGCATCTTAAAGAACATCTAGTGTCAGACCCCGTGCCATGGGCAGGGACACCTTCCATTAGACCAGGTTGCTCCAAGCCCTGTTCAACCTGGCCTTGAACACTACCAGCAATGGGGCACACACAGCTCCCCTGGGCAACCTGTTCCTGTGCCTCACCACCCTCATAGTGAAGATTTTTTTCTCTTAATATCTAATCTAAATCTACCCTTTGTCAGTTTAAAGACATTACCCCTTGTCTTGTGATTAGGTGCCCCTGCAAAAAGTTCCTCTTCAGATTTCTCATAGGCCTCTTTAAGCTATTGGAAGGCTGCTCTAAGGGCCTAAACTCAGACGTAAGGTCAAAAACATGCTAACTATTCTAAAAGAGAGTACTGAGTTATGCCATTACAGAGGGTTAACTACCTGTTGCGGACTTTATGGGGATTCATTTGGGTTTCTAAACTGCTTGGTGTATTGTCAAAGTGTCCATTTTAAAAGCTCTGAAGAACTGTATTTCCCTCTTTTTGAAGAGATTGCTTTCATCAGTTCCTTCTAACAAATTCAGCGCCTCATTTTAATACATTTGACACAATAATGTTCTGCAGCTGCACGCAGAAGCCACAGATAAACTGAGCACTGAATTAACAGGCCTCTGAAAACTTCCCAACAAAAATTGACAGATTTTCTCTGTTACGAAAAAAAAAAAGGTAAAAAACCCTCACAATACCCTATAAAATATCCATCAGTGTTTTGTCATGTATTCACAATACGGATCCAAACAGGTTTTGTTCTGGCAATCATTCTGACTGTCTCAAAGGTATTTCATTGATATTTGACCCTTCTGATACACATTTAAAAACAAGAATTATCAAGATTTGAGGCTTTTCTGAAGGACAGGGGTACACCCCTAATAATGCTTATCTTCACACCTGCTTGTGGATTTCTCAGATACAGATAAAAAGGATTTTGAGATGTTAAACTATTAGAATTCACCTTCAGTCAAGATAGGAGCCTGTGCCAAGGTTGAGGTGACAATTTAAGTAATATTCCTATTTTTAAATATCCTTTTTTATATCACATGAAAATTATATTTCTGACATGAATGCAACCACTGACTTGTATGTAGCTAAAGATTTCCCAAGCTATTCCCCAGTAATGCCTGATTTTAAGTCTGAAGTCCTTCAGGGTGACAAGTGCTGTGATACATCTGTGTTACAGTAAGAAACAAATTTTTATTCAATTCAAGGAGTTGTGTAAGGGGTTTTTTTTTCCTATGTAAAAAAAAAATAGATCTCCAGGAAAATGGAAACTTGTACTAATTATATTTTTAATCAAAATACATCAGGTTTATGTTAAAAGCTTCATGTTTCAATTGCATTTGGCTATGAAAACAAAATAAACTCCTTTTGGTTAATACCTTTGTAGAGGAAAATCATTGCTTCCTAGCTATTTCTAAATTTGCTCCTGATCTAATAACAGAAGTACAAAAGAAATAAAAGCAAAGAGAATATAAAATTTAGCCATTCATAATGTATACACAATTGCCCCTCTGGAAGGAGGAATAACCTGAGAGATGCATGCCAGATTATGTTATGCACAAACTTGCCAGATATCACACAATGAGTGTAACATACAAGCCTGTGTAAGAAACTTTGCCACCCTTGCTAACAGCTGCAGCACTTTAATGCAATGTGCTAAATGAAATTTTATGCTCAGAAGATTCCGTTAACTTTTGTGCAATGTAGTCTCAGCAATATTTAAAACTCACTTTGAAAGTCTCCAGCTGGCAGCTATTTTCCCATCACCAAATATATTCCTCTTTTTCACATTTTAGGTCAATTTTCTCTCTCTACTGCGGTGGGTCATAGAATGTGAATCTCTCTCCTTTCGTGATCTTTGCCTCTTTCAATTTTAGACAAACACTTGCAGCTATCTACAAGTAACCTTCTCTCCCTTTCCTCTGGCAGATAAAGCTTGTTTTGGCTGCTGATTTGTTTTTTTTTTTTTTTCCAAGTATTGCTTGAATTCAGGAGCCTATGCACTCCACAGTAAAACAGATGCACAGCAATGTCTGAGGCATATATTATGGAAGCATCACATATTTTTATGCAGTCAGTACTACTGTTGTTGTTGCTACCCTGATGTGTACTTTCATTCGCATCTACTTTGTTCGTCTGTGTCATATTTGTGGCTATGATCTTCTGCTACATAGTAAGAGGATATGATGGCACAATGATAACAATTCTCCATATTTCCATGCATACAAATTCTTCATTTTCCTCCTCTGCTCAGAGAGGAAAATTTGTGCCTTATCAGGTCTGGGAACAAACGCTTATCAATCCCTAAAATTCATGGCTACTTATTCTGGCAGGGTCAATTTATGCCTTCATGCCTCAGAAGTAGGTAAACAGTGACTGGAGATCTGCCAGATAACATTCAAAAAGTGACATCCTATTCTCTTTGCATGAATATTAATCTCAAAATGCCTAAGAATGAGAATTTGTTTTTATATTCTTGCTCAAAAGGCTCAATTGCAGCAACTGTTCAGCAACTCAGCAACTGACATATCTGAGTTGCCTACCTATTTTCTGCCAAGCAGAATTTTTCTGATGCGTTGACTTGTTCATCAGCATATCCACTTCTCCATGTATAGCTTTACTTTTCGGGGTGGAAAATGTTTGGTGAGTGTCCAACATTTGTAATGATGCTAGCATTACACCTTTAAAATTCCTGTTTAGTTTTCTACTTTGGAAGGAAATGGTTTCATTTAAATAAATGGATTGTAAGGCCAGGTATTATAACACTTAGTGTTGGTCTGTATCAGCTATTTGAACTCCAGGGAGAGTCGTCTATTGACATCAATGACAACAGACTGAGGACAATGATGAATGCTTTGAAAGACTCCATGTACAGACATGTTTATTCAAATTCTTTTTTAAGGTGAAATTAAAGGCACACATATAGAAGTACTCAGCACTGATAACTGAAGGCAGCTTCTTTATAGAATACGGTCCTTGTCTACAGAAATCAATTATCAGTAACAGTAATTATTAGTCGTACTGGAGTACTTAGATGTTCTTTCTGACAGTTGCACACAATAGGCTCTGCCTGAGACCCAGTTAAAGATATGACAAATCTCCTAGCTTCAGTGGCTCAGAACTGGACACAGAGAAAGAGACAGCCTGTGACTCAAAAATTTTATCTTCTAAATAAACAAGACAGACAAAGCTTGTCTGAAAATAAATCTGTCAAACTTGCAGAGACACTCAACACCTGCTGGCTTCTGTTCATTGATCCAAGCCAAAACAGGGCTCTGATGTGACTACCTGACTAGCTGAATAAAGATGTAAGTGCATGACAGTGTATATGAATCCTTGGTCACTGTTTTTGTGTGCAAAGGTCCAAAAGTATTGCATGCATTTTTCATGGGGATATAGGACTCTGCACCCATCACAAGCTATTTAATGTACTGGATACTTCCAAGATACCACTGTCTTTTATTAGAACACTTTATTTCTTAATAGTTTTATTTAAATCTTGGCCAAGCAAGTTTTGCTCATCAGGTGCTATATACATGCCACATTTCAACTTCTAAAAGAAACTAGTCTGGCTGAGGAAACAATAGTCATGGAGCAAAAACCAACTATGAATTCTCCCTTATGCACAGCCTTTTCAAAACTTGATAAGGAAGCTCTTTCTAATTTTTCACCTCCTCTCCCTCTGCTCCTTCACTTTTTAAAAAATAATTTCTAAGTAAAGAAAGATACCAAAATTAAAGCCTGAGTGTGCACCACAAGAGAAAATAAATCTGGCACTAGGGAATTTCTCAGTAGAGAGGTTTGCTATGAAAATCTAAACACAGAAACTGGCTCCTTAGCGGGAGCTTCCCCATCTGAAGGGTAACACACACTTTCAAGTTCCTTACTGGGCTCAGGTAACAGTTTGACTTCTGGTCCAAATCTAGAAGCGTGCTTGAGCTCTTCTCTCGTCAAAGGAGATTTAGAAATATCTCCACTTTCATTGTCATTCAGCAGCAGGATCAGGGGAGGCAGAGGGAGGGAACGTTGGCAAGAAGTAGTGGGTTCATGCAGGTGAGTAGCTTGTGGTACATCTACTGAGCGTACCTTTCCTGTCACCCCTGTGCTGGCAACAGGGGGTAAGCAGCTCCCCTGAAGGGAAGTTCAGGGCAGCTGAGGTATGAACTTGGTGTCATCTGCCCTTGAGAGAAGTCTCCATCTCTTTCCACCTACCACATAGCTGACAGGCACTGTGTACTAATGGTCATCGTGAATATGTTGCTCTCCCCACAGGAGTCCTCAATCAAGACCATCAGGGGGTCCTGCCTGCCTGACTGGTGTGACCCCAGTTTTTATGTTCTACATCTTCAACTCTTATCAGGTGCGTCTGTGGTATATCCCACATTACTGGTAGAATAGAGCCAATACAAGGTAACTATAACAAAAGGAAAGCAGCAGATACTGGCATTGCACAATTTCCAGCCCTGTCTTGAGGCCCCTACGCTGTAGCAGATTAAATCAAGCTGTCCTTTGAGAGAAAGCGTCCTTATTAATTTGATGATGTGCACATAAATGTTCTGGATTCCTAAACAACTCCCCCAGTGCCTCCCCCATAAGCTGAATAATAACCATCTGGTGGAGCAATTTTTAAAAAAGTACAGATATGCCAGAATTTACTTGGCAAGGTTTTAATCAAACTGATGGAGGCAAACCCACAGTCTCCTTCACTCCACAAGCCTGATTCATCCACAGACACCATCCCTCCTGTGCTCTGGAGGAGGCAGGTGTCCTGCGGGGGAAAAAACCCCACAAAACCCAAATCAACAACCTTCAGTGTGTAAGTGTTTTGTTAAAAATCATACTTTCTGATTTTATGACTATATTCTGGGGAGCAGAATAAACTTCACATATACTTGTATTTCTAGCATTTCTCAGCTCGCAGTTCTTGATTCTGAAAACTTCTCAATATTCTACACAGTTGTGGGTTGGTTTTCTGTTTGGTTGGGTTTTGTGTGTGTGTAACTGTAATTGCCAAACATTACACTGGTTTTATTTCAATATTGATTTTCTGCAGTATACTTGCATTTTAAATTTTTATCCAGTGAGTTTCTAGGTGAATATCAACTATTCAGATTTGGAATATGAATTTTTACAGACAAAGTCTTCCTTTGATAGAGTTTCTTTCACAGTACCCCAGAGAAAGAATCATTTTGATTCTGTTTGGATCAGGCTGTCGCAGATGGAAAAGATACAGTGATTAGGTACACTGACATCAAGGCCTTATGCTTTAAAAATTACCTTTAAACAGCTCACATTTAGACTATTCTGACTCCTTTCCCAGGACTATGACTTTTATAGGGAGTATTATAGATTCACAGTTGCAAAGTTGCTCATATTGCCCCAACTCAACTTTGAGAGAGACATTTATAGTATACTCTGGAGTTACTAAGCCCTCCAGAGCTGCTCCTGTGCTCACACAGGCAAGTGTCTGGATTTCTTTTCTGCTATTGCTAGCTGTTGAGCTGCAATGGGAATGCTGTGTTCCTTTATCTGAACAAGCACGGTCTGTTTTCATGCTGTAATGTTAGTGCCGCTAGACTCTTGCCTGAGAACTGGATCCATCCATAAGCTGAAGCTCTCTTGCATTTGTGCAAAGGTGTAAGGGTTCCCCTATACCAGGAACAAGACTACTCAAGTGTGGAGCAGGGGTTACAGCAATCATCCATCTCCAGTTCAGCTCCTCTCTTTCCAGTCAGGATTTACACTACTGCTGCTTAATGATAGGAAGGCAGCTAGATTAAAGCAATGGCTAGTCTTCAGTAATTGGCAGCATTCAACAAATGTAATTGTTGGAAAAGATGTTGTGCTTGGCTGAAAGGGCAAGCACGTGCCATCTCTTTGTCTTGATGATCAATTTGCTGGAGTTTGCATTTCAAGGATTTTAATCTCTTCCCTACACCAGGAAACAATATTTCATTTAAGATAGAGGTCCTTCTTCAACACCCTCCCACAGCATGTTGTTGATTTCAACACCACATGTCAGAATTAATCAATCTGGGTTTATTACAAGGTTAGCTAAAGGAATTTTATTTCATTTGAGTAGAGAAATAATGTTACAGAGCACAAATAGCATATCCATTCAAAGCAAAAATGCCTTGATCTCTGCAGTTGGCTTCAGCAACCTGTAGCAGATTTTGCTGATCTTTTCCCTAAATTCAAAAGAATGCAGAAACAATTTGACACCTGAATCAGGAAATAAAGTTGTTCCCTTTCCTCTTTTTGATCAGTTTTGGGAGATGTCTGCTTTGAGCAGTCGTATTCAAAGCCTCTCTTAACATAAGTTATATTAAAAAGATTTGCAAGCAATTGATGAAATGTTTTCAGTAAGTCAAATGAGTTGAGTTGGCTGCTCATCTTGTTTCCCCTATATAGGAACTTAAGAAAGATTTATTTATGCAGCCAGGAACACAACCCATTGAATGTGCACTCCTGCAAACTCTGCTGAATTTCTTCACAAGCCCCATCCACGTTGTTTGTGCTTAGGTACTGTGACTGTATTTCTGACAGTCAAAGCAGAGAAACTTTTGTTTCAGTACTTTTTCTGAACTGCAGAGCACAAAACTATTCTCACTCTGCACTTTGTAAGTGCCACTACTTCTTGATTCTGACTTCACAATGGTGTTGGGTGGGAAGATTTTTTTTCCCAGTAATGGGCCATCTGACAGAGATATCAGAAAACTCCAAGTACATTGTTAACATCTTCTACCAGAAAAGCCTTGACAGTGTCTACCCTCATTCATCTTTTTCCTTTACCCCACACCCAATTCATCACACTGAATACTCATTCTACTAGGCTGCTAGTTCCTGTTAATAAACAGGGACAGCTCAGATTGGTTCAGGAATAACAGTTTCTTACTTGAATGAAGCATATTATGTTTTGTTTGAGGAGCTAAAAAGTGAGGGAGCATTCCAGGCATCATAAAAGAAGTTACCAGGGTTTGGTTATATGAGCTGGAAGCGCCCCAGTGAAAGCAAGAGACATCACCCTTGCCATTTATCATTGACATTCCAGACAGAGTGATACCAATGTTTTTACAAGTATCTAATGTGACAGAGATTGTCAGGGGGAGATTTACTGGGACTGGTCACAGAACAGGGTAGGAACCTTGCAGTATTACAATATTTCCTACTCCTCTCCCATAATACAGCTATATTATCAATGTTAAGTGGAGCCAGGTACTAGTAACAGGACACCTGCTTTACTAAATATTAAAGCTTCAAGTCATTGATGGCCTTTTGCATCATGTTCTTCACTTTTGTGTTTGCCTACTGTAACTGATAAGGGTAAAAACCTAGTAAATATTAAGAAATTAAGGTGAAATTAGAATTAAAAAAAAATCTCGTTAGTTTTATTTCCTTCCTCTTGGATGAAATGCTGAAGAGCCAGATCCTCCATGTGACTAAGATAGTTTGGGACTTGGTTCAGGCAATGTCTCAGAAAAAAAATCTTTAGTTGAAAGGATTTAGTGTTATTTTGGGGATTATTTTTTTGTTAGTAGTAGTAATAATAGTAGTAGTAGTAACAATTTCAGTGTTTTGGTTTGTCCTTTTTCTGCAAAAAATCTTTCCTTCTTGCTTTGATATCTTTTTCCTCCTCAAATGCATATCAGTTATTCTATAGACTGAAAAGAACTTGTGTTTCAGAAAAAATGAAAGAATTTCATGTGTGCTACAATATCAATCATTCTTCTAATATTATAACAACATTTGAAGTTCCCTAAATGACTGTTATTTTTCTTAAGAAGAGCTTTCATAAGCCATTGTACAGCCATAAACAAAAACTGAGTATTTGTGCTTGCCATGAATTTGATCTGCTACAAAAATGTTAGTTTTCATTGACCAATAAGATACATGATTGAAAAATGCACTTCTTCTTTGCCATAAGCAAATTTATTCTGCACACTGACATTTTATGACGCTTCTCCATAGCTTTGATTTTGGCAATACACTCAGTAGAACCATTTCTGAGACAGGTGCTTGAAAACCATTGTGTGATTTGGTATATTGTTTTTATAAATTTTTTTTAGCTTGCTTAGCCTTAGTAGCTGAATTTGCTGAGGCTTCATGCCACAAGCTGTGAGCTTTCACCTACTTGTGTTGAACTTCTATGTAGTTAAGAAGCCCCCAGAGCCAGTTCAAGAAAGAATGAAGTAGCAGCCTTAGAGATAAGAAGAGAAACAGGCTATCTAGAGACAATGAAAAGACCCAACGAAGAACAGGAAGACCTCAGACTCTAACATTGTTATCAGTCTGAACTGTTGTGTGAGGAGTAGAGAACTTAGATCATAATGGTATAATTTCCCAAGGATTTCTTTGTTCAGGGTCCCTCTTTGGAAGCATAAAGCTTGAGCAGCAGTGCTAATAAAAGATAACTTTATAGAAGAATTTTCTTTTAGGCTTATGGAATCAGCAGAAACCTAGAGTCAAACCTCGTTATGATGGTTGACATACATTAGTTCCATGACAAAGCAAAGTTTCAAGCACTACTTTCAGGAGTTCACTGAACCACTGAGCTTCATTAGAAGTGTATTTGGTCCCTGGTTCAGATGGAAGAATTGCAGTATTCTATGCAACATGGTAAAGATGATGTTTAAATCAGGTTTCTTAAATATGCATATTTAGTACACTTAATTGACTGTAAAATAATTCTATGTTGCATAATTATGTTATGGCAGGGAGCAAAGTTTCTAAACATCTCAAAGGCAAATTATTACAGGCCCAGAATTAAGACATTATTCTCTCCTAAAATATACAGTAGAACAACAGTGTTTTATCTCTGCCGAGAGGTCTTTGCATCATACTTGAAACTATATTTAAGAAAATACTCCTGATGTTTTCTTCCTCTCATTTTCTAACCTTCCTAATGCTATCTTAATTCAGCAATACAGATGGAAATGCACTCCAAACCACAGGCAGGAATGAGGATTAAATTCCCCGTATGATATCAGTGGCTTCAGCTAGATCAGAGTATCTAAATCTAGTCATGTGAGAATTTCAAGTGGTCAAAGTAGGCATCTCCTAAGTGTAATTCAGGACACTTCGGTTAGATGGCAAAGGTGAATGATGTTGCAATATCACTTTGAATATCTGTGGACTAACCAGAAACAAATTTATTTTCCTCTTCTTTGGGAATTTTAGCCTAAACCGAGATTGGGGTGGGACTGCAGTGTGAGGGTGTGTGAGAAGAAGAAAGATGAGATGGAGAAAGTCCTCTTTTTCTTAAAGAAGTCTCACTGATGTGTCTTGCCCATGTCCCATGGGGAGTGTGGGGGTTGGTGACTTGCAGGGAAGTGACTTCTTGCACTTGGACAGAAGTGCCATTAGCCCTTTTGGCATAGTAGCTGCAGGTTGAGCTGGGATGTTCAGTAGCACTTTATGCTTATTCTTCTATCTACTTTTTGTTGGCCTAGAGCAGTCATGGTGTCATTAATCAAATTGCAGTTCCTAGGGAGGAGTAGGACACTAAAGAACAGAGGAAACACACTGAGAATTAGAAAATAAATTTGTCAAAAGCCTTTTGTTTTTTTAATTGCCTTATTCTCTATTCTCATCCCACCTCCAACTAGCAGGAACTGCATTTCTCTTTGAAACAGCTGGGAGCACCAAGTATAGTTAACTTTTCCCAAAAAAAGTTAATGGACTAGGAGTCTGACTCCCACAGCTGTCCTCACCATCTGACACTCTTGGTTTATTTGCAAAAGTATCATCAACACAAAGCATTGTGTCACATAACTGTTGCTATATTGACCTTTATGAGAGGCCTGTTGCATCTTGTATCCTCTAACTGGATGCTGGAGGAGCACAGGATGTTGAGCCGTAATGACATTTTCAACTTGCTTTGCAGCAACAACACGCACTAGGTCTTTCCAGCTGAAAAATCTTCTGTTGCCTTTGATAATGTTTCCCAGCAGTCACATTCTACAAAACACACCATTCTTACACCTGAAAGCTTTTTTTGGTGTGATCTGACCTTCTTCACTGCAAGAAGACCCATCTTGTGACTAGCTAGCCTCCTATTCCGCCCATCAGGGGAATGTGAATTCATGGAATGAGGGCTGCCTCTGCTGGTGATGAGAATCTGTATGCTATCATCATGTCAAGAAGAGAAAATTAGCAGATAGGGCAGTGGGAATGGCTGAATTCTAGGTTAGTCTTATCATGAAGATCTAGTACTTCTTTCTTTTCACTCCTTAAAGGCTAAGGAGACATCAGTTTATTAGATAGCAGTGTTCCTCTGGGATATGCAGCAAAACAGTGTGCTCACCATGAACTGTGTGTGATGGGAATAACCACAGTTTGAGAGAGAAGACAGATCTTTAGCACTGGAACTCACATTTTTGATAAGTCCCATGTTTGACCTTCACTCAGCTACTTCATTGCACTCCTAGGTGGCTCATTGATGCACAAGAGGGTATGGCTTGACTGGCCAAGATGCATTTTTTTTTTTTTTTAGAACAACAAAAAATGTAACACTGACATTGAAGCCTAATATTACGTTGTTATCATGTAATTTTCAGCCCTGAACCAGAGAAAGCATCTTTCCTTTTTCTAGGGGCTAGACATAGAATTGGTGAAAATTCTCTGAAGGCCTTCAGAAGCAGAAACATCTGGAGCTCCACTAACAATGAGATGTGAGAACTGGAATATTAGCAGCCCTTTTAAATATACAGGGATTGCAATAGGAGAGGGAAACATGATTTATTCTTTTGATTAATAATAAATCATGTTGCCTTTTCAGTAGACATCTTTAATGCTTAATATTTGTCACATATCATAGATAATAGAATACCCCAAATATAGTCCATTAAATTTAAGTACTGGAGGACATTATCAGAACAGTCTTTTGTATGTGAAGAAAAAAAGGGAGACAGATCTGATAAATTATTGGTCATGAGGAATTTGAACAGCCCATCTTCTCCATTCTAAAAATGTAATAAATTTTTTAAGATCAGAGTGTATGTCAAATGGAGCTCATAAAGTGGAAAATGACACTATTTACTTTCATCAACTAAAACGTCAAAATTTATGGTTCTGCACCTCAGAAATCTATCTGAATGCTACTGTTACTCTGTGTAACAGTTTAGCAATCCAAACTAATGGGGCAATAAACAAAGTCATGCCAGCAGAAGTTCTTAAAATTAAAAATCCTAAATTCATAACTTGAAGCAACACTCCAAATTTTTGAATGCTGCATAAGGAAAATTTCATAACTTTTCCTAATAAGCAGGGAATTTCTTCTAATGTCAGCTGGGAAATCTGGCCTGTATAAGTACCATCACACACCTTGGAATGAGATATGGTGACTTTAACAATCTTAAGACACAGACACGCACATACCATCACAATAAAATAGTCTTGTTTCAGTTTAGCCAACATGATATTTCATTGCACTCTACCAGCTATATTTCCTTGTGATAGGACAAGGGGTAACGAGTTCAAACTTAAACAGGGGAAGTTTAGATTGGATATGAGGAAGAAATTCTTTACTGTAAGGATGGTGAGGCACTGGAATGGGTTGCCCAGGGAAGTTGTGAATGCTCCATCACTGGCAGTGTTCAAGGCTGGATTGGACATAGCCTTGGGTAGCATGGTTTAGCGTGAGGTGTCTGTGCCCATGGCAGGGGGGTTGGAACTAGATGATCTTTAGGTCCTTTCCAACCCTAACTATTCTATGATTCTATGATCCACCATCAAAGTTTTTTGGGGTTTTTTTTTGTTGCTTTTTTCCCCTCTGCCTGGCAATGACCATGACTGTGGCATCTACCATACTTTTCCCTTCTTCCTTTATCTTCTGTTCTACTTGTCCATGACCATACCATTTATTAAAACAGTTGGGTTTTGACAGGGCAACATCCAAATATACCCCTGCCTACTCGTGAAAGCATCCAAGTTCATGAGATGCAGTCTCTAATGTCATCATCAGTCCTGAGAATAGGTTTTAGAGAATACTGTTGGAAAGTGCTCACAACAAAACGCATATTTATAGGTAGGGATTACTGTCCTCTAACTGTTCTCTCTGAAGTCTGCAAATAGATATGTCTGCTGCACGTGTGCTTTGGAGTGAAGCCTGCTTTGCCACTCAGAAAAGCTTGGATGCTCTTAGTAATAACAGAGGCTATGAAATAATCACCTTGTAAATAGACTAATGCCCAGTGGTGGTTCTACATTCTGCACCTGTCTACAGATTCCCTTATTGAAAAATGCTTTGATTGGAAGAATCCATCTTGAATACAGGTTCATGTAGTTAAAAATCCCAGGTGTAAAATTAATACCAATGTGGGTAACATTCTGATTAACCAAGATAGATGCAGCAGCCTGGTAAAATATTATTAGAAATCTCAGTTAAAAATCTATGTCCTAGATCAGAAGGATAACTTAAATATATATTCATTCATACTTGTGAGGAGTTCACCTACAAAGATAGTCAAGCCTTTTTAACATTTTCTTCAATAATGTAATGCACTGGGCAGCTGTAGATCCTCAAAGAGCTAAATGGTGAGTTGGCTGTTGTTTTTACTGTCTGACTCTCTGACTGTAGCTCTCATTTCTCTCCTCCAGAGCATAGAATCATAGAATAGTTAGGGTTGGAAAGGACCTTAAAATCATCTAGTTCCAACCTCCCTGCCAGGGGAAGGGACACCTCACACTAAACCATGCCACCCAATGCTCTGTCCAATCCAGCCTTGAACACCGCCAGCGATGGAGCATTCACAGCTTCCCTGGGCAACCCATTCCAGTGCTTCACCACCCTTACAGTAAAGAATTTCTTCCTCATATCCAATCTAAACTTCCTCTGTTGAAGTTTGAACCCATTACCCCTTGTCCTCTCACTACAGTCCCTCATGAAGAGTCCCTCCTCAGCATTCTTGCAGGCCCCCTTCAGATACTGGAAGGCTGTTAGGTCTCCACGCAGCCTTCTCTTCTCCAGGCTGAACAGACACAACTTTCTCAGCCTATCTTCATATGGGAGGTGCTCCAGTCCCCTGATCATCCTCGTGGCCCTCCTCTGCACTTGTTCCAACAGTTCCATGTCCTTCTGATGTTGAGGACACCAGAACTGCACACAATACTCCAAGTGAGGTCTCAGGAAAGCAGAGTAGAGGGGCGGGATCACCTCCCATGACCTGCTGGTCACACTCGTTTTGATGCAGCCCAGGGTACTCTTGGCTTTCTGGGCTGCAAGCGCACACTAATGGCTCATGTTCATTTTTTCATTGACCAACACCCACAGGTCCTCCGCAGGGCTGCTCTGAATCTCTTCTCTGCCCAACCTGTAGCTGTGCCTGGGATTGCTCTGACTGAGGTGGAGGACCTTGCACTTGGCATGGTTAAACTTCATCAGGTTGGCATCAGCCCACCTCACAAGCATGTCAACGTCCCTCTGGATGGCATTCCTTCTCTCCAGCGTATCAACTGAACCACACAGCTTAGTGTCATTGGGAAACTTGCTGAGGGTGCACTCAATCCCGCTGTCCATGTCATCAACAAAAATGTTGAACAAGACTGGTCCCAACACCAATCACTGAGGGATACCACTCATTACTGGTGCCATTTCTGTCCATGTGCTGAGGTGACTAGCTTGAGAGGTAATGCCTTCAGCTCCTGATCAGGGGAGGCTCAGCATCCAGGAGCTTCAACTCCAAGCAGCAACAAGCACCGAGGGAGCCTCAAGTCCTCGGCAGGACTTGCCCAGGAGCTGGCGGTTCAGCGGACATGCAGGGGCCTCAAGAGTCTACTGTCGCTCATGCAGGAAAGGAGGCCGCTAACCCAGGAAGCTGGGAAACAGTAACAGGAAAAAAAAAAAAAAAAAGACAAAAAAAAGAGGAAGAGGACAATTAAAAACAAGGGACTTCCTCCTAAATCTGTTGTCCCCACCCAGAACCACTTTGCTGTCCTGCAAGGGGGTGATGAGGAACCACACTCCCACCAGGAACAATTGGTTGATGCACTGCTAAAGAATATCACTACTGGTGATGCCAGGAAAAAGCGGCGGGTCATAGTAGTAGGGGACTCTACTCTGAAAGGAACAGAGGCGCTCATCTGTCGGCCTGACCCAGGCTCAAGGGAGGTGTGTTGCCTACCAGGGGCTCGGATCAGGGATGCTGCAGAGAGGCTGCCTGCACTAGTCAGTCTCACTGACTATTACCCACTTCTAGTGATCCATTTGGGTGCTACTGATATAGATAGCAGTAGCTCGGAGAACATAAAGAAGGACTACAGAGCTCTGGGAGAGGTGGTTAGGGGCTCTGGAGCGCAGATTGTCTTTTTGTCAATTCTCCAGGATAAAGGGCAGGACCTCAAAAAGGCTAGGAGGATTTATGTGTTGGGGAAGGGGGGCATCATTCCATCCCAACACACCCAGTCAGTTGCCAGCACCTCTAATAAACGTTCAGAGCTATGTAGAGGTATTCCAGTTGCTCCAGCCAATGAACCGGCTTTGATTGGAGCTCGGCTCAGCTGTCTCTCTACAATTGCCTGTAGCATGGGGAACAAACAAGAGGAATTAGAGATGTGTGCATGTCTACGGGGGTATGATATAATAGGCATCACAGAAACATGGTGGTATGGCTCCTAAGACTGGTGTGTTGGAATGGAAGGTTACAGGCTCTTTAGGAAAGACAGGCCCGGTAGGCGGGGAGGGGGAGTTGCTTTTTATGTGAGGGAAAGGCTAGAGAGTATGGAACTGTGCCTGCGGACAGGTGAGCAGTCGACAGAGAGTTTGTGGGTCAGGCTTAAAGGGAGAACAGCGATGGGAGACATTATTGTGGGGATCTGTTACAGACCGCCTGACCAAGAAGGCTCTGTGGATGAAGCACTCCATAGACAGATAGGAACAGCCTCACACTCGCAGGCCCTTGTTCTCATGGGGGACTTCAACCATCCTGATATCTGTTGGAGGGATGGTATGGCCCAGCACAAGCAATCAAGGAAGTTCCTCAATTGTGTGAAAGACAGCTTCCTTCTGCAAGTAACAGAGGAGCCGACAAGGAGAGGTGCCATTCTTGACCTCGTCCTCACCAACAGGGAAGGGCTGGTTGGAAATGTGACGCTCCAGGGCAGCCTTGATTGCAGCAATCATGAGATGGTCAAATTCGAGATCCTCAGGACAGTGAGAAGAGCGTGCAGCAAGCTCACTGCCCTGGACTTCAAGAGAGCAGACTTTGGCCTCTTCAGGAACCTGCTCAGTAAGGTTCCATGGGATATAACCCTAGAGGGCAGGGAGGCCCAAGACTCTTGGCTGATATTCAAGGATCACCTGCTGCAAGCTCAAGAGTGATACATCCCTACTAGAAGGAAGTGCAGTAGGAGGGCCAGGAGACCTCCTTGGATGGATAAGGAGCTGCTGAGGAAAATTCAAGAGAAAAAAGAGGCTTCTAAAAGGTGTAAGCAAGGACAGGCAGCCTGGGAAGAGCAGAGGGATGTTGTCCAGGAAGCTAGGGACCAGGTTAGGAAAGTTAAGGCCCACTTAGAATTAAACTTGGCTAGCGATGTGAAAGATAACAGGAAGGGAT
This sequence comes from Ara ararauna, assembly GCA_028858755.1. Taxonomy (NCBI): domain Eukaryota; kingdom Metazoa; phylum Chordata; class Aves; order Psittaciformes; family Psittacidae; genus Ara; species Ara ararauna. The sequence continues at coordinate 61,793,543 of CM054376.1, read as the reverse complement.
TCTATAGGTACATAGTGAATAAAAGGCAGACTAGGGACAACGTGGGCCCTCTCCAGAAGCTATCAGAACTGGCTGCCCTGGATTTGGAGAAGGCTGAAGTTCTTAATGACTTCTTTGCCTCAGTCTTCATTGGCAAATGCTCTGACACCACCCAAGTCTTGGAAGGCAGACACAGGGACAGTGAGAATGAAGACCCTGGGCCCACTGTAGGAGAGGATCTGGTTCGAGACCATCTTAGGAACCTGAACATACACAAGTCCATGGGAACTGATGAAATCCACCTGCGGGTCCTGAAGGAGCTGGCAAATGAAGTTGCTAAGCCACCGTCCATCATATTTGAAAAATCATGGCAGTCAGGTGAAGTTCCCGATGACTGGAAAAAGGGAAATATAATCCCCATTTTCAAGAAGGGGAAAATGGATGAGCCGGGGAATTACAGATCAGTCAGCATCACCTCTGTGCCTGGCAAAATCTTGGAGCGGATTCTCCTGGAAGGCATGCTGAGGCACATGAAAAACAATGAGGTGGTTGGTGAGGGCCAGCATGGCTTCACTAAGGGGAAATCCTGCCAGACCAATCTGGTGGCCTTCTATGATGGGGCTATGGAACTGATGGACAGGGGTAGAGCAGTTGACGTCATCTACCTGGACTTGTGCAAAGCGTTTGACACTGTCTCACATGACATCCTTGGCCCACTGAGTGAACAGAAAGCATCAGGCTGGGTTCTGCGACCTGACTTTCTCCCCTGTAACGTGTATCAATTTACCACAAGCCCAGAAATGAACCATCACTTGGCCAAGAGGCCACTGAAGGGAGACAGAGCAACCTGCATCAATGTAGTAACTTTAAGTACAGAGCCTCCAGCAGCAGTAGCTCCCTTAATGTTGAATGAGAGCCAAAGCCAAGTTAGAAAAAACATATTTCTCCCCCCTGCCTCTTAAAACACTTTAGACTGAGGCCCATTTCTTTTTCTGTGCTCCAGCTAGGAATTCTCATTTAACATTCTTGCTAGAGGAAATACAATACCTGCGTTTCCCACTGCTGAAGAGCCTAGGTAGTGATGAGCCACCAGCTCCACCTACACATACACACACTTATCCATCTTTAAACTCCCTCTTTAATTTGACTAGTAATCAACGTGGGTAGTTACTGTCTGATAATTATATGGCGTTGAGATGTTGTTAGCCAGATTTGTCTCATTTCAAGACACTTTATAGAGTTGCGTGATGACAGGCAAGGGATTGCAGCCAATCATGGGCCAGAGAGTGCATAACATGCCCTGTAAAATGAGTCTGACACATATAGGCAAGGCAACAGGGTGCAGAATTTTAAGTGTGAGCAAAGAGGGTTCAATCCAGAAAATGTGAGCCGGTGTGATCTAACAGCTTACACATTTCACCAAACAGAATGCTGCCATTAATATTTATACATTGAAACTTGAAATCTGTGACTAAAGGAAGGACAGCAAATTCATTATTAATCAGTGAGAAGTGCTGTTTATAGACCTTCAAAAGACAAGTAAATGAAATGTCTTCTTTATGCACATGATTCTTTACTGTGAGGGTGATGAGGTGCTGGAATAGGCCACCCAAAGAAGTGAGAAATGCTCCTCCATCCCTGGCAGTGTTCAAGGCCAGGTTGGACAGAGCCTTGGGCAACATAGTCCAGGGTGAGGCATCCCTTCCCATGGCAGGGAGATTAGAACTAGATGATCTTAAAGTCCCTTCCAACCCTAACCATTCTATGATTCTATGTTTCTGTGATCTCTGACAAGAAACAATTATATTTAAAAATGCATATCCTACAGGCCTTTGTAAACTAATGCGACATGTAATAAGGAATTTCTTTTTTAGCTTGGGATTAAAATTCAGCTTTTTGTGGTGAACTTTCTCAGCAGCACTAGAGACTGAGGCAAGGAAAGACTTAAAGATTAATTTTTGTAACCATTTTGAAACCAGATTGTAATCATGAGAAGAAATTCAAGATGCAGGAAGCTATTAACTTGACCTGTCAATACTTCATTACAATGTGCTTCATGTCCTCATTTCAGAAAATGTCAGAAGTGCTTAATGCACACTCTCATTTCTCATTTTTCAAAACTAAAGCTATTCATGACAAAATCAGCATGGCTTTTGTCATGTGAAAGCACTTGCACAGTACAGAATGAAAGAATGCTGTCAGGGGTGTGCATAACACCACTTGCTCAACTGATGCTTGTCCTAACCCACACAGCTTGCCAACACACTATAGGCTATAGCTCAAATGGATCAAACCTTTCCTTCTCCTTGTAACTCTAAGGTGTTTCCATCCATACATCATACATTGTGAAGCTTTACCTTTTCATATTATTAGTACACCTGCAGGAAATTATTTTTGCAATTATCAGATGCTTCAAATTCCCTCTGACATTTAATCAACTACAAACACAGCTTATTGCGCGATGTGTTCAAGTGCCATGAACATTATCCCTTAAATAGCACATCTTGTTTTATGGTTTAATTAGTTACAGTTAAAGACATCTTATTGTATTCATGCTTGTCTAGATTTTCTATTTGCTGTAATTAGCAGATAAAATACAGGTATAAAGTATAAGTAGAAATCAAGTGCATATAATTTCATCCATTCTAAAAATTTACAAATACAGACATTTTTCTAGGACAATGAAAGAGAAAGAACAGGATCTGAAACAATTAGCAAATTCTGGTGTTATCTAAGAGCACAGAGGTGGAGCCAAAGCACATAGCATTTTGTTTTTAAAAAACAAGCACAGCACAAGAACTTTTCAGAAGTACAGTGTGTCAACACCCACCACATTTTTTAAATTCCTAGGTCTGAAGTGAAATAAGATATTCTGCTCTTATTGCAATGATGGAATACAATAGGTGGGATTCTTTGTAGTGCTCTGTCTTGGTCTATGTAAATCTACTCCAGCCAATTAAGGACAAGGGTCAGGCTTCAACAGTCTTGCCCATCAAGGTTTCCTGACTGTGTTTGCTGCTTCCTCAACAGTGTCTATAATTTGCAATAACATGATCACATTCACCATGCATAGTAAAGCTGGGAAAGCAAATATTGGCCTTCTCTCTTTATGCTAGAAGTGGTAGAATATACATTGGAAGAGACAGATAAGGTCTCCATTCCAATAGTTCCTATATTATGTGCTTAAATATAATTGCGACTTAGCCCGGCTGGTCAAAGCTCAGACTTCTTTTTCTGTTTAGCGCAGTGGTCTGCTGTACTGCATCCATTGGGAAATCTACGGACTATTTGTAAGCCTTGGGATAGGCAATTAAAAATAAGCTGGTTTTCAACAAATTAAATTGATTTAGCAGCAACCTACATCTCCACTGAAAAATCTAGAGGTATCGTAGCTCAGAGATGGATGTAAACTACTTCTCTAATTCAGTATGGTCCTCTTCCAGGTTTTCTATCCCTAGAAACAGTTATAAGCAGAAGCGTTTTCTGATTTACAACACAGTGTGGAGGATACCTGAAACTTGCTGCCTGTGCAATGCTCTAATAGTGTTTAAGACAGCAGTTCAGCAAACATGCATCAAGACTTGAAGGATGCACTTTTTCTCACTGAAGTCTGAAAATACAGCTGGCCAAATTCTTTTCAGAATAGTAAGGCCAAAAATGTGGTTTCATGGATTTGAGGGCTGAATTTGACAAACGTTTTGAGGAAAAAAATTGTAGGCTGTAGCATCAAAACATTTCAATGTTTTCTAAAATACAGTTTTCCAATTTTTTATTTGGGAAAACTGTTCAAAATTCAAAGTGGAAAAAAAAAATCAACTGTGCCAAGTCCTAGGAGAACTTATTTACTTTGAGACATGCCAATATGTTACAATATAATCCTCTGTTTCCTGTTGTGTTTTTGGTTCAATAAAAGTTTGTTTTCTATCTATCTACCCAAACCAGAACTTTTTTAATTCATCACCACCACCTTTTTCACTCTCTATTCTTTAAATTAATTTCCACTGTCTTCATATTGCAACCAGTTTTATTATTAGTTACAAAACTTATCAAGTCAAAATGAAAGTCAAATGTGTTAATGCTAACATTAATAATTTTGAGATGTTTTGAAGCATGGCTAAAATGCAGCAATTCCATTGACAAAGGAAAATAGGATGATTATCCCCATAGCCAAGCTTATTCATCACCAGCTGTACATGAAGTGGTTTTTACTCACCAATATTCTCTTGCACATTCAGGTTGGAGACATTCATTGCACTGATTTCTTCTCTGTGCCTTTCTTCCCCCAGCTTCCTCCCAGCTCATGCCACAGTTCATGGCTGGCTGCAGTGGCTGAGTCCACATTTATCGCTCTCTGCCCTCCTATTGGAGTTGCTTCTGTCGTCACAGTTGAGTTACTAATTAGAATCATCAAGGGAGGCAGAACTCATCTCTTTTCCCTGTTCTGGGAATTCATCAAGAATAACATCAGTAAACAGATCTTCCAGAGCATGCATATATGGAAATGCCTTGAATGGTACTTCTTCCATTGATTTTTCTGCCCCAGGGGTGTGTTGCTGACCTTCAGACTAGTTCTGTGTGCTATTAATTTTACTATGTAAGAGTACGCAGTTGACCCATCATTGCAACTCTGGTGTAGAAAATACCCATTCTTCTTCCTTCTAAACAAGAAAAGTCAGATGAGTTTTAATTTGAGAGCTTGATGAAACACATTTAAATAATCTTCAAATACATACTTTTAAGACTCTGTAAAAATATAGAGAATAAATTAAGTCATAGAATCATAGAATATTTAGGGTTGAAAAGGACCTTAAGATCACCTAGTTCCAACCACCCTGCCAGGGGCACAGACGTCTCTTATTAAACCATGCCACCCGAGGCTATGTCCAGTCCAGCCTTGAACACCGCCAGTGATGGAGCATTAACTACTTCCCTGGGCAACCCATTCCACTGCCTCACCACCCTCACAGGTAAGAATTTCTTCCTCATATCCAGTCTAAACTTCCCCTATTTAAGTTTGAACCCATTACCCCTTGTCCTCTCACTACAGTCCCTCATGAAGAGTCCCTCCCCAGCATCCCTATAGGCCCTCTTCAGATATTGGAAGGCTGCTAGGAGGTCTCCACACAGCCTTCTCTTCTCCAGGCTGAACAGACACAACTTTCTCAACCTATCTTCATATGGGAGGTGGTCCAGTCCCCTGATCATCCTCGTGGCCCTCCTCTGCACTTGTTCCAACAGTTCCATGTCCTTTTGATGTTGAGGAAACCAGAACTGCACACAATACTCCAAGTGAGGTCTCACAAGAGCAGAGTAGAGGGGCAGGATCACCTCCTTCAACCTGCTGGTCATGCTCCTTTTGATGCAGCCCAGGATACGCTTGGCTTTCTGGGCTGCAAACGCACACTGCCGGCTCATGTTCATTTTCTCATCGACCAACACCCCCAAATCCTTCTCCTCAGGGCTGCTCTGTATGTCTTCTCTGCCCAGCCAGTAGCTGTGCCTGGGATTGCTCTGACTGAGGTGGAGGACCTTGCACTTGTCATGGTTAAACTTCATCAGGTTGGCATCAGCCCACCTTACAAGCGTGTCAAGGTCCCTCTGGATGGCATTCCTTCCCTCCAGGGTATCAACTGAACCACACGGCTTGGTGTCATCGGCAAACTTGCTGAGGGTGCACTCAATTCCACTGTCCATGTCACCAACAAAGATGTTGAACCAGACCATTATAAAGATCCTTTATATGAAGTAATGACATGTAAAGTGCTCATGCATCTCTTTCTCAGATTGTTAGCAGCCCTTTTTTCTGTAATGAATTGCTATTTATGTTGTTCTACTTATCTACTAGCATATGGTGGTATTTTCTACTCTTTCATTGCCAAACATGATTCAAATTTCCTGCAATATCTTTCGGAGCTGGACACACAGATAGCAATGGTAGCAGCAAGGCACTCTGCAGAAGATGTTCAGGGATCCTCCCACAATCATTAATTAATTCCAAAAATTGCTAACCCCAAATCATCTACTGCTTCTCTACCTGACTGTGTAAGTCTCTTGTGTCTCGAGAGCTACAATGGTCAGACTTATTATTTCATGCATTTTGTTTTGGACAGCAGCTTTATAAGCTTATGCAGGTATTCAGAGAAATCAGGTATCAGAAACTGGGAATATCACTGCAGTCAGTGTGAGTTTTAGCACATAAGTGAACAGGGAACCCCTATTTGCCTTCTTGTTTTAAGTTTCCTTTGACACTATATACAGTAAATCTCATCAACACCCTCAGAAAGCCCCAATGGCAAAGCCACAAGCTTCAAACCTTCAACCCCTTCCAATCTAATGTCATTTACAGAACTTCACCAAAGCTGCTTTCTGCTGATTAACTAGTTTATCACTTAAACCACTCTTTTAATAATCCACAAAAGTGTGATAATATGCTCTGCTTGCAGTTATTGTAATTAGTCATGTCTGTTATTTTAGATCTGATTTCTCATGCATCTCCAGAGATTTAATCATTCAAGGTAGATCACCAAGTAGCTGGGTGAGTTAATTATTTGAACAATTTAAAATTCAGACAGTTAATATTATATCTACATATTCCCATGTGCACTTGCATATTCTGCTCAGGTCTATAGAAGTCTAGCAAAGCTACATGGAGGAACTGGTGTCAGTTCTAACAGTACGAGACAAGTGCACTGTTAATCCATTGCTGCTGTGGCTTCTTCTGTTCCTAGGTAAAATGGGTTGGCACGAAGACTAGGTCTGACAGTCAGATCAAGGCACACAATCAAGAGATAAGAAGCTGAGGCTACATGAAGTTGAACAATTAAGTTAAATCTTGACTTGCCAGTTTTAGCATGGAAAACCTCTGGGCCCTATATCTCAGTTGTGGCTTCTATCAACAAATTCAAGATTCTTCCAGGCTTCTAGAGGGAATATTTCAGTCTAGTAGTACAATATGGAATTAGAATTCACTCAGGTGCTTTTGAAAGCAGCTACCTAAAGCATTTAAAGGTGCTCAGAGAGACCAATACTGTAACTGTCTTGTTTAATGGTCTTGTCTGTAATACCTCTTTTTAGGGAGAAATTATTATCTAAACCAGTTAACCTAATAAACACATGAATTCTTCCTAGTTAGTATGCTAAATGAAGAAACAGCCCAAGTGCCCACGAGATATCTTTTTTTGCTGAGAAAATATGGATGGGATAATAGTACTTGAAAGACACAGATTTCTAGAGATGACAAACCAGCAATATGCTGTACAATAGCAGGAAGCATGAAAACTTGTGGATGGCAGACCAAAAATGGAAGAGAATAATATTTTGAATATGGTGTCATTGTACAGGTAGATTTGAAAAATTGAGCTTGACACCTATTTGTACAATGTGATTCAAAATTCCATTTTTTTCCTACATCCCATGTCATGGAAAGGACTGGAAACACTGCATTGTAGCTTGCTTGGTGTAACATTGGGAGCTTTCTGCCTTCTGTTATTTATCAATGTGGTCTCATGAATGTACTCCTTTCTGAGCTCCAATATTATAGGTAATTATTTTTTCCCAGTCATATTTGGCTAAGTCTTGTGCTTCTACAGAACCTTTGCTCTTTGAAGTAGTGTGCAGGCAGCCCAGATAACATGCAGCAGCTTCTTCCCTCCCTTTCGTCCAGGTGCTGCCATTGCAGTGACAACTGGCAACATTCCGCCTCCTCACTAATACTCGTTGCCACATGTACTGTGAAAAGATTGCTCTAGTTTTGGCACCAGAAAACAATCAGCAAACTTTATGCTTTCTGATCTGAAAGCGCCTCTGTTGTTGGAGAGACCCATATCTGCTGTACCCTGACATGGGCTCTGCTGCAACCCAGCTACTGGGAGGCAATGTCAAAACCACTGAAAGAGCTGTTGGCACTGCCACTTGAAAAATGTCAAAATCCTTCCCCTTCCTCATTCTTCTTCCTCCTCATTTTTTTTTTTTTTTTTTTTTTTTTTTTTTGTAGAGATACAAGACCTTCCATTCCCTCTAGATACAGATCACTGAGATCAGGAACAGGCAAGGCAGCTCCTGAACTGCACTAAGAAACTTTGAATAAATGGTTTAGGATAGCACTGAAAGCATGAACCCCTTGAAATGGAAGAGACAAATAAGAATGCAGCTCCTATTCAAGAAAAGAAAACAGCAGTCTTCATGATCTTTAAGTCAGTCTTGTGATTTGGAGAGGGAGCTGACCTGATCTGTGAAGTCTGGAGGTTGCTGCTTATAATTATTTTTCACTTCCATTACAAACGTTTTCTTTCAAAATTAGATATGAAAGAAGATACCAGTAACTGTCTTCTTCCACATTATAAAGGGAGTAAAAGATAAGGTTCATAAAGGTTACTACGCCTTAGCAGAGGAGGAGGAATGGATTTCTATTACTGGCTTTGCCTCCGCTGTCTGCTTTTGAATGAATCACATACTGACGCAATTTGAATTCAGAATGCACTTAACAAAAGGATAGAGCATTTGCTTGCCTCACTGTGCTTACAGACTACACTGGACTGGAAGAAGCATTTCTATTTACAGGATAAGGCAATCCACCCCTACGAATTTTATTGAAGTCTCAGAAAATGAAGGGATTGGGAGTAACATGAGTTTTTCCCTCATAGTTGTACATCTTGGGTCTGGGGGCAATGAATATGTCTGCCACATCCTCCTGTACCCTTTTCCTGATGTGCATCAATAGTGAGGGCAAGGGCTAATGTGGGATAATGTAGAGGAGTCTGTCATCTTCAGCTTTTTTACCTGTGTCCTCTGCAGTTATAACTAATGCTCAAGAAAATGAGTGCCTGTAATAACTCAACCATTTCACAATGCAAGGCAAATGATCATTTTTTAAGTTCTCATGTGCTAAACTGTATTTTTAACAGGTATTTAGCATACAATTTTCCAAGTGGCGATTTGCAGCAGGCAGTTCATTAAGATGTATATTCATTTAATTGAGTGTTTTCTACTTACAGTTAAACTAGGATATCATTTGAACAAAATCCAGATGTGAACTTATGAAATAAGGTACATATCATGTTCAGCATATCCCAAGTCCTGCAGTACACCCACAGAACTATGTACTATGAGGCTGATGTGAGCCTGGGAAAAGGGCTCAAATTGAACAGTTATGATCTGCATTTTTGCTACTGCCTTATGCACTCCTGAGGCTATAGGCACACTACTCTAGTCAAAGACAGTCTTTGCCATGGTAATTTTTTTTTTCCCAATAGAGGTAGATTAGAATAATACACATATATCGCCTTCAATTGAAGACAGATGTTAAACCAGTTGCATACAGTTATAAATATGTACATCTCTAAATAGAGATATGGATAGTAAACATATTGTTTAGCACAAAATAAAAGGTAGGAAAAAAAACAGAAAAACTATGGGTGCTGCTTGATAAATGACAGTTCAGAGAAGTTCACTGAGACTGAAATTTTGGCAGCATCCAAACCTTAACCTTAAACCTAACCCTAAGCATAGCCCTAACCCTGTTTAAGGTTTCAAACTCACCCCTGGAAGATACATTCTTTACAGCTACTGTATATCTGTGGAAAACTTGCTTTCTGTGGTGTGACTGGCTGCTTCTTGCATCTTTTATGTTTTCTTTCCTGTAGAGAAAAGGAACTAGAGATTCCCAGGATGATATTTTGAAAACAGCCAGCATGGGCCCATGTCTTATCCTGCTGAGGCAAATAGCAGCCTTACCTGTGATTTTTGGAAAGCAGTAGAGTTGCATTTGCATTGGAGGGCTTAGAAAACACTTCCTTGCTGTTTTCAATCATCCCTTTACAAAATAATTGCCTTTATTTTATATTCTACGTGTTGTTTCACAGCCTTTGCAAAATGATCAGATGTTTACTATTAGAAAAGGCTGACTTGTGTTTTCCAACATGGGAAAAAAGCCTACCAAACTGTAGTATGTCTAAACTTAATGATATTACCAATTTCTATTTGCCTGGGCAGTGAACTGCTAGCTGGTCAGGCTCGCAAAATCAAACACTCATTTGCATGTATATCCCCACAGCTAAATCCCATCAAGCCACCTTTTCAGGGTCCTTGCCCAAGAAGCTTGAGTCTGTTTCTTCCTTCTAACAAAGGTGACTTTCAGATGGAGCCCAATGCATTTTTACTTTCATAAGTCATTTTTTCAAATTGGCAGCCTAACATGTTTGAAAAAAGAGGTTCTACTTTTTTTTTTTTTTTTTTTTTTTTTTACAGGACTTGCTCAGGTAGCTCTATTCTCCCTGTAAAGTATATAATATGCAATAACATTTATTTCGGTATAACAATTGAGGTACAGAGAAATTCCAAGGAATAAAAGCTGTTCCTTTGCTTCTGGTGAAGCACAAAATACCTATTATGAATTTCCACTTTCTGTGTGTACCAGGCTTTTCTTTGGTTTCAGCTTTGCCCTCAAAATTATGCATGCAATTCCCGAGTAATACAAGAGAAAACTATTGGCTCAATGGGAATTAATGGGCAAGGAAAAAACATCAGCTTCAGTAGGAACAAACAGTCTGATGGGAAAACTTTGTTTCTCAAAAAGGTCAAAAGTGAAACTAATGGCACAGTTTAGAAAACACTGCACAGAGAAGCTAGCGCCGTCTTTGAGACATTAAATTTTTTGCCATCTCCTAAAAAAAAAGGAAAAAAAAAGAAAAATTGTAGTCTATTTTAGGTGTCCTTTGGACGGCTAAATACTTCAGCCTTCCGAAATGAGGGATCTGATCATCTAAAGCATTTCTGTTGCTAAGAGACTTGCCAACATCAAAGCCAGAACAATGCATTCATCAGGCTCCTGCATTTGTTAAGGCATCCTCCCAGTGTCCTGTGCCTCCTGTGCTTCTGTGAATTGGCTGGAGGTTGAACCTAATAAGCTGGTTCCATGCTCTGATGTGGTTGCAAACAACAAACTAACCATTTCACCTCTTTGCAAGATCCCCAGAACAAGACTAGCTGGGTTAGTGAAGTAAAGCTTTGACTTCTTATAAAAAGGTGTTTAACCCAAAGCGGACTGAATTGAAAGTACTAGATATTTATACTAGCTATTCAGTGATATTACACAAAACAGTCCTGCAGAACTTAAGTGTTGCTTGTCTGTAGCTGGACAGAACTCCATACAGCTCATTCAGTCAGTTAATTTAATAAAGAATTAAACTTTTTAAACCACAGTATTAAATGCCAAAACTGCTGAAAAGAAAATGACAGCATGGTCTGTATAAAAGGGTTAAAGGTAGCATGATTTCCCCATGTAGTGCTAATCACTGTGGCACACATTCAAGGAGTTAAATAATGCATGATTGAAGAAGTGGCAGCCTATTTTTCCAGAGAATAAGGAAGATACTAGTCTTTTAAGACTGGAAATTTCACTTAAGTAAGTAAGTCTATAATTGCAAAAAAGCACCAGGGGTTAGCAACCTGAGTACAGAACTGGTCACCAGGATCACTTGATAAATGTACATTACTTGCACAGCTTTGCCCAAATGTTACATTCTGTCCCTTAATTGGGGGGGGGGTGATAACTGAGAATAATGCATTTCAGTCCTCTTAAGAATTTTCTAAGAGATCAGTGATGTTCTTGTAATGGTTGAAATTTGAAACCATTTCCCAATTATTCCTACTAGAAAAGGTATTGCATTTCTCTGAGGCTGGTACACAGTGACCTGTACTCCTGTCTCCACATATGGACTTCTTTTTTCAAGAGAAACTCAATAGCAGCAGAACACCTTGTGATTGATCTCCTTTGAATGTTAACAAGCAGAGAACATGCCATTAATAAAATCCAAAGCATGAAAATCTATCTGTCATCAGTATGATGAATCTTGCCCATAATTCCTCAAATCAAATCCCCCTGTGAAAGCAATGCCTGTTCACAGATCAATTTGTCTGTGGATTCAGATTAAATCAGTTCATTTACTGCCCAGAAGCTAAACTTTAAGTTCACCTAATTGAAAAAACATTCCAGTTGCTAGGTCAGATTATTCACACAGAGTAAGTGCATGGCTTGCTTATGCCTACAGGTACAGATTGAAGTCACCATTTTCAAACGTTCTTTCCAGTGAAAGTGAGTGCTTGGCATAGGTACAGATATGAACCGTCACATGAGGAGTTAGTTTGATGTGGACATTAGCTGTACACCCAGCCACAGTCTCTATGGGCCCACTATGGCTTACTCCTCCAGAGATTTCTTTGTACTGGGGCATTTTGCTCCTGACCTGGGGAGAGAACAAGATCTCTACCTTGTCCTCTTTTGGGGACTAGCAAAAGATCAGTGAGCTTGAGTGAAACTATGTCCAAAGGTTGTAATAATATGGCTTTCTAAAGCCTATGTTGACCCACACATCAAAAGTTTCCCTATCGCTCCAGAGCCAAAGGGCTTAGACTTAGCAGTGAGCCACTAATGATATGCAGCTTACAATTAACAAACCACTTATGAGAGGATTTAAGATCAAAGAGTCCTTTGGGTTACTATTTATTATGTATTACTCTAATGGAAAAAAAACAAAACCAAAACCAAACCCAACCAAAACAAAACAAACCCAAAAAACTCAAAGGGCAATCTACAATAAATAGTTCTTTGACAGGCCACAAGTATTCAGTCAACTTTCACCATTCTTGTGCATTAGCTTCCTTTAAGTGTGGACAGGAAGCATGAAGTCCAATAGATGCACAGGTGGTGATCATGTTTTCTGTTCACTTTCCCCTCCACCCCAGGAAGAATTTGAGATCCCAGGCAGAACCTATGCTACCTAAACAGTGCAGGAAGAAGTCATAAAATCGAAAGCAGTAAAAATCCCAATGTTAAAACAAACTGTTTAAAAGTAGATACTGGGAAAAGTGCCTGGGTTTGTTCCAGTAACTTTTTCATGTAAAACTTAGAAATAACTCCATGAGGATAGGAAGGACTTCTTTGACACCTAAGCTCTCTGACTGCTATGCCAATGCTTTTCCTCTCCCTCTTCAGCTATTGACAGTCCCCAAGACCTGAATTCCCTTCTGCTAGATGGAAATTTTCAGCAACTTAGCTACTCCAGCTCAAATAGCCTCTTGTCAAATGAATTAACCATAAGACAAAATCTTCTCTTCCACCCTTTGCTGCATGCCTTTATCAACAGCTCTAACCTCTACTATTACAGAAATTATGTATGTAAATACCTGGAGACCAGTAACGAGTGGTGTCCCTCAGGGATCGGTGTTGGGACCGGTCTTGTTCAACATCTTTGTCGGTGACATGGACAGTGGGATTGAGTGTGCCCTCAGCGAGTGTGCCCTCAGCAAGTTTGCCCATGACACCAAGCCGTGTGGTTCAGTTGATATCCTGGAGGGAAGGAATGCCATCCAGAGGGACCTCGACATGCTTGTGAGGTGGGCTGATGCCAACCTGATGAAGTTTAACCATGCCAAGTGCAAGGTCCTACACCTGGGTTGGAGCAATCCTAGGCACAGCTCCAGGTTGGGCAGAGAAGACATACAGAGCAGCCTTGTGAGAAGGACATGGAGGTGTTGGTTGATAAGAAAATGAACATGAGCTGGCAGTGTGTGCTTGCAGCCCAGAAAGCCAAGCGTATCCTGGGCTGCATCAAAAGGAGCATGACCAGCAGGTTGAAGGAGGTGATCCTGCCCCTCTACTCTGCTCTTGTGAGACCCCACTTGGAGTATTGTGTACTTGGAGTATTCTGGTGTCCTCAACATCAAAAGGACATGGAACTGTTGGAACAAGTGCAGAGGAGGGCCACGAGGATGATCAGGGGACTGGAGCACCTCCCATATGAAGACAGGCTGAGAAAGTTGTGTCTGTTCAGCCTGGAGAAGAGAAGGCTGTGTGGAGACCTCCTAGCAGCCTTCCAGTATCTGAAGGGGGCCTAGAGGGATGCTGGGGAGGGACTCTTCATGAGGGACTGTAGTGAGAGGACAAGGGGTAACGGGTTCAAACTTCAACAGGGGAAGTTTAGATTGGATATGAGGAAGAAATTCTTTACTGTAAGGGTGGTGAGGCAGTGAAATAGGTTGCCCAGGGAAGTTGTGAATGCTCCATCGCTGGCGGTGTTCAAGGCTGGATTGGACATAGCCTTGGGTGACATGGTTTAGTGTGAGGTGTCTGTGCCCCTGGCAGGGTGGTTGGAACTAGATGATCTTGAGGTCCTTTCCAACCCTAACTATTCTATGATTCTACATCCAGCTTTTGAAGGAAAAGATTTAACTCAGCATCTTATCCTAAGCATATGACAGCTTTCCAGTCTTTCTTTCTAGCTTTTAAGATGTACATGATTAAATATGTATTTTCCTGTCAGTCCCCTCTCTCCCATATTTGGTACTACTAGATGGTGTAAGCATTTGTCATTACGCTCTCTGTTGAAAAACCTGTACTGAGACATGCAGAGGTCTTGTCTCTGGTTCCCATCTCAGCATTGTGGGCATCTGTTCCTGGGGTCTGGCTATTAAACTCCAATTTACTTTAATTTAATTTTGAGATGCAAAATTGAAACTACTTTGTTTGTTCTGTTCTTCTCCAGGATCATACTTCTTTAAACTCTCAGAGAGGATTTATTGTATCTTCATGCTACACCATCCTGTGAAAAGCTTTCTCTTGTCCTTGCTACAATGCTGAATGACTATGAGCAAGTATCTCCTGTGGAATGTGAAGACATTAGATGATATCTGCCCTGGACAGCTGAGGATGCAACACATGATCCCCAGCTACACACCTACAACAAATCATATTGCCTGCATCGTCCCAACAAAGCCACGGCTCTTCCTCAGTGCGTATGTGCAACAGTCAGGGTACCCTGTAGATAATCTCATGTGGTTCTAGCTGAGCTATGTCAAACCACACAGGGGTAGTCTTGTCCACCCGTTGTGATAAATAGCCCCAGACTGATCTCTGGACTTTGAGATGTCTCTGGCACTTTTGAGTGTGAAGTTGGCTGTGAGGGAAGACCTAGTAGGAGGATGGGAAATAGCACTGCTGTCTCTAATCATGACCAGGTTTCTTATTTTTTGTCCACAACAACCACTTAATGGAAGATAGGATGAGAAAGTTGTGTCTGTTCAGCCTGGAGAAGAGAAGGCTGTGTGGAGACCTCCTAGCAGCCTTCCAGTATTTGAAAGGGGCTTAGAGGGATGCTGGGGAGGGACTCTTCATGAGGAACTGTTGTGAGAGGACAAGGGGTAACGGGTTCAAACTTAAACAGGGGAAGTTTAGATTGGATATGAGGAAGAAATTATTTCCTGTAAGGGTGGTGAGGCACTGGAATGGGTTGCCCAGGGAAGTTGTGAATGCTCCATCACTGGCAGTGTTCAAGGCTGGATTGGACATAGCCTTGGGTAGCATGGTTTAGTGGGAGGTGTCTGTGCCCCTGGCAGGGGGGTTGGAATTAGATGATCTTTAAGTCCTTTCCAACCGTAACTATTCTATGATTCTATGATATATATGGATATACATATGTATGTATATGTACATATGTATATGTATACGTATCTAACCACTATATGGATAAACAGCTACAAGGACAGTGGAATCAGACTTATATTTTACAGGTCAGGTACCACTGGAACCGAACACTTACTTCATGAGAATTTCACATGTTAGCCTGCGCTTCCCAGAAACAAAGAGCAGGAGAATCCCCAGAATGAAAAGCCAGTGTCAAATTTGGCCATTAAATTCCGACAGAAAAACAGAAAAGTTTGTACTTCTGAAAATCAGCTGCTAAAGAAAAGAGGAGCAAGACAGAGGAAAGGAAAGCTGAGCCCTGAGAAACAGCTTTCCAAGAGCCCAGTGCAACAGAAATACGTTAACGACTAAACTTTTACTAGGATCAGTAAACAATAAGCATGGGCAATCAGGGAAATGCAGAAATTAATAAAGAAAAGAAGTGTGTATGAAGACAGTAACCTTATAGATGAAACACTAACCTTGTGTCGATCAGGGAACACAAGGTGCAGCCTTAGAAAACCACTACTGAAAATGATTCCTACTGCAAAAACTGAAGACAAATAAAAGCTTTTTCAGCCTTATAAAGTAGTAATCTTGCTGAGGGAGCACTCTACGCTTTGAAAGACAGGGCAAGCATACAGAACCTGGAATCTCAACAGCTTCCTCGCATCTGTGCTCACTGGGGAAGTGTGAGGAAGCAGGAATAATTTTGCTGCATGTAGACAGGGAAGAAGAAAAATAATAAGTGAGGAAGGTATCGGAAGACTCATAAAGGAATTAGACCAGTCAAAAAAACTTCAGATAGCTCCAGGACTTAGTAGAAAAGGATCTCACAAGAAATTAGAAACAAACCATTTGCAGACATTTGTGATATTTTCAGGGGTGTTAGCTAGGGACTAGAAAGAAACTAATCTGACACCCCCTTACTTAGGATGCTAACGAAGGAGGAACCACGAAAAGACAGCCCTTTACAGAAAGGTTAACAAATGTTTTCTAGTGAAATAATTATTTGATATTCCTATCAGCTGGGTGGGAATTTGGCTGAGAGTGTTGATTAATGAAATGCAGACTTAACTTTTTATTTTTGTACTCAAAAAAAAGAAAAATCCCACCACAGCAAAGCTCAGAAGAACAGAAGTTTTAGATTCAGATAAAGTTCTGGTTTTTTTTCTCAACTGTCTATCTGTTGTTATGTCAAAAACATAGCCTTTAATAAATGTCCTCATGGTCCAACCCTGCTTTCAGTTGGAGACTGCAGTGAGGTCACAAATCTGTGATGATGACATCAAATTGCTGCTACGGAAACAATAACCATGTCATGATTCAATGTTAGCATTTCGCCAAGATTCAGAAGAGGGCAAGAAAAGCTGTGGAAGTGCCAAGTTTTACTTGAAAGCATGCCCTCTGCAAACAAGTATTTGAAAGATAGCACTGTCACTGTTAATGGGAGACACTTACATATTTTTAATCCTGATGCCTCACTAAAATCTAGTAAATCCCTGTGAAACATGGCAGAGCCCTGGTTTGTCTCTTTTCTGGGGAACATGAATATCATCAAACTTGTGCAGGAGAATGTGTTATGTGTTTTGCACATCAGATCTAAGATCAGATATTGCCTCCGACCGACACATTGATGCCAGGTCTTTACGTTTATGTTACAATATGTAAGATTTTACTCTAAGATTCAGTTCCAGGCAATACATAGTTTTATATTAGCATCATAGCTTTTGCTTAAAACACATCTATGAGGAAAAATTTGAAAATATGGACCAAACATGCCCTGAAGAAACATAATACATAATAATAATAACAGATTTCAATTTTTTTTTTTTTTTTTTTTTTTTTTTTTGAGAGAACTCCTTTGTTTTTTAATTCAACCTCATTTTCATCCAAAGGGTCTGGATTCTGACCTTTTCCTGTTTGTTGTTAGCAAAACTTCCTGTATGAATTCATGTGAAATAGAACTTGAGCATTACAGAAAACGTAACTGTTCTGATTAAGTTACTAACCTTAGAAGTTGATGCTTTTCAATACAGTTGCTCTAATTGCTGCACACAACTCTGTTGCTTGGTATTGTCCTGCTGTGTAACTGCTCTAACCTTAGTGGGTTTACATTATAAGTAAAAAGAGACATATAAACCAAAAGAAGAAAAAGAGCAACTTGGTAGACCACTGAGCAACAAGCAGTACTTTACTTGACAACTTAGTAGACTAAAAACTGCCTACATGAGCTTTTCTGCCCAGTGCAGAAAAGCTTGAAAAAATACAGCAGAGGGATCATCTGTAGATTGAAGTGATGCCATTTTTAAGATATGTTTGCACTTTCCAACTTTTGGGGACTGCCAGAAAAGTAGGGACAAGCCAGAGTAATTTGCATAGCCATAGGGCCGCTTCAGAACTGCAGTGGCCTCCTCCAGTTGCTTTGCAAATTAGCAACATCCAGAATCATTGCAGCAACCTACAAGATGCTATCAACTGTCTTCTGCAGTGCCTGTTCTGATGGACCCCACAATGCTCAGAAACAGGGTGCTGTATAGCTACATCCCAGTGCATCAACATTTCTACCGTGGTTTTAGGGCAGATTGAGAAGCTCTCATTGAAAAACTTTAAGAAGTGTTTGAGCAGAAAGAGTCATTATTTCATTACAGCTTCATTGTGGAGCTAAAATGACCCTGAGAATTTTCACTTTTTCAAGACCAATGTTCCTACCACTCCCAACAAATTCTTCATCCCCTTTACAATGATAGAAGAGACTGTTTCTGAAGGTTTGCCTTCAGAAACACTGTGTTGCCATAAATAGCCCCCCTAGAAAAACAGTTTCTGGATTCTAAATGCTGCTGTTCCCTTTTGAGTATTTAAAGCCTTTCAGGAGCTTCAGTAAGAATTTGGTAAGCAAGACAAAAGCCATATTGCTTCTCTTTCTTCCAAATCATGACAAATGCAAGGTCCTACACCTGGGTCGGAGCAATCCCAGGCACAGCTCCAGGTGGGGCAGAGAAGACATTCAGAGCAGCCCTGCAGAGAAGGACTTGGGGGGGTTGATAGATGAAAAAATGAACATGAGCCGGCAGTGTGCACTTGCAGCCCACAAAGCCAACCGTATCCTGGGCTGCATCAAAAGGAGCGTGACCAGCAGGTCGAAGGAGGTGATCCTGCCCCTCTACTCTGCTCTCGTGAGACCTCACTTGGAGTATTGTGTGCAGTTCTGGTGTCCTCAACATCAAAAGGATATGGAACTGTTGGAACAAGTCCAGAGGAGGGCCACGAGGATGATCAGGGGACTGGAGCACCCCCCATATGAAGATAGGCTGAGAAAGTTGTGTCTGTTCAGCCTGGAGAAGAGAAGGCTGTGTGGAGACCTCCTAGCAGCCTTCCAGTATCTGAAGGGGTCCTGTGGGGATGCTGGGGAGGGACTCTTCATGAGGGACTGTAGTGAGAGGACAAGGGATAAGAGGTTCAAACTTCAACAGGGGAAGTTTAGATTGGATATGAGGAAGAAATTCTTTCCTGTAAGGGTGGTGAGGCACTGGAATGGGTTGCCCAGGGAAGTTGTGAATGCTCCATCACTGGCGGTGTTCAAGGCTGGATTGGACAGAGCATTGGGTGGCATGGTTTAGTGTGAGGTGTCTGTGCCCCTGGCAGGGGTGTTGGAACTAGATGATCTTTAGGTCCTTTCCAACCCTAACTATTCTATGATTCTATGATTCTATCAGCTATCGTAACTACATCACACACAGAGCACCCTCATTTCTTCTGAAATATTTTTCCAACCAGGATCTCAAGGACTTCAGCAGTAAAACCCACTGGATTTCAACAGGCTGTACAAAGCACTCAGTGACAGGCTTTGGCTGTTTTCATTTATATGATTGCTGTTCTCCATTTCCGTTCCAGCAGCACCGATAGTGCTGCACTGTCAGTTACTATTGGCCAGTTGGGTTTGAACCTCTCCATACCAGTAGTTGGTCTAATCAGGATAGCAGATGGTTGTGTAGTCTCCAAGCACACCTTAGTGTGTCCGTAATATTGCAGTTTTTGAAAGGACTCCACCATATTCTGCATATACAGATTCTAATCTAGGCAAATGATGATGTACTTTAGCAAGCTGTTATAAAATGCAAGTCTAACTGAGCTGCAGCAGAAAGATATTTTCTAGGCTTATTAGACTTGATTACCAGTTTAAGTATGGGGAAAAAACCCAAACACATTGTGAAGACATCTTCTGCAGTTGCCAGTTCTGCCAACTATTCCATTGGTGAATATGCCGGGAGCATATTCCCACTGTCTATCATTTTACTAAAAAAATGCCCAGAAAGCAAACGGAGTATAAAATTTCATTTCATGTGCTATGAATACTATTGAGATGAGATGGGTACCTGGTTTACCTCAGAGTTTTTTGTTTGTTTTTTTTTTAATTATTTTTAGAAAATTTATTATTAGCCCTCAAAACCATTAATTATTAGCTCAGCTAGTAGCTTAGATTTGTTGAAGTCAAAATCCAAAAGTGTACTAGTTTTGCAATGCCCTTGGTTACATGAAAAAGAGCAGTAACAGAAACTCCTTATTTTCTGTTCCCAAAGACTTCTTGAAGAGTAAGTATCTTGACAAGCTTTGGAAGAGATGCAAAAACTATCATGCAAATCAATCTGAAACTACAACTTCCCCATCCAGCAACAACATAATAGCCAAGGTTTGAACCTGGAGAGTGCCACTTGACTGCGGCTAGGCTGAAAGGACCACATTAGAGCAAGCATCAGATCTATGGGTGAAGTGAAATCAACCAATAGATACAGAGACATAATACAGTACACTGAAATGTGATGAAATAGTGTAATTTTTAAATAAAAAGCATGTGCAATGTGTTATAAAATTTAATCTGTAAAAAGAGTGTTCAGATGTACTAATTTCTCTCAAAGCTTTGCATATAAGAGTATATGTTTAACATTAAGTCAGATTTTCTAATGCCAAAAACAAAAAGTGACATCGTTTCTATATGTTGAGTTTAGTGGATCATGTCTTGAATAATTAATGGCTGTCAGATCTGAGTGAGCTAGTAATTGAAGCTGTATAGAATACAATATATTGCCAAACAATACAAGACCTTCAGTGAAAAGCAGAAATCACATCTCTCTAATTTGGGCTTTTTATTCTGAGGAAAAGCTTAGAGGTATGGATTGAAAACATCGGATTTTCTTTCCAAATTGAAAAGTTAAAATAAACAAAAAGCAGTTCATGGGAACATTCTTTATATGTGCTATGTTATTTGCCTCCCCACATTCCTGAGTTTGCATGTTATTTTCTGTTGGAAAATGTGTACAACTTGTGCACTTTCTCTAGCCTGCTCTACTTAAAGGAGACAGACCTGAACATCAGCTGTTTGTATTCAGCTCAGTGCTGCTCAAAACAGTTTATAGTTGAGTATAAACTGAACCATCAGAAATAGGCTCTCAATCCTTTAAAATATGAGCAGATCAAGTCCACTGCACAAGCAGGAGCTGAATTTTCAATCCAGAAGGCTGCATCATTGTCAAAAGCTCAAGATTATTTAAGTGAGCTGATTTACTAACACGGCAACTAACAAGATTTGTGCTCCAAAGTTTGATTTATACTTTGGATTCATCTTGTCAGACTGACTGTAAATAATATCTGCAAAGAGCAACATTTTAAATGGTCAATTTTCAGTTTGCTCAGATTGCTCATAAGCCCACCTAAGGCTATAAGACATCTCAAACACGAGACTTAAATTCTGCTTTGTCCTGGGCTACCACGTAGGAAAACAAAAAAGGATCCTGGGAAACATTATGTGAGTGGCTGGCAAGAATATGACTCAACATGTGCAAAGGCTAAAGACATATCCCAGTTAAGGATATTCTGGCTCACCTGCTCCACGATTTAGATCCATGATGGAGGGAAAGGACCAGATCAGTGTTAGTCTCCCTCTCTCCTCTTTCCTGAACTAAGAGCAGGAGTATCTAATGCTGATACCATGACTTCAGTGAAGTCAATGGCAAACTAGTCTTTAGCTGCGACAGGTCTTTGGTTTTACCCTAGGGGAGAAAAATTTGCATGCACGCTTCTCTCACTCTTCCTATAGAAAAATGAAGCGACTCGGGCAACTTTGTCACACCAGTGTTGAAGTTCAATCAAAGAGAAGAGAAAAGCAAAAAAGGCCTCTTTCTTTTCAAATCCTGTCAGGCATCTTCACAGAGTTGTTCTTTCACATGTTCACACTTTTACACTTTTATTGCTGACTAAATCTGAATATCACAATGAAAAAAAAAAACCCAAAAAAACAAAGAAACAATGAGATGAAGAATCTTTTGGTTTTTTCCTTTCATATTCTAACTTTAAAAGTTTTTGTGAATGTTAATGAATGAATAAAATAGAAACATGTTTTGGACAGAAGGCAGTGCATTTTCAGTCAGGTTTGGAAGTACACATTACAGTTCAGGTACATAACATGAACTTAAAGTAATGATCTCCAGACAGTTCCCTACAGGGAAATCAGTGCTATATATAACAAAGCCAGTTCACTCAGTATTTTTCTGTCTTCAGCATGCTCAAATAGATAGAAATTCATCAGGGTACAAACAGAAAATGTAATAAGGGCAGACAAAGCTCTGCAAATGACTGCATTAAAAGGTTTCAAGTCACAGGAAAATGTGTCCCATTTTCTTATGGATCCAGGGGCCAACTGCATCAAGCACGGGTTTGTCTATGCTGAATTTTCATACCTGTGCTGGACTAAAGCTACCATAAAGACATGCCACATTTCTTCAGATGGATGGCTTAATTTGAGCAGCAGGCAAAGACAGGTCCTGTATACAACTGCAGGATGCTTCCAAGTTGCAGCAACTTAAGACAGCAGGAGCTGTGTTTCCTCTGGAGTCCTTCCACATGTAATCAAAAGCAGAGATGGAGCTCAGCATCCTGGCATCCACTCTGCAGTATCCCCACACCCCAAAACAGCTTCCCAAACAAATCCCAAATTCTCAGTACAAAGGATTGAAAAGCTAACCATTTTAATCTGTGGGATAGAAAGACGTTATGCAGCTGAGCTGACAATTCTTGATATTTAGTATTGATCAGATGGTCATTTGTTGTCATGATGTCTAAACCAGTCAAGCAGATGCTACAAATAGTGCCGTTTTGACTTATGAATGTGGAAATCTCTTTGTGTGCATGCTACAGAAGAATGCAAAGCTTCACAGCCTTTGTTTCACAGAGAGGTGTCCAGGTAGATTTGAGGGAGGGGGTGTGTGTGTATTTTTTCATTGCTTTTTGCGTTGTAAAACCAGAATATGTCACAGACCAATGGAGAATTTTGTGAAGGCTAATGATAGGTTTGCTAATCTATCATGTCAACAGGGAATGTTCATCCTGCACATGTAGGATAAGTTTTACCTCAATATGTTTAACAGAAAGGAGTTGATAAATTCACAGCATGTGAATGCTCCATCCCTGAGAGTGTTCAAGGCCAGGTCAGACAGAGCCTTGAGTGACATGATTTAGCATGAGGTGTCCCTGCCCATGGCAGAGGAGTTGGAACTTGATGATCTTAAGGTCTTTTCCAACCCTAACTATTCTATGATTCTATGTAGTCAAGCAGTCAAAACATTTCACTTTTATTGAGGGGATGCTCAGGTATGGCTGAAGAAATCTCCACAAACCTGGGGCCATGAAGTACACATTAAACAGAAATCATAGCCAAATCCTGCATCAAATATCAAGGGCTTGCTCATTGCACAGTGGAAAGAGGCAAAGGAACGTTGTTGTAACGTGAACAAAGTTTGGGCAATAGTAATGATAATGACTGTAACTAATAAAAGGAGGCAATGCAAACATGCTTTAGAATAATCCAAGAAAGATGCAATGACCTGTGTAGCATAAGGAAAGTAAAAGCTCCATTTCATCATACTAAAATGAGAAAATTACCCCAAAAAAATGAATGTACAGCTCTAATTGATGCAATTCAGAAAGACAGTGAAGATAATCCATGTACATAATGACTGTGGTGAGAGCATCACAAAGTAATTGCAGTGTACTTTTTTTTTCCATAATGTATCATTGCACCACCTCTGTTCCTCTGGAACAAATGCATTTATTTGAATAGAAGCACATGGATTCCCAAATCCATTTATTTCATGCCAAAACCTGCATGCCATCTCCTGTCATTATGTCAAGAAGCTGCAGTTTTGGATAGCTGTGACTGTAGCAGTGTTTGGTTTTCGCTCCATTTCATATCTGTACTCCCAAAATCAGGAATTTTCTTAGTTTATTAACTTTTCTTAACTGGTTTAGGGAGACCTATGGAGGGTGTCCTGCAAGAAGGCATAATATTTCTTCCCCAAAAGCAGGTCATTAATGTATTACAATGCTATCTTAGTTGAGATACCTAATGCCAAACCTTCTCAGTGAAGGGAGAAGCTGGATTTCCACTTCTATTATTTAAATGCTTCATCTGCCACTTTCATCATGTGCAAAATAAAGACAATTCATCAGATGTCTTAATTAGACCCAGCTCACTGGTTTCCTCTAAGAGATTCCCTAGATCAAAGTAGAAAAGTAAAAACATTATTATTATAAAAACATATTATTATTATTTCACGCCTATGAAGAAATTACACACAGTATAAGACAGATGCTGAAGAAGTAAGGGAGATACAATACACTTTCTTCTGGCACCTTTTTTTTTTTTTTTTTTTTAATGTGATGTATGTTCTGTAACTAGTCCTGTCTCTGCTAGATACATAGCAGTATGCCTGTTGCTACAGTCCTGTGACATGTTACATCACTAGCGAAGAGAGGTTGTTGAAAATACCTTGCTTTTTGCCATATATTCCAAATGAATTTTTTTCCTCTCTCTTATAGCAACTTTCCAAAGATTGTTTTTTTCTTACTGGGTGAAACAAGAAAGAAGAGGGAAAAGGAAAAAGCTGACATCTCTAATTTTTTTTTTAATATAAATGTTTAGCTTTCAGATAAATATATTGAAATGCTCTTAATATATTCATACCAAAGCACTTTTTTTTCCATGAACTTGCAATCTTTTTCTTAAAAAGGATTTTCTCTTCACAGGGCTCTGAAAATAGATTTTAAAAAAAGACTCAGACAAGTCTAATCTGCTTTGCTGACCACATATGTACTACTATTAAAATTAGTGGTATGTGTTTCTAAAACTACTTGCTATTTTTCATTGAACTGTACCTGCATTGTAAATAATTTCTGTGGATCAGTAGATCTGTATAACCTTTTTTATATAAAATTATGTTAAAAAATAAAATATAAGCGATCAGGAATCCTCAAGATGCCTATTTCATCCATTTCTAGAAAGAAATGATGGTAAAATAAGGATTTCCAGCAGAATACAGGCATGAATAAAAAGAAACAAACTATTTCCATGGAAAAATATCATCTAAAGCCTGGACAAAAGAAGTATGTGAAAACCTACCTGACTGCATGTAATTTTTAAAACGAAGTAAGTGAGGTGAAATATCCATTGATGGGATGCAGCTGACTCTCCAGAACAGGAGCACTGAAGTTCCTAGCCAAAGACAAGCCCTGACAAACAGGCTTAGGGGTGCCAAGGTGGGCAGATATCTCCACCCTAGTGTCCTAGGCCCATGGAGGGTGGGGATTAATTTGCTGTTGCAAAAGGGATGGTAGCACTACAGAAATGTTCTTATGCACCTGCCTTGTGATTCAGGACAGGGCAGTATGCTTGAAAGATGCATTAATCACTGTAAATCAGCTGGACGTTTGCATTAACGATTTTATACAACGGATTGTGAAAGATGCATTTATCACAGCTAAAATGTTACCGGCACCCAGAGTGAAGATCACTAGAGCATTTGAATTATATTTTCCCTGTATTATCACTTTTGTTATTTCCCACTGAACTGAACTTTTCAGGAAAGCTAGAGCAAACACACAGCAAATACAATTCATATTGCAAACATGAATGCATGCTGTGCTTAAGAGAGAAAGAAAGCAATTCTACTGGTTCCCAAAAAAATCTTTATAATTTTAATAGACAGTTTACAAAAGCTGGGTACTGGCAAATCCCGCTTGGCAAGGGAGGCAGGCCTTCCCAAGAAACCCCTGTGAGTGATCTGATGGAAAAGAGCTCAGTTTTGGCAAAATGATGTGTCTTTAAGAACAGGATTTTGCATACTTGTGGCAATTTTATGTATTTTTAATATAACAAAAGCATTAGGAATTAATATAAGCTGGTCTCTGCAAGCATAAGAAGCTAACTGACAGACAGGCTGGAGTTTCATGTCTTCTGAGGTACATGCTGAATAAAGCGTATTCTTCCTTTATTCATTGCTTAATAAAATGCACTTAGAGAGCCATTTTGCTCCACTTGGACTCCTGAAATGATTGGAAGATGAGGTTAAGCAAGCATGAGGGGAACACTGTGGTGATTTAGAGGTTGCTACAGACCCAGAAATCACAGAAGGCCCTGCTGTTTTCTCTCCAGATCTGCTAAATGCGAGCCTGCAGGCACCCCATACCAAAGCAGCAAGAAGTGAGAATCATCCTCCTCTTTAAAAGCAGAAAATACCAGGAATGCCCAAAATCTGGCCTCAAGATCACATATCACAGGATTCAGGCATGAACACTGTCACTATCTGAATTTTCCTTGTGGATTGCTGAGATTGCCAAGTGTAGAAGACTTTGATATCTTGCCATGGCCTTTGCACTAAAAAGACTTTGTTTTGTTTTTTTTTTCCCCCCAGTTCCATGCTGAGTGCACTGGAATATGACTTGATCCTTCTGAGATTAATTCTGGATCACTGTGTTCTTGATTATGTAATTTGTCAAGATGTACTGTTTAAGGAAAAGCAGGTGCTTGGTACAGCTTCTCACATCAGAGTTCAGCAGCCAAATTCTCAACTCACACACTGATTTTGTATCAGCTGAAGGGCTCAAAAAATGGATACTTCCCACTTTTATGCCCAGTTTGAAGTATTCGCACTGGTTGCTTTGTCACTGACTGGTTTTCAAAGGCCAGACTGCAGATGACATCTGTGTGGGGGAATTGGAAGAGATGGATGATTTCCATGGGAAGGTGCTCTAGGAAGAGGGTCTTGTAGATGCTTTGTATGTGACCACTTTAAAGTTGCTAGGATTTTATAGCTCCTAAAGACTCCTTGGGCACCCACATCCCTGATTAGGTATATTTGCGATTTTGAGTGGTACATCTTTTTTCATAGGAAGGAAGGCCAGAAAGACATATTAACTGACCCCATTTGCTTTCCAACATGTGACAACACCTGGTAGTGCTAAGACTCAGAAAAGGATGCAGAATCACTACATTTGGAGGTAATTTCCCTCACTTATCCCCGGCTTTCACACACATCCTGACTGAGCAAGATGAAATGGATATTAAATACTCAAAGACAACATGCTTACTGCAATTTACTTTTGTTGATTTCCAAAAATTTTCCATAGATAGGTAAGCTTTATCTCTGTTTCACCAAGAATATGGCTCTGGGGCAGTCAGAGGCTAAGTGGGTAATTCAAAGCATTAGTGGCTATTATTACTCTTCATTTTCATGTTGTATCATTGTCAATGGAGACCCATTCCTGAGTCAATTCCCTAGTTACAAAACTAAATGGCAGTTCATGCACAAATAAGCTCATAACCCAAGTAACAAGTTGTTTTAACAGCCAATGTATTCAGAAGAGCCTTCCGTATTTTCTTGTTAGCCAAGAAATGAGGCTTTTTTCCCTCTGTCAAAGGCCTGGCAGGAGTCCTTCATTTGGCATGATGTCTTTCATTTGGACACATCCGTAACAAACAGCTCTCCCTGAGAATGATCACAGCAAAAAACAAACCTGGCTGCTGCACTGAAAGCAATTTTGGGGTACATGGAAATAGAGGCACAGTTTCAGCCTGCTGTGCTCCTCATCACTGGCGATGTTGGTGACGGTCTTTTGAGCTCTAAATGTTGAACAGCTTCAGGCTCACTTCTGCTTTTACCTGACCAGCCATGATCAGGACAGGGCAGGTAAAAGCAAAAGGAAAGTCACCTACAATGTCTGTAAGCAATATTGTATTGTTTTTCTAGAAGTTAGAAGTAAAACTCTTAATATTACTAGATATGCATATGAACACAAGCAGAATGATCTCGATGTATGTGTGTATTGTGTCAAAAAGAGAGACAAAAAAGAAATCTCAGGCAGCCTTGAAATTAAAGATTATGTCCTGCTGGGAGCTTTTAAATTTCTGTGTAAAATACCTCACATCCTGAAAAAAATCATGTTTAAAAATAGACCCATATAATATATGTGATGGCATTACTCTATGTCAGTTCACGTGCATTTGACAAACATGAGAATCACCAAGCAAGCTACAGGTTTCATGCAAGTTGCTCACAGTAATTTAGTTTTTGTGACGGATCCAAGTTCAATTCTTACCTTGGAAGAGAAAACATTGATAGATTCCAGAGCAAAGCAATTGTTTTAATATAGTAAATTGAATCCAAGCATGAAAATAAGATGGAAGACTTACTTTCCAGAGCTGTAGACACACCTGATTAGAACTCCTGGCTGCATACTCCAGAGAATCAAAATGAATTGGTAATGATGTATTACTAGAGGAAGCAAAATTTTCTAAGCAGGAAGACATGGCATAATTTTGTTTCAACAGGCTACTTAGATATGTAAAGATTATACAGATAGTTATACGATCTGAAATTCAACCAATGCAACCAGAAACATTTAAGTGCACTGCTGTTCTCTCTGGCACTATAAAATCACCATGTTGCTAAATAATAACTTCCCATACTTAAGGCAGCTGGCTTTCACAGTTGTTTTAAAGTACTTGTGATCACACGTTATTAAGGTATGACAAGTTTGCAGCATCTGACAGATAAGAGCTGCAGATCTGCATGCAATCAACCAGTACAATGAAATGCTTTCAGGTTTTGAATGGACATTATTCTTGCCCACAGCTTATTGAGAGTACCGCAATATTGTAAAGAGCTGTCAGCAGCAACACACAATAGTTGGGACATAGCTCTCTATAGGTGACTTTGCTACAAGACTGAGACCTAGTTCTTCTAATGCAAACGGAGGCTGTTCATGATTTAAAGTGCTCACAGAACACGGGGCAGAGAAAATATGAATACCCGTTGACAGATGGGGAAGAGGATAGAGACTAAGAAAATCCCTACCAGAATCACATTAGGGATACTCACACTAGCGGCAAATAAGCCCAAATGCCTACACAGCAAGGTGGGCCATAGGTAATTAGAGTGGGTGTCAGAAGCAGGATGGCTATGTTGGTATGGAATGAAAACCGGGCCCCATCGAACAGCACTACGAGACTGGCACTGGCCAGCTCAAGGGCTTCTTCATGATCCTACACAGGACAATGCAGACATCTAAATAATTTGCTCAATGGAAACGAAACCCAAAGCACTGAAGCTTCAATGCATTTAAAGCAAGAAAAGCCATTTCATGATGACCTGCTTAATTTTTATGAGCATCCTGTTCAGCTTTATCCTGCTGTCCTTTTTATGTCTGCCATTTTAACATGAGGCGTCCCTGCACATGACAGGGGCATTGGAACTAGATGATCTTAAGGTCCTTTCCAACCCTAACTATTGTCGTGGGTTCAGCAATCGCAGTTATTTTTCTCCTTCTTAGTAGTTTGTGTTGTGCTGTGTTTTTGGCTTTTGGCCTAGGAACCGCGCTGATAACACCAATGTTTTTAGTTGCTGCTCAGTCATGTTTAGTCTGACCAAGGACTTTCTGAGCCTCATGCTCTGCCAGGGAGGAGGGGAAGCCGGGAGGAAGCAGAGACAGGACACCTGACCCAAACTAACCAAAGAGGTATTCCATACCACAGCACGTCATGCCCAGTATGTAAACTGGGGACAGTTCCCTGGAAGGACTAGATCACTGCTCAGTCGGGCTGAGATCGGTCAGCGGGTGGTGAGCGGTCATATTCTCTTCCCTTGTTATTTCCCTTATCATTATTATTATTGGTGGTAGCAGCAGTGGTTTGTGTTATACCTTAGTTACTGGACTGTTCTTATGTCAACCCATGGGAGTTATATTCTCTCTATTCTCCAACTCTCACCAACTCTATATTTTGGGAGGTATATAATAGAAGTGCTTAGCAATTGCACATCTTTTTACACCTCCTCGGGTGGTCAACCCATGAAGGAGACATTCCTTTACATTCCCAGCCCCCCAATCAGACCATTTGCCGCATTGTTTGAGAGTTCTGAAGGTTCTGAATGGCCTTTAGGTACTCTTGAGACCTGCTCGCTGATTGTGATGGGGATCACCATGTTGGCAAGCATACAGAGTGTGTTTTACCCACGCCCATTTCATCTGGTCCCAAGAGTTAAGCAGAGTTGGTTCTGGGCCTTGTCTAGGGTTAGACGACGATGTAGGAGGACCAAGAGGTTTTCCCCAAGGCTGGACAGCCATGAGTGGCAGGGTGTGTGGGATAGTATGAGCAAGTATCTAGGCCAGTGGGCCCCTACAGTGCTTTGGAACTTCACCACTGAATGAGTGCAAAATCCAGAAAAATTAGTTAAAACACTTAAATGAGGTGTGTTGTCATTCTGGTCATACCAGAGATGGACAAATCATGGCAAAGTTCTGGGGCTTGGCCCATGCTTACAGAGCCCTGTTCAACACTATCCAGCACCTTCAAAAGGAAAAAAATGTCCCTGCATCTGAGGGCAAAGCAACAGACAGCGCAGGTACTCCAGCTCCAAGCACAGCAGCTATACCACCCCCAGTGACAAGTACAGTGGCTACTAAACTTTGACCACAACAGACATCACAGCTACTTCAGCTCCAAGCACAGCAGCTACACCAGCCCCAGTGACAAGTGCAGTAGCTACTCAATCCCCAGTCACAAGTACAACAGCTATCCACACCACAATGATAATCACTGCAGCTAAACCAGAGGACCAATTTGTACTAATATCGGTTGCTCCCGTAAGCAAGGGGAAAAGTGAAAAAAAAAAAAAAAAAAGCCCCAAGAAAGATGAAGGAACAAGATGAAAAAACAATGCCAATACACTTACCCAGGATAGCATCTGACCAGGAGTCATCATCACAATAGAATCATAGAATCATAGAATTATAGAAAAATTAGGGTTGGAAAGGACCTCAAGATCATCTAGTTCCAACACCCCTGCCAGGGGCACAGACACCTCCTACTAAACCATGCCACCCAAGGCTATGTCCAATCCAGCCCTGAACACCGCCAGTGATGGAGCATTCACAACTTCCCTGGGCAACCCATTCCAGTGCCTCACCACCCTTACAGTAAAGAATTTCTTCCTCATATCCAGTCTAAACTTCCCCTGTTTAAGTTTGAACCCATTACCCCTTGTCCTCTCACTACAGTCCCTCATGAAGAGTCCCTCCCAAGCATCCCTCTAGGCCCCCTTCAGATACTGGAAGGCTGCTATGAGGTCCCCACGCAGCCTTCTCTTCTCCAGACTGAACAGCCCCAACTTTCTCATCCTATCTTCATATAGGAGGTGCTCCAGACCCCTGATCATCCTCATGGCCCCCCTTTGGACTTTTTCCAAAGACGAAGAAGAAGAAGAAGAGGTGCTTCTCGACCTCGGACCTCAATCAAGCTATGGAATGCGTGAAAATATTTTGCCCCTCAAACAGGGGAGCACATCATCACCTGGTTTCCCTAATGTTGAGACAATGGGGCCGACAGTCATGAACTAGAAGGGAGGGAAGCCAAGAAGCTAGGAACACTTGCTAGGGAAAAGGGGAATTGACAAAGCAGTTGCAAAACAGAATCATAGAATCATAGAATCATAGAATAGTTAGGGTTGGAAAGGACCTTAAGATCACCTAGTTCCAACACCCCTGCCATAGGCAGGGACACCTCCCACTAAACCATGCCACACAGGGATCTGTCCAATCCAGCCTTGAACACCGCCAGCAATGGAGCATTCACAGCTTCCATGGGCAACCCATTCCAGTGCCTCACCACCCTCACAGGTAAGAATTTCTTCCTCATATCCAATCTAAACTTCCCCTGTTGAAGTTTGAACCCATTACCCCTTGTCCTCTCACTACAGTTCCTCATGAAGAGTCCCTCCCTAGCATCCCCATAGGTCCCCTTCAGATATTGGAAGGATGCTATGAGGTCTCCACGCAACCTTCTCTTCACCAGGCTGAACAGTCACACCTTTCTCAGTCTATCTTCATATGGGAGGTGCTCCAGTCCCCTGATCATCCTCATGGCCCTCCTCTGCACTTGTTCCAACAGTTCCATGTCCTTTTGATGTTGAGGACACCAGAACTGCACACAGTACTCCAAGGGGGGTGACACAAGAGCAGAGTAGAGGGGCAGGATCACCTCCTTCGACCTGCTGGTCACGCTCCTTTTGATGCAGCCCAGGATACGCTTGGCTTTCTGGGCTGCAAGTGCACACTGCCGGCTCATGTTCATTTTTTCATCGACCAACACCCTCAAGTCCTTCTCCTCAGGGCTGCTCTGAATGTCTTCTCTGCCCCACCTGGAGCTGTGCCTGGGATTGCTCCAACCCAGGTGTAGGAGCTTGCACTTGGCATGGATAAACTTCATCAGGTGTGCATCAGCCCACCTCACAAACGTGTCAAGGTCCCTCTGAATGGCATTCCTTCCCTCCAATGGATCAACTGAACCACACAGCTTGGTGTCATGGGAAACTTGCTGAGGGCACACTCAATCCCACTGTCCATGTCACCGACAAAGATGAACAAGATCGATCCCAACACCGATCCCTGAGGGACACCACTCGTAACTGCTCTCCAGCTGGACATTGAGCCATTGACCACAACTCCTTGCGTGTGACCATCCAGCCAGTTCTTTACCCACCGAATGGTCCACCTATCAAATTGATGTCTCTCTAACTTAGAAACAAGGATGTCATGTGGGACAGTGTCAAATGCTTTGCACAAGTCCAGGTAGATGTCATCAACTGCTCTACCCCTGTCCATCAGTTCTGTAGCCTCATCATAGAAGGCCACCAAATTAGTCAGGCAGGATTTCCCCTTAGTGAAGCCATGCTGGCTGTCACCAACCACCTTGTTGTTTTTCATGTGCCTCAGCATGCCTTCCGGGAGAATCTGCTCCAAGATTTTGCCAGGCACGGAGGTGAGACTGACTGGTCTGTAGTTCCCTGGCTCATCCATTTTCCCCTTCTTGAAAGTGGGGGTTATACTTCCCTTTTTCCAGTCATCGGGAACTTCACCTGACTGCCATGACTTTTCAAATATGATGGACAGTGGCTTAGCAACTTCATTTGCCAGCTCCTTCAGGACCCGCGGATGGATTTCATCAGTTCCCACAGACTTGTATACATTCAGGTTCCTAAGATGGTCTCGCACCAGATCCTCTCCTACAGTGGGCCCAGGGTCTTCATTGTCACTGTTCCTTTGTCTGCCTTCCAAGACTTGGGTGGTATGGTCAGAGCATTTTCCTGTGAAGGCTGAGGCAAAGAAGTCGTTAAGAACCTCAGCCTTCTCCAAATCCAGGGCAGCCAGTTCTCCCGATAGCTTCCGGAGAGGGCCCACGTTGTCCCTAGTCGGCCTTTTATTCACTATGTACCTATAGAATCCCTTCTTGTTATCTTTCACATCGCTAGCCAAGTTTAATTCTAAGTGGGCCTTAACTTTCCTAACCTGAACTCCAGCTTCCCAGACAGCATCCCTGTATTCTTGCCAGGCCGCCTGTCCTTGCTTCCACCTTTTAGAAGCCTCTTTTTTCTCTTGAATTTTCCTCAGCAGCTCCTTATCCATCCAAGGAGGTCTCCTGACCCTCCTGCTGCACTTCCTTCTAGTAAGAATGTAACGCTCCTGAGCTTGCAGCAGGTGATCCTTGAATATCAACCAACAGTCTTGGGCCCCCTGCCCTCTAGGTTTATATCCCATGGAACCTTACTGAGCAGGTTCCTGAAGAGGCCAAAGTCTGCTCTCTTGAAGTCCAGGGCAGTGAGCTTGCTGCACGCTCTTCTCACTGTCCTGAGGATCTCAAATTCACCCATCTCATGATCACTGTAATCAAGGCTGCCCTGGAGCATCACATTTCCAACTAGCCCTTCCCTGTTGGTGAGGACGAGGTCAAGAATGGCACCTCTCCTTGTCGGCTCCTCTGTTACTTGCAGAAGGAAGTTGTCTTCCACACAATTGAGGAACTTCCTGGATTGTTTGTGCTGGGCCATACCATCCCTCCAACAGATATCAGGATGGTTGAAGTCCCCCATGAGAACAAGGGCCTGCGAGTGTGAGGCTGTTCCTATCTGTCTATAGAGTGCTTCATCCACAGAGTCCTCT
Organism: Ara ararauna; assembly: GCA_028858755.1. NCBI lineage: Eukaryota > Metazoa > Chordata > Aves > Psittaciformes > Psittacidae > Ara > Ara ararauna. The sequence continues at coordinate 61,759,786 of CM054376.1, read as the reverse complement.
TGGTCAGGCGGTCTATAACAGATCCCCACAATAATGCCTCCCATCGCTGTTCTCCCTTTAAGCCTGACCCACAAACTCTCTGTTGACTGCTCACCTCTCCGCAGGCAGAGTTCCATACTCTCCAGCCTATCCCTAACATAAAAAGCAACTCCCCCTCCCCACCTACCGGGCCTGTCTTTCCTAAAGAGCCTGTAACCTTCCATTCCAACACACCAGTCATAGGAGCCATCCCACCGTGTTTCTGTGATGCCTATTATATCATGCGCACATAAACGTGTACATCCCTAATTCCTCTTGTTTGTTCCCCATGCTACGGGCATTTGTATAGAGGCATCAGAGCCGAGCTCCAGTTGAAGCCGGCTCATTGGCTGGAGCAGCTGGAATACCTCTACATAGCTCTGAACTTTTACTATAGATGCTGGCAACTGACTGGGCGTGTTGGGATGGAATGATGCCCCCCTCCCCCAACACATCTAGTTTAAAGCATCCTTGACCAGTCTGGCAAGCCTCCTCCCAAATCCATTCTTCCCTTTCGTTGTCAGACCAGCTCCTCCAGCCCCCAGTAAACCAGGCTTACTAAATTGAGTCCCATGTTCAAGGTACCCAAACCTCTGACTATAGCACCCCCCTTCTAACCATTTATTAACCTGGCCAATCCTCCTAGCCTTTTTGAGGTCCTGCCCTGTATCCTGGAGAATTGACAAAAAGACAATCTGCGCTCCAGAACCCTTAACCACCTCTCCCAGAGCTCTGTAGTCCTTCTTTATGTTCTCTGAGCTACTGCTATCTATATCAGTAGCACCCACATGGATCACTAGAAGTGGGTAATAGTCAGTGGGACCGACTTGTGCAGGCAGCTTCTCTGCAACATCCCTGATCTGAGCCCCTGGTAGGCAACACACCTCCCTTGAGCCTGGGTCAGGTCAACAGATGCGTGCCTCTGTTCCTTTCTGAGTAGAGTCCCCTACTACTAAGGCCCTCCACTTTTTCCTGGCAGCACCAGTAGAGATCTTCTTTACCAGTACATCAGCCGGTTGTTCCTGGTGGGAGTTTAGTTCCTCAGCAGCCCCCTGCAGGACAGCAAAGTGGTTCTGGGTGGGGACAACAGATTTAGGAGGAAGTCCCTTACTTTTAATTTTCCTCTTCCTCCTTTTCTTGTTGGTTTTTTCTGTTACCATTTCCCAGCTTCCTGGGTTAGTGGCCTCCTTTCCTGCATGAGCAACAGTAGACTCTTGAGGCCCCTGCACAATCTGGTCCTGGAGCAAGCAGTGCTGCTTCCCCTCATCTTACCTGACACCTTTCAGCCTAGTAACAGCTTCCCGCAGCTCAGCCACGTGCTGTAGGAGGACCTCCACCAGTGAGCACAGAGTACAGCCCTGCCCATTGTGCACCCTCTCCTCAGGAGAGCAGTGTAGGCGCTCTCTAAGCCCCGAGCTCAGCCCTGCAGCCTCCTCTCTCATCGGCTCTGTCTGAATGCCTACATTGGCCACCTCCAGGGCAGCCAGAGCAGAGCTCCCAGACCAGAGCCTGGTCATACGGTGAGTGCTTACCATCCTGCTCTAACTGCTGCGTAAACTGCCTCGAACCCGCCCTGTTTGCTGCGCCCCTGGTCGTTCACGCTCCCTGGGGCAGGTTTTTAACCACTCGGGGCTGGTACCGCTCCTCCTGGCGCCGCCCCCTCTGAGTCAGCTCCTCGCGTCCGCTGAGCTGCCAGCTCCCGGGTAAGCCCTGTCGAGGACTTGAGGCTCCCTCGGTGCCTGTTGCTCCCGGACGCTGAGCTTCCCCCCTATCAGGCGTGCTGCAGGCGTCCCCTCTCGAGACAGACAGGTATGGAGAGTGGGCAGCATGAGCTGGGACTTGTGTGCACAGTGGGAGAGCTGCCACCACTGAGGGTTGAAAATAGGATAAAGGACCCTGCAGCGTTTCCCCAAATAGAACAGAAACAGTCCCTCAGCCTTTGGAAGTGGCTCTTGGCAGCTGTGAAAGAAAGGCTTCCATACAAGGAAGATGTTATGAGTCTTTCGGCCAAGTGGACTACTCTAGAGAAAGGCATCCAGCCTCTAAGGGAATCAGCCATTGTACAGATGATCTATCACATCAAGCCGAATAACGGGGATGTACCCATAGATCCAGATGAAGTCGAATGTACGTGACCCATGTGAAGGAAATTTACACGGAATGCACCGTCATCATACACCCATTCATTGGCAACAGTAACCCGGAGTGACATAATACCGCTAACAGTGGATGAAATGATTCATGAATCTCACCCCTTCCATCATTTCAGCTGTGGAAAAATTGTCCCAGGAGCTCAAACAATTGAGAGACAATCTATCTGATTTATCCATCTCCTCATGTGTAGTAGCACACAGCTAGTAACAAAAGGTGACCTACTGCTCAAGACAGAAGATATAGAAGGTACATGCCACAGGTCACCCTATGGTTTTACCTATGGGATCACGGAGAAGACAAGACAAAGTGGGATGGAAAACCTACCTCAGCTCTGGAGGAACAGGTGCGTGAATTGAAGAGGAAAACAAAGGTCAAGGCTGATCATCCCATGAAAGCTGCGTCTTCAGTTCCTGGTGAGCAGGTCCCCAGATGGTGTAGAAGAGCTGATTTTACTCCAGCTCCTGTGATAAAGAAGAATAATCCCTTTCTACAAGACTTAAGTGTCTAACTTTGTGATGACTATTAGAGTGGCCCTGCCTCCAGCCAGGTGGAGGTAGGGGACTATTGGATTCGCTGGACTGTGTGGATCAGATGACCTGGCACGTCAGTTCCACAAAAATATAAGGCTCAAGTAGATACCAGTGCACAGTGTACCCTGATGCCATCAAGCTACTGAGGGATGGAACACATTTCTATTTCTGGAGTGACAGGAGGATCACAAGAGTTGACTGTACTGGAGGCTGAAATCAGCCTGACTGGGAGGGAATGGTAAAAGCACCCCACTGTGACTAGTCCAGAGGCTGCATGCACCCTTAGCATGGACTACCTCAGGAGAGGGTACTTCAAAGACCCAAAAGGGTACCGAGGGGTTTTTGGTATTGCTGCTTTAGAGACAGAGGAAATTGAGCAGCTGTCCACCTTGCCTGGTCTCTCAGAGGATCCTTCTGTTGTGGGGTTGCTGAAGTTCAAAGAACAACAAGTACCAATCACGACCACAACAGTGCACCAGCGGCAATATTGCACCAACTGAGACTCCCTGATTCCCATCCATAAGCTGGAGAGTCAAGGAGTGATCAGTAGGACCCACTCACCCTTTAATAGCCCCATAGGGCCAGTGCGAAAGTCTAATGGAGAGTGGAGACTAACAGGAGACTATCGTGGCCTGAATGAAGTTACACCACCCTTGAGTGCTGCAGTACTGGACATGCTAGAACTTCAGTATGAACTGGAGTCAAAGGCAGCCAAGTGGTATGCCACAACTGATATTGCCAATGCGTTCTTCTCAATTTCTCTGGCAGCAGAGTGCAGGCCACAGTTCCCTTTTACTTGGAGGGGCTTCCAGTACTCTTGGTACCAACTGCCCCAGGGGTGGAAACACAGCCCGACCATTTGCCATGGACTAATCCAGACTGCACTGGAACAGGGGCAGGCTCCAGAACACCTGCAATACATCGATGACATTATTGTGTGGGACCATAGAGCAGAAGAAATCTTTGAGAAAGGGAGGAAAATTGTCCAAATCCTGCTGAAAGTTGGTTTTGCCATAAAATGGAGTAAGGTCAAAGGACCTGCACAGAAGATTCAATTTTTGGGAATAAAATGGCAAGAAGGACGTCGCCAGATCCCCACAGATGTGATCAGCAAGGTAACAGCAGTGTCTCCACCAACTATTAAGAAAGAAACACAAGCTTTCTTGGGTGCTGTGGGGTTCTGGATAATGCACATCCCAATTTACAGTTTGATTATAAGCCCTCTCCATCATGTGACCTGGAAGAAGAATGATTTTAAATGGGGACCTGAGCAACAAGAAGCCTTTGAGCAAATTAAACGAGAGAGAGCTCATGCAGTAGCCCCTGGACCTGCCCGCACAAGGCCAGATGAAAAAAATGTACTGTACACCGCAGTCGGGGAGAATGGTCCTACCTGGAGCCTCTGGCAGAGACCCTCGTCTTTTGGAGTAGGGGATACAGAGGATCTGAAGCCAGCTATACCCCAACTGAAAAAGAAATACTAGCAGCCTATGAAGGTGTTCAAGCTGCTTCGGAAGTGATTGGCACTGAAGCACAGCTTCTCTTGGCACCCCAGTTACCCGTGCTGGGCTGTATGTTCAAAGGCAGGGTCTCCTCTACACACCGTGCAAGCGAAGCTACATGGAGTAAGTGGGCTGCACTAATTTCACAACAAGCTCAAACAGGAAATCCCAGTCATCCAGGAATTATAGAAGTCATCATGGACTGGCCAGAGGGCAAAGATTTTGGAATGTCACCAGAGGAGGAGGTGATGCGTGCTGAAGAGGCCCCACCGCATAATGAACTGTCAGAAAGTAAAAAGCAGTATGCCTTGTTTACTGATGGGTCCTGCTGTATTGTGGGAAAACGTTGGAGATGAAAAGCAGCTGTATGGAGTCCCCAGTGAGAAGCTGCAGAAACTGCTGGAGGAAGTGGTGAATCGAGTCAGTTTGCTGAGATGAAAGCCATCCATCTGGCCTTGGACATTGCTGAACGAGAAACGTGGCCAGGACTTTATACTGACTCATGGATGGTGGCAAATGCCCTGTGGGGGTGGTTGCAGCAATGGAAGCAGAGCAACTGGCAATGCAGAGGTAAACCCATCTGGGCTGCTGCACTGTGGCAAGATATCACTGCCCGGGTGCAGAACCTGGTGGTAAAGGTATGTCATGTAGTTGCTCATGTACCCAGGAGTCGGGCCACTGAGGAACACCAGAACAATCAAGTGGATAAAGCTGCTAAGATTGAAATGGCTCAGATGGACTTAGATTGGCAACATAAGGATGAATTCTTTTTGGCCTGATGGGCCCATGACACTTTAGGCCATCAGGGCAGAGATGTAACATACAGATGTATTCGTGATTGAGGGGTGGACTTAACAATGGACACTATTGCCCAGGTTATTCAAGACTGTGAAACATGTGCTGCAATTAAGCAAGCTAAACGGTTAAAGCCTCTTTGGTATGGAGGACAATGGCTGAAGTACAAATACGGGGAGGCCTAGCAGATTGATTATAACATGCTCCCACCAACCTGCCAAGGCAAGCGCCATGTGCTTACCATGATGGAAGCAACCACCGGATGGCTGGAAACACATTCTGTGCCCCACACCACTTCCTGGAACACTGTCTTGGGCCTTGAAAAACAGATTTTGTGGCGACACTGCACCCCAGAGAGAATTGAGTCAGACAGTGGGACTCATTTCCGGAACAACCTGATAGACATTTGGGCATTGAGTGGGTATATCACATCCCCTACCATGCACCAGCCTCTGGGAAAATCTAACGGTACAGTGGACTGTTAAAAACTACACTAAGAGCAATGGGTGCTGGGACTTTCAAGCATTGGGATACACACTTACCAAAGGCCACCTGATTGGTCAACACCAGAGGATCTGCCAACAAGGCTGGTCCAGCTCAGTCAGAACTTTTACATACTGTAGAGGGGGACAAAGTTCCTGTGGTGCACATACAGAATTTGCTAGGGAAGACAGTATGGGTTATTCCTGCTTCAGGTAAAGGCAAACCCACTTGTGGGATTGCTTTTGCTCAGGGACCTGGTTATAATTGGTGGGTAATGTGGGAAGATGGAGAAGTCCGATGTATACCTCAAGGGGATTTGATGTTAGGGGAAACCAGCCAATGAACTCAATTGTATGCTGCTGCCTGCTATGTAGCACTTTTATAGCCCACCAACTAGATGTCTTCAGGTCACCAGGAACTGGCCCTGACTTCCCTCCAACCATTATCCCAACAAAGAATGAACTTTGATAAAACCAGACAAGTTCTGCAGTAAAGGAAGGATCAGCACCAGCAGGCAATGATCCAACACTGCACACAGCCTCTCCTGCTCTGAAAGACTGTTATAAGAGATGAAGCCCGATATCATGGACCAGATGGACTTAGCAGCTTTATGGGGATTGGTCCATGAACTAAGGAATGATCTCTCTCTCTCTCTCTCTGTGGATGTACAGATAGGACAGAAGAGTGATGGTATATTGAAAATGTGGGATCTGAGCATGACGTGAATGGTATGGAATAAGGGGTGGATACTGTGCTGGGTTCAGCAGTAGCAGTCATTTTTCTGCTTCTTAGTAGCTGGTGCAGTGCTGTGTTTTTGACTTTCGGCCTAGGAACTGCACTGATAACACCAATGTTTTTAGTTGCTGCTCAGTAATGTTTAGTCTGACCAAGGAATTTCTGAGTCTCATGCTCTGCAAGGGAGGAGGGGAAGCTGGGAGGAAGCAGTGATAGGACACCTGACCCAAACTAACCAAAGAGGTATTCCATACCACAGCACGTCATGCCCATTATGCAAACTGGGGGCAGTTCCCTGGAAGGGCTAGATCACTGCTCAGTTGGGCTGGGTATCTGTTGGTGAGTGGTGAGCAGTTGTATTCTCTTCCCTTGTTATTTCCCTTATCATTATTATTATTGGTGGTAGCAGCAGTAGTTTTGTGTTATACCTTAGTTACTGGAGTGTTCTTATCTCAACCTGTGGGAATTACATTCTTTTGATTCTCCTCACCATCCTTCCGGGAGCAGGGGGAGGAAGAAGTGGGGGGAGTGAGCTAACAGCTGTGTGGTTCTGGGGCGTCCTCAACATAAAAAGGACATGGAACTGTTGGAACAAGTCCAGAGGAGGGCCACAAGGGTAATCAGGGGACTGGAGCACCTCCTGTATGAAGATAGGATGAGAAAGTTGGGGCTGTTCAGCCTGGAGAAGAGAAGGCTGTGTGGAGACCTCCTGGCAGCCTTCCAATATCTGAAGGGGGCCTAGAGGGATGCTGGGGAGGGACTCTTCATGAGGGACTGTAGTTACAGGACAAGCGGTAAAGGGTTCAAACTTAAACAGGGGAAGTTTAGATTGGATATGAGGAAGAAATTATTTCCTGTAAGGGTGGTGAGGCACTGGAATGGGTTGCCCAGGGAAGTTGTGAATGCTCCATCACTGGCGGTGTTCAGGGCTGGATTGGACATAGCCTTGGGTGGCATGGTTTAGTGGGAGGTGTCCCTGCCTGTGGCAGGGGAGTTGGAACTAGATGATCTTTAGGTCCTTTCCAATCCTAACTAGTCTATGATTCTATGATTGCTGGCTGGGCTTAAACCACAACAACTATTCTATGATTCTATCTCCAGCCCTGCAGTTGCAACATTTGAACACGAGGGCTGTTTTCAAGCAAGCATGGCAGAAGTACAAAAAAGATATTAAATGTCTTTTTTCATGCACACAGAGCAACTCCCTAAGTGCCCTCTGTTGAGGGCCACATGAGCTCAGCCATATGATTAGGCACTGCAGTAACGAGGACTTTCTGTTTCACTGAACACAAAATGACTTATGTGTTACTCTTACGATGGCTGCCTTGTATGACTCTCCATCTTACCGTCCCTGATCTTGTAGATATGCTGTAAAAGCAACAAACAACAACCAAGCAGGATGATTTTGATAATTTTACAAAACAAAAGTAGCAATGCAAAGAATGGCTAGCCTGAAATCAATCTGAAATAAAAGTCCAGCAAGAAAAACGTGGGTTGGACACTTACTCCCCCTGACAAGCAGCTAGTACTCAAAGTGGATGGAGTGCTGTCACACAAATAATTAAGAGGAAAGTTACTTGCAATAGAAGGAAGAGGAAAGTAAGTGGATAGAGCTTTAGTCCATTTTAGAGGGATGAGCCAACTAAAAAGTAAAAAAGGAAGGTAAATTAAGTTGAAGCTACTGTTTACGGGAGAAATGTGGCTGCTGATCAATAATAAATAGACAAATATCTTTTAAAGCCAAGAGAGACCAAATAATTATCTAATGCAATGTCCTGCATTGGAGCTTTGAGGAGTATGGGATTTTGAGATTTTTGACATCCACCTTTTTTCAAGTTAAGACTTAAAAGTTACTGTTTGAAAATTCTCCATGAGAAAAAAAGCTGAAAAGGCTTATCTGAACTCAAGAAAATTGATAAAAAAGAAATGAAATAATAAAAGAGTGGATTTTTTTTTTCATTCCCCAATTTTATTTACAAAAAAAGGAAAAAAAGACATCATAGAAAGTAACATGAAATGTGTTAGGGAGTGAAAAACTAACATTTGGCTTTGAAAACATTAAATGATAAAATTCAGAATTATGGAAGGGGTCTTTTTCTGTCAGAAAACATGTTGGAAATTAGCTTGTTTGCAGAACACAACCTTTATCCCACGTAGACAGGCTAGACAATGCTGCCCAAAGCTCACATTTTCTGGCTGTGCAAACGTAGACTTTTTAGAAAGATATATGATCAGGGCAGAAAAGCATTAATAGATGAAGAATTCACCATATTCTCAGCATGGCACTGAAAGATTATGAATCAAGTGCTTAGGGAGCTTTCCAAGGGACCAAATGGATCAAAAAACTGACCAAAAAAGGGACACAATTATATGCAACTTCTGCAGGCTTTCTAAGAAAAAATACCTTCAAGGGAGGTTTCATGCAGAAGGATGCAGGCCCCCATCTCAAGGGTAGCACAGGTGATTTCTTGCAAGCTGTTGAGAAGATAGTAGACAATAGCACAAACATGCTGTGGAAATGGTTTTGTTGATGTCTGGATTTTGCACTGTGTTGTTTCTGAGGCTATGCCATGTTGAGTCAGGGAGTATAGTCTCAGGATGGTGCAGAATTCCTGGTATAGGGGGTGTGGGTTTCGGGTGTTTTTCCCCTGTCTGTTGAAGACTGGCAGCAATAACCCATCCAGAAAGTTGTGGAGGTAACTGATGGATGAGAGTGCTGTTGAATACACAGAGAAAGCTGCTGCAGCAGGTGCTGGCAAGCAGGGTCAAGAATCACAGCACTGAATGCCAGGTCAGGTAAGGACCTGTTCTGTGAACAGGATATTTCAGGAAGAGGTATTTGCATCAGCAAAGCTAAAAAAGATAACTTGTTTGACTTTTCACATAAACAAATGAGGACTGCCCATGCTGCTAGCTACTGTACTACACAGGAGAGTAACTAAGGGGGTTTTAACTCCCAATCCTCTTGAATAAGATCATGACTACATACTGAAATGTGCAGCTCTCCTGCACAGGGTTTTCTGTATATGTGGAAAGAGTATATTCCCTTTAAAACCTTTTTTTTGCATTCATCCAAGTAACTTAATACAATAATAGAGTAACCAAATGACCAAATAACCCACCCCCCTAAAAAGCAAGCAAACAAACAAACAAACAAACAAACAGAAATTAAAACAGGAAATGCAAAAAATAATACTGGCACATTGGAGAATTTAGAGGAGTGAAGGATTCTCTAGAGTTTCTCTCACTTTGACCCACTCTATAAATAACTGCAATATAAAATGTGATCCAAAATAATTGCAATTCAGGTTAGAAAATGTCAGTTGCTCACCTCTGCATCCTAAAGAAGCGTCTGGGTTGTGCTTCTAAAGCTACATGAAAAGAAACTCAGCTACAACCTTTTGCAATTCAAAATATTCATCTGAATGACAAGAAAACTAATCCTTGGTTTATTATTAGACGTTATAAAAAATTTTTCAACATTCTGGATGTTCATATTTTTCTTCCGCTCTTTTAATGCAGTGCTAATCTGAAAAATGACTTTGTCGAAAATGTAGTTGAAGTGAGTAGTTAAAGTGAGAAGTGGTTGTGGAGATATAACACAAAATTCCTTGAAGTGTTCTAATGTTCGGAGGTGTGTGCTGTGTTCTTTCTTACTTCCACAGCCTTCAAGGATAGCATCAGTCCGATAGCCAAAAATTGAGGTGCTCAGAATAGTTAGTCTCCCCCGAAAACCTGAGCCAGCTTCTTGCTCGGTATGTCTGTCCTTGGTGCACAATCAGTTAAAATCAGAGGCCTTTTACAGTTCCCATTATCTCCAGAATATCAACAAAGCAGCAGGAAAGTGCACTGGCTTTTTGCATATGTGTTATCTATTGATGACCCTGCAAAACAGATGAACTACTTCTGCGTTTGACTGTTGGAGGCTCCTGGTCCTGACTTTAGCATAAGCTGAGACACCAGCTATCACACATCGCCAGCAGAATTGCTAAACTGTTGGCTGATACCTCAGTGAAGATTTACTGAGGATGGCATTAATGTGCCTCAGGAACCAAAAGCCATACCAAAACCACAGGACCATCAGCTCCCATCCCTAGTGAGATGTGGATGGCAATAGCCTCCCTTGCAAGCTCTGAAAGTAAGTGCAAGGAAGATAAGAAGTGTGATTGTTAAGGAAACCATGGGGTATCCCTGACCTTAGGTGGAGGGAAGCAGCATCCTAGGACTGTATTCACAACACAATTCAAAGCAGTCTGTGACACGTTAGAAATTCATTTCTCACAGTGATGTGTGATTAGGAACAAACTAAAGATTCACTGGATACAGACTGCTAGCAAGGCAAACAGCTAAGGAAAATGAACCCTTTTACTTGTAAAGGAGGACTTTTGATGCTGGATTAGTAAGATACAATAAACATACCATTACAGAATGGCATTTTGACAGAGTAATTTTTTGGAATGAAATCACGTTCTATGTGGCATGCTTAAGCGGATGCTGGGCAAAATCAAATTAAGACAGGATTAAAATGGTGCTTTGAAATTATTTCAGTGGTTCTTATTGATTAGGAAATGTGATTTTATAGGACAATGTTATGTAGAATCAAAATGCAAACACAAAGAAAAGGTCAGGATATTACTGAGAAAGGTGGCAGCAGTTAGCAAAGAAAACTTCAAAGAGCAAAATCAAGCATCTTTTCCTAAACACATGCCACTACTTTCCCTTAATTTTAGGTTAGCAAAATTAAGATAAATTATACAAACCACCAAGAGCTGTACACTTTTTCCCCTTTCTGTGTACATTTCTGTTGATATAGCTGTGGAATTTCATGCTACCATCTTAAATATTTTTCTGATTTCATTTTACTAGAGAAGTGATAAATTCTGTTTCATCATATCTTGTACTGAACAGACATGTGCTGAATGCATTTGGCTTAATTTTTGAATAATTAATACCCTAAATCTGGTAGATTTCCCAAGTTACAAATCCACCTAACAGGTGTCTCAGTGAAGGCGGCTCTGATTTGCAGGGACACAAAAACAGCATCAAATAGGATGGATCCCCATGCAACCCCTTTTTGCTTCTGCTTATATACTCAGAATTTCAGCTGGCATTTCAGAGATCATATTTACCTACTGAGGAGGAGAATGCATTTCCTGTGATAAGGGACTCCCAGGATTTAACCGATTATAGGAAAAATTATAGGAAAAACACAAGCCATGGTATATCCTATTCGGTTCAAACAAGGACAAAGAGGTGTTTCAAACTGGCCTGAGAAAGATGGTCCACTTTCCATCATCAGAATCAGCGTTTTTCATATATTGTCAGCAAAAGAAATGTCACAGAGCAAAAATGCTGGGAAAATAAATTCTAAACTTCCAGAAATTGTCTGGATGGGTTCTCTCTGTTCCCTCAAGTAATACAAAGATATCTCATTCAATAAGACAAAAATGTTTCATTTTGATAATATGTGAACACATAATTTATTATCAAAATTATATGATGGATACATGTAATAAAGAAGGTGTGTAAATTCAATATTATCATGCATATTTCATTATGCCATGCAAGCTGAAATGAACAGAACTGGAAAAGTAGAAACAAAACATACACATTATTGAAATGAAACATTCATGTCTCATCGAAACAAAACAAGAAAATAGAAAGGGTTCATTTAAACATTTTCCTGTCAAAAAAATAAGCTGAAATTGACATCCTCCCATGAAATGTTTTGATTTTCCTTCTCTGCTGGGAAAAATGTCTGCCTGCTTTCATTGCCAGATACATGCATGGTAGCATTTATTACAATGTTGTTTAAAATAGTGATCAGTCCTGATGGACAAAGCTTGTTCCAAGTCTCTTTACTCCAATTTGGAGACACAGGTTGAGATGCTAGCAGTGTCCTTGTGAGAGGTTGTCATGGGTTCAGCAGCAGCAGTCATATTTCTCCTCCTTGGTAGCTGGTGTAGCGCTGTGTTTTTTTGATTTTGGGCCTGGGAACAGCGCTGATAACACCAGTGTTTCGGTTACTGCTTAGTGATGTTTTGGTCTGGCCAAGGACTTTCTGAGTCTCATGCTCTGCCAGGGAGGAGGGGAGCCGGGAGGAAGCAGAGACAGGACACCTGACCCAAACTGACCAAAGAGGTTATTCCATACCACAGCACGTCATGCCCAAGATGGAGGACGGAGAGGAGAGACCCAGAAGGGTGGGGGGTGCACTGCGTGGTCGGGCTTGGTATTAGGTGGTGAGAATTGTATTCTTTCCTTGTAATTTCTCTTGTCATTATTATTATTGGTGGTAGCAGTAGTGATTTGTGTTATACTTTAGTTACTAAACTGTTCTTATCTCAACCTGTGAGAGCTGCATTCTTTTCGGTTCTCCTTCCCATCCCTCTGGGAGTGGGGGGCAAGAAAGAGGGGGGAGTGAGTGAGAGAACGAGCTGCGTGAGTTATAGAGGCTTAAACCACGACAGTTCTTTTGGCGCCCAACGTGGGGCACGAAGGGTTGAGATAACGACAGGATTAATAGCCACTTGTCACAATGTTGATTTATTGGCTCTTAAAGTTGTTGCTTTTGGTTCTCTTGCGTTCATGGTTTCAGTCTGTTGTACCTTACTTACAGCCGGTATTTCTTATCTTAGCATGTTTCAGATATGGGTTTTGGGTTAAGGTTCTTGTTTCATTGTACTTTATTGGAATGGCTTGTGATACGGGCGGGCTCCAGAAGCCGTGGGGGGCGAATGTGTACCTGGCAGTTCGGCTGCTCTTCACCGTCCTGGCGAGGCTGTGGAGAGCCGAGGGGGGGCTGCCTCGGGAGCCGCCGGCTGCCGAAACGGCCCGGGGGAGCGGACCCGGGGAGCAGGAGCCGAGCCCCCCCACCGAGCCCAGCCCGACGGCTGCCGAGCAGAGGAAGGAGGTAGCAGAAGGGGTGAGCCCCCCGACTGAGCCCAGCCCGGCGGCTGCCGAGCCGCGGGAGGGGGAGGCTACCGAGCGGCAGGAGGAGACGGCAGAGAAGCCGGGCCCCGACGCTGAACAGAGTCCCGTGGCCGAGCCCAGCCTCGTGGCGGCCGAGAGCATTCCCCGGCAGCTGCCCGCGGAGCCGCAGGAGAACGCAGGAGACCCCGCAGCACTTCCCAGCAAGGTAGAGAAGGAAGCTCTGGACTCAGACAAAGAGCAGCTGGTGGTGAGAGAGCCGGCAAGCACAGCAGCTACACCAGCCCCAGTGACAAGCACAGCAGCCTCATTTGAGAGTTCTGAAGGGTTTGAATGGCCTTTGGGTACCCTTGAGACCTGCCTGCTGATTGTGATGGGGATCAGCATGGTGGCATGCATACACAGTGTGTTTTACCCACAACCATTTTGTGTGGTCCCCAGAGTTAAGCAGAGTGGGGTGTGGGCCTTGTCTGGGGTTAATCTGCAATCTAGGATGACCAAGAGAGTTTCCCCAAGCCTGGACAGCCATGAGTGGCAGAGTATGTGGGACAGTATGAGCGACTATCTAGTCCACTGGGCCCCTCCAGTGCTTTGGAAGCATTGGAGATGGAAGGCAGCTGTATGGAGTCCCCAGTGACAAGCTGCAGAAACTGCTGGAGGGGAGAGTGAATTACTTTGAGCCTGGTGGGCCCATGACACCTCAGGCCATCAGGGCAGAGATGCAGCATACAGATGGACTTATGATCGAGGGGTGGACTTGGCAATGGACACTGTGGCCCAGGTTACTGACGAGTGTGAACTCTGCACACAGCCTCTCCTGCTCTGAAAGGCTGTTACAGAAGATGGAGCTTGACATCATGGACTGGATGGACTCAGCAGCTTTGTAGGGATTGGTCTATGCACTGAGGGATGATCTCTCTCCCTCTCTCTGTGTGTGTGTGTATGCATATACATATACATGTGATGGTATATTGACAATGTGGAATCTGAGCATAACGTGAATGGTATGGAATAAGGGGTGGATAATGTCATGGGTTCAGCAGCAGCAGTCATTTTTCTCCTCCTTGGTAGCTGGTGTAGCGCTGTGTTTTTTTGATTTTGGGCCTGGGAACAGCGCTGATAACACCAGTGTTTCGGTTACTGCTTAGTGATGTTTTGGTCTGGCCAAGGACTTTCTGAGTTTCATGCTCTGCCAGGGAGGAGGGGAGCCGGGAGGAAGCAGAGACAGGACACCTGACCCAAACTGACCAAAGAGGTTATTCCATACCACAGCACGTCATGCCCAAGATGGAGGACGGAGAGGAGAGACCCAGAAGGGTGGGGGGTGCACTGCGTGGTCGGGCTTGGTATTAGGTGGTGAGAATTGTATTCTTTCCTTGTAATTTCTCTTGTCATTATTATTATTGGTGGTAGCAGTAGTGATTTGTGTTATACTTTAGTTACTAAACTGTTCTTATCTCAACCTGTGAGAGCTGCATTCTTTTCGGTTCTCCTTCCCATCCCTCCGGGAGTGGGGGGCAAGAAAGAGGGGGGAGTGAGTGAGAGAACGAGCTGCGTGAGTTATAGAGGCTTAAACCACGACAGAGGTGATTCTTAAAATGGTACATCTGGACTAGTCAGGCTGTGCACCCAGCAGGTCCTTTGCAAATAGTACAAGAAATGATCTGAGCATAATGCAATGGTAAATTAAAATGACTGCAGGTGAAATCAATTTAGCTGCTCTGAAACTACCTGACAGTAGTGCACAAAATGTTTTCACATCCACTTTGAAGCACATTGCTTTCAAGCTATGGAAAAGTTTGATGGCCTGATTCAAAGTCCTTGGTGTGTTGGTTTCCATTTCACAACTTTAAAGGACTTAGCACCCTAAGAAAACAATTTTTTTTTATGTGAGGCTTGTTCAGCCTCCTGTTCCCCTGAAACTGGCCTTCCCAAGTCATATCATAGAATCATGGAATTGTAGAATAATTTGGGTTGGAAGGGATCTTCAAAGGTCATGAAGTCTGACCCCCCTTCAATGATCAGGAACATCTTCAACTAGATCAAGTTGCTCAGAACCACATCCAGCCTATCCTGGGCTGCAAATGCACATTGCCAACTGTACATTTACCCTCTCCCCTTGGCCTGCTAACGCCAAGTGATAACTACACCTCCTCAAACACCTAGGCTGAATGCCTGGAAGTCAATTTGCTTCCCGCAAGGGTTAATTTCTCCCAAATTCATGCAGAGAAGCAAAGTCGACTGAATAAAAATAAATGGGTGTGCATCTGACATTTCTTTGTATGAGTTCCATAAACTCATTTATTTTACATCACTTAGTGCACTTCAGGAACAGGAAAGACGAATGTGCTTTCTGATGTGTCTGAGGGGGTTTGTAGCTATAATTAAGAGGTTATTATTGCTGAAGTCTAATTACATTCTTTAAAGTGCTCCGATAAGAGCACACAAAGAACTGTTTTAATACTTGGTTCCACTACTGGCTGGTTTATCCACATTATAGCTAGCCACCAAACAAACAAAATCTGGTGAAATCAGATCTCACATGGTAGCATTTTCAGTGTTCTTTCCAGTAGGAAATGTGATAGGGGGAAGAGCAGAGAAGCAGGCAGAATTTTAAATGTATTCTTTTGCAACTGAAGTTTTCCTTTTTGTGATTTGTTTTGTTTGTTTGTTGGTTGGTTTGCTTTGCTTATGGTTTTGGTTTTTCCCCAGTTAATGAGCTTTTTCATTTTAGTAACAATAGTTTGCATTTGTACAACAGTTTCAGTAGGGGCTAACTGGATTCACTGCTTGCTAATCCTCATCTGATTACTACCATTGAATCCTTCTTTGATCTCTCCTTTATGTCCACTAGTGTGATCAGGTTGTGAGCAGTTTGAGACTAGGGCAGCATGCCTCCTTTTTGTCCTATAGCACATAGCATATGATGTCTTTAACCTCTGACTGAGTTTTCCAGATACTGTCAGATTACGATAAGTAATTTGTACAGTATTTGCCATCCAGATGGATGGCATTCTTCATGTTCATTTACATGAACACTTATTCTTTGTATACATTTTTCTCAGACATACCCAGTCAGTGTACTACAGTTTACCTATGTTTCCCTTCCTCTCCCTTTTTTTTTTCCTAATGAAATGTTTCTTTGACCTTTAAACATTAATGAAGGCAGATGACAATGTGCACAAAATGTTTGTCTTAATTGTGAGGGGTGATATGGCTTCACTATGAAACATCTTTCAGAAGCTTAATTACTCCCAGTGCTGCATTTACAGCAAAGGGAAGGTATCAAATGAGACAATGAAGAGAGTTCAGTAGTTTTGATCTTATTTTCTGAATTTGGGCAATCTCATGGTCTCTCCATTTATTAATACATATCATTTCCTCCCATTTCTCATAAGTGAATTATATTGCTGCTTGCATGCTGATGGGGTAAGCAAGTGGGGAGCTGCATTTGTTGCAACCTGATAATGGATGAGAGCTGTTCATTCAGAGACAGGCTGTTCTTCTGGAGACCCTGTGATTTGCCAGAATATATTACATTTTTCCAATATTATTGCACAGCAGATACTTAATATTGCATGCACAAATGGCCTTTTCAAGGACTGAGTAGGGGGTGGGAGAGACTAAATGTGGGCCTCAGAGGACTAATTTCCTACCTGCTTGTTGTGATAGAAATGTACAACTGCAAACAGCATTTTGTAAATTGCCAGTATAAAAAAGAGAGGCCACTGAGCAATGTGTAGCTAGAGCAAATATGCCTTCAGGAGGCAAAACCAGCAAAGCTCCATTGAAATCAATGTGCCTCCACTGGTTTGCATTAGTAAAGAATCTAGCCTAGAAAGATTACTAGGGGGGTGCAGCAGGAACTATCATAGGTAAGCAACAGTTTTAGCAGGATGGGGAAATACAGTCCTTAAATCAAGGCCAACTCTGATGTGGGCTCTACAGGAGTATGCAACTGGAAGAAGACTGCTTAGACAAGTTAAGTCTGTCTTCTCTGTAGTAGCAAAGGCATATGTTGCATCTCATTCTGAGTGGGAGTGGTGAAATAAACCTGATAGCTTTGCCATAGGCTGTATGGGGTGGACAAAGGGATTCAGTTGTTTAGGGCACTGCGAAAAGTGCGCCAAAGACTACAGTGGGTTTTGTAGTCAGCAAAGTGCTCGGCAAAACCCCTAGTGGGGAGATGTAATACTAGTGGAAACGCTTTAGTAGAGTTGGGTGGTGAAGATGTAACAGAGCATTGTATAGACCATTTCTCAGCTCCTATCTCTGTGGTGCAGTTTGAATCATGTTTTAGCAGTCTTGGAAAGCAAAGCCTTGTGTGAATGCCTCCATATGACTGAGCTAGATTTGGATGGGCTTTGTTATTTTTATGGCTACAGCAGCACTGTTGTAGTGCGTCTTCTACCTTTCAGGCTCAAGAACTTGAACCAAATTCAGATGTGAGCCTAAATAATGTGAAAAAAAATGTCTAAAGTGATTCACCTCCCTCTTCTTTAGCCCTTTAGCTGTGCTCTGAGTGTTTTTGGCTAGCTGCATATATCGTGACTTAAAATTGGAGGAGCATATTCACACTGGAACTGCTTCCACTTGTGTCCTCCCAGCTGTGCTCGCTGCAGATAGGTTGGGCTGCTCCTGAGATGCACAAGTTTTTGATGCCACTTTGTTTTGACCACTGATTTCCATGTGTATTTGGCTTTTATTTCTTCCACTCCCTTAAATACGCATACTGCTCCAATCAAGGTTCCCTCTAGGATTATACTGCCAATGTTTTCCTAACTGTCAGAGGGAGAAAGGGTGAATGTGTGCTGTGCTGGTGGATGTTTGGGTCTACTACAAACAAATACAAAGACTACATACAGTGTTTACTATCCCTAAGAGATCTGCCAAAGTCTTAATATATACACTAATATAAATTAATATTAATATAATTAATAATAATATAAAACACTTAATATATATACCTGGATGAATGTGTATTGTTTCTTTACCAGTTCCCTCCTATCCAAGTATAATCTGGTAATATCTAAGCATCCTCATTTATGCTTCACCTGTGCTGCCAGCTTTGAGCTGAATGTAAGGCCAGGAAAAGTAGTTCAGCTCTCACATTTCTTGGTACTGGCTTCGCAGGTATGATTTGAAGAAAGACTGAGTTCACTCTTTGCTATGCAAACAGTTCCTGATGGGACTTGTGTTTTTCCAGTTTTGAATCCATTGCATGCTAAGTGTATTTCTAAAGGGGACTGCCTAAATATATTCATACACCCCCCCCCCCCCAGGGCTTCATCAAAGCATGCTGCCTAAAGCAAAAAAAGATGCTCAAATATTTTTGTCTAACAAATGTGGTGAGCTCACTATACTTGTGAGAAGAGGGTTGGCTTTGGTTTAGGTTTTTTTTAAATAAACTTTTTTTTTTTCTTTTTAATGCCATGGGTCCAATTTTGTCACAGAACTGTTGGTCTGGAAGTCCATCTTTTTGTAGTTGATGCTTAAGTTATTCACTCGTTTATTGTCCCAGGAAGGATGCTGAAAACTTAAGACACTACAAATAAGATTTAGGAAGGAGCAGGTTGTAGCATATGGTGAGTGAACAGCGAAAGTGAGTGGAGAAACCCATATACCCTGGAATCCTTGGCTTTCTGTTAGTGTTTCTGTATAGATAAGCTTGAAAAGAATTCTTTTTGGTTTTGTTGTGGTTTTTTTTTAATCCATGTGCATAAATTGATCGCTGATACTGTTGTGTTACATAAGGGGTAGAACTGTAATCTGGGAGCAATGCTGGTTTACTTCCTCACCATCAATTATCTTGCAAATATTTGGGAACACTGAACACTTTCAATAGAAATTAGATGGGTGAATGTGGGTTGAAAAGGTCATGTTCCGGGTGATTTATCTGCAGCAAATAATTCAGCTGCTTCATAAAGCCACTTCTGCATCTGGCCCTTTGATTGCCAAACCATTCATTCTTTCTAATGCAACAGAGAAATACTTATTTGAAGAAACAAAATAAAGAGATGCTACAGTAGAGGAGAAGGCAGATAATTTAAACATGGAAAAGCTGCAATGTCATGATGGATGTGCAAAAGCAATCCTTTGTTCCTTTGTCCTTCTGCATATCGTGGGAAAAAAACAAGCCTTTATAGCAAATGTATTAATTCCATTTCTAAGATAGCTATTTGGGAAGAGGTTTTGCATTGTTGGTTGGCTGCCCCAAAATCAAGATGAAGTCAGAGATATTGGAATAAAGGGGAAGTGGGCCATATTACAACTTTCCTGGTGGGTCTGTTCTGTGAAGATCAATAAAGAGGATTCATCAGTGTTTGATCACTGGCAGTATTGCACGAGGGAGCAGTGCAGGTACTCTTCTGAATGCTGGTAGCAAACTATGAACAGTGCATATTATTTTGTACTATATTTGCATAGCTTAATGGAGTTTTAAAAGGTCATAATCCAAGCAGTATACACTTTGGAGCTAAGAGCTGCATACAATTGTGTTGTTGCATTCTTAATTGCATCTTTAGAGTGGTGGTGGATTTTTTTTCCTTTTTTTTTTTTTTAAATATGGGGAATTTGGAGATGAAAACTGCCCCTTTTAAAATTTATTATTTGCAGTGGGGACAACAGAGCCTCCACTCATCTGGCCAATATGCTTTTAAACCTCTGTCCTCCTTTGTTTGCAGAGGAAGTAGTCATAAATGGAGTAAATGTTCATGACACCAGTACTAAAGAAATTGGCTAGCATTTTTTTCAGTTATAGGAAAAGAGGGCAAGGAATGGTGCCAATAGTTAAAGACTGATGTTTGATAGTTGGTGTCCTAAAGAAACTTACGTTTTATGTTGGTTATGTTGAGAGCTGGCTGAAACATACTCAGCATTCTTTTGGACCACAGATTGGGACCACATGACCTTTAAAAAGCCCTCAGTCTGTTAACTCTGGAGGGAAAAGCTCAAGCTGGGCAATCACCAAAGGACAGAGCCACATATAAAGGCATCAACTACTTTAAAGGGTAGGTGTGCAGTGCCCTGTGTTTGCTGTGACCAATCAGACCACCCTGCAGTTGAGTACACACTGTCGTTTAAACCCTAATTATGGGATGTATAGTCCTTACCAAATGTCCATGTCCAGCATGAAGGGCGCAGAATACACCAAAATCCCACTCAGCTCTACCAAGTTGTTTCTATCAACTCTTTCCCTGGGCCTAAAACATAGCATATGAGCTAGTAATAAATCAGCAGATCACACAGATAGAATGTTAGCATATATTCATTCTTGCCAATAATCATTAGTCCTGTAATTGATTTACTTCATCATGATCTAAGCATAGACTAAACTATCAGCTCAGAGAAATCTGCCTTGAAGTCTCTACAGCAAGTCAAACCCCTGAATTACCCAAGCAGGTCTGTTAAGGAGACACAGTGGAGACACAGACCTGCTGTGCCGTTCATTCCTTTTCCAGCCATCCTCCACCTTATGGATTTCCATCATGGTCAGAACACAGGTCGCATATAGGCAGTTGGTGTTGGTCTCTCTCTGCTGAGCTATTTTTCAGGCAGAAATGAAAATGTGTGTATTTATTACCAGTTTCTCATCACATGTTTCTTGCTGTTAAAGAATCAATTATCAGTGGGATTTCAGTTGTCTACAATATCTGATCACTTAGGTCACTGCCAAATCATAGTTCATTCCAGCTGTAGGATTTTGATTGTATTACTTTGATAACTGTGGGAGCAAAAGATTTATTTGTCCTTCTTCAGGAACTAAAGGCTGCTTTCTCAGTTCAGGCTTTTGACAAATTACCCACAATTTATATGAAGGGCCTTCTGTATTCCTTGCAACTTAGTAATGGCTCTGATGCAGAAAATGGGTTCCTTCAAGTGTTTTTCCTCAGGGAGAAACTAGCTGGGGAACAGTCATTGGAGAATAAGGTGATTTTGCAGCAGATCTCAAGTGGTTACATGGGAATCACCATCCTGCTTAATCTCACCATGCGCTTGGAGAGGAATGTGGCTTCCCAGCAGAACTAATTGCACATTTGCTATCTCAGGGCTGAGCCAGATAACCTAAATAATGCAGCATATCAAGATACTGTGAGTCAGCTGAGGTGTGGTAGCTGCTTATGCAACACCCATAGACCCTGCCAAAAGTAACGTCATGTTATTTAATTCTCATTCCTTGCTGGCCAACGGCTTATGTCAGCCAATGGCTAAAAATGTACACATGTGGTTTTCTCTGCAGCTCTGTCCATACATGGTGTCCTGTTAATGCCTAGTAAATTGAACTCTAGATTGCATCCTCTCACGCTACTTCTTCAGCATATTTAGCAATAGACTTCACAAGGAAGGTTGTCTCTGACATGCAAGATTTCTTGGTCTAATGCATTAATCTGTAACCTCCTGCTCTGTTCAAATAAAATGTGTGTTTTATTTTATGGGAAATCGTGGGCAGGTGTTGTATGTGAGCTTACAGCATGATCCAGGTGTTAAAACATATCAGTGTTGGTTAAATGTGTTGCTGGTTTATTTTTTGTTTTCTTACAGTGGGGCAGAACAGATCTAGGAAAAAGAAAAAAAGGTGGGGGTGCACAGAAGGGAAGAACAGCCATTCAAGTTTCAGTTTATGATCTTTTTTTAAGTCCAGATGAAATGAGGAAACAAGGGGTAACGAAGGATTATGATAGGAGGGAAGAGATCTGTGGGTTCCTCATTAATCTACCTTTTATTCCTTGCCACCGCTGTACTCCCAACATCTTGCCTGCACTGGGGGTCCTAAAGGAGGTTATACCATGGTTTATATGGTAACAGGTGCTCAGCCTCTGTCATATTCCTTCTTACTCACAGGATCTCAGGAAGACCTCTGCTGTAGCTCCTTCTTCCTCTCTCCCTTTTTCTCTTCTGTTTTTGTCAAACACAGAAAAGAAGTGGTGTACAAGGCAGGTGACCCTTCTGTTGGGACATCTAGGCTGGCATTTCAATCAAGAGTGGAAGGCACCTAGTTCTGCTGGGTGCAACTTTCCTCTAGTTCTTCCTTTCCCAAATCAGGGTGAAACTCCTCATCAGTTCAGTGAGACCCAGATAATGCCAGTGCTATGAGCATTTCAATGCCCTCCTCTGCAGGCCATACGTTCGTGGCATCATCTTCCTGTGATTGTGCCATGTCATCATCTCTGAGAGGAGACAACACATTTCCTTCTAAAGACTGCATTTAATTTATTTATGAAAACTATGTTTTTTTCATTCATTTAGCTGTGTCCTCTGATCAGAGCTCTTCAGGAGTCTATAGCAAAAGTCACTGGTGATAAGTTTTCCCAAATGGCACAAAAATTATGAATGTGATGTTCATAATGTCTCCAAGTAAGCAGTTTTAATACTGGTCAATATAAAAACAAATACAAGCAGTTCCTCGTTAAATCTCTGCAGTAAATCCTCTGATTACAAAGTATATGCCTGGTAAAATGGGTCACAGGGTGTGAGTAGATGGCACAGAGCACACTGTCCTCATTGTTTAGCTTGAGAGAGACAGAGGAAAGTTACTTGGGTTAGAAACTGAGTGAAGCAATCAGAAAAGAGCTGGGAACAATGGCATTATGTGCTGTCAAACTAAATCTAACCTGCTAAAAATATGAGCAAGGGCAAGCAATGAACTTGCCTGTTACTTCAGTGCCCTTAGTTATGATAAGACACTACTGAAACTATTTATCTCATTGAACACATATGTATTTAAAATATGAACAGTATCCAAGCCTTTAAATGAGGACAAGCTCTAAAAGAAACCCAGATATTACACTGGAAAATGTTAAGAAAATTTAGTTTGTATAGCACAGATATTTAGAGTTGAGCTTTCTATACCTAGATACAGACATCAACAGTGACATCAGTCAACGTGTAACCTAAAGCTTTATACTGTATGTTCGTACGATTTTTTGTAGTAGAAAGTATATAGATATAATCCCTCTCCCTGAGTAATGGAAATGAATGATTTTAAGCATGAGATTAAAGTTTTGGATTTATATGTTTTTGGTTTGTTTTTTTTTTTTTTTTTCTTTGAGAAGGCCTAGTTGTGGTTTGGTTTTGTTTGGGCTTATTTTTTATTTTTTTTTAACTACAGCCGGTGATACCAACACTATGAAACTTGAAAAATGAAAATGACCTGAAACAATTGAGTACAACCTGGCTATTTTCATTTTTGTGTCAAGCAAGAAACAAATTTTAATTGACTGCAAGTTATCCAGATTTTTTAAAACCTTTTCATTTGTATAATGCATTTGTTGTTAACACTCATGATGTTTTGTTTTAATACATAGATTTCACTCTTTTGACTTGGGAGTTCCTTTTAAGTCTTCAGTTTCAATTTGGCTATCTTCATGTCTGTGTTGAGGAAAGAACACAATGGTGAAAACAGGCTTTGCAAAACCTATCAGTCTTCAGTTTCTGCACAATGATACACTGGAGGACTTGGCTATACAAATGTGCATGCTCTTGAAACATCAGCGGTGAAGAGAAATGGAAATCAGCATTGCATTTAGAATCATATGATCATAGAATAGTTAGGGTTGGAAAGGACCTTAAGATCGTCTGGTTCCAACCCCCCTGCCAGGGGCAGGGACTCCTCCCATGAACACCGCCAGCTATGGAGCGTTCACAACTTCCCTGGGCAACCCATTCCACTGCCTCACCACCCTCACAGTAAAAAAATTCTTCCTCATATCCAATCTAAACTTCCCCTGTTTAAGTTTGAACCTGTTACCCCTTGTCCTATCACTACAGTCCCTAATGAAAAGTCCCTCCCAGGCATCCCCATAGGCCCCTTTCAGATACTAGAAGGATGCTATGAGATCTCCAAGCATCCTTTTCTTCTACAGGCTGAACAGTACCAACTTTCTCAGCCTATCTTCATACAGGAGGTGCTCCAGTCCCCTGATCATCCTCGTGGCCCTCCTCTGGACTTGTTCCAACAGTTCCATGTCCTTTTGATGTTGAGGACACCAGAACTGCACACAATGCTCCAAGTGAGGTCTCACAGGAGCAGAGTAGAGGGGCAGGATCACCTCCCTCGACCTGCTGGTCATGCTCCTTTTGATGCAGCCCAGGATACGCTTGGCTTTCTGGACTGCAAGCGCACATTGAAGACGGCTCATGTTCATTTTTCATGGACCAACACCCCCAAGTCCTTCTCTGCAGGGCTGCTCTGAATCTCTTCCAATCCCCACCTGTATCTCTGCCGGGGATTACTCCCACCCAGGTGTAGGACCTTGCACTTGTCATGGTCAAACTTCATCAGGTTGGCATCAGCCCACCTTACAAGCGTGTCAAGGTGCCTATGGATGCCACTCCTTCCCTCCACAGCTTGGTGTCATCGGCAAACTTGCTGAGGGCACACTCAATCCCCTGTCCACGTCACCGACAAAGATGTTGAACGAGACCGGTCCCAACACCGATTCCTGAGGGACACCACTCGTTACTGGTCTGCAGCTGGACTTTGAGCCATTGACCACAACTCTTTGCATGTGGCCATCCAGCCAGTTCTTTATCCACCAAGTGGTCCACCTATCAAACTGATGTCTCTCCAACTTAGAGACAAGGATGTCGTGTGGGACAGTGTCAAATGCTTTGCACAAGTCCAGGTAGATGTCATCAACTGCTCTACCCCTTTCCATCAGTTCCATAGCCCCATCATAGAAGGCCACAAATTGGTCTGGCAGGATTTCCCCTTAGTGAAGCCATGCTGGCTGTCACCAAGCACCTTGTTGTTTTTCATGTGCCTTAGCATGCCTTCCAGGAGAATCTGCTCCAAGATTTTGCCAGGCACGGAGGTGAGACTGACTGGTCTGTAGTTCCCTGGCTCATCCATTTTCCCCTACTTGAAAATGGGGGTTATATTTCCCTTTTTCCAGTCATCTGGAACTTCACCTGACTGCCATGATTTTTCAAATATGATGGACAGTGGCTTAGCGACTTCATTTGCCAGCTCCTTCAGGACCCACAGATGGATTTCATAAGTTCCAATGGACTTGTATATGTTCAGGTTCCTAAGATGGTCTCGCACCAGATCCTCTCCTACAGTGGGCCCAGGGTCTTCATTCTCACTGTCCCTGTGTCTGCCTTCCAAGACTTGGGTGGTATGGTCAGAGCATTTGCCAGTGAAGACGGAGGCAAAGAAGTCACTAAGAACCTCAGCCTTCTCCAAATCCAGGGTAGCCAGTTCTCCCGATAGCTTCAGGAGGGGGCCCACGTTGTCTCTAGCCTGTCTTTTATTCACTATGTACCTATAGAATCCCTTCCCTTTCACATCCCTAGCCAAGTTTAATTCTAAGTGGGCCTTAGCTTTCCTAACCTGGTCCCTAGCTTCCCGGACAACATCCCTGTATTTTTCGCATGGCGTCTGTCCTTGCTTTCACATTTTGTAAGCCTCTTTTTTCTCTCAAATTTTCCTCAGCAGCTCCTCATCCATCCAAGGAGGTCTCCTGGCCCTCCTCCAGCAGTTCTTTCTAGTTGGAGGAAGTTTTCCTTTCCTTCAAAAACACTGCTGTAATATGGTCTCCATTTGTTATTATGCCAGTCAGTATGTACACACTATATCTACTTCAACTGGCAGGTCTGAAGAAGGCTTCATACACAGGAGCTATCAAGGGTCAGCCTCTTGAATTCGCAGTCAATTGAATTTGATGGGTTGGTAATCTCGTCTGCTTTGCTAATAGTAATACTGGCACCCCTCTAGACACACCTTTGACCTAATGTGTGCGTGATATGTCAACAATGGAGTTACCTCTGTAGTTGGCATAAATAGAGTAGGTGTAGAGATGGAGTAGATGGCATACATTGAGGCTGCTATGGCAGTCCTTTGGTGTTTTGCTCCTGCCTGAATAGAAAGTTCAAGAAACGTCATAATTTTCCACAGAACATGTCCAACAGAAGACTGTTGTTTTCACATGAATTTTTCTTTATGGATCTGGTGTCAGTATTCACACAAATTTTTTATTCTGTTCGTCTGCGGATGGTAGGGGGCACTGCTTTTAAGTCAAGAAGAAAAAGTGGTCAATGGACAGAGAGATTTTTAAGATTTCCCTCCTCTCCCCACAGTGCCCCCAAAGAAAGGAATCTTCATTTCTGTTATATTTTCTTTAAAAAAAACATCGGACTTTTTAAACCTAAGTATTTTCCTTCTTTTTTTTTCCCCTTCCTGATATCTCTTAAAGATTAATAGAATATTGAAAAATGGAGGCTTTCAACTGATTTAAGGCTAAGACTACTTTTGCTGAAGTCACTGAAAGCTTCATGACTAATTTTAGTAAGGAGGGGGAAGGTGAGCAATCCTTGCCAGCTGACATCAGACAGGGAGCTGAGTACCTCCATGATTGCTCATCTGTTGACAGTTTCAAAGTATTTTGCTATCTTTAAATAGATCAGGTAAAATGTCCCTTCTAGACATGCTTCTGAAAACAAGGGAATCTTGCAATAAGTTTTTTTGGCTGTTCTAGTTTTGCTTCTTTACTTCTTTGCTTGGAAATACCACCCACTGATTTCTTGTCTGTTCTCCAGCCTGTACCATTTCCATCCCCACCCTTTATTCACATAGCTATCTATGACTACAGGTCTTTGATCCTCTGTGACCCAGCTCTCCAAACCACAGAAATGCTGAGTGGAAGGAACGTGTCAAGGTTATCCAGTTTAATCTCTCGCTCAATCTCTCCTTAAACAATATTTGTGCAAGAAACTTAGGAGCATCAATCTTCTTTAACAAGTGATAGCATCTGATGAAAAATTCAGGACAACTGCAGCTACATGATCACTTCAATCTGAAATCTGTTCCTTTTCCTCATCTCCTCTGCTTATCTATCATTATGGTAGGCTGCCTAGCTTCTCAGCTGGTCACTTCTACTTTGTATTCTCTCTCTCTGGTCCTTCTCTCTCCACACTGAGTTGTCTAACTTTTTGTCAGTTTGAAAGACTTAACTCCTCTTGTCTGCATCCTCTGCAAGTTAGTATGCTCTTTTGGCTTTATGCAGAGTTAGTTTGGGGTTTTTTTCCCTCCAAAAAAACCTGGGCATAAGTCTGTTGGCCACACCTGGAAGAATAGGATAATCAAGCACCACAGAAGGTAGGAAGCAGTGCTTTGATTTCCTTAATGCTGGAGCACTTTACAAGAAAAAAATCACCTCTCAAGTCATCTGAGTTCATCCAGCAGCATATACCAAGATAGCAGCTGCACTGCCTAGTGATTAAGGCCATAAAAATAGAGTAAGAAAGCTTGCTTGTTCTTTCTACTCATTTCAGACAAGAGTACAGCCATTCCATGAGTTTTCCTTGGCTTGAAATGGCTGCCTCTCCCCTCTGATGAGATGGAAGTAGCCATGGAGATCATATCAGGGCATGTTGGAAGCAGAGTGCCACTGAAAAAAATGCACTTGCTGCAGCTAATGTTGCTACTGAGTTATTGCTGCTGAACTGTTGAAGTATGAACTTCAAGGTACAGTAAACATGGTGAAAAGTGGAGAAGGAAAGGTGTGCTGAGATGGTAGGCTTGGTGAAAGAGACTAAAGCAAAAATGATTCTGCCAAGGAGCTGTGTGCTGTTGTGCTTCCAAACAATGCATAATGGCTAAGGCAGCAGCAGAGTCATTCATTAGAATGACTGTTTTAGCACTTCAGACAATTAGCCTGATAATTATACCACTTACTTATTATAATAGCATACAGTTAATGGATGTTATACAAGGGAATTAATGACTCTACATTATTTTAGAAATACCCTGAATGCCATCTTTTTAAATAATAATGCAGACCATTTCCATAGGATGCTTAAATAAGTTGCAGATTGCCACATCAGGGCACCCTGCTATCAAGGCATGCTGACCTCTGTTCAAAGGCCATACTTGCTTATCAGAAAGTCAAACGTGCATTAAGGAAAAATATCTCTTGCCACGGGACTGGGAGTAGGAGCCTGAGGCTGCTGTGTGCGTTACCAAAGCAGAGATTCTTTTCAGCTCAGTAGCAAGCAGTGTACATCAGTTAAGGCTCTGCTAGTGCTTTGCTTCCATCAAAAACAGGGCAATACATTGCCTGCCTCAGCCTTGACTTGGTTCGTGTGCCTTTGCCTATGGGCTGTGACAGGCCTACTTATGATCTGCTCCACACACTCTGTCAGAGGCAGTTACGATACCTTCACCCAAGGAAATGATACTTGTTATTCCCTTTTTTAAAAAAAAAAAAAAAAAGGTCATTTGGACTGAAAATACCTCTTTTCCTAGCCAAAGTGGGGGAGGGTTCTGTACAACTGTCTGCTGAAGTAGCACATCAGAGCAGAGAGGGAGCAGAAGCTGGAAACAGCCACAGCACAGATGATGATGTCTGAGTTTGCATGGATAAGTCAAGCAGCATAGTTTTCCAACCCTTAGCCTATGTTTCAGCTGGCTGATCCAACGATCCATTTAGTGCAGTGCAACAGTGTGACCTTGTCTTATTTCACTAATTGCCATTAAGATGTGAGAAAGTCCATGAACTAAAGTACATGCAAATGAGAGAAACAGATTGTCAGCAGGTCTGAGGATTCAACAACAGAAATGCAGCCTTGACAAAGGTGTAAAGCTCCAAGGAAGAAAAAAAAATAAGCAAGGTAGAAGATGGCAATTTGGCAATGTCGAACATCAGCCTGTTCTGATGTAGCAGCACAATGCCTTCCCCACCCACTGTGCTAGAAGGAATGTAGTGGCTGCCCTGTCGGGGTAGTGAATGTGCCCTTCTTAGCCAATGTTGGACAACCAGCAGCTAAGGTTGCTTCATTCACCTACCCCACTGTCCTGCCTGCACTGTTTGTATATTGCAATCAAATTAGTTCCCATCTCCAGCTCCTTGTTTATGCTAATAGAGCAGAGACAAGAGTCCAGCGGCGGCTGCTTAGTGCCACACTGTTCTTTTCAGATGCCCATAGCCTGCATTGAGGCTGTGAACCCACAGTAGCTTTACAGGGCTGATGTTGCTCTCAGCAGGGACACAGCTTTGGCATGGTGGTTGTACAGCCTCTGTGTCCCAGCCAAGACCAGGGCTGGGATCTGTGAATCCTAACTATAACAGCTATGCTATTACTCAAACTGTGCATGCCAGCCAACAATAAGTGGCTTGCACTGATTTGCAGGGTACAACCTGGCTCCTGACCAGTTACATGCCTAAAGCTGCAATATTCAATATCTCCATTTATATCAAAGGGGCAGGATAGAGTATACATTTATGCATGTCTTGGGTTTGTGACACTGTGCTGTATTTTTAAAGAATGGCAAGCTGCTCTGTTCTACAAAGCAGCACCCACTGAATGAGACAAAATAGCCAGGTACTTAAAATTAAGTGTGTATGCTTGCATAATGGTGGCTAACCTATAATGGAATGAAAGCTGTGTAAACCTGACAAATCCAATAAAATAAAGATAATTATGTCTTCTGTAACAGGTATTCTGACAAAACAAGCAACATGTGTTCAGGAAGAATAAAGCTTCATTGAAACAACAGTGGAAGTAATGGCACCTAGTATTCATGGGGCTGTAACAAAATATTGTTTACAGATCTCCACTGCTTGTGAAATTATCTGCACTGATGAAACTGGATGTACTCTAAAGCGAAGACTGAAGGAGCATAAAACATGTAATATTGTAGTTACAAAGCACATAAAATCTTATTGGATGTGTGATAAATATTTGTGCCTGAGCAATTTTACTATTTTACAAACTACTTTCTCTGGGGATGGTTAAAGAATACAAGGACACCCTATATATCAGCTTTAAAGTCTAGTAGCTCCCAAGACCTATGACGAGGGTGTAATGTACCTGTTCTCAAAAGTGTCCAATTAATTGTTAAGTCTTGTATTGAAAATATACTTTTTTTATTGAAGCTGCTATCAGTAGAGAGATGTATCATCTCTTGGGCTGCATAAAGGTAGAATAGGTCCCTGAAATTATGTTGTTTTGGAATTGAAGCCATATATTACAGAAAACTCCTCATGAGGAATGGGCAGCCCATAGTGCAGAGTTTAATGGAAAAAACAGATACTGCATTCAGCTGCGGTACAACACTGTAGGAAGTTGTCTGTGAGGCTTGGAAGAGGCTGGGCTACACATTTAAAAAGAGTTTATCTAAACATGCAAGCATGTACTTTGTGAGATTTGGTGATGGAGAAGGAGGGCTTTTGAAGACAGAGATAAGACTCCCTAAGTGGCAAATAAATCTTTTCTCCAATTGTGTATTTTAAACTCCATAAAGATCTAACCTGGACAAGTAAACTTTTATTTTTTTTCTTCTTTTAACCTGGCTTTTTTATGCATTTACACTGGTAAGTTTTCAGGTATTTGTCTGTGTCCCTTAGTGGTTATTCCTGGGTTTAGCCTTTTTCCCCTTTCTTCCTTTTTTTCTTACCTTTCTTCATGTATAGAAGGAATTTACAATATTAAAATTAAATCCTCTCTGTTGATTGCTTTCTCTTTTCCTACATCTCTTATTTTCTTTTCAAAATCTCAAGCTTGCTCCTAGCTCAACTCTCCAAAGGAAGAGCTTATCTTCTTTTTCTAATAGCATCTTATCTCTCAACTTCACTTTTGTTCACTAACCAACGTGGAGGTTAATCCCTTGTTCTTGGAAACAAGCATTTCAATCATTCCTCATAAAGGGGCCTGCTAATTACCTTTCAGGTCAAAAAGTTTCAGTATATAGTTTGCATGTTTCTCGCACTGAGAATATAGTTTGCATAATGTTCTCATTGAATCATCAGTGTGGTTTCTGAAGAATTCATTTAGAAAGCAGAAGGGGCTGCTGAGTCTCCACATCTGATCTGCCACAATTATACTGGAGAATAACCTAGCCTTAGCCAAAATGAACAAAGGTAGACAGTTCTTTTGACTAGGTTGGTTTTCAGAGTCATTGATGGGCACAGCCTCACCAAGGCAGTTTTACCCATTAGCTGCAGCTAGGTGATTTGGACATGTTTAAATACCAGGGCAGGAAACTCAGTGCTGTGCAGCTGTAAATAATTTCATAGTGTCCATCTGCTTAAGCATCCTTAACTGGCCGATCACTTTCTATTAGTTATCTAGTCCGAGCTGAAATTAAATTAAAGTCTTGCAACCTGCTTGGGCAGCTTTCACAGCCACATGAGCTTACAAGCAATTTGGCCACCAGGCCACTCTAGGCAGCTCACAGAGGTAGAGAGGTAAATTCAATTACCAGCCCTCTCCCCCATTTCATTTCTGGAATAGTGACGTAAACAAAGGTGTCCGTAGGTAAAGCTGAAAATCTGGATTGAATGATCAGACCTGCAGCACGTCACATTGGTTTTATTTTTGTGCTGTGCATCTTAGTTCTGAGCCAAAACTGGATATTGATTATTTCTTGACTGGTATTGACACACCTCTGGGAAAACCGTTGCCTCCAGCTGCTCTCAACAGACATTTAAACTAACAGTTTTGCTGCTGTCTTCATAACAAGAAAAGAAGTAGCCAAAAAGGTAAACAGGAGAAGTTTAGCCACATCCAACAGCAGTCATCACTCCCAGCACTTTTCTGGGAAATTGCTTTGACCAGTTAACTTAGTGGGTGCTGTCAAAGGCAAATGATGAGAGATTTTCTCTTGAGTATTGCTCTTTCTTGGACAAGAGAAAAGAGTTGTGTGGGAACATAACCAGAAAATGTATTGGAAGCAAGTGACTGAGACTTCTTCCCTGTAGAATATTATGTTTCCATCAGCAGTCATTAAGCAGAAATGATTGTATTCGTTAATGCCTTGCAAAATCTAAAAGGGACATTTTCAGTCAAGTTACCAGTGAGAATAAAGGAAGAGGTGATCGGAGCTACCAGGTTTTGAGAACACCTACAACAAGAATGGTGGAAAGATAGAAAATCTGTCACAAAGTCTCATGTAAGAGAGACAGGACATGCTTAAGCAAAGCTGACACAAAATCAAGACTTTTCAAGGCAATACCTGCAGTAAAATATAAATATTCTGACATTGTCAGTCTCTGCAAATATCTCCTGGTGCATTTTTTTTACACGTAGTAAAAAATTTCCACATCAGTAATATGTGATTTTTATTGCACAGTACATGTCTCAAAACCCGGCTTCAGAAATTCTCGAGAAAAAGTGAATTAGTGAATTATTCAGTGCTTTTCTTCCATAATGCCATCTCCAAGAAAGAAACCACATAAGGGTGGGCAGCTTGGCAGAAATAAGGTTAGGAAGGGGGCCACAGAAAAAGACTGAGATGTGAAAGCACAATTTAATAAGACAGACGAAGCCAATTTTTCTTTTCTTTTTTTTTTTTTTTCCTTTCACCCTAATAGATTTCTGCAGAAAAATGGCAAAGAAAAACATTTGTCCACAGTTCTGAATTATTTTGATGACAAAGGCAGGCCTTGGTGTCCAGTTTTGGCATAACAAAGTGCATGCATTGTTCAAAATGCTTATCTTTAAATCTATTTAATTAGTGTTTCATATGCCACATGCTGGGTAATAGTAGGACAGGGCTCCATTGTTTTCAAAACAAAATCAAGTAGATTAAACAAATCCCTTTTGGCTATGAAAAGAGGAGTCCTTGAGGCTGTTATAAATGCAACTGTACTTTAGCCCTGTGCTCCCACATTCATTACTTGGTGCTTTTTCCAAACTTCTGGTTGGTGGCCAGTACTGCTGTAGCTAGATTGTTTATTGACCACCACATCTTTTTTTAAAAGATATGGTGGGGGTAGTGTCTTTAGTGGAGATTTCCCACTTCTATAGTCTTACCCAGTTTAAGCACATGACCTCAATTGCTAGTGTTTTCAAACCTGCTGGATATTATATGCCTTTTGGGGGAGGGGGGAGGGTGCGGGTGTGAGCCCATCCTTTTCACCATAGGTTTTACGGACATTCCTCTGTCCTACTGTTGTGGTTTAAGCCCCTCACACAGTTCGTTCACTCACTCCCCCCTCTTTCTTCCACCAGTCCTGAGGGGATGGGGAGGAGAATCGAAAGAATGCAACTCCCACAGGTTGAGATAAGAGCACTCCAGTAACTAAGGTATGACACAAATCACTACTGCTACCACCAATAATAATAATGACAAGAGAAATACAAGGGAAAAGAATACAATCACTCACCACCCAAAACCAAGCCTGAACACACAGTACACCCCCACCCTTCAGGGTCTCTGCCTTCTGTTTTTTTACATCTTGGGCAAGACGTGCTGTGGTATGGAATAACCTCTTTGGTCAGTTTGGGTCAAGTGTCCTGTCTCTGCTTCCTCCTGGCTTCTCCTCCTCCCTGGCAGAGCATGAGACTCAGGAAGTCCTTGGTCAGATCAAAACATTACCAAGCAGTAACTGAAAACACTGGTGTTATCAGCGCTGTTCCCAAGCTGAAAGTCAAAAGCACAGCACTGCACCAGCTACCAAGAAAGAGAAAAATGTCTGCTATTGCTGAACCCATGACAGTATCCACCCCTTATTCCATACCATTCACGTCATGCTCAGATCCCACATTTTCAATGTACCGTCTAATGACTGCTACTGCTGAACCCATGACACCTCCTAAGTGGCACAATGTGTTACCAGCATAATTATTGTCTCCTCAAATGGTGTCCTGGCTCACTGTCAACCTTGAGACCTTGTCTGTTAATTAAAGTCTTGGGATTGTCGATCCTTCCATCAGCTGCCCACTGCTTCTGCTGCTTTTACTACTTGGCAATTTTTTCCTGATAGCTTCACTTGGGTGTTCATGCATGCTGCTTGTCACAGTTGGTGCATCTTGTTGCAGTGCCCCATTTTGTTCTAGTAGTGATTCCGCTGTCTTGTCTTTCCCTAATATTCCACCAGCCATTCCTATTTGGAGGCATTTCTCTGGGTTTTCATCTATCTTTCCCAGCAGTCCCCTCTTTAGTATTAGAGCTTGCTTGCTCACAAACAATTGCCTTTCTCATTAAGTAATTGTTAGTTTTCAAAGCTATGTGCAAAAGACAGATTTCTCTGCAATATAATGTAAGAAATTAGTTTCTATTTTTTCTGTTACTTAATTTCTGCCATGCTTCCCAGAGAAATTATCT
This sequence comes from Ara ararauna, assembly GCA_028858755.1. Taxonomy (NCBI): domain Eukaryota; kingdom Metazoa; phylum Chordata; class Aves; order Psittaciformes; family Psittacidae; genus Ara; species Ara ararauna. The sequence goes on along the minus strand of CM054376.1, from coordinate 61,725,590 downwards.
GATATCTTCTTCTGTCTTGGGTCTCACAAGACAGCACATTTTGGCATCTGCTGCCAAAATAAAAGTATAAGTTTGTTCTTCTGGCATTGTGTCTCTGGAAAAAACAAACAAACAAACCATGAAAATTAAGGAGGTTTTTTCCTGACTTCATGTCCATAGCTCTGCAGAATTGAATTGTATGGTGATGGTGTCAGAGTTCACCTGCGTGTAAAACCAGAGACTAGATCCTTGTTCTCATTATTGGCCACATTTGCCTAAGAGCACTAACACCTCAGTCACTGGTCTTCTCAAACTCCCTTCAGTTTTAGTAGCTTATTGACAGGGATGTTGAAGTGATCTTACTTTTTGGAAAATAGAGTTGATAGGTTTTTTCTTTGGAAGCTGCACATTAAAGTGCAAAAACACCTGATGCTTTTTATATTCCTTTTGCTTCAGAGGTAACACTTGATTTCTTTCAAAGTATAATGTTTGTTTCTCAAAAGGAAATTTGATATTGTATAACATGTAATTAATGTGATTCACAAATTCACAATTTGCATTTTCCAGTTATTCCTACAAAAGCCTGAGATGCTGGCTCTGTGAATGTGCTGGGAAGCATTCAATTAGCTTCTTTTCTTATAGTCTCTATAGATGTTAGGTCTCTCATATCATATGTTGCTTGGAGAAAAAAGTATTTTAGTAGCCTTGGACCATCCTTTGAGAAAACGGATCTCTTTCCAGTTCATGAGCTGGAACAGGAAAGTTGGTCATTGCTTTAGATGCCATTACAGATCAACTGACCTCGCATTCTGTCATTCAAAGTCTCTGCTTATGGCTTAATTTTAGACCCAGCATCTCGGAAAGATTTAGCATTTGTTCTTTTTTTTAACATTGGTAACTGTAAATAGTTACACAACTTTACTGTGGAATAACAATGACCAATGCATTTGACACACTTTTCTTCCTTAGATATTTTACTGTGCTTTTTTTATTTCAAAAAATTGTTTATACAGTTTTCCTCCCCCAGGCCTGATGTATATCTATCTTTGTGTTCTAAAACAAATGTATGATAAAAACAACTTCAGGAATAATGCAGAAATGGATTAAATACTTGTTTTTTAACAATGAATTCTAAATACCATTTATAAATAAAGTCAATATACAGATTCATAAGCAGCAATGTCTCTGCTAATGGGAGATATTATTCCTTGTCAGAGATCTGTAGATCCATAAACAAAGTCTGGTTGTAGGCTTGATATTCTTTCTGTCTTACCTTTTTCTGTAAAGTTGTGCCTACACCTTTGCACAACAGACTGGGGAAATGTTATTTCCATTCCTCAGGGGAGGAAAACCTTACAATGCAAAGCATGTTTTGGTAATTTTTGCCATGTAGCACAGCAGCTCTTAGTGTGGAATCTTCATTGCTTGCTGTATCTTTTCCTAGTCTTGACCTAATGCTATCTGCAAAAGTACATGGCTTTCTGGGTTGTGAAGTAGTTCTCAAGCAACTCAGAGTCCCACGTCTAGTTTTCTCCATTTGTAAACTTGCGCTTCTGTCCCATGCCATATGCAGTGGCATGAACTTGCCCATAGCCTTGCCGAGAAATGTTGTATGGTGCTCACTAGAGTCTCCTGAGATGCTCATTGACTGTTTTTGCAGTGTACCTTTCAAAAAAAAGTGCAAGGGCACCTTCCACCCCCAACAGAGAGCTTGTTGAAGCCCTGGGCTGTCAAATGCAATTATTTACAAAGGATCATAATAGAACTTGCAGTTTTTTAAAAAAATAAAATAAAAAAAAAAAAAAAAAAAAACCAAAAAACAAAACACCAGCAGCAAAAAATTAAATTAGGGTTAATTGTCCTTTCTTTAAAATTGGTTTCATGGAATTAATCTCTCCCAGGGAAATTTGAGGCACTCCTGGAATTACTGCATAATCAACTCATGTCTTCTCTGGGGACTACACTACTATGAAATCAAATAATGTTGTAATCTCGATGTGAAAACCAACTTCAGTCAGCACCTTTGATCTCTAAGGTTTGAGAGTGTCTCTGAAAGAATTGCTATAAGCCTGATAGTCCTCCTATCAAATTGCAGCAAGCATTGACTATGAACTCTTCCAAACCTGCAACCCGAGCAAGAAAGGGCCTATGCAGGTCTTAATGACAGGCCTCCAAAGAAAGGCTTGCAAGACATGAGAGGGGTATTTCAGGATCTATTGCTTTTCTCAAGGGCTTTTCATAGTCATAGCACTGCAGTTTGGTTTAGTAACTGCAGAGCTAAAGGGATTACCTGTTCCACTGCTGCATATAACCATGGCCTAGACCGTTTGTGCCCTACAGCAGTCCCATGGCCTAATTTGGAAGATCTAAATGGTATCTTTTCACTCAAAAAAAGACTTTCTGTGCAAAATGGGTTTTCATGGGAAGTGCAGCATTCTTGTTTCCTTGGGTGTTTTTTTTTTTTTTTTTGATAAAAGAAAATCCTACAGAAAAACAAAATAGGAGGAAATGCTCTTTTTTATTGATTTGGTCAGTATTTTCTGTTTTCAGTTTCATTTTTAATTGGTAACAATGGAGGCTGTTTTCACTGGCATTTTTTTCGATGGAAAAAAATTCCTGTGAAAAATAATTGGTGTTTTCAACTGCCAACATATGAAAGTCCTATAAATGCTAATCCTGCAGCTAAGACTATTAACCCATATTTTTGTACCCTAGCAAAACTGTGTTGGAATCAATGGAGCAGAGCACATTTCACAGCAAGAATGATTATAAGATCAGAGGCCAATTAGGCAAAAAGACAGCTCAAGACTGTTATGATATTGGGAACTAAAGCACTGTCTTCTTAGATAATAGAGACAAATCACTGAAGAGTCCACTTGGTTCTGTAGAAAGTTACCAAGCACCAACCACCCATTTTAGTGGATCTGATGGAAAAAAAGGTCTTTTTGACAAAATTTCACTGTAGATTTTTAAATTATTATATCTAGAGAATAGAAATGCACCACAGCTTTTTGCACTCAAGTTAATACTGGGATACGAAAAATATTTGGTTTTCATCTCTACCAGTTTTACTGTGTACTGTAATTGCATCTTGTGCTGTACCAAGGGACACTTTCACCCTACCTTGCCAGCTAGCTTCCACAAAAGTTATGGGGAGTTTTATTTGATTATTGTGCTAAACATAGGAGAAAATTTCCATATAATGTCTGTGCTTCAGCCTCTTCCTTTTAACTATACCTTCACAAGTGGTTAATGACAATCTGATAATTCTTTTTATTTTCTTATTTAATATTTTCCTGTGGAAAGAAAGGCTAGCTTATGCCATTCATCTGTGTTTCCTTCCACAAATTTCTGAACCTTTTGCCGTCTCTAAGGCAAATCTGACAAAGGGCAGGCTTTTAATTTTCTGCAGATACTTTGGAAGGAGGCAACTGACCTTGCTGGATATGGTTAAATGAAGGTGATTTGCAGATAAGCCAAAACTGTCAGTCATCAGGGTCATGTCACAGGAGGGAGCCATTACAAGTAATCCAGTTATACAAAAAGCTCCAGTTACAACTTGTATATTCTAGGGTACCAAACCCAGTCTGTTCTTAGGTGCAGAAGCGTTAGACTAGGCATGGGCAGCTTCAGAGCCCATGGAGAGTACCGCAAATGCTTACAGCATGCAATCACAGGAAAATGTGTTGCACTGGGTTTTGGGGTTGTCTTGGGCTACAGTTGAAAGAGCAAATACCTTCCATGCACAGAAAAAAAAGAGGCCAAGTTCTGAAGCTTAGAAAGTGATCTGTAACTCATTAAAGGACCTCAAAGTGTTATTAATTCTGAAGAAGTCATCACAGATGGTCTGCAAGTACAAACAGATTAAATAACCAGATAGTTTATCTGTTGTGTAAGAATTGCTTTGTTCTGGCCATTATTTATGCTATGATTTATTTACCTTTAATTTATTTTCCTTTTCATACTGTTTGCTTCTTCTTAAGATTTTATATTGATCTCTTTTTTTTCTTTTTTCTTATTGCATTATGCCCATGAATTAAAAAAAAGGAAAATACTGAGAGGCTTAAATAGCTCATTAAAACCTGCTTGTAATGTCTGGGTCAAAAACTGCCTTTGTGTTCAGCAGCTCAGAATACTGTAGCTTTATCAATCATCTAAAATTCTTGTAATTCACTACTGTGGGCTGTCTCCAGTTTCTTGTAAATCAGGTATATTGCAAAGCAGATATCTCAATGAGATTGTCCAAGCATTTTAACTGTCTGTACAGTTTCTGTCTTCTTCCACTCCTCTGATACAAAGCCTTTTCTTCATAACCACTGCTGCGCATATAGCTTGGAGTTTCACTGAATTGTTGGAAAGGGAGAGTAAGGCTTTCAAAGACAGCGTTTTCATGCTTATAACTTTTATTCTTATCATCTTGTTTGTGAGATATATGCAGGTCTCCTACAATATCTGTGCCACAACCATCACAGTTGTTAAAGGGATTACTTTTTTCCTTGTGTGGCAAGATTTAAGGAGTTAAGTTGGAGAAGGGCAGTGAAAGACTGCAGTTATATATCACAATATCAGTCTCAGGAGGACATCTTTACAGGAGCCCTCCCTGTGCTCCTGAAGTCTTGAGGAGTGGTATTTCCATGATATAAAGGAGAGTGGGCAACTATCTTCTAATCTCTTTCCAGGAGAGTCTAGCACTGAGTCCTGCTTTTAAAGCAGGTCTCGTCCTGAAAAAAATGCCTGCAACAAGACTACAAAACCTACCGGGCAGATGTGACACAGCTATGAGATGATAAACAACCAATCTGATGGTGGCACTGGGAGAAGGAGTGGCTGTGTCCTACCATGGGATGGGGAATCATGCCCCAGTGGGAAGCTCTGGGGTAATGCACCTCTCTCCATCCCTTTCCACCCATTTGGTAATTTGGCTTCTCGCACATAAGTGATGCTGTAACTTTGCTGCTGAAATTTTCAGCATTTTCTTTGCTGTTTACATTTCTACTTACCCTCCTGCCCCTGCATTGATACTTCCCTTCAGTGTGTCCATTTGTTTTTCAGACAGTGGTTTTATTGCATCATTTGGTTATAACAGGACTTCATTGTCACTGCAGTAGAGACAATAATTCCTTTTATATATCTTGCACCTGCAATTATTAAAATAGGATCTGGGGCTGATTCTGACTCTATAAAGAGAGCACAGTGTACTAAAGTGGCACAGCTGCAGGACCAGACCTGGATCTAATGGAAGCCATGGCAGCCTCCAGTGAGTCCATGATCCTGCTGCATCCCTTTCCTCTGAAACTGAGGCTTGAATACATGGATTGCCTTGCACCTCTTGGTCTGCTGCCCCTCTTGGTGAGATGAAGCTTGCAACTAGAAAATCACTCAGTTTAAGAATTGTACATACCATAGCTTAAAACTCCAAACTGGGTCATTGAAATATTTGTGGTTTGTTTGGAAAGAGAAGTGAGGGGAGTAATTTGTGATAGTCCCTGTCCAATGACATGTCTTGAAGCTCAGAAAGGAAATTCTGAATCAGAGATATCACCTTTCTTTTAGTGTGTCCTGTTTTTCCCAGGCACCAGTAGGTCTCTACTAATGTGTGATAGATAGACCAGATGGGCTACAACTGAGCAGGAAGATGGGTTACAGGGAGGCTGCAAGGCTTTGACTTTGATTTAATACTGTTGGTGTTGCTTTAATGCTACCCCTTAGCTGTCTGGTTTTAAAGGTCAGTAAGTCTTTGTAATAATGCTACATCCTAAACTACTGGACAAAGGGTACCCATTGCTACGTGCTTTTAGCGCTTAGGAAAATATTGTAAACCTCATAAATAAAGACACAAAAAGCTGTCACCTGGTTTTTGGAAAGTTTGCAGCAGTTGAGGATGGCTGAAATCACAGCATCCATTTTTTAAAATCCCTACATCAGTTTTTTTTTCTGTAGCCCTGGACTGATAACAGCTCCCTGCCTGCCAGGGGTGCTGCAAAGATTAATTATATACTTGCCAGATTAAGAGACAATTTAAAGTGTTATTTTCATTCTGACTAGCACTGTTTAAACCCTAATGCCCCTGGGAAGAATTTAAGTGGCTCCCTACCATCTTCTGCTTGCATTCACTTAAGGTAGATTGCCTTCACCATCTTATCCTAGTCCCTAAATTTACCAGACAGATTACAGCTGAGGTTTTCAATGCAACTTTTGAGTCCTATTGTCAGCCACAGCAGAGGGAAGGAATTTGGCAGGGAAGAGAAGGACCCTTTTCCATTTCCTCCATCCAGCTGCTTTTTCCCTGTTTCACAGGCAGTTTTGCTGCCCAAACTCAATTACATCCCCTGAGTGGGCTGCGTTTTGCATCCTTCTGCTAATAAGGATAGCAGAAAAACTTAAAGTTACCCCCAGACAGTGGAAATAGGATCCGAGCAACAGCTGTTCTTGAAAGGTGGGGGCTCAGCTCTCCCCTTTTCCTGCATGTTGAAAACTCGAGAACAGTTTCCTATGCCTGTGTGTCTCCTGGCAGCAGCAAAGTTTCTCTCTCATCACCAGAAATGTTTTGGCAGACTTCCTTTTGAATTTAAAGCAAGGTAGTTTTAATGTGTGCTTTTAATGACTCTTTTGCAATGAGGCCAAGTTTGGACTCGCTGATTATTTTCAGACGCTCAAATGCATTGCCCAGCAGAGGGAGCAGAGGGAGCGCTGTCTATTCGCTGCCTGCGGACTCTGCACGTTTGCAGAAGCGTTCAGAAAGGCACACCTGGCAGAACAATAATCAGGTGGCTTTTCGCAATCCTGTACGTGGGTCAGCATGGGTTAGTGTGCCACTGAGCCATGCAGACAGAGCACTCAGGAAAAAAACAGCTTTTGGCCTACCCTGATGGATGCTACTGATGCAGCCAGAGCAATAACTGCTAGAAATGTTTTCTGAATACCTGCTTATTTAAATAATATGTAAGAATGTATTTAAATGGCATATAATAATTTTAATATACACTAATTTACTGAAATATTTAAATTAATTAAACAATTAATTAACAATTAATATATTGTTTTCCTATTGTATAATAAGAGGTATTAATTAGTTAGGTTTAGTATTCAATATGGTATTTATTTTAAATAACATGTAACAGTAATTACTCTTTGACAAACTTGGGTTTGATTCACATGGATGACATCCAATTTTCCCTAGAGAGCAAATCATGTGCATGGCTTCCTGAGCAGCTAGAGTATGCTTATTTCTGATCCTCAGGACATTTTCCACCCTGTTGTATTTAGTTCTGTGTATTTGCCAAAGGTTTTGCTGTTCTGAGGCCTCAATGGGGATGGCAACTGAAAGCTTTTTCTGCTTGGAGTTTGGGCTTGCTCGGTTGAAGTGGGATCAGCACCAATACCTTGCATTGCTCATCCTACAATAGACAACAAAAGCACAAAGTAGAAGAGAAAAAGCAAACATCTCAGTGTCAGAAGACAACACATCATTACCTGATTACAGTTAGTGCACACTTGCCTTTCACCAGGTTGTTTATGACTGTGTAAGTCCATCTAAGGGTTGTTTTCCAGTTAGTCTGCAAAAGGTTATAAAAGCTATTAGATAAGTATAAAGAATACTATTTCATGTATCTACTAAGTAAGAAAACAAGATAGCATCAAGTTTTCCTATAAAGCAGTCTAGTCACATCAGCACAAATCCCCTCCTTCCTCTTACAATAATGTCCTAATCATGGGTACTACTGTATTTAGGTAAACATCTGACTCCAACAGGATTTTCTTTTCTTTTATGGAACTTAAGAGAATTATCTAAACAGAGACCACACTTTTCTTCCTAAAAAGAGTATGTGAGAATTAACTGAAAAAATATGTATATTTTATGTCAGGTCATTGATTGAGCCAATTTTTTTTTTCCCTTGCATCATTTTCTTGTCTTTGATTTAGAGCAGTAATTTTTGCTGAAATGAAAATTCACCCCAAAATTTCAGACTTGCATTTATTTGAAGCAGAAAGGAGAGAATAATTATTTTAAAAGTCTTTTTCTCTGAGTGACAGAAGTCAGAAAAAACAATTAAAAACCCTACCTACGAAAAAAAAAAAAACAAACCAAAACAAAAAACCCCAGAAGTTTTAAAAGCCTCCCATTAGGTTCAAGAATCTTTGGATCAGCCCTCAGATGACAGGCTCTGCTCTGACTTGCTTCTCTCTAAGTCCAGAGTGATTTGAACAGGAGCTCCTTTACCATCTGCAAACTTTAGTAAACAAGAAAATTATTAGTAAACAAGCTAATTAACTAAATTGGGCTTTTGTTACTAGTTTGTTTTATTTCAGCCTAAATATGTATACAAGGTGCAAAGCACTGGACCAGAATAGTTAATGGAAGAGCATATGGGGAAGATAGGCTAAATTTCTATTTGTGTTCAACAACAATAATTCAAAAGCATTTCTTACCAGAGGCATGCTTATAAGCAAGTTACACAGGCTGAATATACTTTTGAAATCAATAGGAACAGAGTATGGAAAAAATCCATGCTATTTCAATTCCAACAATTACTGGAGAGTTAACCAACCTCTGAAAAAATGTTATCAGGTTTGACATGTTTCCAAAGTGCATTCTGATTTTAGCTAAGCGTTATCTTCTGACAAAGAAAGGTTTTGTTGGAAATCTTCCAGTTTTGCTTCATGTTATTAGTTTTTTCTTCTTGCTTTTTTCAATACCATAACTTTTTTGTGCATCGTATAATTGGAATAGAAGTAAGCGTGTTATTCTTCCAGCAGTTATATTCTCTTCAGTAGCTTTCTTTTAAGTAACAAGACACCACAGCAGTATAAATTAAAAGGCTACACATAGGCACATCAGGTGGCTCTGATGATTTACAGGAGTGGCAGTTAACAACGGGTAGCTTGTTAACTGGCACCATCGCATAAAACACCATGTAGGTGCCGTTACATGAGACAGAAAGTGAATATACATGTGCATTTAAAGTTCCTTAAAGATGTATTCTACTCGATTCATAAGAGATCACATCAGCTTTTTCAAAAATATCTGATGGAAAATACCTTTGTTCCCATTAATGGGAGTGGGTTAGCTTTTTTGATTTTCTTCTTTCTTGGTGCTTTTCTTTATATTTGTGTAAGAATAGTTCTTCAGCTACCATGTTTTACGTGTTTAAAAGCTTCACAGAGCTGCTGCTTAGAAAATGTAGTAATTAATAACAGTCTGGGATGTAAAAATAGATAACTAAATCATGGTAGCAATCAGAGCTCTGACCATTATCTCAACCCCATCTTCAAAGATGCGTGATGATTCCTCAGAAACTTTTCTCCATGGCATACACACAAGGGATTTTTCAGGACACATGTTGTTACATGGGTGGTGGAGCCCTGTCCTTTACAATCACAGGAACTGGCTGCATGTGGTTTGTTGCCCTGGGGTTTGAGCTGTGTCTGACGTCTGGTGCCACAGATGAAGCAGATGAAAGCAGGGAGTTTTGCAACAGGGAGTTTTGACACATGCAATGCACAAACTAGAGAGCTAATTAAGCATCACTGGGCTCTCCACTCAATTCAGGATATGCTGGGCCTTTAGCAGAAATAATCATTGTTCCTCGGGGCATAATGGCAGATATTTTCTGTCTGTACAGTTAGAAAACCCTTGGGATCATGAAAACAGCTTTGTGAAAATGCAGTTGCAAGCCTTGCTGTCTGCTATGGAACTGCTGGGTGCTTCCTACAATACCAACACACAGTAGAATCATTTATGTTGAAGTGAACAGAAGGACATGAATGGAAATAAAAGACAAAGTTAGTTAGTGATTAAAACTAGCTCCTGGTGCTTACGCACTAAGCACTGAAAACAGCTTGAATCTTCAAAGCCTTAAACAAAAAAATATCACAGATGAAGTCACTGGGGTAGGAAAACAGCAAATCACGTAGTTTAGGCTAGCACTGAGGTGTTTGCACACAAGTTCTTTGCATTGAGCCAGGAAAAAAATAAGGAAATTACAGGTAGCAGGTGGAAAGCAACACAGCCAAGGGGAAAAGATGCAAAATTCAGGTTTTTTCTGTATTCCTTTCAGAATGGGGGAGAGCAAGCTGACTCATATACATGCATATGCATGCATACCCTTTCCAATGGTAAAGATAGAGGAGAGCCTGGTAGGTGAGCACTGCCATGGCTCTTCTGCACATTCATTTCACCCAGATGAAACCACCCAATCCCGGTGCCCATGAGGGGAACAGCCCCACAGCAATCCTGGGTCCCAGGCTCACAGCTCCTTTCTCTCTGAGCTGATACACCTATTCCTTCTTAAGCACATAAAGGTTTAAAGCTATGATTTCAAGCTTGACAGTGGATCACTATGAAAACAGGTCAGGCATCTAACTCATCATGAAAAACATTCTTTTTTTTTTTTCCCCCCCTCTTATCTCATTCTAAATCTATTTCACCTTTACAGAGGGATTAGATACCAGCACTCACGTGTTTGATGCCTTTTGCTGTGAACTCAATGAATCCTTCATATTCCACCTTTCTACTTTGTCCAAGATCCATAAAAAGCCCAGGAATCATTACTTTAACAGTGTGATGACAGTTTAATTAGATCAAGAGTGCAGTGAAAGGAGGAGCTTTGGGATTGGAGGCAGTTGTGAATTAGAGTACGAATATTTGCTGCTCAGCCTTCTTCCAGCCCACCTACAAAAGGGCAGCCTGGGGACAGCTGCTGGTACTTGCATCTGGTTTTCCCCCCAGGTACTGTGTCCTTTCCAAGGACTAGTGGGTGATCTACGTGATAGGGTTATAGTGCCACTTGTTTTTTCTTTGCTTTCCATCTCTGAAGCTTATGATGCGAGGGTTTGCCCTCAGCACTATCTGAATGAGCAGTGAATAATAATAATGCAGGTACACTGCAGCCATAACCTTAGCCTTACCGAAGCCTAACAAAATTCCCACTGAATCAGAGAAAGACAAGCTGTCACCTTAAAATTCTCTTAAGAAAAAAGAAGGAAGTCTTGAATTTGGATAGCTCTGTTTTAAGAACATTCATTCTTCTATGAGCCAAGTGCCTTTCCCCACAGAGTCCGTAGCTATTTAACTCAGAGTCACAGTCTTTTTTGTGAGAGAGATCACCATCATGGGTTGTTTTACAGCTCTATAGACTACTATAGAGAGAAATGGAGCTAGTTGCTGAAATAGCATCAGAGAGTAAAGTTTAGGCACTTGGACTCCCACTTTTCCACATCTTAGATTTTAATGATTGCCAAGAAATAATTTAAAAATCATGCTTGCTTTTCAGCACTAATTTATGTACGAGGTACACTAGTTCCAGTGTGCACACTCAGGAATCCCAGGTGGGAGCCATTTTATAGACCTTTTATAATATCTTATTAACAAAGGCTAGTTTTCAGCTGGCTATTTATCAATCTCTTTTAATAAAACAGACATTTGCATATTCTTTATTTACTTTTTGTTATTCTGTGGTTATTGCATTTCTTTTGCAGTATTCTCCATTCTTTAGTATTTCTTTTCTAGTATTCTGTCATATGAATGTATAAAGATTCTTTGAAAAGAGCTTGAGTCTGGAGAAAAATCACTGAGACAATAGTACTTTCTTGACGCCACCATCCACTTCATTTTCTCTGCAACACATATCACCCTCCTTTCTATGCTTTTTCTTTAAAATAAATGTTAGCTAAAATCTTACTCTAACTCTTGATTGAGAGAGGAAATATGTTACAGGGAAACTCCTTCTTACCTTCAGTTTTTCTAGTCTTCCATATTTAGGTCCCGTTTTACCTTAGTGTCTGCTCTCTTGATTTTTAATGCATTGATTCTTAGTGCACCAGTGTCAAAAAAAAAAAAAAAAGTGTGATGCGTCCTATCCCCATAGACAGCTAAGATACAGAAACTTGCTTAAGGTCAAACGTGACTGCTTGTGGAAGATTAAGGACTTAAACCCCAGTCTTTCACACACCAGCATGCTACTTCCAGCACCAGACCCATCAGACACTTCAGTTTGCTGCTGTCAAAGCCCTGCCTGACTCTTACAGAACATCTTTTCAGGATATCTCCTGGAAAATTTAATTCCTGTGGTCCACTTATCCTCCCCACTAAACATCTTAGCCATTCTAAAAAATTACCAAAAGAAATCCAGGTGAGTTGTGATACAAATTGGATATTATTTTGACTAGGAATGGCTGGACTTTCATATGGTGCAGACTGGGCTGCCACATTTACCTCTAGTGTCTCTCATGGTGGGATGGGTTTTTCTTCAGTGGCCTGCAGAGCAGTGAGTCAGTTCTGCAGCGGTACCTCTGGCTACAGGGGAAGTCTCTTCCTGCTGTAAGTCCTTGCCACTTCAAGCTTCTATTCCCCTACATTATTGCCCCCTGGCCTTCTGTGTGTGTTGCTGGAGGAGTTCTTGGCTGCAGGCTGTCTTGGAACCAAGTGTTTAACTCTTTCTCAGCCTCCTCACTGTCTCCTGCACCTCAGCCACCTGCTGCAGGATGTCCTCCACCTGGGCACACCTTGTACAGGTAAGTCTGCAACTGCTGAGTGCTATCCCTGTCCTTATCTCAACCTATGAGCTTTTAGTTATATTTTCTCACCTTATCCGGTTTAGGATGGGGAGTGATAGAATGACTTGGTGGATACCTGACAGACAGCCAAGGTCAACCCACCGTGATGTAATTATCAGTGTAATCTGTTTTGGTGAAACTATCTGCATTGTTCCATAGAGGTGTTATGGGTATATGTGCCAATATTTGTTCTTCTCTGAGCAAAGATGAAGTTAATTGAATTAACTTTTGTATGCCACATTAATACTGCTGAGCTGAAAGGAGGACATGGCCTGTTGAGTTCGTGTGATTGCTGCATTTTGTCTTAATGCAGAGGTTTTTTTATGAAATTTCTTAGCAAAATGCTAGCATCAATTCATCTTTAAGAACATCTATTTTATAAACTCCAATAAACATGACATAAAGTAGAGAATTAAAATGGGTTACCTATATAAGTGCTCTGGAGGCATCGAGCATCAAGTAGTTTGCTTTTGTCACCTCTCTGCCACTGCAAGTCACCCAAAAAAGCTTTCCTGTAACTGAGCTAATGATAAATCTGCAACTCTGAAAGAACAGCTTTCTATCTTTAGAATTCAGCTATGCTTTTCTTTTGTGTATATATCCTATTTATGGAACGCTGCTGTTGAACTTGAATGCAAAACAGAAAAGCGCTCTTGCCTAAATTGTCTATAAATACCTTCTGGAAGAGCTTAAGGGGTTTTACTGTCCATGTTGTTGTGAAGTCCTCAGTGTACTGTTTTGCTCAAATATTTGTTTATTCCCCATTCAACATTCGTCTTCTAGCTTCGAAAAGTGACCTCCTGAAATGTATATCCCGCCTTTTTTTTATGAGACTGCTATTTTTATATAATCCCAAGAACATTGTTTCTTTGTGGCCTCCTTGAAACAAGAATGTACAGAAACATGTGTTTGAGAATTACCTCCTGGAATATACCAAGGCATAGACGATCACAGACACTTTTTAGAAAGCTAACAAAGGAAAGAATTTTAGCTGACAGAATGTTGTAAATTACTAGGCTAGATCAGACTAATGTTTATCTGTCCCATATTCCCATCTCCAACAGTAGTCAGAATCAGATGCATATGAGGATGGTAGAAGAATATGCCTGGTGAAAGTGTTAGAGGATAATTTGCAACTAGGAAAATTTTCCTCATTCATTAAGCATGGATTCATACCCTCAAGCAGAAAGGCTTCAAGTGTTTTTCAAATTATGGACTTTGGGTTTGGTCTAAGTTACTTTTTTTGGTTTGACATTCTGTGTCACTATCTCATCCTCTTTTTGCTAGGGTATCACATGTCAACAAGTTGTGTAGGCTGATCATTCAACAAATGTGTGGTTTCTTTATGGAGCTTTGATTTACCTATTTTTCTGACTCTGAATTTCTTTGAAGCTTGGGCTGGAGGTGGGAAGGAGTGGACTTCTCTATAAAATTAATCACTTTGATTTCCTAGCACATCCTCCTCTATGGCTTGAAGCAGAGAGGGCAACAGTAACAAGGCAGCTTGCACAATTTCAATCCAAGTTGTATAGGGCATTATAATTGTTCTTTTCTCCTCCTTATAATTAGGTTGTGTGATGTTAGTGAATACACCTGTACCTTGTGATGTGGTTGTGGCTGTGTTTCAGGGTACTCCTCTCACCAGCCTTCAGCAACACTAAGGGTACCACAGCTCCTCAGCTCCCAGGGAAAGGAAAGGCTGTCTAGGGCAGCCATCAAAGCTGGACAGCCAAATCACTGAGTATATTATCCCAGTCATGGGGCAAGCTGCAAATATTAGTTTTGGAAAATGTACGTTGAAATGCAAAATTATATTTACACCCATGCATATGTATGTGCTCTTCCAGAGGGTATTGAAGTAGTGAAAAGCAAACTTTAAATAAGCCAAACAAATTTGCATTCAATTTTAAGAGAATATTCAAGAAGAGAAAACTGCACCCAACACTGAGCCTCATTTGACATTGTATATATTAACACTGGTCACAGATTTGATAGCAGTAGTGTAATATAAATTTGCTTAGGTAACTAAACAGAAAATTTCCAAACATAAGTAGAAAATTGTAAGTTAAATATGTTAAATTTAACTTTCAGTTGTCAACTAGCAGCCTTATTCACAGATGATTCCATTTATCTATTTTTATCTATTGTAAGTCATTCAGTTAAAAAGCACAGATTTAATGCATCTCCTTTCCACTGGAATTTATGGCATTTTGATACTGGGAGGAGGGAATACACCTAAAACCAAGAAATATTTTACAAAACAAAATTTAGAGCTATTGAGTTTATAATAATTTGAGATTTTGTTTTGTTAATGTGTGGTATGTGTGTATCAGTTCTTACCTTTACATTTGCTTAATGTTTCATAATGTAAAATAATTTTCAAGGAAAGCTCCATTCTAGTGAACCTGAAACAAAATACGCATTTGTCAAACAAGAATAGTCCTTGGATTGATGTGGCTTAAAACAAAGCCTGGATAGCCAGAAATCAGCCCCAAAGATGAATCTTTATAAAAAGAACTGGGGAATGTGTAATTCAGGAAACAACTCGCCCAGTTTGAAAAGAGCAAAAATGTCCACTTAAGAAACTGTACAAGAAGCTAAACAAGCTGACATCACCATCTCTTGGGTAATATTAGATTACAGGCTTGTCTGGTTTGTTTGTTTGTTTCCTCTTCATCCTATACAGTTCAAGTCCCGCAGGTACTAAATGCCTTGTGAATACTCTTGCATTCACATGTGCTAAAGTCATTGCAGTGTTGGAGGCTGTAACTAGGGGTGTTCCATATGTGTTACCACTTCAGGATGCCCAGAACAGATAAAGACACAACCGCCAAGTTTACCTTGGGAAAAGATGACAGTAGAAGTGGAGTTTTCACTGAGAGTTACCCATTTCCATGATGTGTTTCATGGGATGCTTGCAAAGTGAGGCCAAGTTTCTTCCTGCCTATGCTTTGTCATGAGAAATAGGGGTTTCACAAGACAAGTCTTGCCTTCCTTACAACTGTAGGATTATGCAGGTAAAAATGAGAGCATAATAAATCCTTGGTACAAGCCAAAATCCTGGTAGACTTTTGCACAGCATTTAAGCAAAAGACAGAGTCTTCGGTTGGCACTAGAATTTGGCTGAAGCTTTGTTAATCCTCCCACCAAAAATGCTAATTTCTGTTAAGAAAATAAAACATTATATTTCTTCTTGTTTGTATGCAGAACTCATCATATTAAAATGTGGAGGAAGCTCCAGGACTAGAGGACAAAGAAAGTAGTAGTAATAAATAGACATGACAGGCTGGGATAAAATTGGGGTACTCAAAATAACATTACTCCCAGATTATGTCAGAGCCTTAACTCTATCTGCTTTCTAATGTGATTTAAATTAGCAGTAGAAGTCAGTCTGTTAGTACTCTCAGGCACTAGTAGAGGTCATGTATTAAAATGCTGAGATGTACTTAGGTTGCCTGCTCAAGACCAAGGAAATTAAACTCCTGCCTTAAAATGCATCTCTCAGGCATTTTGTTACAACCACCTGGTTTGTTTGTCTGAACTACTTTGTATCTAAATGGAAGTGAAGACATAACCTTTCAGCAAAGGTGTGGAGAAATATATTGGGAACATTTCTTCTTGTTTTCAGGAAAGGTAGAACTCAAAAGGCAGATGTAGTCCCTAGCCCTGTACATCTGTGCATCCTTCTTCCCCGTGTCTCCTCCCCTCAGTCCAGGCTCATTTGTCAAAGAGAAGGGGATGGTTCATTCCACTGTTAATGCTCTGTGTTGAAGTTAAGTTGGCCATGGTGTGCAGATGTTATTTCAACAGCTTGGTTTGTGCAATTAAATACACACTTCAATGTGCATAATCTGAGCAGTTGGATTGATTTAACATCAGTGCAGGAACCTTAGCTTTCAATTTCCATGAATTATGTGTGTTTGAATTCTGAACCTTACTGCAGTACCAATGTAGGCATTTGCATTTAATGACACAGCTAAGCTGAATAGGTTTGCCACTTCTTAAACTCTTAAAAGTTTCAGCTCTGTGAAAATCACTTGCTGAAACTACGAACAACAGCTGGTAGGTTTCCTGTCTGAAATGTTGTAGGCTTGATCATGAAAAGAGAAGAAACACAACATCAACAAGATCTTATTAATCTTTTGATACAGTTTTATGACCATTGTGTTCATATATTATGCTCCTTGTATCTAAATTATAATAAAAATTAAATAAAATTATTTAATATTCCTATCAAAACATACTTACAGAAGAATGCAAGACAGAATCACCAAAGAGATGACAGGAATATAATATCTATCTAAGAAGCTTTTTTTTTTTTTTTTTTAATAAAGCATCCAAACAATGTAGAGATCTGAAGGTAGATGTCAGAAACATTCAAAACAGATTTGCTCTGGCAACAGGATACAGTAGAAATTATCCCTGATTTCAAGGCACAGACTCTAATGCCCTTCCTGCTGCTGAGATGTGCCTTGCTCCATCAGCAGGTCCGTTATGTTCATCAGTGATGCTGCAAAGTGTGGGGCTTTGCTGCTTGTGGTTTTGCTGCATTCAAGGAGAAGGTTCACTAGTGAGGAGGGTCACATCACAGCATTTAGGGCTTCTGAAAAAAGTGTTTACTCTCTCAAGTAAGCACAGGGGAGTGGCCATGCCAACACTATAGAAATTGGTCTCATGTGGTGTGAAGAGGGCCACCTCCAGGGAGCTATGTAGAAATCACCATTAACTAGGAGTTGGACTTAAAATAGCATAATCAAATTGCTCTTTGGAGATAGGTCTCTCTCTCAAGTACCTGCAGAGGAAATAAAGGAAGCTTTGCCTCCAGCAAGGCAAGACAATAATTTTCTTGGTGCTGCTTGATATGAACACCATTTCATGACAAAGGACCACATTGTCCAAAGCACTTTGGTAACCAGTTCCCAATGACTTCAGCAGGAACATCCAAGTGTACTTGAGGATGTGGGAGTAAGTTCCCATCACCTTAACTATGGGCATATAGTTAAGTCTATATGGAGGCATGGAAACAACGGGAAAATTTATTGCTTCATTCAGTGTGTATGAATCTGGCATCTATAAATTTGATAAATTCTTGAAGATTAAAAGATATGCAGTTGAAAGAAAAAAACAGTAATTTTAATTATATATACACACTTTGCTAACTGGTTACGATAATTTTTTAAAATATTTGGTTCAGCACCTTAACAGTAATTCAACTTCCCCTTAAAATTTTGATCTAAGTATTTCTGTTTTATCTCAAATTGCTATATTCTTCTCTTTAGAAAGTTAAGATCAACAATTCCTTCTTTTTAGGAAAAAAATATAGAATTTGACATATTTAAAATTGACTTATATTTTAAAAATACTTTGCATTTATCTAAAATTAAAAAAAATCTTTTTCACATGAAAGCAGCTTTCAAAGTTCAAAAATATATTGAATTTAGTTCAATGTTTTTGACAAGTTTGTAGAATAAATTACCTTATTGCATGCAAACATTAGTTGGTTTTTAACCTCCTAGCCACCTGGAACATCTAAATCCTCCACAACAAAAAGAGAGATATAAAGGTGTAAAATGGAAGAAGGGAAATAAAACTCTCAGAGGAATATCAAACCTTATAGCTGGAGGGTTAAGTATGGGCATTAAAAGAAATCCAATTAAAACTGAATACAAGGTTGTAATAAATTGCCCAACTATAATAAATTCATTTTGTATGGATAAAAGAAAACATAAAAATCCATAATAAATTCATGTTCTTCTTAAGTACAGTTGTTTGTAAAAATAATTAAAGAAGATTATTCTGAGTTCCAGACAGAGGTTCTCAATAGTCTGGTGGGTTTAGCACTGCAGGGGTACCAACACTGCTTGGGGAGGCAGGGGATGTGTAATAGAATCATAGAATAGTTAGGGTTGGAAAAGACCTTAAGATCATCTAGTTCCAACCCCACTGCCAGGGGCAGGGAAAGCTCCCATTAAAACATGCCACCCGAGGCTATGTCCAACCTGGCCTTGAACACCGCCAGCGATGGAGCATTCACAACTTCCCTGGGCAAACCATTCCAGTGCCTCACCACCCTTACAGTAAAGAACTTCTTCTTTATATCTAATCTAAACTTCCCCTGTTTAAGTTTGAACCCGTTACCCCTTCTCCT
The DNA here is from genome assembly GCA_028858755.1 of Ara ararauna. Classification (NCBI taxonomy): domain Eukaryota; kingdom Metazoa; phylum Chordata; class Aves; order Psittaciformes; family Psittacidae; genus Ara; species Ara ararauna. The sequence goes on along the minus strand of CM054376.1, from coordinate 61,706,908 downwards.
ATCACTACAGTCCCTATAGCCTCCCTTCAGATATTGGAAGGCTGCTAGGAGGTCTCCACACAGCCTTCTCTTCTACAGGCTGAACAGTACCAACTTTCTCAGGCTGTCTTCATACTGGAGGTGCTACAATCTCCTGATCATCATTGTGGCCCTCCTTTGGACCTGTTCCAACAGTTCCATGTCCTTTTGATGTTGAGGACACCAGAACTGCATACAATACTCCAAGTGAGGTCTCACAAGAGCAGAGTAGATGGGCAGGATCACCTCCTCCGACGCACCTCTTGATGCAGCCCAGGATACGCTTGGCTTTCTGAACTGCGAGCACACACTGAAGATGGTTTATGTTCATTTTCTCATCAACGAACACCCCCAAGTCCTTCTCTTCAGAGCTGCTCTGAATCTCTTCTCTGCCCAACCTGGAGCTGTGCCTGGGATTGCTCCGACCCAGATGTAAGACCTTGCACTTGTCATGGTTAAGCTTCATAAGGTTGGCATCAGCCCACCTTACAAGCATGTCAAGGTGCCTATGGATGGCATTCCTTCCCTCCAATGGATCAACCAAACCATACAGCTTGGTGTCATCAGCAAACTTGCTGAGGGTGCACTCAATCCCACCGTCCATGTCACCGACAAACATGTTGAACAAGACCGGTCCCAACACCGATCCCTGAGGGACACCACTCGTTCCTGGTCTCCAGCTGGACATTGAGCCATTGACCACAACTCTTTGCGTGCAGCCATCCAGCCAGTTCTTTATCCATCGAATGGTCCACCTATCAAATTGATGTCTCTCCAACTTAGAGACAAGGATGTCGTGTGAGACAGTGTCAAGTGCTTTGCACAAGTCCAGGTAGATGTCATCAACTTCTCTACCCCTGTCCATCATTTCCGTAGCCCCATCATAGAAGGCCACCAGATTGGTCAGGCAGGATTTCCCCTTAGTGAAGCCATGCTGGCTGTCACCAAGCACCTTGTTGTTTTTCACGTGCCTCAGCATGCCTTCCAGGAGAATCTGCTCCAAGATTTTGCCAGGCACAGAAATGAGGCTGACTGGTCTGTAGATCCCCGGCTCATCCATTTTCCCCTTCTTGAAAATGGGGGTTATATTTCCCTTTTTCCAGTCATCTGGAACTTGATTTTTCAAATATGATGGACAGTGGCTTAACAACTTCATTTGCGAGCTCCTTCAGGACCTCTGGATGGATTTCATCAGGTCCCATAGAGTTGTATACTTTCAGGTTTCTAAGATGGTCTCGAATCAGATCCTCTCCTACAGTGGGCCCAGGGTCTTCATTCTCACCGTCCCTGTGTCTGCCTTCCAAGATTTGGGTGGTGTGGTCAGAGCATTTGCTGGTGAAGACTGAGGCAAAGAAGTCATTAAAAACCTCAGCCTTCTCCAAATCCAGGGTGGCCAGTTCTCCCGATAGCTTCAGGAGGAGACCCACATTGTCCCTAGCAACAGTAACATGTAATGGGATCACAACCTCATATTAAATTTATAACTACTATACAAAAACCAAGAAATAAAAGTAGGAATCTGATGTTTCTCATCATTAAACTTCAAAGAATATACCTTGTGTTTCTGTGATTTTATAGATAATTTAAATATTAATGTAATGTTAACTTTTTGCTCCTCTCTTTTACCAGCAGGATATAATAACTGGGCTTAGATTTTCCAAAAATCTGGTCTCCCTATTTCAGACTCTAGACAATCAAGTTTCTGAGGTGGCTTATCTCTGGCAGTTTCCCTCACAGCAGAGAGAGAAGCCCTTTTGTTCCAGATACTCTTACAAAGCCATGATTCAGCTACATAGTCCCAATTCTAGTAAGAGTCATGGTCAACCACAGGGTTCACAAGGCTCATACCTGCCTGTAGAATCATATATGTTAATGTAAATTAACATTTTTTTGAGTACAAGACAGAAGACTTTGAATGACTATTGTAATGTTTCCTCTCTCAATTTTCAGGGGCTGATTTTCCCAAGGTTGGAAGGAAAATAGCTGCTGGCAGTTGAGTAAGAAGTATATGGTGTCAGAAAGATATAAAAAAAAAAAAAAAAAAAAAACAGGAACGAGATTAAAAAAAAAAGATTAAAAAAAAAAAGAAGAAAAAAGCAACAAAAATGGCAGTAGCACAGCTACTGCAAACGACAACTACCTGCAGTCTTTTCACCAAGAGCCTTTGGTTTTCTACGAATAGTGCGTGCAGTATTTGCATGCAGGCAGTGTCAGAGGGCAGACTTACACAATGATTGGGATTGTGCAGAGAAGCTGATTCATCAGGGTCCAGTGCGTTCTTAAGGAGAAAATCTAGAACGAGTGCCATTATTTCAGAGTACATTTCTCACTCACTGAGTCAAGATTCCCAGGAGCTATGAAAAGCAATCATGCGGTTCTCAAGTGATTGGAAATGTCATTATAATGTAAAATGCAGAAAACTTAATCTCCATCACTTTCCACAGTTTTTTCCTGCCTGGACAGATGTTCCCTGTCAGCTTCTTGAAAAATACATGGACCGTAATACAGGCTTACTCTGGTCACTGCTAACCAGTGGTGTTAGCCTAAGTATTACTTAAAGGCAAGAATAGGAACAGGCAAACTTTTACTCTGAATAAAATAAAAGCAGCTTGCTGGCCAAGTTGAGCAAAGAGGTATTCTAAAAACCAGGAAACAAGGTAAGCCATCATATTCTCTGCATAGTACATGGTGTAGACAGCTGTGTTCAGAGGTTGCCATAGCATTTGAAAGGAAGGGCTAACAGAGAGCATGGGACAAATGGGGCTCTGAATCCTAGTGAAAGGACCTCCAAAATCCTTTGACACTCATAGCCCAAAGTGCAAGGAAAAGCATGAGTTCTAGATACGTTGCAAAACAAAAATCATCCTGGTCCCATTTCTTCTTGGAACTTTAATCTGCTGGGCACAGTCACCTTCCCAAGGCTGCCTGAAGAGTGAAGCTGGGCATGATGTAATGCATCACTTTAGCTATAGAGCTGGTACTGTGAAATGCTGCTTGTGCGTATTGCTCCTCAGATTTCTGCAAAGTACTGTCTTGGATTTCCTCGATTCCCATTTAAGCCATCCCAGCTTACCTTCAGAAAAGGAAAGAGTTAAACCAAAAGCTGGCATGACACAGCCCCCCACTCCCCTTATAATTCTTACAAATCTGAGGTCATAGTGATCATCTCCCGTTATTTTTTTCTATTTACCATATTTACAGTCCACTACTTGTCAATCTGATCACCCTTACCAGGCAAGCTTTTACTTAATTTTGAAGAGAGCAAACAAAGTACTGCTTGACTCCTACTTGGTCTTAGGTCAAATTTCTCTTCAGAAAGCCTAGAAATGGGTGACATGGAGAATTAATTTTCCTGTCTGAGAAACTGTGGCTCCTTCTACATGCTGTGACAATTTTGGAAAGTGCAGGTGAGTGGGAAAGTTTGAAGGATTACTTGAGGATGAAGAGCTATTTGAACTAGTGAAAAAAAGATGCAATGCTTATAAACAAAAGTTGTGTTGCATAAAACAAACCAGACAGCCTTCAGACCATTGAGGCTGAAACAGAAGTTGTCAAAGTCTCTGTTACGACCTTAGCAATGGCTTCATATATCAGGTGAGGATCAGCCCTGCTATCTTTTGGGACAGTCATAAGCTCCAGTAGCCATTGGCAAGATTATTGTCATTCCTGCTTGCTTATAGAAGTATATCATACATTTATATAGAATATAATTAAAAATATAATAAAAATAAAAATATAATTCCTGAAAGATATAGTTCTTATACTAACCCAAGCCTGTTCTTTCCCTTGCTGTTGTAATAGACCTGACTTCTCCAATCCAGAATGAATCTCTTCTGTTGCAAGCCTGTGGCAATGAGCAGGCCTCTCAAAAATGGAACGAAGAAGAAGAAAAGGTAATTTTCTAACAACAAAACAAGTTGAAACCTGAATTCCCAACATAGGACATAATCAGATAATGCTCCAATTTTTTGACTGCCATGGGAATGGAGCATGAATAAAGACTAGATACAGAGCCCAACATGAATAAATTATATAGATAATGAATGATACATTTTAAGAAGTGATTGATTAACAAAATAGTGAAAAGAACAGGTATTACCACAGATTTTTTTTCACAAGGGAAACATACTTATTTACATTAGCTTCCTACAGAAATATATGGTCTCAAATTTGCTAATATAGTTATGCTTACGAATACATTTATTACGTCTCATTCCTTTAGGTGTCTTTATTTTGATGAATCAATCCTTTGCTGTTAGGCTAACTCTTGACTTATTTTTCTTTCTATATATTTTTAGAAAGTCCTCAAATTAGAACAGTATGAAGGGTTTCCTCTCCTCTCCTGAATAATTTATTCATGGAAAATTGCAGGTTCCATCAACCCAAGGCTACTCATGAGTCTGCATAAATTCACTGAACAGAGACAACAGAAAGCAAAGAAGAAAATCTTAACACCAAGCTAGAGGATGAGAAGAAGATGGTGAAGGTACGCTTCATAGTTCAGTTCTCAGAGAATCCAGTGTTTCGGTCCATCCACCATACAATCAATTCACCAATTTGTAAGAATGCATGAATCATGTGGCAGAACTATAGTGTAGAAGAACCAGAGTACAAAAAATTGCTGTAGTGAATCTGTCCATCCCTCCAGCAAGCTTCCCAACTAAATATCTGTAGGGCAAGCACAATGTGGTGCTTCCCCAGAGTGCTCTCATAGATGCTGCAAGATGCATTCCCAGGACTGGGGTGGGTAACTTGGCATTTAATAACTCTTCAAGTATTTATTTTCTTGGAATGTGCCTTATGGCTTTTTCACATGCACGTAAGTCGTCAGCAGCTATACTGCTCTGTGGCCATGAGTCCCCCAGTCTAATGTTATGTGTCATGAAGTAGCACTTGTTTTCTTTGTTTTGAACCTAGTCTTGCCTAGTTTCATTTGATATCTTCTAATTTTCAAATTGGAACAGGCAGGGTTCTCCATGACTTCTGGTGGTTTTATGGTCCAAAGCCAAATCAGAAGACCAAAAAGATGCCTTTTGTTAGGATACTTTTTACAGTATAATGGCTACACATACAGAGGGCTTTACAGCAGCTGGGAAGGACTTTTTTCATGACTACCAGTGATATGAGTCCAGCTGAACTGAAAGGCAATAGGTCACCCAAGTCTCACCTGCAGACTTTTATTTCTCAGCATTATCTTCACAAGTAAAAGTAAGATGGCTAAATCCTTAGACTTTACTGATATTCTAGCTGAGCATGTGGTTCCAGGGTTTTGACACAACCATTCACAGCTTGGGATTCAATTGCTTCTAGCAGGACTGTAGGTAGCCACACTGAAATACTTGCCCTCCTGAGCAAAAAAAGAGGACAATGTGAAGAAAAGTCTTCATGCAGCTGCATGGGGAAGGACAAGGGTGGCTGTGGTTTTCCATGTGCCCAGTTAAGCACCCCAGCACCAACTTGTCAGCAGGGCAGGAGACCAGTTATTTGTGCTTTGCTTATGGTCCAGACCCCCAGCTGCAAAGCCTCAATGAATCACACCCAGCATCCCTGTTAACATTTCCCTTCAACAGCAGCCCTGCAGGCTGCCGCCACATATTTGCATTACTGCACAAATACTTTCTCTTGTGAACAATGTAAAAATCATTGCCCATTATGTGTTAGCTCCTTCAGCGTATTCTGAAAATAAAACATCCAGTGAAGTTGTGCAAAGTTGCGTCTGGCTCTTGGTGGGTTTTTTCAGTTGGGATTTTTTGTGGGTTTTTTTTTTCCCCCCACTATTTTCATCCTCTTTCAATGATCTGGTGGTGAAGCATCTGTCACTGTATAGCAATCTTTTTGCACTGATATTCGTGCTTCTT